>CM076580.1:1707056317-1708471058 GCA_034641835.2 Pinus albicaulis | reverse complement strand
CCTTTTGACCTAGACCTACCAAACAGACTACCAAGAGATAGGTCATTCAGTTTCCTAGACCAGCCAAACCATGAGCCCCTTGGTTCACCACCTCAAAGTGGTAAACACCTTTGGGATAGACAGACCCCTCCATCCACACCCCCTGATATTCACTTCATTCAAAACTTGGGACTCAGTCATCCTAGATCATCTCATCAGTCTTCTTCTGGTCATAATATCCCTGTCATCCATACACCAGTTGCTCAAGCTAACCCTTTACCTCATCAAAACATCATCATGGCAGCATGGTACTGATCAGGAGCTCAAGTCCAAGCCATGGAAAAAAAAACTCAAAATTGAAAATGTTTAAAATTGGTTGAAACCAAGATGATTTCATAGGTTTCATCTCCCTGATTCTGGCGCCATAAATGGTTTGAAAAATGGACATCATATGAAGAAGTTATTGCACTTTTAGTGGAGTGGGTCCGGCGGAGCACGGAGGGGCCAACCCTCCTCCCATGGAACCTCATCATATGACCAGTGTGGGAGCTTAATGATTAAGAGCGCTTAAGGAGCCTAATCTAAAGTTTAATATTTAATTAAGCTTCAGTTAAGTGGAGTTTAATATGGTGGAGATTGTGGAGGCGCTCCCAAATTTAGATGGACTTCCACTTTTAGTGGAGTTAACTGGCAGTTGCCCCACATTTAGTGGAGGAAATTGGGGCAAAGTTGTTTTGGTCATAAATTTCTCATTACTCAACCTTTTGGAACGATTTTTTTTTTGATTTAGTATGTTATCATCATTTTGGACTTAATGGCATAGGTTTCAGAGCCATTGGAGCTCATTTTTAGCCTATTTAGCTTCGGAGAATCTTTTTGAGCCACTAGGGTCATTTTGGGTTTTGAGTTTGGTTGAGCTGTGGTTAACCTTTTTTTGGTAAAACAAAAGTCATTTTAGACTATTTCCTACATTATAGAGCCATTAGAATAGGTCTTAGCTCTATTTGAAGACTTTCAGAGGCCGAAAACCTTTAGGAGAGTTTTCAGGGCCACCATGGCCATTTTGGGGTTTAAGCTGTTTTGAGTTGTGGTTATCAGTTTGAGGTGAACCAAAGCTCTATTTCAGATAATTTTGACCTTATGAAGCCATTGGAAGTGGTTCAAAGGAATTTGAGGACTTATACAGCCCGAAAAGTTGTAGAGAAGTTCAAAGCACCAGCAGGACATTGATGAAGAAATCATTGTTTATGGTAATCTTTCACTGTTTAGTGAATTTGAAAAGGCATTATTAGATTTTTCCTGCATTATGAATCAGTTTATATATTCATATTTGTCTATTGAGACACTTATAATCTTTTATATCATTTGAGAGCTTTTAATACAGGAGGACAAGCCCATTTTGGGAGGCTTGATCCAGGAGATGTAGCCCAAGAGTTGGGGTGAACTCATATATTATATTGCTGTTGTGTTTTGATATTATATTGCTGAATATTTTTTCTGATACCCATGTTAAGTTTCAGCAAAAACAATTACACTTAAGATACATAAACAGTGAAAAGACATACACCAATTGCAAGCTAAATTTCCGCATAATGTCAAGTTTAAAGCAAGATCATTTTAATTAAATCTGAGTGTTTACTTCTATTATTTCTTTAGGCAGAGTCTGTAAGAGGGCCAAGTAGCCTCTGGATTCATCCTTTGTTTGAAAGGTGAAATATCCGGTAAGTTCCCCTACAGTCTATCTCTGTATTAGAAATATGAAGTTCTCACATTTTCAGATTTAAACTTAGAGTATTTTTGCACTCATTTACATAATTGAAAATGGATACCTTGCACCCTTTACAAGTACCTTCCATTTTCAGATCAGATGGTATCGGAGCTTAGGTTAAGCTTGGCTGTGCTTAGGTTGAGCATTGGATGAGCATTTTATTTTGTGCAAAAGGTGTTAAAACAATCAATCTCACTGTTTTATGGTTGCTTGATTAAGAAGGGGTCTTTACTGACATTTGGTTAAAAGCTTGTCATTTGTTGGAAAGCTTTGAGAACTTTTCTTTGGAAGTTCCCTTTGTTAAATTTACCATTTACATAATGTCAAATTCTTCTACAAGTGAAGTTTCCTCCTTCACGAGATTCTTCAATGATGACATGAAGAATGAGTTCTTTAAGGTGAAGGACATGGTGCAGATTCTCCTTGAGGATCAAAGGGAAAGTGTTCAAATTCGTGCGCAATTGCTAGCTATGCAGGAAGAGAAAGAAGCCATTATTAAAAGATTGCATGATATGGAGTTGCAACTTCTTCAAGCTCAAGAAGCTTTGTCCAAGAAAATTCTTGAGGAAGAGGTTAATCGTTCCAACTTGTCTTCAATTTCCTCCATTGAAAAGTGTGTTGGTTCTTTTGAAAAACATATAAGAGGTATTGGGTCCAAATTGATGTTGAAAATGGGATATCATGAAGGCAAAGGTTTGGGCAAGCATGCACAAGGCATTGTTGAGCCTATTTGTGTTGTGGAGTGTCCCAAGAGTATTGGTCTTGGCTATGAGCAACTTAATGGCGAAGCTTTGAGCACATGCATTCAAGAATGTGATGCAAATTTAAAGAGAACCTTTGTTCCAAGTTCTCAAATGCATTTATGTCAAAATTGTTCTAAGGATGATTGCCATTGTTTGAAGCCATCATTGCAGAAAGTAGAAGGTAAACATGTCGCTTATGGCGAGCATGAAAATGTAAGCAATTTTCAAGACAAGAACAGTGATGAAAGTCTGAAAAGGGAAGTTGTCTCCTCTACTAGTTCATCGTCTTTCGAACACAAAAAGGATGGAAATTCCATGCAGAAAAATAGGTATAATTATTCACATGATCAATTTGATTATGTTTCAGCAAAGAATAATAATTATGCTTGTTCGAATGAAAGAAAATTTTGTTGCACATTTTGTGGTGGAGTTAACCATGTTGCTTCAAGATGTTGGTTGAAAAAGAAAGCACATAGGAAGCAGAAAAGGCAAAGAGAACTTTCTCAGAAAGTGCTTAAGAGTTGCACATTTTGTCAAAGGAAGGGACATGATGTCTCTCATTTTTTGTCCTTGCATCCAACAAATCGTCCAAAGCACATGCAGCTAGATGACAAAAATCTTGGCGTAAGTGGATCTATGGAGTCCATTATCAATGTGGAAATGAAAGACTCACATGAAGAATTGCGGTTGCAACAAAAGACGCCATGGAGTTGGCTTGGTAGGAAGTGGATTAACTTCTTAATGCAGTAAGTCATACTCATTTTGTACATGCAAATTTCAGTTTGGTATGCATGTATTTCAGTTGAAAAGTTGATGCAAGATTGCATGTAAAAGCGGTTTCAGTTGAAATAATTTCTTTGTTGTTGCAAAATTTCGCCATGGAGGTGTAAAAGATGAGTATGATACTCATTTACGTTGCAACAATGTCTTTTGGTTCAGCTCTTAATCACCCACATGTTTTTGGGATGATTTACTTGTTGGTATTTGAAAAGAAGAGTTGAAGTTGCACATGTACATAGAGGTTGTATGTGTAATTAGCGAATTGTATATAGTTCATTGTACATGATACATACACATATGTTTGTCAAGATGTATCTTGTTGTTTATCGACTTGTGTCGATTGTGTCATACATGTTTATCGACTTGTGTCGGTTGTGTGCACACTTTTTTTTACAGATTTTGTGTGTCATTTGTATAGCACATTTCATTGTCAACTGGTTGTTGATGTCGTATGTTGCACAAGATGCCTTTGGTGTCGTTTGGTGCAGAGAACGAAGTGTCAGTGCAAAGCAGTGCAAGATTCCATGAGTTGGAAAGGCATGCAAGAAAAGAGGGCACAAAGTTCAGCAAGTGTCATTGCTGGTTTCAGTATGGCAGATTGGTATGGCAAGAAAACTTGGTCGGGATTCGGCACAAGTACATGGCTCATTCAACAAAATTCGCCATGTGAACAGTTGGCAATTCAGGAAAATTTTTGAAGGCTGAAGAGAAGAGGATGTTGTTATTCTCTCATTTTCTGTACTACAGTTCAGTTTCAGAATTTTAGTGAGCTTTTGGGGTCCAAAAGCCTCTCATTTGGGAGGTGTGATCAGGAGCTCAAGTCCAAGCCATGGAAAAAGGCTAAAAAATGAAAGTGTTAAAAATTGGTTGAAACCAATATGGTTGCATAGGTCTCGTCTTCCTAATTCTGGTGTCGTAAACGGTTCGAAAAATGGACACCGTATGAAGAAGTTATTGCATTTTTAGTGGAGTGGGTCCAGCGGAGCACGGAGGGGCCAACTCTCCTCCCATGGAACCTCATCATATGACCAGTGTGGGAGCTTAATGTTAAGAGCGCTTAAAGAGCCTAATCTCAAGTTTAATATTTAATTAAGCTTCAGTTAAGTGGATTTTAATATGGTGGAGATTTTGGAGGCGCTCCCAAATTTAGGCGGACTTCCACTTTTAGTGGAGTTAACTGGCAGTTGCCCCACATTTAGTGGAGGAAATTGGGGCAAAGTTGTTTTGGTCATAACTTTCTCATTACTCAACCTTTTGGAACGATTTTTTTTTTTATTTCATATTTTATCAGAATTTTGGACTTAATGCCATAGGTTTTAGAGCCATTGGAGCTAATTTTCAGCTTGTTTAGCTTCGGAGAATCTTTTTGAGCCACTAGGGCCATTTTGGGTTTTGAGTTTGGTTGAGCTGTGGTTAACCTTTTTTTGGTGAACCAAAAGTCACTTTCAACTATTTCCTGCATTCCAGAGCCATTGGAATAGGTCTTAGCTCTGTTTGAATACTTTTAGAGGCCGAAAACCTTTAGGAGAGTTTTCAGTGCCACCATGGCCATTTTGGGGTTTGAGCTGTTTTGAGTTGTGGTTATCAGTTTGAGGTGAACCAAAGTTCTATTTCAGATAATTTCGACCTTATGAATCCATTGGAAGTGGTTTCAAAGGAATTTGAGGACTTATACAGCCTGAAAAGTTGCAGAGAAGTTCAAAGCACCAGCAGGACATTGATGAAGAAATCACTGTTTATGGTAATCTTTCACTGTTTAGTGAATTTGAAAAGGAATTATTAGCTTTTTCCTGCCTTTTGAATCAGTTTATATATTCATATTTTTCTATTGAGACACTTATAATCTTTTATTTCATTTGAGAGCTTTTAATACAAGAGGACAAGCCCATTTTGGGAGGCTTGATCCAGGAGATGTAGCCCAAGAGTTGGGGTGAACTCCTATATTATATTGCTGTTGTGTTTTGATATTATATTGCTGAATATTTTTGCTGATACCCATGTTAAGTTTCAGCAAAAACCACTACACTTAAGATACATAAACAGTGAAAATACATACACCATTTGCAAGCTAAATTTCCGCATAACGTCAAGTTTAAAGCAAGATCATTTTAATTAAATCTGAGTGTTTACTTCTATTATTTCTTTAGGCAGAGTCTGTAAGAGGGCCAGGTAGCCTTTGGATTCATCCTTTCTTTGAAAGGTGAAATATCTGGTAAATGCCCCTACAGTCTATCTCTGTATTAGAAATATGAAGTTCTCACATTTTCAGATTTAAACTTAGAGTATTTTTGCACTCATTTACATAAATGAAAATGGATACCTTGCACCTTTTTCAAGTACCTTCCATTTTCAGATCGTAATGAATTTTTAATGCCTACCCTAGCCTCTATTACCTATCAATTATCAGATTAATAACCAAAGATCCCACACTTCACTGCAAAAGAGTCCACCATAGCTCAACACCATGTAGATAGGATGGAAGATTCTTTTGACTACATGGAAATAGATGATGATACAGTCAAAATGAGAATATTTTCCCAAAGCTTAGGAGGTGATGTGAAGAAATGGTTCAAAAGCCTACCTCCTAACAGTATCCAAGACCTCCCCGCTTTATATCATATTTTCATTAACAAGTGGGAAGTTAAGGCCAACATTCTCCAAATCCTACCAGAATACAAGAACCTGAAAAGAAACGTAGGAGAGAGTGTCCAGGACTACTCTACAAGGTTTAACATCATTTATAATGATCTTCCACCACACATGAAACCTCCCCTAGGTATGGTTCTAGTGAAATACCCTGAAGGCTTGGATGCTGATATGGCCTACCAGCTTAGGGAAAGGGACTACAACACATTGGAAGACATGCAAATGGGAGAAGTGAGTGTAGAAGAAAATATGATTGAGAAGAAATCAAGATTGAGAGCTGAGAAAAGGGTAACATATAGATATGACAATGTAGCTTCCACATCTGACCCAAATTATGATCGCATATCCAAAAACATGGAAAGGCTACAAAAAAAGATGGAAAAAATGGTTGTCACAGTTAGTAACCAGAACAGAAATCAAAACCATAACCAGAACCAAAACTTTAGAAGAAACAATGCCACTCCCAACAAACAAAGAGAATCAGATTAGCAAGTTATTCCCCCATTCCAAGAGAAATTTTTAGATGAAGATGAGGGGATCATAGAAGAGTCTGACGGAAACACAATAAACATGTTTGAAGTAGAAAACTCAATTCACAACTGTTCCACAGAAAAAGATCAGCCCTCACCCTCATATTAGGATAAAGAATGGTTAGAATCTGAGGATTACAGGTTAGGATTTGAAGATGCCATCATGCAGGTTAGAGAAAAATATTAACTTAGAAGCAAAAAGAGCCAAGACACTACCAGGCTGAAAGCTTCTAAGGTTACCATCAAGAAAAGGCCCGAGAAAACTTCTAACGTTACCGCTGAAAGTAACAAATCAGCAGCTAAGAGTTCTTGAAAGAACAAAGAAAAATACAACCAAAACACTGATAAAAAAGGTAAACAAACTAGCAGCACTAGCATTGCAGTTAGTGCTCCTGATAAAGCGGTCACAAGCACTGTATATAACGAGAATCAGCACACGGATTCAGCCACCAAGGTAGTGGCTGACAAAACAGAGTCGAGCATTCCAAAGAGTCAGTCCACGTTCAATCTGGAAAGTGAAATTGCAAAAATTAAAATCTCTGTCCCACTCTCTGAGCTAGCCACTCAGGATGTATATAAAGGCCAAATTTTGAAAGCTTTAAATTTAGGTGAGAACAGTGACAGTGTAAATCTGAGTGATGATCAACCTGCCCTTCTGTTTGGTCCAAAGTTAGAAGGAAAGTTTCAGGAAGGGGTAGTGCCCCCTTTTTATATCAGTCTTAATATCCATGATAAGATCCTCCACAATGCAATGCATGATTCTGGGGCATCACACAACCTGATGCCTAAAGTAGTGATGGAAAGATTAGGCCTAGAGATAACCCACCCCTATAAAGACCTATATTCATTTGAATCTAGCAGAGTAAAGTGTCTTGGCCTGATCAAAGATTTATGTGTGAGCCTTACCCAGATTCCAGCCAAGTGTATGGTCATGGATGTTGTCGTGGCAAACGTACCACCCAAGTATGGCATGTTATTATCAAGATCATGGGGAGCCAAGCTGCAAGGAACAATGCATATGGATGGGGCTTATGCCACAATTCCTGTTTTTAGCCAACTTAGAAGACTGTATAGAGAGGCACAAATGAAATTTATGGTCAGCAGCCCCGAAAAGCATGAGAATTCACCTTTATACTCTGTACATACAGACCTCGACTCCTTCATCCTTTGTAATGATGAATCCTTAGAGGGGTCAGAGTCCAAAAAAAGAGATAAAAACAAGGAAACAGAGCCCATGGACTTTAACATAATGGCTACTCTAGACTCGGAGGAGAATGATGTGGAAAATTTTAAATAGTGCACTGAAACAAAAACTCAAAGTGAACCAGAAACAAAATGCAGTCAGCTGATTAGTCACCCTTCACAAACACATACAAAACACCAAGAATGAAACGATGATAAACCCGAGAATGAAACCTTATGGGAAATGAATTTCGATGGGTCATGCACCAAGAGAACTGCTGGAGCGGGAGTGTGGATACATAACACAGAGAGTGACTACGCAGAGAGCCATGCCTGCAACCTGCACTTCAAATGTACAAACAACATAGCGAGAGTACGAGGCTCTTATCCTAGGCTTAAACCTGTTGAGAAAGTTAAGAGCCCATAGGATAACTGTGCGTGGGGACTCTGAGCTGATCGTTAAACAGGTGAATGGTGAATACACAGTGAAACATCCTAGACTGAGAGCATACAGGAACGACGCTATGGATCTATTGAAAACCATTGTAGAATACGATCTGGTGTTTGTCCCTAGAGGTCAGAATGAAATTGCAAATGGACTAGCCTACATGGATAGTTCGTATCATAAGCCTCCCAGTGACCAACAGATCATCATTCAGACCAAATTCAGACCCGCAGTGCCAGAAAATGAAAAATATTGGCAGGTCTTTGAGGGCGATAAATAGATTGAAGATTTCCTGGTAGGCAGAAATGAGTTTGAATTTTTTGATTTGGACTCTAAATCTGACAGTAGCTGCCTAAGTGAAGAGTCCTCAGATGAGGAAGAAACACCCTGTAACATAGAAATAAATACTTTAAACGAACAGATTGGAAATCCAAACGAAAAATGTGAAAACTCAGATAGTGAGGAGGTAGAGGTGCTGCAGACCAAAGATAAGAGCATACCTCGAGGTCTGGCACCTTTAGAAGACCTTTTCGACTTTGATGATGTAGCAAAAGGGCCTACTATAGAACATGTAGACTCTGATGTCGAGGAATGCAACATAGGCACTGAGGATAAACCCAAGACGATCAAATTGGCTAAGTCCCTGCTTGCAAACATGAAAAAGAAATACATTTCCCTATTCAAGGAATTCATTGATGTGTTTGCTTGGAGTTATGAGGACTTAAGGGCCTATGACACAAACATCATACAACATAAAATACCCTTGAAAGAAAATCAGAAGCCCTTCAGACAAAAACTTCGCAGAATAAACCCAAAACAATTTCTTGCAGTGGGAAAGGAGATTAAGAAGATGCATGAGGTAGGTATAATTGTGCCTGTGAGGTTCTCTGATTGGGTATAAAACCTAGTGGCTGTGAGAAAGAAAACAGGGGAGATCAGATTGTGCATAGATTTCAGGAATCTTAATAGAGCCTCACTCAAAGACAATTACCCTTTGTGAAAAATGGAACATATTCTTCAGAGGGTAGTAGGCTCTAAAAGGATCTCCCTGCTAGATGGTTTTTTAGGTTACAACCAAGTCTTATTATTCTCAGAAGACCAACTCAAGACAACATTTACCACTCCATGGGGCACCTTTATGTATGTTAAAATTCCTTTTGGACTGATGAACGCTGGTGCAACCTTCCAACAAGTGATGGATATAGCTTTTTCCGATGAGATAGGGCACTTCATTTTCATCTACCTGGATGACATAACAGTCTATTCCAAGACTGAAGAATAACACCTAAAACATCTGAGAAAGGTCTTTGAAAAATGTAGAAGGTTCGGTCTATCATTGAATCCTAAAAATACTATATTTGGGCTGCAAGAAGGTAAGCTTCTTGGCCACATCATATCTAAGAAGGGGATTAGGATAGATCCACAGAGAGTTGAGGGAATACCACAAATCACACACCCAAGAAACATCAAAGAATTGCAGTCCTTCATTGGGAAAATTAACTTCCTCAGGAGGTTTATTCCCAACTTAGCTGAACACCTTAGGAATATGACTAACATGTTAAATAAAGGTGTAGGAGTTAAGTGGACTATTGAAGCCAAGAAATATTTTGAGTCAGTTAAAATTGCACTCACCCAGGCTCCTGTCCTAATCAGCCTAGATTTCTCAAAAGATTTCCTGATTTTTTCATTTGCCTTTGAGCATACGATAGCTACAGTTCTACTGCAGAAAAATCTAGAGGGAATGGAACAACCCATTTCTTTCTTCAGCAAAGCTTTGAGATGATCCAGGTGGATATCGGTGGCCACCCACCTATTCCATTTGGACCAGCACCATCAATTCTTGCAGATTTTCACATTCAGCACAACTTACTATTTTTAGCAGGTTTTCGGGTCCTCCACTCTCGGAGCCGTTTTGGGGGCTTAATGATCCAGGTGGATATTGGTGGCCACCCACCTATTCCATTTGAACCCCCATCTTCGGTTCTTTCAATTTTCAAGTTGCAACAAAACTTACTATTTTTAGCAGTTTTTCGGGTCCTGAACTTCCGGAGCCGTTTTGAGGCCCTAAACGACGTTTTTTGGGTATGAAATTTGTTGCGATTTGATCATCAAATCATCACAAAAGTTGTAGTCCTCGGATAGAGCTTTTTCTAACGAGCTATTGAGCGCGGCTTAAATGGAGATCGGGTGCAAAGTTAGTGCTCCCGGAAGTTGAACCAATTAATTTACCCAAACGGGCGCCCATGCTTTTGGCGCCTCATCTCCGCTGCTAGGTTTTTGGACGTTTCAGATTCTACATTGTTTCTCAACAACAACAGGTTTCTCTTTCGAGTTCCTCATTTCTACATTACCGAGTCTGTAGCCACCACATCTCTTCTCAGAGATTCGCTACCAACACCCTAGCTATTTTATTTCCATTATGTCTGTAAGCATCTTTCTGTTATTTGATATTAATGAAATGAAGTGTTATTTCCGCTGCACCTCTGTATTCATGGTTATGTGTTTATTCTGTTGCGTTCCTGCATAAAATCTGGATCATGAGAGACGCACCCTTGAAATAAAAAATTATGGAAAAACAGGCCTATGCTTTGGTTAAGGCCTTGAAAGACTTTAGGGTGTACATACTGCATTCCCACACCATAGCCTATGTGCCAAATATAGTGGTTAAAGACATCTTGTCCCAAGACCCAGATGGGAAGAGGGGCAAATGGATTGCTATGATCTTAGAATACGACCTTGAGATAAAACCCACTAAACTGATCAAAGGTCAAGGCTTAGCTCGACTAATGGCTGAATCAAATATACAAGCCCTTGACATTAACATGGTAGATGCCTTAGACGAGCAACAGGGATTGCCTAATCCCACTGTTGAGGAGAAGTTTCAGAGCTCTCCTTGGTATTCTGACATTCTGTATGTGCTTACACACCTCAATGCCCCTCCTGAACTATCAAAGACCAAGGCCAAATTCTTAAAGCTAAAAGCTAGAAGCTATTGTATTCTGAATGGATGTTTATACTGGAAGAATGCAAATGGCCTATTGCTGAAATGTTTTCCTGAACTTGAAGCAGAAAGGGTTAAACAAGAATTCCATGCAGGAGAGTGTGGAGGCCACCTAAACTGGAAAGCCACTGTGAAAAAAATACTCAGAGCTGGCTACTATTGGCCTACACTCTTCAATGATATCCATCAGACGATAATTGCCTGCCACAAATGCCAGATTTTTGAAGGCAAAAGAAAACTCCTCCCCTTACCTCTACAACCCATCACTGTTGAAGGTCCCTTTATGTAATGGGGCCTAGATTTCATAGGAGAAATTCACCGCGGTTCTTCTACACAACACAAATGGATCCTAACAGCCACAGACTACTTCACTAAGTGGATAGAGGCCGTACCTACTAGGAATTCCATAGATTCAGTCATCATTAGGTTCCTAGAAGGTCATATCCTCTCTCAGTTTGGCTGCCCAAGGAAAATAATCACTGATAATGCTGCTGCTTTTGGATCCAAGAAAATGGTTGATTTTTGTCATAGGTATCGAATAGCACTCGGTCATTCAACTGCCTATTACCCACAAGGTAATGGCTTAGCTGAATCATAAAACAAGAGCCTGGTGACCATCATCAAAAAGCTGCTGGAAGAGAACAAAAATTCATGGCATAACAAGTTAGTGTATGCTTTGTGGGCTGACAGGCTTACAACAAAGAAATCCATTGGCATGTCACCATATCAGCTCGTCTATGGAATATAAGTAGTGTTTCCAACTAGCCTTGGGGTACCAATGATAAAACTTGCTCAGGAGATACAGGCAGAAGAAGATAGCATGGTGAGGAGAATAAACCAGACAATTCATCTCTAGCAAACAAGGGAAGAGGTCTACAACAGAGCTGTGAAAGTTTAGGAGAACATAAAGAAGCTATTTGACAAAAGAACTAAGGCTTTTGATTTCAAAATGGGAGATAAAGTTCTGAGGTGGGACTCAAGGAGAGAGGACAAAGGAAAGCACGACAAGTTTGACAGTTTGTGGCAAGGTCCATACATCATCCAGGCCACTGTGGGTTCAAATGCCTTTTTTCTACAAGATTTAGATGGTACTGAGCTGTTTGGGGGTCCTGTCAATGGCAGGATGCTCAAACACTACTTCTGCTGATTTCCAATTTCCAGTTTCCATTTCCATTGTACATACCATTGCAGTGTTTTGTTTTCAAGAAAAAGAGAAAATGTTTCAAAAAAAGGAGAGAAAGGAGGGGTTCAGACATGCTCAAAAAATGAACCTCCAAAGTGCAAATATTGGCTCTAATATGATCAAAATGTGAGCCAAAGAAATTAAAGATAGTTGGTTCAAACATGCCCAAAACCTGGACCAACAAAGAAGGAAAAAGAATCAGCTCTAAAAATTCCAAAACCAAAGCTGAAATGAAGAAAAGAAAGTGACTCTAACAAGCTCAAAACTTGAGTCACTAAGAAAGAAGGATGCTTCAAACTTCAGATTTCAAGCCTTCAAGATTTTGTTTTCAATTTTCTGCAAATTTCTATCCATGTGCAATTGTCTTTATGCCTTGGATCCACAGAAAAATAGATTGTCTAATCCTAGTTTGACTGTTTTTAAATTTCTATTGTAGAATGTAGAGAAGAAATCTGCTAGACAGTCTAATCCCTGCAGATGTTAGATTAGGTAGAGAAAAATGTGTGGCCAACAGTTTAATCTGGTCTCATGGAGCAATAAGGGTAGAAATAGAATAGGTTTATTTTCTTGTTTGTAAAAAATAAAAATGATGTAAAGGGTCTGCTAGTTCAAATGCACCCCAGAAGAAAAAATGCTAGGATTGTAGGATGGGTAGGTAGTTTTTTTGGTAGAATTTTTCTGCTAAATTGATGTCTCCAATATTGTGGCAGCTAAAATCAAAGAAGAAAGGTGGCTCAAGCAGCAGGTATCTGGCCTACACCAAAGATAATTTTCTGAATTCTTGACTCCTTCAAGAAGAAGCCATACCCATGTGGAGCCACATGTTGGGGTTCCCATGTTTTGGCAAGGTCGACAATACCAAAATATGAGACAACATCAAACCACTTTCAGACCTCAGGATCTAGCCCTCTTGGATCCAGAGAGGGATCTCTCTATGGTTGTCAAAGGTATATGTCTTTGAAGTTCAAAGGTTAAGATATTAGGCTAGTTATAAGGCTCGAGGTTTGTTTGTTTGATTGTTTTTTTGGTTGTTGGGAATCAAGAAAGAAGGGTTCAATATAAGACAAGGATGAGCAAAGAGGATTTTAGGCAAAGGAGAGATATTCCAGGGAACATTCAAGACCATTGGGCAATGGAGTTAGGAAAGGGTTTACTTGCTATTCAATGTGCAGGCTTTCCGTTGGGCTAGTCATCTAAAACATTTGATCTTAAAGATGATAGTGTGGCATGAAATGGTAAGAGAGGAGGAAACAATAAAGAGTTAGAACACAAAGTTAAAGTCCTGAGATCACAGAGAGACTTTGAACTCTCAATGCTTCGGCCTCCAGCTTGAGGGATCTTAGAAATGTTAAATTAATTGAAAAGGATCCTAGTGAGATAGAGACAGAGTTCTAAACCTCCCAGTGTTCCAAATTCATTCAATTAAATCCTAACAAGAACATCTAAGAATAGATTCATTTAATTCAAACATTAGCTAGCAGGAAATGACATCCACTACACTGGTTAAATTAACTAAAATCAACCCTTAGATAACACATCTAGTAGAAAACATCAAAGGCAAGGAGAGCAGAAACATATGGTACCTAACAAGGGTAAATCCTATGCCAGATTTCTGATGCGAGCCTGTAGAAATGAAATGAAACGGAATGCAAATTAAACACAAATATAGAGATAGAAAAACATCACCGCTGCTTTAGATCAGGATCCAAAGAAATGTGCTTGTCATATTAAAAAGAAACACCAGTCAAGTACAACATTTCCAATAGCTGGATACTCAGTCAGAAAACATCTTCCTCAGCCTATCTTACAACTTTACACAGAGCCTATGTCTCAAAATAAACAGCTTGCAATTCCCTGATAACTGATCAAAAACCATTATAATGAGTTTCTTCATGAATTTATAGCTGAAGAGAGTAGAGGAGGTAGGTGAAGAACTAAATGAAGCATTAAAACTTTGAAAAGAAAGAGGGCCGAAGCCCATTCTATTTTAAATCCTTGCATTTATCCCTAGTACGCCTTGGATGAAATGGTGGTCTTCATCAGGCTTCCACTTACTCCAGGTATGCCTCTGGTGTACTTTGGCTGCAGTACTCTGTCGTACTCTGGTGAATAAACAAAAGGCAGATAAATGACTTTGAGGTCTGCCATGCTGCATAAAAAATGCTCTGGTAGCATAGGACTGCTCCGTCAGGGTGGAAATATTTACTTGGACACAATGTAGACTGAAACAATAATGTGTACTGTGTCCTTTCATGGAGAAAAACATTTTGCTGATGTAGAAAACCTGATATACATCAATTTATGCGCTATGTACCCTCTGTGTGATCCATGATGTCTTCAATCTGGTACTTTGCCTCTAAACCACTGAGTTAAGGCTCAAAGATCTTCATTTTCTTGCCTTAAACTCTCTACTGCTCCATTTCTGTCTCTGTCGGTGAAATTTGCGCTTTTAATGGCTATGGGGAGGTTTTACAGAGTTCAAACCCTATTCTTTTAATGCAAGTCCTGTCATGGCTCCTTCCCAGGCTTTCTTCGTGATTTCGACCTCTGAAAACATGGTCCCTTCTGCGTTTTTTTCCGCTGCAATAAAGACTGTGTAATCATGGCGGCTTTCATCATCTGATAACCCTGCAAAACACGAAAACCTGTTAAGAAAACCACGCATGGGGGTGGTGGATGCAGTGGGGACGACGAGAATGGCCATGCAGACTGGTGAGATGGCGAAACCGTGTAGGATCATGGTGGAAAATGCAGCTTAATAGTGGAACATGGTCTGGAGGACGTGGGTGGAGCGCAACAAATTTTTAATGAAAAACCTTTGAATTTTGACCTTTTGAATATATAAAGAGATACGTGCAAAATACGACAAAGCTACGTGGAAAGGGTGATGTGGCGACATGGGGTTAATTGGCGGGCATGCATTTAATCTAGGCTGTCCAATCTCCAGTGGAGATCGACGGTGGAAAACACGTCAGAGGGTGATGGATAGTGGGCCAAGGGTACAATTGCCTCTGATTAATCCTCGTGCGACTTCGCGGAGCGATCGCCGTCAGATGGCCTGCCTCAGATTGGACGGTGCACTGTGATATCGCGCCGGGGCAAACGCCGAATGATAATGCACGATGGAGGGTGGTTTGTGAATAGTGCGTGGAGCCACATGTCATGCGATGAGTGGAATCGATCTGAAACAGAAAATACCGCCCAACCTCCAAACGCGGTGCGATGGAAACCTGTGGTTTATGAACAGTGCGTATTGCGGGGACCACCGGGCGGAGGGAATACGGACCATCGATCTATGGGAAAATGGATGGTTGATGTATTATCGGGAGGTAGATGGGAAAAGATGGGTACGAAAAGATTTTGCGACAACCGTCAGATCTGAACAGATCGATGGCGGAAAAATCACCCGATAACCGTGTGAGATAAGGTCCTTCCGCCTTGGCGCCTAGTCTTGGCGCTGGGTACATGGAGAGAAATATTAATGGGGCTGGTCTGAAGGGGGCTAATACCCAATAGACATGAAAATATGGTTAGTTGGCCCATTTTTAGAGCATTTTAAGGCCTATGAAGGGTAACTATAGGGGAAATAAGGGGAGATTTGGCCAAACAAGGAGGGTGTGTAGGATGTAAAGGGGACTTTGGGAAGATTTAGGGGATTAGAGGGGAATTTGAAAAGGGGAAAAAAAGGTTAAAACGGGCATTCTGCAAGGATACAAGGGGTAGATGTAGGCTTTTGGAGCACAATTTTTTACAAATCAGTGAGGACCTTTAAACTAGGAACAACAGTGGAGGTTTATCAAAGGCAAAGGCACAAGAGAATTCAAGGATGATGTTTTTTAGAGGAAATACATTCCTTGAAGGCTCATAAAACAAATTAGCCCCTTTCTTGCTTGTCAAGGAGTTTATAGGGGGCTAACAGGTTCATTACCTTGCCAGCCTTTTCCTCTGCTCTTCGACACTTTTCGTGAGCTTCAACTTCTGCTTCATGGATAATCTTCATCTGTTGCTGCAACTCCTGATATATCTTCCTTGGGACAGTGTCTTCTTCCAACCTTTTCCTTTATATTCGAGCCAGTGCCAGCTCCTCCTGGAGTCTGGCTAGTGTCGGGTCACTAAAGGTATGCTGACTACTAGCTTGCATGTTTTCACTTGAAGCGGGTCCCTTTGGAACATCTTGTGTTGGAACAGGTGTTTGTTGTTTCGTGTCTCCATAATTAGGCTCAAGCATGGCCTTTGAAACTTGGGGGTTCCTCTTAGCGGCCGCTTTTCTCTTTTTCGAAGCTCGCTTAGCAGCTATGTTTTTTCTCTTGGGGTCTCGCTTAGGCATTTGTTTCGTTCTTAGAACCCTAATGGTTTGCCTGAGCTGTTCTATGAGTCTGTGAAGCTTCATTAATTCCCTGTGAAGATTTTCAATCTTAGTCACTTTCCTCCTCTTCTTGGATGGAACAGTTGTTCCTTTACCTGAACCCGTTTGCTCAACAGGGTTTTGGTACATATCAGCTGTGCCTTCAGTTAAGTTCTCTTCTTGGTTTTCTGCTTGGGGTTCTTCTTCCACATTCATATGCCCTTGGCTAAATTCTTCGGGAATCATATCCTTGGTCGACTCTGCAATCCCCTAAGGGCCTTTAGGTTGAGATATTTCTTCACTGTTCTCTTTTTCTTATTCATTCCTTTCAGGGGAAGCAACCCTAGTTTCGCTAGGGTTTGCTGTTTCATCCAAAATTTCTTCAGTTGTATCTTTGTCGATATCAGAGTACTCTGGTAACTGATTAATATCAATGTTAAGGTCCAAAGGGCTATGGGGCTGCACATATTCATTCATATTGGCCAAAATTTGGGCCAATTGGTCTTCCTGTAAAGGGCTTACAGTAACATTTTCGGGAGGCTTTGTTCCTTCTTTGTCGCTGCTATGATTATTTTCGTTCTCCTCACAGGTATGATATCTTCCTTCTTCCTCATCTGAATATCAAATTTCTCCTTCAATTTCCTCTTCCTCAGTATTTCCTTCCTCCGCACTGGATTTTTTCTCACCACTGATGTGGTGACTTATTTATTCTTCGTCCGAATAGAAAATTTCTCCTTCCATTTCCTCTTCTTCATCAGTACGAGGACTTCCTCCCTCCAATTGTGGAGGCTGTTTGTCCTCTGAGCTGTGCAATTCCAGGGGCTAGCTATTGCTGCCCAGAAGTCCTTCCATCATCCCCTTACTTTGTTTTAAACGGAGGTACTGTCTATGAGTTGATGGCTCAGCTATTGAGCCAGTCATTCTCTTCCGTTTCGGGGCAGGTGAGGCTAACCCTCCATCAATTGAGAATATCAACTCCTCCCAGCTGGTCTGTTGCTGGGCAAGGCTACGACTCACTATTAATCGAATTAGGCAATGGTGGCTAACCACCATGTCTACATGCTGAGCTTTTCTTATATTACGATTGATATCATGCAGTAAAGAATTTAAAATTGCAGACAAATTTACAGTGCATTTCTGTTTTAATACAACTAGTAATTTAAGGTGGCGAGGTCTTACCACATCTTTCCTTCCGTCGCACATCATATAGGCCTGCACTATCTTGGCCAATTCCATCCATGGTTCTCCCAATGATGCTTACTGAACTCCTTTGCCTTTGACAACCAATGTCTATCTGTCATCCTGAAAAATATTCATGGCTTCTCGAATCCTAATCTTCTCTTGAGTCCATATAGTTCCTTGCGTTGGTATGCCAGACACCTCTGCAATTATTTCATCGTATAAAACTATTTGTCTTCCTCTAACCATGGAGAATCCTTCTTGCAAGTTCTGTAAAAATTTGGTGGCCACTGCTTCATGGGGTTGTTGCATCCTCGTGAAATATGTAATCCATCCCAATATTTCCAAAATCTCTCGTGCAGCATCAGAAACAACTAGCACCTGCGGCTCAATGTGAATTGGTCGTCCTCCCATCGTCTCTGTACACTGTTAGTTCTTTCCAAACACACAGTGATCACAATGGAACAGCACAGCACGGTGAATTTGAATAATGTCGTTAAATTTTTGTTATTCCCTAGAATGCAGGGATTTGGTTCACATACAGGTAAAAAAATATCGGGATGTGATCTGCATGCAGACATCCGCGCCCCCCCTGAAGGATGATATGTCGTCCTCGACCGTCAATTGAGAGAGGCAAGTGTGGCACAGCAGTAGTACAACAGGAAAAGTAGGCATAATTATGATACATTCAATCAAATTATAGCAATTACTGAAATCAATGCGTGTGATAAATCATTAATAGATATAAAATCGTTTGTAATGATTCAAATATAAGGAGAAGGGACAGCTTAAGATAAACATAAGTAAAGATGCGTTTATTACCCACTTCAAACTACTATGATCGATTTGTAATGATTTTCATGTATAATAGGTTTGAAATCAAAGGTTAAGGATTCATACTTTCATTTGATATTTAAATAGAGATATAGGAAAAAGGGTTAAATATGACTATTAATGTGTATAAATGTGACTCCAATACCATCAGCATAGCTCTTTTGCCCACAGGTGTCCATAACCTTGATAGAGTTGCTTTCTCACCCTTGGAACCATTGTCCTTTGTTTATGCGGAGGAAGTGCTTGTTAAATGTCATAATGGAGGCCATTGTGCTGGCTTGGTGACCAGATAAATCACAATGCAATTCACCGGGAAGAAGTGAAAAGTGGGCAGGCCGGCTCGTGATGAAACCTCCTGTTCCAAGGACTTCCTTAATTTTTTCAATTGTCCATTGGACCATATCCCTGGTTTGGTGGCCATGATGGGAATGCCACTTCACTGACTTCCTTATGATCATGGTAGGCTGGCTCTTAATGAGACCCCCTATCCTCCATCTGCCAAATCATAAAATTATTAGTGAAACATATAAATATTTTTCTTTTTCATATAGCACTTTCCTAGTTATTCATAAAGGATGGCTCAGCACTCCTTAAGAGTAGGGATGGTGGAAGAAGTCTGAACATCTCAATAGAACAGAAAATTCCCTTATTCTTACTCCATAAATAAAAATCAAAGAAAGTTATAACATGTGGGAAAGAACCAATCATGATAAGGATAATCAATCAGATTAATTCAGTGGTAGTAAAACAACAAAATCATGTTATTGATTATGTCCCTTTTCCCTTTTTCTTATCATTACTAAGCAATTTTTTTATAATGATGATTTCTTTTGATTTCCTGATTACAGTAAGCTTTAATTTGTATGATTGTATATAAATAATATGTTTTCCTTTAGAAGAGTCATCAGAAATTCTCAAAATGCTAATCTAAAACAAAAAACAATCCACTCAAAAGATGATGTTCCTTTAAAAAGAACAGCAGAAAAAATCTGCGGAACTACTGTTCCTTCCGAAAGGAACAACAAAAACAGTCTTCAGAACAACTGTTCCTTTCGAAAGGAATAGCAAAAGTGATGTTACTACTTAAAACAAGAAAAATAAACAGAAGTTTTGAAAAAAAAAACAGAATTTCATGAAACAATTAACGAAAACTGAAAATAAACGAAATAAACAGAGATTTGAAAAAAAGAATTCCCTAAAACAAATAATCCAAATAAATGAACAATATTTATGTACAAAATTAAAAAAAATGATTTAATAAACTGGTGCCGAGGAGGAGTTATCCCCTTCAGCCAAAATTTCCATGGTAGAATCTTCCCGCAACTGTTGGTAAAAGGATTCCCAGGTAAGAGGTTTATGATACAATCGTACTCGATGACTGTTTACCTTAAAGGAATGCCCAGATTCATCAATGGTAGTTAATGTAATAGTGCCATTATCATGCACTTTTTGTATTTCATAGTGTCCGAGCCATCGTGTCTGAAGTTTCCCTGGAAAATCCTGAAGCCTAGAATCATATAGGAGTGCCCAGTCTCCTTCGTGGACTAGCCCTTTTGTGGGAGATTTCCAACACTAGGCATTCATTTCCTTTGCTGTAGACCAATTAAAATGGCTTAAAGCCTATAATTCTTTTCATAGGAAGGAAAATGAATTAGATTTATGGGTTAGAAGTGAACCTCAGGACCCATTTCAATTTTGGGCTAGGCAGAAAGGTTTGATGACAAAGGAAGGCGTCACCAAAGCATTGGGGCCTATCCACAAATCAGTTATCTTGAATGGCACAGATTATTTCTTATCCATTAGAAACCAAGCTTATATAGCAGCTAAGGTCTGGTGGAGAATTTCCAATCAGAATGTGCAAAATAGAGAACCGTTTAATTATAAAAACTTTGGGCTAGCTGCGGACCGCTTGATTTCCTATAGTGATCTCATTTTAAAAGAAGGACCATTCTGGCTAGGCTATAGGTTCCGAAGCCCCATTGCATGGTATCCTGCTTTAGACTACAAAGCCATTTATGAACTCCCCGAAGGATAGACAGAGCATGTTTTTGAGGAATTAGCTGCACTGCATGGTTTTAAGCCTTTTGATGACAAACCTTATCCAACTTATTCTTTGACTGCTCTCCATGTGAGCTATAGTTTTCATGAGGACATGAAAAAGATTAAGCAGGGGGGTATGTTGGGCAGTGAAAAAGGTATGAAATTACTGTGCAATTTCTCATTCTTTTACTATAGACATACTCCTTTTTACCTTGGGAAGGTAATTTATTATAAGAATTATGGTAGAATTGAAAAGGTTTATGTTTATTGTAAAAATATGAATAAATGTTGCTTTTTGTTGACAAAAACAAGAATTAGACGAAGTGAACAGCTGTACCAAAGGCGAGGCTGAGATTAATGCAACTGCTACTCCATCAGCATTAAACTACATCCAGCCAAAGACAAGGAGATCCGAATGCATTGCCAAGAAAAGGCAGGGGACAACTCGGCTTTGGTCAAAGTAAACAAGATGATAACTAAACGAAGGGGAGCGAATTTCAAAATCATCTTATTCCTCATCTTTTCCATCAGGGTCTCATAAATAAAGCAATGTCCTTTAGTGATCAAGGGGGCAGTTGGAAGTTCTCATTATTAAAAACATTTCCTCTGTAATATTGTTTATTGACTCTCGACTTTGAGAGAACATTTTTTATAATACTTTATGTTTGATTAATATCAAAGACGCATTTTGTTTCGTCCCTTAAGTTCTAAAGTAGCCCTACAGTATTTCACTTGCGCTAAGGGCCCGACTCTGGTGGAATTACCTTGCTATTTGTATTTCTAATATTTGCTTACTGTTGTGTGAAGTTGTGTTTAAAGTTTATTTTAATTGCAGAGTTGAATGATTGATGTTGGATTGAATACAGATTCATTGTGATCATTAACGAATTGCATTGCACTTTTATCATCTGCAAGAAGTGTTTTCGCTCCTCATTTACCTTGCTATCATTATAAAGCTTTGCTGTTCTGTATTTAATTCTAGTTGCTGTTCTATTGGTTTATGATTTGTTAAATTGACTGTTGTGTAGTATTGGTTGTCGACAGGATCGGAGTATGGAGATTAGTTTCTTGATTGTGTTAAAATTATAATTGCTTTTCAATTCATGTTACTGTTCCATTTCTTCTTATTGTTCATTTCTGATTCATAGCTTTAGATTAGCAGATAGATGGGTTACAATTTTTATGCATAGGAATTACAAGCTGCTGTTACTTTCTAGATTTTGTTATTAGAGGAAGTTCCTTTTCAGTTATATTTATCAGCAAGTAGTTTGAGTTTGATTTCATTTCGATTGCTTTAAGAACAAGATCACCAACTGTAGAGGACACTGTTTATTGCTTCCAAGTTCCCAGATTGGTTATCTTGCATCGATTTCTAAGGGAAGGAGTTACTGCTACTGTATCCCTGATCGATGTTTTGCAAATTGATATAGTTAAGATTTCAAAGCATTTTCATTTATGTTACTGTAATTAGATTTATTTACAAGCATCTATTTACTCTTGTATTCAGCATTCTGTACTACATCTTCACAGCATTACTCTTAGTTAATTGTAGCCTCAGACAGAGTACACTCTTGAAATAAAAATTTTCTCCCGGATTGATGATTAATGTAGGCTAATTAGGTGTTTGAAAGATACCTTTTTATGACCCAACACTTTCGAGAATATCGGGTGGTTTTCGAGTACGAAAAGTATAAGGGGATGCTATTACTGTGTGATTTCGCATTAGACAATGCTAATACGGATTGGGCCTCCACGTACCATCGAGTATATTTGGGACGACAACATTAGGTTTCTTACCATCCATAGGTAATCGAGTCGGACACCTTGTACACTGTGATACACCGAACACAACATTCTGGGAGATTGCTTGCACGTACACAAGTCCTTGGTTTACTGGGCCGATATATTGCAGTTCACAGTTTCTTGGTAAACCTTTTGCCTAGCATTACCCTCTTTTATTTTATTTTTTATGTATTAAAATAAATCAACAATCATGGAAGAATATCAACCCTTTCCTCATCGTTCGCGTAGGACAACGAATAAACTGCCTTTAATTCCAAAAGCTACATCTAGTATATGAAGGCGAGCTCATCCTACCGATTCGGGTACCTCTAGAACCTTTGGTGCTACATATTAATTTACCAGAGTCATCTAATCCTTTGAGTACCGAGTCTCAAGTAGTTTCAATCGATCTTGGTTTATCTGCTACTGTCGAGACGGAACCCTCCCAGTTACCTGAGGACACTAAAATTCAATCCAGTGAAATGTTAAATCTAGAACCTAAGCTTGTTCAAATGGAATTAGATTCAGAACCTATTGTTATTTTACTAGAACATCTTGATCCCAAATTTGAACAAAAATAAGTTGTTCCCATGCAACCGTCTCATCCTCAGTCATCCATAACAATTGAGTCTTCCTCTTATCACATAGTTTACCGCCTGAAATTTATCTTGTGCCTGACGGTGAAGTAATTCCACATGGTTTGATTTCGATATAGGAAGAAATTCAGGAAGAGACAACCCCTTCATCTCCCACTCATTTTGGTTCAGGGTTTCATTTTTATCCATATTTTGCTCGTTTGAACTACTCTACTCTTGTTGATCCTGTTCACTCTCAAGTTCCCGTAGATTCGTTAGAGGATTCACTAGGTTATTTAACCATGGCTGAGACAACATGTCAGACTGTACCATCTGTTACACCTGCGACAAATTCTAATGTTGCTTCATCTTTGATGTTTTATATGACACCCGAGTCTCATCTTTATGGTGGTCCGTCCATCCCACTGGGTTACCAGGCTTTAAATGGAACCTACTTTGGTGTCTCCTCTAGTCCATGGACTTCGCCCACGTAATCATCTAGAATTCTATCTGGTTCCTCTCTTACGAATACTGAACAACCTAATCCTTTATTGACATCATCGACTCAATAACGAGCTGGTCCATCTAACTACTGTCCATCTTATCCAGTATCTGTTGGAATCCCATCATATGAAAGCCGGTATGTGAAATACCCTTATAGTACATATGCTGGGGGGAAACATATATTCAGTCCATATGGTAGTACTCCATTGTTTTTAGGTCAATAATATGCTGGAATTCCTATTTGTCAATGGAACCCTAATTTTCCTGATCAACGAAAAACGGTTGTGTATCAATATCAACCAGTTCAGCCTATTGCATGTGTGCCTAATACACATATTATTATTTCTATGGTTTCTTCTCAGTCGACTCAAGTGGGTTTTTCAACCCTTAACCCTCAAGTTTTGAGTCTACAGACTCTGTCTTCCCAGGCTATTGTTCAACAACCATCTGTATCAGGAGTCTCACAACCACAGGCTAGTTTACCTTTGTCACAGTTTTTTACCAGCCCTGTCTATTCACAACCGGGTCCAAGTTATCCTAGCAGGCAAAAATTTTATCAGATCCCTTGGTAGCCAGTGTTATCACCAAAATAGGACCTTGATAGGCTACTAATCAGACTACCTCGGTGTAACTCTTTCAAACCAGACTTTCGGCCGAGGCTTGGCCTCCTCAGCCTGAGAGGGCTCTCTCAAAGGGGTTAGTGATATTGATTATTGATAATATAGATGGCTAACTCTATCTTGGTTTTGTGTGTTTGTAGGTTGAAAAGATTAAGGCTTGTTACCATTGGGCTATGGAGTCAACAAGTCAGTGAATTCAATGGCAAGGTTTTTGGACATGGAAGCTGAGGCAAATGGAGTTTTCAAACAAATATATTTCACTCAAGAACATAGGTCAACACATTAATTCCATTACTAAAAGAAGTCAGAGCATAGGGTTATGAATTCTGAGTAATAGCAATGCAATCTATTACTACTATTTCAAAGGTAATTTACTCACAAGATTCAGAAAAAACATAGTCATCTCATTGCTAAAGGAAGTCAGAGCACATGGTTGTGAATTCTGAGTAATAGCAAGGAAATGAAGTGCTGGTGGTTCAAAGGTAAAACACAGTCATATTATTATTAAAGGAATTCAGAGCATATGAATATGAATTCTGAGTAATAACAATAAGATCTACTGCAAGTAGTTAAAATAACATATAAATTAGGAAAGCATTAAACCCCATCTAAACTCATATTTGTTCAAGAAAGCCTCACTGTATTACTGATTGTATTCCTTCACATAAAACATCAGCTGGGAAAAATAAGTTTCCAACTCTTAATACATCGAAGTATACACTATTTATAAGCTTTTAGCCTTTACAATTAGTCTGCCAAGTGGCTAGATCATATAACCTTTAATTGACACTTAAATCTAACCATAAACTGGATTCTAGAGACTAGGACTGAAACCTATTTGAAATAAGATTAAGAGTCCTACTAGGACTTAAACACTTATTTATTACATTTAAACTAAACTAATCCAAGTCTTCCTAGAAAGGAATCTAATATTTTTACCATGCCGGCCTTTAACAAAACATTTATATCATGATTGTCTTCGTGAGGTAACTTTTCCCTTCATTTAAAAGAAGCTAGTTTGATGACATGGCACATGTTGGCTAGTATATTACAAACTCTTCTAATTGAAAATATCCACTTGGAAAAAATGATACTCTTTGTCACCCTGATACTCTTTGACACCCTGATACTGAACCTCTTTAAATTTGCATTGAACTTTCTTCCCTGTTCATCATTTATCATGAAAACTATCCTTACTGTCAAACTCTATTTTGAGCTACGAAAACAACTTGTTTTCGTAGCACAGACAAAAAATTGATATGTGAAATTCCTCTGCTATTTTTAACCATGGGAATATGTTCAATGATAAAAAAAATTAAACATGACCTTCAAAATGGCTCACTCCCATCAGTTTATGCCTTTCAAAAGAAAAAATAAACCTTCAGAAATTCTGCGGCAAAAACTAGGCTTCAAGCCCGACCCTTACTGCGGAAATGCCTAACACTTTGGAAATTTTGACAAAAATTGTCTCTGAGCTTCAGCAAGTATATAAACATGGCTGCATATAGTTCATTGATAATATAAGAAAAAAATATGATAATCTAATTGTTACTTTATTATCTATCAGTGGTTTCAAACAATCTTGTTCATGATTCCTCTTTCCAAGTCTCCTTTCTTTGATTCTGTTTTCATAAATTCCATTTCTTCTTTTAATTCTTTCACTTGTCTCCGTAGATTTCTCTTCTCTACTTGTAAAAATAAATTCTTCTTCCTTGTGTGTGACACTATGATGCGTAAAGGCTGTGTCTTTTTCAACAGCTTCATGGCTTTTGCAATGGAAGTATCAAAATGACTAACCTATTCAGTTACTTTCTTCTCTACCTCATCTATCATCTCTCTATCTTTCTTATATCCTTCCAGATCTTTCTTTGTCTTAGCCAATTCATCTTTGACAGCTTTCAATTGTTCTTCGAAAATCTTCTTTTCAGTCTTCTCTATGGCCTTGTCTTTTCCTTTTCTTTGTTTGACTATTTCTTCTTTATGCTTACTCTGTCTTTTAGAAGAATCTGTCTCAAGTTTCCTTTGAGACTTACCTTTAAATTTGTCTGTCTTCTTATCTTTGATAGCCTCTGCCTCACTAGGTGATGTAACAATAACTTCCTTTTCCATTTCTCCTTTACTTTTATCTTCCATCTTTTTACTATCACCAATTGTAAAAGTATCTGACATTTGTGACCTAGTAAGAGGTTTTCGAGGTTTGAAAATAAAGGTTGAATCATCTAAAGAGAAATCTAGTTTCTTAACTATGAGTCCCTTACCTTTGACTTCAGCTCTTCTAGTTTCTGCTACCTTTACCACAGGGGATTTTTTAATGTCAATGGGTTGTAAGATATATTCAAGTTTTCCTTTCCATTTAACATTTTCTTCAGCATTTATTTTAGATCTCTTAGCTTCAGAATTAGTCTTGCTATCTGTAACATGTTTAATAGTCCTCTTTCTAGTTATAGTTGCTAGAGGTAATGATATATACTGGACTAAATCTGTTTGCTCCATCAAGTCTTTATCTGAATCTTTTAAATCTTCATGTTGAGTTCCTTCAAAATCTGCAGTAGTATTGACATCCACTTCTTGCTTGGAAGAAGATGTTTTAAGCTTGGAAGATTTCCTTGGAGATAAAACATCAAGTTCATATCCATTCATGAATAGGAATGATACCCAATCTCTGATATGTTTGTTTAATTCCTCCAAAACTAACAATTTCGTCAACCCATGGTGGAAAATGGAAGTTTCATACCTTTTAGGCTTTCCTTGTACCCTGTCTACCATTTTCTCGAGACTTCTAAAGAGATAGAATGGGATATCTATCAATTTATTCCCTGTGAAATGAATCAATAATTTGAAATGATACATGTAAATTTTCTGAAAACGACCTTCACATGTAAAATATTTTTGTATGACCGTTAGTAGCTTGGAAAATTCATCTTTAAGACAGATTCTAGGAATTAGTTTAGTTATTTTAATCCTTGCATGCTCTGCTTTAAATAATCATCACATATTTTCAAGTCAAATTCGGTGGCTTTAAACCATTCCTCTCTAGTTCTTGGGATCCCTGTTTCTTCAGAGATGCTATCAGGTGAAATTGGGATATGAAGATAGCCTACCTTCGTAAATGTTCCTCTGAAATTTGCCACAAAGTCTCATGATACTTGTTGATGATGCCCTTGCAGTTTCTGAAAAAATTCTATACACCCCGCCTTTGTAAATAATTCTGTGAAATGTTCATCTCCTAAAACCAAGTCTAGAGCTGTAGGTTCATAGCGGAAAGGAAAACCTCCTTTATAAACTTTCCTGGGAGAAGCTGTAGCCATTTCTTGTATGGTTCAATGGTAGCCTTCCTTATAACCTTACACCTGTTCGGGAGAAAATACTTGATGACAGAGAGTAGCTAAATTGATATACAATAAGAGTTTCTACTGGGGATCTTCTTGACAGAGAGCTACTTTGGTAGCAAATGATCAGTGAGGAAAAACAAAACAAAATTATGAGAGATAAATTCAAAAGTGGAATGAGAGGATGTAAGATAAAATATTACTGATATGAGAAAGTGTATAACTTTTAAATGATGGCTTAAGTCTG
This sequence comes from Pinus albicaulis, assembly GCA_034641835.2. Taxonomy (NCBI): domain Eukaryota; kingdom Viridiplantae; phylum Streptophyta; class Pinopsida; order Pinales; family Pinaceae; genus Pinus; species Pinus albicaulis. Next base: position 1,708,443,346 of record CM076580.1, on the reverse strand, counting down.
GCAGCAGGTCCTTGAAATTTTCAAACACTTAACCATTCATCATTATTCTTTAAACCGTTAAAGACTGAAAATATTTCGTAGCACATTTCATTTGACAAGTGTCAGTTTTTCTATGGAACTGTTAGGTGTTTCCGTAGCAAATTCTGTTATTTTCGTGCTATATTTGCTGCGGACTTAGACAATTTGGTGACAAATGGAAAAATTTCGGATTTATGATCATTTCAAAGTGTCTATTCAAAAAAAACTCCTCTGATGTGACTTGGAATCATTTCTAAGACCTTATCCAAAGTTTTCTAAACTTAAATACACCATAAAATATATCATTTTATGATATCTTGCAACCTAAGCAAATTTGAAGGAGTTTTATGACTGATTTTCAAGTATGAGATTTTAAAAATTTGAGGAGTGATAACAGCTATAAAAACCATTCCAATAGTTTCAAGCTTATCTAGGTCTTGGTCAACAATCCTATCAAGGGCTTGGTCATAAAACTTACCCCTATCTAGGTTACCAACAACAAAATCCATTTTTTGGTACACAACGACCTATTTCCCAGGCAATTCCATCTTATTCTGGTTATGCTCAACCTGACCTAAATCGACAGTTGCCGTTTGTTGCAACATTACAGTTACCTGATTTAAAAAAGCTCACTAATGATCCCATTCATTATTTACCATGGTGGCCAGTGATTCCTCATAAATTACCCTCTGGCATTCCAAAATTTAATGGAAATTATGGAGAAGACCCGTCTATGCATGTCTCGACTTATCATTTATGGTGTTCATCAAATTCCTTAAATGATGATTCTGTTAGACGATGTCTTTTCCAGCGAACGCTTACTAGTCCAGCTATGAAGTGGTACATTGAATTACCACGAGATTCTTTTGATAACTTTACAGATTTAGCCACTACTTTTTCAACCCACTTCTAGTTACCCATCAGATATGAAACCGGAGTAGAACTTTTGATTAGCTTTAAACATACCACTACTACTCATATATCAGATCATATACATGAGTGGCGTCATCATCGTCGAATGGTTAGAACATTTGTTCCTGATTAGCTTTTAGCTGAGTGGTTTTTAAAGTCCTTGTTTCCTTATATCACCAAGGATGTGGCCAAAGGCGGTGTTGTCACTAAAGAGAAAGTAATTGCTTGTGCCCAATATTTGGATTTGATTTATACTTAGTCTGGCACGCCCTATGAAAAAATTCCAAATGCATCATGACCAAATTTTACTGTTCCTCCTTTTCCATCTGGTAAGGACATTTATGCTGACGATGGTGTGATTGGTTCTGCTAGTAGTCTAGTATCAAGTCGACCATTTGGTTCTACACTTGTTATTTCAAATAAAAACCCTATTACATCTGATCTTGTGTCTTCTTCTGAAATAAATGTCATGTCATATTATAATGGAAAAAGTGACAAGCGACCTGGAAGTAAGAATAAGGGGAAAGATAAGAAGAAATCAAATTCACCCTCGCAGGAAAAATAATCTGATTCATCTGGTTCTTTTCAGAAACCTTGTTACCCTTGTTTGATATGTAACGAGGAGCACTTTACTCGAGATTTTCCTCACCGCTCATAAGTCTCAGAGCTTCTTAAGACTTCTACCACATTTGTAGTGTTGAAAAATCCTTTTCTGAACCCCAAAACACATATGGTTGCTACGGATCTTGCTTCTAGTTCGTAAGTTCTTATGCTATCTGCCACTAAGCCCAAAACTGATGTTTTGGTGTCTACTTGAAGTAAATATTACAGTAATCTGTTGTTGTTGCCGAATGGTCAGGCTATAGATCAACCTACCACCTCAACTTCGACTTCATCTGACTCAGCTCCACTGCCTATCATTCCTGAGTTAACAATAAATCCACCAAAGGGAGTTGGTCATAAATTATGTTTCAACCCTCGAGCTCATGTAGCTAAAAATTATAGCGTAGTCGAATATCTGGCTTAGTCACCTTCTGCTATGTCAACGCTTGAGGTTCTCCATAATTTTCCCTGCTAGAAGCAGGCTTTGTTGTTGGAAATTGGTGGAATTGATCCGATGAATTCTAATCTTGTAGTCTTTAATCATGCGGGCTATGTGCCAAAATTACCAGCACAATTAGCATTTTTATTCAAGTACATGTAGTGAATCACCTCATTCATAGGACTATCATTGATTAAGGTGAATTTACTTGTATAATGTCTATGAGTTTCTGGATGTCACTTGGCTCGCCAACTTTTCCACAGTCACCTATGATGTTGAAAGCTTTTGACGGTCATACATACAAGCCTTACGGAATTCTGAGTAATGTGCAAGTCGAACTAAAAGAAAGGAAATATAATTTAAGTAATGAGAATTGAAATTCAAATAAACAAGCACACAACTAAACTACTTTATATCTTCAAGGTAGCACCTCGTCCAAGGTAGTGGGCCAAATTTCCCAAGACTCAGTTCTTCCTTGAGAAATAATTCATATTAGATTGCAAGTAATAGATGTAGAACTCAATGGATAGCTTCCTTAATTAAGATATATGAGAGAAATAATTACAACATAATGAAGTTCATAGCCTTGCCTCTAATTTAACAATTGTACATCTCCCATCTCTCATATCTACTAATTACTCCTTTCTCATATTTCCTTATTATCCTCCCCTCTCTCTGCTCTCTGTTTTCATTTAAATACACAGAGAGTAAAGGGAAGATACACAAAAGTTTATTTACAAAAGGATTTCCATTAAAATTTTGGATTCATTACGTAATATCAATAAACAAGATCATATCTAAAATATCTTCCCATCATCATTCAACAGGAACAAGTCGAATCTGGTATTGCAATTGGAAGACTTTGGAAAACAAGTTAAACAATAAATCTGAGAAAATCATCTTCGAAGAACCTTGTGTTTCTAATAAAAATATAATTTTAGAAAATTTCTCATTGGAAAACTAATTTGGTCCGTTATCCACAAAATTCATGTCTTAGATTTTTAGGATTCATCTTCATTTGTCCGAAAAGTCCAACACAAAACTGTCATTTCTTATTCCAGGGAATTTCTGAGTTGGAATATTTGATTATGAGTTGGAATTCAAATTTGAAATCTAGAAAATATCTTGGAGGCTAAAATCATGAGTGATGTTATACAAAATTCATTAATAAACCATCATTGGAAAAATAATGCATAATAATCTTCAATTTATTAAAAATAAATGAGAAAATTAATATTTATCCATAAGAGCATAAATAATTATAAAGTGGAATTATGTGATAAATTGTGATAAATTATGATGAATGACGTGATAAATAATGATAGAAATGGATGAAATAGACATTAAATAGTAATAATAATGACATATTTGTGGCCCAAAATACCCCCAAACTGAATATGTTGCATGTCTTCATGCAACCCAAAGCCTCTATATTAACCAAGTTGTAATACAATAATCAACATGCTCACCCCAAGTAATTATATTGATGGAACAAATGAATTCTTCCTCAAATAATAAATATTCAATTTTAGCGATGTTGGTGAAGGCATAACAATTTTCACATTGAATTCCAACCATACATATATCAAGTTACAACAAAATATGATACAAGGAACTACAAACTTCATTAACCATTTTCTCAAAAACTACAAACTAGATTTTGTTGAAATTTTGCAAGCAGATTTTTGCTATTAATTCTTCTCTAATAAAAAAATTTGATCGTTTTGATGCATGGATCATGAGATATAAGAAAAATGGTTTTAGGTGACAATGAATGATTTCTGAAATTTTATAGACTAATTTAGCTTAAAATTTTCTGGGTTTGTGTATTTTAAAGGTACCTCTTTGTTGTCAAAAAATCACAAGAATTTAATTCATATTTTTAAAGATATGCACAGATCAATTTATGCATATTATAAAAATGAAATTGTATGCCTTAAATGAGAAAGAAAGTAGAAAAAATCCATTACGTGTAGCAATTCCTCCCCCAAACTAGAGAATTAGCATGCCCTCATGCTATATTAGAAAACATATTGAGATAGTTTCTACAATCGTTATGCTTGGTGTAAAACAACATGGCACAAGGGAGGCTTTGAGAATGAATAAGGAGATTGATGGATGATGGCATGGTCATAATAAAGAAATGAATGAAATTAAAATTCCCCCAAAATAAAAGCTTTTGTGTCTCTAAAAAATGGAAAGTGGTAAAGAAGTGGAACGAATGAAGATAAATAATGCTCAATGGATTTTCATGAAATTCTCCTAAATTTTTAATAAATCAGAAACTTATCCTATTTTACCTCAAGTTTTACCTCCGTAAAAATGTGGAATGACATGTATGTAATCACATTTTTTGAAGCTAATGTAGGCTGAGATTATGTTGAAAGTGATGAAAAAGGTGGAAACCATGCAAGCTGAAAGTAAGTACAAATTGTGGTAGGGTTTTCTTCCCCCAGGCATCCATAACCATAATGCACGGGAAAAGAGGAAAGGAAGTTGTGGATTCATAAATGTGGCAGAAAAATAATGAGAGCAGTGTACATATGGTAGAAACAATCAGAGAAGTACAAATCATAAAGATAATTAGGAATTGACCAAAAAAAGTACAACAGAGATTTAAGCATTATGAGAAAAGATTTTTCCTTTGGTGGCAACATATGATGAAATCATGATGGACAATGTATGATGACGACTTCTGATATCATTTGATCAGACAAATTTTAATATAATTCATATAAAATTATAGTTTACCATGCACAATGCTTAATATATATATAAATGTTGTTCAAATGTTAAATTCATCTTTGGAAATGAATCAATGGGAAATATTGGGATATAGAATAATTGGAAATTTAACATAGAACTTGATGCAGGAGCATCCAAAATTTAGCCAGTAATGTGATTGTGTGTTTGCATGTTGTGGGAAAATTGATTATTAATATTTTGTTAAGTTTTAATTGAGAGGAGTTACTTTGTTTTGATTTCCTAACTTAAATATGAATACATAGAAAATTGGTTCTCCCTGCGAGGAGATTAAGCCAAATAGAGTAGATCATGATGATAGGATACAATATGTTTGTTAGGGTGGTTCAAACAGAAAGCTAATAAAAGACAAGAAGAACCTCTTTCAGGTATATATATATATATATATATATATATATATATATATATATATATATAAGCATGAAGAGAGAGAAATAGGAGTAGAATAAGTGTGAGAGAAGTGTGCGAGAGGTGTGATAGAGGAGTGGACAAAGAGGAGAATTCAATGTAAAATCTAGCCATCAAAGGGCTCCGCTCTATGTAATTTTATATATGATTAATTCCAAGTGTTTTTGTATTTTAATTCAACTATCTGGTTTAAACTGTTTTTTCTTTTCTATGTGGGAGTATATATATATATATATATATATATATATATATATATATATATATATATATAGATTGCATCGCGCACAACAAGATTTCTATGTAGAAGGTTTATGTAAGTCATGATTCGAGCCAAGCTTTGAAGTTTCGTGCATCAGCCATCACACATTGAATCTGGAGAAGGGTGACTGAATGGGTGAAGTTATGTCAGTTGCAATGCGAAGAAGATCAACAAAGGAGCCGTGAGGACCATTAGATCAGGGCAAGATCAACGGTGGAGGTTAAATCACACCCAGCAAGGTTTCACACATCAACGATTTTAGTGTTTATGTTTGAGACATCATGTGGTAAGTTATGTTAATTGTGGTGTGTTGAGATAAGGTAAGGAGAGTGTGATGCGATCACAGATCACATAGGATAAGGGGCACATTATTCCTAACCTCTAAAAATTGCAGCGTGCGATATGGAGTTCGCTGCAAACTGAAAAATCACAAAAATCACAATATTGCAAAAACTATTAAGTAAAGAAACTACAGGGAGGTAAGTTGGTTAAGTTGCGAAGGTTAAGATAAGCTGCGATTGGTTACTGTGTTGTGGGCCCAGAAAAAATAGATCTGCGTGTATATTCTAAATTTTTGTGGCCACACTGCATCAGAACTTTAATACCATAAGCAAAACCCCTGTTGCCAGCAGGCATCAATAGCCTCGACAGGGTTGCTTTTTAACCCAAAAATGTGTCAGGATCCTCTATTTAGTATTTAAATAGTTTTTTATTTTTATAAATAGATCACCGTGCTAGCATGGTAACCAGATAATCACAGTGCCATTCACTAGGATATAACAAAGTGATCAAGTTAGCTTGTGATGAGACCACCTATCCTTCTAACAGTTTTGACTGTCTAGAAGGCCATTACCTTGGTGTGGTGGCCATAATGGGAATGTCACTTGTTACATCCTTATGATCATGGTAGGTTGGCTCATGCTTAGACCCCCTATCCCCTATAAGAATATTTATATTATATTTTCATATTTTTACTATAAATGGAGGGAGGATCATTAACTCCTTAAGAGCTAGGGATGGCATGAGAAGTAAAATAATGTCAATGAAAGTTATGCTTTTATCCCCATATCATCATACCAAAGGGAATTATCAATTTAAAGTGTGAAAGATAAACCAACATGGTATTGAGATAGTGAATCATTTTATGATATGTCCAAAGAGGAGATATTCAAAAAGTCATTATATAGATGAACCATGTCAGTTTCAGAATAAAAATAGCTATCCAAGTTTTTAAAATTCATAATGTTGTTAATATCACTATTTTTCCTATATATTGGGTACAAATTTCCAATAAAAAAATGGTTTTCATAGGAAGGCATGTGAGAAAAAGGATGGTTGTTTAGAATTGAATGATGATAATATGAGAAAGAATCGACAATAAAATCATAACTGTTCAGGTGATTGAACAACAGTTGTGCGGATGTCAAAACAACAACTGTTATTTTAATTGAACAGTTATTCATTGTATTGAACAACAACTTTTCATTACATAGAACAACAATGATATGTAAAATTCATAAAAAAGTGTGTCATCAAACCAAAAATAAAAAAATCGTAGTTGTTCATTTTACTGAACAACAATTATTAAACACAAAAAAAAAATCGTGGTTGTTCATTTTTTTGAACAATAGCTATTTAGTTGATTGAACAACAACTGTTAAATCTATTGAACAAAAATTATTAAAGAAAAAAAAAGAAATCAGAGCTGTTCGTTTTATCGAACAATAGCTATTCAATTGACTAAACAACAACTGTTCAATTGATTGAAAAACAATTATAAACAAACCAAAAATAAATCAGAGCTATTTGTTCTATCGAACAACAGCTGTACAATTGACTGAACAAAAGTTGTTCAATTGATTGAACAAAAATTGTTCAATTGTTTGAACAACATGTTAGCTCCTTATAATTTGCAAGATTGGCAAATACAAACTGCAAAGAGAACACTTGAACCACTTTGGGATTCTAGGATCTAGCCCTCCTGAATCCAGAGAGGGATCTCTCTATAAGTGCAAAGATTGATTTATCTTTAATTCTTTTGGGTATGATATTAGGCTAGTTATTAAGAGCAAGGGTTTTTGTTTGGTTTTAGATGGTTGAGCATGATTTTTATTTGAGTGGAAAGTCCTAAAATGAAAGAGTTTCAAAGGTGTGAAGTTGCAAGCAATCAGAACAAGCTTTGGTTTATAGGATAGATATGACGTTGGTTTTTATTCCATTGGGCTATGGAGTCATAAAAGGGTTTAATTGTGCAACAATTTCAAGAGTGATCCAAGGGGCAAGTCATCTATATCACAAGATCTTTGAGATTAAATGATGGAATGGAACAATAAAAGTGTTGAAGGGGTGGAAAAATACAATAATTTCAACTAGGATTTATAAGTCTTTCCAAACAAGAAAAGCCTTTTAAGTAACTGTTTAGAACCAACCAAAGGACAGGGCTAACCATAGACTTCTTTGGACAGGCTCGTATTAAAGCTGACTCATCAGAAAAACAGTCCAGTAATCCACATAATTACTTTCAGAAGGGATGAAAATAGATCATAAAACAAAGTGCAGCCTAAGATCAGATAAGATACTTTTAAATCTAAACTGCTTTCAGCATACTCTTAGGGAAACTTTTAGAATTACCTTTGAAGAAATAAATAGAAGACAGGGCAAACCATAAGCTTTCCTAGTCTAACTCTACTGAGAACGTAATGAAAATAACATTCAAGAACTTCCTTTCAAGCTTCGCACATCAAGACATGGACAAACCAACATTCCTTGGTAATGTTTACACTTAACATAAGTCATTCTTAAACACACAATTGGGAGGAAAACATTGAGATAAAGCTTATCAGTCAGAGAAGGGTACTGTAAATAGTAAATCTTAACTCTATGCTTGATGTTCTTTATCAGAGAATAAGTGGACAAAATGGCATACATGAAAGGAAAACAATAACACAGAAAGAAGCACTTCACCAGTGATATAGACCAGGATCCCAAGAATCAGCTTGTTTATTGATGTCAATCTAGTTACATTCTTCAAGTCCAATGTTTCAGTTCAACAATCATCTTCTCTTCTCAACGTAACTCATTTAATCACAAACAGAGCTTCAAGAGCCTCTGAACACTATTTACATGTAGAAAATTTCGAGCACAAGTATTATATCAAAGTTCTGCAACCAACCCTTTACAATGAGCTCCTCAAGAAGATTTTATAGAAAAATGAGGAGGTCGAATGAGAGAAAATATCTACAGGCTCAATTAATACAATTTAATGCTTCTCGGCCTTTGAGGGGCTCAATGGAGAAGATTTCAGATATTTATCTGTTTTAATTGGTTTACATTAAGTATTCAGCTCGTTGGGAAGATTTTGTTGACTTTAAGGCTCTGTGTTATCCTTGTAATAACTCTGCTGACATTTTAATTTAGTTTCTTTGATTCGAAATAACTGTTTTGATGTATTAAGGAAAATATCTCCTGTTCTGGTAGTAACTAGGCCTCTTTTGAATGCTTTGAGGCTACAAGTGTCTTTGGTAGCTGAGAGGATTCAATTAGCCTCTGATGTGGCAGTGGAGGCTTCTCAGACTGATAGATATTATTGTTTTTCTATAAATACTATTTAATTTGTTTCTGATCTATGTGTTAGGCATAATTAGGCCTAAATCTGTCTTCTGGTCTTAAAACTATGTTTAATTGAATGGATTAGGCTTTAGATAATTGAGTTAAGCTGTAATCCCTCAAAACTGTGTTTAACAATCTTCAATTCTTCATCTCTGCTGTGGTGGGATCCTTTCACACTGATACTCTTTACTTGATCAAATTTTGCTGTGTCTTGTTGATGTGCAGGCATTACAGGGTTCTTATAATGGTGTCAGTGCTCATGAGGCACCGAAAAACTTGGATGGGAAACCCTGTGGAACAATCTCTTTGATGAATAAAGGCCTGGGGGATCGCCATCCCCGACCTTCAATTCTCTTTTAAAACTTTTGATAAAAACCATTAAAACTTGCAAAAACAAACGAAATTAGAAAAATCCTACGAGGATGGGTTCAACTGCTTCAGGGTTTAATTTTGGATCATGACCGTTGGATGAAAGCATCCAACGGTGGAGATTTTCTCGCGGGGGTCAAAAAGGAAGGCGGTTGAAACAAACGGTGCAAGAGATTAAGTTCGGGCCGTTGATACATAGTGATCAACGGTTGAGATCAAACTGGGAAAATATTATGTAGAAGGGTCAACTTTATAATGAAATGGGGAAATTACAAAGAAAAATGGGAAAAAACCTTAATCGGCAGCGAAAAAGGTGTTAATGAAACTTGGGGTTTCTCGGAGGATTCTGGGCCGTCGGGTTTGATCGGCCACGGAGATCAACAGCGGAGGTTGATCGATGAAGGCCCTTGGAGGATGGGTGGAGGGCGATGAAATAACGCGAGATTAAACTAGGACTGTTGATCTACATAGATCAATGGTGGAGATTAAACTCGATGGAATGCAATGTAAATGGGAAGGGTGCTTTCGGCTAAAGAAACCAGCGGTTTCACACAAGAAAATGGAGGAAAGGCAATTTTACCTTTTTGAACGTGATGTGCATCAGAGCCTGACACGTGGATTTTTAAAACCGCCTATATCATGTGAATTTTAGGAATTATCCACCGAGCTTAAATTTACGCGAAACTGTGCGTCGACCGTTAGATCTGGGGATTTAGATCGAACGGTTGAGAGGAGAGCGCGATGACGATGGGATGCTCGGATGATAAGATGTGGGGCAGGGTCTGAGTAGTTTTGATTTGGACCATCAGATCATAGGAATGAATGGAGGAGATCTGATCTGGGAGGGGTAGGACCCCAAAAGAGTTGGGCCTATCAGGATAAATCCGGGCCGTCAGATGAAATAGATCAACGACTCAGATTTGATCTATGGGTTAGTGAAATAAATATGAGGCGAGAGGTAAGCGGAGAATGGGTCAATGTGAGCTATTGATATGCAGATATCAATGACGGAGATTCGCCGAAAAACTTTATAAAGTGGGGTTCATGAAATTTAACAAAGGTTGAGGGGATTGATCTGGACCATCATATCTTAATGTATGGATGACCCAGATGCAATCGGAGGGTTGCGATTGGCGGGGGCAAGGGATAAAAAGCTCTAATGTGATTGATCGAGGGCTATTGATCTGAGGATTAGATCGATGGTGGAGAACGAATCGGAGGTCCAAAGGCATAGGTATGGGCTTATGGAAAATATCAATGGGGACCGTCGGATCTGGGAATGGTGGAATAGATCGATGGTTGGAAATTCATCGGAAGATCAGCAATCGACAGGGGAAATAAAATATTCAAACGTGAACAATGATATCTTCGATGCAAGATTTCATTGATCGTTGATCCGGGAAAAGATCAACGGTTGTCATTGGTTTAAACCGTGAATGACGGATTTCCTTTTAACATAGGAAAAATGGGTTTTTCATGAAATACAAAGGAAAATTGGCTTCAGGGAGGGTTTATTTATATGTTTAGTGCTCGATTGCGGGCTCCAGGTTATATGGCGGGTAAGTGGTTGAGGGGTTTATCACAGAAGGGGCTCATTGGCATCGGAACAAAAGAGGGGGCCTTTCAAGTGCGCCCGATGAAAAAACTCCGATGCAAGATTTTATTGATTGTCGACCGGTTTTTAGATCAACGGTCCTTTTCCTTTAAAACAATGAAACGACAGGGTTTAATAAAACATAAGAAAGTGGGTTTTTAACAAAATACAAAGAGGAATTTGTTTTTTTTCCAAGTCTTTTTGTGTTTTAGCGCTCGATTGCAGGCTCTTGGTTTTACAAAGGAAGCAAGGGATCAGGAGTTTATACAAAGGGAGCCAATCACAATCGGAGTTTTAATATAACAAAAGAACGGTGTTTCACATGAATACCTTGATTACGATAAGTGCCTAGGGGTTTAATAGTGGGTGAAAACCTTGGGTCTTATGCAGGAAAAAGGGCTGGGGGCTAAGGCCAAAGGGGCTTATGGCCTTAATCCAAAAATGCATTTTTAAAGATTTTTCAAGGATTTTCAAAGGGATTGAAGGCTTCTGATAAGGCAAAAAAATGAGTTTCAAACCTTATTAGAGGGGTTTTTATGAAGGGAAGAAGGGAAATGAGGGAAAATAGAGAAATTCATGGGGAAAAAGGGGATAAAATGGAGGTTAATCTTGAGTGAAAGAAGGGATAAAATGAGGGAAAAATGGAGTTTTTTTGCAGCAGTATTTTCTTCAGGAAAACAAAAACAATTTCAGAATTGAGAGGGAAACAACAACGAACATTAACTCAAGGATAAGTCATCTTCATAAGACTTCAAGATTTAACAATTTTGGCAATAAAACTTGTTTCTTGAAGGCTCGAAAAATGATTTAGCCACCATTTGAGATGAGAAATTTTATAGGTGTCTAGCAGTGGCTCCACATGGGGATGGTTCCTTCTTGAAGGCATCAAGAACTTTAGACTTGTATTCTCTGGGAGGCTGATCAGTGCCTCATCCATTGGGCTGCAAATTTCTTCACTTGGATGATTTTCTTCGGTTCTAATAATGTTAGTAGCCATGAAAAACAATGGAAATCCATCAAACAAGCTTTCTACCTACCCAATCCTACTGATCTAACATTTTTTAACATTTTTTCTTCTTTAAGAGTACACTTGGATTGGCAAACTCTTTTACAAATATTTTATTCTTTTGAAAGAAAAAAACTAATCTAACTCTACTTCTTATTTCTCCATGAACTCAGATTAAATAGTTGAGTTCATAAGCTTCTCTACCTAACTATTATCTGTTAGGATTAAACAATCTAAAAGATTTTTATTCACTATTTTCTAAAACAGAAATTTAAAAGCATACAAGTCAGGATTGAATAGTCTAACTTGTTGCTAATCTATGGCATAAAAACAAGCTGCACACAAATAATTATTTTGCAGAAAATTAAAACAAAATGGTGAAGGCTTAAGATCTGAAAGTTCTAAGCATAGCCTTCTCTTTTCTTCAGCTCTGTTTTTAAATTTGTTTGAGCTGTTTTTTCTTTGTTATCTGGTTCAAATTTTGGGCTTTTTAGAACCAGTTTACTTTTGTCTTTGACTCACGTTTCAACAGATTGGAGTCATTCTTCTTTTGGAAACTTAGGTTCAGATTTTGAGCTTGTTTGAACCTTTATTTTCTATCCTAATCTACCTAACTGATAAGCCAAGATTAATCTGTTTGGAAAATCTGATTCACTAACCTATCAGCAGTAAATTTAAAACTAATTAGTCATGATTAGGCTATATGACTAACTAGAAGTATGTTTTTTAAGAGTGGCATTTAAGCTTGCACACTTTCAGACTTTGTTTCTCTTTTTTGGTATGGGGCTGTACCTTTCTTGTCTTTACAATCTGCCCTGTTTTCTCTTTCTATTGTTTTTGTATTTTTGATTTTTCTAACTTTGAATGCAATGATGGATGAAATATTTATAATGGGAAAAAAGATAAAAAGGCTTCCAAACATGATAGGATCAAGATAAATAATGTTTGAGCATCCTACCATTGATAGGACCCCCAAACAATTCAGCTCCATTCAACTCCTGCAAGAAATAAGCATTGCTACCAGTAGTAGAATGAATGAGATAAGGGCTAAGCCATAAGTTGTCAAATTTCCCATGCTTGCCCTTGTCTTCTCTCCTCAAGTCCCACTTTAACACTTTGTCCCCAATGTTGAAATTACTGGCCTTTTTTCTTCTAGCAAAAATCTTTTTGATGCTCTCTTGCTTTTGTAATGCTCTGTTGTAAACCTCCTCTCTGGTTTGCTAAAGATGTATATTATGGTTTATTCTTTTGATCACGTCATTGTCTTCAGACTGCACTTCTTGAAACAACTTCATAACTGGCACACCTAGGCTGGTTGGAAAGATTGCATCTGTACCATACACAAGCTAATAAGGTGACATTCCAATAGATTTCTCAAGTGTTAATTTGTCAGCCCATAGTGCATGTACTAGCTTTGTGTGCCAAGACTTCTTGTTGTCCTCCAACAACTTCTTGATTATGTTCACCAAAATTTTGTTTGAGGATTCTTCTAGCCCATTACCTTGAGGGTAATAAGCAGTAGAATGACCCAATTTAATCTAATATTTGTGACAGAATTCAACCATCTTCTTGGATCCAAATGCTGCAACATTATCAATGATGATCTTCCTAGGACAACCAAATCTAGAGAGGATATGAGTCTCAATGAATTTTATGATGACAGAGTCATTGGCTTGTCTAGAAGGGATGGCTTCTATCCATTTGGTGAAGTAGTCTGTTGCAGTGAGAATCCATCTATGCTGGGAAGACGAGGGTGGATGGATTTCTCCTATGAAGTCAAGTCCCCACTGTTGAAAAGGAGCTTCAACAGTGATTGGATGCAGAGGTAAGGGCAGAAATTTTCCTTTTCCTTCAAAAAGTTGGCATTTATGAGAGGCAATTATCATCTTGTGTACAACTAGAAAGAGGGTGGGCCAATAGTAACTAGCTCTAAGGATTTTGTTGGCTGTAGTCTTCCAGTAGAGGTGGCCTCCACACTCTCCTTCATGGAACTCTTGCTTAACCTTCTCTGCATCATTCTCAGGAAAACATTTAAGCAATAACCAACTTTCATTTTCCCAATAAAGACATTTATCTATAAAGCAGTAGTTTACAGCTTTTAACTTTAAAAACCTTGCCTTTGTTTTTGAAAAACCAGGAGGTGTATTCAAATTAAGCAAAACATATAGAATATCAGCAGACCAAGAGGAATTCATAAAATAGTCTTCAACAATGGGAGTTGACAATTCCTCTTGTTCATCTAAAGCATTTATCATATTTATATCAAAAACTTAAAAATTTGATTCAACCATTAATCTAGCTAGACCTTGACCTTTAATAAGTTTAGTGGGCTTGATTTCTAGATCATATTCAAGTTTCACAGCAATCCACTTACCTCTCTTTCCATCTGGGTCCTATGTTAGAATGTCTTTCACAACTGAATTTGGGACAAAGGAAATGATGTGGGAGTGCAAAATATAAACTCTGAAGTATTTTAAATCCTTGACCAAAGAAAAAGCTCGTTTCTCCATAATGTTGTACTTCAGAGGCGCATCTCTCAATGTCTTGCTAAAGAATGCAATAGGCTGCTCTTGTCCCTGTGGATTTTTCTGCAATAGGACAGCAACTATTGTATGTTCTGATGCAAATGAAAAAATGTAAAAATATTTTGAAAAATCAGGACTTATTAGAACTGGTGTTTTGGTTAATGCTTGTTTCACTAGCTCAAAAGATTTCTTTGCTTCCAAGGTCCATTTAACTCCTTGTTCCTTTTTCAGCATGTTTGTAATGTTTCTAAGGAGCTCAGCCAAGTTAGGTATGAATCTTCTCTAGAAATTAATCTTTCCAATGAAGGATTAGAGTTCCTTGATGTTTCAAGGATGAGTGATTTGCAATATAGGCTCAATCCTTTTTGGGTCCATCTTTATCCCCTCTTTTGAAATGATGTGCCCAATAATTTTACCTTCTTGGAGACCAAATAGTGTTTTCTTTGGATTTAAAGATATCCGAAACTTTCTGCATTTCTCGAATACTTTTCTCAAGTGTTCTAAGTGCTCTTCATTTGTCTTAGAAAAAATAGTGACATCATCAAGGTAAATAATGATGAAGTAGCCTAATTCTTCCAAGAATGCAATGTCCATGGCTCTCTGGAAAGTAGCACCAGCATTCATTAAAACAAAGGGTATTTTCACATACATGAAAGTACCCCAAGGTGTAGTAAAAGTTGTCTTTAATTGATCATCAGGATGTACTAAAAGCTGATTATATCTTGAGTAGCCATCTAGCAAAGAAATTCTTTTCGAACCAACTACCCTTTGTAAAATATGGTCCATCTTGGTTAAAGGGTAGTTGTCTTTCAATGAAGCTTTGTTTAAGTCTCTAAAGTCTATACAAAGCCTTATCTCTCCTGTTTTCTTCCTAAATGACACCAGATTAGACACCCACTCAGAATATCTAATAGGGACAATCATACCAGCTTCATACATTTTTTTGAGTTCCTTCTCAACCAAATGTAACTGAACAGGGTTTATTCTGCGTAATTTTTGTTTAAATGAATTTTGGTTTTCCTTGAGAGGTATCTTGTGCTAAATTATTTCAGTGTCATAGGATTTCAGATCCTCATAACTCCACACAAAAACATCAGAAAATTCTTTAAACAACTCTATGTATTTGAGTTTAATGTGAGCTAGTAAAGTTTTAGACAGTTTAATCATATTTGGTTTTAGTTCACTGCCTATATTACACTCTTCATCTTCAGTTTCCACAGGCTCCATATTGGGTTTCTTGGGCACATCATTGAAATCAAACAACTCTTCTAAAGGGGCCAGACCTTTTGACAAACTTTGATTGTTAGACTGCAGAGTTTCTAAGTCTTCTGTCTCTAACTCTGCAACCATTTCTGTTGTGTTTTCAAGTTTGTTAGACAACAGATTTATATCAACAATATTTGGAGAGTTTTCTTCTTCATCAAGTAGATTTTCTTCACTAGGACAGTCTGTTTCATAGTCCGAATCTAAGCTTGGTAGTTCAAATTCATTTAAGGACTGCAGTAAGTCTTCTATTTGTTTGTCTCCATCAAACACTTGCCAATATTTCTCGTTATCAGGGACAACTGGTCTGAATTTAATTTGAGTTGTGCACACGTTCTAGCAGCAAAAGCCAAACTGTGAGCCATGATATTCTTTTCTCTTGGTACAAAAATAAGTTGGGATTCCTCAAAATTTTTCAATAAATCCATGACATCATTCCTGTAGGCTCTAATTTTGGGGTGTTTGGCGCTGTATTCCCCATTCACTTGCCTACTGATTAACTCTGAATCCACATAAACTTTAATTCTCTATAAGGGATTCGTAGGCTCCTAATTTTATCAACAAGTGTAAGCCTAAAAGAAGGGATTCATATTCCGCTATGTTATTCGAACACTGAAAATTTAATTTGTAGGAATGGCCTTCCGTGTGGTTGTTCTCAGTGTTACGTATCTATACGCCTGCACCAACATTACTCCTAGTGCAAGACCCATCAAAGTTCATACTCCAAAGAGGACTAGTTTCAGGTTCATCAGTTTGGTTACCATCCTCTTCAACTAATGTGCTTTCAGATTGTTCTTGAAGATCGACACTTTGTTGAATTTTTTTTAATTCCTCGGGTTTTTCATTGCGCTGAGGGTTGCTTTCCTGACTCTCAAGGTTTAAAATAAATGGATGAATGATTTGTAGCTGTAGACCTGTGTTTGGTTTGCTGTATTTTTTTGGTTTAGCAAACTATTTTGACACTCCTGTGTTGTCTTACTCCTCCTCCCTATCTACCATTAAATCAGTTAAGATCACTTTTTTGGTGAATGTTTCATCATTGAAAAGGATAAATGAGTCAAGGCCAGTATTTACAAAATAAAGGGGAGAATTTTGCAGTCTCTCTTGGCTAGTAACCATGTATTGCATATGAGACTCCCTGTAAAGTCTTCTAGTCTGATTGAAAATAGAGATGGTCGCATAGGTCATATCCATCTGCATAGTTCCTTGTAACTTAGCTCCCCAAGATCTTGGTAACAACATACCATAATTTGGGGGTACATCAGCCACAACAATATCCATTACTAAACATTTGGCTGGAATTTGTGCTAAGTTAACACAAAGCTCTTTGATTAATCTTAAGAATTTCACTCTGCTTGAGTCAAAGGAGTAAAGATCTTTGTAAGGTTTGGTGATTTCAAGGCCTAGGTTCTCCATCACAGCTTTGGGCATTAAATTATGAGAGGCCCCTGAATCATGCATAGCATTGTGCAAAATCTTGTCATGAACATTTAAACTAACATAAAAAGGAGGAACTGGTCCCTCTTGATATCTACCCTCAATCTTAGGACCAAAAATGAGCTCTGGTTGGTCATCATTAAGATTGACAGTATCGTTATTCTCTTCTATGTTAAAAGCCTTCAAAATTTGAGATCTATATACATTTTGGGCAGCTAATTCAGTGAGAGGAATAGTGATTTTGATTCTGGAAATTTCCTTCTCCAAACTAAAAGGCATCTAATTCTTTGAAGTGCTTACTTCAGCCTTATTAACTGCCACTCTATCAATAAAACCAGTTTTCTGATTTCCTCTATTTACATTTGTCAAAATTGTTTTAACAGGAGCACTAGCTGAGGTGCTAATGCTACTAAGGTTTGCACTTTGTTTTTCATTGTTTTGAGTGCTTTTCTCTTTACCTTTATTAGAATTTCCAGCCACTGTTTTATCTTTTTTCTTTGTGACTTTGGGTTTATTTACAGTGCATTTGGTGCAGATTTTTTAGAGGTTTTAGTTTTGGGATTTTCTTGATTTATTTTACTCCTAAGGTCATATTCCTTTGTGGTTTCTATGATGACATTTTCCATTTCTTGATAATAATATTCATCTTCTTCTCTCTTGTCATTGTAGGGTGTGTCTAGACCTTGTTTTCTATTGTAATGAACTTCAGAGTCATCATTATCTACTCCCAACATGTTTATATCATCTTCCTCTGGTTGTTCTATTGTTTCTTCAACCTCACTTACATAATTTGTGTGAAAAGGAGTGATCTATTGATCATCCTCCCTTGGTCTATTTTGAGGCCGGTTTCTCCTAAAATTTTGATTTTGGTTTTGATTTCTATTTTGAGGAGCTGTTTGGTTTTGAATAGCTTGTGCTCTCTCAAGTATGCTCATCTTTTTCATCATCTCCTCCATCATTCTCTCCATATTTGAGCTAGATGTGGAAGGTGTGGATTCCTCTCTAAGTGATACTCTCTTATCGTTCTTCATTCTTGCTCTTTTCTCCATCAAATTACCTTCCACAACAAGAGCTCCTTTATGCATATCTTCAAGAGTTAGAGGATCTCTCTCTCTTAGCTGATAGGCCATCTCAGGATCAAATCCTTCAGGAAAATTTTTTAAAGCTGAGCCTTTTGGAGGTTTTAATTCTGGGGGAAGTGCATTATACACACTGTTAAACCTAGTGCAATAAGCTTGCACACTTTCCCTAGTGTTTCTGTGGAGATTCTTACAGTCCAAAAGTATTTGGAGAGGGTTCTTCTTTACTTCCCATTTGTTTAAGAATAACTGATGGAAGGCTTGGAGATCATTGATATTGTGAGGGGTTAAACCTTTGAACCATTTTCTTACTTCTCCCCCTAAACTTTGAGAAAATAGTCTAAGTTTGACAGTTTCATCATCAATTTCATTTCTGTCAAAGTAGTCATTCATCTTTTCCACATGTTGTGAAGCATTAGTTGCATTAATGGCATCATACAATGGTATCTTTGACTGATAGTCCTGTGGAAGATTGACTAGAGGCAAAGGAAGGACTAAGGGAGCATACCATGTTGCCATGATAGGAGGTGGAGGTGGATTGACAAGAGGGAAAGTGGGCTGGAATGGAGTGGTTTGGAAAGTGGATGTATGAAGAACAGAAGTGGATGGACCAACAATAGATTGTTGAGATGATCTTGGATGAGAGACACCTAAATTGTGAAAGAAATGTAAATCTGGTGGTGTGGTTTCTCTACTACCAGGATTTTCACTTCTATCAGGGGATGAAAGTGAAGACTCTGAATCTAACTGATCTAAATCATCAAGTGACCGAGTTCTAAATCGATTTCTTAAGTCAACTTGTGATTGTTGTAGAGTTGCAAGGTTTTCAGGAACATAATTAGCTCTAAGGGGTGATATGAAAACAGTTGAAGATTTAACCTCAAGAGACTTCCTAAGGATTCTTTCAGGGTTATCAACTATCTCAGGAGGGTTTGGGTTAGGGTAGGCTCTAGTATGAATCTTTCTAGGAGCCACTATGCTGTGTTTTTCAGACCCAACTTATAAGAAAATTTTAACCAAATATGACAATCTTTAAAAGGCTAACTGATCTTTTAAACAAGAAAAATTTAATCCTAAAGTCTTCTAACTGAGTTTAAATGATGTTATGATGATAACGGGTCTTCCCAGTGGAGTCTTAAGGTCTGTTTAGGATTGTGGAGTCACCGGGTGAAAAATTTTAGCTCTTTTGGAGGTAAAAGGTTTTATGGTCCACCACCATGTTTATTGAATACCAATCTTGAAATATTTTTGGGTTTTCTGAGTTTTTTAAGTCCTATGGGTTCTAAGAGTGTCCTAAATTTGTTTCAACACTTAGCTATGGTGATGAGACAAAGAGAGTTTACTCTTATGGCTAAGCTAGCTGATCCTTCAAGGTTTGGTAAGTTCTTATGAGAATCCTAAGGTTTCCTTAGCTTGTCACTGATTCAAATAAGTTTTATCATGATTACCATTCGATTGGTAGTGCTTGAAGAGGGCTGCTTGTACTCAATGAACAATATTATTGAATCAAAGGGTTTTCCTAAGTTCCTAAAAGTATCTAGGATGAAAAACACTCAAATTCCCTAGTGGAGTTGCCAGAAATGTTATGCCTGGTAGCTCAACTGGCTAACACACCAAATGTTATTGTTCAAAGGGTAATATGAAATATTTAAGGGTATCTAGGATGAAAAACACTCAAAATCCCTAGTATGGTCGCCAGAAATGTTAGCTCCCTGTAATTTGCAAGATTGGAAAATACAAACTGCAGAGAGAACACTTGAAACACTTTTGGATTCTAGGATCTAGCCCTCCTGAATCCAGAGAGTGATCTCTCTATAAGTGAAAATATTGATTTATATTTAAGAATTTTGGGTATGATATTAGGCTAGTTATTAAGAGCAAGGGTTTTTGTTTGGTTTTGGATGGTTGAGCATGATTTTTAGTTGAGTTGAAAGTCCTAAAATTAAAGAGTTTCAAAGGTGTGAAGTTGTAAGAAATCAGAACAAGTTTTTGCTGATAGGATAGATATGATGCTGGTTTTTAGTCCATTGGGCTATGGAGTCATAAAAGGGTTTGATTGTGCAACAATTTCAAGAGTGATCCAATGGGAAAGTCATCTATATCACAAGATCTTTGAGATCAAATGATGAAATGGAACAATAAAAGT
This sequence comes from Pinus albicaulis, assembly GCA_034641835.2. Lineage (NCBI taxonomy): Eukaryota > Viridiplantae > Streptophyta > Pinopsida > Pinales > Pinaceae > Pinus > Pinus albicaulis. The sequence goes on along the minus strand of CM076580.1, from coordinate 1,708,422,916 downwards.
GTTGAAGGGGTGGAAAAAGATAATAATTTCAACTAGGATTTATCAGTATTTCCAAACAAGAAAAGCCTTTTAAGTAACTGTTTAGAACCAACCAAAGGACAGGGCTAACCATAGACTTCTTTGGATAGGCTCGTATTAAAGCAGACTCATCAGACAAACAATCCAGTAATCCACATAATTAATTTCAGAAGGGATGAAAACAGATCAGAAAACAAAGTGCAACCTAATATCAGATAAGATACTTTTAAATCTAAATTTCTTTCAACATACTCTTAGGGAAACTTTCAGAATTACCTTTGAAGAAAGAACTAGAAGACAGGGAAAGCCATAAACTTTCCTAGTCTAACTCTACTAAGTACGTAATGAAAATAACATTCAATAACTTCCTTTCAAGCTTCGCACATCAAGACAGGGACAAACCAACATTCCTTGATAATGTTTACACTTAACATAAGTCATTCTTAAACACACAATTGGGAGGAAAACATTGAGATAAATCTTATCAGTCAGAGAAGGGTACTATAAACAGTAAATCCTAACTCTATGCTTGCTGTTATTTATCAGAGAATAAGTGGAAAAAATGGAATACATGAAAGGAAAACAATAACACAGAAAGAAACACTTCACAAGTGATATAGACCAGGATCCCAAGAATCGGCTTGTTTATTGATGTCAATCCAGTTACATTCTTCAAGTCCAATGTTTCAGTTCAGCAATCATCTTCTCTTCTCAGCCTAAATTATTTGATCACAAATAGAGCTTCAAGAGCCTTTGAACACTATTTACATGTAGAAAATTTTGAGCACAAGTATTATATCAAAGTTCTGCAACCAACCCTTTACAATGAGCTCCTCAAGAAGATTTTATAGAAAAATGAGGAGGTCGAATGAGAGGAAAGATCTACAGGCTCAATTAATATAGTTTAATGTTCTCAGCCTTTGAGGGGTTCAATGGAGAATATTTTAGATATTTCTCTGTATTAATTGGTTTACATTAAGTATTCAGCTTGCTAGGAAGATTTTGTTGACTTTAAGGCTCTGTGTTATCCTTGTAATAACTCTGCTGAGAGTTTAATTTAGTTTCTTTGATTCGAAATAACTGTTCTGATGTATTAAGGAAAATATCTTCTATTCTAGTAGTAACTATTCCTCTTTTGAATGCTTTGAGGCTACAGGTGGCTTTGGCAGCTGAGAGGATTCAATTAGCCTCTGATGTGGCAGTGGAGGCTTCTCGGACCGATAGATATTATTGTTTTTCTTTAAACACTGTTTAATTTGTTTCTGATTTGTGTGTTAGCCATAATTAGGCCTAAATCTATCTTCTAGTCTTCAAAATATGTTTAATTGAATGGATTAGGCTTTAGATAATCGATTTAAGCTGTAATCCCTCAAAACTGTGTTTAAAAATCTTCAATTCTTCATCTCTGCTATGGTGGGATCCTTTCACACTAATACTCTTTACTTGATCAAATTTGGCTGTGTCTTGTTGATGTGTAGGCGTTACAAGGTTCTTATAATGGTTTCAGTCCTCATGAGGCATCGAAAAAATTTGATGGGAAACCCTGTGGAACAATCTCTTTGATGAATAAAGGCCTGGGGGATCGTCATCCCCGACCTTCAATTCTCTTTTAAAAATTTTGATAAAAACCATTAAAACCTGCACAAAAAAAAAAATTTAGAAAAATCCTACGGGGATGGGTTCAACTACTTCAGAGGTTTAGGTTTGTGTCGTGATCGTTGGATGAAAGCATCCAATAGTGGAGATTTTCTCGCGGGGGTAAAAAAGGAAGGCGGTTGGAACAAACAGTGCAAGAGATTAAGTCCCGGCCATTGATGCGTAGTGATCAACGATCGAGATCAAACCAGGAAAATATTATGTAGAAGGGCCAAATTTATAATGAAATGGGGAAATTACAAAGAAAAATGGGAAAAAACCTTAATCGGCAGCGAAAAAGGTGTTAATGAAACTTGGGGTTTCTTGGAGGATTCCGGGCCGTCGGATTTGATCGGCCACGAAGATCAACGATGGAGGTTGATCGATGAAGGCCCTTGGAGGATTGGTGGAGGGCGATGAACTAATACGAGATTATACTGGGACCGTTGATCTTCAGAGATCAACGACAGAGATTAGACATGATGGAATGCAGTGTAAATGGGAAGGGTGGTTTCGACTAAAGAAACTAGCGGTTTCACGCAAGAAAATGGAGGAAAGGCAGTTTTACCTTTTTGAACACGTTGTGCATTAGAGTCTGACGCATGGATTTTTAAAACCACCTATATCGCGTGAATTTTAGGAATTATTCGTCGAGCTTAAATTTATGCGAAATTGTGCATCGGCCGTTAGATCTGGGGATTTAGATCGAATGGTCGAGAGGAGAGCGCGATGGCAATCAGATTCTTGGGTGATAAGATGTGGGGTAGGGTCTGAGCGGTTTTGACTGGACCATCAGATTATAGGAATGAACGACGGAGATCTGATCTGGGAGGGGTAGGACCCCAAAAGAGTTGGGCCTATCAGGATAAATCTGGCCATCAGATGAAACAGATCAACGGCTTAGATTTGATCTGTGAGTTAATGAAATAAATATGAGGTGAGAGGCAAGCAGAGAATGGGTCAATGTGAGCCATTGATCTGCAGAGATCAACAATGGAGATTCGTTGAAAAACTTTATAAAGTGGGGTTCATGAAATTTAACAAAGGTTGAAGGGATTGATCCAGACCATCAGATCTTAATGTATGGACGGCCTAGATGAAATCGAAGGGTTGCTATAGGTGGGGGCAAGGGATAAAAATCTCCAATGTGATTGATCGAGGGTCGTTGATCTGAGGATCAGATCGACCGTGGAGAATGAATCGGAGGTCCAAAGGTGGAGGGATGGGCTTATGGAAAAGATCAATGGGGACTGGCTGATCTGGGAATGGCGGAATAGATTGACGGTTGGAAATTCGTCGGAATATTTCCAATCAGGAGGGGGAAATAAAATATTCAAACGCGCCCAATGAAATATCTGATGCGAGATTTTATTGATCGTTGATCGGGGAAAAGATCAATGATTGTCATTGGTTTAAACCGTGAACTTGCGGATTTCCTTTTAACATAGGAAAAATGGGTTTCTCATGAAATACAAAGGAAAATTGGATTCGAGGAGGGTTTATTTATATGTTTAGTGCCCGATTGTGGGCTCCAGGTTATATGGTGGGGAAGTGGTTGAGGGGTTTAGCATAGAAGGGGCTCATCGACATTGGAACAAAAGAGGGGGCCTTTCAAGTGTGCGTGATGAAAAAACTTAGATGCGAGATTTTATTGATCATTGATCGATTTTTAGATCAACGGTCCTTTTCCTTTAAAAAAATGAAATGATGGGTTTTAATAAAACATAGGAAAGTGGGTTTTTAAAAAAATACAAAGAGAAATTCGGTTTTTTGCCAAGTCTTTTTGTATTTTAGCACTCGATTGTGGGCTCTTGGTTTTACAAAGGAAACAAGGGATTGTGAGTTTATACAAAGGGAGCCAATCCAAATTAGAGTTTTAATATAACAAAAGAACTATGTTTCACATGAATACCTCGATTGCGATAAGTGCCTAGGGGTTTAATAGTAGGTCACAGCCCCGGGTCTTATGCAGGAAAAAGGGCTAGGGGCTAAGGCAAAAGGGGCTTATGGCCTTAGTCCAAAAATGCGTTTTTCAAGATTTTTCAAGGATTTTCAAAGGGATTAAAGGCTTATGATAAGGCAAAAAAAGGAGTTTCAAACCTTATTAGAGGGGTTTTTATGAAGGGAAGAAGGGAAATGAGGGAAAATAGAGGAAATTCATGGGGAAAACGGGATAAAATGGAGGTTAATCTTGAGTGAAAGAAGGGGTAAAATGAGGGAAAAATGGATTTTTTTGCAGAAGTCTTTCCTTCAGGAAAACAACAGATTTTTTAGAATTGAGAGGGAAACAACAATGAATATTAACTCAAGGATAAGTCATCTTCATAAGACTTCAAGATTTAACAATTTTGGCAATAAAACTTGTTTCTTGAAGGCTCGAAAAATGATTTAGCCACCATTTGAGATGAAAATTTTTATAGGTGGCTAACACAAAAATTATTAAAAAAAAGATATCACAGTTTTTTTTTTCTAGTGAACAAAAACTGCGCAGTTGAAGATGAGACAACAAATGTGCAGTCGGAAATGGAACAACAATAATTCTTTGAACAAAACAACAATTATCCATTTGATAGAACAACAAATTTTCATTGGATTAAACAAAAATTGTTCATTTATAGCAATTGCGCATTCGCCAACGGAATTGTTGGGTTTGTGTGGACTCGTCCATGGTTTTGTGCATGGGTTTGCACATGGTTTTGGGGCATGATGGGTTTTAGCCCTTGGTATTTTGTAGATCCGGTCAAGGGAACTACGGTTATGTTCTAATCCAGGGTTAATGGATTGGGGTTTATGTATGAAAAGTCAAGCTGGTCATCCCGATTTGGGATCCAGGGGAAAATCTCTATGTTTATCTGTTTTATGTTTTATGCTCTCGCTATTGTTTATTTTTTGTTTTAAAGATTCGTTTGTAGATAATTTCTGTACAGGGTTAAAACCTACATTTGGTATCAGAGCAGTTTTGGCTTCAAGGGGACGCGTTTGCCGTTGAGGGGTTTTTTGCTCGGGCCTAAGGTAGACTTGTTCAATGGGAGATTTGCGAGATCATTTCTTGCGGTGAAAGAAGATGGCGAGCTCAGGGAAGATAGAGGCCGAGAAATTTAATGGTCAGAGTTTTGAGTTTTGGAAGCTCAAGATGGAGGATTTGCTGGTGGATAAATATTAGTGGATCGCGGTAGATCCGGGTACTAAACCGACGGCAATGTTAGATGAAGACTGGAAGAAGATGGATTGGAAGGCAAAGAGCACAATATTGTTTTGTGTCTCAGATTAAGTATTGTTGAATGTATCTGGGGAAGCTACAACGAAGACCTTGTGGGACAAGCTAGGGACTTTGTACCAATCTAAGTCTCTGGTGAATGAATTGTTTCTGCGAAAAAAGCTATATAACCTGAGGATGAAGGACGGAGACTCGGTGACAGAGCATCTGAACGCCTTCAATACTGTGGTAAGTCAGTTGTCATCTGTTGATATTAAAATCTCAGATGAAGATAAGTGCATCAGTTTGTTGTGTTCTCTACCAGATTTGTGGGACATTTTGGTTATTGCAATAGGTAGCAATACAACTAACTTGAATTTTGATGACATTGTCTTAGCCTTGCTATCGGAGGAAATGAGACGAAGAAATATGGAGGGTTAGAATGGAGATGCCTTATCTGTATGAGGAAGGTCCCAGAACAGAAACAAGAATAAGGTTTCGAGTGGGAGATCTAAATCTCCTAGAAAGTTTGTAAAGGTGTGCTGGAAAGGCGGAAAGGAAGGGCACTAAAAAAATGATTGCAGATCTAAAGTGTTGGAAATGTTGTCATTGATGGAAAATGACAACAGAGAAGAATGGAGGGAAAGTACATTTACAGAGACAGGGCAGCAAAAAGAGAAGAAGTAGGGCAATAAAGAGAAGCAGCTCAGAGATAGGACCATTTGAAGAAGCAAGGAGCAGCATTAGACAAGAAACATAGCAACGAGGAAAAAGGGCCACTAAGGAAAAAGGGCCACTGAGTTGAAGATCTGGCCATAACAAGGAAGTTGTGTAAAGAAATTTCAGCTATGTATGTAAAAGGATTTGTTTCAGTATGAAATGGATAATGTTGACCTAAATTCTATGAGAAGGAGCTTTGATTTCAGTGAGAAACTGTATGGCTCTTTAGCAGATGTTGTGGTGTGAAATCACCTATACACAGATCACATATGTGAGTCGATCAGGGTTTATAAACAGTTCTTGAATAAACCATGTGGCAAGGGTTCGAAATTAAAGATTCGGTGTATAAATTGAAGGAATTAATGGTTTCAGAGATATGATGGTTTTGAATGTAGCAAAGATTATAGTTGCGATGGACCATAGTACAGTGATTAGTTTGCAGAATCAAGAACTTGAATGTGTAGTTAGAAGCGGAACTCTGTCAGGGTAGAACCCTGAACATGCAATGGAAGGTTGATATATTATATATCATAGCAGGATTGAAGACAGAATGGCATGGTGTTGCGTCGAGGTCGGAAGGCAGCAGCCAGTGTAAAGAATTCGTGTTAAAAGACACAAACGAAATCGTGAACAAAGCGTTGAACTTAGCGATGGAATTGTAATGAAAATCAAAACATTGAAGCGGAATTCATAAATAATAAAGGCAGACGGAACCCTGAGGTAAGAAGCTGAACCGTGACTAGAGTGAACAGTAAAGGTGGGTTTCTGGTTTTGATCACACCGCCTTTGTCGGACAAGCGGTAATTATAAAATCAGCACGATTCCATATGCTCGGCGACACGTGTCCCTAAGCGATTTTGGAAAACCACCCTCATCACGAGTTAAAGTTCGTACAGTTAACCCGCGCGATATCCGTCCGATCAACAATGGAGGTGCGACGCCTTACAAATCGTTGGATCCCCTAGAGATTTAACCAAGGTACATGGCTGGCGGGACCTGGAAGGGTTGTATATGTTGTCACAGTAGTTAATTCTGAAGCCGCAATTTTTATGAAGTTTAAGGTTTAAGGGGAGACTCTAAATACATCGTAAGCCGCTGGGATATATGGGGACATGTTCGAATGGGTCACAAAGGGTGCGCGCTACAATCATACGCGAAGAGAATTTGAATGTATGACATGATATTTAACCATATTTATATGTGCATTCCCGAGACTTATACCATTGGATTAATCATAAGTTGAGGGATGATTCGAATATGCATGAGTGGAATGCGTGCATAAGAATGGCCTGGAGCTGATTATATGTTCAATGCATATATGCATATTGATTTTTGCTGCCTAACTAAGGTTTGTGAGTTAATAGAGGTATGTCTGGTGGCTTTCCATATTAACTGCTTACTAAAATTCAGAAAATTTAAATGATGGACGTGTGTGAGGGTTAACCATATCGTGATGCTCTAACATTGAACAGAGGTCGTGACCATAGATTGATATAGCATCGTATGTAAGTTGGATGACATCATTTTGGATATGTGTAAGGGTTCTATGTGGTGTGGTTGTTTTATTGTATAGGCCTGGGGGCTTTTACAATCCTTGAAGGAGGTTCCTACAGTTAGAAGAATTGCCAGGTTTAAACGGGATTGAGTAAAAAGGTGTAGGTAGGTGGTTATATATGCAAGAGGATTTGATTAACATCTCAAATCTCAAATTTGAGATGCTAAAGATTTCAGATTTAGTTTTCAAATCAGCTCACAGAATGGTATAGAAATCCGCCCGCATCGAGAAATGGAAGTAGGGTACCGAGAACAGAGATTGGTAATGAACAAACATCGCCTAGATTCATATGTTTTTTAGCATAAAACCTGAAAAGAATTTATATATGTAGCTGGTGCACACAAGTACAATGAACAGATGAATAGACACAGAGGTGAACCAAAATATACATAACAGTCACTCAACAGCAGCAGAAAAGACAAATCCAGTAAAGCCAAAGTCCAGAAAAGGAGATGATTGGAATTGAAATGTGTAACTGAAAATGTGAATGTAAATGTTGAAATTAATTTATTTACATTGTTGTGATGCAAAGGCAAGTATCCAAAGGAAAAATAAAAATCCCATTGTAACATTGAAATTTGTACATATTGTTATATTTTTAATGAGTTGGACAAAGAAATGAGAAGGCAGAAGTAAAAAAGTCATGGTTGTTCACTCCAAATTCCTTGTGAAATACAAACAGTCATGTGATGAACCCTATATATAATATCAACTTGATATGCATAAAAGATGTAAGAGAGAGTAAGGATAGAGAATGAAAAATATAGAAGATTGAGGCAAAGAAGATAAGGAAGAGAGGAGCAGGAAGAGATGCTACAGAAAAGAGATGATATCTGAGGTAAATCAACAAACATTTCTTTTGATAAATTGAGGAAGTTGGAGCTTCCCTATCAAGTTTAAGCTTGATAGCTGTCAGTTGTAGCTAACTGAGGTTGGAGCCTCCTGTTGGTTGGTGCCTGCAGAAAATTGAAGGGAGTTGGAGCTTCCTTGCAAGTTGTAGCTTGCAGAATTGAGGTTGGAGCCTCCTGTAGGTTGGTGCCTGCAGAAAAATAGTGGTGAGAGGGAGTTGGAACTTAATTTGCATCACACCAATAATAAGATGTGGTTTTCTCCCTTTATGGGTTTCCACTTATATCTGTTGTCTATATCTGTGTTTCCTATGTGCTGAGATGATTTATCAAATCTGCTTAATGTTTGCTGCTCTCATAATAATTTTGATGTCACATTAATTTAATACTTGCTGCAACATATTAAGATTGTTCATATACTAAGGTTGGTTAACAAAGTAAGTTGTAAATAAGCTGATGAAAAATTTAAAAATCTCATGTATGTATTGAACTGATTCACCCCCCCCTCTCAGTTCAACTAAGAATTCAACAATTGGTATGAGAGCAGGTTCCTTTTATACTAGTTTAACCACTGAAAGGAGATCCTAGGCCTCCAATATGGCTAGAAGGAAGCTCAACCAATAAAGCCCCTTTCTTCACTGGTACTAATTATGCCGTCTGGAAAATCAGAATGAGAGCATACATAATGTCTCTAGGAATAGAGGTATGGGCTGCTGTAGAATTTGGATATGCCCCAAAGGCAACTGACCTAGAAAGAGAAGCTAAACAAGAATTTGTAGCAAATGCAAAGGCCATGAATGCAATCTTAAGTGGACTTTGTGAGGCTGAATTTATCAAAATAATGCACAGTAAGACTACTAAAGATATGTGGGACACTCTAGAGAATATCCATGAGGGAAATAAAAAGGTAAAGACTGCCAAACTTCAAGTATATAGAGCCCAGTTTGAAAATTTAAAAATGAATGATAATGAAGATGTTGGCAACTTCTTCCTAAAAGTTGCAGAAATTGTTAACAATATGAAAGCTCTTGGAGAAACCATACCAGAAAGTATAATTGTGCAAAAGATTCTAAGATCTCTTCCATCTAGGTTTAATCCCAAGGTGTTTGCAATAGAAGAGATAGCTTATTGGGAGACCTTGACCATGAACCATCTACTGGGAAATCTAACAGCATATGAGATGAGGCTCCCACAGAAGAAGCCAAGTACGAGGGAGGCAGCCTTTAAAATAGAAAAGAAGAAAGAAGAAGAGGAAGACATATGCTCTTGCTCGGATGAAGAGGAGGCAAAATTTGTCAAGAAATTGGATAGAGGCTCAGGTAAATACAAAGGTAAACTTCCTTTCAAATTCTTTAACTATGGAAGAGTTGGACACTATGCTGCTAAGTGTCCTCACAAGAAAGTAAGGAATCAGGCTCGAGAATCAGAGAAAAATACATCAAAGAACTGGCAGAAAGGAAAGAAGTTCAGTAGAAAATCCTTCTATGCTCAACAAGACAGTAGTACATCTGAAGACTCAGATGAACGCTCAAGTGAAGAAGGAACCTCTGAATTTTTATTGATGGATATAGAAGAACTTGAAGGACTCCTACTAGAAGATGAAGAAGAAGAAGGTGAAGTTGAACTTGAGGGGGAGCTAAGAAGTTCTCTGGAGGAGATTGACAAACTCAAACTGAAGTGCATAAAACAAAAGGACATTTTTCTCAAGTATGTAAGAGAAGAGAAAAACATAATTCCTCATGCAGCTGAAGTTAGAGCTTGAAGAAGCCAAGAAGATAGAAGACATGTTACTTCAGAAAATCAGGGATAAAACTCAAGAACAAGAGAAGCTGGAAGAAGAAGTTGTATGTCTGAGGAAGAAGTTAGAAAATTCTCAGAGGAAAGTATCTACAAATTCCTCTCAAACAACAAGCTCTAGTAAGTTGAACGAAATTCTGGATGCTCAAAGGTCTCCTATGATAAAAACAGGAATAGGATATGAAGGAGAATCAAGTAAAATCAAAGAAAAGGAAAACAGAGAGATTATTTTGTAAAAACAAAGAAGAATGATGAAGAAGCTCAAACAATTCCTACAAAAGAAGAAACATCCAATGAGGAAGACAAAGATCAGAAGAAACCTCTAGTAACAAAGAATGCAGTAAATACTAAGACAACAGAAAAATGATCATATGCCCATGAGTATGTCAAATTTGGAAGCCATCAAAGGAGATTCTTCCCTCCTATGAAGAATTCCACCTGTTATGTCTGCCACAAGCTGGGACACATTGTTGCATATTTTGATGCAAGGAGGAGTAATTCAAACCAGAAAAAGACGCAAACAGTGAAGAGACTGTCTCAAACAAACAAATGGAGAAGACAACCTTACATCAGGTATGCAAATAGTTTCTATGGTTACTGTTTTTATTGTAAGGAATTTGGCCATAAGATCATTGAGTGTAGAAAGTATGGACAAAGATTGATGTTCAACACCTCAAGGAGGTTTATGAATCAAATAAATTTTGTTCATACTCACAATTCTGCAAAAATTATGATCAAATGCTATGTATGCAATAAAGTTGGACATATGCCTTCCAAATGTCCTCTCAGAAGATGTAGTTCATCACCTCACAAAAGATACCAAACAAAAGGGTACTTCCAGTGGATAAAGAAGGTGAATAAATGTGACTTGGCTCTAACTGCTCAAGATCTAAAAACCTAGTGGTGTTTGGACAGTGGCTGCTCAAAACACATGACTGTAGACAGAAGCAAGTTTATAACTCTTGATGAAAAGAAATTTGGCAATGTTACTTTTGGCAATGATAAATCAGGAAAAATAAAAGGAAAAGGCTCAGTCAGCCTAGACAATGGCAGAGGAAATGCCCAAGATGTATTATTTGTAGATGGGCTGAAAGAAAATTTTCTAAGTGTCAGTGAAATGTGTGATAAAGGATATGAAGTTCTTTTTAGAGCACAAGATTGTGAATTCAGATCAAGCACCACAGGTAAGACTCTGCTCAAAGGAGTTCGAACAGAGAGCAATGTTTACATTGTGAAAGAGGAAGATGAAGCATGTGATCTTATCAAACTTGAGGAGTCATGGTTATGGCATAAAATATTGGGACATCTCTGCTTCGATCACATCATCAGACTAAGCAAGAAGAAAGCTGTCAGAGACATGCCAGAAATAAAAAGGCCTTCTAATACCATATGCAAATCTTGTCAATTGGGAAAACAGACTCGCACATCATTTAAGGCCAAAGATGATTTATTAACAAGAAGACCACTCCAGCTTGTACACATGGACCTGTGTGGACCAGCAAGAACTAAAACACTAAGTGGAGAATCCTACTTCATGCTAATAATAAATGATTTCTCGAGAATGACATGGGTTACATTTCTCAAGAATAAATCGGAAGCTCTAGAAAAATTCAAAATATTCAAAGCCTTGGCAGAAAATCAGACAGGATGCAAGCTAAAATGCATCAGATCAGACAGAGGAGGTGAATTCATTGATTATGACTTTGCAGACCTATGCAATGAACATGGCATAAAGCAACAATTTATTGTTGCAGGGACACCTCAGCAGAATGGAGTAGCAGAGAGAAAAAAAATATCTGTACAACAAATTGCCAGAGCCATGATGCAAGAGAGTAATTTTCCTCAAACCTTCTGGGCAGAAGCAGTACACACAGCGGTGCATATCCTTAATAAAGCTCACTTAAGGCCAAGTAGTGACAAGACTTCCTATGAACTATGGCATGGTAAACCAACTTCAATCAAGAATTTTAGAATCTTTGGAAGCAAATGTTATATAAAGAATAATGATGAAAATCTTGGGAAATTTGATGCAAGAGCAGATGAAGGGATATTTCTAGGATATGCATCCAAAATTAAAGGGTACATGTGCTACAACAAGACTCTTCGGAAAATAGTAGAAAGCATTGACGTGAGATTTGATGAAGAACTTCAAAACAATACAAGAGATACAGAATGCAACAGTCCAACAAACAGTCATGAAGAAGAAAACAAAGATGATGATGAAACCAACAAGATAACAGAAGATGCTGAACTGAGCTCGAAACCCCCCTCAAGATACACTCAGAAGAACCATCTCGAAGATCAGATCATTAGAGACAAAAGATTAGGGGTCTAGACAAGAAGGCAGCTAACTGAACAGACAAAAGAGGTATACATAGCCATGTTATCACAAATAGAGCCAAAGAAATTTGAAGAAGCTAGCAAGGACAAGTCTTGGGTGAATGCTATGAATGAAAAATTGGACCAAATTGAGAAAAAAAATACCTAGGAACTAGTTCCTAGACCCACTGGGAAAAATGTCATAGGCTCAAATGGGTATTCGAAAATAAAATGAATGAGGAAGGACAGGTAATCAGGAATAAAGCCAGACTTGTCTGCAAAGGATATTCACAAATATAAGGACTTGATTACGATGAAACATTTTCCCTTGTAGCCAGAATGGAATCCATCAGAATGTTTCTGGCCTTTGCGTGCTACCAAGACTTCAAGGTATATCAAATGGATGTAAAATCTGCTTTTCTGAATGGATATCTAGAAGAAGAAGAAGTCTACATGGAACAACCAGAAGGTTTCTCTTTAACAGACAAAGAAGACTATGTATGCAGTCTGAAGAAGGCTCTATATGGACTGAAATAGGCCCCTCATGCTTGGTACTCAAGACTGGATAAATATTTTCAAAAACAAGGCTTTAAGAGAGGTGGAGTAGACAACAATCTATACATAAAATCTCATGAAAATGAACTCCTGATTGTTGTAGTATATGTTGATGACATTATGTTTGGAAGCAACAGAGATGAACCAGAAAAAGGGTTTGTTGAGGAGATGAAATTAGAGTTTGAAATGTCCATGATTGGAGAACTCAGTTTCTACTTAGGACTTCAAATTCAGTAAAAGAACACGGGTACATTTATCTCACAGGAAAAATACTTAAAAGAAATGTTGAAAAAGTTCAAAATGGAGGACTGCAAACCTGTGTCAACTCCCATGATCACAGGATGCAAGCTGTGTGCTGATGATGGATTTGTTGATATAGATCAAAAACTCTACAGATCCATGATAGGAAGTCCGCTGTATCTGACAGCATCAAGACCAGACATCATGCTAGCAGTAGGACTAGTGGCTAGATATCAAGCAACACCTAAACAAAACCACCTTCTAGCAGTCAAAATAATATTTAGATATCTACAAGGAACAACACAATATGGACTTTGGTATCCTAAAGGCAAAAGCTTCACTTTGACAGCATACACAGATGCAGACTGGACCAGATGTGTGGATGACAGAAAAAGTACAAGTGGAGGTGCATTCTATCTAGGAGAAAGTCTAGTGGCATGGCTAAGCAAGAAAAAAACATCTATCTCTCTATCTATAGCAGAAGTAGAATATATAGTAGCAGCAACATGTTGTACACAAGTCATGTGGATGAAGCAAACTCTCCAAGACATGAAGGTAAGAATTGATGAACCTATCTTAATCAAATGTGATAATACAAGTGCTATAAATATATCTAAAAATCCTGTACTTCACTCAAAAACTAAACATATCCCAATCAAGTATCATTTTCTTCGAGAACAAGTGGCTCAGAAGATAGTAAAACTGGAGTATGTACCAACAAAAGAACAAATAACAAATATATTTACCAAACCTCTTGCTAGAGATCCATTTGAATATTTGAGATATAGACTAGGGGTAGTGTCTGTAGATGCTACTCTCTAATATGAAGAGAAAGCACAGTTTTAGGGGGAAAATAGAAACGAAAGTATCATTCCAGGGGAGGATCAGCCAACAAGGGAAACATGAAATAGGTCCTCAGGATCAAAGGAATATGGAAAGAATACATCCAGCATAAAAGAGTCAATGAAAAGGCTAAAGGGTCAGTATTTTAGATTTCATCCAAAGTTTGAAGCAACAGGATACAAAGCCAGAAGATCTCAGAGAGAGGAAATGAAAGAAATGTTGAAAATGGATAAAAAAAAAGGATCAAAGGATAGAATCTACACTAAGAAATGTGCAACTCCTTGCCATTGATGTCAAAGGGGGAGGAAGAGCTAGCAACAAAAGGAAGGATCCTAAAAGGAAAACAGAGGAAGTATATTGCCATCAATGCCAAAGGGGGAGACTGTTGGAAATGTTGTCATTGATGGCAAAGGACAGCAGAGAAGAATGGAGGGAAAGTACATTTATAGAGACAGGGAAAAAAAAGAGAAGAAGTAGGGCAGCAAAGAGAAGCAGCTCAGAGATAGGACCATTTGAAGAAGCAAGGAGCAACATTAGACAAGAAACATAGTAGTGAGGAAAAAGGGCCACTAAGGAAAAAGGGCCACTGAGTTGAAGATCTGGCCATAACAAGGAAGTTGTGTAAAGAAATTTTAGCAGTGTATGTAAGAGGATTTGTTTCAGTATGACATGGATAATGTTGACCTAAATTCTATGAGAAGGAGCTTTGATTTCAGTGAGAAACTGTATGGCTCTTTAACAGATGTTGTGGTGTGCAATCACCTGTGCATATATCACATATGTGAGTCGATCAAGGTTTATAAACAGTTCTTGAATAAACCATGTGGCAAGGGTCTGAAATTAAAGATTCGGTGTATAAATTGAAGGAATTAATGGTTGCAGAGATATGATGGTTTTGAATGTAGCAAAGATTATAGTTGCGATGGACCGCAGTAAAGTGATTAGTTTGCGGAATCAAGAACTTGAATGTGCAGTTAGAAGCGGAACTGTGACAGGGTAGAACCCTGAACATGCAATGGAAGGTTGATATATTATATATCATAGCAGGATTGAAGACAGAATGGCATGGTGTTGCGTCGAGGTCGGAAGGCAACAACCAGTGTAAAGAATTCATGTTAAAAGACACAAATGAAATCATGAAAAAAGCGTTGAATTCAGCGATGGAACTGTAATGAAAAGAAAAACATTGAAGCGGAATTCATAAATAATAAAGGCGGATGGAACCTTGAGGTAAGAAGCGGAACCGTGACTGGAGGGAACAGTAAAGGCGGGTTTCCAGTTTTGATCGCATCGCCTTCGTCGGGCAAGTGGTAATTAGAAAATCAGCGCGATTCCATACGTTGGGCAACACGTGTCCCTGAGAGATTTTGGAAAACCACCCTCATCGCGAGTTAAAGTTCATGCAGTTAACCCACGCGATATCTGTTCGATCAACAGTGGAGGCACGACGCCTTACGGATCGTTGGATCCCCTCGAGATTTAACCAAGGTACGTGGCTGGCGGGACCTGGAAGGGTTGTATATGTTGTCACTGTAGTTAATTCTAAAGGTGCAATTTTTATGAAGTTTAAGGTTTAAGGGGAGACTCTAAATACATCGTAAGCCGCTGGGATATATGGGGACATGTTTGAATGGGTCACAAAGAGTGCGCGCTACAATAATAAGCGAAAAGAATTTGAATGTATGACATGATATTTAACCATATTTATATGTGCATTCCCGAGACTTATACCATGGGGTTAACCATACGTTGAGGAACGATTCGAATATGCATGAGTGGAATGCATGCATAAGAATGGCATGGAGCTAATTATATGTTCAATGCATATACGCATATTGATTGTTGCTGCCTAACTAAGGTTTGTGAGTTAATAGAGGTATGTCTGGTGGCTTTCCATATTAACCGCTTACTAAAATTCATAAAATTTAAATGATGGACGTGTGTGAGGGTTAACCATATCGTGATGCTCTAACATTGAACGGAGGCCGTGACCATAGATTGATATAGCATTGTATGTAAGTTGGATAACATCGTTTTGGATATGTGTAAGGGTTCTATGTGGCATGGTTGTTTTATTTCATAGGCCTGGGGGCTTTTACAATATTTGAAGGAGGTTCCTACAGTTAGAAGAATCGCTAGGTTTAAACGGGACTGAGTAAAAAAGGTGTAGGCAGGTGGTTATATATGCAAGAGGATTTGATTAACATCCAAGAGGATTTGATTAACATCTAAAATCTTAGATTTGAGATGCTAAAGATTTTAGATTTAGTTGTTTAATTTCAATTTCAGTAAACAGAGTATTAAAACTTCCTAGATCAGAGAATGGAAGCAGGCAGCCCGAGAACAGAGATTGGTAATGAACAGACATCACCCAGATTCATATGTATTTGAGCATAAAACCTAAAAAGCAGTTATATATGTATCTAGTGCACACAAGTACAATAAACAGATGAATAGACACAGAGGTGAACCAAAATATACAGAATAGTCACTCAACAGCAGCAGAAAAGACAAATCCAGTAAAGCCAAAGTCCAGAAAAGGAGCTGAGTGGAATTGAAATGTGTAACTGAAAATGTGTATGTAAATGTTGAAATTAATTTATTTACATTGTTGTGATGAAAAATAAAGTATCCAAAGGAAAAATAAAATCCCATTGTAACATTGAAATTTGTACATATTGTTATATTTTTAATGAGTTGGACAAAGAAATGAGAAGACAAAAGCCAAAGAGTCATGACTTTTCGCTCCAAATTCCTTGTGAAATACAAACAGTCATGTGAGGAACTCTATATATAATATCAACTTAATATTCATAATATAGTTAGAGAGAGTAAGGATAGAGAATGAAAAGTATAGAAGATTGAGGTAGAGAAGATAAGGAAGAGAGGAGCAGAAAGAGATGCTACAAAACATAGCTGATATCTGAGGTAAATCAACAAACATTTCTTGTGATAAATTGAGGAAGCTGGAGCTTCCCTATCAATTTGAAGCTTGATAGTTGTCAGCTGTAGCTAACTGAAGTTGGAGCCTCCTGTAGGTTAGTGCCTACAGAAATTTGAAGGGAGTTGAAGCTTCCTTGCAAGTTGTAGCTTGCAGAATCGAGGTTGGAGCCTCCTGTAGGTTGGTGCCTGTAGAAAAACAGTGGTGAGAGGGAGTTGGAGCTTGCCTTTGCATCACACCAATAATAAGATGTGGTTTTCTCCCTTTATGGGTTTCCACTTATATCTGCTGTCTCTATCTGTGTTGTCTATGTGCTGAGATGATTTATCAAATCTGCTTAATGTTTGCTAGTCTCATAATAAGTTTGATGTCACATTAATTTAATACTTGCTGCAACATATTAAGACTGTTCATATAATAAAGTTGGTTATAAAAGCAAGTTGTAAATAAGCTGATGAAAAATTTAAAAGGCTCATGTATGTATTGAACTGATTCACCCCCCCCCCCCTCTCAGTTCAACTAAGAATTCAACATAAAGCTCCTGAGAAAGGAAAGGGATTTGATGATGGTCCTTCTGCAGAGGCAAAAACCACCTCGGATGAAGGTGGGGATGTGTATTTTGCTTCTTCTTCAAACACACATGTAGATCACGAGTCATGGTTGATTGACTCGGGTGCATCCTTTCACTTCACTCCCCATAGGGAGTGGTTTTGTGAGTATGAGAAATATGATGGCGGAGATGTATTCTTAGGTGATGATAGGAAGGCCAGAATCGTCGGACGTGGAAAATTCAAGCTGAAGCTGCAAGGTGGAAGGATTGGAACACTTCCTGGTGTTTTGCACATTCCTGCATTGGCCATAAATCTGATTTCTGTAAGCAAGATGGATGATGCAGGTGTAAAAATAGTGTTCAAGAAATATACCTGTAAGATGTTTTGGGGAGCAATGGTATTAATGCGGGGAGTTCACATTGGAACTCTATACAAGCTTTAGGGCATCACTGTTATTGATGGGTGCAATAGTTCTGTGGTTCCCGAAAGTGGAGCGGAAAGCCTAGCGGTCTTTGGAGAAAAGACCATGCTATGGAATCAAAGGCTTGGACATACTGGAGAGAAGGCCTTCGGATACTACATGGAAATGGTATCGTAGAAGGTATGTCCAATAGCTCTCTAGATTTCAATTTCTGTGAACATTGTGTGTATGGGAAGAAGAATCAGGTGAGTTTTCCTTCTGGTGCTAAGAGGGCGAACAAGATATTAGAGCCTGTGTACACTGATGTGTTTGGACTTATGTCGGTTCCATCACTGGGTAAGTCTATTTACTTTTTGTAGCCACTACAACACCACCCAAAATTTTGGGTATATTCAAAATTTCGGGTCCCCCTCTGCTCGCTCAACCCATTACTTTTTTGACTCGACTTTCAATCAGTAATATCCCCATGACCTATTTCTGCCTAGCCCTGTCACCTCACCCACTTGTCCTACTTTCTCTCAACTGTGCTAGGGTATATAAGTTTTAAGCCGGTTTCCAAACTTAGAGATGCACAAGAAATTGAAATAAGTTACAATATCTTCGGTTGGATATTTCTATGTTGCTACTCCTCCAATGAGCTATTTTTCCTAGTAACTTGTTTTTCTCATTATTACGGAGAGATAAATAATTCTCATATTATTCCTTTCAGGAAATTTTTCAAAGGTTCTATCAGTACACATCGAACGACATAGATGTTTCATTAAGATTCCATCAGCATGACACCATTAAAATACTCTATAAGATGAGGTTCCAACCGTCCATGTTGAAGCTATTGGTTTGCACGAAGAGCCAGGGTTTTCCCAGCAAGAAAAGGGACCCTTTCAAAGCAAGGTGGATCCTCACAAATCCCCAAGAGGCTCACTTTAAGCTCAAGGGCACCTGGTCACTTGCACAAGAACAATGTGTAGGAAAAGGCATCTTGCTATGAAAACCGGAGATCACCGAAAGAGGAATGCATAAGGGATAAAACTCAAGATCGCAGGTCGCGATGACTCTAGGTCACAGGTTGCAAATGACTCAAGGTCGCAGGTCACAAATAACCCTAGGTCACAGGTCATAAATGATCCCAAAGTCACAGGTTGTAGAAGACTCCAGGTCGCAGGTCGCAAAATATGCATAGGTCGCAAAGTTGCAAAGACACATAGGTCACAAAGTTGCATAGGTTGCGAGGTTGTGAGGTCGTAAAGTCACAAAGTCGCATAGCTCGCAAAGTCGCGTAGGTCGCAAAGTCGCATAGGTCGCAAGGTCGCAAAGTCGCAAATTCACATAGGTCACAAGGTCGCAAGGTCACAAAGTCACATAGGTCGTGAGGTCACAAAGTCACAAAGTCGCAAGGTCACAAGGTCGCAAAGTCGCAAAGTTGCATAAATCGCAAAGTCACAAAGTCGCAATGTTGCATAAGTCGGAAAGTCGCAAAGTCACATAGATCGCAAATTCGCAAGGTCACAAGGTCACAAGGTTGCAAAGTCACAAAGTTGCATAAGTGTCAAGGTCGCAAAGTCACATATTTTGCAAAGTCACATAGGTCACGATGTCGCGAGGTTGCAAGGTTGCAAAGTCACATAGGTCAGAAGGTCGCAAAGTCGCAAAGTCGCATAGGTCACAAGGTCACAAAGTCGCACAGGTTACAAGTTCGTAATTTCACATAGGTTGCAAGGTCGCAAAGTCGTAAAGGTCGCAAGGTCGCAAAGTCGCGAGGTCGCAAGGTGGCAAGGTTGTAAAGTCGCATAGGTTGCAAGGTCGCAAAGTCTCAAAGTTGCATAGGTCAGAAAGCCGCAAAGTCACATAGGTCGCAAGGTCGCAAGGTCACGAGGTCGCAAGGTCGCAAAGTCGCATAGGTCGCAAGGTCGCAAAGTCGCAAGGTCAAAAAGTCACATAGGTCACAAGGTCGCAAGGTCACAAAGTCGCATAGGTCGCAAGATTGCAAAGTCGCAAAGTCGCAAAGTTGCATAAGTGGAAAGGTCGCAAAGTCACATAGTTCGCAATGTCGCACAGGTTGCAAGGTCACGAGGTAACAAGGTTGCAAAGTTGCAAGGTTTCAAGGTCTCAAAGTCACGTAGGCCACAAAGTCACATAGGTTGTAAGGTCGCAAGGTCACAAAGTCACATAGGTCACAAGGTCGCAAAGTCAATAGGTCACAAGGTCGCAAGGTCGCAAAGTCACAAGGTCGCAAGGTAGCAAAGTCACAAAGTCGCAAGTAATCCCAAGAGTTGGGGAAGACCAAATGTCATGGGAAACCCAAGAGTCACCTTGGCCTATATTTACATCTTCTAGCGATTTTGTAAAGGAATTTTTGGGTTGTGAACTTTTGAGACAGATTCCTTGTTTTTTATTGAATGAATGCCTCTAGATGAATACAAATAAGTGTTATTGGATCTCACTATTGAATCCGATGGAAGTCTCCTGTGTGGTTATGCTATGAATATGGTCTCTTCAGATGAATGAATGCTTCTTTCATATATTGGTACACATTTATACTCATGTATTCCCTTGTGTTATGAGCTTCCTTGCAACACATGGATGATATATGATGTTATAACTTAAAGAAATGTTGATGAACTGCTTTGTCAATATTTGCTTTAAATATTTATTGGGATGTGCATAGTAGATAAATGTAACATGTAACCATTGTGAACTTTTTCTCGTTTTTTAAGTGAATCTTGCAATAAGTATGATATTGGTAAAGTTTTTCTAACAATGCTTTTCATAAGTTTCATGCTTTAAATTTCACTTTGCTATTCATGGTATTATGTTTCACAGGGCATTCATCAATCAATAACTTGTATTCGTTCAACATCCATGCATTCTCCATCTCAGCGAGTCCCCTTTCTATCCGAAAAAAATCTTCACCAATTTAATGGCAACCAAGCCTACATACCGGATGGGATCCCCAAACCAAACGGTGTAGAGTCTAATTGGGATTCTGCACCGGGGGTATCCCCTTACTAGTGGCGAGACATTTTCAACTGTCAACAGATTTGGCCCTAGAAGGAGGGCCTGATGACAAGCTGAGAACTCAGAGCTTTCAGTTAGTCTCATATCTGTAATGGCTTGTCCCCAAATCATTCTCCTGAGGTGTTTATCGGATTTATCTGGTTCTCGATGTTCAATCCTCGATGAACCTATGTATCACTTGTCCCAGTTAAAATTCGATGGTGAAAACAAAGTTCCATAACCGAGCACCTTTCAGATTTTTGTGAGTTTTTTGAGTGTTACGAAGTTGAAAATGAGAAGTTGCACTGCATGCTTTTCTCCCTCACTCTTGAAGGTCATGCTGAGAAATGGTGCTGCACATTGCCGGCAGCTTCCATACATTCGTTCGAGCAGCTTGCCGCTGAATTACAACAAGATTTTCATAGGTACGATTTTCAAAATGTATTAATGAAGTTAAATGAAATCAGAATGGAACCTCAAGAATCTATAGAGGATTTTTCTATCAAGTTTGTTAATTTTTGTCTTGAGTTCCCTGAAAGGGATGTCGATTGGACATATTTAATTGAACAGTTTCGACACGTGGTTTTCTTTTCCCTAGAAAAATTTCAATCGACAACCAAGCCTGATCCTAGTGACTGTTACGATGATATTCAAGTTGCCAATTGTTCAGATTTTGTCCCAAAATCTTTCACACACTCTGTAAAATCAGAGCTTGAAAAGCATATTTGCCTAAAATCTCTCCCTGTCAATGAAACCTATCTTGAGTCCACTGAATGTTTGCGTGGGTACGATTCTAAATCTCATCCTCATACTGATAATAAATTGAGTCTTATCTCGAGAAAATTTGATTTCCCTACAAAATCATTGGACTGTGATGGGCATATGAAATCATTGACCTCTCCGGATGACACTGATGTGCGAGATGAAGTCCGTGTATGGTTGATACCCCCGCATCTGAATCATTTCATCCATTATTCCCTGATTTATTTCATGATTCTGCCACACCAGTAATTTATTCAAGTCATTCAAAATTTTCTTATACTGGTATTGGCAGCAATCATGAGCATACTGGTGGTGTTTCAAAATCACACTACAAAATTGATGAATCCCTTATGTCTAATCTTTTTCATCTAAAATTTTTAAACAGCCAAAGGAGTGACTCCCTGTCTTAGCAAGCTCAAGATGTTTCTTTTATTGATTCATCCCAATTATTAACTCTCGGGCAGCCTAACGTGCCAGGTACCCAATGTGATCAAAGTGATGGCTCCACTAATCACCACTTATCTAAAAATATTTTCACTCACACCTCTGCGAATTGTCATTTGTATTTATCTACCGACTATATGAAGCCACTGAAATTTGATGATCCGCTTTGTGATAATTCAAGGACCCGTCAGGAAATTGAAGAAATTTAGTTTCTACTGGTTGTTACCTCAAGTTCTTACGATCATGGTGATGCCCCTAAAACAAGTCAAACTAGGGATTCTCTAAGTAAGGATTCTGAAATGATAATTCCCATATGTCATTCTCCTCTCAGCACAACGGTGCCAGATTTCAGCTCATCTGGGCAAGCCTACCATTCAAGTGATGCTTCTTTGAGCACATCTTTCTATCCCCAACTGATATGCAACAACCAATATACCCTAATTTATTCACTGGGAGGAAAACACTGACCATTGTCTCTAATATTTTTGGTTGTTTCCCAGCCAATACCAGTTGCATGTAGGCACAAGCATCTGATGTTTGGAAAAGCCCTCCACTGCATGAAAATCTTTTGGTCAATTCACCCTATCCTAGGAAATATAAAGAATCTGACACATTAGATTTTTCATCTATCAGTGTGCAAAAATTTGGCCGAATTAATGATAAGCCCACTGAAATTTTTCCTATCACCATGATTAGTGATCACATTAGTGCGCTAGTTGATCTCACCAAACCATCTAAGTTTGGAAACCCCTCGTTCGAAGGTTTGGATTTTGTCCAGGACGTTGAGGAATTTCAGCCTCCATTGAAGGTTTCTTCCGATCCTACATCCTCGACAAAACCCAGGGACAAATTCGAACTAGGGTTTTCAAAATTAGGGTTTCTGCAAGTGGATTCACAAGCATCTAAAATTCACCTGGTGGACGCCTATTTTTTTCATTTTATCAAAGTGATCATCCTCAAAATCATGATGAGATAACTCGTTGGTTTGACGAATCCTATCCAATGAATATACCCATGAATAGGCAATGTCATTCCCTGTTTCTATCATACCAAGGGTTGAGTGTGGATGGATGTGTGTCATTTATAAATCATTTTAGATTTCAAGTACCTATTTCTATGTATTAGGATGAAAGTGAAATTCAGCTAGCACAATTCATTCTGGCATGTTATTTGGTAAGTAGCCATGACCTTCTTGCTATTGCACATGCTCTTCAGGTAATTATTGTTATTGGTGCATGATTTTGTATGCTGGCTCTGATTGCGAGCATTGTTGTTCTTGCAGGGCGAGAATTATGCAATGGCTGCACTAGAAAGCTGATTTCACATAACCCGACCGCCTCTTTGGTTAAACTAGGGTTTTAGGATTAGGCTAGCTAGGATCTGCTAATAAAATTTGTTATTCAAGTTGTTAATTAGGTTCCCTCGCTAAGGGTTTTCTTTATGTTTTAAAATTATTCTTGTTGTCTTTTCTTGCGATCGGTAGTTTATGCATTATAATTTTCCATTTATTTTTGCACTCATGCTTTTTCAGTTTGCTTGTTGCTGTATTATATTTAGTTAATCGCTGCGTGTGATTTACCTTGTTTTTTCACCTACAACTAGTTGCTCTTTCTCGCACGTGGCATCAGATTGCGTCATAAGCCACGTCTGTTGCATCGCGTTGTACGCCTTTTGCCTCGCATCATTTGCACTGGTTGTTGAGATAACTGTGAAAGTTTCCATACCATTGCATGAGCCCTCATTGAGCTCTAGGCCTTGAATCCCTTGGCACCCAACCTGGCCTTCTTACTCCCTTTGCATAGGTTTAAAGTTAATTGGTTGCCTTCACCTCGCTATACGAAGCGAAACCCTAACCCTATTGTTTGTGTGAGGTTGCAGTGGTTACCTCAAGAGGCAGATTATCTCAGAACAAGTCATCAAAGTCACGTTCTCAACATAATGCCTATGATTTTAAATTCATTAGCCAGGGAGATACGAGCTGGTTTCTTGTGGGGAACCCTAACAAGTTTGAATGGCCTATACCCGTAACCTGAGCCTTGTGCCCAACATAGTCTCGAACATCTTAATGATCTATTTTGCAAGTTTTTCTTGTGGGTGGTAGATGGGATGTGAAGGCTTGGCATGAAGGCAAAACCAAATTAGAATATCTTTCAGTTTCTTTCAAACAAGAAACAAGCTCTCTTGTCTATAAAATATGTCGGGATCCCTCATCCGTCCATGCAAAAATAAGTAACACAAGCACATGAGAATAAGTGCTACAAGAACATGAAACAAATAAGGGTAAAAGATTGAGAAAGGCTTCCTGCGCAGTGAGGTAACGCAATGACTCCACCGGGGTGCTGACCAGGCTCGCTGGCAACGGAGCAATGTTTGTGATTTCTTGAAGTGACTTCGTCGGGGTACTGTCCAGGCCTTCCGGAAGTGGAGCAAAACCGAAAAAATATTTTAAAATTATGAATATAATAAGCCTGTTGCCTTACTCTCTACATCATCATCAAACTACTGGCATCCGTGAACTCTCGCTTTGACGTTTTCTGATTAACAAGACCTAGCTGAGGCACAAGGATTGGGCATATATGTAAAGGTCAAAGTAATACAAAGGGTACCCGTAGAACCTGTTCAATATACCCTTGCATCACTATCCAGACTTAGATTATTGTTGGGATTTTGAAAAAGATGCCGGATTCTACTAGTGGTTTGCCATTTGTTGTAGCCACTACAACACCATCCAAAAGTTTGGGTATATTCAAAATTTCGGGTCCCCCTCTGCTTGCTCAACCCATTAATTTTTTGACTCAACCTTTAGTCAGTAATATCCCCATGACCTATTTCTGCCCTGCCCTGTCACCTCACCCACTTGCCTTTCTTTCTCTCGAATGTGCTAGGGTATATAATTTTTAAGCCGGTTTCCAAACTTAGAGATGCACAAGCAATTGAAAGAAGTTACAATATCTTGGGTTGGATATTTCAATGTTTCTACTCCTCCAATGAGATATTTTTCCTAGTAACTTGTTTTTCTCATTATTACCGAGAGATAACTCATTCTCATATTATTCCTTTTAGGAAATTGGTTAAAGGTTATATCAGTACAAATCGAACGATGTATATGTTTCATTAAGATTCCATTCCATTAAAATACTCTATAAGATGAGGTTCCAACCGTCCATGTGGAAGCTATTGGTTTGCATGAAGAGCCAGGGTTTTCCCAGCAAGAAAAGGGACCCTTTCAAAGCAAGGTGGATCCTCACGAATCCTCAAGAGGCTCACTTTAAGCTCAAAGGCACCTCGTCACTTGCACAAGACTAATGTGCAGGAAAATGCATCTTGGTATGAAAACCGAAGATCACTGAAAGAGGAATGCAGAAGGGATAAAAATCAAGGTCGCAGGTCGAGATGACTCCAGGTCGAAGGTCACAAATGACTCAAGGTCGCAGGTCGCAAATAACCCTAGGTCGTAGGTCGCAGATTATCCCAAAGTCACAGGTCACAGGTCACAAAAGATGCATAGGTCGCAAAGTTGCAAAGTCACATAGGTCACAAAGTTGCATAGGTCGTGAGTTCACAAAGGTCGCAAGGTCATGAGGTTGCAAAGTTGCATACGTCACAAGGTCGCAAAGTCGCAAAGTTGCATAGGTCGCAAAGTTGCAAAGTCACATAGGTCGCAAAGTCACGTAGGTCACAAAGTCGCATAGGTCGCAAGGTTGCAAAGTAAAAATTTGCATAGGTCACAAGGTCGCAAGGTCGCAAAGTTGCATAGGTCGCAAGGTCACAAATTCACAAAGTCACAAGGTCGCAGGGTCGCAAAGTCACAAAGTCGCAAAGTTGCATAAGTCGCAAAGTCACAAAGTCGCATAGGTCTCAAAGTCGCAAGGTCGCAAGGTCGCAAAGTCACAAAGTCACAAAGTTTCATAAGTTGCAAGGTCACAAAGTCACATAGGTCGCAAGGTTGCGAGGTTGCAAGGTCACAAAGTCACATAGGTCACAAGGTCGCAAAGTCGCAAAGTTTCATAGGTCACAAGGTTGGAAAGTCACATAGGTCACAAGGTAATAAAGTTGCATAGGTCGGAAGGTCGCAAAGCCGCAAAGGTCGCAAGGTCGCAAGGTCACATAGGTTGCAAGGTCGCATAGGTTGCAAGGTCACAAAGTCGCAAGGTTGCATAGGTCGCAAAGCCGCAAAGTCACATAGGTCGCAAGGTCGCAAAGTCGCATAGGTCGCAAGGTCACAAAGTCGCAAGGTTGCAAAGTCGCATAGGTCGCAAGGTCGCAAGGTCGCAAAGTCGCATAGGTCGCAAGGTCGCAAAGTCACAAAGTTGCATAAGTTTCAAGGTCGCAAAGTCACATAGTTTGCAAAGTCGCATAGGTTGCAAGGTCATGAGGTCACAAGGTTTCAAAGTCACATAGGTTGCAAAGTCGCAAGGTTGCAAGGTCACAAGGTCTCAAAGTCGCGTAGGTCACAAAGTCACATAGGTCTCAAGGTCGCAAGGTCGCAAAGTCACATAGGTCGCAAGGTCGCAAAGTCATTAGGTCACAAGGTCGCAAGGTTGCAAGGTCACAAAGTTGCAAGGTTGCAAAGTCACAAGGTCGCAAGTAATCCCAAGAGTCGGGGAAGACCAAAGGTCACGGGAAACCCAAGAGTCACCTTGGCCTATATGTACATCTTCAAGCGATTTTGTAAAGGAATTTTTGGGTTGTGAACTTTTGAGAGAGAGAGACATTGTTTTTTATTGAATGAATGCCTCTAGATGAATACAAAAAAGTGTTATTGGATCTCACTATTGAATCCGATGTAAGTCTCCTGTGTGGTTATGTTATGAATATGGTCTCTTCGGATGAATGAATGCTTCTTTCAAATATTGGCGCACATTTCTACTCATGTATTCCATTGTGTTATGAGTTTCCTTGCAACATGTGGATGATATATGATGTTCTAACTTAAAGAAATGTTGATTAACTACTTTGTCAATATTTTCTTTAAATATTTATTGGGATGTGCATAGTAGATAAATGAAACACTTAACCATTGTGAAAATTTTCTAGTTTTTAAAGTGAATCTTGTAATAAGTATGATCTTGGTAAAGTTTTGCTAACAATGCTTTTCATAAGTTTCATGCTTTAAATTATGGTATTATGTTTCACAGGGCATTTGTCAATCACTAATTTGTATTCGTTCAACATTCGTGCATTCTCCATATCAGCGAGTCCCCTCTTTATCCGAAAAAAATCTTCACCAATTTAATGGAAACCAGGTCTACATACCAAATGGGATCCCAAAACCAAACGGTGTAGAGTCTAATTGGTATTCTACACCGGGGGTATCCCCTTACTGTTGGTGAGAAATTTTCAACCGTGAACAGTACTATGTTTCATTCATAGATGACTTCTCTTGGAATACATGGATATATTTCTTGAGGAAGAAATCTGAAGTCTTTGACAAATTTAAAGAATTTAAGGCTCTGGTGGAAAACTAGAGAAAGAAGAAGATAAAGGTGCCGAGGATAGATAATGGTGGGGAGTTCTGCAAGAAGGAATTTGAAGACTTCTGTAAGAAGTGTGGTATAGCATGGCAGAATACTACTCCATACACACCTCAGAAAAATGGAGTTGCAAAAAGAGTAAACATAACGATGATGGAAAAGGAAAGAAGCATGCTCAGTGGTACCGGGTTAGGACAAGAATTCTAGGAATAGGCAGTGGAGACTACATGTTACTTGGTTAACATATCACCTTCATCAGCGTTGGAGGATAAGACTCCACGTGAGGTATGGACTGGTAAGAAACCCTCTCTTTCACATTTTAGGGTATTTGGATGTGATGCATATGTACATGTTCCAAAGGAGAAAAGGAGCAATTTGGATAATAAATCTGAAAGGTGCATCTTTATTGGGTATAAGGATGGTTTAAAGGGTTACAAGCTTTGGAACCCAGAAACAAGGAAGGTTGTGTACAACCGAGATGTGTTGTTTAGAGAGGTGAAAGATATTGTTAAACATGAAGTCCTACCAAAGGAACCTGAGAAGATAGAGTTTGAGCTAAAGGAGGATGAATCAGAATCTACAACAGAAGAAGACTCAGAAGAGGAAGAGCCACAAACTCCAGCTATGAGAAGATCTATTCGGGAAAGAAGACAACCAAAAAGGTATAGTCCATATTATTTCTGTTCAAATTTTGCTTTAACTATAACTGATAATGATCCTAGAATCATCAGGGAGGTAGTAGATTCAAAGGATGGAAAACTCTAGAAGGAGGCCATGGTTGATGAAATGGCTTCCTTGCATAAAAATGAGGCATGGGATTTGGTGGAGTTGCCGGCTAGAAGGAAGCCCATTGGGAGAAAATTGGTTTTAAGAAGAAGATGAATGTAGAAGGCAAGGTGGAAAAATACAAATCTCAGTTGGTAGAAAAAGGTTATTCCTAGGTGCTGGGAATTGATTTTGGTGATATTTTTTCTCCTGTTGCCAAATTTACTTATATTAGATTACTTTATCTGTTGCTACTACATTTGATTTTGAGGTAGAACAGATGGATGTGAAGACATCATTTCTTCACGGGGATTTGGAAGAGGAGATCTACATGAAACATCCTGAAGGCTTTATGGTGAAGGTTAAGCTGGTATGTAGGTTAAAGAAGTCTCTGTATGGGTTAAAACAATCACCAAGGATGTGGTATTAGAAATTTGATACCTATATACGGGGACTTGGCTTCACCAGAAGCAAGGAGGATCACTGTGTTTATTTTAAATTAGTTGGTGACCGTGTTATTTATTTGGTCTTGTATGTGGATGATGTGTTTTTGATTGGAAATGACAAAGAAATTATCCAAGATTTGAAGACCCAACTATTCTCCAAAATTGACATGAAGGATCTTGGTGCTGCAAACTATATTTTCGGCATTGAAATTAAGAGAGATCAGGTAAAGAGGAAGCTCTGGTTAAACCCGAGGAAGTATATCGAGACTATATTGTAGAGGTTCAAAATGAAGGATAGTAAACCGGTGAATGTTCTGATTCCTGTAGGTACAAAGCTGTCTACTGAACAATGTCCCAAGACACAAGAAGAAGAGGAGGATATGTCCCATGTTCCTTATGCAAGTGCAGTGGGTAGCCTGATGTATGCAATGGTCTGTACTAGACCAAACATTGCACATGCAGTGGGAGTATTGAGCAGGTTTATGTCAAACCCAGGGAAAGAGCATTGGATAGTAGTGAAGCGGGTTTTTCAGATATTTGCATGGCACTAGTGAATATGGCTTGTGCTACCAGGGAAGACCAAGGTTGGAAAGACTGTTGGACATTCGTGGTTTTGTTGATGCAGACTAGGCTGGAGAACTGGACCAAAGAAGATCTACAAGTGGGTATGTGTTTAGCCTATTTGGAGGTGCAGTCAATTGGATGAGTAAAAGACAGTCTTTAGTTGCTCTTTCAACTATAGAGGCAGAATACATGGCAGCCACTCATGCAAGCAAGGAAGCAATTTGGTTGTAGAGATTGTGTTCAAGTATGGGGTTGGAGAAACAAGCTATAAGGATAGACTGTGATAGCCAAAGTGCAATTTTATTGGCTAAGAACCCTGATTATCATTCAAAGACAAAGCACATTGATGTTCAATATCACTTTGTGAGATATATAGCTGAAGCTAAAAGGGTGTTGCTGGTAAAGGTGGACATTTTTTAGAATGTTGCAGATGCATTTACAAAGTTTGTGAGCACTCAGAAGTTCTCTTGGTGTAGAGAAACAATGGGTGTTGCAAAGTTGGGCTAATGACTCAGCTCTCCTGTGGCCCCCTGCGGAAAGAAAAAAACAAGTGGGAGAATTTTGGGTTTGTGTTATATTCTTTCCACGACTAGTCACGCGCGGGTTTGCACATGTGGGCGGACCCGCCTATGGTTTTGTGCATGGGTTTGCAGATGATTTTGGGGCATGATGGTTTTCAGCCACTGGTATTTTGCAGATCTGGTCAAGGGAACTATGGTTATGTTCTAATCTAGGGTTAATGGATTGGGGTTTATGTATGCTTCGACATGTATATATATGTGTTGTAACACTAAAAGGAGTATAATGAAAAATCAAGCTGGTCATCTCAATTTGGGATCCAGGGGAAAATATCTGTGTTTATCTATTTTATGTTTTATGCTCTTGCTATTGTTTGTTTTTTTTTTTAAAGATTCGTTCGTAGATAATTTCTGTACAGGGTTAAAACCTACAGGAATGACAACCACAACTTTGAAGGAAGAAACATATGAAACACAAAAACATAAGAGAAATGAGAAAAGAAACAAAACTTTATTAAAAAGAGTAAATAAATTAATAAATTAAGTTACAACAAATATGATTCCAATGTTTTTTCCTAAAGAAACATCAATCTGTTTCCAGGAACAACAATCAGTTAATGGAAAAAAATTGTAATATCCCAAAATAGGGATTTTCCACAAAAAATAGAATATATTAAGATATTCCAAAGTTGGAGATCCAGAAAATAGACTCATTTGATGTGTTTAGAAACACATAGCCTTCAAATGAGTGAAAAAAAAACAAAAGAAGAATGTCTACACATTCCCAAGTGGGGAAAATGCAGAAATTAGACCTTGAAAACGTTATTTCTGAAGATCTATGTTTTTACTGGGTGAAATAACACTGGGTTCCCTTAGAATATGATGTTAGGACCTCACATACAAAAGGGGATCAGAAATAAATCCCTTTTTATATGTTAAAGAGACCTCCCGACTTCCTATCAAATAAAAAATAGCCAATCCCATGACTTGAGTTATGTAGAAAAATACTAAAGCATGTAAAACATTATTTTATGAGGATTTATGTAGTATAATAATAAAATAACATGGATGTATAACTTTATGGAACAATATGCCAAGAAAATAGAGATCTTACCTCCTTATTGCATTATAAAACTAACCCGACAAGGGTTTCATGAAACACATGTACAAGAAAGAGCAAATCTGAATATTCAGCTCAGGAAATGCAGTCTTACTGAAACATTAAAGAAATATAGCTGAATAATACAAGAGAGGTATTAGGATCCCTTCCTCTAGATTTCCGGGAGAAGGGTTGGTCCTTTCCCTAGGAAACTAGCTCAGAAACAAGGGTCTTAACTCTGCTGCAGCAACTCTATGCAAAATGACGCAGTTCCTACAAGGGACTGCGCTATAGGAGACAAGAACCGCTTTGGCCTGATACCAAGATATGAAATGTGCTCAGAAATATTCCTAGCTGATTTCTCAAGAGAATGAAGACACCTTCTACTGAGAAACAGACTCGGAAGTGGTGTAAGAATCCTCCACTGCAACACCCTACAACTCAGCAATATTCTGCTACAGAAATAACACTGGGAATGAAGAATGATGATTGGCCTTGAGCCTGGATGTGGAGAAATATAGGACAAGCTCTCCCAAGAGGCCTCTCAAGAGAAGAGGTGGGATTCTCGCTCGAGAACACCTAGTGGTACCCTGCTAAACAACAAGAGGAAGCCAAGTCTAATCAGACAAGATCAAAAGATCGAAATACCAAAGCATGAATAACAAAGGCCTCCATCCTCTTCATATATAGCAAGTGCACCTATCCACATTGGGTCCCATCCACATGTGCTACCAAGCTCATGCAAGTTGTCCTCCACCAAAATTGCGTTGTCCAAAGGAGGTTCAATGTATCTAGACAAATTTAGTTGACTTGGTCAAATTTGATTGAATCAACATGATCCCATCTCTGTTCACACCCAAGGGTGCTCAAATTAGTTTCTTATTCTTCCTCCTTTCACATTGGGAGTGTTATTGATCCTTCGAAAGAGGTTAATGGGCCTCCCTACCCATTTATTCAACTACCTAGTGATGATACAACTCTAATATTCCATTTAGCTTGAAGGCTAAAAATTTGGAATATTACAGTCCTCCCCTCCAAAATGTTGCTCGTCCTCAAGCAACTGTATAAGGAGAGAAAAATCCTCCCCTCCTCTTCTTGTGGCCTCCTCATAAAAAATTTTCCACCATTGCTCAACATGATCTGTTACAAATTTGTCCTCCAATGTTTCCTCCCAAGCATACAAAACCATATGGCTCACATCATAGAAAGGTGGAAGATGTAAATGGAGACCTCCCTATTGTCCAATGGCCTCCTTAAGGTAGGAATGGTGATGAACATGGGAAATATTATCCCCAATGAATGATTCCCACACCCATGCTATCATACAAATGAAATGAGCCAATCTAGTTAGCTCAAAAATATCCTCAACCCCCGGTTCATGCAATGCGTTG
Organism: Pinus albicaulis; assembly: GCA_034641835.2. NCBI lineage: Eukaryota > Viridiplantae > Streptophyta > Pinopsida > Pinales > Pinaceae > Pinus > Pinus albicaulis. The sequence goes on along the minus strand of CM076580.1, from coordinate 1,708,390,820 downwards.
GGGCTGCATGGGGAGATTGGATGCTCCCAACCAAGTGGTTTCTCTCCCCATTTATGATAAGTATGGTGCTGTTGCTGATCTTGGGCTGAAATTTCATAACCTCCAAGAGTGGCCCAAGCTAATCCATAAAAAAAAAAACCATGAAGTGCCTCCTCCAAAAACTCAAGTTCTCCAAATGGCTCCTCCCACATGAAGAAGAGAGATGTAATTTGGCAATCATGGGCTGCCCATTGCTCCTCCAGAAACATGCATCATGAAAATTAGGGAGAATCATACCCCCAATGGACATCTTCAAATCATATCCCACTCTCCAAACAAATCTCCTCATGAACATAGAGATATCAGCAATATATGGAAGCAAAACCCAATAGGAACAAGTTGTCACATGACAACCAAAAAGTGGATCAAGGTTCCACACAAGGAACCAATGCAGTGAATTTCTTTCCTGCATCAAATCAAACAAAAACAAGTGGTTTTCTAGCCACTTTTTTGCTGCCACAATCATTTTACAATATATAAACATGGAAGTACAAAAGGGTGTCAATGGTGCACACCAAAAATCATGTGGCTTCCCCCACAAACCACCAATGAGATAGCCAATCTCAATGCTACAAATGGATTCAAGTACATCATTATACAATATACAAGAAGTAATAATCCTTCTTGGTACAATACGCTGCTCATAAAAAAAAAGTACAAACATAAGTTGAAATTGTACATTCTTCATCACGCACTTGAGGTCTTGAGCTGAAATGGCCCAACTGAAAATGCTCCCTCACTCCCAATGAGTAGGAAGGTGGCTGTGACATCATCTCCATCACCATCTAGGCTATGCATCTCTCCATATGCTGTAATATGTCATGCTGAATGCCCTCCCAAATGAACTCCTCTGCCAAGGAAAGATATGCATCAAAGTGCATGGAAAAGAATTCCTCATGTGCTGCATGTAGCAGCTTCTCCTTGACCTCAGAAGCTCTAGTAAAGAAGACTCTACCATAGGAATAGATTACCATATCATCCACCATATATCTATCATCTCCATCGAGGTCATCAAGAATCATGTAAGCACCAATATCCTTGGAGTACTCTACCAAGTGTTGAGACCTCCAATATGGATCAATCCCCCCAAGAGACAACGCTGGTGATCTGGCATGTGAAACTCTCTTCATGATGCTACCTACTAATTTGACATCCCCCATGCCAAAGTCTCCTTCAAAACTCTTCACCTCTCCAAGTTCCAAGAGTGGTGAACCAAATGGTAAGATTTCTCCTACCAACTCCAAGTTTGGTGGCATCCCCAGTGGAATGCCTCCATGTCGTGAGACATCCATGGCAAGAAAAGGTTGTTCATATGGTTGGGAAACCTTTCCCTTGCCCTAATAGTGCAAACCAGTATCCCTCCTCCTTGCACCAACTCTCTGAAATAGATAGGGGTGTGTGCTTCTCATCAAGTGATGATGTCCTTCCACCCTACCTTCTCCTTCCATCAATATCATCTCACAATCATGCTGCTCATTGATTTTACTTTGCCTCCCATATGTGAGATCCTGGGGAACTTCTTGCAATGACACAATAAATCCTCCTGTTGGAGCATGTGCTCCTCCTTCCTCTGCATGAGGCACTAGATGTGCTCTAGATGTGACAGCATTGTACCCTCCATCCTTTTCTTCATCTTCAATATGAATAGGAGGTAACTGCTCAATAAGAGGTTACTTCTTTGCAAAAGGACCCTTCATGCCCTCTTGTCCAAGGTTATGAAATAAAGATCTTGCCTCCAGCAAGGTATCATGCAATATATGATCTCCTCCAATAGGTTTCTGAAGTGGGTTTGAGTTTGCAGGTCCTCCCAACTTAGGCAAAAGTTTCAGTGGTTTGATTGTCTCATGTTTTGTATCAAATATTTCTACCAATATTTTAGTGAACTTTGCAAAAGAAGAAGTATTAAAATTTTTCAATGAAAATGACTAAAACATCCACCAAGCATAGGCCTTACCTTCAAATTGCAGCACTGCAACTCTGATGGCTTCTTCTTTAGAAACTGGGTGTTGCTGCAAATAAGTACACAAATCCTCCACCCAAGCTTTGGCTGAGCAAGTTGGAGATCCATCAAAGGTAGATAGAGAAAATCTATCCATGTCATGTAGTTGGCTCCTCTCCACCTTGATCTTGCAAAGCTCTTTGAATGTAATATGATCTCTAAACTTCTCAGTTTAAGACTCATACTCTTACAAAAAATCAACAAGAGTTCCCTTCTTCGGCATTTCCTCTTCTTTCATCTCTCTCATAGAAAACCTGGGTATTTGACTGCACTGTGCATAATATGGTGTAGCTACATTCTCACACCTCTGATGTACCATTCTAGATCTGGCTCTAGATCCAAACTCCTCAAGAGATTCCATCTCTCCTCTCATCTTCTTAAGATTTTCATTGATGCACTGTACAGATTTTGGAAGAATATTTGTAAGCCTATATTCCCTTTTTCCTCCACATAATGGAGTCTTATTTCTTTTCATATCTCCTTCTTTGGATAGCTGCATGGCTGAGTTCCACAGGCTGAGCCAAGATTGAAGCTCTGATACCACTGTAATATCCCAAAATAGGGATTTTCTACAACAAATAGAATATTTTAAGATATTTCAAAGTTGGAGATCCAACAAATAGACTCATATGATGTGTTCAGAAACAAATAGCCTTCAAATGAGTGAAACAACAACAAAATAAGAATGTCTACACATTCCTAAGTGGAAAAAATGCAAAAATTAGACCCTGAAAACGTTATTTCTGAAGATCTACATTTTTACTGGGTGAAATAAGGCTAGGTTCCCTTAGAATATGATGTTAGGCCCTCACATACAAAAGGGGATCATAAAGAAATCCATTTTGATATGTTAAACAAACCTCTCGACTTCCTATCAGCTCAAAAATAACCAAATCCCATGACTTGAGTTATGCAGAAAAAGATTGAAGCATGTAAAACATTATTTTTATGAGGGTTTCTGCATTATAATGATAAAATAACATGTATCTAGAACTTTATGGAACAATATTCCAAGAAAACAAATATCTTACCTCCTTATTGCATTATAAAGCTAACCCAGAAAGGGTTTCATGAAACACATGTACAAGAAAGAGAAGATCTGAATATTCAGCTCAGAAAATGCAGTATTACTGCAATATTATAGAAATATAGCTGAATAGTACAAGAGAGGGATGAGGATCCCTTCCTTTAGCTTTCCGGGAGAAGGGTTGGTCCTTTCCCTAGGAAACTAGCTCAGAAATAAGGGTCTTAACCCTGTTGCAACAACTCTGTGCAAAATGATGTAGTTCCTACAAGGGACTATTCTGTAGGAGATGAGAACCACTTTGGCCTACTGCCAATATATGAAATGTGCTAAGAAATCTTCCTAGATGATTTCTCAAGAGAAGGAAGGCACCTTCTATTGAGAAACATACTCGGAAGTGGTGTAAGAATCTTCCACTGCAACGCCCTGCAACTCAACAATATTCTGCTACAAAAATAATGCTGGGAATGAAGAATGATGCTTGGCCTTGAGCTTGGATGTGGATAAATACAAGACAAGTTCTCCCAAGAGGCCTCTTAAGGTAAGAGGTGGGATTCCCGCTCGGGAACACCCAATGCTACCCTGCTAAATAGCAAGAGGAAGCCAAGTCTAAATAGACAAGATCAAAATATCGAAATACCAAAGCATGAATAACAAATGCTTCCATCCTCTTCATATATAGCAAGTGAACCTCTCCACATTGGGTCCCATCCACATGTGCCACCAAGCTCATGCATGTTGTCCTCCACCAAAACTGCGCTGTCCAAAGGAGGTTCAATGTATCTATACAGCTTTAGTTGGCTTGGTCAAAGTTGACTGAATAAACATGATCCCATATCTGTTCACACCCAAGGGTGCTCAAATTAGCTGCTTATTCTTCCTCCTTTCACATTAGGAGTGTTATTGGTCCTTCTAAAGAGGTTAATGGGCCTCCCTACCCATTTATTCACCCACCTAGTGATGATACAACTCTAATATTCCATTTAGCTTGAATGCTAAAAATTTGGAATATCACAAAAATGATCTTTTGGAAAATATGTTTTGGTGAAAATGACATGGGTCTTCAAATGGAAAAAAATTCTCCATTTCTTCTGTTATGAGTCCATTAGGTAATGAAAAATTCTTCATGTTGTTTTCTTCATGTTGGTGAGAAATAATGGTGACAATTTTGCAACAAGCTCTTACAACACCTAGAAAGACTCAAAATCATATGATATTAGATTTCTTAATAGATGATTGGATGAAAGTATCTTATGTCATCATCATTGCCTTCAAGAATCACTTAGTCATAAATTGACCTCCTTTATTCTCCTAGGACCTGCAAAAAAAATGAATGTCTACCTGCAATAAAACATGAAATCATGGAAGAAGAGAGGTGACCGGGCTCTCCCAATCCAAGAAATTTGAAAAAAAATAACAAGTAGTTACTCTCTAAAACAAATCCATAGGAAAAAAATAATCAAGCAAAATTAATTTGTTACCTGCGGGGGAGCGGTGGCCAACCATAATAACCAACAATATTTTAATCATAACTTCTTTGTTTTTCGTATGATGTGAGTGATTCTAAAGGAAAATGAAAGTGAGTTCATAGGTATATCTCCAAAATAAACAGTTTTTAAAAACTCCATGAGATGATATGTCAAATTTAATTATAACAACCTTCATAACAGAGTCATTTTCGATTTCTCAACTTATACCAACAATTGGTATTTTAAGCATAATTTTTTTTTTTAACGACGGATTCAAATGATTAAAATTGGAAATTAAAGTATATTAATTTATATATCTCCAATATAAACATGTTTTGAAGGAAATAATAGTTGATGGGTCAAATATGCAAGTGAACGTACGAAAAAACAAAGTTTTAAAAGTGTAGATTTGTGATAGACTGTCAGTATTTTGGCCATAAATTCATCATATGCTATCACAATTGAGTGATTAAAATAAAATTTTTAAACTATATTCATAGGGGGATATACCATAGAAACATGTTTTAAAAATATAGTCATTTAGGTCTCCAAAATTTGGCTGTCCCAACTATTTCCCTGAGCTGCCAACTAGACACACTGTCAATGTTTTGGTTATAAATTTTTCGTTTCATATCCAAATTAAGTGATTAAAGTTGGGTTGGAATTCAGAGATAGAGGGATACTTAGAATAGAAACATTTTTTAAAAATATTCCTTTTTTGTCCCTCAAAACATGATTGTCCCGACTATGTTTTCAGAAATTTTATCAAGTCCACAAGCTAAAAAAATGATATTTAAGCAATTTTTCCAAATTGGTGACAAAAATGAATATGAGTTTCTGTAGAAACATTATCTTCAATATAATACATCTACATGCATAAATAAATTCAAACATTTATCACCGATGTTGATTTCCACAACGTGTTGCAACTGAAACAATTTTTTTTTTTTTTTTACAAATAAAGAAATATATTTATTTATGTTCTTATTTATTCTATTTACTACAATAACCTACTCTACTTTGAAAAATAAACTGTACTTACATGTAAGAGTACTTACAATGGAACCATTTTCGAAATAAGGCCTCAAGTATGTACATACCCAAATTTGAAAAATACATGTTAATAAATAATAAGGTATGAGAGACTAGATTCCCTTGAAAGGATGGTGCTAAGAATTGCTAAAGTATGGAATGTTTCTGAAAGAAAATGATGGAGTGAAACCAGTATTCAATATAGCTTTTACTCTCTTGATTTTCCAAAGTTTTTATTTCTTGAAGTTCTTGAGTTTCTAATGTCTTATTGATCTCGACGACTTGTTGATGTTGACTAGAAGAAACCTCATTTTCTTTCATAACTTTTGAATTTTTTTTAATTGAAACCTTTCCAATCTCAATATAAGTTTGTTGTAATGGTGCATGTGAGATAGAATTGGTGGGAAGGGTGGGTAAATTTTGCAGTTCAACACTGTAAGCATGTTGTATTGGTTTATTACTATGAGGGTGTGGAATGGATTGAGAAGGAAATTGTGTAGGACATGGAGGATTTGATGATGTACCTGATTGGGTTGTGTGGATGATTTTGATAAGAAAGAAAGATGTTGTTGAAGAGATGGAAAAGAATATGGATGATATGTTTGTGCTAGAATATGTGGAAGAGTATTTATGTAATCATAATATGAACCATTCCAAGCTTGTGGACAATATGGTGAGGGTTATATTGAGATTGACATGGCCGCCCCAACACAGGAGTATTCCATAATGGATTATGCAAGTAAGAAAATGGAAAGGAAGTGTTTTGAAACATACATGTAGGCCATGATTTCCATGGTTGTGAAATTGTTGCAACTTTTTCATCTCTTGGATACATTGTTTTCATCCTAAGTAAGAAAGAGCAATTATCCATGGGATGCTCCTTTTGAGAATGAAGAAAAAACACTTCTTCAAATTCTGTCTAATTTCTCTTAACCTTCAAAACATGAAATTGTGAATTTATAGAGCTAATAAAATCAATTTTAAAATGTTCAAATAAATCACTGATTTCAACTCTTATACCTCCTATTCTTGCAGTAGATATGGAAAGGAAAGAAGAAAATTCTCTAGAATTCTTACCAACCTTGGAGATTCCTCTTGAATAACTTATGCATAAATCACGACCATCATCATATGATAGCTGAAAAGCATCACCTTTTCCTATCATATTTAAGAGTTCTAAAAGTTCACCTTTGATTCCTTTAAGAATGAGTGTTTCTAAGATCTCTTTTTCCAAATGCTTATGCTTTGATTTTTGAAGGTTGTATTTAAATCACTCCACATAGTCCTCCAAGATTTCATCTTCCCCTTGTATCATATTGAAAATATATTAATTTTTCTTGCAATAGTCTTATTACTTCTTCAAGAATACATTCTTCATGTCCTCCCATGTTCGAATGCAGTTCCCACCAAGGCTCATGAACTATCAAAAAGATGCTCCTTTTAGAGTAAGAGGAAACACTTTCAACCTTTTATCATTAGTACAATAATAATATCCTCTAAAAAGTACTACAAACTCAAATAATAATGTATCTGGATCCTCATTTTCCAAACCATGAAAATTTGGTAGAGAAGATGGGGGAATTATGTGCATTTGTGTCACTCCTCCTAGATCTATGATAAGGAATTCAAAAGTAGCAATGTGAGCCATTTATTACCATTATAGAAGATGTTATTCATGTGTTTCTTTAAGGCTCCTCCTTCAAATTTTCCCGTTAATTAGTTAGTGGAATGGGTGGTGCTTACATCACCACTTAAGTGAAATGATAAGATTTCTTTAAATTTCTAGCTTTTTCTTCTTAGTCATTCATAAAAACCCCTATTCCTATTTAACCTCTATGAATTTGCCAAAAACCGGGTTGTTGAGAAAGTGTTTTACTTGCTGGTTACGTAGGTCTTACCTCCTGTTTTCAATACCAATTTTTTTTACGTTAAGAAGATAAAAATAAATTACTTTTAAACACTCTCCCTGGAATCAGGTATGTATCTACAACCAAATATTAGTGTGGTAGTGCTATTTGACTGCCTCCCCGAAAATGACTCCAAAATGTTGAGTAAAATTATTTGTTTAATAAATAAGTTATAAACTAATAACCTAGACATTAATTATCAACCCGAGGAGCGTCATTTTGTTTAAAGGAAATTGGAAAAATATATGCATACAAAATACCAATAGCTAACACTCGTTATATATGATTATGTTCTACACTATCAAGTTCATTCGAAAAGAAATGAAATGTAAGACTTGAAAAACAATACTTAATCTCAAAAATAGAAAGTAAATGACAGGAAAATAATTATGCTAATCATGCGACTTGAATCAATAATGAATTAAATCACACATTTTTGAATTGTAAATTTAACCTATTACACTCAACATAATTCAAATGCTAATCTATAGCAATGAATTAAATGAAATCTAGAAATTGGAAGAAATAACATTCAGGAAAATGCAACAAACAACAAATTACTTAAAAGAAAGGAAATCTACATTAAGCAATGAGAATTGAAATTCAATTAAATAAGCATGCATCTAAAATACTTTAGATGTTCAAGGAAACACCTCGTCCAAGGTAGTGGGCCCAACTACCCAAGACAAAATTCTTCCTTGAGAAATAATTCAGATCAGATTACAAGTAACGAATGTAGAACTCAATGGATAGCTTCCTTAATTAAGATATATGAGAGAAATAATTACAGCATAATGAAGTTCATAGCCTTGCCTATAGTTCAATAATTGTACATATCCCATCTCTCCTATCTTCTAATTATTCCATTCTCATATTTCCTAATTATCCTCCCCTCCCTTTGATCTATGTTTTCATTTAAATACACAGAGAGAAAAGGAAAGTTACAACAAAGTTGATTTAAAAAAATGATTTCCATTAAAATTTTGGACTGATTACATAATCTCAATAAACAAGATCGTATCTGAAATATCTTCCCATCATCATTCAGCAGGAACAAGTCAAATATGGTATTACAATTGGAAGAATTTGGAAAATGACCAAAACAACAAATCTGAGAAAATCATCTTTGAAGAAACTTGTGTTTCTCTTAATACAAAACGAATTTTGGAAAATTTATCAATGGAAAAATAAATTGGTTTGTTCTGCACAAAATATTTGTCTCATATTTTCAGGATTCATCTTCATTTTTCTGAAAAGTCCAACGCAAAACTGTCACTTCTTATTCTAGCGAATTTCTGAGTTGGAATATTTGATTATGAGATGGAAATCGAATTTGCAATCTAGAAAAGATCTTGGAGGCTAAAATCATGAGTAATGTTATAACAAATTCATTAATAAACAATCATTGGAAAAATAATGCATAATAATCTTCAATTTATTAAAAATAAAGGAGAAAAATAAATATTTATCCATAAGAGCTTAAATAATTATAAAATGGAATTATGTGATAAATTATGATAAATTATGATGGATGATGTGATAAATAATGATAGAAATGGATGAAATACACGTTAAATAGTAGTAATAATAATGACATATTTGTGGCCCAACAACCAATACAACGTTGTAAGCAGTTTTCTATATAATAAGTATTGAAGACAAAGATGATAACAACAGTGGTTTTCTCCCAATTTACGTTTCCACCGTAAATCGTGGTGTTCACGTGTGTTTCTGATGCGTGATGATTTATTATGTTCTTACTGAACATGTTTATTTCTGATGAATTAATGATGCACCTGTCTAAGTAAACTTACTGAAGATTTATTTGAATAATAAGTTCACTGGGCATATGCAAGTTTCGTTAAAGAAGGTTGTGTCCATACGCTAGTTGGATTAATTAAAGTCACGTATAGAAATCAGTAAAGAAAATATAATTTTGTGTGATTTTTAAATATAAAGTGCGTGGAATCTTTGTGCTTCTGGAACAACTTTTTCAGGTTCCCCTAAAAACATGTTAACATTAGTCAAACCATCATAATAATGAAATTCTCGTACCTCTGAGGATATGCACTGAAAATATTTTGTCACTCGATTGAAGCACAATGCAGATAATTCATGCAGCCAATTCTGCCAACTCTCCAGTTCTTCATCTGAGTTTGAGAAGCAAGAACTATCCTTCTCCCAGTTGATTCTTCCATCACTTGTCATGTTGATCCAATCTTCATCTCACATAGTCAACTTATATATATGATCGACATCATAATCTTTGAGCACCGAATCTATGTATATTTCACCCTATGTAGGATCTAGGGGAACCACAACTTTGGTTCCATTATTCTCAAATACCATACTTCTGCGCTTAAGATTGATGATGCCACCCATATCAATAGCCCAATATAAACCCAACAACACAAGATAGGGATCAGTATTGTTAGTGTGAATTCTAATCGCAAGCGTACGAAAAAAGCTCACTTTAGTTGTGCATATCAAACAAACCTAACATCAAATATGGCTGCCAATTTCCTTAGATCTGTAGTTAGTTGACCAAAATAAATGCTACAAAATCCAGATCTATGCAGTTAAAGACATTAAACAACAAATAAAAGCAAGAGTTGCTCCATGCATCCAATAGACAAGACACGAATATTGTTTAAAGAATTTTGTATTTATGACACCTGGGAAGGGAACATAGAAAGATGTTACTAGTCCCCCTCAATGGGATGGGTTCTTGTATGTCCTCAGTGCTTCAGATATATAATATCTCTCTCTTGATGGTGTAGAAAACCAAGACAAAAATGGAACTCAAAGGGAGCTCACAGGAAAAAAGATAGAAAAATATGACAATGATGGAGGATCAACGTCATACCAAAAGTATAGATCCAAAGTGATCTTTAGGAAACAAAAAGTAGTAAATGAATGGAAAACCTCTTCTATTTATAACAAAATATTGAGTTAGTCTAGATATTGGTAACATAATTAAAATATTATAAACCAAATCTAGATCCAACTTTTATGGAATATTGTATTATATTTGTTGGAGGGAAAAATAATTTGAATTTGGTCAAATCCATTTATTTGTAAATAATAAATAAATAAATGATTTATTTATTATTTTAAGAGTGTGGTTGAATAATAATTAAATAAATAGTGATTTATTCAATTATTTATAAACGATTTAGTCAAATTTAACAAGGAATATTATTTAAATAAGGTTTAAATAATTATTCCTAGAAAATAATAAGATAAATAGTGATTTGTCTAATTAATTTTCCAGTTTTGGGTTAAATATTACCAGGAATATTAATTAAACTATTGTTTAACTAATTATCCCTTAAGGAAAATCAAACAAATAAGGATTTATTCAATTACTCCTCATGGGGTTTATTGTTTAAACCATAAACAACTTAATAAATAATGGATTACTAAGTTATTTTTCATAGTGAAAGCAATTTTACTTAGGGTAAATTTGGTCTTACATGGTGTACTTTGGTCCATCTAATAGTAACAAGTTAGATGACCAAAAATTAGTGTAACAAATTACCCCCCAGCATGCGAGCGTTAGGAGCTAATCATATAACCGAAGTACATTGTAAGAACTCGATCACTAGACACCGAAGGGGAAGTTAGAGAGAGAGAAATATAAGATAGACCAAAGCACTAAAGGACAAGACCTTGAGAAGGTGATACGTGTAGGTGTGACAAGTCTCTTTTATGAGTGAGTACCTGTACTACAAGAGGTGGAGGAGGCATATCTATGCCTGCCGAGACAAAGTACAAAGAATAACGCGTCCAGTAAACAAGGGACTGAACTATATAGTACATGCTAGCATGAAAATGAGCCAGATAAAAACATGATAATGGATCCCACATACATACTGTGCCTAGGATAACAACTAGGACTTATACAATAATATCTGAGTACATGAGATATAAGTACAACCAAAGAGGCCCTGTAAATGGGAGAAGGCTCTAAAAATATGAATGATACATGCAAACTAAAGAGGCACTGCATGCGGATGAGGCCGGAACCATCAAATCTAATAATGAAAGCTGATGCGCATCAAAGGCCATAGTATGCAGTAGAGGTCATCCGAGGGTTCGTATGTGGGGGGCTACTTGAATGGCCACCCCCTCATGAGGTCTGAAACATCTCACACACACCCGGGAATCACCGGTACAATCTGCTGCATCACTTAACCATCGAGTATACGGATCTCGATCATTCCATAAGGACCTGCAGTTGAGAAATAATCAAGTCAAAGGGAAATAAAGAGTCCCTTTTCCTGATCCGAGGCACCGAACAAGAGTGGAAGCTAGAACCAAGGTACACTACCCTCTAGACCTGTCTTCTGGAATGAATGAGTTGATGTTGACAGAAGGAGGTGTGCCATAGGTGAGGCAATATGGGATCCTCAACTAAGGCACGAGAGATAATAGTAGAGCGACTGATAGACTGACACCATGGATGATGGTGGAATGGGGGTACTGAGTAGCGGGCTGACGACTTCCCTTGTTAGAGCATGAAGGGCATGGATGACCTGGCAGAAACTGACACTATATCAAAGGGGATAGGGGACAGTATGACTGAAGGCCAAAGTGTGCAACGCGAGAGAGGAACCAAGAAATGAAGGATGGAGGAATATAGCGGGATACAAAGGGAATCAGGATAGACTCCATGTATGTGATGATGACTCAACTCAGAGGCTCTAAACAAGGGCGACTCGATGATGCTGCCACACAGAAAAGGTCCGGTGGGGACCATAAAAACATGAGTACAAGATGGTTACTCACGACGAAAAGGTGACAAGAGCATGGAAAATTATGAGCAAAGTGGTGCCCCAGGTACAAGTGTTGTAAGTGAAGAAATTTGATTTTTAAGAGTGGTGAAGTGACCCTTCTTGGAAAAATGTGTCGGGGTGAAGTATCAAATCACAAAAAAATAAAGGATACGCATTTGAGAGCTCGGTGAGAGCTTTCCAACGATACTGATGGCTTGTCAAACCGAGCTACGGTTTGGTCGCAGCTAGAGAAAGAAAAATTTGGGGTTTCTCTTTTAATAAGGAATTTTCCCTCTAATTTGATTCATTTGCAAGTGTAGCTATGGTGAATGTAGAGAGGAGAAAAGGCCCTAAATCTTGCAGCAATCGTAGTGGACAAACCGACCATTGGAATCAAGATCCATCAGTTGCAAGTAAGAGGCCTAACCCTACTCTTTCATTTTAATGGATTGAAAGTTCATTTTAGGCACCGAGTTTCAATTACCATCCGGACCCATGCTCTTCTTGGCCAATTTGGTCGCACTTTTTGGGGCAATATTTACGACCTGGGTAGCAAGTTTTGGCTAGAAAACTACGACCTATCCTAGGATTTGCCTTAAAAGTGTGACCTGTCAGAGAAGGGGATTTTGGTGCTGTTTCTTGGCTGAGAGCTCAGTTTTTGATGGTTGAGGGGCATAGGTGCCCCCAAGCATGTTATGGTCATGTAAAAATGTACTTATAAAGGGGGAATATAAACAAATTTTTATGATGTGGTGTGCCATTTGTTTTCATTATGGTTATGCAGTTCAAGAAAAGGAATGGAGGATTACCAATATCTTTTGGTACTGCATATATGAAGCAAATGGACTTAAGTTTTTGGGTTGGCATACATGGTGTTACTATCCCAAAGAGTGGATTTGGAGATAATGAACTGCTGCTTTGCTAGAAAACCCACAGGTTGGTCAACTACAATGTCTAGGGGACTGGTTGCTGATGTAAGAGGAAGGAATGATAAGGGAGATCATCCCTAGAGTGATCTGAAGTGATATTGGACTCTAGAGGTTCTTCAAAATAGGGAAGAATGATGGTACTAGAGTTGACATGACCAGATGCACTATGAGGGTTGTGGAGAATGCTTCTCCCGGACTCTCAAATATGGGTGCCCCCTTAACAAAAAATTGTGTGTCAATGCAATGACCACAAGGTGTATGTGGTTCGAATGTATGGTTTCGATGTAAGGGGGGATATATAAAGTCATGGGTGGTGATTTCTTCCATAATGTCGTCATCGTAATCAAAGATGGGGTGACTAGTGGAAGAAAAACCACCTGACGCGGCGAAGCTACCTGACTCATCATCATGAGAAGAAATGTTCACATGTGCATCATCACGGAGGGTGACTGAAGAAAAAGTATACGAAGGATCCACTGATGTTGAGCCCAAGGTGATCGCTGAAGGGAGGTCAGGCGAAACAGAAGGGGAAGTCCCAGGGGGATCTTCCACCATGGATCTCATAAATGATGATAGGTAGAAAATGGTGGCCGAAGGCTCCGTCATCTCGACATCATGGGGGGGAATGTCAATGGGAGGAGAGGTATCCTGAAGTTTGCCCAAAGCATACTACGCGAGGATGGGAGAGGCGAACTGGTTCAGTTCAATCTCATACTCCCGAACTACCTCCAAAGAGGCGTGGTAATGCGTGAGGTGGGGACAAAGATGGGTATAATGGCCATGGAGATCACACAAAGCATAGGGGTAGTTGGTGTGAATACTATTGGGGTTCTTGGCTATATTCAAGGAAGGAACAAAGGTTTCTGGGACCGTAGACTCAGGGAATGTGACATTGACCATGGCCTTGATACGAGGCAATTTTGGACAATGGTGGGTGGCATGACCGAAAACATCACAAAAAGCACACGTGGGGGTACACTTTGGAGGTTGACAAGGAGCAGGGTTTTTCGATGTGGCCTTGTCTTTAGGTGCCTTTTTTCGAGGTGTTAGGTCTCTATAATTTAGTAGAGTGGCAAGACTAAGTGCTGTAGAGACTACATCAAAAACCACTTTGGGATTCTAGGATCTAGCCCTCTTGAATCCAGAGAGGGATCTCTCTATAAGTTTCAAATATTGATTTATATTTTAAGGTTTTAGTATGATATTACACTAGTTATTAAGAACAAGGGTTTTTTGTTTGTTTGGTTGGTCAGGTATGAGTTTTAATTGGATGGAGTATCACAAAATGAAAAAGTTCCAAAAGGTGATGATGCAAGTGTATTGAGAAGTGTTTAGCAGATAGGATTAGCATGAAGCAGCTTTAAACCATTGGGAAATGGAGTCACAAAAGGGTTTAATTGTACAAAAATTTCAAGAGTGGTCCAAGGGGCAAGTCATCTATATCCAAAGATCCTTTAGATTAAATGATGGAGTGGAACATTAAAAGTGTTGAGAAAGTGGAAAAATTCAATAATTTCAACAAGGATTTATCAACTTTCCATACAAGAAAATCCTTTTTAAGAAACTGTTTGAAACCAACCAAAGGACAGGGCTAACCATAAAATTCTTTGGACAAGCTTGTATTAAAGCTAACTTATTAGACAACAATCCAGTAATCTTACTACACTACTTTTAGAAGGGATGAAAACAGATAAGAAAACAAAGTGCAGCTTAAGATTAAGCAAGATATCATTAAAATACAGGCCTGCTTTCAACATACTCTGAGGGAAACCTTCAAATAACTTTTGGAGAAAAAACTAGAAGGTAGGGAAAACCATAAACTTTCTAGTTTAACTCTACTCAGCATGTAATGAAAATATCATTCAAGAACTTCCTTTCAAGCTTTGCACATCAAGACATGGACTAACCAATATTCCTTTATAATGTTTATACTTAACTTAAGTCATTCTTAAATACACAATTGGAGGAAAATATAAAGATAAATCTTATCAGTGAGAGTAGGGTACTTATAACAGTAAATCCTAGCTCTATGCTTTTTGCTCTTTATCAGAGAAAAGTGAACATAATGGCATACATGAAAGGAAAACAATAACAGTAAGAGGTACTTCACCAATGATATAGACCAGGATCCCAAAATTTAGCTTGTATATTAATTTTCAATCCAGTTACATACTTCAAGTCCAATGTTTCAGTACAACAACAACTTCTCTTCTCAGCCTAACTTCTTCAATAACTTAATAGAGATTCAAAGCTTCAGAATTTATTTAAATTCAAGAATGATTCGATACAAAAACTATTACATCAGAAATCCAACAACCAACCCTTTACAATGTGATCCTCAAGGAGATTTTATAAGAAAATGAGGAGGTGGTGAAATTCCTAGGGTTGAAGTGTAATTAATTCTATACTAAATGCAACTCCTAGCCTTGAAAACAATGCAAGGCATAAGGCAGGAAAACATTACATTTACAACTCTATTTCATTAACTCTGTTTTTTTCTTTTAGGCTTAGTGGGTGAAAATATTGACTTTAAGGTTCTTTTTATGTTTTATAATAACTTTAATGACAGTTTAAAATATGTTCTCTTGTTTGTAATAATTGTTCAGCTATCTTTGGCCTTAATATTTCTGACTGAGATATCTTATGCCTTCATTTGATTTATTGAGGATGCATGTGGCACTCTTGGTATCTGAAGAAGATAAATGGTCTCTGATGTGGCAGTGGAGGTTTCCTTAGACTGATATAACTCTTTGTTTTTCCTTAAAACACTTTTAATTTGCTTTTGGTCTGTGTTTAGGCTTAATTAGCCTTGATCTTTGTCTTTGAGTCTTCATTCTTTAACACTGTCTTAATCTCTTTAACCTGTGGAGTAAAAACCTAATCTTCAAACTTTGGCTTTAATCACCCTTTAACCTTAATTTCTTGATTCTGATGCCCTTTTCATTCTTTGTTTCTACAGATGGTTTTCTGCTATTGGAGGGTTTCTGTTAAACCCCAGATCATGATCTAGTTTATTTTAACATAGATTTGAAATCCATAGTCCCATTTCTCTGTTGATTTTCCCTCAGAATTTTCATTCTGGGCTTTATTAGTCACCTAACTGTGACTGTGGAACTATATAGAACAACACTATTAAACCTTGCAAAACACACATAATTTATTATAAAACCTTGCGATTCATGGTAAAACTGCCTTCATAGGTTTCGATGGAAATGATGGAAATGCTTGAGGATGGGGAAATGCAGCGGTGGAGGAAAAAATCCTGGCAGAAATAGCTAACCAGGCAAAGATTTGAATTATGGCGCGAATTTGAGGAAAGGTGGTTTCGGGAAAACCATTAATGGTTTTCACGCAGCATTTGGGGGGGTAGGCAGTATTAGCTTTTGGAACACAATTCCATTCATCGCACGACGCGTGGCATTTTAAAACCTCTTATATCGTGTGGAAGTAGCGCACTGGGAAGGAGGGGTGAAAATCACGCGATATGCGTCGTTGGTCGTCAGATCACAGGCTGCAGATCCGATGGTGCAGATAGCACGCAACGGGGTGAGAGATGCGGGGTTTAAGTTCATGCGGGGCCCAAGGTGGCATAATGTTTTTGTCGTGTAGTATACGAGCGCAATAGGTTATTGGGTTAAGTCCCGATCGTAGGATTTCTTTGATGGACGGTTATGATCAAGAGAAGAAGCGAACATGCTCGAAAGGGAAGAAATAAAGGGAAAAGAAACAGGCAGAAGGATAAGGCCCAATGGCTGTTGATCTGTAGAGATCAACGGTCTAGATTTGCTTAGACCATAACGTCGGGAATGAAGAAAATAGAAGGAAAGTTGGGTTCGGAAAAGGTTTTTAAGCCCTTTAGCGCTCGATTGAAGGGCTTTAGGACACATCGAGGAAGGGTGATTATGTAGGCAGAGAAGTCCCGTGGAGAAAGACAGGCTAAAAAGCACAGTTTAAACCATTTCTGGCGCGATTTGGCGGAAGTGGTTTTGAAAATACCATAGGTGGTCTTCGCATAACCAAAAGGGAGTAAGTGGTTTTGCCCGAAAGTAATGCGATTCCATACATCACTTGACACCTGTCTTTTTAATACCGCCTATTTCGCAAAATTTTTCAGCGTTAAACTTTAGGCGCAAAATTTTTTTGATAGGCATCATCAACCGTTGGATCGGAGGCTCAAGATCCAACGGTGCAGAATGAGCGTGATGGGAAATTTACGCGATGAGTTGTTGGAGTAGAGGCCAGGTGTCATAATTAGATTGGGTGGGCCTTTGTATATGGAGGGTGGGAGGCCCCGACAGAATTGGGTTATCGAGTTTAATTCCGATCGTCAGATTTTTCTGATGGATGGTCAGGATTAAAAGGGAATGTGGAGGTTTTGAAAGTGATAAAGGGAAAGGCAGGTGAATGGGCGGAAAGATGGGGGCCCGATTGCCGTTGATTTATGTAGATCAACGGTCCAAATTTGTTTGGGACCGTAACGTCGGGAGATGGAAAAATAAACAAAGGGTAAGGTTTTAACACAAGAGTTTATGCTTTTAAGTGCCCGGTTGCGGGGCTTTCGGACACATGAGGTGGAGGGTTGAAAGATATAAGCCCTTGAGGGCTTAACTCTTTATAGTGCAAAAAAATACTATTTAGACCTAAAACAGGGATTTTGAAGCCAAAATAGGGTTCCGATAGGTGAGAGGAGGGGTTTTTAAATCAAACAAAGGGAGATATAAGGTTTAAAGAGGATTTTGGAATGGTTTAGAAGGAAAATGGAGGTTTTTATAGATGAAAATGGAGAATGAAATGGAGAAGTGTAATGATGAAAAATGGAGTTTTTAAGAAATCTTTCTCTTAGTAAACAACAAATACTTTAGGACTAATAGTGAAACAACAGTGAATATTAACTCAAAGGGTAAAGATCTTCATAAGACTTCAAGAACTCATAATTTGAAAATGAAATTGTTTCTTGAAGGCCTAAAAATATTTAGCCACCATTTGGTATGACAAAATTTTTATAGGTGGCCAACACGAGGTTTTCCCCCCTCACGTGAAGCTGTCACAACAGGAGTAGGTTCTTGTTGAGTTGGCTGAGGCATGAAAGCAAAGGGAGGGGTCATGGGGATCAGTTGAATGAGGGTCAAAGTGAGATAAGGTTTGAGATGAAAAGGCAGGATAATGGCTGGGGGATCAATGTACCATATCGGGATCCCCAAGGTCATGTTAGGAAGGGATAAGGTAGCCATAGCAGGTATCGAAAATACTCTAAGAGGGCGAGCTAGAAATGGTATGTGACCAGAGGGGTAATGGCCAGGCTTGATAGCTTTGAGATGGTTAAGGTCATGAGGAACTATGCCACGAGGGAAGGGAGGCTTATGGATACTAGCTGCAGATGTGGGGCCTTAAGGAGGGGGTCCTGAAGGCTGAGTAGAGGTGCTAGGAGTAGGTTCTAGAGGGCGGGGTTGTGACTAGTTGAAGCGGGCCGCTTGAGGTCAGACTGAGACGATTACATCATGCAAAGGTTCGATGAGCTGGGATTAGAGACAAGAGGAGAAAGACCAGGGAAAGAACCAAGAAAAGAGGAGTCTTTGTAGACTCTGGGTGAAAAATTAGTCAAAGGTTTGACTATCTATTTATTAGCCGTCGAAGAGATGATGGAATCAGGGGAGGTTTGAGACCTCAGTTCGTAATATGTCAACTAGTTGATGGTGAAAATATTTCTATTGTGAGGAAAGAAAATATTATGGTGAACCACATATGGGAAAGTAGACATCATGTAAGTGTAGCTATGACCCAATAGAATTTTGTAATCTAAGGGGGCATCTATGACTTCTATGTCAACTCAAACAGTCTTGCCCACAAGAGTAATATGACAATTACGAAACAGGCCTATGGGCTGGGAAGAGTGACCATCCCATGCTTGGAGGGTGATAGTGGAAGGGGAAAACTCAAGAGATCAAAGTTGCTTCCAAAACGAAGTGGAAATCACATAGGTGGATGCCCCCTCATCAATGGTACAATGGGAGACGTTGGCATTCTAGATCTTGACAGGGATTTGGAAGGCAACGGAAGCAGGAAAGGGAGGATGTTATAACTGGTCAAAATCGAAGATGACCAACGATCATCTGAAGGATCCACAACGCCCATGGAAGTTAGTATAGATTTTCGTTGTGAAGGGTAGGACTGGAGGAGTTCCAGCATTGATATGGCAGCAAGGGATTAGGCCAAATCATCTACTATACTATACGAATGGGCAGCCTTACCAGAAGCAGCATTTTGACGTAATGGTCCCTTGGGGATCTTGGTATGAACCTCTACCTTAGGCTTGGGGATCTATAAAGGACCATTGGTTGTCGAAAGAGGTTCTGTGGAACCTAAAGAAGGGGGCTCGAGGGCAGATGTAGCGGGAGGATTATTGTACTAACAGGATTGAGTCTAAAGGTTGAGGTCAACGGTAATGGGTTGGTCAGAGTTCATCATGAGAATTTGGTAATCAAAGGTACCAAATGTAGGAGTTTGAGTGGCCGCCTGACCTTCAGGGGGTTGGGTAGCCATGAATCCTTGCTGGGGGAAAGGATTGGTAAACACAGTCGGCAAGATAGGTGCAGTATGGGGAGGAAGTGAAGGGGAGGCTTTGATGTAGGGGCATTAGGCACAATTAAACACTTTGTATCTCAGTAGACATAGGGGTCCCATGTTCTCAAATTTCGTGTAAATATTATGTTAGGTCCCTATATCACTAGTATAGCACCTTATTATTGTTAGTGTAAACCCCTTATTGTTATTATTGTACCCTTGTAACCCCCATTTTGTTATTATTGTGCCCTTAAATTATTATTGTTAGGTCGGCTAGGATTACATTGTGGCCCACTAGGATTACATTATGGCCCCATGGACTCCTATATGTAGAAAGGAGGTTTTGTAAATTGTATCATCCAAGAATTGTTCATTCATGTAATGTATTGGAGGTTGCCCCCTCGAAGTGGCTTATTTCTAAGGCGTTGATATCTCATTTCTTCTATTTTTGGAGTTGGTTACACAACATTTGGTATCAAAGCTTTGGATTCTAGGGTTTCGCTGCTCCAAACAAGTCATCGTGGCATTTTCGCTATAAATTTTTTTCTACGAAGTTTCAAAAGCTGAAAGTTTTATGGTTCGAAGCCGAAATCCTGAGGAAGATCGTATACAAATTTCAGAGATTGGTTCGAAAATTTTTTTGAGATATGATCTGTGGAAGTAAGGTCTTGTTTCAAGCTCCTAAACAAGTCATCGTGGAATGTGCGCTATAACTTTGTTTCTACGAAGGTTCAGAATCTGAAATTTTTCGGGTGCGAAGCTGAAATCCTGAGGAAATTCATCAAAAAATTTTAGAGCTTGGTTCGCAATATTTGTGGAGATATGATCTGTGGAAGGTAGTGCTTTTTCAGGCTCCTGAATTTCATCTCAAAGAGGTGATCGTGGGAAAAGTTCAATAACTCTCTCTCTGAAGATTGGATTGAAGTGCCGTCAAAAGTGGTCGCAAGTACATGGCCTGTAGCTTCTTCGCTATCAATTTCAGAGACAAAGGACAAAAAAGTGACACGTGGAAAGTCGTACAAGTTTGTTCTACTGAACCAGTCCAGAGTTAGGTCATTGTGGGAGATTGGACACAACTTTGTCTTGGAGAATCAAAATCAGGTCAGACCTGTGGCATTTGAAAGAAGCTTCAGAGGGCTGCTAAAGGGCTGAATTTCAGACATCGAAGATTTTCAATTACAGAGATAATTCAATTTCAATATCGATCTCCTAAAAGCTAGTAAAAGGTGTGTATTTTTTTTCCAAATTGCATAAGTCTTGTTTGAAGAATCAAGTTGAATTGATTCCAAGGGAATCTTGTAGAATAGATATCAATATTGGATTCTAAAATGGCCCCTAAGAAGAATTCAACACCCATTAAGCCTTCAGAAGGCTCTACTATGACTCATGAAGATGAAGAATTGCAACATGATCTATCAAAATTACAAGAGCAAATGCAACAGTTTTCACTCTCGCAAAGAGCAACAAAAAATGAAATGGAAGTTTTGAAGAAAGGCATGGAAGTGAAGATGGACGATTTGAAGAAAGGCATGGAAGCTAAAATGGATGGCGTGGAAGCTAAGATGGATGACATGAAAGACAACATGGAAAACATGAAGAGTGATCTAAAAGCATACATGGAAGGATTGATGACAAGCTTAAAACCAGAAATGATTCCTAATGGCGGAAATATAGGAGAAGAACCTCATGATGAGAACAAAATAAATGTTAATCATGATTTCATAAACTAGAATGTTGGCGGGAAGAACCACCATATTCCAAAAATGGATATGAAGAAGTTTGATGGAAAGGATCCGGTAACATGGATACTACAGATGAAGCAATATTTTGATCTCCATAACTTGCAAAACACACAAAAGGTACACATTGCAACTTTACATTTAGAACAAAATACATTTGTATGGTATCAATGGCTTTGCTCCCGTAAAAAAATTGTCACTTGGTCAATTTTTACGGAGGAAATGATAGCACATTATGAGGATACAAAGAGCAACACCTTCTTTACCCAATTGATAAATCTCAAACAAAAGGGGTTAGTGGGGCAGCACATTGAGGACTTCCAAAAATTGAATATAAGGGTAACTGATCTTACAGAGGAACACAGGATTGATCTCTTCCTAGGCACTTTAAAGGATAACATCCAACATGAAGTTCGCGTTTTGGAACCTGATTCATTGGAGAAGGCATTCGGGTTGGCAAGAAAAGTTGAATGTAAAATTATGGCGACAAGGAAGCCTACCACTCAATTCTATAAAGAAGGAAGTGTTGCTACGCCTAGATTTCCACAACCTACAAGGTTGACACCACAACAATTAGAAGAAAAAAGAGAAAAAGGGCTTTGCTACAGTTGTGATAGCAAATACACTAAAGGTCATAAGTGTGCTGAGAAGAAATTATTTTACTTAGATTGTGAAGAGGAAGAAGAAAATGAACAAGAAGAGGATATACACCAGGAACCAACCCTAGAAGAGGAAGAAATGAATCCGACCATATCGTGTAATGCACTTGCAGGAATTACCACTCCTCAAACTCTCAAGATAGAAGGACAAATCAAGAAGAAAAAGGTAATAGTGTTGATTGATTCAGGTAGCACCCATAATTTTATTCATTGTAAGGTAGCCAAGGAATTAAATTGTTTCCTATACCCAACACCCGAATGTCAAGTGATGGTTGCAAATGGAGGAACTATAAATTGCTCTGGAAAATGCCATAATATCAAGCTAACCATGGGGGAATATGTATTGACTAGTCCAATGCTTGCCATTCCTATGGGAGGTGCTGATGTTGTACTAGGAGTACAATGGTTACAATCTTTGAGGACGGTAGCTTTTAATTTTCAAGAACTTTTCTTGAATTTTTTTTCAGAAGGAAAGGAAGTCAAATTACGGGGTATTGCGGGGAAGCCAGGAAGGATAATAAGCTCTAATGTCATGACAAAGCTTCTAAAGAAAGAACAGCGAGGCGTAATTGCACAATTATGCTCACTAGAAGTTCCAACATCAAAATCATCTGTTTCTGCAGATCTCCAACAAGTCTTGGACAATCATTCCAAGGTGTTTGAAACTCCCAAAGGACTCCCACCTATTCGTGATCATGATCATGCTATTCATTTGATTCCAGGAAGTGTTCCTCCAAACATCAGGCCTTATAGATATCCTTACGTCCAAAAGAGCGAAATTGAACGTATGATTGCAGAAATGTTAGAGGCGGGTATAATTCAACCTAGTCAAAGTTCTTTCTCTGCTCATGTAGTATTGGTACACAAGAAGGATGGATCATGGCGAATGTGTCTGGATTATAGGGAGCTCAATAAGCTCACCATTAAAGATAAATTTCCCATTTCTGTGATTGATGAATTATTGGATGAATTACATGGAGCAATTTATTTTACCAAGTTGGATCTTCGTTCAGGATATCATCAAATTAGAATGAAGACTAAAGATATTCCAAAAACAGCATTTCGAACTCTTGAGGGTCATTATGAATTTTTGGTCATGCCTTTTGGCCTTACCAATGCACCTTCTACATTTCAAGGGTTGATGAATTCCATTTTCAAACCCTTCCTTAGAAAATTTGTGCTAGTATTTTTTGATGATATACTAATCTACAATAGGTCTTGGAAGGATCATGTTGAACATGTTGACGGGGTGCTCAAACTATTGCAGGAGAAACAATTATATGCAAAAAATCCAAATGTTTCTTTGGAGTACAAGAGGTGGAATATCTGGGTCATATTGTATCTCACGAGGGTGTTAAAGTAGACCCTAACAAAATTAAAGCCATTAAGGAAGGGAAAGTCCCCACAACCATAAAGCAGTTGCGAGGATTTCTCGGGTTAACAGGGTATTATCGCAAGTTTGTTAAGAATTATGGGAGAATAGCAGCACCTCTAACAACATTATTGAAGAAAGATGCATTTTCATGGACTCCTGAAGCAACTAAGGCCTTTGAACATCTTAAAGAGGCAATGTGCCTAGCAGCGGTCTTAGCTACGCCAGACTTCACAAAAACCTTTATTGTGGAATGTGATGCCTCAGGAAATGGAATTGGTGCAGTTTTAATGCAGGAAGGAAGACCCATTGCTTTTGAAAGTCGTCCAATCAAAGGAAAGTATTTACAGAAACCTATTTATGAGGAGGAAATGTTAGCAATACTGCATGCACTAAAGAAATGGCGAACTTACCTAATGGGAAGACACTTCAAGGTAAAAACTGATCATGATAGTCTTAAACACTTTTTTGGAACAAAGACTATCTTCAGAAGAGCAGCAAAAATGGGTCACAAAGATGTTGGGTTATGACTTTGAAATAATCTACAAAAAGGGAAAGCTTAATGTTGTTGCGGATGCACTCTCAAGAAAGAATGAAGAGGTGGAAGCATTTCTTTGTGCCATTTCTATTATCCAACCAGATTGGATAACCGAAGCAAGAGATGAATGGAAGAAGGAAAAATATGTATGGACACTCATTCAAAAGTTGCGGCAAGATCCTAGTACATCTGATACATTTAGTTGGAAAAATGATTCCTTATGGTACAAAGATCGCTTATATCTTTGCAAGAATTCCCAACTAAAACAAAATATTCTTCTGGAATTGCACACTTCTCCTTTAGGAGGACACTCAGGATTTTTAAAAACTTATCACAGGGTGAAGAAAGAATTTTTTTTGGGATGGCCTTAAATCTGATATTCAAAAGTTTGTGGCGGAATGTTTGGTTTGCCAGCAGAATAAAGTGGAAACAATTAAGACCCCGAGACTTCTACAACCTTTATCCATTCCAAGTCAACGTTGGGAGGAGATTTCAATGGATTTTATCACAGGTTTACCTAAGTCTGAAGGAAGAGTGTCATCATGGTGGTAGTTGATAGACTTACCAAGTATGCACACTTTTGTGCATTATCTCATCCATTTAAAGCAAGTACAGTTGCTACTACATTTATGGATAGAATCCAAAAGCTACATGGAAGCCCAAGGGTTATTGTGAGCGACAGAGATCCCATTTTTACTGGAAATTTTTGGACGGAGTTATTTTCTTGTTTGGGTACTCAATTAGCTCATAGCTCATCTTATCATCCTCAATCTGATGGTCAAACTGAGATAGTAAATAAATGTTTGGAAGGATATCTTCTTTGTTTTGTATTTGATAAACAAACACAATGGGTCAAGTGGTTACCTCTTGCTGAATGGTGGTATAACACTTCCTTCCATACTGCAGCAAAAATGACCCCATTTATGGCACTTTATGGATATCATCCACCATCCATCACATCATCTTTAAAGGAAAATTCGAAGGTTCAAGCAGTGGAAGATCACATCGAGCATCAGCAAGAAGTTCTCCAACTCTTAAAGGATAACCTGAATTTGGCACAAAATCGAATGAAACAACAGGCAGATCAACATCGCAGCGAGAGAAGTTTTGATATAGGAGATTGGGTATTTTTACGGCTACAACCATATAAACAAATGTCCCTCAAGCAAGCGAAGAAGGATAATAAATTATCGCCAAAGTACTATGGTCCTTACAAGGTGTTGCAAAAGATTGGTACTATGGCATACAAATTGGAGCTTCCTGCTTCTTCGCGAGTACATCCAGTTTTACATGTTTCATGCTTAAAGAAGGTTATAGGTGAAAATCTTCCAGTTCAAACAATATTGCCAGAACTTGATGAGGAAGGAAAAATCATATTGGAACCTGAAGCAGTCATGGAAACAAGAACTTGAAAACTACGGAATCGATCAGTTTCAGAGTATCTCATCAAGTGGAAGAACTTACCCACTGAAGATTCTACATGGGAGGATGAGAATTTTATACAGAAACACCCAGAGCTACTCAAGCGTTGAGGACAACACTTTTTTGAAGGAGAGGGGCATGTTGGGTCCCTATATCACTAGTATAGTCCCTTATTATTGTTAGTGTAACCCCCTTATTGTTATTATTGTACCCTTGTAACCCCCATTTTGTTATTATTGTGCCCTTGAATTATTATTGTTAGGTCGGCTAGGATTACATTGTGGCCCACTAGGATTACATTATGGCCCCATGGACTCCTATATATAGAAAGGAGGTTTTGTGAATTGTATCATCCAAGAATTGATCATTCATGTAATGTATTGGAGGTTGACCCCTCGAAGTGGCTTATTTCTAAGGCGTTGATATCTCATTTCTTCTATTTTTGGAGTTGGTTACACAACATATTAATATTTTGAATAAATTTGGTAGGGAATTTTAATTGTTCTCAAGTCATTTTAGAACATGAGGAATTGGTTAAGATAGGAATACGAAGAGACAACCAAGGGTATGTGTCAATTTAGGATCAATTCAGTTATTGAGTCTAATTTTAGGAATTAGGAATGTTAAGAGTTTCTAAGCTGTTAAGAGACCTGAATCGATTCAGGTCGTCCATTTTGATATAAATGTAATCATGAAGAGT
Organism: Pinus albicaulis; assembly: GCA_034641835.2. Lineage (NCBI taxonomy): Eukaryota > Viridiplantae > Streptophyta > Pinopsida > Pinales > Pinaceae > Pinus > Pinus albicaulis. Next base: position 1,708,364,652 of record CM076580.1, on the reverse strand, counting down.
TTATATAGGTAGAGAGTTAGGGACTAGAACTTCTTCAACAACAGAGTAGGAGGATAGTGGCCCTCGCATTGAATATCTGGCCAACTATGAAATTGTAAGTGATTGCTTTTGAGATTGATCACCTGGACATATATCTAATTATGGAGAATTTTTCATAAGTTCTGTGTGCATAACATGTGTTCTTGGTAGAATCTATTTGAAGCATGTTTGAGACTCTAGAATAACTATGAATTCTGAGTTATGAAATGATTTAAATTTCCTACTTTGACTGTTCGAATCCTTCGTGAGCATATGGGTAGAAGTATTGGTTTTGTGAGTAGATACCCCTATGTAAAGCACTGTTAAGTAAATTGAAATTGGGACTTTGATCATCTTCTGTGGCTATTGAAAGAATTGATTTGTAACGTGAGGTGAATTGATCACTGTAAGGATCGATTCTGAGATAGAAGAATTCCTGTATATGATGTTGCGGCAGTTGAATTCCTGTAGTCGCTATGTGAATGAGAGCTTTAATTCCTTTCAAAATTGCTGGGTTGTATGTGCCTTGTATCGAATTGATTGCAACGTGAAGAACTCTATAGCGAGGTGTTGAGCCTCAAGATTGTGCTTTCTTTCATCTTACTTTACCTCATTTTCCTTTATCCCAGGCCCAATTGATCAATGAATTTAGTTAAAATTACTTTTAGAATGATTAACATGACTGACTTGCTAAGTTTTGTGATTTTTGTCATTGTAATGCATTTTGACCGGAACTAGCTGCAGAATGCAGACATTCCGTAGCTAACCGGAAATTCTGCAGCTATCTTCACGTTTGGGTATGTTCCAGGTGGCCTCTCAAGAAAAACCGCATATGGGTATATTCCACGTCATGTCTACATTGTTCGTTGCTCACCATGAAGGAAAAACCGAATTCTGGATATGGTTTTGGTACGTGGGAACACATTTAGGAAGGCAGACTTCTAATAGGACTGTCTTAGTCCAGATATCCTTTTTCTTTTAATGCAGCCACTTCAAGAGTCCTAATGTGATTTCGATAAGAAAAGACAATGATCCTGGAATTGTTGCAAGTCTTGTTATGTAAATTTGTTATAAAAACACTTGGGAAACCGAGAGCTAGGTTAGATTTTTCTTAGATTTTGTGCTACATTTCTGAAGACACAGATTGCTCTGTTCATGTTATTTCTCCTTTAATGAAGAAGATAGTATTGTTTTGAAAGCGTTGATTTTATTTGGAGTTAGATTCTGTCTGGTGTTAGAGGGCCCCTGCCTCCTGCACGGTTTTACTTGCGTAATTTAGATAAGTATCTTAGTTTCCTTTACATTTTTAAAGTTTGAGTGCATAGTTAATTCCGTAGCCACTATAGTTATACTCGTTCTAAAAACTCTTCCAAAAGATTATGATAATGAATGGGAAATGGCTATAGTGTTGTAGGATTTAATTGTAGTTTCTTTTGTTCACTATCACAGTTACATTTGTTCTAAACACTCTTCCAAAAGAAGAAACTCTTCCAAAAAATCCTTATGATGTCCAAAGCATGACTGTGATGATGAATGTTTTAGTTGTTTGTTTTTACTAAGTAACATAGCTGATCTTGCTCTTAAACGCTCTTCCAAAATATCATAATGATGGGTAGGAGACATCTGTGATACCTTATTTTTTAAATTGCTTTCAGTCTTTGTGTTTGCATTTGCAATGAATTGTACAATCAGGATTTTTCTAAGAAATTCTTCCAAAATACCAATCATGATGGACAAACAGGCTGTATAATCCCATAGATTAATGCATGATAACTTAGTTAGGATACTACGAAGTCTAATTGCATTTAACTCATGCTCTGTTATTTTGTTTTGAGTTTGATAATGACTTGTTAGTTCAGCACTGTTTTAGACTAGTGACATCTTAAGTTCAGTATTAGCTTAACTCATTGCATTTTCACTCCACATTTAGTTGTCATCCACTGCATATTAGATTACTTCAGTTGTTAGACTTAACAAAACAACCTTCATTATTTACAAACTTTTTCTTGTTCCAAATCTATAATTGATTCATAACCATATGAACAGAAGATAGTATCATTTCAAGGCCTGAGGTTCTTTTGCAACTTCTTTACTACTTCATAAAGAGAGACTTTCCTCAAAAGACTACTTTAAAAAGAAATCTATAACTCTTGGGTGAGGTTTAGTGATGATTAACTAAGTTGCAGAATAGAGTTAAGAACTAGTCTTAGAATAAAGATCTTATGATGGTATCAATGTTTTCCTCCAAATATGCTTCAAAAAATCTCTAATCATGGATAAAATGTTGCATCATTATAAGCGAGTTGTTTAATTGTTTAGTTAGGAGAATTTGCATATTTAGCTGACCACTTCTCAAGATTTCTCTCAAAATACTTTTGATGAAAGAATTGGACAAGTTGAGTTTATGTTTTGAGTCATTTGCTTAAAAGTAATTATCAAGCTTTGTTTATGCTTAGTCATAGTTTAGATTTGATTCTGTTTCAATGTTTGCAATTGCATTTATCATTTGTCATCAACCAATTAGGCTTCACTCTGTTTTCAATCATTAGTTTCTTTCCATTAGCTTTTCAGTCATTTTCCTTGTGAACATAAAACTACTAGAAGACCAAAAGCATCATAAATCATCACAAAAAGACCAAAAACATCATAAAACACTAAACACTATGCATTAAGAGACAAACACCTAGGCACATACGGTGCACTTCACTTCAGCAGTTTACCAACCCTGGTTGACAATTAAATGAACTCAATTTAGGAGACTAGGTTGAGACCAAACATTTTGGCGTCGTTGCCGGGGAAGTGAAAACTAGGTAACCTTTGTTTCTTAGCATCCAAAAACAATTATATGCGTAGGGAGAGAGATTCAAGGGGAAGATTTATAAGCAGCAGAAGCAGAAGTTTGATTTCTAGAACACCACTTGTTTCATCTAGATTCAGAACTAGTACACCTTCAACTCAGACCCACATTCCATCGCTTACTGATCCTGGACTTCTAGAAGATCTAAGGTCAGCTATTCCATTAGAAAAACCTTCCACTTCATCCACTGAACCTGCCATAGAAGAGGATTTAAAAACTCCTGTTAGGGACACAAATCCCACTTCCACAGGAGAGTCAACCATGGCAGAAGAAGGAGGAGGAGGAGTCTTTAATGGAGAACACACACTATTTGGGGGTAGTGGTAGAGGTAGAGGAGAAGGAGGTAGAGGTGCAAATGGAGGAAGAGGTAGAATAGGAATCTCTTTTGGGTTCCCTATAATTGATGAAGAAACCAATACAACCATGAAAAAAATTTCACCCTCTATCCTTCCAAACTTCTATGGACTTAAAACTGAAGATCTTGAAACCTTCTTATTTGAATTTGAAGTTCTGTGTAGAACTCATGACTACTTACAAGATGCTCAAAAATTGAAATTATTCCCTTCAACCTTGAAAGGAGCAGCATTGAAGTGGTTTATGAGTCTGATCAACAGTTCTATTAGAACACGGGAAGACATGAAACAAGCATTTCTAGAGAGATATCTGGATTATTGTATGCCGGTTAATCATAAGGAAGAAGTGTTTAAGATGTTACAAAAAGAAGATGAAAATTTGGAAGATTTGTTGGAGAGATTTAATTACAACATCAAAAGAGAAAAAATGGAAAACCTAGATCAAGACACCTTAAAAGCTCTTTTGTTGAAAAAAATTAGGGATGAATGGTTGGATATCCTCAACATGATGGGAAAAGGGGATATATCACAGCTCACATTACCTGAAATATCTGAGTTATGTATCAACCTTTCAAGAGGGAAATCTAAAACTGTCAAAGGTCCAAGAGATCCCGCTCTTGCAAGGGCAAGTAAGTCTGCTTCTGGGACAGTAAGTAGATCAGAAATAGGACATATGCTTGATGATTTTAAATATGACATCTTAGGGAGTCTTAGTGAACAAATAGACACCCTTAAGATACAAAACAAGCAAAAAGATGAATCTGATGCCTTGGCAATCTTTTGTCCCAAATGTAGAAAGAAACATGCCTTGAGAGAGTGTCCTTTGGATGTAAAAGTTGTAGAAACCTGTGTCATATGTTCTGAAAAACATGAGACCAAGAATTTTCCTTCTCTTCCTGGTCTCAAAGCTGTCTTTCAGGAGGAAAATCCTACAGATTCCATAGAGTCCCTCAATTTTGTATCTAGAAGGCCTTGGCAAGGACCTCAGACACAATGATTCCATGATCAAATGTATAATCAACCTCCACCTTGGAATTATTGGCAGCAACCTTGGTCTCAATTTCAAAATCAATCTCCAGCTTGGGCACAAGGATCACAAAGTCCCTATGGAAGATATTCCCCATACTATCAGTATCCACCATACCCACATTTTTACCCGCAAAATCCTCAACAACATTTTCCTCAAAATCTTCACCAAAATTTTCAACAAAATCCTCAACAACATCATCAGAACCAACAACATCAAAATCAACCACTTTCATTACCATTTCCTCAAAAATCAAATCAATTGTCTGCTCAACCTATACCAAACCCCAATAATAAAAATCCTCAGAACACATACATGATAGAAGGCCAACAGTTTCCAACTTATTTAATTACTCCTCTAGACCTTAGTGATGTTCAACTTAGGTCTGGAATAATACTTGAAAAGAGGAAACCTTCTGTGATTATACAAGAACAAGATAACTCTGAGGAAGACTCTCTACGGCGGAATAAAAGTCTTGAGGAAGACACATCCACTCAAGACCCAAACACTGAAAAATTAAAGCAAAAAGATCCAATAATTTCGACTCCTGTAATAGAGCAACCATCCACATCTACTTCTATACCTCCCTTTCCAGAAAGACTACAAATTGATAGAGGTGTAGAAAAACAAATCATGGTGCCTAATTATGATTTCCTAGATGAGCTGAGAAATGTTTGCATTAAAATTCCATTATTACAAGCCATCAAGGAAATTCCAATTTTAGCCAAAACAATAAAGGAGTTGAGCATGAAGAAAAAAAGAAAAAGAATAAGAGAAACAAAGAAAATTCAACTGGCAGGACAAATAGCAGACATTATGATGGGCAAGATTTATATTCCAAAGTATCTTGACCCAGGAAATCCAGTTGTCAAAATTCACATCAATGGAATTGAAATCCAAAACACACTCATTGATTTAGGAGCAGCAATCAATATCATGAGTAGACAAATCATGGATAAACTGAAACTTCCTAATCTTCTCTTTACACCCACACTATTAAAATTAGCAGACAGATCTGTGATCAAACCAGATGGGGTAATATAAGACATTCTAGTGTCCCTAGATTCTTGGGAGTACCCTATGGATTTCATGATCCTAACTCCTAAGAATAATCTAGGAGGCCATCCTGTTATATTAGGAAGACCTTGGTTGGCTACAGCTGATGCTTTTATTAGTTGTAGATCCGGTGATATGTATATCTTTGATGGTAGTTCAACTAAGAAATTCACTTTATATCCTCCAGCTAGGACAATTACAGATCTAGATGACACTCAATGGATAGAGGATGAAGAATATTTACAACCACTCTTCACAATTTCATAAATTAGTGAAGATAATCAAATTCTGAATACTCTAGAAAATTTTGAATCCTCTCCAGAACACAAACATGAATCATTTCAAGAGGGATCCAATATTGAGTTTTTGTCATCAAGGCAGATGTCTCTTCATTCTATGGACAAATTTGGCAGCTCTACAAGTGAGATTTTTCCAGGCAAAACTTTGAACATAAACAAGAACCTAGAAAAATCTCAACAAGAAGAGTTAGTCAAAGTATTACAGAGACATTCTTCTGCATATGCATGGGAGTACACTGACATGAAAGGGATAAGCCCCAAGACTTGCACTCATCACATCTATATAGAGGAAAATTGCAAACCAATCAGACAACCTCAAAGACGGATGAATCCAAATCTTAGGGAAATTTTTAAAGAAGAATTGCAAAAATTGTTAAATGTCAATTTCATCTATCCTATTTCAGATAGTCAGTGGGTTTCTCCTTTGGTAATTGTGCCAAAGAAAAATGGAAAATGGAGGGTATGTGTTGACTACCAAGAACTAAACAAAGCTACTCTTAAAGACCATTTTCCCTTACCTTTCATAGATCAAGTGTTAGATACATTAGCTGGCAAAAAGTACTTCTCATTCTTAGATGGGTTTAGTGGTTACAATCAAATCCAAGTAGCACTTGAATATCAAGACAAAACCACATTTACCTGTCCTTGGGGTACCTATGCTTACCGAGTATTTCCATTTGGATTATGCAATGCACCTGCAACATTCCAAAGAGCAGTATTAGGAATTTTTTCAGATCTAATACATGATTGTGTAGAGGTGTACATGGATGATTTCACAGTTTATGGAGACTCATTTGAAGAAGCTTTAGAAAACTTGGAAATTTTTTTAAAGAGATGTCAGGAAGCAAATCTTTCACTTAGTCATGAAAAATGTTTTATGATGTTTACTGAAGGTATTGTTTTAGGGCATCACATTTCAGGGGATGGGATTAGAGTTGATGAGTCAAAAGTTGAAGTCATATCTAACTTATCTATTCCAAGTTGTCAAAGAGATGTTAGAAGTTTTCTAGGATTTACAGGATATTATCGGAGATTTATAGAAAACTTCACTAAGATAACATCTCCACTCTTCAAATTACTTACCAAAGATTGTGAATTCAAATGGACTTCTGATTTCCAGTTAGCTTTTGAAACCCTGAAAACCAAAATTTCTAAAGCACCTATATTAAGGGGACCTAACTGGAAGTTACCTTTTCATATCTCGATAGATGCTTCCAATACAGCTCTAGGAGCAGTATTGGGACAAAAAGATTTGATTCCTTATGCCATCTATTATACCAGTAAAAATTTGACTCCTGCAGAGTTAAACTATACTGTAACTGAAAAAGAGTTTTTAGCTGTTGTTCATGCCATAAACAAATTCGGACACTATATAACAGGCTATGAAACTTTTGTTCACACTGATCATTCTGCAATTAGATACTTAATGAACAAATCAATTACTAATGGCAGAGTCATAAGATGTTTATTGCTCTTACAAGAATTCAACATTACCATTCTAGATAGGCCTGGAAAACAAAACACAGTAGCTAATTTCCTATCTAGACTCCAAAATATCAAAGATGACACTCCAGTTGAAGATCAATTTCCTGATGAATATCTTTTTGCAATTTCTACTCAAACTCCATGGTTGGCTGATATTGCTAATTATTTAGTTTCAGGAAAATTTCCTTCAATAATGAATGCAAGGGATAGAAGAAAAATCATTTATTACAGTGAAAAATATTCATGGGTTGCTAATGAGTTGTACAAGACAGGTCCAGATTTGATCATTAGAAGGTGTGTTCGTGAAGATGAGATTCCTGAGATTCTCAAAGCATGTCATGATGAACCTTGTGGCAGACACTTTGCTGATAAGAGGACAACCTATAAGATCCTTAATTTAGGATATTATTGTCCATCCTTGTTCAAAGATGCTAAAGAGTATGTCAAAAGGTGTGACAGTTGCCAAAGAGTAGGGAAACCTTCTCCTTCAGGTGAGATGCCATTACAAACTCAGGTACATATTGAACCTTTTGAAAAATGGGCTTTGGATTTTGTAGGACCTATTAGTCCTCCATCAAGACAGAAAAGGTATATACTAGTTTGCACTGATTATGTTACTAAATGGGTAGAAGCCAAGCCATTACTTGTTGCTAATGAAGCATCTGTAGTTACTTTTCTTTTTGAGGATATTTTTACTCGTTTTGGTGTCCCAAGGGAAATTGTTACAGATCAAGGAGCTCAATTTACATCAGGGCTAGTGGAGCAAATGATGGAGAGGTACAAAATCAGGAATAGAAAATCTACTCCTTATCATCCACAAGCAAATGGTCAAGTGGAATCTACTAATAAGGTCATTGAAGGAATCCTAACAAAGACTGTTCATTTACATAGAAGAGATTGGGTGGATAGGCTTCCTGAAGCCTTGTGGGCCTATAGAACTACATGGAGAAACACAATAGGCCATACTCCTTATGAACTTGTTTATGGAAAGCAAGTTTTTTTCCCCATAGAGTTCCAGATTCAAACTTTCAAAATGGCAGTTCAGCTAGGACTTGATTTAACGGAGGCACAAAAGCATAGATTGGAGCAGATTAATGAATTGGATGAAATCAGACAAGATGCAGTTCAGAAAAAAAGTCTAGTTCAACAGCAAAGGACTAGATGGCATGATAAGTACATCAAAGAGAAGAAATTCAAAGAAGGTGACTGGGCTCTCTTGTTTGATTCAAAATTCAAGGATTTTCAAGGTAAATTTCAAACACATTGGCTTGGGCCATATGAAATTGTTGAAATTTTTAACAATGGAGCAGTAAAAATCAGGACAATAGATGAAGAAGAGGTCACTTTTCTTGTGAATGGTCATAGATTGAAGCTGTATCACAAACCACTCTCAAGAGAAGAATTTGTCAAGAAGTTCCAAGAAAGCAGTGATGTGAAGTTAATGAAGAAGAATCTCTCTTCTTCATCAACTTGATTAAATTTTCTGAAGCATTTCTCTTTGAAAAAAAAAAATAATAATAAATAAATAAATAAATAAATAAAAATAAATAAATAAAGGTATAAACATGAAAACCAATCATTGATTGGCATGTTTATACAGAAAAGATAGGGTGAAAATCAGAGTTTTTCTGACACTCTAACTTTTCCCATTTTGTTTTTGCAAGTAGCTGTTACAAAATCATAAGTTCAGATCCATTGTACTTATGATCCATTTCATTTAATTTCATTCCATTCACTTATCCATCCATACTCCATTTCATTCATTCATTCATACTTCACTTCATTCCATATATCATTCATCTCATTCCATACTTCATCCACCTCATTTCCATGTCAAAATTTAAAGTTTGATGTCTTGCTGTAAATGAGTAACACATGTCATGGATTGCAAGGCAGTTCTTATATTCTTCCACTCCATTTCATAAGCTGAATCCATTCCATTTCATCATCCACTTCATACATATAATAACTCATCATTCATCTTCATTCATGCCATATAACATTTCACTTATGTCCCAAACCACTCCATTCCATGATTAAAATTCTCTACAGATACATTCTGCAGCTGGTCAGACTTTCCGCAGCCAGACAGTCATTCCGCAGCTACAAATCCTGAAGGCACTAATCAGCAGACATTTGAATTGCAACAAAATGATCCAGTGTATCCATGAATAAGAAGAATCAAGAAGAATTATGAACACTCTTCCAAAGGAGAACAAACAAGACAAAGACCAAAAAAAAATGAAAAGCAGAGGTAACAAGTTTTGATTATAATGGCATTTCATAAAGTTTAGCATAGTTTTAGTTATGAATCATTCGAAAAAGTTGTTTTAATTATTTATATTGATCATGACCAAAATACCCTCCACAAACTTTGGATTAAAATCTCTCATTTCAAATTCTATACCCGACCTCATTTAAGCGGCTAAAAAGGCTGAAGTGTTTAATTTCCTCACGTCACCCAACCAAATCATTCAATGATGATTTTATTTTCCATTGCAAAAATCTCCACTGTCTTTTCATTCATTAATTCGTTTTCTCCACCTCACTCCATTAAATCATTTCTGTAACTACTTCCATCACTCCATTCTGTAGCCAGCACCTCATTCCACAAAATAGAGATATTCCTATCACCGTGAGCAGAGCAAAGGGTATATCAGTTTGAATATCAAAGCCCTATCACCGTGAGCAGAGATTGAGCATTATCACTGTAAATGCAGAGGTATAGCAGTGTGGAATTTGAAGCCATTTGTCACCGAGAGACATAGGTATAGCAGTGTGGAATTTGAAGCCATTATCACCAAGAGATAGAGATATATTAGTGAGAAATTTGAAGCCATTGTCACTGTCAACCAGAGGCATATCAGTCTGAAATTTGAAGCCATTATCACTGTCAACCAGAGGCATATCAGCCCGAAGTTTGAAGCCGTTGTCACTGTCAACCAGAGGCATATCAGTCTGAAGTTTGAAGCCATTGTCACCGAGAACCAAAGGTATATCAATTCGAAGGTGAAATTTATTGTTTCCGTGGGAAAAAAGAATATTAATCTGAACATTGAAGAAGCAATTATGGGTCTTATTGTAAGAACAGAACCAATGGGTACAAAATACTTGGAAGGATACCCTTAATGTAAAGAAATGTTGCAGCAGGTAGGATGGTTACAATTTCTTGAGAAATTTAATGGCTTCCACAAAGAAGTCACTAAAACATTTGCAAGGTCATTTAGAGGAGCTGAGGTTGAAGTGGGGGATGTTAAATTCACTGGCACTGAAGTTTTCATTGCAAAAGCTATAGGATTGCTTAGAAATGGAGAGAGATGGTTCAAAAACAGAGAATTCCATAATGAATCCTGGAAGCAAATTCTAAAATCACCAGGTATGGATATCACTGTGTTTAAGAAGGGAATTCCAAGTTCTGCATTGAAAAATAAATGGAGAAACATACTACTTATTCTGCAAAAAATTATTACATGTGAGGGTAGATATGGCACATTTTATGTTTACCACATTAGACTGATAATGCATTTTCTGGGGGAAGAGTTAAACTTACCCTATTTCTTGCTTCAAAGTTTGAAAAAGATGGCTTCTTGTATTCAAAGAAGGGTTCAATTTTTAGAGACAACTCTATATCATCATGGCTTGGTTAAAATTTTAATTGAACACAATTTAGCCAAAACAAATGATACTTGGAACAATTTCTTGATAAGAAATCATTTTGAAGAGCCAAAAGAACCCTCACCTGAACAACAGCCTACAAGGAGAAGCAGAAAACGGAGAGCTTCATAAATTGAAATTGACAAAACAGTCCAGGAAAGTAGTGAGGAAATCATCTCAGAGAAGTTGACTCAAATCAAGAGACAACTTAAGAAAGAGAAGGTAATTAGGAAATCTGCCACAGAGAAAGGATAGGGATCTTCCCAGCCAAGAAGAAGCCATAGACTAAAAGGGAAACTAAGGAAAACTCAGATCAAACAAACAGGGGTGATAAATATAGAAGATGAGGAAACATCTATTGAAGAAGATGTTGAAGAGGATTTTAATGAAGGAACCCCTGAAATTGACCCTGCTCAGCAAGAAGTTTATGACTATGTTGAAACTTTGGAAAGGAAAGCTTCAGAGAGTAGAGAGAGAACCCCTAGTCCTCCACTGTCCGAAATAGATGTGTTAAAAAGGGATAGGTATTAGCTGGAAATACTTAATAGACACATCAAAAATGAGAATGATATTCTGAAGGAACAAGTCAAACTCAAAACCGATATGAACTCAACCTTATCTCTACATATGGACAAAGTGGAAAAGGCTAATGAAAAGTTGAAAAAGAGGAACAAGAAGCTAATTAGGGCACTTACCAACTTAAGGTTCAAACTTGTCATCAGAAAACCCAGAAGATCTTTAGCTTCCAGGCAAAGAAGAAGGAGAGGATTAGATGTTCTTGCAGAAGCCTCTGAGTTTATGGAATAAATTGCATGAGGACATGCAAGAAGTCAGCAGTGGGGGTATGTTGAGCCTCAAGATTGTGCTTTCTTTCATCTTACTTTACCTCATTTTCCTTTATCCATTGTTATCCCAGACCCAATTGATCAATGAATTTAGTTAAAATTACTTTTAGAATGATTAACATGACTGACTTGCTAAGTTTTGTGATTTTTGTCATTGTAATGCATTTTGACCGGAACTAGCTGCAGAATGCAGACATTCCGTAGCTAACCGGCAATTCTGCAGCTGTCTTCATGTTTGGGTATGTTCCAGGTGGCCTCTCAAGAAAAACCGCATATGGGTATATTCCACGTCACGTCTACATTGTTTGTTGCTCACCATGAAGGAAAAACCGAATTCTGGATATGGTTTTGGTATGTGGGAACACATTTAGGAAGGCAGACTTCTAATAGGACTGTCTTAGTCCAGATGTCCTTTTTCTTTTTACACAGCCACTTCAAGAGTCCTAATGTGATTTCGATAAGGAAAGACAATGATCCTGGAATTTTTGCAAGTCTTGTTATGTAAATTTGTTATAAAAACACTTGGGAAACCGAGAGCTAGGCTAGATTTTTCTCTAGATTTTGCTTAGATTCTGTGCTACATTTCTGAAGACGCAGATTGCTCTGTTCAAGTTATTTATCCTTTAATGAAGAAGGCAGTATTGTTTTGAAAGCGTTGATTTGATTTAGAGTTATATTCCGTCTGGTGGTAGAGGGCCCCTGCCTCCTGCACGGTTTTACTTGCGTAATTTAGATAAGTATCTTAGTTGCCTTTACGTTTTTGAAGTTTGAGTGCATAGTTAATTCTGTAGCCACTATAGTTATACTCGTTCTAAAAACTCTTCCAAAAGATTATGATAATGAATGGGAAATGGCTATAGTGTTGTAGGATTTAATTGTAGTTTCTTTTGTTCACTATCGCAGTTACATTTGTTCTAAACACTCTTCCAAAAGAAGAAACTCTTCCAAAAAATCCTTATGATGTCCAAAGCATGACTGTGATGATGAATGTTTTAGTTGTTTGTTTTCACTAAGTAACATAGCTGATCTTGCTCTTAAAACGCTCTTCCAAAATATCATAATGATGGGTAGGAGACAGCTGTGATATCTTAGTTTTTAAATTGCTTTCAGTCTTTATGTTTGCATTTGCACTGAATTGTACAGTCAGGATTGTTCTAAGAAACTCTTCCAAAATACCAATCATGATGGACAAACAGGCTGTATAATCCCATAGATTAATGCATGATAACCTAGTTAGGATACTCCGGAGTCTAATTGCATTTAACTCATGCTTTGTTATTTTGTTTTGAGTTTGATAATGACTTGTTAGTTCAGCACTGTTTTAGACTAGTGACATCTTAAGTTCAGTTTTAGCTTAACTCATTGCATTTGCACTCCACATTTAGTTATCATCCACTGCATATTAGATTACTTCAGTTGTTAAACTTAACAAAACAACCTTCATTATTTACAAACCTCTTCTTGTTCCAAATCTATAATTGATTCATAAACATAGGAACAGAAGACAGTATCATTTCAAGGCCTGAGGTACTTTTGCAACTTCTTTACTACTTCATAAACAGAGCCTTTCCTCAAAAGACTACTTTAAAAAGAAATCTATAACTCTTGGGTGAGGTTTAGTGATGATTAACTAAGTTGCAGAATAGAGTTAAGAACTAGTCTTAGAATAAATATCTTATGATGGTATCAATGTTTTCCTCCAAATATGCTTCAACAAATCTCTAATCATGGATAAAATGTTGCATCATTATAAGCTAGTTGTTTAATTGTTTAGTTAGGATAATTTGCATATTTAGCTGACCACTTCTCAAGCTTTCTCTCAAAATACTTTTGATGAAAGAATTCGACAAGTTGAGTTTATGTTTTGAGTCATTTGCTTAAAATTCATTATCAAGCTTTGTTTCTGCTTAGTCATAGTTTAGATTTGATTCTGTTTCAATGTTTGCAATTGCATTTATCATTTGTCATCAACCAATTAGGCTTCACTCTGTTTTCAATCATTAGTTTCTTTCCATTAGATTTTCAGTCATTTTCCTTGTGAACATAAAACTACCAGAAGACCAAAAACATCATAAATCATCACAAAAAGACCAAAAACATCATAAAACACTAAACACAACGAATTAAGAGACAAACACCTAGGCACATACGGTGCACTTCACTTCAGCAGTTTACCAACCCTGGTTGACAATTAAATGAACTCAATTTAGGAGACTAGGTTGAGACCAAACACGAGGGTCATAGGAAGAGGGACTTGCTTTCGTATGTGAGTCATCCTCTGGAGATTTAACCTCTGCGTGGAAGAAGAATCATGAGGAAGAGTGATTTTGCAGTCATTCGGAAGAGCCTGTTAATGGAGCGGAGTTAAAGTGAGACAGTGCATTGAAGTGTTGAATCGGAACCTGGAAGATAAGAGGCGGAACTGTGACTGGAGTGAATAGTGAACATGGTTTAGAGCCGAACCTGGCGGTATATCGCGAGGTACAAAGGCAGAAAGCAGTATTTAAGAAATCAGCGCGATCCCATACACTGGGTGACGCATGCCCCTAAGCGATTTTGGAAAACCACCCTCATCATGAGTTAACAGTCGTGCAAGTAGCTCGTGCGATATTCAGTTGGATCGTTGGATTATCAAGGCTGGTGTGATGTGTTGTTCGTCGTTGGATGTGGAAGGCTCGTCAGCATTGGGGCCCATGCATATGTATTTGTTGATCATTGTTAAGGTCTATGGGTTAAATAAGGTATGAAATTTATATGTTGCATAGTTCACTTTATAATACGGAACATGGTGATATGTTGATAGAACGTCAACGTTATAAGTACCAGTCCTACCTTAAGGTCGGACAGGTCTGTATTAGCGTTGGTATTTCATTTTAAAGCTCTAGTTATTTGAATCGAGGTGGTATTATATACATTGAGATGTTATAGTGTACATATAAGGTTTGGGTATGTAGAGTTTTCCCAATTTGTGAATTGCTTAGGCATGGAAGAAACTTTGGATGTATTTATACACAGATTGAGGTTAAAATTTTAGAGAAAATGGGGACTGTGGGTTTTACCCGCTATCAAGTGGTATTAGAGCTAGAATATCTCTTTTTGAAAAAGTACAAGTTTGGTAAATGCAAAGAAACTAGACTTGTGGAAACTGATGAATTTGCAGCCTACAGGAATACAGTGAAGGTGATTGCAAAGTTACAGAGTCCAATTGGAGGACAAGTGCTTTGAAGACTGCAGATTGGAGGAAAGGAATTTAGACTCTAAGATATGATAGGCAGCAAGGATACACAGAATTGTAGTAAACAAGATTTGCAGAGTGAGTGGAGGATAGGATCATGATCTTGCAGGTAATTAACTTGATTTAGAATTGTAATTGCAGAATTATGGTTGCGGAAAATTAAAGACAAAGTTTTATAGTGAAGGCAGTGAGCCTGGTATTCAGCTAGAGGCTGGATAAAGAGGACAATTGCAGAGTTCTTCAGAGAAGGTGAGTAGTGCTTAACTCTGGTTAGAGTGCAGACAATTGAAGACATCTCAGCGGAAGCAGACCACAACTTTGAGAGAAGTGGTAGAAGAGTCAAACAAGGGACTCTGAGTGAAGAAGAAAAGTGTGGCAGAACCTGGAAGATTCCCAACAGAGGTTGGATGACAGAAGAAAATAGGTGTTCTTGAGAAATTTGTAGAGTGAAACCTAGAAGGTTCCAATAGAAAGGGGACCAGTACTTGCCAAAAGCCAGATCCGGAGGAAGGGATTGGTGAAGTAAGTTGCAACAAGAGAGCTTGTTGCTACAGAGGCTTAGTGTAGCTTGTGAGTGAAGAACTCCTAGAGAAGAAAATGGCTACTGAGAGCCATAGCAGAGACTGCAGAGATTGCAGAGGTTCTGAGAGAGGCCACAATAGAAGAGAGATAGAAGATGCCAAAGAAAATGGCATGAAGAAGAAATCCAATGATGCAGAATATTATTAAGAGGTAGCTGAGATCAGGGAAAAAGTTAACAAACTGAAGATAAGGATAGAAGAAATCCAGAGAGTTGGTTGGCTCATGAAAAAGAGAGTGAATTGGCAACCATTACAGTTGAGACTGAGGCAAAAGGAGATCACCTTATTGAGAGAAGAACTTAGAGCAGCTGAGTTGAAAGAAGAAATTTATGCTTGTGAGGCAGAACAGAGCACAGATGGAGAGTGGAGATCTGCAAGAGATCTTGTGGGACATAGTGAAGACTCGAGGCAGCAAGAATCCTGTCTTGCTGAAGAGGAATTCATTGAGGAATTCCTGAGTTATTGGACAAGTCCAGATGATGCAAGGGCTTGTGTTTTTGAGTCTGACAAATTTGAAGTGATGACAGACTCCACAGAGGAAGGATAACCCAGAGTTCTTGAGGCAAGGATGGAAATTGAATATTACATGTGCAGATCTGTTCAAGGAGAAGTGTTTGAAGGAGCAGCCAAGACTGAAAAGTCTTGTGATTTGAAAACTAAAAAGTTGTGTGTGCTTGCAGGTACACCGCTAGAAGATGGACAAGCTTCAAAGTTTGTTGATGAGAAGAAGACATGGAATCTGAAATCTGTTTAGATCAATGCTGAGATAGTGAGATCTCAGGGAGAGATGAAGAAAGAAGATTCAAATGAAGATATTCAATAGAATGTTGAGGCTGAGAGATAAGGACCAGTAGAGGATTGGTCAAGAACAAGCAGAGGCATAAAAGGTTGTGTAAGGTTCCCAAAATATACTCCTATTGAAGTAGGTGAATTGTATAGGAGGTTAGATTTTCAAAGAAGAGAATTGGAGAGATAGAGGACCTATGCACAAGATGGTTTGTTGAGGAAGCAAGGCAGGAAGATTTTCATGGATAGTGTTCATGGAGCAGATGATGGAAGAAAAGTGAGACTAGTTGACAGTCTCATGAAGGATGCAGATCAACATGCTAGGGTGCTTTCGGAAGATTTGGAAAGAAGTTCCGGACAACATACTGATGTGTTGTCAAAGGAAAAGGAGACATTGAAGCATTGGAGTTTTACTGCTGATGATTCGTGTGTTAATCATGCAGAGAAAGAGGAAGAACAACAGGTGGAAGTTGTCAGAGAGGTGAATAAGAAGGAAACTGTGTTGGTTGAAAACATAGTAAGGGATCATCATTTGGACATGGTGATTGGAGCAGTGGAGATGACTTTGACAGTTGAAGAAAAAGATGATGAAGAATTTATGAGCCTTGAACCAAACTTAGAATTGCCGGGAGAAGAATTGGTGACCAGGTCATCAATTGAGACCATTGGGTCTCATGGTTTTAACACTGATAGTTTGTTTATGTGTACAGGTGATGAAAAAGACAATTCATCCTTTGAATTTTTCTTGAGAGAAGAAAAACTATTGTTGGAGGAGGATGAGACAACCATGTCTCATATGCAGGAATTTGTCACTGTCATTGACATAGAAGAATTGGCAAGACTAATGGGCCAAGAGCAGACTAGAGGGTAGATTTTAAAAGCTGTTGAAGTGAGGAAGAATCAGCATTCCATGCTGACAGAAGATGAAGATATAGTGTCTAGAGAACTTGATTTGATTGATGAAGTCAACTAAGGAGATGAGAGGAAATTGCTGAAGATTTCCCATGAAGAAGAAGAAAATGCTGAGTTTAATTTATAGCATGTTGAAGGTGTAAAACCAGTATGGGGGAGATGGCTGAACTGTTTGCTGGGAGAAATTATGCAAGAGAGAGAAAATACAGACACTGGAATGAAAATTCCTGAAGCTGTGAAGGAGAGAGGAGTTGATACTAGCTTGCAAAATCAAATTCTGCTTACTAGTATACTGGATGAGTATGTCACTGCTGGTAGGAAATTAAATGGTAAATTGTTTTCTGAGAAAGAATTTGTAGATGGTGAACAAAAGAAGAGTGTTGTAGAGGGAGATATCCTAAAGGATATTAAAGATGTTTGGGCAGAGGCAACATTGGCGTCAGCAACACCCATGGTGGCAGCAGACACAACATGGGGGATGACATCTGCAGGAATTGAAAACATGTTAGTAATAGCAGTAACAACAAGAGCAGTGATGTTGGCTGCCATAGAACTCGGAAGCAACAGTAATAGGCAAGGAAATATCCAGCTAGAAGATAGGTTGGAAAAATAAATTGAAGACATCAGGGAGCTGATGATGAGAGTGACTCAGGAACAACAACCAGTAGCAAGGAAGTAGGAGAGTTTTAGCAAAGGAAAGACAAAGGTAGATTATGAAAGTGCAGCTGGAGGCAGATTGCAGAACAAAGCCTGGAAGCCTGGAGAAGATCAATTGAAGGATGATGCAGCTGATGGACAACAACAAAACCAAGTATGGGATCTGGGAGGCAAAGATCAAAGACACATGATGAGGAGATCATGAACAAATTGAAGCTTGGGAGTCTGATGCAGGGGCATTAGGCACAATTAAACACTTTGTATCTTAGTAGACATAGGGGGTCCCATGTTCTCAAAATTTATTGTAAATATTAATATTTTGAATAAATTTGGTAGGGAAATGTAATTGTTCTCAAGTCATTTGAGAACATGAGGAATTGGTTAATATAGGAATACGAAGAGACAACCAAGGGTATGTGTCAATTTAGGATCAGTTCAGTTATTGAGTCTAATTTTAGGAATTAGGAATGTTAAGAGTTGTTGAGATTTTTGGAGACCTGAATCGATTCAGATCGTCCATTTTGATATAAATGTAATCATGAAGAGTTTAGATAAGTAGAGAGTTAGAGACTAGAACTTCTTCAGCAACAGAGTAGGAGGATAGTGGCCCTCGCATTGAATATCTGGCCAACTATGAAATTGTAGGTGATTGCTTTTGAGATTGATCAACTGTACATATATCTAATTATGGAGAATTGTTCATAAGTTCTATGTGCATAACATGTGTTCTTGGTAGAATATATTTGAAGCATGTTTGAGACTCTAGAATAACTATGAATTTTGAGTTATGAAATGATTGAAATTGCCTGCTTTGACTGTTCGAATCATTCATGAGCATATGGGTAGAAGTCTTGGTTTTGTGAGTAGATACCCCTGTGTAAAGCACTGTTAAGTAAATTGAAATTGGGACTTTGATAGTCTTCTGTGGCTATTGAAAGAATTGACTTGTAAAGTGAGGTGAATCGATCACTGTAAGGATTGATTCTGAGATAGAAGAATTCCTGTATATGATGTTGGGGCGAGTTGAATTACTGTAGTCGCTATGTGAATGAGAGCTTTAATTCCTTTGAAAATTTCTGGGTTGTATGTGCCTTGTATCGAATTGATTGCAGCGTGAAGAACTCTGTAGCGAGGGTCATAGGAAGAGGGACTCGCTTTCGTATGTGAGTCATCTTGTGGGGATTTAACCTCTGCGTGGAAGAAGAATCACGAGGAAGAGTGATTTTGAGTCGTGCGGAAGAGCCTGCTAATGGAGCAGAGTTAAAGTGAGACAGTGCATTGAAGTGTTGAACCGGAACCTAGAAGATAAGAGGCGGAACTGTGACTGGAGTGAATAGTGAACATGGTTTAGAGCCAAACCCAGCAGTATATCACGAGGTACAAAGGCGGAAAGTAGTATTTAAGAAATCAGCGCTATCCCATACAATGGGTGACGTGTTCCCCTGAGCGATTTTGGAAAACCACCCTCATCACGAGTTAATGGTCATGCAAGTAGCTCATGCGATATTCAGTTGGATCGTTGGATCGTCAAGGCCGGTGCGACGTGTTGTCCGCCGTTGGATGTGGAAGGCTCGTCAGCATTGGGGCCCATGCATATGTATGTGTTGATCATTGTTAAGGTCTGCGGGTTAAATAAGGTATGACATTTATATGTTGCATAGTTCACTTTATAATACGGAACATGGTGATATGTTGATAGAACGTCAACGTTATAAGTACCGGTCCTACCTTAAGGTCAGACAGGTCTGTATTAGCGTTGGTATTTCATTTTAAAGCTCCAATTATTTGAACGGAGGCGGTATTATATACATTGAGATGTTATAGTGTACATATAAGGTTTGGGTATGCAGAGTTTGCCCAATTTGTGAATTGATTGGGCATGGAAGAAACTTTGGACATATTTATACACAGATTGAGGTTGAAATTTTAGAGAAAATAGGGACTGTGGGTTTTACCCACTATCAGTCTTGCTGTCCTTAGGATTCTACTTGAGCTTCCCACATCTGCCGCATCTGAAGTAAAAGAGGAAAATCATGGGTATAGTGACCATAGACACCACAAAAAGAAAAAGGGTTGTTTGTGCGAAAAAGCCTATCCTACTTGGGATGAATGCTTTGTTGTTGGTTAGTAGTGCTAGGTGTATTCCCTTGGGGATTGGGTATTGGATTACCTGCGGTGGATTGGTTTTCATTTCTGTCCCTATTCTTTTTGGAAGTAGGAGGATTAGTCGCACCTTGTTGTGCATACACCTATCCTTGGGGGGGTGGTGGCTGCTGTTGCGAGGGTTGAGAAGGCAAGGGATGCTGAGGTGATAATGCTAGAGGAGCTGGAGAACCATGCTACAAATACGGATAATAAGGAGGTTGGGAAACATTGTGGTAAATAGGTTGGACAAAAGGAGGATGCATGCCATATCCTGAATACATGCTATCAGGAGGGGGAAAAGTGTTGGAGGAGCTGTCCCCTCCCTGAGGGAAACCATAACCCATGGGAGGATGAGTGTACGGATGAGAAAGGGCTTCAATGATACCGTCGGCGGTATGGGATGCCTCCAGTGCATTGGCACCACTGGGTCTAGGGAGATCATGTAAGACGGTAAAAACATAACCAAAATGTGCATAGATTAGGTCATATTTCAATGCAATTTGGAGGGAAGCTTCTTAAGTCTGAGGGAAATGAGATGCAACATATTTTCCAATAGCAGGAAAAAGGGATCTAAGAAACCAGTCCATGTAGACACGGTCTTCAAAGGTAGGGGCTCGACATAGGCTCTTTCTTCTCTGCCATTCCTAGACATGATCGGATAGGTGTGTCACAAACGATTGACAGAAAGAGGTCAAAATTTCAGTATGAGTGTCATAACGAAGGGGAAGATGGAAGTAAGACAGAAAAGCTCTGACAAGAGTCAAAAAAGTAGTATGAGAGGAGGATGCCTGGTCAACATACCACTTAGAAGCTTCTCTAGTAAGCGTACGTTGGAACAACCAAAGACAGACAGAGTCATCGGTGATGGAGTTAGACGAACACCACATGTGGAAAGATCGAACATGGTTTGTAGGATCTTATCCAGCAAGACATTCAAACTTGGGGATGTCAAAAGGGAGATAGGTTGTTATATAAGGCCAACCAGGATCATGGTGTTTGGGGTCATTAATCAACTGGTTAAAATTGGGAAGACTGAGACCATCCATATAAGGGAGCAAGGGAGAAGCCGAGATAATCCTATTGCGGTCCCACTAGTAGTATTCCAAACATTAGGGTTAGGGCTACCACTAGCATTAGGTCTTTAACCAGACATGGTGAAGGTGACATGAGGAGAACTAGGGATAAAACTAGAAGGGGAACTTGATGAACCAGAAGTGGAGTCAAAATAGGGACTCGATGGAGGACTAACTAAAATCCTACGCAGAGGAGTAATTATTCCTAACGAAAACTAAGGATGAAGGCCAAGAAGTCTCCAGGATAGATGCCTTGGGGGCATAATGATGGAAGAACAGACACGGATCACAGAAGGAAGAGAGACCAACAAGGGCAAGTAGGTGCAGGATCAAATGATTATAATGTCAAAACAAGGGCAGAGAGGTGCGGGATCAATTGATTACAATGTTATATTCTTGGCATGGCGATGTAAAATATACTCTATTCACTTAGGGTGTGCATGTTAAGTGTGTTAATTTTAATTTTTAAACCTAGATGTGTGTAGAGAAAAAGAAAAAATGTGTTGTATAATTGTAAATAAATCTGCAAATAAGAGTAAAGTAAACTGAATATGATAGAAAATAAACATCTAAAGATGCATCAATTTAAACCCAAGGAGGCGGGCTTCCCAACAACTGGCCTATGGGTGGGAAAAATATAGTCAAAGCACACAACCAATGGCCAATGGATCTAAATTCGGGAGGGACAAGGATATACAGGTCAGAAATACTAGAAATAGGTGCAGGAAAAAACAAAAAACCAGAGGGAAAAATGCTGCAAATGAGGTGGCGAAAGGCTACAACTTGAAGGGAAATGGAGGGGACCCTAGAGGAGGATAAAAAAAACTAAAAATAGGTGTTTTGAATGGATGAATAACCAATTTGAAATGGATCTGAACGTATAGGATCATATCTGAAAAATGGTTGAACACACTAAAATAGAAGATGACTTGCTTCAACTAAACTCCTCCTAGAAAGGTGGAAGCATATTTAAGCCCTAGGGGGCTAGTTTCCTACTTCGACGAGTAAAATAGAGCAAGTACAGGTCCAAAACGGGTGGAGATGGAGGTTAGAAAACCCTGAATAGTAGCCTAGACAAACCTAGAAAAATCACAGAAAATTCCCACAAAAAGTACAGGTTGCAGTTTCTGACCTGTTCTCAGTAGAGGTCACGGGTTTTAGGCAGTTTTCTGCGTACTGAAGGTTGAGGTCACAGTTTTTGGTCCAAAAAGTGCGACCTGCACTTCCGACACTCTCGAAAGCAAGTTTCAGAAAAAAGTGTCATCTCAGCTACGGCTAATACCTCTCACCTACGCAATAGGCCCAGAAACACACCGAAGTTAGAATTTTTACTGTTTTAGGGTTTTAAAGGTTTAAAAAAACATCAAGGAAAGAAAAACAAAAAGTTGAAGAAAAACGACAACGGTCGTAATTATAAACCCTTGTCGAGTTGCCAATTGTTAGTGTGAATTCTAATTGCAAGCGTACTAAAAAGCCCACTTTAGCTGTGAATAAAAAACAACCCTAACATCAAATATGGCTACCAATTTCCTTATATCTACAGTTAGTTGACCAAGATAAATGCTAAAAAATCCAGATCTATGCAGTTAAAGACATTAAACAACAAATAAAAGCAAGAGTTTCTCCATGAATCCAATAGACAAGACAAGAATATTGTTTAAAGAATTTTGTATTTATGACTCTTGGGAAGGGAACATAGAAAGATGTTACCAGTCCCCCTCAATGGAATGGGTTCTTGTATGTCCTCAATGCTTTAGATCTAAGATCTCTCTCTCTTGATGGTGTATAAAACCTGGACAAAAATGGAACTCGAAGGGAGCTCACAAGAAAAAAGATAGAAAAATATGACAATGATGGAGGATCAAAGTCAGACCAAAAGCATAGATCCAGAGTGATCTTTAGGCAAAAAAAAGTAGTGAATGAATGGAAAAAAACCTTCTATTTATGACAAAATATTGAGTTAGTCTAGATATTGGTGCATAATTAAAATATTATTAACCAAATATAGATCCAACTTTTATGGAATATTTTTTTATATTTGTTGGAGGTAAAAAGAATTTGAATTTGATCAAATCCATTTATTTGTAAATAATAAATAAATAAATGATTTATTTATTATTTTAAGAGTGTGGTTGAGAAATAATTAAATCAATAGTTATTTAATCAATTATTTATAAATGATTTAGTCAAAATTTAACAAGGAATATTATTTAAATAATGTTTATATAATTATTCATAGAAAATAATAAGATAAATAGTGATTTATCTAATTAATTTTCATGTTTTGGGTTAAATATGACCATGAATATTAATTAAACTAGTATTTAATTAATTATCCCTTGAGGAAAATCAAACAAATATGGATTTATTCAATATTTCCTCACGGGGTTTCCTATTTAGACCATAAACAACTTAATAAATTATGGATTACTAAGTTATTTTTCATAGTGAAAGAAATTTTACTTAGGGTAAAATTGGTCTTACATGGTGTACTTTGGTCCATCTATTAGTAACATATTAGATGAACAAAAATTGGTGTAACAAGTATCATCCACAATTTGTATAACTTCAAATTCTGCGAGCACCTTTACTCCTTTGATATCCACTATGACCCACCAAAGCCTTACTAATGAGATAATATTTTTCTAATTTTCCATGCACAAATGGATAGAAGACCACTCCAACTTAGGTTCTCCCATTCGTTTCCAATTCTGCTTCGGTAAAACATTTGCATCGGATCCAAGATCTAGAATGACCTGATCCATCTCATATGCACCAATCTGAGCAGTCCACTACATCTCTCATCCAGTTCTTCTGTTATTCTTATAGATCTTATTAACAACCTTGTACTCCATTCGAGGATGTTCTTTCTTCAAAAAATTTTCTATCAATGCATGTAGGTTCTCGACTAACTTCCTATTGTGCAACAAATTGATACAAGGCTGTAGGAAGGGATTTATTTCTTCATCTACTTTTACCACATCCATAGGTTTACTTGATGTTGATGTGCCCGCTTCTGCGAAACCATTTTTCGCTTCTACAAAGGTTTCTTTCTCTCGCTGTAAGTTGAATATTTCCTTATTTTCAGGTGATTTTCATATCCAGAGATCAACATTCAGCTTCTTCCTTTTGTCTTCCCTAGTGGTTGCACCACTCCTAGTGATGAAATTCACACTTGGTTCTTCATCGTCCAACTCATCTCTTACCATCTGAATGTTTTGAGGAAGAGTTTGTGTTTTCTTTTCCTGCATCTTTGCAATCAAAATACGACAATCTTCAATAACATGATCAAATTGTCTACAATACCTACAAGATGGTCGTGCCAGATTTGGAAAATCGCGTGCATAATGACCTGCGTCTCCACAATTGTAGCAGATGAGTTGCCCCTTTCCTCGATTAGCTCCTCCTCCTCTTCCTCATCCTCTATTTTGGAATCCACCATGTTTATATGGTGATGCTAGTGAGGTAGGTTCGACCTTCATTTTGCACAGGTCATCTCAGTCAATCATCAAATCGAAGTTGCGATAATGCTGCTCATCATGTCCCAACGATGAGAAAAATTTTCAAAAGGGTTTCTTAAGATCATGCATGTATTTACCAATCTGCAGACAATATTTTGTCATAAGCATACCCATAACTTGAAAAATATCTCACCATAACGTAGGAGTCCCACTTGGTCTAGTCGTGCTCTTTAGTAGGCTTGGTCCTCTAGTTTGCAAATAGTCATTGAATACAAGGCATTGATCCTTGTGATGCCCGATAACTTTACAACGTATACACCATACATTTTCACATGCCTCCTTTCCCTTATCCTTGCACAGACTCTGTATTTCTAAGTGCATTTCCTCCAACTAGCTTTGGATCTGTTGGTTCTTAATCTACATAGTAGGTACCGGTGAAGCTTCTAGATTCATTGCAATTTCTACGATTTCATCCTACATGGAAATATTCTATTGACTTAAGGGCTAGTGAAGATGTGGTGGCAGCATGGAAATAAACTACTCTTTGTGTTGGGTATTATCAATATTAAATCCTCCATCTCTGATAGTGTGCTTCAACCTTTGATCCGCGTCCAATACAGATTCATTCAATTCTTGGTGAACCTCCTTCAACTGAGCTACACATTTCACAAATTATTTTTTCCTCTTGAATTGTTCTTTTAATGCAGCCTTTAGATTATCAATAGTTGCATTAGGATTTGTTGCAACATATATTGTGTACCAATCCAGCACACGATCTTGAAAATCAGTGGCCAACTGCGCTTTATTAACATCATCATTATTAACCTGTTGCGCTGTCCACACAACGTCAGTGACAAACCAGAATTAGTCTGTATCTTCATTCCCAATATCAAGGAAAGTAGGTAACTTCACGGAGGCATTCATATTTGTCCCTAGTGGTGGAGATGGAGGTGGAGGTGGAGTGGATGGGATTTGAACTATCGACAATGATCTAAGAATATTATGATCTTTCAATAGTTATTCTTCAAAGTGCATAGATTCACCAGAGCTACTAGTTTTAGATTCTTCGCCATTGTCATATTTACCTTTGAGAGGACTGTAAATAGAAACTTCTTTATCTATATCTACTATGTAATTTCTTCCATTTTCCGTAGTCGAGCCTCTACGAGACATTCACTTAATATGACAACACAGAGTACCCTGTTCACATAATAGCATTCTAATGCACAACTTCAAAGAGTGTAAGAAATTACCTCTAGGACCCTTGAAAAACCTTCGTTTAGCTTCGAAATAAGATAAAAATTGATCAATAGCAAATTCAGCCACAAATATTCCCAGAACACGATCGATCCAATGATCTACCACGTGGGTGATCTTGTTTCTAGTCTTCTCTAATTTCGTTTCCAACTCTGGGTTTCACTAAGTGAACATGACATCCTTTGAACAGGTTTGGAATTTATTGATGCGAGACAACCACTCATGCAACTTGGTCGGAAAGGAAACAAATAAAATTTCATGTAATTATGTGTAGATATACTTTTGTGTCCAATCTTTGGTAGAAAATTTAGAGGTTCTATTTTCTTGGATCGAAAACTCAAGTATCTTCTAATCGAGCCAAACTTGTATTTTGTTATGTGTCAGATGCTAATACATCAAATGTCCCTCAAAATGATCCCGGTTCTAACAAGGGAACCATTTTTTGGCTTTAGGGACCTTGAACCAGGTTCAGAATTATTGCGCAACCAACAAAACCCTCCAACTACTGGCCCTTTCAGCAGTGATCTTCTTACGCAGATCAAAGTATCACCCGAAGCAGTATGGGGGGTGTTGGAACCAAGTTTATGCACCCTAAGGAAGCTTTTGTTATAGTGGCCCTAATCGGACTTGGTGCAGATAATATAACATATGTGCACATGAAAAATCAACAAGTGTTTCACATAATATCAGATAATACTTCAATATATCTTGTGCACAGTAATTACATATACTTCAATTAGATATATTCATCTAAATTCAACTTATATTCGTGCAAAGAAGAAATTAACCATTAATAGAATTAAATACACAACACATAACATATTCATATCTTAAAGAAAAAATATATAATCAAGATATTTAACCATATAAGAATCCAGGTTTGCAAAAAAATCCTTCTTTATTAAGTGATATTTCAATTCAGTACAATCAATCCTTCTGCACACACAACCAATAGAGTTCGCACACAACCAGGACTTAGGTCTCTGCACACACAACCAACAGGAGCCTGTCTACCTAGAAAAACCTATACTTAGATCAAAACATTAACCAAAACATCGCATGATAAGATATCCCTTCTTGACTCATTCCTTACATATTTATACTCACATAGACGCGCACATACCATGGTCTCAAACCATGGTTTGAGACTCATGGTTTTATCTTTAAACCCATTACAATGATTAAGGGACTTTGACCCACCCCAAATCCCCTTTGACTATTTGCGTGCAGCGTGTACATAAAAAATTAGACAAAATTAACCCAAAAATGCACCCCAGGGTACCCTGCTCCAACAGTGTTGTTGAATGATACCTGCAATCTAGAGGTTGACATGACTACATTAGTTAAAGTTGAGTACATCATTTCATTGGTTTGTTTATGCATATCCATTTGGTCAATTGGATGAATTTGTTGTGCATAAAAAAAAAATGTAAATTATTTGTAATATTCTGGTGTCTTTGGCACTAGAACCTGTGCTTCA
The DNA here is from genome assembly GCA_034641835.2 of Pinus albicaulis. Lineage (NCBI taxonomy): Eukaryota > Viridiplantae > Streptophyta > Pinopsida > Pinales > Pinaceae > Pinus > Pinus albicaulis. The sequence continues at coordinate 1,708,337,471 of CM076580.1, read as the reverse complement.
AGAAATGAAATTTTCATTTTCCATTTCTCTGTATCAAAGTCTGAAAGAAGCCTATGCTATGAGGTAGTTTTTTTCTTCTAGAATTGGGTGTATTTGTTTAATTTTAGTATTTCATTCCTATGTTTAATTTCCTTGTATTTGGAAAAAATGTTTGGCTCGACCGTGTCCTGAGCCAATTTTTTTTTTGTGTGTTGTATCTGGAGGATATTTAGAGGTTGATGAAGAGGGATATCCTATAAAAATTTCATACTCCATTTTAGAAACATGAGGAGTTGTCATAACTATAGTTTCCTACTGAAAAACTCGTCCCGAGTTAGTATTATGTTTCTTATTATAGATCAGGAAATCCATGTCTCTAATTTTGATCACTCGAGAAGACTCCTTTTCCCTTGTAGTTTTCTCTTGTTTTTCCTGAGGTTAGGGGTCTGGGAGGTGGTTGTTGATATGACTTGTTCTTCGGCTTCCTACAACGTGTTCTCCTCCCACTGACTCTGGTTCATAAACTGTTCTATCTCTGGCCTAGGAGTGCGGGTATAAGGAGTGGTATTTTTCTCCACCCTTAACTTTGAATTTAGGTCAAAAGGGTCATAGGACCAAGTGAGACTTAGTTTGAAATTAATTTTCTTCAGGAACAAATATGCCTCTTTACGATATATTTTGGTATTGCAAAAAAATGGTCCAATCTGAGCTTTGATTTTGAATTGTTCCTTATTTTTATATGAAACAAAATGTAAGTCATCCATGTTTATCATTTTTCTTATGTATTATAATGATAAAGTCTCACGGGAACAAATTTTGGAAGCCTGTAGGGTGGCAATTCATACCCATAAAATCTAATCTAGGTATAGTTTTGGTATAAATACAAATCACCTGTCTTCACCTGGTCACTAAGATGAAAAAATTTCTAAATATTTGATCCTATTCTAGGTTCCACATCACTATTCAACAGAAAAATAAATATGTAACGAAAATGATCAACGTAGTCTGCAAAGGTAAAATCAGTTGAATTTTTCCTCACCAAAGAGGTCCAATGGATGATCGATTGTGAATTACCCTACTCATCTAACTTCTGCAAAGAAAATGGAAACATATCTGCTTGATGATAAATACACAAATAAAATAATACAAAGGTGTATTTGAAATCTCCCTTAGTAGGAAACTTTATAAACTAGTCATGAATTGCCTCTGCAATAAACTCACTGTAACTGATAATAACAGGTTTTTCATTTGTTGTCAAAACTGACAGAAATCCAACAATGGCCTAATCAACCCACTGATCAGAGTGGTAGCCAAGTATGCATGAAATTATTGTAATTACCTTCTTGGTTAACTCAGGGAACATGGAGGATGAGTATGGGGGGTTTTTCTTGGGCAATTGAGCATTCTCGAGGAGAAATAATTCAAAAATATTGGCTCTCTATGGAAAGGTTACATTTTTTATATTTCTGTGAGAGAATCTAATAATAGTGGTTTTAGGGAGCCATGGTGTTAGGGTCCCGTGATTTATAATATTGGTATACCAAATGGATAGGGTAACATGAGACCATTCTTTGGAGTCCTAGGACCTAGCCTTCCTGGACTCAGAGATGGCTCTCTCTATTTGTGGGTAAAGGATTTGAAATTTTTTTCTTTAGATGGTTGATTTTAGGCTAGCTATTAAGTACAGGGTTTGTTTGATTGTTTTGGTTTGGTATGATGATCAAAGCAGCATAGTGTAATGTTCCCAAATTGGGACAACTAGCAACACATGATTGGAAAATGCATTTTCCAGTAATGGCTACTACAGGAATTGAAACCAGGACCTGGATCTCTTAGAAAAACATGTCTAAGTGCTAAAGCCAAGTGGAGGCTCCAAAGAAATCCTTCTAGAGTGGTTAAACAATTCTCCCACTACTAGATGTCCTTTAAAAGTGCCCGATGAGGGACTGCAACAATGTAAGCACATACAATGGAATGACAACGTTATTTTATAGCTGTGACCACATGAAGAGATGTATAGCCAAAAAATATATGATATATTAGAAAATGTGTACAATGTGTAGAGTAATCAATCACTCCAGCTAGGCAACGAAAGCCTCAATAGAGCATACACAAGAAAATGCAAGAGCACTGCTACCTATTAAGATCCCTAGCTAAAATAACGCAGTTTATATGAGACACTACAATATACAAAATGTAAATACAATGATATATCAATATCATCTCAATAAAAGTGGGGGAGCAAGCTCTCAACCCCTGAAAACACTAATAGAACACTAATACACAATCCTTAGAAGGATTGGCTGCAATAATCCCTCTGCTTGGAGCAAGAGCTCCTCTTCCTCTGCATGAGGTGCTAGATCAACTCCAGATCTAACAACGTTGTTGCCCTCAATATTTGAAACATGAGTGGGTAACCTCCAAATGATTGGATCTCTTTTTGAAAAAGGGCCCTCCATGCTCTCCTGCTCAAAAGTGTGAGAGGAATATTTCTCCTCCGGTAAAGTATGGTGCAAGTTTTCATGCAAGGGTTTTGCTTGAGTTTTCTTGTTTATTGCTACCATGTGAGTCTCATGAATCTCTTTATCAAATATTTTCACTAATGCCTTAGTGAAATTAGCATAGGATGCAATTTTTACACTTCTCAAAGAAAAAGATTCAAAGATCCACCAGGAAAAAGCCTTACCTCTCAAATGCAACGCTGCAACTCTAATGGCTTCGTCCTCCGGTATTTTGTGTTGCTGCAAGAAGGTGTCTAACTTTTCCACCCAATATTTGGCTGAACATGTAGGTGAACCTCCAAAGGTAGATAAATGAAATCTATTCTGTTGCTTTCTTCCATTCACCTTCATCTTGCAAAACTCTGAAAAATTGAGATGATCTCGGAATTTCTGAGTTTGAAACTCATACTCTTTCAAGAAATCACTAAGGGTTTCCCTACCAGCAACTTATTCTTCTCTTTCCATCACTCTTTCAGCAATCTTGGGCATGTGAGTGCGCTTTACAAGATGGTGTGTAGCTACTTGCTCACACTCCTTATGTGAAAATATAGAGTTTGCCTTTGGTACAAACCCTCTTAGAGATCCTTCACATATCTCCCTTCAGATCTCCTCAAAATCTTCATGGATTATATGTACAGATTTAGGAAGAAGCTTGGTAAGCTTATCCCCTTTTCCTTCTCCAAGATATGGAGTCTTTTCCCTGCTTATTTCTCTATCTCCTTGATGAGAATAGGAAATGCAGGGTTATTCCTCTTCTTTCTGCTTATCCTCCTTGGGGAGGTTCTTCATGGATCTAAAATATGTTGGGATAAATCCCATACTCTTCAATCTTATGATCTTCTTAGGCTTAGACTCACAGGCTGAGCCAAGAAAGAAGCTTTGATACCAGTGTGATGTTCCCAAATTGGGATAGCTAGCAAGGCATGTCTGTAAAACGCATATTCTAGTAATGGATGCTACAGGAATTGAAACCAGGACCTGGATCTCTTAGAAAAATATGTCTAAGTGCTAAATCAAAGTGGAGGCTCCAAATAAATCCTTCTAGAGTGGTTAAACAGTTCTCCCACTACTAGATGTCCTCTAAAAGTGCCCGATGAGGGACTACAACAAATGTAAGCACATAAAATGGAATGACAACGTTATTTTATAGCTGTGACCACATGAAGAGATGTATAGAAAAAAAAAAAATGATATAGCAGAAAATGTATACAATGTGTGGAGGAATCAACCACTCCATCTAGGCAACGGAAGCCTCAATAGAGCATAAACAAGAGCACTGCTACCTATTAAGAGCCCTAGCTAAAATAATGCAATTTATATGAGACACTACAATATACAAAATGTAAATACAATGATATATCAATATCAGATCAATAAAAGTGGGGGAGCAATCTCTCAACCTTGAAAACACTAATATAACACTAATACACAATCCTTAGAAGGATTGGCTGCAATACATGTACAAATGGCAAATCTGCAGAAATGCCGGAGTTGCTGGGGAGTAGCTGTAACTCAAAACTGATACAATATGGAGATGGCTGAACAAGATGTCCAATATGCAGCAAACCTCCTCCAATGGATTTCCTGAGTACAAGGTTGATCCTAATACTGGAAATCTTGCCTTGTAAAACACCGATGCAACCTCTCACTGCAGATGCACTGTAGAATAATGCAGTCATAGAGTTGGACTACGGTGTTGATGATGGGAGAAGCTGGCCTTGATGCCAAGATGTGAAATAAAGCTATAAAATCCCTCTCATTAACCTCCCAGAGGAATAGGAACTCCCTCCTCTGAAAGATGAGCCAAAGAGAAGTGTTGTGGAACCCTCCACTGCAACACTTAACAACACTATGTTATACTTTAGCAGAAATAATGCAGTGACCGAATAATGGCTTTGGCCTTGAGCCAAGATGTGGAGAAGATGAAGTGCAATCCTTCAAGAGGCCTCTCAATAAGGAGAGGAAATCCCAAACATGAATCCCTTGTGCTAAGCAGCACTGCAACTCAACTGAACAGTTGGAGACTGCAATTTGTCTAAATAGACAAATATCAAATAATCCAAGATGTCTCACTATGGCTGCCCCTTCCTCCTTTTATACAAGTGAATGCCTCTTTGCCATGGACCCCACACGTTATGGTTTCACCCACAAGGAATCTTTCTCCCTCCAAAACTGCGATGTCTTCCCAAGCAAGCTACACCTCTTAGGCAACGCTATTGACTTGGTCAAACTTGACCTTGTCCTCATGCAATTTCCCCTTTTCACACTGGAAGGTGCAAAATTAAGCTGCTCCATTGATCCTTTTCACATTATGAGGGATCCTATTCCTACTCATGGGCCTTTTTCCCATTTTATTCACCTCCTAGATGAAATAAGCAAAAATTAATGTTCCAATTATCTGCATGAAAATTTTGGAACATTACACATAGGTAGAATGAGGAAATGTCTAAGTCATTGGGAAATGGAGTCTAATGAAAGTAATGATAAGTTCATCAATGAATCAGGGATCATCATAGGGAAAATCTAACTTGGTCAGTGGATCTTTAAGGTTTTTTAGGGGGAATGAGATGGACATCAATTGTAAGAATGATAATTAGGACAAAGGGCAACTAAGAATCCTTTATCATATGTACTTCTCAAAAAAGGGACTTGATTATCATAAGCATGAAGAGGCAATCAATAGACAAGGAAAAAAACAAATTATTTGATTTAACTAAAGCATATAATTATTCAAGACAAACATTTCCAATGAAATATAGAGGGCGAGAAAATCATTTAACTTCTAGGTATTTCACCTTCAAGGATAGAAAAAATTCAAGACACACATATAATTGTAATCAGAGAAGAGGGAATGTATAAACATCCTTGATTATAGCTATGGAGATCTCTAAAACAATTATTTAAGAAAGTACAAAGGGTATGATCGAAATAAACCTATTTGGCGGACTTTTACTAATGGTACTTTAGAGAGAGACTTCAGAAACAATGTTTTAGTGACAGAAAGTAAGCAGGGCTAGCCATAAATCATTCTTGATACCAACTGTATTAAAATATTGATGAAATAACAAGCTTAGGGGGTCTAGAGAGCAATTAAGAATTCTCTAAAATGTCCTATCAGAAGAAAACATTAAGGAAGTGAAGAGCAAACAGAACTAAGGTGCTTTCAAAAGACATTTCTTAGCCTAAATATTTTCTCTACTGCAACATAGAAATATGGAAACATAATGAATACAGGAAATAAAAATAACATATTAGAAGCAGTTCACCAACAACCAGGCTCAGGGATCCTGCAATCTAGCCTCCTCCATCAACAAACAAATCAGGGCATCCACAAGTTCCAAGACATCAATTTCTTTTCAACTTCCAAGAGACTATGTATTACTTCAAAGAGTCATCAAATTCCAACAAGATTATGAGTTCAGATGCAATATTTATGATGCAAATGAGGAGGTGAAGCTAACCTAGGTTTTAAGTGTCACTTATTACAGACTTAATGAATTCCTAACCTTGGAGACCATTCAAGGCTCAAGGCAGGAACATCTGCAGATATTTCTCTGTTTAATAACTTCTATCTTAACTCCTAAGGAAAAATAGGTGAAATGTTTGACTTTAAGGCCTATTCATAACTTTTACAATAACTGTTTGACAGATATAAATATATTTGACTCAGTTTAATAACTGCTTAATGCTTTATTGAAGGAAACAAAGCACTAGGTGGCAAAAATATATTTTGAGAAGAGTAACTACCATAGGCTGAGTCATTCGAATCTATATTGGGTTAATCTGCCCTTTGTTTTATCTTTAATCTCTGTTTTGAGGCCTCAAACTCTGTCTTCATGCTCTGAATATCTATCTTTATGATATTTTTCATAATATGTTTGATATTTCTATTATGTTCCTTTTACCTTTATTCTTTCATCTTTCCACTGTCTATTCTTTGACTTCTTCTTTGACTGGCTAACCTTTTTGTTTTGGTTTATGATTAGGATTAGCCCTTTAATCCTTCTGACTTCTTCCTTCAATGTCTCTTTTACTGCTTCTATTTTTTGTGTGCAAGGAAGGCTGTCTTCATGGCTGGAGGGTTCCTTTGATCAATTGATGATTGATTTTCATCGATTTCGAATACTGACACAAATCTTGTGGCCACATTTGATCCTTTATGAGCCCTTGTATCATCATCTAGGCCCTCTGTGACCAATTGTTTACCTTTTGGATTATATTTATGTATGGTCTCCGTTAAAAACCTGAAAAAAACATAAATGCTTAATAAAGGCCCGCAAGAGGGTTTAACTATTTTTTTCAGGGTTTTGAACCGTAGAGGGGTTGTTTGTAGAGGAGGAGAGGGTGCAAGAGGAAAGGTTCCAAAGGTGGAACCAGGAGGAATTTTGAACGGTAGTGGGAAAAATTTGAAAAATGGCATGGAGGGAGGCAGTATTAGAAAATCAGAAATGGTTTATCATGCGAAGGATAGGCGGTTAACGGTTTTTGGTGAGGGCTGCACGATATGTCTCAGGATGAGATACGTGGTAGGGAAAAACCGCCGATTTCACGTGGGTCATGAAAAACTAATCCAATCTCAACTTTATTTGCGATATGCAATATAGGCCGTCAGATCTTGGGATGGGAGATCGACGGTTGTCGCACATCTGGGAGGGGTGAACAATCTGTTGGGTTGGCGGAAGTGGAGGATAGGTGGCGGGTTGTGATTGGACAGCAAGGTTAAAAAGGAGGATGGGGCTTGGGACCTTTAAACATTAAGGAAAATGCATTAATTTTATATGGTTTATGAAGGGGCTAGTTGTAATGAAAGGAAAGGAAACCTCTTCAATATTTCAAAGGTTAAGGGGGGATTTATTATAAGGTTTGGGGGTTTAATAAAAATGAAAGGGACAGAGTTTTATTTGAATGGGGAAGGGGCTAAGGGATAGCAGAGGCCGAGGTCTTATGCAGGTAAAGGGGGCTGGGGTTATTTAGAAGAAAGGGCTTAAGGCCTATTTTTTATACAAAGGGCGGGTTTAGATATAAAACAAGCTTTTATAATAAAATTAAAAGGACCCGATAGGCTTAAAATTTGATTTAAACAATGTAAAAGGAATATTTTACATTGTTTAATGTATTTAGAAGAAAAATGATGAATGTTGGGGTTTATGAGGGTTTTCAGGAAAGGAAGAAATGGGTTTTTAAGAGGGAAATAGCCATGAATGAGAGTCAAGGTGAGGTAGTGAAATGAGGAAAATAGGCCCAATAATGAAGTCCTTCTTTGTAGCAGTGGGGTAAACCTTAGAGGACAGAGAGGGAAAAGAGAGAAAAATAGTTTAACTTAGATAATGAAGGCAGTGAGATTTCTAAAACTCACAATAGTTCTCAAATTTTGTTTTTAGAAATCTAGGGCCATTACTTAATCATATTTTGATATCAGAAAAAATTACTGATGACTAACAGTGGCTCCACTTGGGGAGGGCAACTCCCTTTTGGAGGTGTCTAGAACTTTCAGTTTATTAAATCTTTGATTTTTTGCAGACCAGTGCCTCATCCATTGGGCAGATTTTTCCTTCTTTTCATTTGTTGATATTTCATTTGAAGTGATGATCTAAATAATCTGCAACATATGATTCTTTCAACAGCATTTCTACCTACCCAACCTACTTTTCCTAACATTTTTTCTTCTTTGAGTGCACTTGAACTGGAAAACTCTTGACATTTTTAATTTTGAAAACAAAAATAAACTATCTATTTCTATCCTAATTGTTTCCAAGAGTTTAGATTAAACTAGTGAACTCTATTTATTCCCTACCTAGACTATTTGACTGCCAAGATTAAATGGTTTGGTAGTCTTGATTCTCTAAATTGTTGACATGAAATTGAAAGCATGGTTCAAATCAGGATTAGGTAGTCTGACTTACCATGGTTTGTGGCATTGGAACAAGCTGCAGACAAACATTATTTTGCATAAAAGTAAATAGAAAGATAAGGGCTGTAATCTATCATTTGTTATGCATACTTATATTCGTCTTTGGTTTTTTTTTGAGCATGTGGAACCAATATCTTTTATTCCCTAATCTATCCTTCCTGATAAGCCAAGATTGAATATTTTTGACAATCATTGTTTTCACTAACTTATCAACATAAATTTAAAGCATGTTCAACCATGATTAGGCAAGATGATTGAATAAGGTATTATTTTTGAATTAGTACTGGCATTTAGGCTTGGACACTTTCAGTAGTACTGTTTTTTGGGTATGGGGTTGTACCTCTTTTCAAATCTGCCCTCTTTTCCTTTTTTCTTTCATTGTTTTTGTATTTTTCTATGATTTTCTCATGTAATGTTTATGTACAATGAATGAAAACTTTGAAGCTAGGACTCTTGACATAAATAGTGTTTGAGCATCCTGCCACTAACATGACCTTCAAATAACTCTTCTCCATTTAGCCCTTGTAAAAAGAAAGCATTATGACTCCTAATTGAATGAATGATATAAGGCCCTTTCCACAAATTCTCAAATTTGCCATGTTTACCTCTATCTTCCCTTCTAGAATCCCATTTCAAGACTGTGTCTCCAACTTGGAAATTATTAGCTTTAGTTCTTCTGTCAAATATATTATTGATGTTGTCTTGTATTTCTTGTGTTCTTTTATAAACCTCCTCTCTTGACTATTGTAAGTGAATAGTTTGATTCTGTCTTCTCTGCATGTCATTTTCTTCTGATTGCACTTCTTGGAGAAGTTTCATGACTGGAACTCAGAAGGATGTTGGGAAGACTGCATCCATGCCATATACCAACTGATAGGGAGAAATATTGTTTGATTTCTTGGTGGCTAGTTTATCAGCCCATAAAGCATGAACTAGATTACTATGCCATGATTTTTTATTTTGTTCCAGCAGTATTTTGATAATGTTGATCAAAATTTTGTTGAAGGACTTAGCTAGCCCATCAACCTGGGGGTAGTAAGTTGTGGAATGCCCCAATGTGATATTTTTTTATAGTAGAAATCAACCATTCTTTTGGATTTGAAGGAAGCAACATTATTTGTAATAATTTTTCTAGGACAACCAAATCGGGATAATATGTTGGTCTCAAGGAACTTGATAATGATTGAGTCAGTAGAATTTCTAGAAGGGATAGCCTCTATCCACTTGGTAAAATAATTAGTGACAGTAAGGATCCACTTATGTTGGGCAGATGAGGTTGGGTGAATTTATCCAATAAATTCTAAGTTCCATTGTTTAAAAGGAGCCTCAACACTGATGGGATGCAAAGGTAAAGGTAGGAGTTTTCTCTTGCCATAAAAAATTTGGCACTTATGGAAAGTCATGACTAGTTTTTGGGTATTAGGAAAAAGGGTGGGCCAATAATATCTAGGTCTAAGGATTTTGTTAGCTGTGTTTTTCTAGTAAAGGTGGCCTCTACATTCTCCCTCATGCAACTCATGCATGATTTTACCTGCATCATCTTCAAGCAATCATTTAAGAAAAAGGCCTACAAAATTTTTCCAATATAATACCCCATCTAAAATGCAGAATTATAAAGCCTTTTGTTTTAGGAATCTAGCTTTTGTCTTTGATAAAGTAGGAGGAGCATTAATATAGAAAAGCACATATAGGATATCGACATACCAATATGAATTCAGAAATGCTTTTTCAACATGAGGGGTTGTGCATTCTTCTTGTTCTTCTAAAACATCAACCATATTTATATCTAATGCTTGGAAATTTGATTCAGTCATAAGTTTTGCTAATCCTTGTCCTTTAATCAGCTTGGTGGGTCTGGTTTCTAAATCATATTCTAAGATAATAGCAATCCATTTTCCTCTTTTACCATCAGGGTCTTGATTTAGAATGTCCTTGACAACTGTATGTGGGACAAAAGCAATTATATGGGAGTGTAAAATGTAGACTTGGAAATCTTTCAAGGCTTTTATCAAGCTAAGGCTTGTTTCTCCATGATGTTATTTGAGTGTAGCATCTCTTAAGGCTTTACTGAAAAATGCTATTGGTTGTTCTTGGCCCATGTTATTCTTTTGCAACAACATTGCAACAATGGTGTGCTCATATGCAAATGAAAAAATGTAGAAATATTTGGTAAAATCAGGACTGATAAGAACTAGTGTTTGAGTGAGAGCTTGTTTCACTAGTTCAAATTACTGTTTGGATTCTAAGGCGCATTGAAATCTTATTTCATTTTTGAGCATGTTTGTGATATTCCTCAAAATTTCAGCAAGGTTAGGGATGAACCTTCTCAAAAAGTTGATCTTCCTAATGAAAGATTGCAATTCTTTGAGGTTTCTAGGATGGCTGATTTCCAATATACCTTCAATCCTTTTGGGATCTACTTTGATTCCTTCTTCAGAGATTATGTGGCCTAGGATTTTTCCTTCCTGGATACCAAAGAGTGTTTTCTTGGGATTCAAGGATAAGCCATATTTTCTACATTTCTCAAAAACGTTTCTCAAATGGACTAAGTGCTCTTTATTAGTTTTGGAGTAAAGAATGATGTCATCAAGGTAAATGATTATGAAATAGCCTATGTCTTCTGAAAAAGCTATAGCCATGGCCCTTTGCAATGTGGCCCATACATTCATCAAACCAAGTGGAATTTTAACATACATGAATGTACCTAGGGTGTGGTAAAGGCGTTTTTGTGTTGATCACTTGGGAATACTAGTACTTGGTTGTAGCCTGAAAAACCATCCAAGAGTGATATTCTCTTAGATCCAACCACCTTTTGGAGTATGTGATCCATTTTAGGCAAGGGATAATTATCTTTCAGGGAGGCTTTGTTCAGATTTCTAAAGTCAATGAAAAGCCTAATTTCCCCGGTCTTCTTCCTAACAGATACAAGGTTCGATACCCTCTCTGAGTATCTAATGGGGATTATGATCCCAGCATCATACATATTTTTGATCTCTTTCACAACTAAAGGTAATAAAACAGGGTTTTTCATTCTTAGTTTTTGTTTGAAAGGTTATTGATTTTCCTTAAGAGAAATTTTGTGTTGAATAATGCTGGTATCATATGATTTCAGATATTTGTACCCCCATGCAAACACATCTCCAAACTCTTTAAAAAGTTCAATATATTCCTATTTTATATGAGTAGGAAGAGTGCTAGATAACTTGATCATTTTGGGTTCATTCATGCTGCCTATGTTATGTTATTCTACATTAGTTTCTGTAGGCTCCATATTTTGTTTTTTAGCCACATAATTGAAGTAAAAAATCTCCTCTAGTGGTGTGAAGCCTTTTGGTATTCAATCATCTTTGAATCGTAAAACCTCAAGGCATTTTTGGTCTGGTTTGTCAAGTAATTATGCCTTAAAAAGATGTTCAAATTGGTTTATATCAGCAATAGAGGACAACTCTGTTATGTGGACTTGTTTTTCATCAAAACAATCTTCTTCATGGCTTGAGCTAGGCGTTGGTTAGATTGTAGAAAATCATCAATGTGTTTATCTCCCTCAAAAACTTGCCTATAATTTTCATTGTCAGGGACTGTAGGCCTATTTGTTACTTTGACAGTGAATAGTTCATTTATATGGGGTACTTGACAGTTTCTGGCAGCAAAGGCAAGCTCATTTGCAAGGTTATTTTGAGCTCTACGGATGAAAGTGAGTTCATATTTTTCAAACGTTTTCAGGATATCTAGGGCATCATTCCTATATTCTCTTAATATTGGGTTTTTGGCTGAACACCCCCCTTTTATTTGCGTAATAATCAACTCTGAATCTCCTTAGACTGATATTTTCTTGGCTCCTAAATATTTGAGCAAATGTAGGCCAAGGAGGAGAGCTTCATATTCTGCAATGTTATTAGTGCATTGGAAATCAAGTTTGTAGGAATGTCATTTGTTTGTATTGTGTATCCATACTCCTGCTCCATAACCAGATTTTCCACAAGAGCCATCAAAGCTCATGTTCCACAATGTTTCTATTTCAAACTCACTATCATTCTGCTATTCAGGGCTGCTAAAGTTTGAGCTATTGGGTTCTTCATTTGAGGACATATTTGAATTTTTTGATAAACTCAATTCTTTTTCATTTTCATTTTCTTGTTTTTTGATTTCATCTTCATTGTACAAGATAAATGAATCAAGGTCTGAATGGGTGGAATAAACAGGAGTGTTGTTTGGCCTATCTATGTTGCTTACCATATATTTCATATGAGATTCTCTATATAACCTTATTTTCTGGTTAAATAATGGAATGGTAGCATAAGACATTTCCATTTGAAGGCTTCCCTGAATTTTGGCTCCCCATGATCTAGATAGAAGCATGCCATACTTTGGGGGAATGTCAGCAACTACTATGCCCATAACTAGACCCTTAGCAGGAATTTGTGCCAGATTGACACATAAATCCTTGATTAGATCCAAACACTTGACTCTACTTGAATCAAAAGAATAAAGATTATTTGTAAGGTTTATGCAATTTCTAGGCCTAATATCTCCATCACCACCTTTGGCATGAGGTTGTGAGAGGCACTAGAGTCTAGCATGGCATTGTGTAAGATTTTATCATGTATATTCAGAATGACATATAATGGAGGGACAACCCCTTCTTAGTCTTTTCCTTCTACTTCAGGACCAAACAACAATTCTGGTTTATCATCTGTCAAGTTTAAACTATCAGTATCATTTGCTATATTAAAAACTTTCAAAACTTGATTTTTATATACATCCTGGGTTACTAGTTCAGCTAAAGGTATGCTAATTTTAATCTTGGCAATTTCTCCCTCAAGGTTGAAAGGTGCTAGTTTTTTTGACATATTCACATCTGTTTTGTCACATATAGTCTTTTCAACAATTCTGATTTTCTGAGTTTTATTAGGACTGTTATTTTGGACAGATTTCTTAGGGCCAGTAGCAGAAGTACTAGGGGAACTTGGGTTAAAACTTTGTTGGCTGATTTTGTCTTTATTTAGATCAGATTTCTTAGCCACAATTTTGGTACTGTCTGCTATCTTTTTAGGAGGATTTTCTGAGTTTTCCAAAAAACAATTTCTATGTTATTATTCTTGGAGGCCTCTTGGTTCTTTTTTCTCCTAAGATCATATTGTCTTTGGACCTCCATTATAGAATTTTCAAATCCCAATTGACAATCTTTAGAATCCTCATGGTGGTTTTTAGTTTGGTCTAAGGAAAAGAATCCTTGTACCTCTTAAGTGAGAAAAATATCACCCTCACTATCAGATCTTGTCATATTCACATGATTTTCTTCCAACCTTTCTGTCTCCCTTTCTTCTTCATCTACATAGCTGTCTTGGAAAGGAGGCCTAATTTGTTGGTCATTGTCTCTTTGTCTATTTTTAGGGGGATCTCTTCTGAAATTTGGATTCCTATTTCTGTTTTGGAGATTTTCTTGGTTCTCCCTAGGAGGTGCTCTTTCAGTTAATTTTATCTTTTCCATCATTATTTTCATTACCCTCACTAAGTTATCAATTTTGTTATCGAATGAGGAGGTTGAGGCTAAGGTTTCATATTTGTAAGTGACTCTCTTTTCTGACCTCATCCTTGTTAGGTGGATAAATATTTCTTGTGGACAAGAAGGATCTCCCTAGTATCACAAGGATAGCTAGAAACAAACAAGAAAATTGGTAAACTATTTTCTCTAGATTACATATGATTTAGAATTTTCTATCATGAAGAAAGGACCTACCTGTGGTCCAATGCTAGTTGATTTCTTCTTTTCCATTGCTCCAAGTAGTCACCTCTTAAGTCTGTAAAAAAATACATATAAGAGGATCAGCAGCACCTGCAACATATACTAATTCAGAAATCACAAATCTATCTTAATGATCAAGGAATTTAAGAAATAAGTCATCTAAGTAAACACATAAGCAACTTATTGAGAAAATAGGATCCAATTGTATTATCTTTAAATAAAAGGATTCTTACAACCGCGTTCGCCTTGATGTCGTATAGGTCCTTCCAGGGGTCCGGAACAAGCGTTTTCCTTAGGTCTGACAAGCCCTTCCACTCTTCGAACCAGCCTAACTACGAGTATGTAATCATTCCCTCAATTAGAAAAGAGTATGTTTCTTTAGAAATTCCCTTCTCTATTGTAGTTACCAAGTACAAAGCAAGTACTAAGTGTATAAAATATTGATAGAGAAGTTTTACATATGTGAGCATCTACCCTTGAGACTGAACCAAAGCTTCAATTTATAAGAGAAGGAAAGTGGTTGCAGCTCCAAAATGGTAGGGATAGAGTCCCCTTATCAAGGGATTAAGTTCCAAAGCCTAAGAAATAGGCTCCTTTAATGAAGGGATGAATGTTCATGATAATGGAGGGAGTAAAGCTTCGACTGGATAACGCATTCTAGAAGCTTCCAGTTGGGAGAATATTCGACCAACTGGGCTTCTAGAATTTACTTTGGCCTTCATTTTAACTTTTACAGGGGTCCGCATTTTTAATGAAGAAAACGTGCGGTCGGCTCCACAATTTTTGGAGCAAAAGAGTGCAGTGCCGCAGGTATGTATAAAGAAAGTTTGGTACAAGTATTTTTATGATTTTTACAATATTTTCTCCAAATTCAGAACTTGGCTTAGGAACTTCAGGTTTGTAGAATTCTAAGGGAGCATTATATAAGTATTGATGAACCCATATAGACATCAAAATGTCATGGTGACAAAATAATGTGTAACAGATTTCCCCCTAAAGCACGAAATATAAGATAATTTGAAGAGTGAAGTGCTTTATCATTCCAAGGATTTTCTTGTGGATGCAGTTGGAACCTGTAAAAACATTCAATGCAAACATATATGTATATATATATCATCGCTAAGGTAGGCATTCCCATACTCAAAGCAAAAACTAACTAAATCCAATATTAACTAAAATGTTCTGGTATAGAAATGATTCTAATATTACATCAATAGTAGACAAAGTATGGATGTAGCCATTTGTCATGAATAGTCTATTGCATAATGAATAATAAAACTCCTCGCATCCTGGATGGTGGAAAATAGATCTAGGGTCTTGATTTCCACTACTCGAACTAGTACGATTCTATCCATGCGATTGATTGTGTTAAAGTCGAACATGGTAGAAACCACTTGATTACCAGTTAATGATGTGAACTGTTAACAAGTGTGAGAGAAACCACCAATAATGAGAATGGCTCTCAAAGTACTCAGCACAATCCATGAAGTGTGAATAAATGATTTAAAGTCAAACACTTCACGGAATCATTCGATCGAAGATCAATGATGCAATCTGTCGTTGAAAGAGAGAAACCTGACATTAAGGCATGCAAATTCCAAGGTACTGAAGGATTCTAGATAACTTATTAGATGATATGATGTCATCGATAGAAAGTGATCCGTCGTAGGAAAGCCCACGACATGAAACCATTAGATCAAGTTTTGTAGAAATATTTTGCAAGGACTAACTCAGGGATAGTCAACGTGAATGGAGACACATGTTTGCAGATGAATGGTTTGTTTGAAATGTCCTCTTGAACACATAACGACACTACAGATGGTTTGGTGAAAATTGACCTAAAGCTAATACCCAAAAACCAGCTGAAGACTTTCAATATGGTTTGATTAACTAATAGGTAAAGGATTTTCCCAACCCAGGTGGAAGTGTGACAAAAGTGTCATGTTCAAGAGTGGTATACTATTTTTAAACAAAGTATGACAGCTAGATCCATTTTCTCTCTTTGCCCCCACCATTTCTGGCAAGTACCTCTTTATTTTTGACAAGCTTGAGGGGGATAAAATTTGCTTGTTATATAAGCTCATCCTTCGGATGAGTCCAACTTAGTTTAAAAATCGAACCCTAAGAAGGAGTGGTTCGTTCCTGTTTGTAATTTACAGGTCCTTTACTGTTCAAATTTTCACAAGTCCAGTATAGGAGAAACTCAGTGTTTTTAAATTTTAAGGAGTCAGAAGAAAAACTTAAGGAAACTCTGTGGGTGTACTTTTTTGTAAATTTAGTCTCTTGAGCCCGAAAAAGGATAAAATAACACAAGAGAGAAATCTATTGACCATGATTAGTCAACGTATACCTTTTTTGTAAATAGTCCATTTCAGTCTGGAAAAGGGGTAAAGTTATACTAAAAGGATGATTTTTCATTTTCTTTAACGAGTTCGAATAGTCAAGTACTCAGCAATATTTTCATATTTAAAGAGTCTGAAAAAGGCTTAAAAGAGAGCTCAAGTTTTCGCTTTTTCATAATTTTTTAACAAGTTTGAAAAAAGGAAAAAAAGTGTACTCCTTTGTCAAAAATGATCATTTTATCCAAAAAATCCTGTATTATGCACAAAAACTCAAAAAATTAAACGTACCTGTTTATGATTAATAAAAATAATTCGGAAAACAACTTTTAAAAGTGAAAAATAAACAAAATTATATTTCATTTATTCAAAAAATCTTATAAAAAGGAGTTTTTCTAAATAATTTTTACCATTTGATTCCAGAGTGAAATTTGAGACCTTTTGGTGAAAAATGTTCCAAAGGATATTACAGAAGATTCGCCCGTCGGATTCGAAAACCGTCAGCTTCAGGTAGTCCACATCATCCTCGCCTTCATTTTTGTTCGTTCATTTTTTTAATTTAGGGCTTAAATTGATTTTTAAGGAGAAAAATATGTTTAAAATTTCGCTCACGAGGGTCCGCAGGTAATACATATGATACCTGCGGACCCCGAAAAATTTTCAAAGAGAAATTGTCGTGGTCCCGCACTTTATTTATAAAACGCATGTGGATTCACGCACTATTTTTGTATACAAAATGCAGAGGCACCATGAAGAAAATAAAATGATTATTTTCTCCAAAATAAACCAAATTTCTCCATCCAAATTGCTTCTAATGTTTCAATTTTTTCATTGCAGGATATCTTCAATACTTGAGTGGAGAGAACGTGAGCATGGAGAGGTTGACAAGGTTGCCATGTTACATCCACCCACATTACGCATATTGAGAGAATGTAGTTTGTATAAATTCTTGGCTATTCAGGGCATGAGGGCCCAATTGGATTTACTTACCTAATTACTAAACAAATGGGATGTTCAAGAGCAATGCTTTATAATTGGGGATCACCGGCTCGAAATTGAGTTGGAAGAAATATATTTTCTCACTGGTTTATCAAAGATAGGTGAACCAATTTCTTTGTTTGGGGCTAGGACAGGTGGCCAATATTTTACTAGCCTTCAGTAAGAGTTTTTCAATGAAGAGGCAGATCCCAAAGATAAACAGATTGATATAAAAACAATCATCCATATTGAACTTAAAGTGGTTGCATTTACTATAACCCGGTTGTGTGGGAGCGCAGCTCTGCACGTTGCTACTAGGTCCCAGATGCAGACTGCCGTTGATTGTTTCAGAGGCACCATCTTCAATTAGTGTGAGCCAGTATTAGCCAATGTGAAAGGCCAATTAACCAGGGAAAAGAACGCAAAGTTGAAAAACTTTGGATATGGAGCTATTTTTGTTACATTTTCTCTAGAGAGAATCCCTTCTCTTGCCTCACAGCTCATTTCAGTTGATCATGGTAGAGTCAAAGAGCCTTAGATGGTCCAATGGGTTGCATTGATGGCCCGTCATAGTGAGGGTGGCGAGATTGTTCATTTTACCCCAGATTATTTCCATTGGTTAGAGAACCAAATATTCTCCATAGAGGATTTCCCATATGCTGGGATAGACTTTTGTGGTGATCGAGATATGGCTCTTCCTCCAGGGACATAGTGGGATGATTCAGGTAAGAAACATTTTGACATGTTCTAAATTTTTTGTTTGTTTTAAATCATCCAGTACTGATGACAAAAATGTAAAATGCAGATGTAGGTCCACGCAGGCCAGCCACACTCCGTCACTTCGATAGGAAGCAAAGAGAGCCCGTCGCACCACCACAAGATCAGGCGGTTGAGATTCTAACTGACTTGGAACACAACCTAGAGTGGTTGACTTTGGATATTCCGGAGACGGAGAGGGAGACTTTGATAGACGATGTCCCTCTCTGTCTCCAGAGATATGTCATTAGCGTTTCTGGTTAGTTCAGGAGATTCCTGAACATGGCAGCACGAGCTGTTGTATACTATCATGATCATCACCATGGATAGTGGATGATTGTGCAGAATATGATTTTTTTTTTGTATCACTATTTTTGCCGATTATAAGGTGTTTTAAACCTATAATCTAGGACGATGTAATATTTTTGAAAACATTACTCTATTCTATGATATTCTACTATTTCCGGCTATCTGTTCAACATGTTTATCGAATGTTTTTTTGAATTACTGCTTTTAATGTTGCAAATGTCTGTTTATAACACTAGTAGCTAATGCATTAGCTAAAGTGTATAAAATTCTTGGAATGGTTTGATATTCAATATAATCAAACTCTCGTTCCAAGAGACGTACCTTCAAAAAAATCTTAACAATACTGGGTTTTTAATTGTGTATACTTGATTTAAGTGTAATACAATGAGTTCAAAATCTAACCTAATGATCAAACGTCGAATTCCAAATGAAATGGATTCAAATAATAACTCAATCACTGCGCTATATTCTGCAATATTATTCATTATTTGACCGAGGCTTACCCCATGCATAGATATTAACTCATCAGTGGGTGAAAAAATAACCCAAGCTGCGGAAGAAATGTTCCGTGTACTACGACAAGCACCATCAACAAAACCAATATACATATGAAGGGATGTGGACATCTGCAATATCAAGAGTAATCCAGATAAGCAGGGATAAAAAAAAACTTAAACTAGACACACTCTTCTAATCTAAGGCAACTAGCTACGAAAAGAACTAATATACAAATAGGATCTCCACACAAGATTTAAGCATAATATATCTTTAGATAAAGCCCATTTATGGGTTTGTCTAAAGAGACCCCGTCATAATCAGTCAATTCATAGGCCCCTTTTGCAAGCACTCACTTGAAAATATAAGGACCGTGCCACATGGGTTCGAATTTCCTAGCTCCTAGCTTATCATTAGCTTGGTCATATACCAATACTAGGTAACCTTCTGAAAAAATACGAGGTGTAACATTCCTATCATACTGAGCTTTCATTCATTTTTTATGAGCCTTGGTAGCTAATGCAATAGTGCGTCGAGTCTCATCTAGTTGAGCTAAGTATAAAAAGCGTTTTTCCTCTTTAGAGGTAGTTGGTAATAATTATATGGCTAATTTGAGTGACAGTATTTCGCATTCAATCGGTAACACAACCTCTAAACCATAGACTAGTTGAAAAGGAGTGAAACCTGTTGCAGTTTTTGCTGAGGTTTGATATGCCCAAAGTGCTAAGAAAAGCATAGTATTCCAATTTGATTTATGAATTTCGATTATCCTTTTAATCATAGTAGTCAAGACTTTATTTACAGCTTCAACTTGACCATTAGCCTGCGGGTAATATGGTGTAAAACTATCATGGTGTAGGCCAAGGTAGTCGGAAAGTTCGGTCATCATAATGTTTCGAAAATGGCTCCCATGATCAGTAATTATAGCTTTGGGTACACCAAATCAAACAATCATGTGATTGAATACAAAAGTAGTTGTAGTTTTGCCATCTGCCGTAAATGTAGGCATTGCCTCAGTCCATTTGGTAAAATAATCCACTGCAATAATAATATACCCATGCCCCCTGGCCGAGTGAGGGTTACATGTAATGAAGTCAATGCCCCATTTTGCAAAAGGACCGACAACAATGATTGGGTGAAGAGGAGCTGGTGGTGCATGCATCTTACGATAAATGTTTTGACAATTGTGGCATTTTCGGACAACTAGAATGCAATCTTTAAATAACGAAGGCCAAAAATAACCAACGCACAATATCTTTTGGGCTGTGGCATACCCAGACATATGACCGCCACATGATCTAGAGTGACAGTCATTTAAGAATTTTTCAGCCTCTTTGTGTGTTAAATAGCGTCGAAAAACAGAATCCACACCATGACGATAAAGCGTGTCACCAACAATATGGTATTTTTGAGACTGTTATGGTCACCATTTTGTTAGGTGGATAAATCGTTCTTGCGGACAAGAAGGATCTCCCTAGTATCACAAGGATAGCTAGAAACAAATAGGACAATTTGTAAACTATTTTCTCTAGATTACATATGATTTAGAATTTTCTATGATGAAGAAAGGACCTCCTTTGGTCCAATTCTAGTTCATTTCTTCTTTCCTGTTGCTCCAAGTAGTCACCTCTTAAGATCTATAAATAAAGACATAGAAGAGGATCAGCAACACCTACAACAATAGTAATTAAGAAATCACAAATCTATCTTCATGATCAAGGAATTTAAGAAATAAGTCATCCAAGTAAACACATAAAAAACTTATTAAGAAAACAAGATCCAATTGTATTATCTTTAAATAAAAGAAGGAGTCTTACAACCGTGTTCGCCTTGATGTCGTACAAGTCCTTCCAGGGGTCCGGAACAAGCATTTTCCTTAGGTCTGACAAGCCCTTCCACTCTTCGAACCAGCCTAACTACGAGTATGTAATCATTACCTCAGTTAGCAAAGAGTATGTTTCTTTAGCAATTCCCTTCTCTATTGTAGTTACCAAATACAAAGAAAGTACTAAGTGTATACAAAATGCATAGAGAAGTTTTACATATGTGAGCATCTACCCTTGAGATTGAACCAAAGCTTCAATTTATAGGAGAAGGAAAGTGGTTGCAGCTCCAAAATGGAAGGGATAGAGTCCCGTTATCAAGGGATTAAGTTCCAAAGCCTAAGGAATAGGCTCCTTTAATGAAGGGATGATTTTTCATGATAATGGAGGGAGTAAAGCTTCGACTGGATAATGCATCCTAGAAGCTTCCAGCTGGGAGAATATTTGACCAGCTGGGCTTCTAGAATTTACTTTCGCCTTCATTTTACCTTTTACAGGGGTCCACATTTTTAATGAAGAAAACATGCAGTCGGCTCCGCAATTTCTGGAGAAAAAGAGTGTGGTGTCGTAGGTAAGTATAAGGAAAAGTGCGGTAAAAGTATTTTTATGATTTTTACAAGCTTTTCTCCAAATTCAAAACTTGGTTTAGGAACTTTAGGGTTGTAGGCTTATAAGGGAGCATTATATAGGTATTGATGAACCCATATAGACATCAAAATTTCATGGTGACAAAATAATGTGTAACAATCCTAGCCCTCTTTTCAATGAGGTTAGCTTATGCACTAATAGCTCCCCTTTGCATTTCTCCCAATGTTGTGGGGTCTCTCTCCCTCAATTGGAATGTCATATCCAAATCAAAGCCTTCTGGAAATTTTACTAGAGCTAGGCCTTGTGGGGGTTTCATATGGGGTGGGAGGGCATTATACACACTATTAAACCTAGTACAATAATATTGTACACTTTCTCCTGCATTCCTCTTAAGATTTTTATATTTTGAAAGAATTTGGAGGGGGTTTTTCTTGATTTCCCACTTGTTTATGAAAATTTGGTAAAGGGATGGGAGATCATTGATGCTATTTGGAGTTGAGTTTTTAAACCATTTCTTAGCTTCTCCTCCTAAGCTTTGTGCAAAGATCCTCATTTTAATGGCTTCTTCTTCTATTTCCATGTAATCAAAAGCATCATTTATCCTATCCACATGCTGTTGGGCAGTGATGGATTCAGCTCCTATGAAATGAGGGATCTTGGATTGGTAATCATTTGGCAAAGGAACCAAAGGTTAAGGTAACACTGGGGGGCATACCATGCTGCCATGATAGGAGTAAATGGAAGATTTACAAGAGGAGGGTTTGTGAGAGGGAATGTGGGATGAAATGGAGTGTTTTGAACAGTGGATGTATGAATGGGTGTGGTGGAAGTACTTGGACCAGCAAACTGATTCTGAGAAAAATTGGTATGGAAATAGCTAAAGTGATGGAGAAGCTAAAAATTAGGAGGGGTGGAAGGAAAAGCTTCTCTATTAGAACTCTGTTATAAATTTGTGAGCCCAAGGCCAGTCTGGGCAATCTCACTATGTGACTTGGCTCTAAATAGGTTCTTCGAATGGTGTAAGTCAAACTAAGGATATTTCAAGACTGTAAGGTGCTCAGGGATAGATATTTTTCTTTGAATGGTCCTAACAATAGTTAAATTTCCAGCTCTAGAAATTTGCCACAAAATATTTTATAGATAATCAAATATAGTAGGAGGATTAGGGTTTGAATGAGATCTGGTATTGATCCTTTGTGAAGCCAGATTTCAAACTCAAAATTTGGAGAGGCTGAAATTTTTAGGACAATTTTTGAAAGTTTGACCTCTCACAATGCTTGGTAAACATCTAAAATATGGGACTAGGCTTCTAAACTTCTTAAGGCTGTTTTGACACAATCCTAAGAGAGTCTAAAGAGAACTAGTGAAGTAATAGGCCTAGTGGGGCTAGTGGAGTCGCCAGTTGGAAATTTTTAGTTGTTTTGAAGGTAAATGTGTATGTTTCACCACCAATAATTGAAAAAAAACCAATCTAGGGATGTTTTTGGGGTTTTTTGAGTTTTCTTTATGTATCCTTAAGGTTTGGTAAGAGTGTCCTATATCTGAATCATCATTTAGCTAAGATTGTGAAAAAAACAGAGTATACTCTTGGCTATGACTTTTTAAGTTTTCTATGATTTTGAGGAGGGCTTCTAAAGTAATAAGGGGTACTTAGATTGTCACTAACTCAGAGGTCCCATCATGATCACCATTTTGTTAATGATAGTGATGAGGTGGTAATGAATTAATGGATACATAATGTTTTAGCTTGTGACTTACTCAAAAAGGTCCCACCGTGATCGCCAGAATGTTAGGGTCCCGTGATTTACTAGATTGGTATACCAAATGGAAAGGGTAACATGAGACCATTCTTTGGAGTCCTAGGACCTAGCCTTCTTGGACTTAGAGAGGGCTCTCTCTATTTTGGGGTAAAGGATGTGAACTTGTTTGCTTTAGATGGTTGATTTTAGGCTAGTTATTAAGTACACAGTTTGTTTGATTGTTTTGGTTGGGTATGATGATCAAAGAAGCATAGGTAGAATGAGGAAATCTCTAATTCATTGGGAAATTGAGTCTAATGAAAGTAATGATAAGTTCATCAATGAATCGGGGAGCATCATAGGGAAAATCTAACTTGGTCAGTGGATCTTTAAGGGTTTTTAGGGGGAATGAGATGGACATCAATTGTAAGAATGAAAAGTAGGAAAAAGGGCAACTAAGAATCCTTTATCATATGTACTTCTCAACGAAGGGACTTCAATATCATAAGCATGAAGAGGCAATCAATAGATAGGGAAAACCATAAATTATTTGATTTAACTAAAGCAGATAATTATTCAAGACAAACATTTCCAATGAAATATAGAAGGTGAGAAAATCACTTAACTTGGATTTCACCTTCAAGGATAGAAAAAATTCAAGACACACATCTAAATATAATCAGAGAAGAGGGAACACCTAAACATCCTTGATTATAGCTATGGATATCTCTAAAAAAAAATTTTAGGCAAGTACAAAGGGTATGATCGAAAAAATACCTCTTTGGCAAACTTTAACTAATGATACTTTAGAGAGAGACTTCAAAAACAATGTTTAAGTGACAGAAAATAAGTAGGAATAGCCATAACTCATTCTTAACACCAAATGTATTAAACTATTCATGAAATAAAAAATCTTAGGGGGTCTAGAGAGAAATTAAGAATTCTCTAAAATGTCCTAGCAGAAGAAACATTAAGGCAATGAAGAAAAAATAGAACTAAGGTGCTTTCAAAAGACATTTCTTAGCATAAATATTTTTCTCTACTGCAACATAGAAATATGGAAACATAATGAAAACAAGAAATAACAATAACATATTAGAAGCACTTCACCAACAACCAGGCTCAGGGATCCAACAATCTAGCCTTCTCCATCAACAAAAAAATCAAGGCATCCACAAGTTCCAAGATATAAATTTGTTTTCAACTTCCAAGAGACTATGTATTACTTCAAAGAGTCATCAAATGCCAACACGATAATGGGTTTAGAAGTAGTATTTATGCTACAAATGAGGAGGTGAATCCAAGCTAGGTTTTAAGTGTCATTTATTACAGAGTTAATGAATTCCTAACCTTGAAGACCATGCAAGGCTCAAGGCAAGACCATCTCTAGATATTTATCTGTTCAATAACTTATATCTTAACTCCTAAGGAAAAATAGGTGAAATTTTTGACTTTAAGGCCTATTCATAAATTTTTACAATAACTGTTTGATGATGTAAATATCTTTGACTCAGTTTAATAATTGCTTAATGCTTTATTGAAGGAAACAAAGCACTAGGTGGAAAAAATATCTTTTGAGAAGAGTAAATGCCATAGGCTGAGTCATTTGAATCTGTCTTGGGTTAATATACCCTTTGTTTTATCTTTAATCTCTGTTTCAAGGCCTTAAACTCTGTCTTCATGCTCTGATTGTCTATCTTTATGATATTTTCTTTAGTCTATTTGATATTGCTGTTTTGTTCCTTTTTCCTTTATTGTTTCATCTTTCCACTATCTGATTTTCTTTCTTTTACTTCTACTTTGAATGGATAACCTTTTTGTTTTGGTTTGTGATTATGATTATCCCTTTAATCCTTTTGACTTCTTCCTTCACTATTTCTTTGACTGCTTCTATTTTCTGTGTGTAGGGAAGGCTATCTTTGTGGCTGGAGGGTTCCTTTGATCAATCGAAGATCATGTTTCATCGATTTCGAATACTGGCACAGACCTTTTGGCCACATTTGATCCTTTACGAGCCCCTGGATCGTCATCCAGGCCCTTTGTGACCAATTTTTTACCCTATGGATTATATTTATATATGGCCACCATTAAAAACCTACAAAAAACATAAACAATTAATAAAGGCCTGCAGGAGGGTTGAACTGATTTTTTTGAGGTTTTGAACCATTGGGGGGTTGTTTGTAGAGGAGGAGAGGGTGTAGGAGGAAAGGTTCGAAAGGTGGAACCAGGAGGAATTTTGAATGGGAGTGGGAAAATTTTGAAAAATGGCGCTGAGGGAGGCGTTATTGGAAAACCTGAAATGGTTTATCGCACGATGAATAGGTAGTTAACAGTTTTTGGTGAGGGCTTCATGATATGTCTTAGGATGAGACACGTGGCAGGGAAAAACCGCCGATTTCATGTGGGTTGCGAAAAAATAATCCAATCGCAACTTTATTTGCGATATGAAATATGGGCTGTCGGATCTCGGTATGGTAGATCGATGGCTGTCGCACATCCGGGAGGGGTGAACAGTCTGTTGGGTTGGCAGAAGTGGAGGAAAGGTGGCAGGTTACGATTAGACAGTGGGGTTAAAAAGGAGAATGGGGCCCAGGACCATTAAACATTAACGAAAATGCGTTAATTTTATATGGTTTATGGAGGGGCTTGGTGTAATGAAAGGCGGGGCTCACTCTTCAATATTGCGAAGGTTAAGGGAGGTTTTATTATAAGGTTTGGGGGTTTAATAAAAATGAAAGGGGTGGAGTTTTATTTGAATAGGGAAGGGGCTAAGGGATAGCGGAGGCCGAGGTCTTATGTGGGTAAAGGGGGCTGGGGTTATTTAGAAGAAAGGGCTTAATGCCTATTTTTTATACAAAGGGCAGGTTTAGATATAAAACAGGATTTTATAATAAAATTAAAAGGACCCAATAGGTTTAAAATTTTCTTTAAACAATGTAAAAGGAAGCTTTTACATTGTTTAATGTTTTTAGAAGAAAAATGATGAACGGGGGGGGGGGGGGGTTATGAGGGTTTTTTGGAAAGGAAGAAATGGGTTTTTAAGAGGGAAATGGCCATGAATGAGAGTGAAGGTGAGGTAGTGAAATGAGGAAAATGGGCCCAATTATGAAGTCCTTATTTGTAGCAGTGGGGTAAAAATTTGAGGACAAAGAGAGAAAAGATAGCGAAATATTTTAACTTAGATAATGAACGCAGTGAGATTTCTAAAACTCACAATAGTTCTCAAATTTTGTTTTTATAAATCTAGGGCCATTATTTAGTCATATTTTTATATCAACCAAAATTACTGATGACTAACACATGGTTTTGAGTTTGTAGAAATTGTGAGATGGATTCAACAATTATGGTGAGCAGAACTTCACCATTCTGGTTGAAAATTGCTCTTTGGCTGGGTACATATCTAATTTGGCACCAGGATATTAGTTCAAGAAAGTAATGTGTATGTGAAAACATGAATTGGGGTAGGAAGGATTCCCACAGGTCCAATTCATCATCGTGGTCTAAATAATTTTTCTTCAACCAACTGTGAAGTTCGAGAAGTGGGGAAGATTTTTATTAGGAGTGGAAAGGATAGCGGGAAGCTATTTAATGGAAGGGAAGTGCGGGAGTGGGGTCAGAAAAGATGAGGTGCTGGAGGATGAATGGAGGAGTATTAACTGTGGTGGGAGGCGATAGTGGGTTCGGATGGTTGACTTGGCATATACTTATTGGTGGGGGAGTAGCAGAAGTCTGCAGTCAACAAAAGGATGAATATTTATAGGGGGGGGGGGGTGAAATGAGTAGAAAGGAGTGTGGGGGTGCGAACTCATATGGTGGCACCATGTTAGTTGGTAGGCCCCTCCATTTCGGACCCCCCCCCCCCCATGGATAAAGCATGAATGAGCTTAGGGGGGCCCGAAAACAATCCCTCGTCATTGATCCAAGCGAGGATAGATTGCGGTCGTAAAAAAAATTCTAATGTTAATACATAATATAAAACCTTATATCATAACGTTATCACATATTGTGAAAATTGTGGTTAACTCATTTAATACACACTTTATTACCTTTTAAGGCTACTTACTTATATTCTAATGTTGTAATTTTTTTTGTGAATCATATATTTCTATTAACAATCAAGGCGAATAATCACATCATGGCGAGCTAGTGTGAGCTACATGCATTAGCAACCAAACTCTGAAATATTTAATCATGGAAGGACTTTGGTAGCAATGATGATCGACTAAGTAAGAAATTTTCTACAAATATGCAAAGTGAGTTTGAGATGTATTTACTTGGTGAGCTGACATACTTCTTAGGGCTTCAAATATCTTATCAAGAGAAAGGAATATGTATATGTCAAGCCAAGTACATCAAGGAAATGCTCAAGAAATTCAAAATGGAAGATTGCAAACCCGTCCTTACTCTGATGGTAACATGTTGCAAATTGAGCATAGACGACTCATCTAAGGATGTGGATCAGAGGTTGTATAGATCTATGATTGGTAGTCTTATATATGTAACAGCCTCTCGGCCAGATGTTATGCAAGCAGTTGGACAAGTAGCAAGATTCCAAGCAGCACCAAAAGAATCACATATTATTGTCGTCAAAATAATTCTTCAATATCTAAAGGGCATAGAAGAATATGGCTTGTGGTATCCCAAGGGTAACAATCTCATTATTCAAGCCTTTACAGATGCAAATTGGGCAGGAAGCATTGATGATCATAAGAGTACTAGTGGAGAAACATTCTATCTAGGTGGTTGTCTCGTATCATGGTTAAGCAAAAAGAAAACTTCAATCTCGTTATCTACAGCGGAAGTAGAATACATTGCAGCAGCATCATGTTGTACTCAAGTCCTTTGGATGAAACAAACTTTGCAATATCTTCAAGTACAATTCAGTGAGCCTATTCCCATATTGTGTGACAACACTAGTTCCATTAGCATCTCCAAGAATCCTATCATGCATTAAAAAACAAAACACATTCCGATCAAATATCATTTTGTTAGAGAACAAGTCGCTGAAAAGAATATCAAACTTGAGTATGTTTGTACAAAAGAACAAATTTCTGACATCTTCACTAAACATTTACCTTGTGAAGCATTTGAATATCTTCGTCAAAATCTTGGGATTCTCCCAAGTTCTCATTAGATTATAGGTCTGCAGGACGGCTGTGTGTCAGGGGAAGTGGAAGTGTGTACAGGTCTGCAGGATGGTTGTGTTTCAGGGGGGGTTACCCTTTGCCATTGATGTCAATGGGGGAGAGAATTTTGTAGGAAGAGGTGTCATGATTGCAGGGGGAGTACTTGTGTTGCCATCAATGCCAAAGGGGGAGATTGTTGATCAGTGGTTGTCATTGATGTCAACCTAAGCAGCATTAGGGGCTAACCCAATATTACATGGGAATTTTGACCTACCACATTAATATATTATGGGTCAATAATGATTTTGATGGTTTCTACTTGTCGAGATGTTTCCGTTGATATATGGCACACCATGTAATTCTTCACGGTTTGAGAGATATTCATGTTTGAAGTTTGTACCCCCAGTTAGTGGGTTAAAACCCCATGGGGTTGGGGCATGGGTCATTGAAAAGTCATAATTAATATTTTTTTAAGCTCCTAAAATCCTTCCCATGTTCACTTGTTGAATCCCCTCTCAACTTAAGCATTTATATAAATTGTGATCCTCATTTCCTCCTTATGCAAGGGATTTGACCATTTGAAAAAAGTCATCGTGGAATTTTCGCTATAACTCTTTTGATACAAAGTTTCAGAAGCTGAAATGTCTATGAGGCAAAGAAAAAATCCTGAGGAAGCTGTAGTAAAAATTTTAGATCAAGGTGCGCAATAGTTTTGGAGATATGATCTGTGGAAGTCAGGGTTTTTGTAGGCTCCTGAAATTCATCTCAAAGAAGTGACCTTGGTAAAATCGTCATAACTCTCTCTCTGAGTATCGGATTGGAATTCTGTAAAATGTGGAAGATAGTGCATAGTCTTTAATTTTTTCTCTATCAATTTTAGATCCAAATAAAGAGACAGTGACACGTGGCATGCCGTACAATTTCGCTTTGCCGAAACAGTCCATAATTAGGGCATTGTGAGAGATTGGGCATAAATCTATCTTGAAGAATCCAAATTGGGTCAGACCTATGGCATTATAAATAATACTTAGAGGAATAATACAGGACTAAAAATCAAATATTGAGGATCTAAAACAACAAAGATACACCAAATTCAATATCGAGCTCCTAGAAGGCATGAAAAAGCTAGATCATGTGTTGTCAAGGGTTGCAAAGGACTAGAATTTCTATGGAAGCAAAGCAAAGCAAGGTGCAACAGAGGGTAGCATGAAAAGAGTAGAAACCAAGGTGCATAACAACAACAAGAAGTTCATCATATGAAGTCTTCAAGTGGGCAGCACTGCATACAATCATTGTAAAGGTATCATTGTACTTAGTCATTGTAAATACATTATTGTAAAAATTGTACTAGTATCTATCTACCAAGGGTTGAAGAGGCATTATTGGGAGGTCTAGGATCATCGTTAGGTGGTTGTGTCAAAGTTAGGGTTATGGTCTAGTATATCTTCTTCTTCTACATCATTCTATATCATTGTAAAGTGGACCATTTTCCCTGGTACGGGAGTCCATTCTTCTTTTATTCTTCTATAGGGTGTTAGGGTGGTGCTAGGGTGAGTTGTAACTCATTGGGTTGGGGAATCCATTAAGTTGACTGCTGAAGAATCTCAGGCATTGGAGCATCCATCCAGTGGGAGCTGGAGAAGAATGCTTTTCTAGATTCTAGGTAGTTGGAGCTTTATTTTCAATTGGAGTTAAATATTAAAGAATTATTAGAAAAGCATTAGGTGATTTTTGTCCCGGAGTGGGTTTCCACCTTAAAAACTGTGTGCATTTGTGTTTCTCTTGTTTGCTGCTATCATTGTATAAACACTAATAATAATTGAATATTAACTAATGCTCTAATTGAAAGGAATACTGATTCACCCCCCCCTCAGTATTTCCAACAATTGGTATCAGAGCTTGGTTCTGTCAATAGCAGTTTAACAGCCGGAAGGAGGTCAGGGAAGCATTAGAAGCCAAAGTAGTCTCATTGCGTAAGGAAGTGAAGAAAATAAAAACTATCCAAAACTATGCCAACAGCTCAAGGGCATTGGAAGAACTCATCAACAATCAATGATCTTACAACGACAGAACTGGCCTCAATTACAAAGAAGAAGCAGGACCTTCTACAAAAAAATACAATGAACCTATGAGATCTGACATACATGAAGAATTCATTGGACAAGATTTGCAAGCACATCCTTGGAAGACGATTCCTCGATGAAGATTTTCATCCAGGTACCAACATATTTTTCATGGCTATTGTTATTCATGTGGAAAATTTGGTCATAAAGATGTAGAATGTCGCATGTACCCTAGGAACCAATAAAATTCCAAGAGATTATTCAAATATGAACCTCCCAGGGCTCAAAAAAACATCAATAGATTTGAACATTTAAGAAATAATATGGAATGTTACAAATGTCAGAACTTTGGACACATAGCCAGAGACTGCAGACTTGAAAATCCTCCAGAAGAATCTTCGAAGCCACAAAATGAACGAACATGGAAGAAGAAGAAGACTGATAATTGTGCTCTCGCTCTCAAGGCTCAAAAAAATAAAGATGTGTGGTATGTTGACAACGGTTTCTCAACGCATATGACCGGAGATAGAAAGAAATTTGTATCTTTGAAAGAGAAGAAGGATGGAAACATATCCTTTGGAAATGATGGATCTTCAAATGTTATAGCATCAGGTACCGTCACTCTTGGAAGCAAAGATGTTATAGCCAAGAATGTTCTATTGGTCGAAAACATGAATCACAATCTACTCAGTGTTGGACAAATGTGTGATCAAGGACACACAATGCTATTCAACTCCACAAAATGTGAAATCAGGAAAGGCAGGTATGGTAAAATTGTGGCTACAGCAAGTCAAGCTCCAAATGACATATATGTTCTGGATGAAGCAACTAAAGCATGTCTACTAGCTAAAGAAGATGAAAGTTGGTTATGGCACAAACGAATGGGTCACATAAACTTTGACAATCTTGTCAAGATAAGCAAAAAGGAAGCAGTACGAGAAATGCCTAAAATCTCAAAACCTTCCAACACACTATGTGAGGCATGTCGGCATGGCAAGAAGACAAAAGTCCAATTTAAAACAAAAGAACACTTTTCATCACATCCATTGGAATTGATACATACTGATCTATGTGGTCCTGTGAGAACAAAAGGCTTAGACGGAGAATTATATTTCATGTTAATGATAGATGACTATACTAGGATGACAGCCGTCAGTTTCCTAAAGAAAAAATATGAAGCATTTGAGTGCTTTAAGATCTACAAGGAGTTGGTTGAAAATGAAACTGATTTGAAAATAAAGTGTATAAGATCAGATAATGGTGGAGAATTCACTTCCAAATTATTTCAGCAATACTGTGACAAAAATGGAATAAAAATGCAATTTTCAACAGCACGAACACCTCAGCAAAATGGAGTTGCTGAAAGAAAGAATAGAACTATACAGAAAATGGGTAGAACAATGTTGAAGGACTCAAAATTGGATGAAAAATTATGGGTTCAAGAAATTGATATGGCAGTCTTCATTATCAACCGAAGTCTTCTCAGAAATAATTGCAACAAGACTCCATATGAATTATGGAAAGGAAAACCAGCTAATGTAAAATATTTCAGAATCTTCGGAAGAAAATTTTATATCAAAAGAGAAGATCAAAATTTGGGTAAGTTTGAATCACGTGTTGATGAAGGTATCTTTGTTGGTTGCTCATGCAAAAGAAAGGCCTATAAATGCTATAATCTAAGACGAAAACAGATAGTGGAGAGCATAAATGTTACATTTGATGAAGATGGTGTTCTAGTGAGTAATGATGAGGATCTAGAATCTTTGAAACTTGAGATAGAGGCTGAAAAAGACACAGATAAAATTGTAGAACAAGGAGCAACTATCTACGAGGAAGAAGTAAATAATGATCATCAAGATATACCAGAACAAAAACAAGAAGCTCCTCCAAGGAGAGAAAAAGAGTGGATTCAGAAGAACCATCCATCAAATCAAATCATTGGTGACATAAATGAAGGTCGACAGCTTCGTTCATCACAAAAAGCTCACGTTGCTTTTCTAGCAACCTTTGAGCCTAGTAGTTTTGAGGAAGCCAGCCAGAATGAACATTGGGTAGCAACTATGAATGAAGAATTGGATCAAATTGAGAAGAATAACACCTGGGAATTAGTTCCATGACCAAAAGATAAAAATGTCATTGGGACTAAATGGGTGTTCAGGAACAAATTGAATGAAGATGGGCAGGTTACCAGAAACAAAGAAAGATTAGTTTGCAAAGGCTATGCACAAGTGGAAGGAATTTATTTCGACGAAACATTTGCACCAGCTTCCAGAATGGAAGCCATCTGAATGTTTCTCGCCTATGCATGTTCAAGAAAAATCAAATTCTACCAAATGGATGTTAAGTCAACATTTCTGAATGGAGAATTAGAAGAAGAAGTTTACATCAAACAACCTGAAGGTTTTCTACTATCACAAAAAGAAGACTATGTCTACAGGTTAAAGAAGGCTCTATATGGTCTCAAGCAGGCTCCTAGAGTATGGTATGCTTGTCTTGATGGATATCTATGTCAACAAGGGTTCAAGAAAGGTACTGTTGATAACAATCTTTATGTACAAATAGATAAAGATAATTTAACGATCGTTGAGGTATATGTGGATGACATAATATTTGGTAGCAATGATGATCGACTAAGTAAGAAATTTTCTACAAAGATGCAAAGTGAGTTTGAGATGTCTTTCCTTGGTGAGCTGACATACTTCTTAGGGCTTCAAATATCTCAGCAAGAGAAAGGAATATTTATATGTCAAGCCAAGTACATCAAGGAAATGCTAAAGAAATTCAAAATGGAAGATTGCAAACCCGTCCTTACTCTGATGGTAACAGGTTTAAGATTGAGCATAGATGACTCATCTAAGGATGTGGATCAGAGGTTATACAAATCTATGATTGGTAGTCTTCTATATGTAACAGCCTCTCAGCCAGATGTTATGCAAGCAGTTGGACAAGTAGCAAGATTCCAAGCAGCACCAAAAGAATCACATATTATTTCCGTCAAAAGAATTCTTCGATATCTAAAGGGCATAGAATAATATGGCTTGTGGTATCCCGAGGGTAACAATCTCATTATTCAAGCCTTTATAGATGCAGATTGGGCAGGAAGCGTTGATGATCGTAAGAGTACTAGTGGAGCAACATTCTATTTAGGTGGTTGTTGTTAGCTCCCTATAATCAGCAAGATTGGCAAAGTCCGACAGCAGGGAGAAACATCATTTCAACCACTTTGGGATTCTAGGATCTAGCCCTCCTGAATTCAGAGAGGGATCTCTCCAATAAGTGCAAAGATGGTTTCTCTTTCAAGGTTTTGGGTAATGATATTAGGCTAGTTATGAAGGCCAAGGGTTTTGTTTTGTTTTGGATGGTTGATCATGATTATGGCTTGAGTGGAATTTATAAAAGGAAATAGTTTCAAAGGTGAGAAGTTGCAAGCAAATAGAACAAGCTTTGGCCAAAAATATGGATAATTGTAGGTTTTAGTCCATTGGGCTATGGAGTCATAATAGGGTTTTAATTGAAACAACCAGGTTCAAGAGTGGTCTATGGGGCAAGTCATCTATGTCTAAGGATCTATTTAAAGTTGATTTATGGAATGAGATGATACAAAAAGGAGGGGAATTAAACATATGAAGAACAAAGAGCAGCCCAGGATTTGGTAAGTACTTTGAAACTAGCCAGCCTTTGAAAAACACTTAAGAAAAACATAAAATCAATCCAGGATATGGTAAGTAATTCAAAACTAGCCAGACTTTGGTACACTTTCAATAGAAAACATTTAAAACACAAGGGAAACACAAAAGATAACAAAGAATGGCCTAAGATCTGGTAAGTACTTTGAAACTAGCCAGCTTTCAACACATTCCTAGGGAAACTTTCAGTCAGTCTTTTGGGATAAAACTAGGACCAGGGCTCACCATATCTTCCTTAGTTCATCTCTACTTAACATGAAATGAAAATAAATTTCAAGAATAACAATTAGCTAAATAGGAGGATGAGGGAACGCCAGCATTCCTACTTCTTGAACTGAATTAAATCATTCCTAAATAACACAAATTGGAAGAAAACATTAAGATAAAGCTTATCAGTCAGAGAAGGGTACCGATATACAGTAAATCCTAAATATATGCTTGTTGTTCTTTATAAGAGAAAATGGACAAAGTGGAAAATAAAATAAAATAACGAGTTACAATGAGAAAAACATCACCGTCGACATAGACCAAGATCCCATAAATCAGCTTGTATTGATGCTTCAAACCAGTTACAGCTTTAAGTCCAATGTTTTAGGTCAGCAATCATCTTCACTACCCATACTAACTTATCTATCACAAGCAGAGCTCCAAGATCCAGTGAACACTATTTACAAGTAGAAGTCTCAAGCTCAAGTATATTTCAAAGTTTAGCAACCAGCATTTTCTCATCTTCTATAGAAGCATTTATAGAAGAATGAGGAGGTGGGATCTGATAAAATATCTCCTGGGTCAATTAATACAGTTTAATGCTTCTCGGCCTTTGAGGGGCTCGATGGAGAAGTTTACATATGTGTCATCTATATTAAATGTTTTACATTAAGAATTAAGCTCGGTGGGAGCTTTTGTTGACTTTTAAGCTCTGTTTCAGGATGTAATAATTCTGCTGATATTTTTACATTAAGTTCATTTAGAAGAATTAATTCTTCGGCTGTGCTGAGGCTAATATATTATTTTTAATCAATAACTTCGACCTCTGTTTTTAAATGCTTGTGGCTACAGGTGGCATCGGTAGCCGAGAGGAATAAATTTGCCTCTGATGTGGCGATGGAGGCCTTTCTGTCTGATAGATCTTTATGATTTTCTTTAACTTTGTTTTAATTTGGCGGATTAGGCTTTTGATAATTAATCTTAGTCGTAATCCCCCAAACTGTCTTCAATCCTCTGTTTTGCTGTGTTTTGTCTTCGAAACTGATACTCTTTTAATTATTTTATGCATTGCTGTGTGTCTTTTTGATGTGCAGGGCCGCATAGGGCTCATATGGCATCAATTCCCATGAAGCATTGATGAGATGTGGAGTTCGAACCCTTTGGAGTGATCTTCCTTTTATGAATGAAATTTTGGAGGATCATCATCCTCAGCTTTTGTTTTCCTTTATTATAATGGGAAAATCCTTAGGAACCTGCAAAATACAAAAATATTATGAAATCCTACATTTATTGGGTAAATTGCTTCAGAGGGTGTGGGGAAGGAGCATGACCATTGGATGGCATCATCCAATGGTGGAGATCAGTTTACGAGAGGTTAAAAGGAAAGTGGGGAAGAATTAAGTCAGATTCATCAATTCTACAGAGATCAACGGTGGGGATCAGTTGTGATCATATAAATCGAATGAGTTACTTTATAAAGAAATGGAAGAAAAACAAAGGAAATAGGCGAAATTTCCTTTGACGGGGGTAAAATACAAAGGAAATGAAGTTGGGGTTTTGGGATGATCATGGGCCGTCAGATGAGATTGGCCCACACAATCAACGGTGGAGATCACACGTTAATATCCTTTGGCGAGGGTGGAGGGCGATAATGTAAGGCCAGACTAAATCTGAGCCATTGATCTGCAGAGATCGACGATAGGCACTGCGCATGATAAATCACAAATGGAAAGAGGGAAAGTGGTTTCGGTAATGAAAATAGTGGTTTTTGCGTGGTAAAAAGGTGAGTAGGAAGTTTTTCCTTTTGGAACGCGATATGCGTCCTCGTCTGACACGTGGCTTTTCAAAACCACTTATTTTGCGCGGCCTTTGGGAAAATAAACTTTGCGCTAAAAGTTACGCAATATAAACTGTGGGCTGTTAGATTTGGGGCCTCAGATCTGACGGAGGAGAATGAATGCGATATGGATTAGATGCATGGGCAGATAGCGAGGAGGGAAAATTCATTATGGGCCATATGTTTAGGGGATCTATGGTGGAGATTTAAATCTGGGGTTTAAAACAAAAAATACACAGGTGGAGACTAGGATTGGCTGAAAAACATTATGAGCGGGGCAACATATTTTTAGAAAAAATTCGGGAAATGCAATCTGGAACGTGGATGGTCTAGATGCAATCAGGGCTTGACATCGATGGGGCAAAGAACTTGGAGTGCAATAGAGCGATTGAGCGATGGTTATTGATATGAGGATCAGATCAACAGTGGGGAATGAATCGGAGGATTTTGAAGGAGGAGGAAGGCCTAATGATCGGGGAAAATATGGACCGTTAGATCTGGGAAGGCGGGGAGGATATCAATGGCCCTCAATTGATCAAGGGATGACCAATCAAGAAGAGAAATGAAATGCGCCCGATGAAATTTGTGGTGCGATCATGCACTGGCCATTTGATCGGCTCAAGATCAACGACGAAGATTGCTTTAAAAGCAAACCGACAGGAAACCTTCATAACACGAAAAACCAAAAATTTAATATAATACAAAGTTTTTATGCGTTGGGGCAGGTTTATATATATGAAATGGATAGGTGCCCAACTGCAGGGCCTTTGACTATATGGAAAACAAAAGGGCCCGAGGCTTATGTACAAGGGCATATGGGATCGGGAGGTTGGGCCTTTGGGTTTTTCAATCTACCCATTCGAATTTTGCGATGTGATTGGCACTTGGGACTTTAACTCTTGGTCTCGGGCGAAGTTATATGGAGTAAAAGCAGGGGGCATAGTCTTAACAAAGGGACTCAATTGCATCAGAAATTTTGATGCAGGTCTTTCAATCTACCCATTTATATATAAAAATATGGTATGGGCGAGCTTGGACCAAACTTAGGAAAAAGGGGTTTTTTGACTTTAAAAAGGAAATTATCAATCGGAGATGGATTATACAATGTTTTTAGCGCCCGACTGTGGGCACTCGGGTTATATGGAGCAATAATATGATCGGGGGATATAAGCACATGGCTTAATCGCATCAGAACTTTTGTCATGGCACAAAGACTTGCGCACTTTGGATTTTTGCATTGCGATAAGCGCTTAAATGGTTCGACGCTTGGTTCCAGCACCAAGG
Organism: Pinus albicaulis; assembly: GCA_034641835.2. Classification (NCBI taxonomy): domain Eukaryota; kingdom Viridiplantae; phylum Streptophyta; class Pinopsida; order Pinales; family Pinaceae; genus Pinus; species Pinus albicaulis. Next base: position 1,708,300,104 of record CM076580.1, on the reverse strand, counting down.
CATATGGAGGGGAAGTGGTTAGGACTTAGCCCAAAGGGGCTTAAGTCTGTAATACAAAAACATACTTTTTATGAAAATTTTCCAAGTTTTCAATGGATTTGGGGGTTTCGACAAAGTTAAAAAAGGAGTTTTAAACTCTGTAAAGGGGATTTCATGAAGGGGAAATGGGGAAAAATGAAAAATAGAGGAATTTCATGGGAATGAAAGGGGTAAAAATGAAGGTTATTTTTGAAGTGGAAGGAGAGGAAAATGGTGTTTGCAACAATATTCTCTCTATGAAATCAGCAGAATTTCAAAGTTGAAAATGGAAACAACAATGAAGATTAAGACCAATGACCAGATGCCTTCATGAGTCTTCAAGAGATAACACTTTTTGCAATAAAATTTGTTCCTTGAAGGCTCAAAAAATGTTTTAGCCACCATTTGATATGACAAATTTTATTGGTGGCTAACATTTGTCTAGTATCATGGTTGAGAAAAAAGCAAACTTCAATCTCGTTATCTACAATGGAAGCAGAATACATTGTAGCAGCATCATGTTGTACTCAAGTCCTTTGGATGAAACAAACTTTGCAAGATATTCAAGTACAATTCAGTGAGCCTATTCCCATATTTTGTGACAACACTAGTGCCATCAGCATCTCCAAGAATCCTATCATGCATTAAAAAACAAAACACATTTCGATCAAATATCATTTTGTTAGAGAACAAGTCGCTGAAAAGAATATCAAACTTGAGTATGTTTGTACAAAAGAAAAAATTGCTGATATCTTCACTAAACCTTTACCTCGTGAAGCATTTGAATATCTTTGTCAAAAGCTTGGGATTCTCCCAAGTTCTCATTAGATTACAGGTATACAGGACGACTGTGTGTCAGGGGGAGTGGAAGTATGTATAGGTCTGCAGGATGGTTGTGTTTCAGGGGGTGTTACCCTTTGCCATTGATGTCAACGTGGGAGAGAATGTTGTAGGAAGAGGTGTCATGATCGTAGGGGGAGTAATTGTGTTTTCATCAATGCCAAAGGGGGAGATTTTTGATCAGTGGTTGTCATTGATGTCAACCCAAGTAGCACCACGGGCTAACCCAATATTGCATGGGAATTTTGACCTACCAAATTAATACATTATGGGTCAATAATTATTTTTATGGTTTCTATTTGTTGATATGTTTCCATTGATATATGGTACGCCATGTAATTCTTCACGGTTTGAGAGATATTCATGTTTGAAGTTTTTACCCCCAGTTAGTGGGCTAAAACCCCATGGGGTTGGGGCATGGGTCATTTAAAATTCATAATTAATATTTTTTTAAGCTCCTAAAATCCCTCCCACGTTCACTTGTTGAAGCCCCTCTCAAATTAAGCATTTATATAAATTGTGATCCTCATTTCCTCCTTATGCAAGGGATTCAACCATCTGAAACAGGTCATCGTGGAATTTTCGCTCTAACGTTTTTTATACAAAGGTTCAGAAGCTGAAATTTTTATGAGGCGAAGCTGAAATCCTAAGGAAGATGCAGTAAAGATTTTAGATCAAGGTGCACAACATTTTTGGAGGTATGATCTGTGGAAGTCAGGGTTTTTGCAGGCTCCTGATGTTCATCTCAAAGAAGTGACCGTGGTAAAATCGTTATAACTCTCTCTCTGAGTATCGGATTGGAATTTTGTAAAAAATGGTAGATATTGGATAGTATGTAATTTTTCTCTATCAATTTTAGCACCAAATGAAGAAACAGTGACACGTGGCATGCCGTACAAGTGCGCTCTTCTGAAGCAGTCCATAATTAGGGCATTGTGAGATATTGGGCATAACTCTCTCTTGAAGAATCCAAATTGGGTCAGACCTATGGCATTGGAAAGAAGACTCAGAGGAATAATATAGGACTAAAAATTAGATATTGAGGATCTGAAATAACAGAGATACACCAGATTCAATATCGAGCTCCTAGAAGGCAAGAAAAAGTTAGATCGTGTGTTGTCAAGGGTTGCAAAGGACCAGACATTCTACGGAAGCAAAGCAAAGAAAGGTGTAGCAGAGGGTAGCATGACAAGAGCAGCAACCAAGGTGCATAACAGTAGCAAGAAGTTCATCATATGAGGTCTTCAAGTAGGCAACACTGCATACAATCATTGTAAATGTATCATTGTACTTAGTCATTGTAAATACATTATTGTACAAATTGTACTAGTATCTATCTGCCAAGGGTTGAAGAGGCAGTGTTGGGAGGTCTAGGATCATCATTAGGTGGTTGTGTCAAAGTTGGGGTTATGGTCTAGTATATCTTCTTCTTCTATATCATTCTATATCATTGTAAAGTGGACCATTTTCCCTGGTACGAGAGTCCATTCTTCTTTTATTCTTCTATAGGGTGGTAGGGTGGTGATAGGGTGAGTTGTAGCTCATTGGGTGTTGGGGCATCCATTCAGTTGAATATTGAAGAATATCAGGCGTTGGAGCGTCCATCCAGTGGGAGATGGAGAAGAATGCATTTTTACATTCTAGGAAGTTGGAGCTTTATTTTCAATTGGAGTTGAATATTAAAGAATTATTAGAAAAGCATTATGTGGTTTTTTTCTCGAAGTGGGTTTCCACCTTAAAAACTGTGTGCATTTGTGTTCCTCTTGTTTGCTGCTATCATTGTACAAACATTGATAATAATTGAAGATTAACTAGTGCTCTAATTAAAAGAAAAACTGATTCACACCCCCCCCCCCTCTCAGTATTTCCAACAACTTAGTCATGATTAGGCTGTATGACTAAATAACAGTTTCTTTTCAAGTAGTGGCATTTTGAATCGCACACTTTTAGATTTTTCTCTTTTTTGGTATGGTGCTGTACCTTTTTTATTTTTATCTTCCCTCTTTTCTATTTTTGCCTTTGTTTTTTGTATGTTTCATTTTTAAAACTTTCTTTTAAGAAATGTTATTTACAATGAATTAAAAATAACTTTGAACAAAAACCTTAACAAAAATAATGTTCGAGTATCCTGCCATTGACAGGACCTCCAAAAATTTCAGCTCCATCCATCTCTTGAAGAAAAAATGCATTATTTCCTATAGCAAACTGAATGAGATAAGGGCCTTTCCAAAAAAGTTCAAACTTTCCATGCTTGCCCTTATCTTCTTTCTTAGAATCCCATTTCAAAACCTTGTCACCAATTTTTAAATCACTTGCCTTTGTTATTTTATCAAACAACTTCTTGATGTTTTCTTGTACTTGCTGTGATATTTTGTAGACTTCCTCTCTGGTTTGCTATAACTGTACAGTCTGGTTTATTCTTCTCATCATATCATCTTCTTCAGATTGTACTTCTTGGATCAAATTCATGACTGGCACTCCTAAACTGATTGGAATTATTGCATGTGTCCCATAAACTAGTCGATAAGGGGACATTCCAATTGAATTTTTGACTGTCAATCTGTCTGCCCAAAGTGCATGTACTAGCTTGTTGTGCCATGATTTCTTATTTTCTTTGAGAAACTACTTTATTATATTTACCAAACTCTTGTTTGAGGATTCTTCCAGCCCATTACCTTGAGGGTAATAAGCTATGGAATGGCCCAATGTAATCTGATATTTGTGACATAAATCAACCATATTTTTGGATCCAAATGCAACAGCATTGTCAGTGATAATTTTCCTAGGACAGCCAAGTCTAGACAGGATATAATTTTCAAGGAATGAAATGATGACCGAGTCTGTGGTATTCCTAGAAGGGATGGATTCTATCCATTTGGTAAAGTAATAATTCGCCGTGAGGATCCATTTATGTTGGGCAGATGAGGCAAGATGGATTTCCCCAATGAAGTCTAGGCCCCACTGTTGAAAGGAGCTTCAACAGTGATTGGTTGCAGAGGTAAGGGAAGAAATTTTATTTTTCCTTAAAATATTTGGCATTTATGACAGGCAATGATCATTTTGTGGATATCTTGAAAGAGGGTGGGCCAGTAATAGCCAGCTCTAATGATTTTTTTCATAGTAGTTTTCCAATAGAGGTGGCCTCCACATTCTCCTTCATGGAACTCATGCTTGATATTATCTGCATCATCCTCAGGCAAACATTTAAGCAATAATCCACTAGCATTTTTCCAATATAAACATTTATCTAAAATGCAGTAATTTATAGCCTTTAAATTTAAAAATATTGCCTTTGTTTTAGACAAACCAGGAGGAACATTGAGATTAAGTAGTATATACAAAATATCAGCATACCAGGATGAATTTAGAGAATGATCTTCAATAAGTGGATTTGTTAACTCCTCTTGTTCATCTAATGCATTAAACATGTTTATATCAAGAGCTTGAAAGTTGGATTCAGCCATAGGTCTAGCTAGTCCTTGACCTTTGATGAGCTTAGTGGGTTTGATTTCTAAATCATATTCTAGTATTACAAAAATCCACTTTCCTCTTTTTCCATCAGGGTCTTGTGTCAGAATGTCTTTTACCACTGAATGAGGCACAAATGCTATGATGTGTGAGTGTAAAATGTAAATTCTGAAGTCTCTTAAGGCTTTGACCAAGGCAAAGGCTTGTTTTTCCATTATATTATATGTTAAAGGTGCATCTCTTAATGCCTTGCTGAAAAATGCAATAGGATGCTCTTGTCCCTTTATGTTTTTCTATAAGAGGACAACAACCACTGTGTGTTCTGATGCAAATGAAAATATGAAAAAATATTTTGTAAAATCAGGATTGATGAGAACTGGTGTGTGGGTGAGTGCTTGTTTTACCAGCTCAAATGATTTATTTGCCTATAAGTTCCATTTAACTCCTTCTATTTTAAGCATATTTGTCATGTTTATAAGGAGTTCAGCTAGGTTAGGTATGAACCTTCTCAAGAAATTAATCTTTCCAATGAAATATTGAAGTTCCTTGATATTTCTAGGATGATTGATTTTCAATATACCTTCAATCCTCTTTGGGTCTATCTTTATTTGCTATTCAGATATGATATGTCCAAGAAATTTACCTTCTTGGAGACCAAACAATGTTTTCTTGGGATTTAAGGATAAACCATATTACCTGCATTCCTCAAAGACTTTTCTTAGGTGTATAAGGTGTTATCCATCTGTTTTGGAATAGACAGTGATATCATCTAAGTAAATCACAATTAAGTAGCCTATTTCTTCTGAGCATGCAATACCCATGGCTCTCTGGAATGTGGCACTAGAATTCATTAAACCAAAAGGCATTTTCACATACATGAAAGTGCCCCAAGGTGTAGTAAAGGCTATTTTAAGTTGATCATCAGGATGTACCAATATTTGGTTGTATCCTGAGAAGCCATCTAGCAAATAAATTCTTCTAGAACCTACCACCCTTTGTAAAATATGATCCATTTTGAGTAAGGGATAGTTGTCTTTTAATGAGGCTTTATTTAAGTTTCTAAAGTCAATACAAAGCCTTATTTCTCCTGTTTTCTTCCTAACTAATACAAGATTAGATACCCATTCTGAGTATTTGACAGGGACTATAATTCCATCCTCATACATTTTTCTAATTTCTTTCTCTACCAGAGGTAATTGAATAGGGTTGATTCTGTGAATTTTTTGTCTATAAGGCTTCTGGTTTTCTTTGAGGGGTATCTTGTGCTGAATTATTTCTGTGTCATATGATTTTAAATCTTCATAACTCCATGAAAACACATCAAAAAATTCTCTAAACAGCTCAAGGTATTTCAGTTTGATGTGAGCTGGCAGTGCTTTGGATAACTTGATAATTTTAGGCTTTGCTTCACTGCCTATATTGCAATCCTCTACTTCAGCTTCAGTAGGTTCTATTTTTGGCTTTTTTGCAACATCATTAAAGTCAAACAATTCTTTTAGGGGGACCAAACCTTTTGGCAAGCTTTCAGTTTTGGATTGCAGCACTTCTAGATCTTCTTTTTCTAAATCTGTGTAGTTTCATGTTTTATATTTGGGTACTTTGGTTAACAGATTTATATCAGCAATCTTAGGGGTTTCTTCTTCTTTAAAAAGTGATTTTTCCTTAGTAGGGCAGTCTTCTTCATACTCTGAATTTGAGTTTGGCATTTCAAATTCATTTCTGGACTGTAGGAATTCTTCTATTTGTTTATCTCCTTCAAAAACTTGCCAGTATTTTTTATTGTCTGGGACTACTGGTCTATATTTGACTTGAATTGAATATTGTTTGTTTTCATAAGGTTTCAAACATGTACTAGCAAAAAAGGCTAATCCATTGGCAAGAATATTTTGGTTTTTAGGGACAAAATTAAGTTGGAATTCAACAAATGATTTTAATAGGTCCATGGCATCATATCTATAGGCTCTTAGTATAGGATGTTTAGTAGTATATTCCCATTTTACTTGCCTAATTATAAATTCTGAATCCCTGTGAACTGTTATCGTCTTGGCTCCTAGTTTTTTCAATAAATGTAGTCCTAAGAGGAGTGCTTCATACTCTGCTATGTTGTTGGTGTATTGAAAGTTTAACCTTTATGAATGACCTTCAACATGATTATTTTCAGTGTTGCGCACCCATATGCCTGCTCTTGCACCAGTTTTAGTGCAAGACCCATCAAAACTCATGCTCCAAAGATGACTGTTTTTGGATTCATCATTAATTTCCTTTCTGTCCTCTCTGTTTTGCTTATTTTGATCATCACTATGTTCCTTTTGAGGGTCTGCACCATGTTTACTATTGTCTTTTTCCTCAACGTTTTCAATGTGTTGAGGAATTTCTCTTTGATTGTCATGATTTTCACTATGTTGATGATTGTCTTTTAGCTTAAGACCTTTATTTTGTTTGCTATGATTTTCTGAATTAGAAAAATGTTTGGATGATTTTTCTTTCCCTTCATCTTTTTCTATGATTGCCACTATGTCAGCTGATGTTTCATCTTCTAATACTTGCTCATTAGGAATCTCATCATTATACAAAATGAATGATTCAAGGTCAGTATGTACAGAATAAAGAGGGGAGTTTTCTGGTCTTTCTTGGCTACTCACCATGTATTTCATGTGTGTTTCCCTATAGAGTCTTCTAGGCTTACTGAGACAGGGATGGTGGCATAAGTCATATCCATTTGCGTAGTGCCTTGCAATTTAGAACCCAAAGATCCTGAAAGAAGCATGCCATATTTGGGGGGTATATCAGCCACAACAATGTCCATTATTTGTGCTAAATTAACACAGAGATATTTTATTAGGCCCAGGCATTTAACTCTGCCGGAACCAAAGGAGAATAAATCTTTATAAGATTTTGTTACCTCAAGGCCTAATCTTTCCATTATTACTTTGGGCATGAGGTTATGTGATGCTCCTCAATCATGCATGGCATTGTGTAAAATTTTATCATGGATGTTTAAACTAACATAAAAAGGAGGAATTGCCCCTTCTTGAAATATTCATTCAACTTCTGGTCCAAACAGAAGCTCAGGCTTGTCATCATTTAAGTTAACAAAGTCATTGTGATATCCTATGTTCAATGAATTTAATAATTTGGACCTATATACATCTTGAGTGACTAACTCAGTGACAGGGATAGATATTTTTATCTTGGAAATTTCACTCTCTATGGTGAAAGGAGTTTTAGTTTTGGAAATGTTAAATTTAGCCTTTTTAGTCACTGTTTTCTCAGCAAAATCAACTTGCTAGTTTTTATTATTTACAATAGTTAAAATGGTTATTTCAAGAGAATTAGCTGAGGTGCTAGTGCTGCTAGGGTCACCACTATGTTTGTCATGAACTTGGGTGTTTTTTCCCTTGTCTTTATCAGAATCTTTAGCCACTATGTTTTTGTTTTCAACTGTCATTTTAGAAGTATTACAGGGTTGTTTTAGCAGAGATTTCAGAGGTCTTTTTCTTGGGAACTTCTTGGTTCTTTTTACTCCTTAAGTCATATTGTTTATGTACTTCTATTATGGCATTTTCAAAGCCTTGTTGGTAGTCTACAGACTCTAGGCTCTCTTCTCCATAAGGTGTGTATATGACTTGTTCTTTCCTAGTGAGGAAGACAGTATCCTCATCATTTTTTCCCAACATATTTATGTGATTTCCCTCTGTTTCTTCAATCACTCCCTCATCCTCATCAGCGTAATTCTCTTGGAAAGGAGGTTTGACTTGTTCATCAGGGCCTCTTTGTCTAATTTGAGGGGGATTCCTTCTAAAGTTCTGATTCTGACTTTGATTTTTATTTTGAGTAGCCGTTTGGTTTTATTTAGGACACACTCTCTCATTCATGTTTATTCTTTCCATCATCATCTCCATGGTTCTGACCAAATTATCAATTTTGGAGTCTGATGTGGAAGGTCCAGCTTCATCTTTGTAGGTAACCTTCTTTTCTGCTTTCAATCTCGCCCTTCTGGCATTAAGGTTAGCTTCTACACTTGCTGCCCCTTTCTGCACGTCTTCTAATGTAAGGGGTTCTCTCTCCCTTAACTGATAACACATGTTTGGGTCAAATCCTTCAGGAAAATTTATTAAGGCTAAGCCTTGTGGGGGTTTCATTTGTGGAGGGAGGGCATTATAAACACAATTGAATCTAGTGTAATAATCTTGGACACTCTCTTCAACATTTCTTTTAAGATCATTGTATTCTAACAAGATTTGAAGGGGGTTTCTCTTAACTTCCCATTTGTTTAGGAATAATTGATGGAAAGTAGGGAGGTCATTGATACTGTTAGGAGTTAAGCCTTTGAACCATTTTCTTGCTTCTCCCCCTAAAATTTGATCAAACATCCTAAGCTTTATAGTCTCATCATATATTTCTTGTCTGTCAAAGTAATCATTCATTATATCCACATGTTGTTGAGCTGTAGTAGAACTACTAGCATCATATAATGGAATCTTGGACTGATAGTCCTGTGGTAGAGCAACTAAAGGTAAATGAAGGACTAAGGGAGCTTACCATGTTGCCATAATATGGAATTGTGGAAACAATGGAGCAGTTACAAGTGGAGGATTTGTGATAGGAGGTAGATGATGTGATGGAGTGGTTTTAACAATGGGGGTGTGAGTGAGTGAAACATAAGTACTTGGACCAGCTAAGTACTATTGAGTAGACTTAGGATGAGAGAAACCAAAGTTATGAATGAAATGAAGATCAGGTGGAGTGGATGGGGAGGTTTCTCTATTGCTATTATGTTGTGAGTTCTCAGGCTCAAAGTCTATCTAATCTATACCACTAAGTGACTTGGTTCTAGATAGGTTTCTTATGAAAGGCAAGTCAACCTGGGTATCTTGCAGAGCTGTAAGGTTTTCAGGAACTAAACTTGCCCTGTAAATTGGTATGACAATAGCTAGGTTCTTAGATGTAGGATATTTCCTAAGAATACTTTCTGGATTATCAACTATTGTAGGAGGATTTGGGTCAGGATGAGATCTAGTATGGATTCTTTTGGAAGCCAGGATTTAGACCCAAGGATAAGAAAATTTTAGTTAGGTATGACATTCTTTGAAGGAAAACTAATCTGTGGAAGAAAACTTAATACTCAAAGTTCTCTTAACTGGGTTTTAATGATGTTTTTATGATGAAATAAGTTTCCCAGTGGAGTCTATGGAAAATAGGGGGAATCAAAAAGCCTACTGAAACCCAGTGGAGTCACCAGGTGAAAGATTTTTACTTGTTTTCTAGGACTGATTGTTGTCCACCATCAACAATCAGGAACCAATCTTGGCAGACATTTGATTCATTTTTAAGAATGAGGTCTTCTGAGTTGAGAATTTATCTATTAGTCAGTATATTCCCCAGTATGGTCACCACTATGTTGGCTCCCTATCGTTTACAACAATGGAAATAATAAACGCTACAGGGGGCCACATCAGAACCACTTTGGAATCCTAGGACCTAGCCTTCCTGGATTCAGAGAGGGATCTCTCTATTAAGTGTTTTCAAAGGATATATCTTTATTATTTGTTTATGATATTAGGCTAGTTATGAAGCTCTTAGTAACTTGTTTTTTTGGTTGAGATGGATATCATTAACTAAAGAGGTCATTTGAAGGGTGGAGGTGAGAGCAGATTGAAAGAATGTTTTGGCTAAAAAGATAGGTCATGAAACAATATTAACCCATTGGGATATGGAGTCACAAAAGGATTTATTTGTACAAAAATTCTTCAAGGGTTTCCATAGGGCAAGTCATCTATATCAAAGGATATTTTAGATTGAATTGTGATATGAAACATTAAGATATTGTGAAAGAAGAAAAGCTAATAATCAATTAAGAATCTATTAACTCCACTAAACAAGAAAAGCCTTTCAAAGTAACGGTTTGAAGAAAACCAAAGGACAGGGAAAACCATAGACTTATTTGGACAAAATTTTATTAAAGCACACTCTTCAGATAACAATCCAGTAATCCTAAGACTACTTTTATAAAGGAGGAAACATATAAGAAAACAAGGAAAATAGCCTAATATTAGACAAAAACTTTGAATTCAGCTTGTTTTTGGCATACTCTCAATGGATCTTTCAAGGAAACTGTTAAAGACTAGCCAGAGGACAAGGAAAACCATAGACTTCCCTGGGTCAACTCTACTTAGCAAACCTTGAAAAGAATATTCAAAAACAATATCTCAAGTTGTACATAGAAAGACATGGGCTCACCAACATTTCTTCACTGGTTATACTCTATTGAATCATTCTTAAAACAACAAGCTGGATAAACCTAGAGGGAAATTAAGAATCCTCTAAACATACCTTAGCAGAAGAAAACATAAAGATAAATCTTTCAGACAAAAATAGGGTACTTTGACAGTAAATCCTACTCTAAATTTTCTGTTCTTTATCAGAGAAAATGGACAGCATGTAAAACATAAGGAAATAAAAAAATAGTGAGGAAATACATCACCATAACATAGACCAAGATCCCATGAATCAGATTGTATTATTGATGTTCAAACCAGTTACATAATTCAAGTCCAATAGGTCTTTACAGCTCAAAACTTCTCTTCTCAGCCTATTGTTCCTCAACTACTCAACAACACTTCAACAACTTAAACAACTATCTTACACTTCAATAATAGTCCCACCAACAACAAAAATGAACTCCTCATACAATATTTATAGATAACCGAGGAGGTGGAGTGAAAGAAAGGGTCTCTAATGGTTCATAAATGACAGAGTCTAATATTTTTGACCTTTGAGACCATGCAAGGCCTAAGGCAAAATGTATTTAAGTCTAACTCTGTGTTATATTAATTTTTTGAACTACTTAGTGGCTTTTGTTGACTTTTAGGCTTTTTTAAGGTAGGTTGGCAATAACTTCTGAGCTGTCATTTGGAAATATCTTTGACTTGGAGTAACTTTATGCATCTTTTGAGGAAAATTAGGCATGTAGGTGGCATTTTAATCCTTTGGAGGAGTAATTGATTTACTGATTTATGCACTCGAAGCATTCCTTCTTGTTGATCTATCTGTTTGGTGGCTTTAACTCTGATTAGGCCTTTGTTTTAGCTTTTAGGCCTTCTTTATCATCTTTCTGCTTTTTGTCACTTTATTGACTGTTTTATCCTTTAATTAATTTATCTTTAAATTGTGCCTTTTGTCCATAATCTTCTCATAAATTTAGTCTTCACTATCTTCTGCATTTTGTACAAGTGTCTTCTAATGCTACACTGGAGGGTTTCATTCAACCAATGCTCATGGGACACTAGTCGAACACTAAACAAACCCTGTAGATCCCTTAACCCAACCACTGGAATTTAGCTGTGGGAGGGCCTGTGTACTCGGCCACCATTAAACCTACACAAAAACTAAAATAATTAGATAAAAACCTGCATTTCATGGTTTAGACTGCTTCAGAGGCTCGGGGTGGATGTTGGAGCATTTGCAGTGGAGGGGGATTATGTAGAGGAGGGGATATTCATGGAGAAATTTATGCAGAATTGGGGTGGATTTGAATTATGGCCCGGAAATAGTGAAATCTGGTTTTGTGAGAAAACCAGGTGGTTTTCACGTGAGGGTTGAGCGGTAAACGGTATTGGCCTGAATGGATGTGATAATGCTCAGACGCCGACACCTGTCCAAGCCAAAACCGCTTATTTCACGTTGAAAATGTGCGTTAAAATTTTTGGTGGAATGAGCGTGAAATGGATCATGGGCTATCAGATCTGGGGGATCCAGATTGAGGGCGGAGGGTGAACGCGATGGGGGGAAGATGTGCAGTCGAGGGAAATGGTGGGACTTGCGGTGGACGTCAGCAATTTTATCAGGGAGTGAAAAGTTATCAGGCAGGGTGGTAAAATGATAGGGGAAGGGCGAGGGCCATCTGATCAACATGATCGATGGTGTAGTTCTGCCATCGGGGTGCACAGATAATAAACATTGGAGTGGAATGAGGTTTGAGTGGGGGGGGGGTGATAACCATTAGATCAAGATGATCAATGAATAGGATCATTCTAAGGAGAGAAATGGGGTGGGGGAATGATAAGAAGTGAAGGGAGCTTAAAGGGGCATGGAAAGGTTTTATAGAAAAAGGAAAGGACCAAGGGCTAAAGGGATTTTTGGCTTATCCCCTAGTTTCGGACCTTGGTCATATAGAGAAAGGGGCTGAGGGCTTAATCCCACAGGGGCTTAAGGCCCAACTTTATAAAAGGGTCAGGAAAAGGCCTAAAAAGTGGGTTTTTTAGACTTTTAGAGGTTCCGATAGGATCAAAAGGGTGATTTAAACCATATAAAGGGGTTTTTATAAGGTTTGGAGGGGTTTTGGAGGAAATGAAGGGTAAAAATGGGTTTTTTAGAGGAATATATGAATGTTTAGGGTAGGTGAAGATGAGTGATAAATGATGAAATGGAGTACTTTATGAAGGTGAAATGGTAGAAAGAGGGTTGAAAACAGTTTTTATTTGAATCAGTAGGACAAATTGGAAGGGTTGAGTGAAGTTTGTTAATGACATGATTTCTTTGAGGATAATGAATAGAGTGAGGTTTCAAGAACTCACAAGATTTTCACAAAAATTTTGTTTCTTGAAAGCTAAAAAATAATTAGCCATCATGAGGTATAACAAGATTTATAGATGGATAATAGTTACAACGTTTCCTCTGTCGAGTTAGCTTCGAGGCTGATTGACCACTCTGGTGTGCTTCCTTCGATGGTGGCATCCTAGACTGACCTACTGGTAGTAGTTCCCCCAACTTCTCCTTTGACTATGGGCAAAGCCTCAACACTTTCCATCCTCTTATTTAGTAGCTTGTAGTGAGGAGAGTCTCTGGTAACGAAGTGACGATGGTGAACAACTCCCACGTAAAGTGTGAACTTCTCGGTGAGAGCATATAGCTTCTTTTAAAAAATGTTGTTGTGATATTTGTGAGGTTGCATGGCAAGACCTAACATAGTTTTAGTCTGCCAATGCAATTCGACTTCCCTGTTGAACAAGTTCTCCCTAGCCCTCATCAGGCTAGGGTTAGGACTCCAATTGAATTTTTCATTAACCTCCTTAGTAGAAATGTGTTGGCATACCATCCTTGCTTGGTTTTCCAACTCAACGACCATGTGACGAGTGTCTAGATTAACCACTACATCATAGTTCTTAGAAGTGTTTCACGTTGCGATCTCTTCCCTAGTGGTGGGATTCATTCTTGGACAAGCCCAGCGCAAGGCATGAGCCCCTTGGCCACGGCCACGACCACTACTACTTCCCCACTGAACAGAGGAATTGGCACATCGAGTGGACATATTTGTGTAGGAATTGGGGTTGCAGGACATGTAGGAACAATTAGGGCAATGGCTCAAAGGGAGAGTGGCGGAGGGGCAGAGCATAAAGAGGATCTCGGCATGAACAGTGAAGTCAAACATAGAGAATGGATAGAGGGTTGGATATGAATAGGCGTAGGATGGAGGGGTCCAGTGAGAAGAGAGGAGGTGGGGAGTAATGAGCACTTGAGCAGGGTGCAAGGGGTAGCTAAAATTGCAGTTTCTCCTGAATGAGGATAGGCCTTCTGGGTGGCTTGACATAATGTGTCATGAGGTCCTTTTACTCCCTCTACCGTGATCACATAAAGTGGTGGCTAGGATCATGATTAGAGTTTGGAGGTGGTGTGTTATTCACCTGAACCTTGTCAGGTTTTTCCAAGAGGTCTTGTCTCATGATAATAGCACACTCTGACTTAAGCATTCCCTAACTGAGCTCATCCCAGGTTGTTGAGAGGAGCCTTTGGGAGCTCTTCACACTTCAATTGGCCAGCTTATCAGCCAGCTGGTATCCAGTTCGCCTGATAGCCTGGAAGGAGATTCCCTTCGAGTGATTAATGTGGATCTAAATCCTGTTGAGGATTTTGCTCAGCCTCCAGCTTTATGATACTTGCGTAGCTATTCTCCCATGCTATATTTTTCTACAAACTTGGATAGCGATCGTCGAGTCACCCTCGATGATAAGAGGCCAAATATTTTTAGCGTGAGCTATTTCAATTCCATGTTCGAGAGCCTGCAATTCTGCCATGTTGTAGGTGGAATGGTCAAGATTTCCATCATAAACCCAGATGATTTTCCCTATGGAATTCTTGAATATGCCTTTGAAACCTTCCATCCCAGGGTTTCATTTGGCAGCCCTATCATAATTTAGCTTCAAATTTCCTGACTATGGTGGGAGTCACAATTGAGAAGGGAAATGTTTGGAAGAGGTTTGGGAGATCAAGGTAATGATGGAGATAGGGATTTCCATTAATGAAAGGATTCGAAGATGTTCCTGGGATGGAGGGTTGGTAGGAGATTCCATTTTTGATATGGTAATCATTTCTTTGATCATTTTTCTGATTGATGAGATGACCCTTTCTTCTAAATTAGTGATTTCTCGAAAATTTTCTAGCATTCCGCTCCTTCGACAGAGACTAGAAAATCATCCTCGGTTGTTTGGATATGGTAGAGCACCAGTTTTTGATGGTGTTTAGGATGGAGGAGGGGTCTTTTTCAGTGGCATTGAATACTATAAAAGCATAATTCTAGATATTGTTAGCGTACCTGCATTCATTTAATAAATGGTTGTGGTTTCCTCATTGTCACCACATAGAATGCACCTAGAGGGGCCGATGAAGCCCTTCTTTTTTATATTTTCCCAAGTCAAGATATTCCTGTGCATTGTGAGCCAGAGGAAGACGAAAATTTTAGGCCATTTCCTTCACTCCCATAAGATCTTCCATTTCTTATTCAGAGGTGTGGAGGTGGGAGAAGCCAAGTAGCTGTAGGCTTCGTTGAAATTGAAGTTTCTAGCTGAATTCTTCCCCCATATGAGATTTTCTTCCTCATTTTCTATTTTGATCTATCTATTGCCCAGTTCTTTAGAGATTTTTTTCCAGGCCTTAGGATAGACATTGTGATCCCATTCTTCTTCAGTGAGCTAGAGCCTCTAGCCATCTTCTTCGTTGTTGGGCTGCCAGTAGTGATTGACCTATTTTTTGTTTTTATTTTCCATATTTGTCTTGATCTAGTTGAACTGTTCATGGTTAAATTTTGGGCATTGTTTCCATTCATCTTCCCAGAAGAAGGCTTTCTATCCTATGTCAGTTTCCCAGAAGTAGTGATTTTGTATGACTTCTCTACTTTCCCATGCCTGGTTCCAAATAAAAGATCCTTTAGCATACCATTTAGTCTGATAAGCATATCGTGATGATGGGAGGGGGTGTATTTTTCCTTCCATAACCTACCTAATGGGGAGTGAGGGTTGGTGATCCACCTCCACTAGGGTTTGTCTCCCATGGACTTACCCAAGATTTTTGGGTCTCTAAGGCCTAGACCACCTTCAGATTTGTGTTTGTAGACTTTTTTCCAAGCCATTGATGCCCATTTTCCTTTATTCTCATTGCCTTTCCACAGGTTGTTCCTCTGTATTCTTCTGAGATGGTGGGAGATGGATTTGGGAGCTGCTAGCGCCAAATAGAGATAGTGAGGAATGGCTTGTAGCACAGATTGAACCAGAACCAGACGGCTAGCCAGGTTCAGTAATCTAAAGCTCCAATTGGCTAGTCTATTTTCTATCTTAGATGTTAGGTTGTCCCAATTTTATTTGGATAAAAGCTTGTCGGTGAGGGGGAATCCCAGGTATTTGGAAGGGAATTTTAAAATTTTAAAGTCAGAAATCCTATCAATATTTCTTTGGATGATCAGATTGGTGTTGAGAAAAATCAATTTTTAATTCTCCACATTAATGTAGGTCCCAGAGGCATTGGAAAACTCAGCCTTGATGGATTTGAAAGAGTGGGCTTCTTTGAGAGTGGGATTTCCCATGAGAAGGGTGTCATCCACAAATTTTTGATGAGTGGAGGGGGGTATAGAATTGTAAATCTTGATCATGTAGATAACCGCTTGAGAGGAAGTAGTGTTGATGGAGTGGCTGAGTCCCTCCACCATGATAAAAAAGAGGAAGGGGGAGATTGGATCTCCATGCCTAATGTCTTTGGAAGGATAAAGGTTTGGGAGGGGGATCTGTTGAGAAGGATAAAGAAGAACGCCCTAGAGACTAGAGCCATAATCCCTTTTATGTAATATTTGTTGAATCCAAATGCCTCTAGGACTTTCCTCATATATTCCCAGTTGATTTTTTCAAAGTCTTTGGACATGTCTGGTTGAATTAGCATGCCCGGATTCTTTGTTATTAGAGGTAGTGCATGATTTCTTGTGAGAGAACAATGTTGTGAAGGAGTTTTTGGCCTTCAACATATCCCGATTGGTTCTATGAGATGATGAGGGGCATAATAGTCTTGATCATGTTGGATAGGAGTTTGGAGATGATATTGTAGATGACGTTGAAGAGAGTTATTGGTCTGAAATTGTCAGGGGAGTCAAAACCTTCCCATTTTGGAACTAAAGTTAGGAAGGTGTAAAAGCTTTCAAGACTGATTTTTGAATGTGAAATTCCTCAACAAGTTCGTGAACTTCCTCCTCAAGAAGAGGCGAACAAACCTTGAAGAAATCTGTGGTAAAGCCATCCGGGCTAGGCGCCTTCCCGTTTGGCATGGACATCACCACTTCTTCAACCTCTTGCATAGAGACTTTTCTCAACATCATTTGGCTATGTTCCTTTGTCTAGATGATAGGAATGTGCCTTCTAATGTTGTATTTTAATTTGCAAGGGATTTTTGATTTTTTCCTCTTAACTTTTCAATTAATCACGATTAAACAATGTGATTAACTTCATATTTATTTTAACTAACCTATTTCAATCATGATTAAACTGTGTGATTGATTTATTCACTAAACTAAACTAAATTTATTATTTTTATCCTAATCACGATTAAACTGTGTGATTAAACTAGTTATTCTACTTCTCTTATTACAATGTGGCATTTTAACTAGCAGCATGCTTTATTCAAATATTTATAAGTATTGATTGATGTATTTTTTCATTATTTGAGTGGAATTTAAGCTTGCTCACTCCTATTGAATTTTTTTTTTGATAGGTTATTTTATTCTTTTTCTTTTTTCTCATGTTTTTAGATTTTTTTTTTTTTTTTTTTACATATCTATTTTTTATCCTATTTTGTTATAATTTATTTTCATTTCTTTCTTTTTCTTTTTGGAAATAAGTTTGCAGAATGGAAAGTTATTTACAACATATCATGTACAAAATAACAACTACAATCAAGTCATCCTATAAAATATAAGACTCTAACAGTATAAAAAAGGTAACTGGAAGTACAATAGAAATGCATTATCAAGAGTCACAAAGGTTGAGTGAGATGCATGGGGTTGAGACTCTACATACCATTTCGCAAAAACTCCTATGAGTGTGCATTGAAAAAGGTATAGATAGATAGAATTTTCTGTAATGGAATTATAGGAAAACTATAGATTTTAACCCTGTACAAAAATTATCTGCAAAAAAAATCTTAAAACATAAAATAAACAATAGCGAGACATAAAAATAAAAAATATATACACAAAGATTTTCCCCTAGATCCCAAAATTGGGACTAATAGCTTTATTATTCATTATGTTCCTTTCAATGTTACAATACATATATATACTTGTTGAAGCATTCATAAACCCAATCCATTAACCATAGATTAAAACATAAATGTAGTTCCCTTGACCAGATCTACAAAATACCATGGACAGAAAATCATCATTCCCAAAATAATGTGCTAAACCCATGCACAAAACCATAGGTAGGTCTACCCACCGATTATATTCCAGGCATGGGGCTAGTCATGCAAATAATATAATACACACCCAAAAAACACCACATATGGAAGGAGAAACCTGATTTGTGGAATCCTCACCTAGATTTCCTTAAAATTTGGGAATGTTAGAAGGGAGTTTAGTTGGAATAGGTAGCCAATTAACAATATGGAGGATAGGATCATTGATAAGCTGGTTCAAATCAAGGAGACCCAAACCAACCCTTTAGGGTAGTAAGTATTTACTAGTGGCCATATCTAATGAAGTTATGACGTTACCTCCTTAAGGTTTTTCCTGGTTAAGACCAGTGTTACCACCTGGGTTGCAAATGTTATTAGTGCTTGTATTGGTTCTGGTGTTACTGCCTGCATTTTCAGTTGAAATGTTAGTGGCATGTGGTTGATAGGATTCAAAATCAGAGGATGAAGTGGATGTATAAAATTACTAGAGTCTATATGGGGACTAGGTGCAGAGTTTCTAACTCATAGAGAAAGAGTTAAGGGATGTCCTAACAAAAATTAAGGGTGAATACCATGGAGTCTCTGCAACGAATTTTGAGGGGTCCAATGGTGTCACAATAAGATAAACAATGAAGGCTAAAGGATATTGATAAAGGAAAAAGAACAACAGAAAGAATGCAAACACCTAGTGCAGTGGTGCAAAGTGAAATCTAACAACAATGTATTTCTACTCTAATTCAAGAAAGAATTCCCTATAAAAGAAAAATGACCTCTAGCCTTAAGGTTAACTACTTCTAAAATAATTCCTAGTTTTATGTTTTTGATGGCTTCCAAAAAACTTCTTACTTGAAAAATCCCATCTTCGCAAGAATAGCGGTTGAGGGGAAGGTAGGGTAGAGGGATGGTTGTTTCCCATAACCACCCCTATAAGGTTTTTTCCTAATAATGTCCACTAAGTTACCTATGTCCCACAAGGGTGCATGAATATTTGGATTCTGGTAATCAGTTGTCAGCATGGGATTCCCTGCCATGCATTGGGTAGCCTCACAAAGAACTACTCACACCATGCCCTAATTCTAACCCCCTCTCAAATTGGTTTTTTATGCATTTTACTTTTGACCATGGGATGGTGGAGGATTTTCAAGCTCACTACAAGGACTTCTATGTCTCAATGGAAATGATCAATGGGTGTTATTGGAAGCCTATCCCACCAATCATAACTTAACTAATATATTTTTTTTCCCTAATTCCCAAGTGAGCTTAAATATTTGTGTGTTGTTAATTTATTAATTTGGAGTGTTTAAAAGTCTTGTCTTAGCAGAAAAAACCAAGCATACATTCACTTTAGGTGTGAATGTGTGGATAAATGTGTGTTTCAATGGGTTAATTAAAGCATGTTTTTACATGTCGGTATGCTGCTAAGAAATAAAGTGTAAAACTATAAATTACACTGGAAATGAATAACAATTTAAAAACTAGATTAAACACACTATTTCCTAGCTAAAAAGTATATGAAGACAATATAAAAAATGATGACAAGAAAAACAACCCAAAGAAACAAAAATAACAAAAAATCGAATTCCAAATGTGGCTAGGATCTAAGATCAAAGATGTTGAAATGATGCGGTAAAAAACTAGCAAAGACAAGTGGTTGAGGGCTGGAAAATAACAACAAACAAACTATAAAAATAATGAAACCTAAAAGGACCTTAGAGAGGAAAATGAAACCCAAGCTACAAAAGGAAACCAAATGATGCTACTACGGCCTAAAAGGATTGGAAAGAAATGAAAACAGTGCTAGAAAATAGTGCTTAAAATTTTTGAATACTGGACTCATCAACTCAACAAATTCTCTTTTCACTGGTGGAGGTGTGCTTCAAACCCCAAGGGGCTTCTTACCTTCCTCCTAAAGAGAGAAAAAACTAAGAATATCTAGGCCTAGGGATTGGACAAGAACATAGAAAAAACACTCCCCAATACACTAAAAGAACTAAGACATTAAAAAATATAGAAAAAAATGCAAAAATCTAGGAAAAAAGAGGTAGCACAAAAAATGACTTATTTCCTGAATTGTAGCGCAAGTTTTGGACTTAAACCTGTATTGGCCATTGAAAATAGGTCCTCAAAAAGCTTGTTGTGTCTCTGAGACTCCCAATTCACATATTTTTTGCATAAAGTGCTATCTCCTACGCGGTTGGTACCTGTAACTTGCAAAAAATAAACGAAAGCATTAAAAGAGATAGATCATTCCAAAAAACCACTAAAAAGCTAAAAATAGAAAAATAAAGTGATAAAAATGCAAAAATGAAGTCACCAAGGTTTTGAAAATATAAACCACTGGAGTCTTCCTTTGTTAGTATGAATATTTCTTGAAGATGTACCAAAAACCCTCACTTTATTTATTGGTGATGAATAGCCCTAACAACCCCAAAAAAAGAAGAAGTAAACTCCATAGTCTTCAGTTTAAAAATTCAGATCTGAAAAAATTGATTATATAAAAACCTGCAAAAACCTAAACATGTAAACTAAAAATGAAAGGAGAAAACCACACAATATTATAAAATGGAAATGAAATAATTTTATTATATTAAAAGGATGAATACGCCTGATGGAAGAGAATGTAGACTCGAGTCTAGATCATCCCCTTTAGTGGGATGGGTTATTTTTTCCCTTGTGTTTCAACAAATGCTCTCTCTCTCTCTCTCTCTCTCTCTTAAAAGTTTGCAATGGGAAATCGAGGATAATTGTTTTGAGCTCACTGTGGGAACTCAAATATTTTAGGATGATAGTGACAATGATGAAATGGTCATTTGTGTAGAGTGAGGGAAAAACCTCTCTAATTATAATAAAATACTAGGATAGATCTAGATCTAGAAAAATGATAAAATATTAATATAACAAATCAAGATCTAACCGTTAGGAGTATTTTATTATATTTGAGAGAGGAAGATATTTTTGAAGTGGTAAAAAAATGTTTATGTAAACTAACTAAAAAATAATTATTTATTGAGTTAATTAAGGAAAGTGGTTAAAGCAATTAATAAATAAAAAATATTTATTAATTAATTTAATTAGATATGGTCAAAGTGGGTTAGAAATAATTATTAAATAATGATTTAATAATTATCTCATAGGATAAATGTGTAATGAATAAGGAATAATAAATAAATAATGATGTATTTAATTATTCCTAGGACATACAGTCAAACGAGATTAGGAATAATTAGTAAATAATGATTTCATAATTATTTCAAGGGAGAGAAGTAAAATGATTAAGGAATAATAAATTATGATTTATTTGTTGGGTGTGGAGCTTAATTATCATCTTGATTTAGAGGTCCTTGTTTCATCCGGATGTATACCCCAGGAATACTATCCACCCCTCCAGGTAGGAGGGGGGGGGGGGGTGCAGGGGGGGCTTGTAAAATTTCCTTGTAAAATATTGTAATTTCGTATTCAATCTGGGTTGTTCATTAGGCACATGATATGACGATAGAAGGTATATTTAATATATGGTTTTTTTCCCTAGAAGGAAACCCCTATGTTTTATGAGGGAATTTTATTGCAAATGTGTGTTGAGAGTGTATTCTGAACGAGAAAGAGAAAGGGGTATTGTGTGAGAGAGTAGAGGATATTACAACGGATCTATTGTAGGTTGTCTCCTAATTTTTCTAGATAATATAAAGACAAGACTTGTTGTTTCTTTGTGGAAGTAGCCCAAGCTAGGTGAACCACATATATCTGTGTCTCTCTTCTTTTATATGTTTTTTGTGTCTGTATTTCCACATATTTTTATGTGTTCCATTGCTCTGTAATATATAATTTTCTAACAACTACTATCATAGTCAAAGGTATTTTTGGCTAATAAACTCGCTGGAAAGAAGGGTGCGTAGTTCGTGTGGGAGTAATGGCGAAAGATGGTACGTTTAGGGTCGAGAAATTTAACGGCCAAAACTACCCGCTATGGAAGATGCAGATGGAAAACTATCTGTATTAGAAAGATCTGTATCTACCATTGAGAAAAAAAACAAAGAAGCCATCGAGTATGACTGACGCAGAATGGGAGATTCTCGACAGAAAGGCACTTGCAACAATACAGTTGTGCCTCACGGTGTCAGTAGCCTTCAATATTTCGAAGAAAATGAAAATAGAGGGTTTAATGATGGCATTGGCCAGACTATATGAAAAACTCTTAGCCTCAAATAAGGTATTTATTATGAAATGTTTATTTAATATGAAGAAGTCAAAAGGTGGATATGTTGCTGACCATTTAAATGAATTTAATACGGTTGCCAATCAATTAAGTTCTGTAGGGGTAAAATTTGATGATGAAGTTAGCGCTCTGTTATTTCTATGCTCATTTACAGAAAGTTGGAATGGTTTATGTATGGACATTAGTAACTCTATGTGTGGGTCTAGTACTTTAATGTTTGATGATGTTTTTGGTGCTATCCTTAGAGAGTAAATGCAATGGAAAAGCTCCAGTGAGACATTGGATAATGATTTGAGTGAAAATACTAGGGGAAGAATAATGGAAAGATTAAAGAGCATAGGATATCGTAGTAAATCAAGGAATGGCAGATCCATGTCCAGATCAAGGATAGTGTGCTAGAAATGTGGGAAGAAAGGACACTTGAAGAAATATTGTAAGTCTCGGAAGGGAAAATAAGGAGACACATAGCAAGAAAACAATTATAAAGTGAATGTGACAGGTGATGTGTTGCAATATGCTTTGATTATTTCTTTATAAAATTGTATTGATGCCTGGGTGGTAGATTCAGGGGTCTCATTCCATGCCACACCTGATAAGAAAAATTTTCATGACTATTTTCAAGGAGATTTCAGAGAGGTTCATTTGGGTGATGATAAACACTCTAAAATTGTTGGAATGGGTAAATTTCTTGTAAAATAGAAAAATTGAAACAAATGTTTATTAAAGGAGATAAGGCATGTTCCAGATTTGAAGAAAAATATTATTTCAATAGGGAATTTAGGAAGTGAAGGTTTTGTGAAAAAATTTACAGAAAAAACATGGAAGGTCACTAAAGGAGCGTTGGTAATAGAAAAAGGAGAAAATATTGTTACATTGTATTTATGCAATGGTATTTCTAATTGTGTTAATTCTTCAAACTCCACAGGAGAAGATGCAACATTATGGCATCATAGGATTGGACACATGAGTGAGAAGGGGACGAAGATTCTTCACTCAAGAAATTTATTGCCAGGTTTGAAGAATATTGATTTGGATTTCTGTGAGAATTGTATTTATGAAAACATAAGAGAGTCAAATTTCTTAGAGTTGCGAAAGAAAAAAAGAGCAAAAAATTAGAGCTTGTGCATATAGATGTATGGGGACCTGCTTAGGTATCATCTCTTGGTGGCTCTCGTCATTATGTTATTTTTATTGATGATGCAACTAAAAAAACTTGTATTTATCATATTCACAATAAAACTCATGTATATGATACTTTCAAGAAATGGAAAAATTTGGTTGAGATTGAGACATGAAAGAAGTTGAAGTGTCTCAGATCAGACAATGGAGGTGAATATTGTAGCAAAGAGTTTGATAAGTACTATTCATAGAATGGAATTCACAAAGAGAAGATGGTTCCAAGAACACCACATGAAAATGGTGTGTTAGAAAGGATGAACAAGACAATCATGGAGCGCGCAAGGTGCATGAGATTGCATGCAGGATTGCATTTGCAATTTTTGGTAGATGTTGTAGATACTAAGATAAAAAAAATCAGAATATCCACAGTCTTCATTTTGGCTTAAAATGAAGACCGTGGATATTCTGAGTTTTTTATCTCAAAATATACACCATAGAAACCTCTAAAATATTGTTGTAGGTATTATTGTTTATCTAATAAATAGAGGGTCTTGAAGTTCCTTGGACGGTGGTATTCCAGAGGAGGCATGGACAGGTAAAAAGGTAAGGTACTATTTTTTAAAGCCTTTTGGTTGTGAGACCTTTGTCCATATTAATAAATAAAATAGAACAAAAATTGAGGAAACATCAAACAAATGTACCTTTATTGGATATGGTGTTAATGATTTTGGTTATCGCTTATATGACTATGAAAATAACAAAATCATTAGGAGAAGAGATGCAATATTCAATGAAAAGGTCTTGTATAAGGATTAGTTGTAGGAAAAGAAATAAGAAAAAGAAAACAAAGAATACATAGTTCTTGATGAGATAACAAAAAAAGTAAAGGTGCCTGGAAATAATAATATTCAACACCCACAACAAAAACAACCACCACAATTAAAACAGGCACATCAAACACCTGAAAGTGGTGTCAGAAGATCTAATAAGATAATTATACCCCCTGAACGATACTCTCCTTCATTATATTATGTATTGTTGATTGATTCTAGTGAACCATAATGTTATGAAGAAGCACTATAGGTAGAAACTAGGAAGAAGTGGGAGCTAGCCATGAAATAAGAGATGGACTCCTTGGTACATAACCAGACTTGGGACTTAGTCAGGTTTCCTGTAGGTAAAATAACATTGAAGAATAAATGGGTTTATAGGTTAAAGGAAGAAGATGGAGCCTAAACAGAGGTACAAAGCAAGAATTTTGGTGAATGGATTTGCAAAGAAGAAATGTATTGACTTTGATGAAATATTTTCTCCTATTGTTAAAATGACTTCAATTAGAAATATTTTAAGTCTTGTAGCAGTGGAATATTTGCATCTTGAATAGTTAGATGTAAAGACAATTTTTCTCCATGGATATTTAGAGGAAGAGATCTATATGAAGCAACCACAAGGATATGATGTCAAAGGGAAAGAAAAATTAGTGTTTAGGTTGAAGAAGAGCTTCTATGGCTTAAAACGGGCTCTGAGGCAGTGGTATCTAAAATTTGACAGGTTTATGTCTGAACAAGGTTATACTAGATGTCATTATGATCATTGTGTTTATCTAAAAAATAAAATGATGGTAACTATATTATATTTTTATTGTATGTATATGACATGCTTTTTGCAAGGTCTAACGTGTAGGAAATAAATGTTCTCAAAGGAAAATTGGCAAATTCATTTGAAATAAAGGATTTGGGAGCTGCAAAACAAATCCTTGGTATGAGAATAACTAGAGACAGGAAAAATCACAAATTAACATTGTCTTAGAATGAGTACATACAAAATTTGTTGGAAAGATTTAATATGCAGATTGCAAAACCATTTAGTACACCTTTGGCTAACCATTTAATACTTAGTAAGGAGATGTGCCCCAAGGCCCAAGAAAAAATGGATTATATGTCTAAAGTTCCATATGCATCAATAGTTGGAAGATTAATGTATGCAATGGTCTACACAAGGCCTGATATTGCACATGTAGTAGGAGTTGTAAGCAAGTACATGAACAATGCAGGAAAAGGAAATTGGATGGTAGTGAAATGGATTCTCAGGTATTTTAGAGGTACCAAAAATCAAGAATTATGCTTTGGTTGTTCAAATATTTCTCTACAATGATATGTTGATGCAGATATGGAAGGTGATAGAGATAAAAGGACGATCACTATAGGTTATGTATTTATTGTAGGTGGAACACCTATTAGTTGGGTTTCGAAAATGCAAAGTGTTGTTTCACTTTAAATAATGAAAGAAAAATATGTTGCTTATACAAAGGCTAGTAAAGAAATGATTTGGTTACAAAGGTTTATGGCTGAATTGGGTAAGAAGAAGGAGATGTGTAGGATATACAGTGACATCCAGAGTTCCATTCATATTGCAAAGAACTGAACATTTCATTCCAAGACTAAACACATACAGCTCAAGTACCATTTCATACGGTCAGTGTTGGAAGATGGAAAGTTGAAGCTTGAAAAGATACACACTAGCCAAAATCTTGCAAATATGTTAACAAAATTTGTAACATGGGAGAAACTGAGGTTTTGCTTAGTTTCAATTGGTCTTCAAGTATGATTATCAAGATGAGAAACAACTAGGTCTAAAGTGGATTCATTTTCCAACAAATTAAGAAATGGTGGAGCTGCTACGATCAGTCTCCAAGTGGGATATTGTTGTGTTTGGAGCCTCATTATCATATTTATTTAGAGGTCTTTGTTTTAGCTGGATGTATACCCCAGGAAGACTATACACCCCTCTAGGGGGGATAATTGTTAGGTGTGGATACTGATTATCATCTTGATTTAGAAGTATTTGTCTTAGATGGATGTATACCCCAGGAAGACTGTACACACCTCCACATATGGGGGGGATTGTCCCCCCTTCTGGCGGTTCAGGGGGGCCCAGCGCCCTAGCTTGGGGGTTCAGGGACCAGCGGTCTCCTGGTGGGGATTCGGTGGTAGTGCCCCTGAAGCTAAAAATAGATGTAATTTCATAGCCCATCTGGTTCGTTCATTAGGAAGATGATCAGACGTTAGAAGTTATGTTTAATTTATGGTTTTTTTCCCTAGAAGGCAACCCCTCTGTTGTATGAGGTAATTATATTACGACTGTGTGTTGAGAGTGTATTATGAGCGAGAAAGAGAAAGGGGGATTGTGTGAGAGAGTATAGGATATTACAATGGATCTATTGTAGGTTGTGTATCTTCATTTTGCTGGATAATATAAAGGAAGGACTGGTTGTTTCTTCGTGGACGTAGCCCAGGCTAGGTGAACCACATATATTTGTGTCTATCTTGTTTTATATGTTTTCTGTGTTTGTATTTTTGCATACTTTTATGTGTTCCATTGCTCTATAATATATAATTTTCTAATGTTATTTAATTATTCCTATGAGTGGGTAGGGACATGGCAGCTCCTCCATGCAGAATCTGGCTTGGCCACATGGCCACCCATTTCTCCCGTTCGTCCGCTCTTAAATACTCCAACTGCCTGCCTCATACCGGTCTTAATCCCTCTGCCTCCATCATTTATGTATGTCCAGTCTACAAGCCCTCCCACTATTTCATGGCACCCCTCACCATTGCTTTGGTATTCTCCTCCTATAGCCTCAGCCTTTCGGTTCTTTCTACCAGTTGCAACTTCAAGATCTTTTGTGACCTTTCTTCACTTGCCTTGCCACCTCTGTCCTCCTGCCACCCTTCTTCCTCTCCCCTCGCACCAACTCCCTCCTGCATAGACATGCCGCGGAGGCACAGGATGAGGTGCCATAGGGGTCAAGGCAGAGTTCAGACCTCTCGCCCTCCCATCCCCATTCATGAGGATAGTCACCCTCCTCCTCCTGAGGATAATTAGGCCTCTTACTAGGTTTCATTATGATTCCTCTGGCTCCTTGGACTACCCTCTAGTCACCGCCACCCTCACGGTGTGCTTTCAGGATGCTCCATCCAGCTTTGCTGGCTCTGGTGCGAGAAAGCGTCTCAGGAAGTCCACCATTTCCCTTTCTCCCCCTCATCATTCCCAGAAATATAAGGTGTTACCCATAAAAAAAGGTGCGCATTCATCCAGTAGTGAAGGAAGCAGAAATCCTGAGCATTCTGCAGATGAAAAGGGAAAAGGCAACGACAACCCTGTGTGTTGTGCCACTATGCCTGAGCCCACAGGGCAGCCGTCGAATAAGGATGAGGACATGTCAGATGACTACAGGTGCCTCATCATTGAAGAGCCTCCGCCTCATGACAAGTAGCATGCCATGCAGCCTTAGAATCAAGAGATCACCTCTCTTTATGAATATTTACCTTTCTGTTTTCATGTTTCTCCTGAACAATTCGATATTCTCCTAGATATTTTTTGTAAATGTTGGTTTCCCTACCCAGGGTAAAACATTTTGGACTGGTTTCCCCAACTGGGGTGGTCATATATTTGTTTTTTTGAACTCTGCTCCTTCCAGAATTGGCTAGCATAGCAACTCCAGAGGAGAGCTTGGAAATTTATTTTATGTGCAATATAATAGAATAGTCTTATTTAGAAAAAAAAAACTATTCCTATGAGTGAAAACATTTTTAATTATTTTTACTAGAAGGGTAAATATGAAAATACCATGAAATTAATTAAATGAATTTCTGGGTTATTTTTAAGTTGGTAAAAATAAATAATTTAGGAAAATGATTCTCTAAATCATTTCCTAATGAAAAGTGGATTTTTATGTGTAAAAACCATACTACATGGTGTACTACTATCATCCTATTGGAAAATTTCTAGGTGATCACTTTTTAGATGATAACAAGCCATGGAAGTCAATCTTCCAGAGGTAACTTACCTCTTCTCTACACTCCATTGAAAGGTTGTTAGAATTAGTTTTAATGGCTTCTGGCCAAAAATTGAAGCTTTATTCTAGTGGTTTTCACTTCTTGGACACCCAATTATGACATTTATTTATGTTCCAAAGGTTTCTTCATTGTCTAATTTGATACACAGAAGGATATGAAATTTGTTCTAAATGAAGGGTCATGGTTCTGGGTTAGAGTTGGGCTCCTCATCACTCCATGGTTCCCCAAGTTTTCTGCCACAAATATGGTGGTCTCAACCATGTCTTTATGGGAAATAATTCCAAACCTCCCTCTCCCTTTCTAGCATCACAAAGTGATCGAGGATATTAGAAATACTCTTGGAAAATTAAAAAAATTGGACTTGGAGAGAAATAAGAAAGATATTTTTACTTTTACATGACTATGCATGGTGATACACCTTAGAAAAGGTCTAATAGAACACATAATTTTGAAGCACAAAACATTCAGTGTTCTCAAGTTTTAGATTATGAGAACACGAAAATTTGATGTCAAATATTCTTTCAAACAAGACATTGTCTAAAGCATGTACCCATAGGAAAAAAAAAGCCCAAAAGTAAAAGAGGCAGCTCAACAAGACAAAATGATGTTATTTTTCAGAGCTGTACCTCTTAGAAGAGGAATAAGAAGATATCAAGTAGAGCTATCTTACTCAATTAGTAGCAAATGCAATGGCTCAACTTGGAAACCAATCAAATGGGCATGTTGCGGCACAATCAGGAATCATCACCCTTATTTAGAAGGGTACTAAATTTCATGATTTTTAGGCATCAGAAGGTAATGGGGGCACAAAAAGAGCTCATGTATCTGACAACCTAGGCTTAGATAATAAAGCTTCTCATATGGAATCAGGAAGATAATTGGCAATGGTTCTTGTTGAGCCAAGAACCAAGTTCAGATGGTTGGAAAAAAGTGCAAAAAAAGAAAGGTAAAAAAGAGAAGCTAAGTGTGAATGATCACACTTAATGTGGCATTTCCTTTGTTGTATGGTTTCCAAAAATTATTATTCCCTTTGTCAGCTCAAATTCGTGAGGTGGTTTCTCTAGAATGTTCATAGCATATGCAAAATGTAATTTTATTTTTCCTTCAACATGAATAAAATTATGCATCTCAACTTCTTTCTTTAGAAATAATAAAAATATAATTTTTCTCATCCAAAAAAATTTACGTATTGAACAATACCCACTTTAACTAAAATTTATGAAAATTACTTATTATTTTTAAGTACATATATAAAAAATAAATTATTAAAAATTATGAAGATATATAATATAATTTTTTATTAATTGTCTCTCTTAAATTCAAATGTTTCTCCGGAATTGGTTTTTGGTTCAAACCACTCTTCCCTTATGGTCAATGAAAAATATATTAAACTACTTTGTATCGTTTGGAATGACCATCAATTATTTAATTTTTTATAAACATTGAGTGATAACACATTTTATATTTTCAAATGTGGTTACACCCACCAAAAGTGATACTAAATATAAAAACTAACATCTTTTATATTTTCAAATGTAGTTACAGCCATGGAAAATAATACTAAATACAAAAACCAAATTCTCCAACATGCTATCTAGTTCATGAATCAATCTCTAATGCTTGCATCATATTGTGAGAAATGATGGTGTGGGTCTATCTAATATTGTATAATTATCAATAATTTTACATGCCTGTGACTCTATGTAGCTTACAATGCCTAGTTGCAGTATGGGAAGAAGCTTCCCTAGCCTAAAATTTATCCATTAGTTTATTGATGAAAGCGTATCTCTCATTGTACCTTGTTTGAAGGCATGGCCCCTAACTCTTTCTGTTGGTAATATTTAAACATCCTTTAACTTGTTTGTTTTTTTGTAATATTCGACCATCAATTTCTATTTATATCCAAAAACCACTTACAATTGAATTTCATTGGAGCCCAGTGTTGTCCTGCTCAAAAGACCAACAGCTTGTTGAGTACATAACATAATATCGACCACCAGAGTGTGAAAATATTGATGTTGTGGATTACCAACTGTACAAAAAATACCATAGATACTAACAGATGATCATTTTATCCTTTAACAACTAGTACCATACAAGGATAAGGATGACAAAAAACATAAGAACAACCACCAACTATGAAACCATGACACATAAACGAAAGTAGAGATGAACTCATTCGTCCAGGATGATCATCGTGTAATCTAGAGAGGAATCTACACTGACCATATTGATTGGTTGTGCATTTATAACTGCTTCTTCATTTCGAGGTGCATTTGAGTCGGTATCAGAGTCTGATATGATATAGCATTCTATTTTTTTCAATATAGCCACAATTTCATCCATATCATAACAAATATCCCTCAATATCCTCTCCAAATCCTTCTAACCCACAAAGGGCTTGTAGTTATCTAGTTGTTTGTCTCAGAGAACCATGTGAAAAAGGGTCTCCATCTACCTATGTGTTGATATATAATGCATGAAATATAACCTTCTCTTCCTGATTTTACCAGGTTCTAGCACCCATTTGGTATTTCCACTGCAGACTTCATAATCTAAGTAATACATTCGATCTATAGACTCCTCAGCTTCCAAAGTTTGAATTTCCTTCCGCACCTCCATCGAAACAACATCAAATAAATTGGCAAGTGACTCCCACCCAAAGAGTCACCAGTGTCTAGAAGAACATGCCCCTGATATGCCTCCCTTGCAGCTTAGCAATCATTGACGTGGGGCCATAAAATACCAGATGCTACCGTAAAAATTGAGCATGAACAATTTGGAGAAAGAAATTCAGCTGACTTTGGCTAGAAAATGAATGGGATAACCTAAATAAGACCTAAAGGACTGAGTGAGAATTAACATAGAGCTTAAACTTCTCAACTGGGAACTCAATATATATATAATCGAGGAAAATACAAGAGAATGAATCATGACCCAACTGTACATTAAACCATTTATAGACCAAAATGAAAGAACAATTGACTTCTTGTGAATTTAGAGGAACCTTCAGGAGAACTCGAGAGTGAAAAAACTTAGAACCAAACATAAAAATACCCAATGTACCAAAATCCATCGATCAATATAGGGAAATTAGCTCAAGGGATTGAAGGTTTTCAGCAGGGAGAGTGAAAACAAGCTCAAATGAAGGTCTAGACGAGGTGTTATGCAGAAAGCACACAAAAAACATTAGCTCCCTAGATGTAATGCCTTACCTCTCGTTGTTATATTCCTACAGCTGAGGGACTATAATTGAAAAAAATCCCACGATAAAACTTGAAATGAACTGAACCACAAAATATTTGGAAAGAAAACACCAATAAAAGTGAACGACATTGATACTAAAACTGACCTAAGCCTCAGATGGTATACGAAAACGACTAGCAAAAATACTTAATATGACCTGAAAATTGGAGGTTAGGATGAGAAACCACTAGTAATGGGAATCCTCCCTTGAAATGGTAGTTATCAGGTGAGTGAATAATGCAGCAGAGAAGGTGGAAGTCTAGATCGAACCCTATATGAAGGACTAGTGAGGTTTGCCTCCTTAAACTCGCCAGTGATGTTCACAACCCTGAAACATGAAGCGAACTGGTATATAATGAAAGATACAGGAGGAAATGTTTATCATACATGAGACAAGGTCAAATATATACACCCACCAAAAGCCAAGTGTAACGCTTCTCCTAGGATTTTTCAATCCAAAGATTTCGCATAATGGTGATGTTATAAATGAGCCTCAATCATCTGTCAGTGGAATGTAAAACCATATACAATACAACATATGTTCTCGCCCCCATACTTGCATTGATTAAAGAGTTGAAATCTCAAAAATCATATGCAAACTTACATACCCTATCTCCCACCCTCCTGAATTTAATGTGAAAACACCTCTACCATACGGAGGCCCTACATAAACCAACGTTTTCCGACAAGAATTTTAAGTCCTACCAAGTGGAGGCCATGGCATGTTCACCAAGACCCACCTCGAACTTGGGCAAACAAAACATTTTCATGTCAATCATGATTGGAGGGATAACCTATTGTCAAAAAATGGAAGCTTCATAATTATCGATGTTATAAAACTGGAAAAGCACCCCCATCGAAGATCATCACCTCTACTCATTGCCTATCATGTGCCTCTACTCATTGCCTATCATGTTCCACCTGTTAGCCACCTATGAAATTTTTTATACTAAAAGGTGGCTAAATCATTTTTGAGCCTTCAAGGAACAAAATTTATTGCAAAATGTGTTGGCTCTTGAAGACTCTTGAAGGCCTCATGCCTCTGTCCAAATATTTACTGTTGTTCCTATTTCACACTCAGAAATTCGGCTGATTTCCAAGACAAAATACTGCTGCAAACTCCTTTTTTCCTTTTCCTTTTATCTTTCTAAACTAACCTCATTTTAACCCCTTTATCCACCATGAAATCTTTCATTTTCATCTTTTCCCCCCTTTCCTTTCATCAAAATCCCTTTGATAAGGTTTAAAGACTCCTTCTTTGCCTTATCGAAACCCTCAAAACCTTTGAAAAACATTGAAAACTTCACAAAAAATACATATTTTTGTTCAAAACCCCCTTGGGCTAAGTCTTTAACCCTTCCCCTCCATACACCTTGGTGCTAGAACCATGCGCTTATCACATCGCCCGATCGTAATTAGCCCTTCCTCCATAAACCCCCGATCATATGGTTCTCCATATAACCCACGGCCCCGTAGATGGGCGCCAAGCCGTATTCAAAATTAATATTTCGCCTCGACGTATAAACCTTCGTTTATACAAATTTGTCGGTTTTTATTATGTCCTAAGGTTTTCCGCCAGTTTAAATTTCTAGTCACTCTCCACCATCGATCTGATCTGCAGATCGATGGCGCACAGTCTATCGCCCCAGTGGTCCCCGCCAGCCACTAACTATTGCAAAACCGGGCGGAATCCATCGCACCGCCTTTGAGAGCGAGGTGGTTTTCCCCGATCGGCAGCAATTCCATTCACCGGCTGACATGTGGCTTTGAGCCATTCCGTAATATCATCCTCATCGCACGTTAAAGTTTGGACATGGGCCCGGCGCGATATTGACGTACACCATCCGATTTGAGGTTGCTCATCGGACGGTGATCGCTCACTGAAGATGCCTGTGCAATAACTAGGGTATGACGCAGTATTAAAAGCATCTATGTTGTCGATCTGATCTGTAGATAAACGGCCCACACTTTCTCACCCTGATTCCTTATCCAGTCAGCATTTTCAGACCCAGGGTTTTATTTCGCCCTAATTTTATTGAAAATCTGAGGTCCAGGTGCATTTTATAAGGTTTATTGGCGCCTTTTCTCCGCCGCTGATTGTGTGGGCCGATCTCATCCGACGGCCCACGTTTATCCCGATCCCCAAACCAGATTTTGTGACCATTTTTGTCCAAAACAAAGGTTTTTAACCATTTATCTCTGTTTCACTTTGACTTTCACCTCCGATCCTGACTATCGATCTCTGCGCGATCGACGACTCCAATTTAATTCCTCCCTCTGTTTCCTTTTGACTCCCTCTGATCAATCTCAACCGTTGGATGATGCCATCCAACGGCCACGCTCTCCCCACTCGCCTTCTGAATAAGTAAACCTATGCATGCAGGATTTTATAACATTATTTGTATTTTTCAGGGTTGCAATGGTTTCTCCGCTATGTCTAAAGGAAATTCAGAGGCAGAGGGTGACGATCCTCCTGCCTTTGTTTCATCAAAAGGAATCATTCACAGGTTTCAACTCCATGTTTCATCAATGGTTCATAAGGCATTGATGCCATTCGATCCCTGTGTAGCCTTGCACACCCATGAACACAGCAAGTCAATCACAAATCAAAGAGTATTAGGGTCGAAGACAGAAACGCACCAAAACGGAATACTGAAGACAAATTTATGATAATTATGGTTAAGATTGATTATCAAAATCCAAATCCTCCCAATTAAAACACAATTAAAAGGGAATCAAAGTGTTTTATCAGACAAAGGGCCTTCACGGCCACATTAGGGGCTAATTGAATCCCCCAAATACCACTGAGCCACCTACAGCCTCAAAGCAATCAAAAGAAGGCCAAAGTTATTACCAGACCAGGAGATATTTTGCATCAATACAATTGAACAATTAATTCAACCAAAGAAGCTTATTGTAAACTGTCAACATAAGTTATTACAAAGATAACGAGGAGCCTTGAAGTCAACAAATTCTTTCCAGCAAGCCTAATAGTTAATGTAAACCAATTAATATAGAGGAAATATCAAAAATATTCTCCACTAAGCCCCTCAAAGGCCGAGAGACAGTGCACTATATTAATTGAACTTAGAAGATATTTTATCCCATTCCACCTCCTCATTTTTTCTATAAATACTTCTGTAGAAGATGAGAGGTTGGTTGGTTGATCACTAGTTGTAATATTGAAACTCTCTGAAATAATACATATTATGTTGAAGTTGAAGAACAAATTGAAGTCTTGGAAGCCTTGATGATGTTGTTGCATGCTTGTTACTGAGAAGGCTCTATCATTGGATCCATGAGCTTGAAGTTTGTTAGTGAAGTAATACCGAAGCTGACCCAATATTTTTCTCTTGTTTTCATTCTGTTCCATAATTTCTTACTATAGTAGGTTGAAATTTTTTGGCTAAGAAATGACTCTTGGAAGCACCTTAGACCTGTTCATCCTTCACTGTTTCATGTTTTCTTCTGCTGAGGTATTTTAGAGTCTTTAATCTCTCTCTTTAGTCCTCATTCTTGTTTATTTCCTTAATAGTTCGAACAGTTGATTTCAACATGATTTACGGTTCTCCCTGCTTGTATGTTGCCACTTAAAGACTATTATTGAAGTCTCCCTTTGAATTTATTTTGTTTACAGTAAGTCAAGGAGGTCTGTTCTGATCTTGCCCTTTCTCCTTGCTTAAACAGTTGTCTTAAAGGTCTTTTATACTTGTGATCATAGATGTGTTAGGTGTTCCCTCTTCTATGACTGCAAATATCAGTGAATCTTTTATGTTTTCTAAGTCATTTAAAATAAAATATTTGAGGAAATAGGGTGTTCCCTGAATCTTAGATTTCATTTTGAAAGTTGTCTTGAAGTCATTACTTGCTTAAAGAATGTTTGTATAATTTATGGTTAGCCATGTCTATCAAATATTAGGCTTTATTGTTCAAGTTATGTTTTCAAGTTCCCTTTGTTGAGAATCAAATTTCTCTTTCCAAATCATTGATTTCCATCTCATTCCAAAACCAAAGGATCCTGCAGCCAAGTTAGATTTTCCCTCTGATATCCCATATCCATTGATGAGTATGTTATGACCTATTCTTGACTCCATTTCCCAATGAACCATATGTTTCTTGATTCTATATATCCTTCCTAGATATTTCATGTTCTACTATATCAATTCAACCAAACAAATAAACAAACACCTGCACTTAATAACTAGTCTAAAACCAATACTCAAAGCACACAAGATAAATCTTTGAAAACAAACATTTGAGAGATCCCTCTCTAAGAACAGGAGGACTAGATCCTGTAACTCTAAAGATTGGTTCTGATGTTGCCTTGTCTTTTGATTTGCCAAACTATCAAAACATGGGATACCAACATAATGGTGATCACAGTGGGACACTTCTGAGTTAATGACAATCTAAGTAACCCTTAGGATTCCCGTAAGCCCTTATCAAACCTTGAAGGAATCAGTTACCAAGCCATAAGAGTGAACTCTCTATGTTTTGACACCCTAGCTAAGTGTTAAATCAGACTTAGTACACTCTCTTAACCTATAAGACTAAAATAACTCAGAAAAACCCAAAACATTTCAGTTTGGCTTCATAATAAACATGGTGGTGGAACCATCCAATATTTTACCTTCATAAAAGCTAAATAGTTTCCACCTGGTGACTCCATTAGCCCCAGTAGGCCTGTCACTCATCTAGGTCCCCAAATCTCTTTACGACTATGTTAACTAGCCTTGAAGAAGTTTAGAAGCCTAGTCCCATGCTAGATAAAACATCCTGAGAGGTGAAGTTCCCAAAAACAGTCCCTAAAAACCTCAAGCTCTCTCATTTTTGAAAAACAATCTGGCTTCACAAAGGATCAATACTAGATACAATCCAGACCCAAATCCTCCTTTAATCGTTGAAAATTTAGAGAGAATTCTGTGGCAGACTTCTAACTCTAGAAAATCAGCTGCTAGTAGGAGCCTCTTAAGAAAAAAATATTCCCCTGAAAATCTTGTTGTTTTGGAGGATTCACACTTTGATTTACATCATACAAAGAACATATTTAGAACTAGATCTCAAGGTGACTTAAACCAAGCTAACCTTGATATTGCAGATTTGCAACAAAGCTTCAGTAGAGAAGCCTCACCTTCCACTCCTCTCGATTCCCAGCTTCTTCATAACTTTAGTCTTTTCAATAACAAGTCTGCTCAAAATCAGTTTGCTGGCCCAAGTATTTATTCCACTCCAATTCATACTACCACTGTGAAAAACACTCCTGTTCATCCCACTTTCACTCCTGTAAATCCACCCTTATTTCCAGCTATGGCAACATGGTATGCCCCATTAGTGTTACCACAACCTCTACTTCCCCTACCAAATGATTACCAATCCAAAATCCCTCATTTCACTGGAAAAGAGTCTACAACAACTCAACATCATGTATATAGGATGGAAGATGCTTTCGATTACATGGAGATATAAGAAGAAACTGTGAAGATGAGAATCTTCACCCAAAGTTTAGGAGGAGATGTAAAGAAATGGTTTAAAAACTTACCTCCTAACAGCATAAATGATCTTCCTGCCTTGCATCAAACATTCATCAACAAATGGGAACTCAAAAGGAACCCTCTCCAAATACTAGCAGAATATAGCAGCCTCAAGAGAAATCAAGGAGAGAGTGTTCATGACTACTCCACTAGGTTCAATAGCATTTAAAATGCTCTTCCACCTCACATGAAACCTCCTCAAGGCATGGCCTTAGTAAGGTATCCCGAACGCCTTGATGCTGACATGACATATCAGTTAAGGGAGAGGGATTACTCAACTTTAGAAGACATGCAGAAAGGTGCTGTGAGCATAGAAGAAAACATAATTGAGAAAAGAAATAGGTTGAGATTAGAGAAGAGGGTAACTTATAAAGATGACCTACTACCTTCAACCTCAATTTCTGACACAAAAATTGACAACCTAGTGAAGGTGATGGAGAGGATGCTTGAAAAGATCAACTTAAATGATAGAGTGCCACCAAGATAACCTCAAAATAACCAAAATAGAAATAGAAATCAGAATTTTAGAAGAGAAAACAATCAAGATAAGAAAAAAGAAAGTGACCAACAGATTAGACCTCCCTTCCAACATAACTATGTAGATCAATATGAGGAATATAGGGAGTTGGAAAGGTTGGGAGAATCTCATGTAAAATTGATTGTATCAGACAGTGGGGATGATGTTTTCCTCACTGAAGAAGAACAAGGTTTCTTCTCTGATCATAGTACAAACAATTATGAATATTCTGATGACTATATATTGGGGTTTGAAAATGCAATAATGGAGATGCACAAACAATATGATCTTAGGAGCAAGGGGAACATAGATAATTCAAAGGACAAAAACACTAATTCTGCTGTCAAGAAAAACACAGAAACTCAACCCAAAAAGACAATAGAAAAAACCAACATTGTGACCAAGAAACCAGACATAAACAAAGACAAAAGTGTCCATCCAAATGTTGAATAGAGTACCCCTAGCACCTCAGCTAGTGGTCCAAATAAAACTATCCCAGTTACCAGTCCAAACAAGGTTCAGCAAATCAAAGTTACTGAAAATAATTCAATTGAAAAGACAGACGTAAACATGAACAAATCAATTATTCCTTTCAGCCTTGAGGGAGAGATGGCTAAGATAAAAATTACCATTCCCCTAGCTGAACTAGTAACCCAAGAGGTGTACAAAAACCAAGTTTTGAAATATTTGAACTTAGGAAGTGACACTGACACCTTTAACTTGATAGATGACAAACTCGAGTTGTTGTTTGGTCCAGAAGTTGAAGGAAAATACCAAGAAGGGGCTGTCCCTCCCTTCTATGTTAGCTTGAACATACACGAGAAAATTTTACACAATGTCATGTTAGACTCAAGAGCTTCACACAATCTAATGCCCAAGGTAGTGATGGAAAGCTTAGGCTTAGAAATTACTAAACCATACAAAGACTTGTATTCCTTTGACTCAAGAAATGTAAAATTTTTGGGTTTAATCAAGGATTTGTGTGTTAACTTATCCCAAATCCCTGCTAAGAGTTTAGTCATTGACATAGTTGTAGCTGACATCCCCCCTAAGTATGGCATGCTCTTATCAAGATCTTGAGGAGCCAAACTTTAGGGAAGCCTTCAAATGGACATGTCTTATGCCACCATCCCTGTTTTTAACCAAAACAGAAGACTATACAGGGAATCTCACATGAAGTACATGGTCAGCAACATAGACAAACCAAACAAATCTCCAATCTATTCTATTCAATCGAGTTTAGATTCCTTTATCTTATGTAATGAAGATGAAATCGCTCAACAAGATAAGGAAAACATGGACCCAATCAGTTCACCAGAACAATCAAATCTTCCCTCGCATCAAATGCAAAACATTAAAAATCAACAGCAACGAGAGAATGAAAATAAGGATGACATACTTTGGACAATAAACTTTGATGGATCTTGTAATAAAACAAGTGCAGGAGAAGGTGTGTGGATTCAAAATACAAGTCAGATTTTTTCATATAAATTGGATTTCCCATGCACTAATAATATTGTTGAGTATGAAGCACTTCTCTTAGGCTTACAATTGCTTAAGTAATTAGAATCCCAAAAGATATCAATATTAGGAGATTCTGAACTTATCATAAGAAAAATCAAAGGAGAATACTTAGCTAGAAATCCAAGACTTAGGTAATATCAGAACACTGCCCTTGATCTATTGAAAACATTTGAAAAGTATGAACTTATTTTCATTCCAAGAGCACTAAATCATCTAGCAAATGAACTCGCTTTCACTGCCAGTAATTGCCAAATACCTGAGATAAATGAACAGCTCAGTGTAAAGGTAAAACACAAGCCTTCTGTGCCTGATAACGAAGATCACTGGCAAGTGTTTGACTCTGACAAACACATAGATGATTTTTTAAAATCAGAAAACGATTTTGACATACCAATATCAGAATCCATCCATAAAGAAAATTGTTTGTATATTGAACAAATCCCAGAAGTTGAAAGGACATATTCTGCTGATATAAATCAACATGAGAACCCTTTTGAAGTAGATATAATTGACAACACAGACCAAGAAGACTTGGAAGTTTTACAATGCAAAAATGATAAAATTCTAAGAGGTCTCACACCTTTAGAACACCTTTTTTATTTTAACGATGTAGCAAAAGAACCAAGAATGGAGGCTGTGGAAATGAATGTAGAAGAACATAACATGGGCAGTCTAGTGGAACCCAAGATGATCAAACTGTCCAGCACTCTCCCAGCTCACATAAAATTTCAATACATAGAGCTGTTCAAAGAGTTTAGAGATGTTTTTTCTTGGGGATACAAGGACCTAAAATCGTATGATACCAGCATCATCCAGCATAAAATCCCTTTGAAAGAAAATCAAAAGCCTTTTAAACAAAAACTAAGGAGAATAAACCATGTTTTATTACCTTTAGTTAAGGCAGAAATTGAAAATATGCATGCTGCTGGGATCATTGTACCAATTAGATTTTCAGAGTGGGTATCAAACTTAGTTTCTGTTAGAAAGAAAATAGGGGAAATCAGGCTCTGTATTGACTTCAGAAATTTAAACAGAGCCTCTTTAAAAGACAACTACCCCTTACCCAATATGGACCATATACTTCAAAGGGTAGTTGGGTCAAAAAGGATATTCCTCTTAGATGGGTTCTCAGGTTACAACCAGGTGTTAGTGCTCCCAAGCGATCAAATCAAAACCGCTTTTACCACACCTTGGGGCACCTTTATGTATGTCAAAATTCCTTTCAGATTGATGAATGTAGGGGCCACCTTCCAAAGGGCCATGGATATAGCCTTTTCTGAAGATATTGGC
Organism: Pinus albicaulis; assembly: GCA_034641835.2. Taxonomy (NCBI): domain Eukaryota; kingdom Viridiplantae; phylum Streptophyta; class Pinopsida; order Pinales; family Pinaceae; genus Pinus; species Pinus albicaulis. The sequence goes on along the minus strand of CM076580.1, from coordinate 1,708,259,772 downwards.
TATTTCATAATCATTTACCTTGATGACATAACTGTCTTCTCAAAAACTGATGAAGAACATTTGATTCACTTAAGAAATTTTTTTGAGAAGTGTAGGAAATTTGGCTTGTCATTGAATCCCAAGAAGACACTCTTTGGCCTCCAAGAAGGTAAAATTCTTGGCCATATAATTTCAGAAGAGGGAATCAAAATAGACCATACAAGGATAGATGGCATATTACAAATCAGTCATCCAAGAAGCCTCAAAGAGTTGCAATCTTTCATCGGAAAGATTAATTTTGTGAGGAGGTTTATCCCTAATCTTGCTGAGCTACTAAAAAACATTACAAACATTCTTAAGAAATATGTCGGTGTAAAATGGACTTTACCAGCTAAACAATCATTCGAACTAGTCAAACAAGCTCTTATTCAAACACCAGTCCTGATTAGTCCAGATTTCACCAAAGAATTTTATATCTTTTCTTTTGCATTTGAACATACAATAGCTGCAGTTTTACTTCAAAAGAATGAATTGGGGCAAGAAAAATGAATATCCTTCTTTAGTACGGCCTTAAGAGATGCTCCTCTCAAATATAACATCATGGAGAAGCAAGCCTTAGCATTAGTGAAAGCATTAAAAGACTTTAGGGTCTATATTTTACACTCTCACATAATTGCTTTTGTTCCACATATTGTTGCCAAAGACATTCTAAGTCAAGACCCTGATGGTAAAAGGGGAAAATGGATTGCAACTATTCTTGAGTATGACTTAGAAATCAGGCCCACCAAACTAGTTAAAGGGCAAGGATTAGCAAAACTTATGGCTAAGTCTAACTTCCAAGCACTAGACATGAAAATGGTAGATGTGTTGGAAGAAATAGAAGAATCTACTGCTCCTTTTATTGAAGAAACATTTCTGAATTCTCCTTGGTATGCTGACATTATTTATGTGCTTTTATATTTAAATGCCCCTCCTTCTTTGTCTAAAACTAAAGATAGATTTTTAAAACAAAAAGCTTTGAGTTTTTGCATCTTAGATGGGGTATTATACTGGAAAAATGCTGTTGGAATTTTGCTTAAATGTTTACTTGAGGATGATGCAGGAAAAATCATGCATGAATTGCATGATGGAGAATGTGGAGGACACCTCTACTAGAAGGCCACATCGAAAAAAATTCTTAGATCTGGTTACTATTGGCCTACCCTTTTCCCAGACACTCAGGAGTTGGTCATGTCTTTCCATAAGTGTCAAATATTCAATGGCAAAAGAAAGCTTCTTCCCTTACCCTTACATCCTATCAGAGTTGAGGTACCTTTTCAACAATGGGGGCTAGACTTCATTGGGGAAATCCACCCATCCTCCTCAGCTCAACATAAGTGGATCCTCATGGCCACTGACTTCTTTACCAAGTGGATAGAAGCTATACCTTCTAGAAATGCTAATGACTCTGTCATTATCGAGTTCCTTGAAACAAATATCCTATCTAGATTTGGTTGTCCCAGAAAAATCATAACAGACAATGTTGTTGCTTTTAAATCTAAGAAGATGGTTGATTTCTGTTACAAATACCACATAACCTTGGGCCATTCCACTGCTTACTATCCCCAAGGAAATGGATTAGCTGAATCTTCCAACAAGAGCCTCATCAATATCATTAAAAAAATGTTGGAACAAAATCAGAAATCATGGCACAGTAAATTGGTTCATGCCTTATGGGCTGATAGGTTAACTACAAAGAAATCAATAAATATGTCCCCCTATCAACTAGTTTATGGCATGGATGTAGTATTTCCCACCTCATTAGGAGTGCCAGTCATGAAGATCCTTCAAGACATGTAGGTTGAAGAGAATGATATGCAAAGGAGAATAAATCAAACCATCCATTTATAGCAGACCAAAGAAGAAGTTTATGAGAGAACACAGTTGGTCCAAGAAAATATGAAGAAGCTATTTGATAAGAGAACTAAGGAAGACAATTTCCAAGTTGGAAATATTGTTCTTAAGTGAGATTCAAGGAGAGAAGAGAAGGGAAAACATGGCAAGTTTGAAAACTTGTGGAAAGGTCGCTATATTATTCATGCTGAAAGAGGTCACAATGCAATTTTCTTGAAAGAATTGAATGGAGAAGATCTGTATGGAGGTCCTATCAATGGCAGAATGCTAAAGCATTACTTCTGCCAGGAATCATGAGTTTCAAAGAATTTTATTTTTCATTGTAAATATCATAGTCTGAACATTGCATTCAAGGTTATAAAAATAAAAATACAAAAACAAAGAAAGAAAGAAAGAAAAGAGGGCAGATTGTGAAAACAAGAAAGGTATAGCCCCATACCAAAAAAAAGAGAAACAAATCTGAAAGTGTGCAAGCTCAAATGTCACTCCTAAAGAACACACTCCTAGTTGGTCAAACAGCTTAACCTTGACTAATTAGCTTTAAATTTTCTGCTGATAGGATAGTGAATTTGATTTTCCAAACTATTTAATCTTGGCTTATCAGTAGATAGTTCAGGATAAGAAATTAAAGGTTCAAACATGCTCAAAATCTGAACCTGATTTTCCAAGCGAGAAATGACTCAAACCTGTTTCAAATTCTGAGTCAAAAGATGTAAAAATATTATTCCAATCAGCTCAAAATATGAACCAGTTAAGCAAAGGAAAGACAGCTCAAATAAGAGTCAAAATAGAGCTGTAAAAAGAGGAAGGAAATGCTTTAAAACTTCAAATCTCAAGCCTTCCATTTTTGTTTTAAAATTTTCTACAAAACAAATGTCTATGTGCAACTTGTTTTATGCCATAGATCACAGCAAGTCAAACAGCTTAATCTTGACTTGGCTATTTTTAAATTTATGTTGTATAAATTAAAAGAGTAATGTCTGTTGGACAATTTAATCCCAGTAGACAGTAGATTAGGTAGAGAATTATATGGGCTCGACTGTTTAATCTGAGTTCATGGAGAAATACGGAGTAGAAATAGATTAGATTTCCTGCTTTCAAAAGAATAAAATATTGTGAAAGAGTCTGCCAATCCAAGTGCACTCTAAGGAAGAAAAAATGTTAGATCAGTAGGATTGGGTAGGTAGAAATATTGTATCGATGGAGATCCATTGTTTGTATGGATGCTAATATGTTTTCAGAGCAAAATAATATCATCCACAGAAAGAAAGGTAGCCCAAGGGATGAGGCAACTGATCAGCCTCCCAGAGAAAGCTAGTCTGAAGTTCTTGATGCCTTCAAGAAGGCACAATCCCCAAGTGGAGCCACTGCTAGCCACCTATGAAATTTGTTATACTAAAAGGTGGCTAAATCATTTTTGAGCCTTCAAGGAACAAATTTTATTGCAAAATGTGTTGGCTCTTGAAGACTCTTGAAGGCCTCATGCCTATGTCCAAATCTTTACTGCTGTGCCTATTTCACACTCAGAAATCCTGCTGATTTCCAAGACAAAATACTGCTACAAACTCCTTTTTCCTTTTCCTTTTCTCTTTCTAAACTATCCTCATTTTAACCCCTTTATCTGCCATGAAATCTTTCATTTTCATCTTTTTCCCCCTTTCCTTTCATCAAAATCCCTTTGATAAGGTTTAAAGACTCCTTCTTTGCCTTATCGAAACCCTCAAAACCTTTGAAAAACATTGAAAACTTCACAAAAAATACATATTTTTGTTCAAAACCCCCTTGGGCTAAGTCTTTAATCCTTCCCCTCCATACACCTTGGTGCTAGAACCAAGCGCTAGCTTTCCAAGTGCTTATCGCATCGCCCGATCACAATTAGCCCTTCGTCCATAAAACCCCGATCATTTGGTTTTCCATATAACCCACGGCCCCACAGACGGGCGCCAAGCCGTATTCAAAATTAATATTTTTCCCTGACGTATAAACCTTTATTTATACAAATTTGTCAGTTTTTATTATGTCCTAAGGTTTTCTGCCGGTTTAAAGTTCTAGTCACTCTCCACCGTCGATCTGATCTGTAGATCGACGGCATGCAGTCTATCACCCCGGTGGTCCCCGCCAGCCACTCGCTATTGCAAAACCGGGCAGAATCCTTCACACCGCCTTTGAGAGCGAGGTGGTTTTCCCCGATCGGCAGCGATTCCATTCACCGGCCAACACATGGCTCTGAGCCATTCCATAATACCGACCTCATTACGCGTTAAATTTAGGACATGGGCTTGGCACGATATTAACGTACACCGTCCGATCTAAGGTCGCTCATCAGACGGTGATCGCTCTCCGAAGATGCCCGTGCAATAACCAGGGTACGACACAGTATTAAAAGCATCTATTCCATCGATCTGATCTGTAGATCGATGACCCACACTTCATCACACTGATTCCTTGTCTAGTCAGCATTTTTGGACCCGGGGTTTTATTTCGCCCTAATTTTATTGAAGATCTGAGTTCCGGGCTCATTTTATAAGGTTTATTGGCACCTTTTCTCCATTGCTGATTGCGTGGGCTGATCTCATCCGATGGCCCATGTTTATCCCGATCCCCAAACCAGATTTTGTGACCATTTTTGTCCAAAACAAAGGTTTTTAACCATTTCTCTTTGTTTCACTTTGACTTTCTCCTTCGATCCCGACCGTCGATCTCTGCGCAATCGACGGCTCCAATTTAATTCCTCGCTCAATTTCCTTTTGATTCCCTCTGATCAATATCAACCATTGGATGATGCCATCCAATGGCCATGCTCTCCCCACGCACCTTCTGAAGCAGTAAACCCATGCATGCAGGATTTTATAACATTATTTTTATTTTGCATGGTTCCAATGGTTTCTTCGCTATGTCTGAAGGAAATTCAGAGGTAGAGGGTGACGATCCTCCTGCCTTCGTTTCATCAAAAGGAATCATTCACAGGTTTCAACTCCATGTTTCATCAATGGTTCATAAGGCATTGATGCCATTCGATCCCTGTGCAGCCCTACACACCCACGAACATAACAAGTCAATCACAAATCAAAGAGTATCAGGGTCGAAGATAGAAATGCGCCAGCATGGAAGACTGAAGATAGATTTATGAGGATTATGGTTAAGATTGATTAACGAAAGCCAAATCCTCCCAATTAAAACACAATTAAAAGGGAATCAAAGTGTTTTATCAGAAAAAGGGCCTCCACTGCCACATTAGGGGCTAATTGAATCCCCAGCTACCACTGAGCCACCTACAGCCTCAAAGCAATCAAAAGAAGGCTGAAGTTATTACCAGACCAAGAGATATTTTGCATCAATACAGCTGAACAATTAATTCAACAAAAGGAACTTATTTTAAACTGTCAGCAGAAGTTATTACAAGGATAACGAGGAGCCTTGAACTCAAAAAATTCTTTCCAGCAAGCCTAATAGTTAATGTAAACCAATTAATATAGAGGAAATATCAAAAATCTTCTCCATTAAGCCCCTCAAAGGCCGAGAGACAGTGCACTGTATTAATTGAACGTAGAAGATATTTTATCCCATTCCACCTCCTCCTTTTTTCTATATGTTAGCTCCCTATAATCAGCAAGATTGGCAAAAGTCCGATTGCAGGGAGAAACATCGTTTCAACCACTTTGGGATTCTAGGATCTAGCCCTCCTAAATCCTGAGAGGGATCTCTCCAATAAGTGCAAAGATGGATTTGTATTTGAAGTTTTTGGGTAATGATATTAGGCTAGTTATGAAGGCCAAGGGTTTGTTTTGTTTTTGTATGGTTGAACATGAAAACTGTTTGAGGTGGAAAGTCCTAAGTGCAAAGAGTTTCAAAGGTGAGAATTTGCAAGTGAATAGAACAACTAGGCTAAAAAGATAGATATAACGCTAGTTTTAGTCCATTGGGCTATGGAGTCATAACAGGGCTTTAATTGAGCAACAACATCAAGAATGATCCAAGGGGAAAGTCATCTATATCACAAGATTATTGAGATTAAAATGGTGGAATGGAAACAATAAAGTGTTGGAGGGGTGGAAACTGATAATAATTTCACAAGGGATTTATATTCAGTTCAAACAAGAAAAGCCTCTTAAGTAATTGTTTAAAACCAACTAAGGACAGGGCTAACCATAAAATTCTTGGGCAAGTTTGTATTAAAGCGGCTTAATTGACAAACAATCCAGTAATCCGCATAATTACCTTCAGAAGGTATGAAAACACATAAGAGAAACAAAGTGTAACCTAAGATCAGATAAGGTACTTTTAAACCTAATCTGCTTTCGGCCAACACCAAGGGAAACCTTCAGAATCTGCCTTTGGAGAATAGGAACTAGAAATAGGGCAAACCATCACTTTTCTAGTCTAACTTTGATGAGAAAATGATGAAAATAACTTTCAAGAATAATTTTTAAATCAAACAGTAGGACGAGGGAATGCCAACATTCCTAATTGCTTAAAATGTATTGAATCATTCTTAAATAAACAAATTGGAGGAAAACATTGAGATAAAGCTTATCAGTTAGAGAAGGGTACTGGTAAACAGTAAATCCTAACTCTATAAATGTTGTTCTTCATCAGAGAATAGTGAACAATATGACATACATAGAAGGAAAAACAATAACAAAGAAAGGGGCACTTCACCAGTGATATAGACCAGGATCCCAAGAAACAGCTTGTTATTGATGTCAAACCAGTTACAATCTTCAAGTCCAATGTTTCAGTTCAGCAATCATCTTCTCTATTCAGCCTAACTAATCTATCATAAGCAGAGCTCCAAGGGCCAATGAACACTATTCACAATCAGAAGTTTAAGATCAAATGTATTTCAAAGTTCTGCAACCAACAATTTCTCATCTTCTACAGAAGTATTTATAGAAGAATGAGGAGGTGAGATCTGATAAAAGTTCTCTCAGGACAATTAATATAGATTCAAGACTTCTCGGCCTTTGAGCGGCTCAATGGAGAAGTTTACAAACATTCTTTCTGCATTAACTGTTTTATATTTATGAATTAAGCTCGGTGGGAGCTTTTATTGACTTTAAGGCTTTGTTTCATGTTTGGAGTAACTCTGCAGATATTTTTTACATTAAGTTCCTTGCAGAAGTAACTCTCTGGCTGCGCTGAGGCGAATATCTTCATTTGATCAATAACGTCGGCCTCTGTTTTGAATGCTTTGAGGCACAGGTGGCACTTATGGTAGCTGAGGAATCAATTCGCCTCAATTGAGGTGGTAGAAGCCTTTTTGTTAGTTAAACACTTATGATTTTCTTTTGATTGTGTTTTAATTGTTGAATCTTTAATTAAACTGAGAGGGGGGGGGGGTGAATCAGTTTAATACATACATAAGCCTTTTAAAATTTTCACCAAACTTATTTACATCTTAATATGTGAACAGTCTTATTTGCAACCAATATTAATTTAATGTGACACCATACTTATGTTGAGAGCAGCAAGCAATTAAGCAGATTGAAATAATCACATCAACACATAAGAAATACACATAGAGACGGCAGATGTAAGTGAAAACCCATAAAGGGAGAAAACCACATCTTATTATTGTTGTGATGCAAAGGCAAGCTCCAACTCCCTCTCACCACTTTTTTCCTGCAGGCACCAACCTACAGGAGGCTCCTACCTCAATTCTGCAAGCTACAGCTTGCAACGAAGCACCAACTCCCTTCAATTTTTTGCAGGCACCAACCTACAAGAGGCTTCAACCTCAGTCAACTACAACTGACAGCTATCAAGTTGCAACTTGATAGGGAATCTCCAACTTCCTCAATTTATCAAACTGAATGTTCGCTGATTTACCTCAGGTATCAGCTCTGTTCTGTAGCATATCTTTCTACTATTCTTTTCTTAATCTTCTCTGCCTCACTCTTCTATACTCTGCATTCTCTATATTTGCTCTCTCTAACCTCTCTATGCATATCCAGTTGATATTATTTATAGAGTTCCTCACATAACTGCTTGTATTTCACAAAGAATTTGGAGTGAACAGTCATGACTCTTTGGCTTCTTTCTTCTCATTCCTTTTATCTGTTTATTCAATAAATATGACTGTAGGTATCAATTTAATATTTCAGTGGGATATTTGTTCTCTTTCGGAGACTTGCCAATGCATCACAACAATATAAATCAATTAAAAAAAATTTACATTCAATTACAATAAAAACTCCAGCTCACTCATTCAGCCTTCTCCAGCTCACTCATACGACCTTTTGGATCGCTGCGCATTTGTCTTTTCTTGTTGTGTTGGTCCCTTTCTCTCCCTCTGTGTATTTCTGTTTGTATTGCTGTTTGAACGTAACTCCTAAATTTGTAATTTTATGCATTTTTATTTATATTTTTATATCGAGGGGCGCTTTATATATATATAAGCCTGGCAAGACGCCAATTACGGACCAAATTCCAACGCTACTGTACATAGCAAGTGTCTTGTTGATGTGGCGAGTTCCGCAAGCGGAACGGAGATATACATCCCGGACCAAATAAATAATCGCCCTCCACCCACGGCCGAAGCCCGTGGGTCCATAGACCATCGGCATATTTCAATATAATCGCCACAACGTTTTATAATAGAGCCTTATATATATATATATATATATATATATATATATATATATATCTTAATTTCAATTCTTGGCAAGCTTATATAAAGTTTTAACATATACACTGCCACTTCCACTATAATCAATAGAATGTCATATATGTGGGCCCACTTGCCACGCTTTCTGATGCTATACTTGACTTCTTCCGATTGCAATTGATCGCAATCACAATTTCCATTTGAATGTACCAACATTCCAATATTCTGAAGATTTGATTGTGATTACTCTGATGCGATACGATTAATCGCATTCACAAATTCCATTTGTATGTCCCGATGCTCCGCTTTAATTCCGATTGCGATTGGTCACTGTTGCGATTTCTCCGATTGTGATTGATCGCAATCGCGACTTCAAATACTCTGATGCTATTGACCACTCCTGCTCCGATTACGATTAATCGCAATCGCAATTTTCTGTTGTGATGTTCCGATGCTCTTATAATCTCCGAGGTGATTAGACTGATCCGATGCGATTATGCCGGACTTCAAATACATTTGAATCATAATTCATACACCCATCGGGTCCGGTCTTCAATCACAATCGCAAGTTTTTGTTGCATGTTCCGATGCCTTCCTTAAATCTGATGCGATTGGGAAGGGTCCCACCATATAAGGTACTTGGGTTCTGATAATAAAGCGCTCCATATCATTTAATATTATTATTTGAACCTTTGTGTATAAGGTGTCGAATATGTAATGCATTGTATGTATACTCCTGCGTGGGTAACGATTCCCGGAATTGTGTTTATGTTATATGTACCGCCCGGTTGGGTAATGGTTCTCAGAATTATATACATATATCCTCCGGCTAAGGTAGCGATTCTCGGAATAGGGGTTTGTGTGTGTATATATATATATATATATATATATATATATATATATATGCATGCCGCTTGGGTTAATATTCCTGGAATTTATGTGCCTCTACTGTGCTAACGCCTCTGCCACTCGACCGCTTCACTGCCTCTGTATTTGTTGCCTCTGTCTCCACTACTCGACCATTTCACTGCCTCCATATTTGTTGCTTCTGCCTCCATTGCTCGACCGTTTCACTCTGCCTCTGTATTTGACTATTACGCTTTAGCAGTGTTCTTCCGCCTGTCTCCTTTGCCTATTTCTGCTTCAGCGCTGCACGAACATTGCCTCTGCCTTCTTCTGTACATATTCCCTGCTGCTGTTCTTTGCTTTCTTTGCCATCAATGACAATATTTCTAACAGTCTCCCCCTTTAGCATTGATGGCAATACACTTCCTATGTTTTCCTGTTAGAATCCTTTCTTCTGTTGCTTGCTCTTCCTCCCCCTTTGACATCAATGGCAAAGGACGATGCCTCATTTCTCCGTATAGGCTCTATCGTTGCATTTCCTTTCTTTGAGTTGTGTTTAGACCACCATTTTCTGTCTTTGTATCCTGCTGCTCCAGACTGTTGTACAGGACTTGTTGAGAGAATACTTTAAGGATTATTGAACTTGAATATATGTTTTGTCTCTCTCTGATATAGTGAGCCAATATATGTTTTATAGTTGTGTTTCATCTGTACTGCTGTTGTTTGTAATATGTTGTAGATACAGAACGGGGGATGATGCATTTAACGACTGAAATATCCTTGTTGCTATTGTAAAAAATGAATCAAACCAGAGCTTACAGCTCATTATAAGAATGGGCAATATCTTTCAATATTAGAAGCCAACTGACTTTCCTTTGTTGGCAATATGATGCTGAGTGTTGTCCTTGATGGCAACCCACTTGATGAAGATAATGGCAACCTACGTAATGAAGTTGTCCTTGATGAATTTGTTAATGATGTAAATTTGATGTATCTACAATTAGTACAGAAGATCAGCAGAAAAGAACAGAGGACGAACAAAAGGAGCAGAGACAGAATGGGAAGAGCACAAAGGCGCAGCAGAATTTTGGTGAACAGCAACACGCATTCAAGAAGGAAGGGATAAATGTAAGGATGAATTAATTGTCATGGGCCGCAGCCACAAATTGTAGAAGAGAGTTGATTGTGGTGTTGAGCAGATCCGTCCTCACAGTGGAACGAAGTTATTCCCGTAACAAATTGCAGAGGAGAGTTGTTTATGGTGTTGAGCAGAGTCGTCTTTACAGTGGAACGAAGCTATTCCCGTAAATCTAATTTACGGAGGATCAAAGTTATTCAAGATAGTCAATTCGGGATTTAAGCCTTCAACAACCAATCATGAAGAAAATTTATGAAAGTATGATTAAACAGCGGAAACACTTTAAATATTTGAATGTGGCAGGACAAGTGGTCCCTACCACTTGAGCGCAAATCGCAAGAGCGCAAGTTTACAGATTCAGAAATTGCCCATCACAAAATTCCCATTTGCGATGTGCGATCAGCGCAAAATCGCAAAAGCGCATATTATAATCATCTCCCTCCGCCATCGCAAGTTCTGTTGTTTGTGATATGCGATCATCGCGCCATCGCGCGATCGCAACATCACACGATCGCAATTTCGCATTTCCGCCATATGGTATTTCCGCCGGTTGTAAGTTGCAATGTGGGCCTGGAATCGAAGATTGGGGTTTCAAATTGGTTTGGCACAATTATTAATACAAATTGATTGATATGTATGACTGTTCCACTTGCAGAACTCACCACATCAACAAGACACTTGCATATGGAAATGCATTGGATATTGTTTATAAAATCCGAAGGGTTAAACGTTGGGTTAAAGGCTTGGCGCACATAGATAATTTGAATTTCCTCATTTAAATGAAATAAATTAAAAAGAATTTGAAGAGCCCCGGGGATAAACTAAAGGGAATATTGACAAAGGAATACCATTAGTGGTTGAGTGGTCTTAGACTCATGGTATTGAGAAAGGCGAGATCTATATAAAGAACAAAGATCATTATTCGATGGAGTGGTTGGGTGAGCATTGGTGAAGAAGGAATTCCTCTAAGAAATATCCGTATGGACAGAAAACGCACTTAATTGATGATTATGAGTCCATGATGCACCCTTCGAGACATTGATCTAAAAGGTGATGAGTCGTGAGAGTATTCAACAGAAGAAACAATGAAAAGATAGTAGATGTCTACTGAAGAACACATATGGATCCGGTGCATATGACAGTTGGAGTTTCTGAAGAATAATATACACAGAAGGATACATGGGATGTTGAATGAATATATTCTCTGAATTCTGGGTTATTTCGGATATTTTGGTTACAGTGGTCTCACTGTTCTGTTATGAAGTTTTGGGCAAAATATGTTCGTTGATAATTGAATAAAGGGTTGCGTTGAAACTTCTGGATCCAGTACGAAAATTGATGAAACGTGGTCCAAGGTGGTGCTGAAGGTTGTAGCCTTCAGTCAGGGGGTTGTAGCTCCCCTCCAGGTGAGGCTGGTAAACGAGATCGGGGGGTCGTAGCTCCCTTCCAGGAGAGGCTGGTAAACGAGTCAGGGGGTCGTAGCTCCCTTCCGGGAGAGAGGAGTTGGTAACGAGCGCGGTGTGATTGCACATCTTTGATATGGTCTGGCATGGGCACATTGTTTGTAAGATGTTTTTCTTTATAATAAAATATTGAAGGTCGAGACAACGAAAGCGGTGGTTTTCTCCCGAATTGGGTTTCCACCTAAAATCCTGGTGTTCATGTGTGATGCTTATGTATGATAATTTAATGCTGTTCTTACGGCTTTGTATTTACAATTGTTGAACATCTAATGAATGAATGATGGAATGATATAAGTGAAGAATTAATGGCATAATAAGATCTCTGTGTATACGCGAGTTTTATGAAGTATATCAGCGTGTATACGCTAGTTGGCTTCAGCAAAGTAGTGTATGGGTTTTAGTGAATGAAAAGTTTGATTAAGTCTTAAATACTGATTCACCCCCCCCCCTCTCAGTATTTTTCCCAACGATTGGTATCAGAGGAGGTCCTTCTGCAGAAGCTTGATCGCTTGAAGGAGATCCGGCGTAATGGGAAGGAAGAAAAAGAAGAAGGCTACTGAAAAGGAGATATCTCAGAAAACATGTGCAGTAGAAAATGAAGAAGATAAATTAGGTATTGATAGTTGTTCTTATGATTCACTTTCTGGTGCATGCAATGATGAAGATAGTGAAAGGAATGCTATGGATCTAGAAGAAGCTCTCAAGATCAAAGTTGAAGAAAAACAAAGATCACTTAAAGAGAAATATTCTATCTACAAAGAGGTGATCTCCAAAATGAATGGTCAGATGGATATGTATCAAAGACAGATAGACAAGTATCAAAGGTTCCATGCTTATGCATCCAATCGAATGAAAAGACTAGAAGCAGAAATCAATGATCTAAATGCAGATCTGGAAAAATCAAATAAGAAGAATGAAGAACCCCTGTCATTTGAAAAGGAAGGACTTGAAACCGAAATCATCTCTCTCAAAGAAGATCTGGAAAAATCAAATAAGAAGAATGAAGAACGTGAAGCAGAAATCATCTCTCTGAAAGCAGATCTCGAAGCATCGAATAAGAAGAATGAAGAACTCTTACAAACTTTTGAGGAACAAGAAAATGGGTTGAACGAAGAGATTCTAAATCTAACTGATCAAGTAGAAGAAGGAAGAAGGGTTGAAGAAAGCATGAAGAAGCAATGCCAAAGCTTAGAAGTTGAGGTAAACATTCTCAAAGGCAAATTAGAAGAAAAGGACAAACTCTTGAGGTTTCAAGATAGTACTAAGATTCTGGACAATATTCTTAGTAGTCAAAGGTCTCCTTCTATTAAACTTGGTCTGGGTTTTCATGAAATGGTTAAAGGAGAATCTAGTTCGCAAGGAAGTGCTAAAAATTCAAAGGATGTCAAAGCAAAACCTGAAGTGTTGAAAGAAACAAAAGGCCAAAGGAAATCATTCAATAAAGTTGAATGCTTTAAATGTCATAATTATGGGCATGTTGCAGCAAATTGCAGAAGCAGATTGTTTCAGCCACAAACAAACGGATTCTACATAGAAAGGTACTCTGGTTTCTTCAAGGGATATTGTTTTTCATGCAACAAGTATGGGCATAAAGCAGCTGATTGCAATAGAAGGAAGAATAGAAAAGCTCATTATGATTCTTATGCTTATTTCTTTGGCCACATGAGATGTTATGCTTGTAATAAGTATGGACATGTAGAAAAGGAATGCAGGATGAACAGATCTGGGAAATTGGATAACTTCCAGCACACAATTAGAAAGTTCAAGCAAAGCTGGATAAAGAAGGAGGATCGGTCAGAAACGTAGGGAATATTGACCCTACTGCAGTCATCCGCTTCTAAAGCTTACTTCTCTTAATGACTGTAGAAGTGATGTGAGATACATTATAAGGGTTTAGTAATGTATCGTCACAGGGAGAGCAATGTATGATGATTCTCATGGTTGATTTGGTTATTCTGGTTATGTTTATTTACGTAGTTATTTGATGTAAAGAAGACAAATACACGAGGAAGAAAAAATTCAAGGAGATGGAGGAATGTGAAATTTTCCATATTTCACTTTCCATACGCGGGTTCGATGAACTAAAGCCGCGTATACACGCGAGTTCCAGCAGACACAGTTGCGTATGCATTGATGATAAGAGAATTGATAGCTGAAGATCAGGAGAAGAGGTTCAGGAGGAGCATCAGTCTGACTGCTAATGATTGTATTATTTACACTATATCAGCTTATTTCTCAGTTCTAAATGATGAAGACATAATACATGGTTTCTTATGATGAAGATTATGGATGAGCCCGGATTGTTTTTTTTTTTATGAAGATTATATTTTGGATGAGATGGAAGTCCTATGATTCAGAGATATGAACAGATCATGCGGAGATTGTTGCTGATAACTTTCTGTTGAAGGTGTTCAAGTTGCACAAGCTAAGGAGGAGCCTTGGCCATATGGAAAGGATGTTTGGATGCACATTTTCAAGGGGAGCCCTAGCCTTGCTGAGTATAATGCATTGTTGGCATTATGATGGTTCTGATATATGATCTCTCTCTTGAGGTCTTTCTGGTATTGGTCATAAAAGTCATACTTGTATTTTGATGAAAAGGTCATGATGAGAACTATGATGTAAAATTGTAATATTCAGTCATGTAAGGAATTGTTAAAATGTGTAAACCCACTTGGTTGGGTACTTGAGTCTCATATGTAAATCCACTTGGTTGGATAATTGATGTAAGTAAGAGTCCTTGGTGATAGGAAGGTCATAGAGTCAAGTACTTCATTGTAAAATATGTTTAAAGATTCAACATGAACTCAGGGGGAGCATGGTTACTTCAGTGCACATCAGATCTGCAGAACGCTTCTTTCTACATAAGGAGAAAAAACCTTGTGTTGGTTTTGATCCGCCCTTTGCCCTTGATGTCAAAGGGGGAGAGTGACATGGTGTTTGAATAAGGGAAGAATATCATTATGCTTAATGTATCTATCTGTTGTGGTGATCAAACACCATCATGGTTGCCATCAAGTCCAAAGGGGGAGATTGTTGGCAATATGATGCAGAGTGTTGTCCTTGATGGCAACCTACTTGATGAAGTTGTCCTTGATGGAAACTGACTTGTCCTATTTGTTAATGATGTAAATTTGATGTATCTATAATCAGTACGGAAGATTTTTCCGAGAAAAGAACGAGGAAGCAAGCAGACAGAATGGGAAGAGTACAAAGGCGCGGCAGAATTTTGGTGAACATCAACACGCATTCAAGAAGGAAGGGAGAAATGTAAGGATGAATTAATTGTCATAGGCCGCAGCCACAAATTGCAGAGGAGAGTTGATTATGGTGTTGAGCAGAGTCGTCTTTACAGTGGAACGAGGTTATTCTCGTAACAAATTGCAGAGGAGAGTTGTTTATGGTGTTGAGCAGAGTCGTCTTTATAGTGGAACGAAGCTATTCCCGTAAATCTAATTTAGGGAGAAGCAAAGTTATTCAAGACAGTCAATTCGGGATTTAAGCCTTCAACAACCAAGCATGAAGAAAATTTATGAAAGTATGATTAAACAGCGGAAAGACTTTAAATCTTTGAATGTGGCAGAATAGTGGTCCCTACCATGAGCGCAAATTACCAAGAGCGCAAGTTTACGATTCAAAAATTGCCCATCACAAAATTCCCATTCAGTATGCGATCAACTAAAATCGCAAAAGCGCATATTATACCCATTTGCCTCCGCCATCTGAATGAGTTATGTTGTTTGTGATATGTGATCATGCGCGCCATCGCGCGATCGCAACATCACACGATCGCAATTTCGCATTTCCGCCATATGGTATTTCGATTGGTTTTATTGAATTATGCAATGTGGACCGAAATGACTGGGATGGTTTCAAATTAGTTTTGGCAATTATTAACCTGGCAAATTGAGATGTATGGCTGTTCCGCTTGCGGAACTCACCACATCAACAAGACACTTGCATATGGAAATGCATTGGATATTGTTTATAAAATCTGAAGGGTTAAACGTTGGGTTAAAGGCTTGGCGCACATAGATAATTTGAATTTCCTCGTTTAAATGAAATAAATTAAAAAGAAATTGAAGAGCCCCGGGGATAAACTAAAGGGAATATTGAAAAAGGAATACCATTAGCGGTTGAGTGGTCTTAGACTCATGGTATTGAGAAAGGCGAGATCTATATAAAGAACAAAGATCATTATTCGATCGTGTGGTTGGGTGAGCATTAGTGAAGAAGGAATTCCTCTAAGGAATATCCGTATGGAAAGACAACGTGCTTAATTGATGATTATGAGTCCATGATGCACCCTTCGAGACATTGATCTAAAAGGTTATGAGTCGTGAGAGTATTCAACAGAAGAAACGATGAAAAGATAGTGGATGTCTACTGAAGAACACATATGGATCCTGTGCATATGACAGTTGGAGTTTCTAAAGAATAATATACACAGAAGGATACACGAGATGTTGAATGAATATATTCTCTGAAGTCTGGTTTATTTCGGATATTTTGGTTACAGTGGTCTCACTATTCTGTTATGAAGTTTTGGGGAAAATATGTTCGTTGATAATTGAATAAAGGGTTGCGTTGAAACTTCTGGATCCAGTCTAAAAATTGATGAAACGTGGTCCGCAGAGGTGCTGAAGGTCGAAGCCTTTAGTCAGGGGGTTGTAGCTCCCTTTCAAGAAAGGCTGGTAAACGATGGCAGGGGGTCGTAGCTCCCTTCCAGGAAAGGCTGGTAAACGAGAGCAGGGGGTCGTAGCTCCCTTCCAGGAGAGTTTGGTAATGAGCGCAGGTGGGTGCCTGCATGCTGGTATGAGTCTGCGCCAACACATTGTTGTAAGATGTTTTCTTTATAATAAAATATTGAAGGCTGAGACAACGGAAGCGGTGGTTTTCTCCCGACTTGGGTTTCCACCTAAAATCCTGGTGTTCATGTGTGTTGCTTATGTGTGATAATTTATTTTGTTCTTACAGCACATGTTTACAATTTATTGAACATCTAATGAATGAATGATGGAATGATATAAGTGAAGAATTAATGGCATAATAAGATCTCTGTGTATACGCGAGTTTTATGAAGTATATCAGCGTGTATACGCTAGTTGGCTTCAGCAAAGTAGTGTATGGGTTTTAGTGAATGAAAAGTTTGATTAAGTCTTAAATACTGATTCACCCCCCCCCCTCTCAGTATTTTTCCTAACATCCTTTTTGTATAATGTTTTTTCAAAACAAACCCTTCAATGTTCTGGTCAGTTTTAATCATCAACCGTGTAGTTTTATTTATATGGTAATCACAGTTATTCCTTTATTCTTCAGATATTTTGACTGTTCTATCAGAGTGAATTTCCGCAAAAGAATATTCAAGATATTTGATTGAAAACTTAGCAAACAACCTTCGCACAGTTTTGTAACTGATATTAAAAAAAAACTTTGGAGATATACATGTTTCGGCTTCAGGAAGGCATGTAATTATATATATAGAAGAAGATATTGCTTCAACGCTCAATATACTACTTTAGGTGTAAGCAAGTTAATGCTATTTTTTCTCTGCTACTGACCTTTTTCATGCTGAATGCTGATAATACTGAGAATATTATCTTATATCTCTTTGATCCTGTGGACCTGTTTTATGCTTCCCTTGCTTGCTGATTTCCTTTAGGAATGATATTTTCATTTTTGTTCTCCCCCTGAGACTGTGCTTTCTCTTCATATTAGAGAGTAGTATCTGCAGATACTACCCCTAATTTATCTCTCAAATATTGAAATGATTCTCTAGCAAGAGGTTTGGTAAATATATCAGCTATCTGTTCTTTTGTTGGCACATACTCCAGCTTTACTATCTTCTGAGCCACTTGTTCTCGGAGAAAATGATACTTGATTGGGATATGCTTAGTTTTTGAGTGAAGCACAAGATTTTTTGATATACTTATAGCGCTTGTATTATCACATTTGATTGAGATAGGTTCATTAATTCTTACCTTCATGTCTTGAAGAGTCTGCTTCATCCACATGACTTGTATACAACATGCTGCTGCTGCTACATATTCTTCTTCAGCTGTAGAGAGGGAGATATATGTTTGTTTCTTGCTTAACCATGCCACCAGACTTTCTCCTAGATATAATGCACCTCCACTTGTACTCTTTCTGTCATCCACACAGCTGGCCCAATCTGCATCTGTGTATGTTGTCAAGGTGAAGCTTTTTCCTTTAGGATACCAAAGTCCATATTGCACTATTCCTTGTAGATATTTGAATATTCTTTTGACTGCAAGAAGGTGATTTTGTTTAGGCGCTGCTTGATATCTAGCCACTAGTCCTACTGCTAGCATGATATCTGGTCTTGATGCTGTCAAATACAGCAGGCTTCCTATCATGGATCTGTAGAGTTTTTGATCAACATCTATAGATCCATCATCAACACACAGCTTGCATCCCGTGATCATGGGAGTTTTCACAGGTTTGCAGTCCTCCATTTTGAATTTTTTCAGCATTTCTTTTAAGTATTTTTCTTGAGAGATGAATGTACCTGTGTTCTTTTGTTGAATTTGTAGTCCCAGGCAGAAACTGAGCTCTCCAATCATCGACATTTCAAACTCTGTTTTCATTTCATCAGCAAACCCTTTTGCTATTTCTTCTCTGTTGCTTCCAAAAATAATGTCATCAACATATACTACAACAATCAGGAGTTCATTTTCATGGGCTTTTATATATAGATTGTTGTCTACTCCACCTCTCTTAAAACCCTGTTTTTGCAAATATTTATCCAATCTTGAGTACCAAGCACAAGGAGCCTGTTTCAGTCCATACAAGGCCTTCTTCATTCTGCACACATAGTCTTCTTTGTCTGTCAATGAGAAGCCTTCTGGTTTTTCCATGTAGACTTCTTCTTCCAAGTCTCCATTCAGGAATGCAGATTTTACATCCATTTGATATACTTTGAAGTTTTGGTAGCAAGAAAATGCCAAAAACATTCTGATAGCTTCCATTCTGGCTACAGGGGAAAATGTTTCATCGTAATCTAGTCCTTCAATTTGTGAGTATCCCTTACAGACAAGTCTAGCTTTATTCCTGATTACCTGTCCTTCTTCATTCATTTTGTTTTTGAATACCCATTTTGAGCCTATGAAATTTTTCTCAGTGGTTGGAAATATGATGCTAAATGTTGTCCTTGATGGAAACCCACTTGATGAAGATGATGGCAACCTCTTATTAAAGATGCTCTTGATGCTTGATGAGTTTATTAATGATGTAAATCTGATGTTCTACAAGTAGCTCAGAAGTACCAGAGAAGGAAATATCAGTGAGGGCCAAAGAAATGATGAGAAATGTGTGTTACAAGGCATACACGGGTTTGTCAAGGAGAAAGAGCGTATGCACGTGGAAAAGTACGTGCCAAGTCGCGTATGATCTTTTGCGCTCCAAAATTAGAATACCAAGGGGCATTACCATGGTATTGACCCATTGTATTGAGCGTTGGATTGTCTATTTGATCTCGTCCAAGAAAACCATCGGAAGTAATGTGGTTTTGACTCATGGTATTGAAAAAGGCTAAATCTATATAAGGAGAAGAATTTCATTGTGTAAAGGGTGTGCAAGTGTCTAGGCTTTAATGAATACTTCACTCTGAAGTATATCTGCGTGGTTGAAGTCTGCTCTTTAATTGATAGATCTGATTCTATGATGCATCTATGAACATAATGAAGGTTCAAGATCTCTAGATATTGAAATGGTGAATCTCATGGATGATCTAAAAAGAAGTGATGAAGACCTGGCACAAATCTGTTGAAGAAGTTGAAGAAATCTGGTAAGTTCATAGATCTGGTCTGATCTGCAAAATTTATCTTTTATAGATCTATACGCAGGTTCGTTTCGTGAAAAGCGCATGTATACGCGTCTCTATTCAAACAAAAGCGCGTATGGGATGTTATGGTTTTTCGAATAAGTTGTACAAATGTATACGCAGGTTCTCTTCAGTAAAAGCGCGTGTATACGCGGGTCTTTTTAAGGAAAAGCGCGTATGGTATTTGAGTTGATGGTTGCTCAAAAGATAATTGAGGTTCTGCATATCTGTTCTGAAGTCTGGGCTATTTCTAATATTCTGGTTACAGTGGTTTTATTGTTCTGACTGATGAAATGAAAAGGGATGTTTGTTGATAAGTGAAGAATTGTGTTGAAGCTGTTTGATCCAGTGTGAAAATTAATGAAACGTGGTCTGCAGTGGATCTGAGGGTTGAAACCTTCAGTCTAATAGTAGAAGCTTTCTAACAGCAGAGGCTGGTACTAATATCAGGGGGTAGTAGCTCCCTTCCAGGTGAGGCTAGTAAACGAGAGTAGGGGGTTGTAGCTCCCTTCCAGGTGAGGTTGGTAAATGAAAGAAGGTTGTAGCCTTCTACAGGTGGGTGCCTACGTGCTGGTATAAGTCTGCACCAGTACATGATTGTAAGAATTTTTTCTTTATAATAAATATTGAAGACTGAAACGACAGCATCGGTGGTTTTCTCCCGAATTGGGTTTCCACCTAAAAATCCTGGTGTTCATGTGTGTTGCCTATGTGTGATGATTATTTTTTTCTTTCTGCACCTATTTACTGTTTCCTGAAATATCTGATAAATGAATAATGCAATGATCTGAGTTAAGAATTGAATGGATAATTAGATCTCTGTGCATACGCGAGTTCTGTAAAGGATATCCGCGTATATACGCTAGTTGGCTTCTGAAAAGTAGCGTATGGGTTTTTAGAAAGGAAAAGTAAAAAGTTTTATTGTCTGCATTAAATACCGATTCACCCCCCCTCTCAGTATTTTTCCAACACTAGGCACTAGTTCCCAGGTATTATTTTTCTCAATTTGGTCCAATTCTTCATTCATAGCATTCACCCAAGACTTGTCCTTGCTGGCTTCTTCAAATTTCTTTGGCTCTATTTGTGACAACGTGGCTATGTATACCTCTTCTGTTTGTTCTATTAGATGCCTTCTTATCTGGACCCTTGCTTTCTTGTCTCCTATGATCTGACCTTCAGGATGATTCTTTTGAGTGTATCTTGAGGGGGATTTCGAGCTCAGTTCTGCATCTTCTGTTGTCTTGCTTGTTTCATCATCATTCTGGTCTTCTTCTTCATGGTTTTCTGGTGGACTGCTGCAGTCTGTATTTCTTGTATTGTTTGGAAGTTCTTCATCAAATCTCACATCAATACATTCAACTATTTTCCGAAGAGTCTTGTTGTAGCACCTATACGCTTTAATTTTGGATGCATATCCTAGAAATAATCCTTCATCTACTCTTGCATCAAATTTCCCAAGATTTTCATCATTATTCTTTATGTAACACTTGCTTCCAAAGATTATAAAATGTTTAATTGAAGTAGGTTTCCCATGCCATAGTTCATAGGGAGTCTTGTCACTGCTTGGCCTTAAGTGGGATTTTTTCAGAATATGCACTGCTGTGTGTACTGCTTCTGCCCAGAAGGTTTGTGGAATATTATTCTCCTGCATCATGGCTCTGGCTATTTTTTGAACAGATCTGTTTTGTCTCTCTGCTACTCCATTTTGCTGAGGTGTCCATGCAATAGTAAATTGTTGTTTTATGCCATATTCATTGCATAGATCTGCAAAGTCATAATCTATGAATTTACCTCCTCTATCTGATCTGATGCATTTCAGCTTGCATCCTGTCTGATTTTCTGCTAATGCTTTAAATATTTTGAATTTGTCCAGAGCTTCTGATTTATTTTTGAGAAAAGCAACCCATGTAATTCTGGAGAAATCATCTATTATCAGCATGAAGTAGGATTCTCCACTTGGTGTTTTAGTTCTTGTAGGTCCACACAGATCCATGTGCACAAGCTGGAGTGGTCTTCTTGTTGATAACTCCTCTTTGGCTTTGAAGGATGTGCATGTTTGTTTGCCCAGTTGACATGTTTTGCACATGGTATTAGAAGGTCGCTTTATTTCTAGCATGCCTCTGATAGCTTTCTTCTTGCTTAGTCTCATGATGTGATCGAAGCTGAGATGTCCCAATCTTTTATGCCATAACCATGACTCCTCAAGTTTTCTAAGATGACATGCTTCATCTTCCTCTTTCACAATGTAAAAAATTATCTCTGTTTGAACACCTTTGAGCAGAGTCTTACCTGTGGTGCTTGATCTGACTTCACAGTCTTGTGCTCTAAAAAGAACTTCACAGCCTTTGTCACACATCTGACTGACACTTAATAAATTTTCTTTCAGCCCATCTACATATAGTACATCTTGGTCCTTTCCTTTGCCATTGTCTATGCTGATCAAGCCTTTTCCCTTGATATTTCCTGATTTGTCATTTCCAAAAGTGACATTGCCCAATTTATTTTCATCAAGAGTTATAAACTTGCTTCTGTCTTCAGTCATGTGTTTTGAGCAGCCACTATCCAAATACCACTGACTTTTCAGATCTTGAGAAGTTAGAGCCAAGTCACATTTATTCATTTTCTTTACCCAATGGAGGCACCCTTTTGTTTGATATCTTTTGTGAGGTGATGAACTACATCTTCTGAGAGGACATTTGGAAAGCATATGTCCAACTTGATTGCATATACAGCATTTGATTATAGTTTTTGCAGAATTGTGAGTATGAAAAAAATTCTTTGATTCATAAACCTCCTTGAGGTGTTGAGCATCAATCTTTGTCCATACTTTCTACATTAAATAATTTTATGGACAAATTCCTTATAATAAAAACAGTAACCATAGAAACTATTTGCATACCTGATGTAAGGTTGTCTCTTCCAGTTGTTTTCTTGAGGCAGTCTCTTTAATGTTTGCTTCATTTGCTGGTTTGAATTACTCCTCTTTGCATGGCAATATGCAGCAATGTGTCCTAGCTTGTGGCAAGCATAACAGGTGGCATTCTTCATAGGAGGGAAGAGTCTCCTTTGAAAACTTCCAAGTTTGATATATTCAGAGGCATATGTACCTTTCCCTGTTGTCTTAGTATTTATTCCATTCTTGACTACTGGTGGTTTCTTCTGATCTCTGTCTTTCTCATTACAGGTATCTTCTTTTGTAGTAATTGTTTGAGCTGCTTCATCATTCTTTTGATTTTACAAAAATAATCTCTCTGTCGACCTTGTATTTGCTTTTACTTGATTCTCCATCATATCCTATTCCAGTTTTTATCATAGGGGATCTTTGAGCAACCAGAATTTCATTCAACTTACTAGAGCTTGTTGTTTGAGATGAGTTTATAGCCGCATTTCTTTGAGCATTTTCTAGTTTCTTCCTGAGGCATACTACTTCTTCTTCCAGCTTCTCTTGTTCTCGGGTTTTATCTTTGATTTGCTGAAGTAACATGTCTTCTATATTTTTGGCTTCTTCAAGCTCTACCTTCAGCTACATGAGGACTTCTGAGTTTTGTTCTTCTCCTACATAATTGAGAAGATTGTCTTTTTGTTTTCTGCATTTCAGTTTGAGTCTATCAATCTCTTCCAGAGCACTTCTTAGCTCCCCCTCAAGGTCGAATTCCCCTTCTTCTTCTTCATCTTCTAGTAGGAGTCCTTCAAGTTCTTCTATGGCCATCAATAAGAATTCGGAGGTTCCTTCTTCACTTGAGGGTTCATCTGAATCTTCAGATGTACTGCTGTCTTGTTGAGCATAGAAGGATTTTTTGTTGAACTTCTTTCCTTTCTGCCAGTTCTTTGATTTATTTCTCTCTGGCTCTTGAGGCTGATTCCTTACTTTCTTGTGAGGACACTTAGTAGCATAGTGTCCAACTCTTCCACAGTTAAAGCATTTGAAAGGAATTTTACCTTTGTATTTACCTGATCCTCTATCCAATTTCTTGGCAAATTTTGCCTCTTCTTCATCCGAGCAGGAGCATATGTCTCCCTCTTCTTCTTTCTTCTTTTCTGTTTTAAAGGCTGCCTCCCTCGTACTTGACTTCTTCTGTGGGAGCCTCATCTCATATGTTGTTAGATTTCCAAGTAGCTGGTTCATGGTCAAGGTCTCCCAATTAGATGTTTCTTGTATTGCAGATACCTTGGGATTAAACCTGGGTGGAAGAGATCTTAGAATATTTTGTACAATTACAGCTTCTTTTATGTTTTCACCTAGAGCCTTCATGTTATTTACTATTTCTGCAACCTTTAGAAAGAAGCTAGCAGTGTCTTCATCATCATCCATTTTTAAGTTTTCAAACTGGGCTCTGTAGACTTGAAGTTTGGTAGTCTTTACTTTCTTGTCCCCCTCATGGATGTTCTCCAGAGTATCCCACATTTATTTGGCAGTGTCTTTGTGCATTACTTTAATAAACTCTTCTTCACACAATCCATTTAATATGGCATTCATGGCTTTTGCATTAGCCACAAAATCTTGTTTTGTTTCTTTCTCTGTGTCAGTTGCCTTTGGGGCATATCCTAATTCCACAGCACCCCAGACTTCTATTCCTAGAGACATTATGTATGTCCTCATTCTGATTTTCTAGAAAGCATAATTTTCACCAGTGAAGAAAGGAGCTTTATTGGTTGAGCATCCTTCTTTACTAGCCATCTTGGGAACCTAGGATCTCCTTTCAGTTGTTAGACTTGTACAAAGGAACCTGCTCTGATACCAATTGTTGAATCTTTAATTAAACTGAGAGGGGGGGGTGAATCAGTTTAATACATACATAAGCCTTTTAAAATTTTCACCAAACTTATTTACAGCTTACTATGTGAACAGTCTTAAAATGTTGCAGCTAATATTAAATTAATGTGACACCATACTTATGTTGAGAGTAGCAAACAATTAAGCAGATTGAAAGAATCACATCAACACATAAGAAACACACATAGAGACAACAGATGTAAGTGGAAACCCATAAAGGGAGAAAACCACATCTTATTATTGTTGTGATGCAAAGGCAAGCTCCAACTCCCTCTCACCACTATTTTTCTGCAGGCACCAACCTACAGGGGGCTCCTACCTCAATTCTGCAAGCTACAACTTGCAAGGAAGCACCAACTCCCTTCAATTTTCTGCAGGCACCAACCTACAGGAGGCTCCAACCTCAGTCAGCTACAACTGACAGCTATCAAGCTGCAACTTGATAGGGAAGCTCCAACTTCCTCAATTTATCAAACTGAAAATTTGCTGATTTACCTCAGATATCAGCTTTGTTATGTAGCTTCTCTTTCTGCTCTTCTTTTCTTAATCTTCTATGCCTCACACTTCTATATTCTGCCTTCTCTGGATTTACTCTCTCTAACCTCTATTTGCATATCAAGATGATATTATTTATAGAGTTCTTCACATGACTGTTTGTATTTTACAAATAATTTGGAGTGAACAGTCATGACTCTTTGGCTTCTATCTTCTCATTCCTTTTATTAGCTTATTCAATAAACATAACTGTAGGTGCTTATTTTAATATTACAGTGGGATATTTTCTCTCTTCCTGAGACTTGCCAATGCATCACAAACAATATAAACCAATTAAAATATTACATTTAATTACAATGAGAGCTCCAGCTCACTCATACAGCCTTTTGGATTGTTGCGCATTTGTCTTTTCTTTGACTGTGTTGGTCCCTTTCTCTCCTGTGTATGCCTTTCTGTTTATGGCTGCTGCGTAACTCCTGAATTTATGAGCTGCTTTTTTATTTATATTTTTATATCAGCACTTTATATATATATATGAAACTGCTGACTGTAATTCTGGACAAATTCTAATGCTCTGTACGTAGCAAGTGTCTTGTTGATGTGGCGAGTTCCGCAAGTGGAACAGACATATATCCAAATTGTTTTAAATAAAGAATCACCCTCCACCTTGAGCCGAAGCCCGTGGGTCCACAGACCACGCAGCATATTTCAATATAATCGCCACAAAATTTTATAACAGCGCCTTATATATATATATCATAATTTCAATTCTTGGTGAGCTTATATAAATTTTTACCATATACACTGCCACTTCCACTATAATCAATAGAATGTCATATATTCGGGCCCACTTGCCACGCTTTCCAATGCTATACTTGACTTCTTCCGATTGCGATTGATCGCAATCGCAATTTCCATTTGAATGTACCAACATTCCAATATTTCGAAGCTCCGATTGCGATTACTCTGATGCGATACGATTAATCGCAATCGCAAATTCCATTTGCATGTCCCGATGCTCCGCTTTAACTCCGATTGCGATTGGTCACTGTTGCGATTTCTCCGATTGCGATTGATCGCAATCGCGACTTCGAATACTCCGATGCTATTGACCACTCCTGCTCCGATTGCGATTAATCACAATCGCAATTTTCTCTTGTGATGTTCCGATGCTCTTATAATCTCCGAGGCGATTAGACTGATCTGATGCGATTATGCAGGACTTAAAATACATTTGAATCATAATTCATACACCCATCGGGTCTGGTCTTCAATCGCAATCACAACTTTCTGTTGCATGTTCCGATGCCTTGCTTAAATCCGATGCGATTGGGAAGGGTCCCACCATATAAGGTACTTGGGTTTTGATAATAAAGTGCTCCATATCATTTAATATTATGCTTTGAACCTTTGTGTATAAGGTGCCAAAT
Organism: Pinus albicaulis; assembly: GCA_034641835.2. Classification (NCBI taxonomy): domain Eukaryota; kingdom Viridiplantae; phylum Streptophyta; class Pinopsida; order Pinales; family Pinaceae; genus Pinus; species Pinus albicaulis. The sequence goes on along the minus strand of CM076580.1, from coordinate 1,708,233,304 downwards.
ATGTAATGCGCTATATGTATACTCCTGCGTGGGTAATGATTCCTGGAATGAGATTTTTATATATATATACTTTGCTGCTTTGGGTTATACGATTCTCAGAATTTGTTTTATGTATTCTTCCGCGTGGGGTTAAGCGATTCCCAAAATTTTCTGTGTCTCTGCTGTGCTAATGCCTCTGTCGCTCGACCACTTCACTGCCTCTGTATTTGCTGCCTCTGTATCCATTGCTCGACCGTTTCACTGCCTCCATATTCGCTACTTCTGCCTCCACTGCTCGACCGTTTCACTCTGCCTCTGTATTTTACTGTTACGCTTTAGCAGTGTTCTTCTGCCTGTCTCCTTTTCCTGTTTCTGCTTCAGCGCTACTCGACCTCTGCCTTTGCCTTCTGCTGTACATATTCCCTACTGCTGTTCTTTGCTTTCTTTGCCATCAATGACAATATTTCTAACATTAATTTGGAGGATTAGGCTTTTGATAATCCATCTTAGCCATAATCCCCGCAAATTGGTCTTCAATCTTCTTTTTTGTTGTGCTCTGTCTTCAAAACTAATACTCTTTAAATCATGTTTTAATAACACAATGTCATGTCAATGTGCAGGGCCACGCAGGGCTTGTATGGTGTTACTACCTCATGAAGCAATGATGAGACATGGATTAGAGCCCGGTGAATGGTTCCCTTTTATGAATTGAAGGCACGGGAATCGTCATACCCAGCCTTCGGTCTTTCTTTCAATATAACAGATAACCTTTAACACCTGCAAAATACAAAAAATATTTATAAAATCCTACATTTTTTGGTATACTGCTTCAGAGGGCGTGGGGAGCGATCATGGCCGTTGGATGGCATCATCCAACGGTAGAAATCAGTCCAGAGAAAGTAAGGAGGAGACAGGGAAATGAATCAGATGGAATGATCTTGGACCATCTGATATGGACACGTGGACGGTCCAGATCCAATCGGAGGATCGTAATCGGGGGTGACAAGAAAATGCACTGATTGAAATTTGTGATGCGATTTAGCACAGACCTTTGATCTGAGGATCAGATCAACGGTGGAAAATGAATCGGAGGGATGGCCAATCGGGAGGAACAATCAAATGCACTGATGAAAAATTCTGATGCGATTGAGCGATGACCATTGATATAAGGATCAGATCAACGGTGGAAAACCAATCGGAGGGATCGCCGATCGGGAGGAACAATCAAACGCACCGATGAAAAATTTCGATGTGATTGAGCGATGACTATTGATCTAAAAATCAAATCAACGGTGGGGAATGAATTGAAGGATTTTGAAGTGGAGGTAAGACTCGTGATTAGAGGGAATGAGGACTGTTGGATCATGGAAGGTGGAGAGGAGATCAACGACAGACAATCAATCAGGGATCGACAATCGAGGGTGGCAAAAAAAATGCCCGACTGAAACTTGCGATGCGATTGAAAACTCCGGTGCGATGTAGCGCAGGCCGTTGATCAGACTTAGATCAATGGTCAATATCTTTTCAAATTTGCACTGGCAGAAACCCTTATGCTTTATAAAAAACCCACAAATTTTAATAAAAACCAACTTTTAGTGGATCAGGGAGGAAAATCTATATATATATATGAAGTGACTGGTGCCCGATTGTGGGGCCGCTGGATGTATGAAATACAATGGGCCTGGGGCTTTATATAACAAGGGCCAATCGCAATCGGAGCTTCGTGCTCGGTCTTTCAATCAACCCATTCAGATTTTCTTCGATGCGATTGCGCGTCGGGTATTTTTTATCTAACCATTTTATATTAACACGTGATTCTAATGCTTTAGACCAAAACTTTGGAAAAGAGGGTTTTTTGGCTTTACAAAGAAAAATATTGATCGGAGATGGTTTATTCAATGGTCTTAACGCTCGATTGCGGGCCCATGGTTTGTATGGAGAAACAATATGATCGGAGGTTATGACCAGAGGACTAATCGCATCAGAACTTTTTAGAACATGGAAAAAGACTTAGCGCTTGGTCCTAGGGTGTGGGCATGTGGGGGAGTGGTTAAGACTTAGCCCAAGGGGGTTTAAGTCCTTAGTAATAAAAAAATTGTTTTTTATGAATTTTTTCAGAGTTTTCAATGGATTTGAGGGTTTCGGTAAGGCCAAAAAGTGAGTTTTTAACCTTGTAAAAATGATTTTTATGAAGGGAAGAAGAGGAATCATGAAAAAAAAGGAGATTTATGGAGAAAAAAGGGGATAAAATGAAGGTTAGTTTGAGTGGAGGAAGGGGAAGAATGATGGTTTTGCAAGTCTTTCTCTTGGAATCAGCAGAATTTCTGAGTATAGAAAAGGGAAGAGTTGTGAAGATTTGGACAGAGGCATGAGGCCTTCAAGAGTCTTCAAGAGCCAATAATTTTTAGCAATAAAATTTGTTCCTTGAAGGCTCCAAAAATTTTTAGCCACCTTTTGCTATAATTTTATGAAATTGACTGAGTGGCTCCCTTGGCCTCCCCGTTGCGGGGTGTTCAATAGACATATGGGAACGTGGCACATCGGCCACTTCCCAATGCAAATAGCCGGTGCAGCCCATATGGCTCCCGGTACCGCCATTAAACACAGCATTTACTCCTCGCACCAGGTGAAGGCTCCTCTCCTCGATCGGATCATTCAGCTCTCCGTTATGGTTGTCATGGCGGTCATTCTGGGCGCTCATAGCATTTGGGCAGGGTTGAATGGTGGGATGGATAAGCCAGCCTCGCCTATCCCACTGCACACGTTTTGTTCTTCGGCTATCTCTGAAGCCAACCTCAAGACGCACACAGGGAAACGCAGCTCGTTAGGAGCCTGCATCGAGTTGGCCCCCAATTTGCATTTTTCCCATAGCCCTTGGTGCACTCAGTCCGCTTACAATTCTGCCTCTTCTGTGCAGTCCGGCATTCTCATCCCTTCTTCTGTCGATTCGCCCAGAACTACTCATCATTCTGCTTCAGGCTCTCTTTCTCATTCCCGCCCTACCTTGAACTCTCTCTGTCGGAAGAGCACTGCTCAATTGGGCTCCAATTCGACAATCATGCCACGCCTCCGCGAGCGCATGAGAAGCCAAAGGAGTTCTGGTCGTGGGCGGCTCAACCAACAACGCCCTCCTCCTGTTCCTGCTCCGGAATCTGAGATGGATACTGGGTTTACTACTGATACTGCTCAACGCTCACTCAGGCCTTCCACCCATCAAACCTCTCAGCGTGCTGAGTTAAGGTTCGACTGCACCTCCTGCAACGCTATCCTCACTGCTGCTATTATGGTCACGCTCCGGGAAGAAGTTCCGAATTTTGGCCCGCCCAGTTCGCTGAACAGGCCTAACCCGCCTCCTGTTGACCTTGCCTCCTCAGCTCCTCGGCACGAGACCAGCATGGCGAACGTTCGAGAAGAAGGAGGACGCGCTCTCAGGGAGGAACCGGTGGACAGAGGCGAGATGCTCGCTTGCAGAATTATTGAGGAATCGCCCTCACCCACTCATGAATAGCTTCTGCTTGGTTTATCAGGTTCCTCTGTTTCGTTTTACTGGAAATCTTCTGTTCTACAGCTATGTTGCTTTGCTTTACAGGCACTGTATGTTTTTCAGATTTAGTGTTTTTTTTATTACTATAAACTTAAAACCGGTTTCCCATTGTTGGGCGGTTCAGAAGCTTTGGTTGAAAGGACTGGTTTCCCATCTCGGGCAGTCTAAAACTCGCATGTTTTGCTTGACTATCAAGCCCAACAGTCAGGCTTCCATAGCTGACGTTGGTGCAGTTTTGTACTATAGCTTTTAATCTTAATAGAAATTAGTCTTACTTAGAAAAAAAAAAAAACGGTGGCTCCCACTTGGGATGGTAGCTTGGGATGGTACCTTCTTGAAGCCATCCCTTCTTGAAGCCTTCAACAACTTTAGACTTGCATTATCTGGGAGGCTGGCCTGTGCCACATCCATTGTGTTCTCTGGGAGGCTAACCTATGCCTCATCCATTGTGCTAACCTTCCTTTTCTAGGATGATCTTGCTCTGAAAACATATTAGCAGCCACAAAAACAATGGATCTTTCATCAACAAGCTTTCTACCTACCCAATCCTACAGATCTAAAAAATTTTCTTCATTAGAGTGCACTTGGATTGGAAAAATATTTTCACAACATTTTTTTCTTTTAAAAGTAGGAAATATAATCTATTTCTACTTCTTATTTTTCCATGGACTCAGTTTAAACAGTTGAGCCCATATGATTCTCTACCTAATATACCATCTGTTGGGATTAGACTGTCCAACAGGCTTTATTCTCTACATTCTATAACATAAATTTAAAAACAATCAAGTCAAGATTAAGCTGTTCAACTTGTTGTGATCTATGGCATAAAAGACAAGCTGCACATAGAAATCTATTTTGCAGAAAATTTAAAACTAAAATGGAAGGCTTAAGATCTAAAAATTCAAAGCACTTCCTTCATCCTTTTACAACTCTGTTTTGACTCTTATTCGAGTTGTTTCTTCCTTGCTCTCTAGTTCAGATTTTGAGCTAATTAGAACCAGATTTACATCTTTTTTGACTCAGGAAATAAAAAAGATTTGAGTCATGTCTCTTTGGAAACTCAAGTTCAGATTTTGAGCATGTTTGAACCTTTAATTTATATCCTAATCTACCTACTGATAAGCCAAGATTAAACAGTTTGGCAAATCAAATTCACTATCCTATCAGCAGTAAATTTAAAAGCTAATTAATTAAGATTAGGTTGTTTGACTAATTAGAAGTGTGTGTTTTTAGGAGTGGCATTTGAGCTTGCACACTTTCAGACTTGTTTCTTTTTTGGTATGGGGCTATACCTTTCTTGTTTTCACAATTCGTCCTCTTTTCTTTCTTTTACTGTTTTTGTACTTTTGATTTTTCTAACTTTGAATGCAATGGTGGATGAGATATTTATAATGGAAAAAAGATAAAAAGGCTTTCAGAACATAACATGGATCAAGAGAAGTAATGCTTAAGCATCCTGCCATTGACAGGACCCCCAAACAATTCTGCTCCACTCAACTCCCACAAGAAAAAGGCATTGTTACCAACAGTTGAATGGATAGAGGTAGGGCCAAGCCATAAGTTGTCAAATTTTCCATGCTTGCCCTTGTCTTCCCTCCTTGAGTCCCACTTTAAAAAATTTTCCCCAATTTTGAAATTGCTGGGCTTTGTTCTTTTGTCAAAAAACTTTTTGATGTTGTTCTGCTTTTGCAATGCTTTGTTATAAACTTCCTATTTGGTTTGCTAAAGATGAATGGTCTGATTTATTCTTCTGATCATGTCATTATCTTCAGTTTGCAACTCTTGAATCAACTTCATCACTGGAACACCAAGGCTATTTGGAAAAATTGCATCAGTACCATACACAAGCTGAAAAGGTGACATGCCAATAGATTTCTTCAATGTCAATCTGTCAGCCCAAAGTGCATGCACAATATTTGTGTGCCAAGACTTCTTGTTATCCTCCAATAGTTTCGTGATTATGTTCACTAAACTCTTGTTTGAGGATTCTACAAGTCCATTACCTTGAGGGTAATAGGCCATGGAATGCCCCAATGTTATCTAATATCTATGACAGAAACAAACCATCTTGTTTGATCCAAATGCTGCTGCATTATCAGTGATAATCTTGGTAGGACAGCCAAATCTGGAGAGAATGTTAGTCTCCATAAATTTTATGATAACTGAATCATTGGCTTGCCTACAAGGAATGGATTCTATCCACTTAGTGAAATATTCTATGGCAGTGAGAATCCATCTATGCTAGGCAGAAGATGGGGGATGGATTTCTCCTATGAAGTCAAGTCCCCACTGTTGAAATGGGGCTTCAACAGTGATTGGATGCAGAGGCGGGGGTAGCAATTTTCTTTTGCCTTCAAAAATTTGACATTTGTGACAGGATATGATCATCTTGTGCACATCATGGAAAAGAGTATGCCAATAGAAAATAGCCCTCAAGATTTTGTTGGCTGTTGTCTTCCAGTACAAATGACCTCCACACTCTCCTTCATGAAACTGATATTTAACCTTTTCTGCATCAAGCTCAGGAAAACATTTAAGCAATACATCACTTACATTTTTCCAGTAAAGACATCTATCAATAATGCAATAGTTTACAGCTTTCAATTTTAGGAATCTTGCCTTTGTTTTTGTCAAACCAGGAGGTGTATTCAAATTAATAAAAACATAAACAATATCAACATACCAAGAGGAATTCATAAAATGGTTTTCAACAATGGGAGTTGAGAGTTCTTCTTGATCATCTAAAGCATTAATCGTATTAATATCAAGAACTTCAAAATTGGATTCAGCCATTAATCTAGCTAGACCTTGGCCTTTGATGAGTTTAGTGGGTTTAATCTCTAGAATATATTCAAGGATAACAGCAATCCACTTACCTCTCTTATCATCTGGGTCCTGTGTTAGAACGTCTTTAACAAATGAGTTTGGGACAAAGGCAATGATGTGTGAGTGAAGGATGTACACTCTAAAGTCTTTCAAAGCTTTAACCAAAGAAAAAGCTTGCTTTTCCATCATGTTATACTTCAAAGGGGCATCCCTCAATGCCTTGCTAAAGAATGCAATAGGCTGCTCTTGTCCTTGTGGATTTTTCTGTAAAAGGACAGTAGCCATGGTATATTCTGATGCAAATGAAAAAATATAAAAATCCTTTGAAAAATCAGGACTTATAAGAACCGGTGTGTTGGTTCATGCTTGTTTCACCAGTTCAAAAGACTTCTTTGCTTCCAAGGTCCATTTTACCCCTTGCTCCTTATTTAACATGTTTGTGATATTCTTAAGGAGCTCTTCCAGGTTGGGGATGAACCTTCTCAAAAATTTAATCTTTCCAATGAAATATTGCAACTCTTTGATGTTTCGAGGATGAGAGATTTGCAATATGGCCTCAATCCTCTTTGGATCTATCTTAATACCCTCTTTATAAATAATGTGCCCAAGAAGTTTACCTTCTTGGAGACCGAATAGTGTCTTCTTAGGGTTTAAGGATATCCCAAACTTTCTGCATTTCTTGAAAACTCTTCTTAAATGTTCTAAGTGCTCTTCATCTATTTTTGAAAACACAGTGACATCGTCAAGGTATATAATGATGAAGTAGCCCAGTTCTTCCAAGAATGCTATGTCCATGGCTCTTTTAAAAGTTGCTCCAGCATTCATTAGACCGAAGTGCATTTTCACATACATGAAAGTGCCCCAAGGTGTAGTAAACATTGTCTTTAATTGATCATCTGGGTGGAATAAAATTTGGTTGTACCCTGAATAGCCATCCAACAAAGAAATTCTTTTATACCCTACCACCCTTTGTAAAATATGATCCATCTTGGGTAAAGGGTAGTTGTCTTTTAATGAAGCTTTGTTTAAGTCTCTAAAGTCTATACAAAGCCTGATCTCTCCAATTTTCTTCCTAACTGACACCAGATTAGAAATGCACTCAGAATATCTAATAGGGACAATAATACCAGCCTCATACATTTTTCTAATCTCCTTCTCAACCGAAGGCAGCTGAACAAGGTTTATTCTGCGCAGTTTCTGTTTGAATGGTCTTTGGTTTTCTTTAAGAGGGATTTTGTGCTGTATTATTTCAGTGTCATAGGATTTAAGATCTTCATAACTCCGCGCAAAAAAATCAGAAAACTCTTTAAACAGCTCTATGTATTTGAGTTTAATGTGAGCTGGTAAAGTCTTAGATAGTTTAATCATCTTTGGTTTAAGCTCACTGCCTATATTTCACTCCTCCACTTCAGTCTCTACAGGTTCCAGTTTTGGCTTCTTGGCCACATCGTTAAAATCAAACAACTCCTCTAAAGGTGCTAGACCATTTGGCAAACTTTCATCATTAGACTGCAGGGTTTCTAACTCCTCTGTTTCAAACTTTGCATTCATTTCTGTTTCATTTTCAAATTTTCTAGATAACAGGTTTATATAAGAAAGTTCAGGAGACCTTTCTTCTTCATCAAGAAAATTTTCTTCACTAGGGCAGTCGGTTTCATAATCTGAATCCGACCTTGGTAGTTCAAAGCCATTTCTGAACTGCATGAAGTATTCTATTTGTTTGTCTCTGTCAAACACCTGCCAATATTTTTTGTTATCAGGAATGACTGGTCTAAATTTTATCTGAGTTGTGCAGTCTTTGGTTTCATATGGCGTTAAGCATGTTCTAGCTGCAAAGGCTAAATTGTGAGCCGCAATATTTATTTTTCTTGGGAAAAAAATTAATTTGGACTCGTCGAAAGTTTTTAAAAGGTCCATGACATCATTTCGGTAGGCCCTAAGTCTGGGATGATTTTCATTATACTCCCCATTGAATTGCCTAATGAATAAATCTGAATGCCCATACATATTTATTCTCTTGGCTCCTAATTTCTTCAACAATCGTAAGCCTAAGAGAAGGGATTCATATTCTGCTATGTTATTGGAACACTGAAAGTTTAGTTTGCAGGAAATTCTTTCTGTGTGGTTGTTTTCAGTGTTGGTAATCTAGACACCTGCACCAGCATTGTTCTTAGTGCATGACCCATCAAAATACATACTCCACAGAGGACTGTTTTCGGTTTTATCCTGGTTGGTGTCCTCTTTAACTAACGTGCTCAAGGGTTGTTGTGGAATCTCAGCACTTATTTGTATTTGTTTTGATTTCCCAAGATTTTAGTTTATTTGAGGGTTGTTTTCTTGATTGTGAATGTTTAAAAGCAATGGACACCTGCCTTGTAGCTCAATACCTTTTCTTGGTTTTCTAATGTCTTCAAGTGCAACAAACTTCGTTGACACTTCTATGTTGTTTTCCTCTTCCTCCCTGTCGACCATTAACCCTGTTAAAGTAACTTGTTCAGTAAGTGTTTCATCATTAAACGTAATAAAAGAATCAAGGCATGTATTTACAGAATACAGGGGAGAGTTTTGTGGTCTGTCTTGACTTGTAACTGTGAATTTCATATGGGACTCCCTGTAAAGCCTTCTATTCTGATTGAAAACAGGTATAGTCGCATAGGTCATGTCCATTTGCATAGTCCCTTGTAATTTAGCCCCCCAATATCTTGATATTAACATTCCATACTGTTGGGTATGTGTTATATTCTTTCCACGACTAGCCCCACATGCTATATGTTGCGACGGGCGCAGCAGGGGGGTCACAGGGGGGGCAGTAGCCCCCCTTGTCAGGGTCTGGGGCAGCGCCCCAGTGAACATTTTTTTGGTATGCGGTCCCACTCATATGCGGACCCACCCATGTTTTGTGCATGAGTTTGCACATGGTTTTGGGGTACGATGGTTTTCGGCCCCTGGTATTTTGTAGATCCGGTCAAGGGAAATACGGTTATATTCTAATCTAGGGTTAATGGATTGGGGTTTATGTATGCTTTGGCATGTATATATATGTGTTGTAACACTAAAAGAATTATAATGAAAAATCAAGCTGGTCGTCCCAATTTGGGATCCAAGGGAAAATCTCTGTGTTTATCTGTTTTATGTTTTATGCTCTCGCTATTGTTTATTTTTTGTTATAAGATTCGTGTGTAGATAATTTCTGTTCAGGGTTAAAACCTGCATTTGGTATCAGAGCTGTTTCGGCTTCAAGGGGACGCCTTTGCAGCTGAGGGTTTTTCGTTCGGGCCTGAGGTAGACCCTGTTCAGTGGGAGATCTGGGGGATCGATTCTTGCGGTGAAAGAAGATGGCGAGCGACGGAAAGATAGAGATAGAGAAATTTAATGGTCAGATTTTTGAGTTGTGGAAGCTCAAGATGGAGGATCTACTGGTGGATAAAGATCAGTGGATCATGGTAGATCCAGGTACTAAACCAACGACAATGTCAAATGAAGACTGGAAGAAACTGGATTGGAAAGCTAAAAGCACAATACGGTTGTGTGTCTCAGATTCAGTATTGTTGAATGTATCTGGGGAAGCTACAACGAAGAATTTGTGGGAAAAACTTGGGACTTTGTACCAATCTAAGTCTCTGGTGAATAATTTGTTCCTGCGGAAAAAGCTGTATAACCTGAGGATGAAGGATGGAGACTCGGTGACAGAGCATCTGAACGCCTTCAATACTGTGGTAAGTCAGCTGTCATCTGTTGATATTAAAATCTCGGATGAAGATAAGTGCATCAGTTTGTTGTGTTCTCTACCAGACTCGTGGGACAGTCTGGTTATTGCAATAGGTAGCAATACAACTACCTTGAATTTTGATGACATTGTCTCAGCCTTGCTGTCGGAGGAAATGAGACGAAGAAATATGGAGGGTCATAATGGAGATGCCTTATTTGTATGAGGAAGGTCCCAGAACAGAAACAAGAATAAGGTTTCGAGTGGGAGATCTAAATCTAGAGGGAGATCTAAATCTCCTGGAAAGTTTGTAAAGGTGTGCTAGAAATGCGGAAAGGAAGGACACTACAAAAAGGAATGCAGATCTAAAGCTCCTGAGAAAGGAAAGGGATCTAATGAAGCTCCTTCTACAGAGGCAAAAACCACCTCGGATGAAGGTGGGGATGTGTATTTGGCTTCTTCTTCAAATATGAGAAATATGATGATGGTGATGTCTTCCTAGGGGATGATAGGAAGGCCAGAATCGTTGGACGTGGAAAGGTCAAGCTGAAGCTGCAAGGTGGGAGGATTAGAACACTTCCTGGTGTTCTGCATATTCCTACATTGGCCAGAAATCTGATTTCTGTAAGCAAGATGGATGATGCAGGTGTAAAAACAGTGTTCGAGAAAGATGCCTGCAAGATGGTTCGAGGAGCACTGGTATTAATGCGGGGAGTTCAGACTGGAACTCTGTACAAGCTACAAGGTAGCACTGTTATTGATGGGTGTAACAGTTCTATGGTTCCTGAAAGTGGAGCGGAAATCCTAGCTGTCTCTGGAGAAAAGACCATGCTATGGCATCAAAGGCTTGGACATATTGGAGAGAAGGGCCTTCGGATACTGCATAGAGATGGTATGGTAGAAGGTATGTCCAATTGTTCTCTGGATTTCGATTTCTGTGAACATTGTGTATATGGGAAGCAGAATCGGGTGAGTTTTCCTTCTGGTGCTAAGAGGGCAAACAAGATATTAGAACTTGTGCACAGTGATGTGTTTGGACCTGTGTCAGTTCCATCACTAGGAAAATCTATGTATTATGTTTCATTCATAGATGACTTCTCAAGGAACACATGGATATATTTCTTGAGGAAGAAATCTGAAGTCTTTGACAAATTTAAAGAATTTAAGGCTCTGGTGGAAAATCAGACAGAGAAGAAGATAAAGGCATTGAGGACAGATAATGGTGGGGAGTTCTGCAAGAAGGAATTTGATGAGTTCTGTAAGAAGTGTGGTATAGCATGGCAGAAGACTACTCCATACACACCTCAGCAAAACGAAGTTGCAGAAAGAATGAACATAACGCTGATGGAAAAGGCAAGAAGCATGCTCAGTGGTACTGGGTTAGGACAAGAATTCTGGGCAGAGGCAGTGGAGACTGCATGTTACTTAGTTAATAGATCACCTTCATTAGCGTTGGAGGATAAGACTCCACATGAGGTATGGACTGGTAAGAAACCCTCTCTTTCACATCTAAGGGTATTTGGATGTGATGCATATGTACATGTTCCAAAGGAGAAAAGGACTAAGTTGGATAATAAATCTGAAAGGTGCATCTTTATTGGGTATAAGGATGGTTTAAAGGGTTACAAGCTTTGGAACCCAGAAACAAGGAAGGTTGTGTACAGCCGAGATGTGGTGTTTAGAGAAGTGAAAGATATTGTTAAACATGAAGTCCTACCAAAGAAACCTAAGAAGATAGAGTTTGAGCTAAAGGAGGATGAATCAGACTCTACAATAGAAGAAGACTCAGAAGATGAAGAGCCACAAACTCCAGCTTTGAGAAGATCAGTTCGGGAAAGAAGGAAACCAGAAAGGTATAGTCCATCTGCTTTCTGTTCAGGTTTTGCCTTAACTATTACTGATGATGAACCCAGAACTGTCAGGGAGGCAGTAGATTCAGAGGATGGAAAACTCTGGAAGGAGGCCATGGTTGATGAAATGGCATCCTTGCACAAAAACGATGCCTGGGATCTGGTGGAGTTGCCGGCTGGAAGGAAGCCCATTGGGAGCAAATGGGTGTTTAAGAAGAAGATGAATGTAGAAGGCAAGGTGGAGAAATACAAAGCTCGGTTGGTAGCGAAAGGTTATTCTCAGGTGCCGGGAATTGACTTTGGTGATAATTTTTTCTCCTGTTGCCAAAGTTACTTCTATTAGATTACTTTTATCTGTTGCTGCTGCATTTGATTTTGAGATAGAACAGATGGATGTGAAGACAGCATTTCTTCACGGGGATCTAGAAGAAGAGATCTACATGAAGCAACCTGAAGGATTTATGGTGAAAGGTAAGAAAGAACTGGTATGCGGGTTGAAGAAGTCTCTGTATGGGTTAAAACAGTCACCAAGGATGTGGTATCAGAAATTTGATACCTATATACGGGGACTTGGCTTCACCAGAAGCAAGGAGGATCACTGTGTTTATTTTAAATTAATTGGTGACCGTGTTATTTATTTGGTCTTGTATGTAGATGATATGTTGTTGATTGGAAATGACAAAGAAATTATCCAAGATTTGAAGACCCAACTGTTCTCCAAATTCGACATGAAGGATCTTGGTGCTGCAAACTATGTTTTGGGCATGGAAATTAAGAGAGATCGGGCAAAGAGGAAGCTCTGGTTAAACCAGAGGAAGTATGTCGAGACTATATTGCAGAGGTTCAATATGCAGGATAGTAAACCGGTGAGTGTTCCTATTCTTGTAGGTGCAAAATTGTCTTCTGAACAGTGTCCCAAGACACATGAAGAAGAGGAGGATATGTCCCGTGTTCCATATGCAAGTGCAGTGGGTAGCCTGATGTATGCAATGGTCTGTACTAGACCAGACATTGCACATGCAGTGGGAGTATTGAGCAGGTTTATGTCAAACCCAGGGAAGGAGCATTGGATAGTAGTGAAGAGGGTTTTCAGATATTTACGTGGCACTAGTGATTATGGCTTGTGCTACCAGGGAAGACCAGGATTGGAAAGAATGTTGGAAATTCATGGTTTTGTTGATGCAGACTGGGCTGGAGATCTGGACCAAAGAAGATCTACAAGTGGGTATGTGTTTAGCCTATTTGGAGGTGCAGTCAGTTGGATGAGTAAAAGACAGTCTGTAGTGGTGCTTTCAACTACAGAAGCAGAATACATAGCAGCCACTCATGCAAGCAAGGAAGCAGTTTGGTTGCAGAGATTGTGTTCAAGTATGGGGTTGGTACAGCAAGCTATAAGGATAGACTGTGATAGCCAAAGTGCAATTTTCTTGGCTAAGAACCCTGCTTATCATTCAAAGACAAAGCACATTGATGTTCAATATCACTTTGTTAGAGATATAGTTGAGGCTAAAAGGGTGTTGCTGGTAAAGGTGGACACTTTGAAGAATGTTGCAGATGCATTGACGAAGTCTGTGAGCACTCAGAAGTTCTCTTGGTGTAGAGAAACAATGGGTGTTGAAGAATTAGCCAAATGACTAAGCTCTCCTGTGGCCCCCCGTGGAAAGAAAACAACAAGTGGGAGAATGTTGGGTATGTGTTATATTCTTTCCATGACTAGCCCCACACAACGTACGTTGCCAAGGCGCGGCGAGGGGGGTCACGAGGCGGCCGGCCCCCATCGGGGAGTCGGGCGGCGCCGGCGAGCATTTTTTTGTTTATGGGGTCCCACTCATGTGCGGTCACCCATGTTGTGCAGGTTTGCACATGGTTTTGGGGTTCGATGGTTTCGGCCCCTGGTATTTTGTAGATCCGGTCAAGGGAACTACGGTTATGTTCTAATCCAGGGTTAATGGATTGGGGTTTATGTATGCTTCGGCATGTATATATATGTGTTGTAACACTAAAAGGATTATAATGAAAAATCAAGCTGGTCGTCCCAATTTGGGATCCAAGGGAAAATCTCTGTGTTTATCTGTTTTATGTTTTATGCTCTCGCAATTGTTTATTTTCTGTTATAAGATTCGTGTGTAGATAATTTATGTTCAAGGTTAAAACCTACACATACTTTGGGGGCACATCAGCCACAACAATATCCATGAGTAAACATTTGGTTGGAATTTGGGCTAAGTTAACACAGAGGTCTTTGATTAATCCTAAACATTTTACTCTGCTGGAATCAAAGGAGTAAAGGTCTTTGTAAGGTCTGGTGATTTCTAGAACCAGGCTCTCCATTACAGCTTTTGGCATTAAATTGTGAGAAGCTCCTGAGTCGTGCATAGCATTGTGCAAGATCTTGTCATGAATGTTTAAACTTACATAAAAAGGAGGAACAGGTCCTTCTTGATATCTACCTTCAATCTTAGGACCAAAAATCAGCTCTGGTTGGTCATCATTAAGATTGACTATGTCCTCATTCTCTTCTATTTTTAAAGCCTTCAAAATTTGGGTCTTATATACATGTTGGGAAGCTAACTCATTCAAGGGAACAGAGATTTTGATCCTTGAAATTTCCTACTCCAGGCTTAAAGGAATTTGACTCTTTAAAGTGCCAGTTTTAGCCTTATTAGCTGTCATTCTATCAGCAACATGGATTTGCTGATTTGTTATATTTATACTTGAAAAAATTGTTTTCACAGGAGTACTAGCTAAAGTGTTAGTACTACTAAGGTTTGCACTATGTTTTTCATTGTTTTGAGTGCCTTTCTCTTTACCTTTACCAGAATTTACAGCCATTGTTTTTTCCTTTTGTTTGACCATTTTAGACTTGGTTGCAGTGTTTTTTTGTGAAGATTTTTCAGAGGTTTTAGTGTTGGGGGTTTGTTGACTAGTTTTGCTCCTAAGGTCATATTCTCTTTTAGTCTCTATGATAACATTTTACATGTCTTGATAATAAGTTTCATCATCATCTCTTTTGTCATCATAAGGTGTATAAAGACCTTTTTTTTCTGTTATAATGAATCTCAAAGTCATCATTATCTACCCCCAGCATGTTGATATCATCTTCCTCTGTTATCTCATCTGTTTCCTCAATCTCACTTACATAGTTTTGTTGAAAGGGAGGAGTGATCTATTGATCATCTTCCCTAGGTCTGTTTGGAGGTTGGTTCCTTCTAAAATTTTGATTCTGGTTCTGGTTTCTATTTTGAGGAGCATTTTGGTTTTGGCTTGCTTGTGCTCTCTTAATTATGCTCATCTCTTTCATCATCTCCTCCATCATTTTCTCCATCTTTGAGTTGGAAGTAAAAGGTGTGGATTCTTCTCTAAAAGATACTCTCTTTTCATTTTTCATTCTTGCTCTCTTCTCCATCAAGTTGACTTCCACAGCAAGAGCATTTCTTTGCATCTCTTCAAGAGTTGTAGGATCTCTCTCTCTCAGCTGATAGGCCATATCAGGGTCGAACCCTTCAGGAAACTTATTTAAAGATGAGCCTTGTGGAGGCTTTAGATCTGGGGAAATTGCATTGTACACACTGTTAAATCTGGTGTAGTAAGCTTGCACACTTTCCCCAGTGTTTCTATGGAGGTTATTGTAGTCAGAAAGGACTTGGAGAGGATTTTTCTTCACTTCCCATTTATTTAAGAAAGTCTTATGGAAGGCTTGGAGATCATTAATACTATGGGGGGTTAAGCCTTTAAACCATTTTCTTACTTCTCCCCCCAGATTTTGGGCAAATAATCTGAGTTTGACAGAATCATCATCAATTTCATTTTTGTCAAAGTATTCATTCATATTATCCACATGTTGTGATGCAATTGTAGCATTGCTAGCATCATATAATGGAATTTTGGACTGATAGTCCTGTGGAAGATTGACTAATGGTGCATGAAGGACTAAGGGAGCATACCATGTTTCCATGATATGTGGTGGGGGTGGATTTACAAGAGGTGGATTAACAAAAGAGAAAGTGGGATGAAGTGGAGTGGTTTGAACAGTGGATGTAGGGTGAGCATAAGTGGATGGACCAGGAATAGATTGCTGAGCTAATCTTGGATGAGAGACACCTAAATTGTAAAGGAAATGCAAATCAGGAGGTGTTGTTTCTCTGCCACTAAGATGTTCACTGGTTTCAGGAGAAGAAAGTGAAGACTCAGAATCTAACTGATCTAAATCACCAAGAGACCTAGTGCTAAAGGGATTTACTAAGTCAACTTGTGATTGTTGTAGAGATGAAAGATTTTCAGGGACTAAATTAGCTCTCAAGGGTGATCTGAAAACAATTGATAACTTAATCCTAGGAGACTTCCTAAGGATACTTTTTGGGTTATCAACTAACTCAGGCGGATCAGGGTCAGGATAGGCTCTAGTGTGAATCTTTCTGGGAGCCACTATGCTGTGTTTTTCAGACCCAAATAAAAAACAAAAGTTCAACCAGGTATGACAATATTTGAGAGGTTAACTAAATTGTTTACAGAGATTTTAATCCTACAGTCCTCTAACTGAGTTTGAATGATTTTATAAGGATAAGGGTTCTTACCAGTGGAGTCTTAAGGTCTGTTTAGGATTGTGGAGTCGTCAGGTGGAAGTTTTTAGCTCCTAAGGAGGTAAAAGGTTTTATGGTCCACCACCATGTTTATTTGATACCAATCTGAATTTTTTTTAAGTTTTCTGAGTTATTTTTCTGTTGTATGGTTTCTAAGAATGTCCTAACTCTGTTTCAAAACCTAGCTACAGTTATGAGACAAAGACTGTCTATTCTTATGGCTAAGCTAGCTAATATTTCAAGGTTAGATAAAGACTTATGAGAACCCTAGGGTTCGCCTAGTTTGTCACTGACTCAAACAAGTTTTATCATGATTACCATTTCTTTGGTAGTGCTTGAAAAGGCTGCTTTTTACTCACAAGTTTTATGAAGTTTTTAAGGGGAACCCTAAGTGATATGATGTCCTATGGTTACCCTAAAATGAAAATTTTTATGGGTTTCTTCCCCAGTGGAGTCGCCTGAAATGTTAGGAATCTGTAATTTTAGCAGATTGGTGAGACTAAAACTGCAGAAGCAACATCGTTTCAACCACATTGGGATTCTAGGATCTAGCCTTCCTAAATTTGGAGATGGATCTCTCCAATAAGTGCAAAGATGGATTTGTCTTTGAAGTTTTTGGGTAATGATATTAGGCTAGTTATGAAGGCCAAGGGTTTGTTTTGTTTTTGGATGGTTGAGCATGAAAACTATTTGAGGTGGAAAGTCCTAAGTGCACAGAGTTTCAAAGGTGAGAAGTTGCAAGTGAATAGAACAACTATGCTAAAAAGATAGATATAACGCTGGTTTTTAGTCCATTGGGCTATGGAGTCATACCAGGGCTTTAATTGAGCAACAACATCAAGAGTGATCCAAGGGGAAAGTTATCTATATCACAAGATTATTGAGATTAAAATGATGGAATCGAAATAATAAAGTTTTGGAGGGGTGGAAACTGATAATAATTTCACAAGGAATTTATAGTCAGTCCAAACAAGAAAAGCCTCTTAAGTAACTATTTAAAACCAACCAAGGACAGGGCTAACCATAAAATTCTTGGGCAAGTTTGTATTAAAGCAGCTTAATTGACAAACAATCCAGTAATCCGCATAATTACCTTCAGAAAGTATGAAAACACATAAGAGAAATAAAGTGTAACCTAAGATCAGATAAGGTACTTTTAAACCTAATCTAATTTCGGCCAACACCAAGGGAAACCTTTAGAATCTACCTTTGGAGAATAGGAACTAGAAACAGGGCAAACCATCACTTTTCTAGTCTAAATTTAATAAGAAAATGATGAAAATAACTTTCAAGAATAATGTTTAAAGAAAACAATAAGACGAGGGAACGCCAACATTCTTAACTGCTTAAACTGTATTGAATCATTCTTAAATAAAAAAATTGGAGGAAAACATTGAGATAAAGATTATCAGTTAGAGAAGGGTACTGGTAAACAGTAAATCCTAACTCTATAAATTATGTTCTTCATTGGAGAATAGTGAACAATATGACATACATAGAAGGAAAAACAATAACAAAGAAAGGGGCACTTCACCAGTGATATAGACCAGGATCCCAAGAAACAAATTGTTATTGATGTTGTTGGGGTTCCCATGTTTTGGCCAGATTGGCAAGACCAAAAGATGAGACAACATCAAACCACTTTGGGGCCCTAGGATCTAGCCCTCCTGGACTCAGAGAGGGATCTCTCCAATAAAACAAAGAATAATATATCTTTGAAAGCACAAATTGAGATTTTAGGCGAGTTATGAAGCATAGAGGGGGTTTGAAAATGATTTGGTTGGTTGGTTGTTGGGTTGGTCATGAGATCATAGACTGAGAAAGTAATGGGAAAAAGGAGCAAAGTAGCAGGATGTTTTAGCAAAGGGGATAGGTCAAGAAAGTGCCATCCATTGGGTTATGGAGTCATGAAAGGTGATTACATGCAACAACTAGCCAAGGCTTTCAGAGGGCAAGTCATCTACACTAAAGGATATTTTAGATAGATGATGGAATGGAACATTAAGGGAAGAAGGTGGAAGAAGGAAAGAAACCCAATTTCTATCTATAGATCAGGCCAGAGGTCATTTAACTCTAGACTTGCTTGGACATACTCAAAGGTAGCTTTCAAAGAGGGACAAAGGGGCAGCTTATAGATCGGACCAGAGGTCATTTAACTCCAGGTCAGCTTTAGCATGCTCCAAGGGAAAACATAGATAAGTTAAACAGAGAGATCTTAGAAAGGCCAGCTAGTCGCACAAGGATCCTAGTGGACAGGGCTAACTCTAATCCCCAGTGTTCCCAAATCTTCCAGATTGAACCCAATAAGAACATCTAAGAGCATATTAATTTAATTCATACATTAGCTAGTAGGAAATGACATCCATTACATCGGTTACATTAACTGAAATCAACCCTTAGATAACACATTAGTAGAAAACATTTAAGGCAAGGAGATCAGAGACATAGGGTACCTATCAAGGGTATATCCTATGCCATATTTCTGATGCAAGCCCAGAAGAACAATGAAAAACATGGAAAT
The DNA here is from genome assembly GCA_034641835.2 of Pinus albicaulis. Classification (NCBI taxonomy): domain Eukaryota; kingdom Viridiplantae; phylum Streptophyta; class Pinopsida; order Pinales; family Pinaceae; genus Pinus; species Pinus albicaulis. The sequence continues at coordinate 1,708,214,298 of CM076580.1, read as the reverse complement.
GTAACAAACAGAGTTAGGAAAACATCACCAATAGTAATAGACCAGGATCCTGTGAAATGTGCTTGATTAATTTATGCAAAACCAGTCATGTACACTGAGCTCAATGGCTAATACAATCCAAAATTTCTCCTCCCAGCCTTTTACATAACACTACTCTGCTACTCCCTCCCAAGACTGTTCTAATAGTCAGAATGAATCCCTCTAACTGCAACAATAGCAACTCATCAAAAACCTTTTCATTATGTTCTTGGGAATTCTTATAGAAGAAGAGAAAAAAAAAAGTAGATGAACAATTAAATGGATCTCATTAAGACAGAATGGTGGAAGGGTTCACACCCCTATTGCTTAATGGATTTCTGCAACGCTTCAGTACTCTGTAATCCGTCTGGGGAGTCTTTGTTAGGTTGAGATTGACCTCTGATATGTTCTATGGAGTCCTTTCTGGTGTTTGGTATCTGCGCTAGCCTTCTGGAATAAATGCACTGGGTGAAAAGTCTGCAGGGTATCTCCATACCTCAATAACTGCTGTCCAGACACTCTTAAATAAGCTTCTATCTATAACATACGTTTAAGGTCTCGAGGAGGTATGGAGAGCACTATAGGAATGGTGTACGCCTAGAGAAAATGTTCTGCTGATATTAAACAAAGATAAGACTCTTTGCGTGATTAAGTCTTCAAACTGTGCTTTGAGTCCTTTCCTTGTGGGGTTAAACATAAATTATATCAATAATAAGCATTAATCCCCTTGAATCCTTTCGATGGTCTGCTGGAAATGCTGAAATGGCCTCTCTGTGCTATCTTCTCAATAAAATAAATTGTTATAAGCCCGGGCAGTGGTGGCGGAGGAATGCTGCGGAGGCCAGAGGAGTGGTGGAAAAATGATCACATAGTGTAAAGCCCAAAGATTAACCTTCGAGCGAATTACAAAGGAAAACATGGAACAACAATGGAGCGGAGCCTTTGGGTGTGGGACCCAGTGGTACGAATCCATGGGTTAACCTATGCGCAGCTTCGTGGAGCGACCACCGTTGGATCAACTACCCCAAATCGGACGGTGCACGTGCATTTCGCTACGCATCCTGTGACGAACTTTAACGCACGATGAGCAGGTGGTTTTGAAATAGTGCTCCTACCACGTGTTGGATGCTACATGGAATCACTGGCCCATTGGAAAATACCACCTGCCTTCGAAAGGCAGTGCGATAGAAACTGGATGGTTTATGGAGTAGTGCACGACGAGGTCCACAATGACAAGTGCAATCTGGATCGTCAGATCCACAGCTAATGAAAGGCGATGGCTCGGCTCTGGGGAAGGGAGAAGGAAACCTTTGTAAAACCGAAACATTAATGAATTTCTGAATTACAAAGGGAAAAGGCCTAATTATATGAATGGGCGGAAATATTTAAGTGGTGGGGTCGGGGTCTATTGCAATTGCAAACGGAGACAGGAGTGGGCGGCAATCGCATCGCGGAAACAGAAAATGCGATTATGCGATTGGGTGGATCAAAGGTGCGATGGGGATGTTGCAATGCGATGGGAGTAGCGGGCACGGTCGGAACGGTGGTGCGATTAATCGCATCACAAATATTTGCGATGGATGATTGGAATGCTAAAACAAACATGCGATGGGAGGATGTGCGATATTGCGATTAGCGCCTTAAGGGGCAACGCTTGGTCATAGCACTCGGTTGCATGGGAAAAGGCTAAAGGGGCTGGCGAAAAAGGGGCCAAGCCCTTTTATATGGTCGGAAGTGGGCCTTTGGCCCATTTTTAATAGATTTTAAAGCCCATAAAGGGTAACGATAAGGGAGAAAAGGGGATTTTGGGAAAAAAAAGGGTAGGGGAAGAATTTAAAGGGGATTTTGGGGGGAATTGAAAGGTAAGAAGGGAGATAGAAGGGGAGACAAAGGGGAATAGAATAGAAGCTAAGTAGGGGTGAAATAAGAGGGAAAAAAGGAGGCCTTTAGGCATTTCTTCACCAATAGAGAGGATTTAAAATGGAAATCGGCAGAGGGGATTTTATCAAAGGACAAAAAGCACAAGGAGGCTTCAAGGATGATGTGTTTTAAGGGGAAATGCATTCCTTGAAGGCTCAACAACATTTTAGCCCCCTGTTTTCTTGTCAAAAATTTATAGGGGGGCTAACAGATGTCAAACCAATTACAATCTTCAAGTCCAATGTTTCAGTTAAGCAATCATATTCTCTATTCAGCCTAACTAATCTATCACAAGAAGAGCTCCAATGACCAATGAACACTATTTACAATCAGAAGTTTAAGCTCAAATGTATTTCAGAGTTCTGCAACCAACAGTTTCTCATCTTTTACAAAAGCATTTATAGAAGAATGAGGAGGTGAGATCTGATAAAAGATATCTCAGGACATTTAATACAGATTCAATACTTCTCGGCCTTTGAGGGGCTCGACGGAGAAGTTTACAAACATTATGTCTGCATAAAATGTTTATATTTATGAATTAAGCTCGGTGGGAGCTTTTATTGACTTTAAGGCTTTATGTCATGTTTGGAGTAACTCTGCAGATATTTTTTACATTAATTTTCTTGCAGAAGTAACTCTTTGGCTGTGCTGAGGCGAATATCCTCATTTGATCAATAACTTCGCCTCTGTTTTGAATGCTTTGAGGCACAGGTGGCACTTATGGTAGTTGAGCAATCAATTCGCCTCAATTGAGGCGGTAGAAGCCTTTCTGTCAGTTAAAAACTTATAATTTTCTTTTGACTGTGTTTTAATTTGGAGAATCAGGCTTTTGATAATCCATCTTAGTCGTAATCCCCGCAAATTGGTCTTCAATATTATTTTCTTCTGTGCTCTGTCTTCAACACTGATACTCTTTAAATCGTGTTTTAATAACACATTGTCTTTTCGATGTGTAGGGCCACGCAGGGCTTGTATGGCATTATTGCCTCATGAAGCAATGACGAGACATGGAGTAGAGCCCGGTGAATGGTTCCCTTTTATGAATTTAAGGCACGTGAATCGTCATCCCCGGCCTTTGGTCTTTCTTTCAATATAACGGATAACCTTTAACACCTGCAAAATACAAACAATATTTATAAAATCCTGCGTTTTTTGGTATACTGCTTCAAAGGGCGTGGGGAGCGATCATGTCCATTGGATGGCATCATCCAACGGTAGAAATCAGTCCATAGAAAGTAAGGAGGAGACGGGGAAATGAATAAGACGGAATGATCTTGGACCGTTCCATCTGGACACGTGGACGGTCCAGATCCAATCGGAGGATCGCAATCGGGGGTGACAAGAAAATGCATCGATTGAAATTTGTGATGCGATTTAGCGCAGACCGTTGATCTGAGGATCAGATCAATGGTGGAAAACGAATCGGAGGGATGGCCGATCGGGAGGAACAATCAAACGCACCGATGAAAAATTCCGATGCAATTGAGCAATGACCGTTGATCTAAAAATCAGATCAACGGTGGGGAATGAATTGGTAGATTTTGAAGCAGAGGTAAGACTCATGATCGGAGGGAATGAGGACGGTCGGATCACGGAAGGTGGAGAGGAGATCAACGGTGGACAATCAATCGGGGATCGGCAATCGGGGGTGGCAAAAAAAATGCACCAAATGAAACTTGCGATGCGATTGAAAAGTCTGGTGCGATGTAGCGTGGGCCGTTGATCAGCCTTAGATCAACGGTCAATATATTTTCAACTTTGTGCCAGCGGAAACCCTTATGCTTTATAAAAAACCCACAAATTTTAATAAAAACCAATGTTTTAGTGGATCAGGGCGGAAAATCTATATATATATGAAGTGACTGGTGCCAGATTGCGGGGCCGCTGGATGTATGGAATACAATGGGCCCGAGGCTTTATATAACAAGGGCCAATCACAATTGGAGCTTCGAGCTCGGTCTTTCAATCAACCCATTCGGATTTTCTTCGATGCGATTGCGCGTCGGGTCTTTTTGATCTAGCCATTTTATATTAACACATGATTCTAACGCTTTAGACCAAAACTTTGGACAAGAGGTTTTTTTGGATTTACAAAGAAAAATATCGATCGGAAATGTTTTATTCAATGGTCTTAACACCTGATTGCGGGCCCATGGTTTGTATGGAGAAATAATATGATCGGAGGTTATAACCAGAGGACTAATCGCATCGAAACTTTTTAGAACATGGTAAAAGAATTGTGTTCTTTGGATTTTTGCGATGCGATTAGCGCCGAAAGGTTTTAGTGCTTGGTCCTAGGGTGTGGGCATGTGGGGGAGTGGTTAAGACTTAGCCCAAGGGGGTTTAAGTCCTTAGTAATAAAAAAATTATTTTTTATGAATTTTTTTAGAGTTTTCAATGGATTTGGGGGTTTCGGTAAGGCTAAAAACTGAGTTTTTTACCTTGTAAAAATGATTTTTATGAAGGGAAGAAGAGGAATCATGAAAAAAAAGGAGATTTATGGAGAAAAAGGGGAGCAAATGAAGGTTATTTTGAGTGTAGGAAGGGGAAGAATGATGGTTTTGTAGCAGTCTTTCTCTTGGAATCAGTAGAATTTTTTAGTATAGAAAAGGGAACAATTGTGAAGATTTGGACAGAGGCATGAGGCATTCAAGAGTCTTCAAGAGCCAACAATTTTTAGCAATAAAATTTGTTCCTTGAAGGCTCCAAAAAGTTTTAGCCACCTTTTGCTATAACAAATTTTATAGGTGGCTAACACTATAAATACTTATGTAGAAGATGAGAGGTTGGTTGGTTGATCACTAGTTGTAATACTGAAACTCTCTGAAATAATACATAGTCTGTTGAAGTTGAAGAACAAATTGAAGTCTTGGAAGCCTTGATGATGTTGTTGCATGCTTGTTCCTAAGAAGTCTCTATCATTGGATCCATGAGCTTGGCTATTGGTGAAGTATTCTGAACTGTTTAATGTTTTCTCTTGTTTTCATTCTGTTCCATAATTTCTTACTATAGTAGGTTGAAAGTTTTAGGCTAAGAAATGACTCCTGGAAGCACCTTATACCTGTTCATCCTTCACTGTTTCATTTTTTCTTCTTCTAAGGTATTTTAGAGTCTTTAATCTCTCTCTTTAGTCCTCATTCTTGTTTATTTCTTTAATAGTTCGAACAGTTGGTTTCAGCATGATTTATGGTTCTCCCTGCTTGTATGTTGCCACTTAAAGACTGTTATTGAAGTCTCTCTTTGATGTTCTTTTGTTTACAGTAAGTCAAGGAGGTCTGTTCTGATCTTGCACTTTGTCCTTGCTTAAACAGTTGTCTTAAAGGTCTTTTATACTTGTGATCATAGATGTGTTAGGTGTTCCCTCTTCTATGACTGAAAATATAAGTGAATCTTTTATGTTTTCTAAGTCATTTAAAATAAAATATTTGAGGAAATAGGGTCTTCCTCGAATCTTAGATTTCATTTTGAAAGTTTTCTTGAAGTCATTACTTTCTTAAAGAATGTTTGTAGAATTTATGGTTAGCCCTATCTATCAAATATTTCTTTATTGTTCAAGCTATGTTTTCAAGTTCCCTTCGTTGAGAATCAAATTTCTCTTTCCAAATCATTGATGTCCATCTCATTCCAAAACCAAAGGATCCTGCGGCCAAGTTAGATTTTCCCTTTGATATGCCATATCCATTGATGAGTATGTTATGACCTCTTATTGACTCCATTTCCCAATGAACTAGATGTTTCTCCATTCTATATATCCTTCCTAGATCTTTCATTTTCTACTATATCAATTCAACCAAACAAATAAACAAACACCTGCACTTAATAACTAGTCTAAAACCAATACTCAAAGCACACAAGATAAACCTTTGAAAACAAACATTTGAGAGATCCCTCTCTAAGAATAGGAGGACTAGATCCTGTAACTCTAAAGATTGGTTCTAATGTTTCCTTGTCTTTTGATTTGCCAAACTATCAAAACACGGGATACCAACACCACCCACTGGTTCAATTATGGGATAAATTCATGTTACATCTAGTCCTTCTATTCTTCATCTATTGCAATGTCTCTCGCACAACTTCATCATTTTGCTAAAAAATCAGTTGCCTTATTACCTTCCCTCTTATTGTGCCCATGGATAATGTAATCAAAAGTTAACAATAATTCCCTTATGCTACTTTCAGCTTCCTGAAGGTGCCAACTGCAGATATATTTCTTTGGTGGATGACCTAATAAGAGTTTTTGTAGCATATTAATTGCTATTTGGGAGTCCCCATGAAATTGTAAGAATTGTATCCCTTTCCTTTCTTATATTTGGAGACCTTTTTCTAATGCCCAAAATTCTGTGAGATTGTTATAGTTTCCCCATAAGAAAAAGCAAAGACATGAAGACAATCAGATTCTGCATCCTGTAATATCCCTCCAAATCCTAGCTCTCCTGGGTTTCCTCTTGAGGCACCATCAAAACTTAATGATACAAAGGATTGTGGAGGGGGTTGGAAGAATATCTCCCTGCTCTGACCTGTATGGTGAACTTTGTGAAGAGGAGAAACTTTTTATGTTTCCAAGTTAATTTTTTTTAGAATAATCATTTCTTCTTCGTTTGATTTTCTGTCTCCTGAATTTGGTGGAAATTATCTTAGGTTTTCTATAATATTATTATAAATTAAACCTATAAACATGTATATAGGTCTACATTTTCCTTCAAACACCCTCAGGTTCTTTTCCTTCCACCAATTACAGATAGAGAATCCCAAGATTAATTTCCATGCTCTTAATACCCAAAGGTGGTTAAACATCGCTCGAAAACATTCCACCAAGCATACTTTATGATCTAATGAATTAGAAAAATATTGATTAAATAAAACATGAATAAATTGCTACATTTCTTGTGAATAATTGCAAGAGATGAATAAATGGTTTGTTGTATCCTCTTCTTGTATACATAAAGAAAATCTTGAAGGACCTTCTAAGCCTTTCCTTTGTAAGTGATCCTAAGTTAGCACATGGACCCATGCAATCATCCAAAGAAAAGTGGAGACTTTAGGCCATCAAATTTTATTCCAAATATTAGTCCATATTTGGTTGTCTAATTGATATGGAACTCCAAGTAATAAGGAATAAGATTCTCTTAGAGAAAAAGATCTTGATTGTTTTTTTCCCTAGCGCAACATATCCATTTTGAAAGATATTCTTATTTGTATACCTTGAAGGTATTGATCAAAATCCACCCAAGGTAATAAATAATTTGAATGAGGCCAATCTGACTATGTTTTCCACTGTATCTAATCATTTGGTGAATTCATCAGCTTCCAATAGTCTACTACTTTGAAGGAACCTTGGGATTGTGTCCAAGTTTTTATAACCTAGAAATTCCTTCTCTTGGCTAGAGGGGGATATTGTTGCCATGAGTCCTCCAAGAAAGATGTATTTTTACCATCTCTTATCTCCCAAAAAATAAAAATTTTCACCAAATCCTTTGCCTCATTTGCCTAGTTCATATTTTTGAACCTTTTATATGAACTCCATATTGTAATATGTCAACTTGTGAAGTGAGGGTCATGTATTTCCTTTCCAAAATCCATTTCCAAACCTTATTTTCGCCTTGCACCCATGACCAATATAACTTTGTTGCATAAGATTTGTTGATGAGATAAGGATCCCTAAGGCCAAGACCACCATTCAAATTTGGTAGAATCAACTTCTCCCAACCAGCCAAGGCCAAATTTTGTGTCTTGGCTAAATCCTTCCATAAAAATTGTGTCCATAGTGATCCAAGTGTTTGAATCATAGTGCTTTGGATGGCCATAAGTGATATTTGATAGTTTGGTAGTGCTTGAAGAAATTCTTTAGACATGACAAGATGACCGGGGATATTTAGGAAACTGAGCACCCAATTATTCACTCAACTACACGTCTTTTCTATAATCTCTTCCAAAGTGGATGCTCTATGATAATTCCATACGATATGTACTCCAAAATACTTAGATGGAAGAAGTCCTCTAATATATACCATTACATGACCAAGCCTTTTTTGAACTAGTTCCATATAGTTGAAAAATAACATTTCTATTTTGTCTTTGTTTGCCTCATTCGTAGAGGCTAACATAAAAATTTTAAGGAGCTTGTCCCTTCTTTTTACCTCTCTCCATATAGGTAAACCAAACAATATTACATCATCAATAAAATGAATATGGGTGATTGGAAAGTCCATCCCATATAGTCAGAATCCGTGCTTTTTGGAACATTCTCCCAATCCCTTCCATAGCTAGAATAAAAATTAATGGAGACAGAGGATATCCCTACCTAATACCTCTGAAGGATTTATGATTTATGAAGGTGACCCATTAATCAATATAGAAAAAAATATAGTGGAGATAAGTGATCCCACCCACTCCAACCATTTATTTGAGAAGAAAAAATCCTGTAGAACTTGTAATAAAAAATACCAACTGATTCAGTCATATGATTTAGATAAATCCAACTTTATGAACATACATAGGTGTTTAGACATTTTCAATGTTTGAATTATTTATTTTACTACTCTGATTCTATCCAAAATATGTTGAATTTTGCAACAAGAAACAATGAAATTGGCATCTAGAAGCAACATGACAACACCTACACGAGTGTGGGACCATAGGTCATGTAGTGATGGGTCCTAGCGATACATTAGTGTGAATTATTTGATATTGGAAATCTGTCAAATTTAATTATCCCTTAATTAAATTGGACAATAAATTGTAATATTATCTAATGATCACTTGTAATAGCTAACTGAGTGTGATAAACTCAGTTAGCTCATGAATTTTGAGTTTAGGGTGTTTGGTGAGGCATGCATAGTGATTCTATGTGTTTTAGAGCTCAAGTTGGAGTTAAGTGCATGATTTTAATGCATGAGTAATTAGTTAACTCAGTTAGGTGAGTTAAATTCAGTTGAACTAGTTGTAACTATTTGTTGCACTACTGAGAGATCAAGTGAATTAAATCATATTTAATTCACAATCAGTGATATTCCATGAAACTGATGATTTACTATTAATAGTTGCATGCATGTCAGTTCCAGTGGAGAACCAATTGAGACAAATGTTAAAGGTAAGTTAACTATCCTTTGTGATATTAGCAGACTGCCTAGAAGTAGTTAAAACACCACAGGATGCCCATTATACTCAACGTAGTTGAGAAAGGTTGAAATTCATAAGAAGTAGGGATCTCCTTCCTCATGAATTGTGTGAACAAGGTAGGCTGAAGACAGGCTGAGAATTGGCTAAGTGTTGGCCTGATTTTGTATGGATCAGTGCGATATGATAGATTGCAGGAGACTCTTATGAGAAGAGTGCATTGTAATTGTTTCATGATTCCTTGTGGAATATAAAATATATGATAGAGGGGTTTTGAGGAGCAAGATTTCCTCGGTAAAATATATGTGTTGTGGTTTGATTTGTTTCTTTCTTCACTTATTGTGATTGGCGATTGTCTTTAATTTCCGCAATTGATTTGTAGAAGGATTCAGTATCTAGATTTAGTACATTGTTAGATCAAATTGAATCCATTTATATACATATGTTTGTATAATTTCTATGTGGTATCAGAGAACAGGAAATCACTATAGTGGAGGAGAATCTGAGTTTGTGACTGAATAGAATTCAGATTTACAAAAGGTATTCTTGGTGCGACAAGCGATTCAGGATTGAAATCGATTTCAATGGTTTAATATTGGAGTATGCACTTGAGGGAAGCTCTAACTATATGGCGTGGAAAGACAAGATGTAGGTAGTACTGGAGGAAAATGGGTTGAAAGAATTCATTGATAATTATGTTCCCAAACCAACTATAAAAGATGCTGCAAATATTGATGCTTGGAAAAGTAAGGTTGCAAGGGCGATTAGGATCTTAATGGAGGGAGTATGAGACCACATTGTCTCAAGTCTCCATGGAAAAGTGACTCCATATGCAATGTGGAATGCTTTGACAGATCTATTTCATAGAAGCAGTGATCAAAGAAAATTGGCACTAAAGTACAAGCTCAGGAAAATCAAAATGAAGAAAGGCGACACTATTCTGGTATACTTGACCAAGCTTGTCCAATGTCGAGATGAGCTTGGGAGTGTGGGAATTACTATCACAGATGATGAATTTGTGAGCCTAGCTCTTTTAGGCCTTCCCAAGAGTTGGCATAGTTATCAGGACCCTGTCATTTAGAGGGATAAGCTGCCAGATTGGGAACAACTTTGGTCGGATGTGGTACAAGAAGAATTCAGGCAGAATACTAGGGATGGATCTTCATCTAAGGAATATGATGAAGAAAATTGTGCCTTGGCTGGTAAGGTGAATAAGGGGAAGGTAAAGAAATCCTATTCCAAATCTAAGTTTGGTGAAGAAGGCAAGGAGCGCGACATGTCCATAGTGAAGTGTTTTCACTGTCATGAGTATGGAAATTATGCCACTAATTGTCCACAAAATAAGAAGAAAAAGAAGGCTTCAGGATCTGTAGTTAGTGAGGCTTTGGCCTCACAATTTGAGCTTGAATTCTCTTTTATCGCATGCATGGTGTCAAGTGGGATGGGGTCAGGGTGGTACTTGGATAGTGGTGCATCTTTCCACATGACAGATGAAAAAGAACTTTTCAGTAGCTTGGAGGAGAAGGACATCCAGATGCATATCAAAATGGGTGACGACAAAAGGTATAGCACTATCGATATTGGTACAGTTACTTTCCAGAGATAGTTAGGTAAACCATTTTTATTAAAATATGTAATGCATGTACCCCACTTGAAGAAAAAATTAGTTTCAGTCGCAATGTTGGAGGATAGAGGCTATGATATTGTTATCAGTTAAGGAAAATCTTTCCTTCGACACAAAGCAATATGAAAAGCCAAAAATATTAGGATTCATGTGAAGAATATTTATAAACTTGATGTAGATGGTTGTGCAACATTGATGGGTAAAGCAGACAATTGGAGCTCTGAAGGTCATGCAACAGATTTCTACGGGGATTCCAAAGGGTACTCTTGCGCAGACAGACACATGCAAGGGATGTACCATGGGGAAGTGTGAGAATCCATGCGATTGTCCCTTAAGAGGGAGCTAGATTTGCATGCAGAGGAGGAACTCTTGGTTCCAAAGAATTAACCTCAAGATGTGGAGCATCCACATGCAGAGGATCATGGAGTGGTAGAAACCACTCAAGAAAAGAAATTTCTAGTTAGATGGGCAGAGGGAGTACATGCAGCTATACCTCTAGGTGTGAGGTGGGGCAATGTGCAAAATTAATCCCAAGAAGAAATTTGCATAGGTTTCTAGAGATGGTGAATCTCATGGATCGAACCTGGCTATGAGGAGCCCATAGTAAAACAATAGCGGGATCAGTTAGATTGACGTAGTCAAATGTCAGGAGGACAAAAATCAGAGTGACAGATGTTGGATATTGGATCGTATATCATAGTTGGCAGTAGTGTAGAGTGCATGGTTGCAGATGTCAATAATGTAGGGAATATAGTAGACATGTTCAGTAGGTACCAGCAGTCAAAAGACTCTGATGAGAGATGCATTATACTAATTCAGTTTTTTGGAGGCTATTCAGTTTCAAAAGTGTTGCATGCAAAAGTTGCATGTGCAAGAAACACTAGAGAAGTGTTGCATGCAAAATTTGCATGTGCGAGAAACACTAGTGAAGTGAAGCATGCAAGAGTTTCATGTCCCATGCAAGAGTTGCATGTCGCATGCATGAGTTTCGTGTCACATGTAACAGGTGTATGTTGCATGCAACGACATTCCTTTCTTATTGAGAGGGAGTGTTGAAGTTTGCAACAAGAAACAATGAAATTGGTATCCAGAAGCAACATGACAACACCTACACTAGTGTGGGACCACAGGTCATGTAGTGATGGGTTCTAGCGATACATTAGTGTGAAATTCAATTTATTTGATAAATTGGAAATCTGTCAAATTTTATTGTCCCTTAATTAAATTGGACAATAAAATGTAATCTTATCTCATGATCACTTGTAATAGTTAACTGAGTGTGATAAACTCAGTTAGCTCATGAATTTCGAGTTGAGGGTGGTTGGTGAGGCATGCAGAGTGATTCTATGTGTTTTAGAGCTCAATTTGCAATTAAGTGCATGAGTTTAATGCATGAGTATTCAATTAACTCAGTTAGGTGAGTTAAATTTAGTTGAACTAGTTGTAACTGTTTGTTGGACTAGTGAGAGATCAAGTGAATTAAATCATATTTAATTCACAATCAGTGATCTACCATGTAGCTGATGATATACTATTAATAGTTGCATGCATGTTAGTTACAGTGGAGACCCAGTTGAGACAAAGGTTAAAGGGAAGTTAACTATCAGTTGTGACATTAGCAGACTACCCAGATGCAGTTAAAACACCATAAGATTCCCATGATACTCAACGCAATTAAGAAAGTATGAAGTTCCTAAGGAATATGGATTGCATTCCTTATGAATTGTGTGAACAAGGCAGGCTGAAGATAGGCTGAGAATTAGCTAAGAGTTGGCCCGATTTTGTTTGGATCAGTGTGAGACGATAGAAAAATTATAGGAGACTCTTGTGAGAAGAGTGCATTGTAATTGTTTCATGACTCCTTGTGGACTATACAATATATGATAGAGGGGTTTTGAGCAGCAAGATTTCCTTAGGAAACTATCTGTGTTTTGGTTTGATTTGTTTCTTTCTACACTTACTGTTATTGGTGACTATGTTTAATTTCTACAATTGATTTGTAGAAGGATTCAATATCTAGATTTAGTACATTGTTAGATCGGATTGAATCCATTGATATACATATGTTTTTATAATTTCTACACAATCTTTAGACCTTCAACAAAACTAGTTTGAGTTGGAGATTTGAGCTTGAAGACAAGGGCTTCATTCTATTTTCTACAGCTGTAGAAATAATCTTATAAATTACATTACATAATGCAATGGGTCTAAAGCCTTCCAGGCTGTCTGATTTTCCTAGTTTTTGTACTAACGAAATAACATCCTTTAACTTCATCATCTAGCTCCACTCAACTTTCTAGCATACTCTCCATTTATTTTCTCTCCATATTATAACATATGGACAGAGGATATCCGGTGAAACTAAATCATCTGTTTCTTATTCAATTAATTGTACTAGCCATCTCCTTTTATATAAAATATATATATTTATATAAAATCTGTGTTTTTAATATATATATATCATAATTAATATTGAATTTTTTTTTTATTGACTATTATTTATAGATACAAATTTTTGAAAAATGCAGCAAGAAATTCTCAATTTGATTTTTCCTTGATTAAAATGAGAAAATTTGAATTTCCACACCAACATACAACTTGGATGTAGTTAACTTGTGTGCCATAGCTTGGGTCACCCAGTTTACTCAGTAAATCTGATTTGGAGTTAGAGTTTAGTTAAGCATGTGTGATTTCTAATTTGTAGCAATCAAGGTCAGTTATCTAAGGTTGTTTCTAATTAAACTAGTTCTAATTGTTGTTCAGGAACTAGTGGAAGGCCAGTTGTGCAATGGGACTTCAGCCAAACTTAGTGATCATCTAGTTAACAGATCAATCAACCAAAAATAGCCAGTGCATGCGAGTTACACAATATTGGTGGAGATTCCAAGGTAGTGTAACATTAGTTATAGACTAGTATTGAGTGTACAAGTGTTGCATGTAGTTAGATGATTAGCCTAAGGAATTGCACAATCAATTTTGGATAAATTCCTAAATCATAGGGGAAAAATTTCTCAATGTCATGTTCCATTTTCAGGAACATTATCAATCGACAAAGCAAATCTATTCCAGAGATAGAATGTAGGGGCATTCACTGGATTTGTCACCTTTAAAAAATGGATGAGCTCCAGAGGCTACCTAGCCCGCTAGTAGACTCTGTCTATAGAGTGTTGTCAAGAGATAATATCCCCAAGAGGGAAAACAACAAGATTGGTAATCTCTTAAGATAACCCCAACATTGCAGCTATAGCAATAAAAAATACATCTAATGGAAATAGCAGTGATACATGTACACATGAAATGCCGGAGAATCCAATGGCCATCATATTAGAACATAGTAGCATAAAATATACAACTCCTTGAGGAAATGATCACTCAAGCAAGGCACAATAAGCCTCAAGAAAACTGTACATGAAAATATGAGAAATACTGCTGTATATAGAAATCCCTAGGCCATGACTGCGCAGTTTTAGAGAGGAATTGTTGCATAAATGATAAAAATACAATGATATGACAATGTAGGCTCAAATAAAGAAGGGGGAGAAATATATCAACCCTTGAAAATACATAACATCAATCCTTTAAGAGGATTGGCTGAAATCTATACAAAAATGCTATAATACAGAAATGTCGGAGTTGCAGAAGTAGCTGCAACTCAAAAACTATAAATACATAGAGAATGATGAAATGGATGAAACAACTGAAGAACCCTCCGCCAATGGAAATCTGAAGTGAAAGGCTGATCCTTTCACCCAAGACTTCCCCTACAAGTGACTGTCAATCCCTCATAGAAAACAGCCACCAAGAAGAACGCTGTCTAAGAGAGGGACTAGGCTTCCAATGATGGAATGTGGTTGGCATTGTTGAGCCTAAAAATTGTGCTTTCTTTCACCTCATTTTACCTCATTTTCCTTTTTCCATTGCTATCCTAGACCCAATTGATCAGTGAATATAGTTAAAATTACTTCTAGAATGATTTACATGACTGACTTGCTAAAATTTTGTGATTTTTGCCATTGTAAAGCATTTTGATCGGAACTAGCTGCAGAATGCAGACATTCCGTAGCTAACCGGCGATTCTGCAGCTGCCTTCACGTTTGAGTATGTTCCAGGTGGTCTCTTAAGAAAAAACGTATATGGGCATGATCCACGTCATGTCTACATGGTTCGTTGCTCATCATGGAGGAAGAAACAAATTCTGGGTATGGTTTTGAACGTGGGAATACATTTAGGAAGGAAGACTTCTATTAGGACTGTCTCAGTCCAGATGTCTTTTCCTCTTCACGCAGCCACTTCAAAGAGTCCTAACGTGATTCTGATAAGGAAAGACAGTGTTCCTGAATTGTTGCAAGTATTGTTATGTGCATTTGCTTTATAAACACTTGGGAGACCGAGAGCTATGTTAGGGATTTCATGTTAGATTTGATGCTAGATTTTGTTTAGACTCTGTGCTACATTCCTGAAGACGCAGAGTGTTATGTTCAAACTATTTCATCTTTAATGGAGCAGACCGTGTTGTTTTGAAAGCGTGACTTAATTTGGAGTTGAATTCCGTCAGGTGGTAGAGGGCCCCTACCTCTTGCACAGATTTATTTTGCGTAAATTAGATAAGTCTTCTAGCTTCCTTTACGTTTTGAATTTGAATTCATAGTTGTTTTAATTAGCTACTGTAGTTATATTCATTCTAACTCTTCCACAAGAAGAAATTCTTCCAAAAGATTATAATGATGAATTGATGAATGGCTATAGTACTGTAGGATTTAGTTCTAGTTTTTGTTGTTCACTATCACAGTTACACTTGTTCTAATCACTCTTCCACAAGAAGAAACTCTTCCAAGAAATTCTTAAGAAGTTCAAGACATGACCATGATAATGAATGATTTAGTTGTGTGTTTGCACTAAGTATCATCTCTGTTCTTGCTCTTAAACGCTTGTCCAAAACATCATAATGACGAGTAGGATATGGATATGATATCTTAGTTTTTCATTGCTTTCAGTCTTTTGCTTGCATTTGCATTCAATTACACAGTCAGAATTGTTCTAATACCTCTTCCAAAAGAAGTAACTCTTCCAAAATATCACTAATGATGGACAAACAGATTGTGTAACTTCATAGAATAATGCATGATAGCATAGTTAGGATACTCCGGAGTTTAATTGCACTTAACTCATGTTCAGTTACTTTGTTTTGAGTTTGATGATGACTTGTAGTTCATCATTGTTCTAGATTAGTGGCATCTTAAGTTCATTTTTAGATTAACTCATTGCACTTGCACTTCCCATTCAGATTGTCATTCACTGCACAATAGATTACTTCAGTTGTTAAAATTAACAAGACAACCTTCATTATTCACAAACATCTTCTTGTTCTAAAATCTACAAATGATCCATAACCATATGAACAGAAGACAACATCATTTTAAGGCCTGAAGTACCTCTTCAATTTCCTCATCATTTCATAAACAGATTCCTCCCTCAAAAGACTACTTTGGAAAGAAATCAATAACTCTTGAGTAAAGGTTTTGTGACATTCAATTGCAGAATAGAGATATGAACTAGTTCTAGAATAGAAGATCTTATGATGATAACAATGTTTTTCCTCTAATTATGTTTCAAATCTCTAATCAAGGACAAAGTATTGCATCATTGTAAGTTAGTTGTTTCACTGTTTATTTAGAGGATTTGCATACTTAGTGATCACTTCTCAAGTTTAGTTTGTGTTTTGAATCATTTTCTTAAAAGTCATTATCAAGCTCTGCTTTTATTTAGTCATAGTTTAGATTTAATTTTGCTTCAGTGTTTCCAATTGTATTTGCCATTTGACATTCCATCAATTAGGCTTAACTCTGTTTTTAATCACCAGCTTCTTTCCACTAGCTTTCTAGGCATTTTTCCTGCAAACATAAAACTACCAAAAGACCAAAAACATCATAAATCATTACAAAAAGACCAAAAACATCATAAATCATTACAAAAGACCAAAAACATCACAAAACACTACACACAACGCATTAGGAAACAAGTACCTAGGTACATACAATACACTTCACTTCAGCAGTTTACAAATCCTGGTTGACAATTAAATGAGCTCAGTTTAGGAGACTAGATTGAGACCAAACATTTTGGCGCCATTGCCGGGGAAGTGAAAACTAGGTAACCTTTGTTTCTTAGCATCCAAAAAAAAAAACAATTTTATGCGTAGGGAGAGAGATTCAAGGGGAAGATTTATAAGCAGCAGAGGCAGAAGTTTGATTTCTAGAACACCACTTGTTTCATCTAGATCCAGAGCTAGTACACCTTCAACTCAAACCCATATTCCATCCTCTTCTAATCCTGGACTTCTAGAAAATCTAAGGTCACCTATTCCATTGGAGAAACCTTCC
Source organism: Pinus albicaulis (assembly GCA_034641835.2). NCBI lineage: Eukaryota > Viridiplantae > Streptophyta > Pinopsida > Pinales > Pinaceae > Pinus > Pinus albicaulis. Next base: position 1,708,197,240 of record CM076580.1, on the reverse strand, counting down.
ACTTCATCCACTAAACTTTCCATAGAAGAAGATCTAAAAACTCCTGTTAGGAACACAAACCTTTCTACTTCCACAGGAGATTAAACCATGGCAGAAGAAGGAGGGGGAGGAGTTTTTAATGGAGAACATACATTATTTGGAGGTAGAGGCAGAGGTAGAGGAGAAGGAGGAAGAGGAGAAGGAGGTAGAGGTGCAGATGGAGGAAGAGGTCGAATAGGAAGCTTTTTTGGGTTCCCTATACTTGATGAAGAAACCAATACAACCATGAAAAACATTTCACCCTCTGTCCTTCCAAACTTCTATGGACTTAAAACTGAAGATCCTGAAACTTTCTTATTCAAATTTGAAGTGCTGTGTAGGACTTATGACTACCTACAAGATGCTCAAAAATTGAAATTATTTCCTTCAACTTTGAAGGGAGCAGCATTGAAGTGGTTTATGAGTCTAATCAGTAGTTCTATTAGAACATGGGAAGACATGAAACAAGCATTTCTAGAGAGATACTTGGATTATTGTATGTCGGTTAATCATAAGGAAGAAGTGTTCAAGATGTTACAAAAAGAAGATGAAAATTTGGAAGATTTGTTGGAAAGATTTCATTACAACATAAAAAGGGCAAAAATGGAAAATCTAGATCAAGACACCTTAAAAGCTCTTTTGTTGAAAACAATTAGGGATGAATGGTTGGATATCCTTAACATGATGGGAAAAGGGGATATATCACAACTCACATTACCTGAAATATCTGAGCTATGTATCAACCTTTCAAGAGGGAAATCTAAAACTGTCAAAGGTCCAAGAGATCCCGCTCTTGCAAGGGCAAGTAAGTCTGCTTCTGGGACAGTAAGTAGATCAGAAATAGGACACATGCTTGATGATTTTAAATCTGACATCTTAGGGAGTATTAGTGAACAAATAGACACCCTCAAGATACAAAACAAGAAAAAGGCTGAATCTGATGCCTTGGCAATCTTTTGTCCCAAATGTAGGAAGAAACATGCCTTGAGAGAGTGTCCTCTAGATGTAAAAGTTGTAGAAACCTGTGTTATTTGTTCTGAGAAACATGAGACCAAGAATTCTCCTTCTCTTCCTGGTCTCAAGGCTGTTTTTCAGGAAGAAACTCCTACAGATTCCACAGAATCTCTTAACTTCGTATCTAGAAGACCTTGGCAGGGATCTCAGACACAAGGATTCCATGATCAAATGTATAATCAACCTCCACCTTGGAATTCTTGGCAGCAACCTTGGCCCCAATTTCAAAATCAATCGCAATCTTGGGCACAAGGAACACAAGGTCCCTATGGAAGATACTCTCCATATTATCAGTATCCACCATCCTATCCACCATATCCACATTTTTATCCTCAAAATTCCCAACAAAATTTTCCTCAAAATCTTCAACAAAATCCTCAACAACATCATCAGAACCAACCACATCAAAATCAACCACTTCCATTACCATTCCCTAAAAAATCCAATCAATTGCCAGCTCAGCCCATACCAAACCCCAATAATAAGAACCCTCAGAATACATACATGATAGAAGGACAACAATTTCCAACTTATTTAATTACTCCCCTAGACCTTAGTGATGTTCAACTTAGGTCTGGAAGGATACTTGAGAAGAGGAAACCTTCTGTGATCATACAAGAACAAGATAATTCTGAGGAAGACTCCCTACGGGTTAATAAAAGTCTTGAGGAAGACACATCCTTTCAAGATCAAAACATTGAAAAAATAAAACAAAAAGATCCAATAAATCCAACTCCTGTATTAGAGCAACCATCCACATCTACTTCTATACCTCCCTTCCCGGAAAGATTAAAAATTGATAAAGGTGTAGAAAAACAAATCATGGTGGCTAATTATGATTTCTTAGATGAATTGAGAAATGTTTGCATTAAAATTCCATTATTGCAAGCCATCAAGGAAATCCCAAATTTAGCCAAAACAATAAAGGAGTTGAGTATGAAGACAACAAGAAAAAGAATAAGAGAAACCAAGAAAATTCAACTGGTAGGACAAATAGCAGACATTATGATGGGCAAGATTTCTATTCCAAAGTATCTTGACCCAGGAAATCCAGTTGTCAAAATTCACATCAACGGAATTGAAATTCAAAACACACTCATTGACTTAGGAGCAACAATAAACATCATGAGTAGACAAATCATGGACAAACTGAAACTTCCTAATCTTCTCTTTACACCCACACTGTTACAATTAGCAGATAGATCGGTGATCAAACCAGATGGGGTAATAGAAGATATTCCAGTGTCCCTAGATTCTTGGGAATACCCTGTGGATTTCATGATCTTAACTCCCAAGAATAATCTAGGAGGCCATCCTGTTATATTAGGAAGACCTTGGTTGGCCACAGCTGATGCTTTTATTAGTTGTAGGTCCGGTGATATGTATATTTCTGATGGTAGTTCAAAAAAGAAATTCACTTTATATCCTCCAGCTAGGACAATTACAGATCTAGATGACACTCAATGGATAGAGGATGAAGAATATTTACATCCACTCTTCACAATTTCAGAAATTAGTGAAGATAATCGAATTCTGAATACTCTAGAAAACTTTGAATCTTCTCCAGAACACAAACATGAATCATTTCAGGAGGGATCCAATATTGAATTTTTGTCATCTAGGCAAATGTCTCTTCATTCTATGGACAAATTTGGCAGCTCTACAAGTGAAATTTTTCCAGGCAAAACTTTGAATATAAATAAGAACCTAGAAAAATCTCAATCTCAACAAGAAGAGTTAGTCAAAGTATTACAGAGACATTCTTCTGCATATGCATGGGAATACACTGACATGAAAGGGATAAGTCCCAAGACTTATACTCATCACATCTATATAGAGGCAAATTGCAAACCAATCAGACAGCCTCAAAGACGGATGAATCCAAATCTTAGGGAAATTGTTAAGGAAGAATTGCAAAAATTGTTAAATGTTAATTTCATCTATCCTATTTCAGATAGTCATTGGGTTTCTCCTTTGGTAATTGTGCCAAAGAAAAATGGAAAATGGAGGGTGTGTGTTGACTACCGAGAACTGAATAAAGCTACTCTTAAAGACCATTTTCCCTTACCTTTCATAGATCAAGTATTAGATACATTAGCAGGTAAAAAGTACTTTTCATTCCTAGATGGATTTAGTGGTTACAATCAAATCCAAGTAGTACTTGAAGACCAAGATAAAACCACATTTACTTGTCCTTGGGGTACCTATGCCTACCGAGTATTGCCATTTGGATTGTGCAATGCACCTGCAACATTCCAAAGGGCAGTATTAGGAATTTTTTCTGATCTAATACATGACTGTGTAGAGGTGTACATGGATGATTTTACAGTTTATGGGGATATATTTGAAGAGGCTTTAGAAAACTTGGAAAAAGTCCTAAAAAGATGTCCAGAAGCAAACCTTTCTCTTAGTCATGAAAAATGTTTTATGATGTTTACCGAAGGTATTGTTTTCAGGGCAATGGCCTTCGTGGGATGGGATGAGATGATGAGGCAAAAGTTGTCATTTCTAACCTATCAATTCCTGTCAAAGAGATGTTAGAAGTTTTCTAGGATTTACAGGGTATTATCGGAGATTTATAGAAAACTTCACCAAAATAGCATCCCCTCTCTTCAAATTACTCACCAAAGATTGTGAATTTAAGTGGACTTCTCATTTCCAGTTAGCTTTTGAAACCCTGAAAACCAAAATTTCTGAAGCACCTATATTAAGGGGACCTAACTGGAAGTTACCTTTTCATATCTCGACAGATGCTTCCGATACAGCTCTAGGAGCAGTATTGGGACAAAGATTTGATTCCCTATGCCATCTATTATATCAGTAAAAATTTGACTCCTGCAGAGTTAAACTATACTGTAACTGAAAAAGAGTTTTTAGCTGTTGTTCATGCCATAAAAAAGTTTAGACGCTATATAACAAGCTATGAAACTTTTGTTCACACTGATCATTCTGCCATTAGATACTTAATGAATAAATCAATCACTAATGGCAGAGTTATAAGATGGTTGTTACTATTGCAAGAATTCAACATTACTATTCTAGATAGGCCTGGAAAACAAAACACTGTGGCTGATTTCCTGTCTAGAATCCAAAATATCAAAGATGACACTCCGGTTGAAGATCAATTTCCTGATGAATATCTTTTTGCAATCTCTACTCAAACTCCAGGGTTTGCTGATATTGCTAATTATTTAGTTTCAGGAAAATTTCCTTCAATTATGAATGCAAGGGATAAAAGAAAAATCATTAATGATAGTGCAAAATATTCATGGGTCACTAATGAGTTGTACAAGACAGGTCCAGATTTGATTATTAGAAGGTGTGTTCGTGAAGATGAGATGCCTGAGATTCTCAAGGCATGTCATGATGAACCTTGTGGCGGACACTTTGCAGATAAGAGGACAGCCTATAAGATCCTTAATTTAGGATACTATTGGCCATCTTTGTTTAAAGATGCAAAGGAGTATGTCAAAAGGTGTGACAGTTGCCAAAGGGTAGGGAAACCTTCTCCTTCAGGTGAGATGCCATTACAACCTCAGGTACACATTGAACCTTTTGAAAAATGGGCTTTGGATTTTGTAGGACCTATTAGTCCTCCATCAAGACAAAAGAAATATATATTAGTTTGCACTGATTATGTTACTAAGTGGGTAGAAGCCAAACCATTACTTGTTGCTAATGAATCATCTGTAGTTACTTTTCTTTTTGAGGATATTTTTACTCATTTTGGTGTCCCAAGGGAAATTGTTACAGATCAAGGAGCTGAATTTACATCAAAGCTAGTGGAGCAAATGATGGAGAGGTACAAAATCAGGCATAGAAAATCTACTCCTTATCATCCACAAGCAAATGGTCAAGTGGAATCTACTAATAAGGTCATTGAAGGAATCCTAACAAAGACTGTTTATTTACATAGAAGAGATTGGGTAGATAGGCTTCCTGAAGCCTTGTGGGCCTATAGAACTACATGGAGAAACACAACAGGCCATACTCCTTATGAGCTTGTTTATGGAAAGAAAGTTTTGTTTCCTATAGAGTTCCAAATTCAAACATTCAAGATGGCAGTTCAGCTAGGACTTGATCTAACGGAGGCACAAAAGCATAGACTGGAGCAAATTAATGAATTGGATGAGATCAGACAAGATGCAGTTCAGAAAAAAAGTCTAGTCCAACAGCAAAGGGCTAGATGTCATGACAAGTACATCAAGGAGAAGAAATTCAAAGAGGGTGACTGGGCTCTCTTGTTTGATTCAAAATTTAAGGATTTTCAAGGTAAATTTCAGACACATTGGCTTGGGCCATATGAAATTGTTGAAATTTTTGATAATGGGGCAGTCAAAATCAGAACTATAGATGAAGAAAAGGTCACTTTTCTTGTGAATGGTCATAGACTGAAGCTTTACCACAAGCCACTCTCAAGAGAAGAGTTTGTCAAGAAGTTCCAAGGAAGTAATGATGTGAAGTTAATGAAGAAGAATCTCTCTTCTTCACCTCGCCTTTTCACTCTTCAAACACTACACCATTCAAACATTACGTCATTCAACCCTTCAACTACTAAATCGAATTAACCAAACCGATTTGGCAATACTAAATCGAGTTTGAAACTTGATTCGACCCTTTCTCCCAAGATTATCGATATTTTTGGTCCGTCCTCCTCCTCAGCATATTCAGATCGAATTCAATCCACAGTTCTCGACTCAACATTATCTGAAAACTTCAATGTACAATTCCACCAATTCTTCAGTAGCTGCATCTACGTAAGAAATTATCCATTGAATGATTCCATACTTAAGATTCTACTGCGCTGCTACCAGACATGCTCTGGCCTATGGAGCATATAACAAGTCAAACATTGTGTGGATACATGCTAACAGGAAAAACATGTTATACTACGAACGTTGCAACAACACAAACAACACCCAACGCCCCTGCAGCTATATAAAACATACCAAGAGGGGACACAAGTCTTTGTAACGCAGATGCACAATGAGCCAAGCATGCACCATGACTTCAATGCCCATATATTCTCCTCTGATATGCAAATATGCACTATTTAGCGCCTGCCTGGCAACCCATTTTTTTAATAAAATTGATATGTTTCATACCAAACGAATTTTGATATTCTTTCAAAGTGCAGCAGTGATTTCATTTAAAAATGATGCGTGTAATCTTTTAACGAAATCGATCACTTGTGTACCATTCACGGTGACTTCTATAAACACACAGCAGATTGTTGTTCACGTTTGAAAATCATACATACCATTCTTCTCTTATAAACCAGCAAATTAAATACCAGCAGATTCACTACAGAAATTGAATCACACCGAATTGGCCCAATTAAGGTGCATAACACAAAACTAACACTTTCATAAAAGTGAATTTACTTACAGCAACATTTCTCCGTGGCCTGATTTACAATTCTGTTGGCCCTTAAAAACTGTCATAGGCTTACAGCCTTGGTTGTTAAAGCCTGCTCTCAATCACACACTCTCTCACAATCTCCAATGTATTTTTCTCACAAAACTCCTTCCTATTTATACAATTTAAAAAATCATTAAATTAAATGCTCAATCCCTTCAATTCCTCAGCAAACCCCTAAATCTCTCAACATCCCTAAAGGATAGATCTTTATCCCTAAAATACTTCAACTAATTAAATTCCCTCATATCCTTTTATTAATAAAAAGATATTTACAAAAATCCTCACCTTTTCCTATTTTATTCAAATTAATTAATAAAATATTAAAAATTATCACACCCCCTTTTAACATATTTACAAAATAAAAAAAATGCCCTTGATGCTCCTGCATCAGACTCCCCACGTAAGAAAATTCATGACCACCTGGTCATAAGTCTGGATACTTCCTCCTGGATCCCAAATTTTATTTTGTAATCTTTCCGTGCTTGTCGATTGCTTCACTGCTGTTGTTATCTGCTGTCGTCCTCCAGGTTTCCATATTTTGTACTGTAATGCTCCACTTGCTCTGCTCTTGCAATCTTTCACTGTCATTCTCTTGTTGTCGCTCCTTTTATTTCTTTCGGCTGTCTTTCTCTGGGATGTTTTTATCATTAACCTCCTTATCAACTCAATTTCTCTGTCCAGTATATCCTCTGTTTGCTGATTGTTTCCATCTCTTGATTGTTGAACTCTCATTCTTGCTTGTTCTTCACTTGTTTTGATCGCTTCCTTTTCGCCCTTACTACTGTTTTGCACCTTTTTTGCTGCTGCTACTATAAATGTTGCGTCACATATTGCTCTAGCTGTCACTATGAATGTTGCGGCCTCCCAAACTTCCTGTCCCTCTGCAACATTCCTTTGCTCATCATCTGCAATTTCATCTGCAATTTCTTTCTCTGGTTCCAGAAAACATTTCAGTGTTTCATCAACATGCTGCAAATTATCTTCAGCATAATCTCCATCTTCTCCTTCGACAATCTTTAGAAATTGTCCATCATCATCAAGTTTTGCAAACACTGTAGCTTCACCATCTGTCACTGTAGCAGCTTCAAAATTTCGTATACCAGTCTTCTCTTGGCTATACAGACAAGCCAACTCTTTCTTGTCACCCATGTTAACAAGCCTCTGCTTATGAGACCTAATTGTCTCATCTTCTACCTGCAACAGTTCTTCTTCTTTCAAGACAATCCCAAATGATGGACTGTCTTCTACATCACCTATAAACACAATCAAATGGTCAGCATCAAAATCATAACACTCAACGATCTCACTTGTAGATTCAGTCATCCGCAGTTCTAAGTCTTCTTCAGGACTCATAAAATATTTACTGGCTTTCGCCTCAGCTTTCTCTGGCAACACTCCAGTAAGCTGCTCCAACTCTTCTGTCAGCACATCAGTATGTTGATTTGCATTCATCATGAGACTGTCAGCTAGTCTCGTCTTCTTACCATCATCTGCTTCATGACTGTCCTTCATGAAAACTTTCCTGTCTTGCTTCCTCAGCAAATTATCCTGCACATAAGTCCTCTGCCTCTCCAATTCTCTTCTCTGGAGATCTAGTTTCCTGTACAACTCAACAACTTCATTAGGAGTAGAACTTGGAAACTTCACACGATTTTCCATACCTTCACCAGCTTTTAGCCAATCATCAGCTGGTCCTTCTCTCTCTGCACCATCATCCTGATTAGACTCCTTCGTCTCCATTTCCTTTTGAGATCTTGCCATCTCATCATCGATATGAACAGCCTTCAGATTCACCTCTTCTTGAAAAAACTCTAAAGCTTGCTCATCTCCCTATACTGTACCTGCAAACATACACAACTTGTCAGTTTTAAAATCACAAGACTTTTCAGTCTCGACTGTTTCCTCCAACACATCCTTCTGAACAAATCTACGAGTGGAATCTTCAAATTCCATCTCTGGTTCAAGAACTCTAAGTTCCTTTTTCAACAAGGCAATCACAATTTTCCTCAACCTCCTCTGCAATTGTCTCCAAATCATTCTCTTTCCCTTCAGTGGAAAGATCCAACCTCTATTCTGATCTTCCTACTCTTGCAACCATTCTTCTAGTACCTGCAACTGTACCTTCATTACTGCAATCTCTCTTTCTCAAACTTCTGCAGTCATCTCATCTCTGTGGCATTCCTCTGAACCTTTTCTCTGATCCTCCATGATCATCTTCTCCATGAGTTTCTCACTCATCATGATTTGTTCTAGCCTCTACGACAGCAATCTCTTCTGCTGCCACTTACCTCACCAAGCCCTCCTCACTCAGTCTTTTGGTAAGTACTTGGTTCACTGCCTCTGGAACCTCTTGAGCACTTTCCTCTGCTCTCTCTCTGGGCTATCTCTTCAACTCACCTTCTTCTTCAGGACACTGCAATTTTCCTCCTTATCCAGCCTTTAGCTGAATGCCAGGTTCACTGCCATCATCTTCTTTGCAACCATAAACCTCAATCATAAATTTCAAATCAGAAAATCATCTCACCTGCATGATCTCGTCCTTCATTCGCTTCTGCAATTTTCTTCACTGCAATCCTGTTCACTTGCAATTGTGTATGCTGCATATCAGATTTCAAATCTGATCTTCCTTTCCATCATTCATCACACATTCAAGATACATTTCAGTTCTTCAACAAAACTTTATGTCTTCATTCAGAAACAAACATTTTTTCAATTCAACAGAGCCAAGCTCTGATACCAAAAATTGACGCAGGCCAAGCCTGCAATAACCAGGATCTTCACATATCAAAAGATGATGCTCAGCTTCCTACCCAAATCATAACACCAATCCCTGGTATTTTCTAAAATTTCCATCACAACCATTCCATAGATATCAAATTTTCAAACAACTTACTATTCAAATCATTATTCCACAATCCATATTCCATACTTCTTCTTACAATGGTGTGAAACCATACTCTAACAATCACCTTTTCATGGGACTTAAACCCAAGTTTCAATAGCTGGCAATTTCACAAATTCATTATTTACATGCGGAAGCTTTTCCCAATATATGGTTCAAATTCATTTAACACCATCTCATATAATATCAATCTGCATCCTCTCACTTTCAAGAAATTTCATAATATTCAAAAAAACATATCAATGCCAACATTCACATCTTCCCAAAATACAATGCGCATCTGCATTTCCACTTCATCATTCAAACCAGATATTTCACATGCGCCTTCAATTTATAAACCTGTCAATTCAATTCTCCTTAACATTTACTGCATGTCCACACCAGCGCCACACATTGATTCAAGACTGTATTCAAGATTCAGAGATAGCGCTCTGAATCTGGCAATTACAAAATTCAGACATAGCGCTCTTTCTAAATGTCGGTAGACTTTGTTTTTGCTTTAGACACAGTTACCATAACTCAGCGTTTTACAAATGAATGTTTGACTCTTTTTGAATACAAGATATGTTCTATACGTCATTTAAATTCACCACAGGTTCTAAACTCAACGCAGAAACCAATACATATCGAACAACAAGAAATTGCTTACCTCATCTACTGTTCACTGCGCTGCCAATTTGCACAACATTTTCTTTGCTTACCCATCTTTCCATGCTGCAAACACATCGATTTTCCATATCACTAGTTAACACGTCTCGATTCATCGTTCCAGTTTTTGTGAAGTGCTCCACGCCCGAACTGCTCCAGGTAAATCGACTATGCAATTGTAGGATCTGCGCAATTTCTTCACCTCGCCTTTTCACTCTTCAAACACTACGCCATTCAAACATTACGTCATTCAACCCTTCAACTACTAAATCGAATTAACCAAACCGATTTGGCAATACTAAATCGAGTTTGAAACTCAATTCGACCCTTTCTCCCAAGATTATCGATCTTTTTGGTTCGTCCTCCTCCTCAGCATATTCAAATCGAATTCGATCCACAGTTCTTGACTCAACATTATCTAAAAACTTCAATGTACAATTCCACCAATTCTTCAGTAGCTGCATCTACGTAAGCAATTATCCATTGAATGATTCCATACTTAAGATTCTACTGCGCTGCTACCAGACATGCTCTGGCCTATGGAGCATATAACAAGTCAAACGTTGTGTGGATACATGCTAACAGGAAAAACATGTTATACTACGAACGTTGCAACAACACAAACAACACCCAACGCCCCTGCAGCTATATAAAACATACCAAGAGGGGACACAAGTCTTTGTAACGCAGATGCACAATGAGCCAAGCATGCACCACAACTTCAATGCCCATATATTCTCCTCTGATATGCAACATGCACTATTTATGCGCTGCTTCAGCAAATCGACTTAATAAAAATGGATATGCTCATACCAAACTAACTTTTGATATTCGATTCAAAGCAGAAACAGTACTCATTTAAAATTGATGCGTGCAACTTTTTAATACTAAAATCGATCACCAGAAAACGCAATTTGATTATGGGATCTTCCTCATAAACACACAACAGATTGTTGTTCACGTTTGAAAAGCATACATACCATTCTTCTCTTATAAACCAGCAAATTAAATACCAACAGATTCACTACAGAAATTGAATCACACCGAATTGACTCAATTAAGGTGCATAACACAAAACTAACACTTTCATAAAAGTGAATTTACTTACAGCAACATTTCTCCGTGGCCTGATTTACAATTCCGTTGGCCCTTACAAACTGCCTAGGCTTATAGCCTTGGCTGTTAAAGCCTGCTCTCAATCACACACTCTCTCACAATCTCCAATGTATTTTTCTCACAAAACTCCTTCCTATTTATACAATTTAAAAAATCATTAAATTAAATGCTCAATCCCTTCAATTCCTCAACAAACCCCTAAATCTCTCAACATCCCTAAAGGATAGATATTTATCCCTAAAATCCTTCAACTAATTAAATTCCCTCATATCCTTTTATTAATAAAAAGATATTTACAAAAATCCTCACCTTTTCCTATTTTATTCAAATTAATTAATAAAATATTAAAAATTATCACACCCCCTTTTAACATATTTACAAAATAAAAAAAACGCCCTTGATGCTCCTGCATCACTTATACTCCATTTCATTCATTCACTCATGTTCCACTTCATTCCAAGTTTTCATTCATCTCATTCCATCCTCCATCCATCTCATTTTCATGACAAAATTTAGAATTTGATGTCTTGCTGAAAGTGAATAAAACATGTCATGAATTGCAGTACAGTCCTTATGTTCTTTCACTCCATTTCATAAACTGAATCCATTCCATTTCATCATCCACTTCATACATATCATAATCCATCATCCATCTTCATTCATAACATATAACATTTCACTCATATTCCAAAAACACTCCATTTTCATGATTAAAGTGCTCTACAGGAACATTCTGCAGCTCAGTAGACATTCTGCAGCTGATCAGCCTTTCTGCAGCCAGACAGTCTTTCTGCAGCTACAAACCCTGAAGGCATCAATCAACAGACATTAGAATTTCAACAAAGTGACCCAGTGTATCCATGAATCAAAAGCATCAAGAAGATTATGAAGACTCTTCCAAAGATGAGCAGAGAAGACAAAGACTACAAAAATCAAATGAAGGGCAGAGGTAACAAGTTTAAATTATAATGGCATTTCATTAAAGTTTAGCATAGTTTTAGTTATGGATTGTTTGAAAAGGTTGTTTTAATTATTTTTATTGATCAATACCAATAAACCCTCCACAGACTTTGGATTAAAGTTTCTCATTTCAAATTTCATATCCGATATCATTTAAGCGGTTAAAAATGGCCGAGGTATTTGAATTCTCCACGTCTCTTAACCAAATCATTCAATGATGATTCCCTCTGCCGTCGTAAAATCCTCCGCCGTCTCTTCAATCATTAATACATTCCCTCCACCTCACTCCACTACTTCATTCCGTGACCACTGCTATCACTCCATTCTGTAGCCGGCATTTCATTCCGTAGACAGAGATATTATTATCACCGAGAGCAGAGCCAAAGGATATCAGTTTGAACAGCATTGAGCATTGTAAACTCAGAGCAGAGCAAAAGGGTAAATTCAGAGGTATAGCAGTGTGAGAATTTGAAGCCATTTGATTCCGTGGGCAGACAAAATATCACTGTGAACAGAGTTTGAGAATTTTCACTATAAACACAGAAGTGTAGCAGTGTGGAGTTTGAAGTCTTTTGTCACTAGAAGACAGAGGTGTTGCAGTGTTAAATTCGAAACCATTTGCTACCAAGAGCCAGAGGTATTGTAGTGAAGAAATTGAAGCCAGTTGTCACTGTCAAACAGAGACATATCAGTCTAAAAGTTCAATTGTCAACAGAGGCATATCAGCCCGAGGTTTTGAAGCTATTTCCACTATTAATCAGAGGTATGTCATTCCAAAGTTGAAGCCATTTCCATTCAGAACTTAAAGCCATTTCAATCCGAAAGTGAAAGTCATTGTTTTTGTGGGTAGAAGAGTGTTAATTTGAAAATTGAAGAAGCAATCATGGGTTTTATTGTAAGGACTGAACTAGTAGGTTCAAAATATTTAGAAGGCTACCCTCAATGCAAAGAAATGTTACAACAAATAGGATGGCTTCAATTTTTGGAGAAATTTAATGGCTTCCACAAGGAAGTCACTAAAACATTTGCAAGATCATTTCAAGGAACCGAAGTTGAAGTAGGAGATGTCAAATTTACTGTCACTAAAGTTTTCATTGCAGAGGCTACAGGGTTGCTCAGAACTGGAGAGAGATGGTTTAAAAATAGAGAATTCCACAATGACTCCTGGAAACAAATTTTAAAATCACCAGGTATGGATATCAGTGTATTTAAGAAAGGAATTCCCAGTTCTGCATTGAAAAACAAATGGAGAAACATACTACTTCTTTTGCAAAAATTTATTACATGTGAGGGTAGATATGGAACATTTTATGTCTACCACATTAGACTAATGATGCATTTCCTGGGGGAAGACTTAAACCTACCATATTTCTTGCTTCAAAGTCTGAAGAAGATGGCTTCCTGTGTTCAGAGAAGAGTTCAATTTTTAGAGACAACCCTGTATCATCATGGTTTGGTCAAAATTTTGATTGAGCATCATCTAGCTAAAACAAATGATATATGGGATGATTTCTTAATAAGAAATCATTTTGAAGAAGCAAAAGAACCATCACCTGAACCACAGCCTACAAAGAGAAGTAGGAAATGGAGGGCTTCAAAAGTTGAAATTGACAAACCAGTCCAAGAGAGCAGTGAGGAAATCATTTTAGAAAAGTTGACTCAAATCAAGAAGCAACTTAAAGAAGAAAAGATAATCAGGAAATCTACCATGGAGAAGGGAGAAGGATCTTCTCAGCCTAGAAGAAGCCACAGACTCAAAGGGAAACTGAAGAAAACACTAATCAAACAAACAAGGGTGATTGATATAGAAGACGAGGAAACATCCATGGAAGAAGATATTGAAGAGGAATTTTATGAAGGAACCCCTGAAATTGACCCTGCTCAACAAGAAATATATGACTATGTGGAAACTTTAGAGAGGAGAGCTTCAGAAAGCAGAGAAAGAACCCCCAGTCCTCCACTGTCTGAAATAGATATATTAAGGAGGGATAGGTATGAGTTGGAATTACTGAATAGACACATCAAAAATGAGAATGAAATTCTCAAGGATCAAGTCAAGCTCAAAACTGATATGAACTCAACCTTATCCCTGCATATAGACAAAGTGGAGAGGACCAATGAGAAGTTGAAAACAAGGAACAAAAAGCTAATCAGGGCACTCACCAACCTAAGGTTCAAACTTGTTATCAGGAAACCCAGAAGATCTCTAGCTTCCAGGCAAAGGAGAAGAAGAGGATTAGATGTCCTTGCAGAAGCCTCTGAGTTCATAGGATAATTTGCATGAGGACATGCAAAGAGACAGCAGTGGGGGTATGTTGAGCCTCAAAATTGTGCTTTCTTTCACCTCATTTTACCTCATTTTCCCTTGTCCATTGCTATCTTAGACCCAACTGATCAAATAATGATAATAAATTACTTCAGAACATTTGGCATGGATCGATCATAAAATGATTTTTTCACTGAAGGCTTACGGGACTGGCTGGCAGAAGCATATTTCCTAGCTGCTTATTTCCTAATGCCTACTGAGTATTTTCTAGTATCTCTTTAAGAAAAAATCCAGCAGGCTGATTTCATGTTCTCCGTGTTGAATGTTGCTTCATGAGGAAGAAAGCTAATTTTGTACATTTTGAATGAACACTAGAAGGAAGACTTCTATTAGGACTGTCTCAGTCCAGATGTCTTTTCCTCTTCACGCAGCCACTTCAAAGAGTCCTAACGTGATTTCGATAAGGAAAGACAGCGTTCCTGAATTGTTGCAAATATTGTTATGTGCATTTGCTTTATAAACACTCGGGAGACCGAGAGCTATGTTAGAGATTTTATGTTAGATTTGCTGCTAGATTTTGTTTAGACTCTGTGCTACATTTCTGAAGACGCAGAGTGTTATGTTCAAGTTCTTTCATCTTTAATGGAGTAGACCGTGTTGTTTTGAAGCGTGATTTAATTTGGAGTTGAATTCCGTCAGGTGGTAGAGGGCCCCTGCCTCTTGCACGGATTTATTTTGCGTAAATTAGATAAGTCTTCTAGTTGCCTTTACATTTTGAATTTGAATTAATAGTTGTTTTAACTAGCTACTGTAGTTATATTCATTCTAACTCTTCCACAAGAAGAAATTCTTCCAAAATATTATAATGATGAATGATGAATGGCTATAGTACTGTAGGATTTAGTTGTAGTTTTTGTTGTTCACTATCACAGTTACACTTGTTCTAATCACTCTTCCACAAGAATAAACTCTTCCAAGAAATTCTTAAGAAGTTCAAGACATGACCGTGATAATGAATGATTTAGTTGTGTGTTTGCACTAAGTATCATCTCTGTTCTTGCTCTTAAACGCTTGCCCAAGACATCATAATGACGAGTAGGATATGAATATGATATCTTAGTTTTTCATTACTTTCAGTCCTTTTTGCTTGCATTTGCATTCAATTACATAGTCATAATTGTTCTAATACCTCTTCCAAAAGAAGGAAATCTTCCAAAATATCACTAATGATGGACAAACAGATTGTGTAACTTCATAGAATAATGCATGATAGCATAGTTAGGATACTCTGGAGTTTAATTGCACTTAACTCATGTTCAGTTACCTTGTTTTGAGTTTGATGATGACTTGTAGTTCAGCATTGTTCTAGATTAGTGGCATCTTAAGTTCATTTTTAGATTAACTCATTGCACTTGCACTTCCCATTCAGATTGTCATTCACTGCACAATAGATTACTTCAGTTGTTAAAATTAACAAGACAACCTTCATTATTCACAAACATCTTCTTGTTCTAAAATCTACAAATGATCCATAACCATATGAACAGAAGACAACATCATTTTAAGGCCTGAAGTACCTCTTCAATTTCCTCATCATTTCATAAACAGATTCCTCCCTCAAAAGACTACTTTGGAAAGAAATCAATAACTCTTGAGTAAAGGTTTTGTGACATTCAATTGCAGAATAGAGATATGAACTAGTTCTAGAATAGAAGATCTTATGATGATAACAATGTTTTTCCTCTAATTATGTTTCAAATCTCTAATCAAGGACAAAGTATTGCATCATTGTAAGTTAGTTGTTTCACTGTTTATTTAGAGGATTTGCATACTTAGTGATCACTTCTCAAGTTTAGTTTGTGTTTCGAATCATTTGCTTAAAAGTCATTATCAAGCTCTGCTTTTATTTAGTCATAGTTTAGATTTAATTTTGCTTCAATGTTTCCAATTGTATTTTCCATGGGACATTCCATCAATTAGGCTTAACTCTGTTTTTAATCACCAGCTTCTTTCCACTAGCTTTCTAGGCATTTTTCCTGCAAACATAAAACTACAAAAAGACCAAAAACATCATAAATCATTACAAAAAGACCAAAAACATCATAAATCATTACAAAATACCAAAAACATCACAAAAAACTACACACAACGCATTAGGAAACAAGTAAAGGTACATACAATACACTTCACTTCAGTAGTTTACAAATCCTGGTTGACAATTTAATGAGCTCAGTTTAGGAGACTAGATTGAGACCAAACATGCATGATGCCAAAGATGGTGGGATATGCTCAAGAACCACCTTTTCTAATCTCCCAATGGATATAACCTCTCTCCACTAAAAAAATAGCTCTGGATGGTGTGTGGAAACCTCCCCAGCAACACCCAGAAACACTGCACAATATCTGCTACAGAAACTACGCTAATGTAGATGACTGAAGCTATGGCCTAAATTCCTAAATATGGGGAACGAAGTGCAATCCTTCATGGGCTAATAAAAAAGGAGAGGAAATCCTAAACAGGACTCCCTCGTGCTCGAAGGCACTACAGCTCTGCTGAACAGCAAGAGGCAACAACAAGTCTCTAAGACTTGAATGTAAAATGATCAAAAGATAATCTCAATGGCTTTCTTGCTCCTATTTTAAACAAGTGAGCCTTCCCTCCATGGGCCCTACTTATAATTAGGGTTTCCTTCCTCTAGAAGCTTCCCTCCTATGTTGTCCCACTTAGTGCTTTCCAAGTCATGCCAAAGTAGTTTGACTTGGTCAACCTTGGCCAAGCCTCTACGCAAAAACCTCCTTTCACACATGGAGGTGTGGAATCCAGCTCCAATCATGATCCTCTTTCATACTTAGAGGATTTTAATTCTCTAATCATGCAAATAATGGGTCCCCTACCCATTTTATTCATCTCCTATATAAAATTAACAAACATTAACGTTCCATATAATTTTGACCATTACAGTCCTCCCCTCTCAAAATATTGCTTGCCCTTAAGAAATTGCAAGGATGAACTAAGTTTATTTTTTCCCTTCCTCCTGTAGCATCCTTATGTGATGATATCCTCAAGAAAAAAGATTCCATAATAGCAATCAAGTCTCCAAATTGTCCCTCCAACACATGCAATCTACCCTTGGGGTGAACATTCCCAAAATAGCTATCATGTAGAAACGAATATCCATGAAGGAAAAAAGAGTTGTCTAAGGGCCTCCTTGAGGCATAAGATCTGATATATAATGGGACTTATTAACCCCATATGATTCTCTCATCCTCGAGCCATCAATCATGAAAAATAAGTTGCCTCCCAACAAGGCAACTCATGGAAAATCTCCCTCCACCTTGAGCTCCATAAATGAAGGTGGGCTGAAATCTGATCATGGCAAGCACCATAACTTGCCCCATGTTGTTCTCTTCCCCACTTATGAAAATTGTGGAGTGTATGCTGATCCTGGGCTGCAAAAATATTGCCCTCAAGTGGAAAAATGAAGATTAATCCCCTAAGGATCTCTCCTCCATCAATGATAATCTGGCTGGCCCAAGACATATCATCTATGATGAATAGGACAAGATCACCATAGAATTCCCCCATGACACATTTTTTGTACGTTGTGTAGCAATATGAAAACAATGCCTCATAGGGTCACAATGCAACCTCATCCACTGCAGCTGTAGAAAATAACATGGCAAGTATTTAACAACAACTATCACATCTACTACTAAATAGTAAATAGATGAGAGAATCAGCAACATAAGGTAAAATACCTGCCCATATACATATAATGGATGGATAACATTACCAAGCCTATGGCTCACCCCACAAGTAAGCAAATATGTGGTTGTAGCCATGCCTCCTCTCATGTTCCCCTTAGAACATGTACTGCAGAAAATATTGGAGTCCTTCCTCATCAAGGACACATTCATCCCATGTGTCTCTCCTATGATCATGTCCCCCATTGAGATAACAACAATATCAGCCAAGGAGACCATACTTAGCAATAAAATGAGGCAAGTATTGAAGGTTTCATATTGTGTAAAGATGTACCAATAGTCTCCCAAGTGGTCACCGCGCAGTTTCCCAAACTGCTGCTTTAAGAAATGATATGGCAAGTTGTTTTTTAGCCCATGAATAACAATGTATGTTCTTACATCTGATAATGCATGTTAAATGGCTAAATATAAATTCTCAACATACATAGAAGGTGTTATCAACCTATAAAATTTGTTATATCAAAAGGTGGCTAAAACATTTTTGAGCCTTCAAGAAACAAGTTTTATTGTAAAAAAATTTATCTCTTGAAGACTCATTGAGACATCATGCCCTTTGTCCAAATATTCACTACTGTTTCCATTTTTAACTCTGAAATTCTGCGGATTTCTTAGAGAAAAGACTGTTGCAAAATCATCATTTTTCCCTTCCTTTCACTTCAAACTAACCTTCATTTTTACCTCATCATTTCCCAAAATTCCTCTATTTTCCATTTCTCTCCATTCCCCCTTTATAAGTCCTCTTTACAAAGTTTAAAACTCATTTTAAAACTTTGCCGAAACCCCCAAATCCATCTAAAACTATGAAAATTTCATAAAAAATAATTTTTATAACTTTAGGTTTAAGCCCCTTTGGGCTAAATCCTAACCACTTCCCCACATGTGCCCGTGCCCTAGAACCAGGTGCCAGAGTTATAAAGCGCTTATCGCAATCGGGATTTTCCATCGAACGCAAGTCTTTTTGCTTTATTGAGACCTCTGATGTGATTGGCCCTTTATTACATAGCACCAATCTTATTACCACTTCATGTAACCCTTGGGCCAGTAATCAGGTGCTTAACATTTCATAAAAACCATTCCCGATTGCTATTTTCCTTTGTTTATTCAAAAACCAACTTTTTCTAAGTTTTGGTCTAAGCCCACCGGAGTAATGTTTTTTAATGAAAATGGGTAGATTGAAAAGCCTCGCATCATTATTCTGAATGCGATTCAGCCCCGCTGTATAAACCTCTGCCCCTCCCTATATAAACCTATGCCCGGGACCAAGAGTTAAAGTCCTGAGGCACTAATCACATCGGAGATTTTAAATGGGTAGATTGAAAAGCCCGATCCGAAGTTCTAATGTGATTGGCCCTTATACATATAAGCCCTAGGCCTATCGCATTTCGTATAAACCAATGGCCTCGCTGACGGGTGCCAATCCAATCCACATATATATATATATATATATATATAACCCGCCCTGAGCCATAAACCTTTGTATTTTCGTTAATTTTGCGTTTTTGTATAATATAATGGCCCCTGCTCGTTCATTGGTCGGAGCTTTTCTCCACCGTTGATCATTAGGCCAATCCGATGGCCTACGCAAAATTGCATCGGAATTTCTTCATTGGGCACGTTAATATTATGCCACCCCCGATTGGTCAACCCCTGATGAGTTCTCCGCCGTCGATATGATCTGCAGATCGATGGCCCACAGTTAATCGCTTTAGCGCCTCCATGTTCTTTGCCCCGCCGATGCCGATAGTTCCGATTGTATCTAGGCCTTCCACGTGTCTAGATCGGACGGTCCAGATTGCATTTCCCGACTTTGGTTAAATTCATGCGCCTCACTTCATAATGTTTTTGGCCAATTCTCAGCTGTTGATCTCTGCAGATCAATGGCCCATATTAACCCTTTCTCCGCCCATATATTATTTTATTTTAACCCTAGATTGAATCCTGACCGTTCATCCTGCACATCCAATGGCTCATATTAACCCGACAGGCCTACCTCCTATAGGTCATGTCTTCTTCAAGATTTGATCTCCGCCATAAATCCCTTGATCTGACGGCCCATGTTGAAACCGCCCCACCTATTATCATCCGCACACTTGTCTGTTATCGCGCTCTTTCCACAGTTGTCAGATCTGAGACCCTTGATTTGATGGTTGATGCGCGTTTTCACGCAAGTTTAAGCATGGAGGTTAATTCTTAAAAATTACCTGATATAAGTTGTTTTATGAGGCCACGTGTCGGCCTCTGATGCATATCGCGTCCAAAAAGATAATACTGGCTATTCGCCTTTTCTCCGCACGAAACCCGTGGTTTTCACTTCCGAAACCACTTTTCCCATTTTTATTATGTTTTATTGCATGCACTTCCCACCATTGGTCTTTGCAGATCAATAGCTCAGATTTAATCTCACTTCATATTATCACCCTCCACCTTTTTCGAAGGGTCTTTGTAGACCATCCTCCACCGTTTATCTCATGGGCTGACCACATCCGACGGCCCACGATCATCCTGAAACCCCGAATGACTTTTTAATTCATTTTTCTCCGCAAAATGTTTTAAAACCTTATTTCTTTGGAATTTTCACCTTTTCCCTACAAAGTGACCCTTTCACTTTATTTCCTCCCAGCTTATTTCGACCATTGATCTCTGCACGATCAATAGCCTGGACTTAATCCTATGCACCATTTCATCAAATGCTCCCCCTTTGACCACTACGCATGAATCTCCGCCTTTGGATGTTATCATCCAACGACCCTGCTCCTAACCACAGCCTCCTAAGAAATTTACCACATAAACACAATATTTTATAACATTTGTGTGTATTTTGCAGGTTTCAAAGATTTTTCCCATTATAATAAAGGAAATGAAAGCCGAGGGTGACGATCCTCCAGACTTTCGTTTATCAAAGGGAAATTACTACAGAGGGTTCCATGCCACGTTTCGTCAAATGCTTCATGGGAATTGATGACATATGGACCCTTTGTAGAACCTTCACATCAACAAGACATAGTGAATTGAATCAAAACAGAAGAGTATCAGTGTTGAAGATTAAATCAACAGAAATAGAGGATTGAAGACTAATATTGCAGTTTGGATGGATTACGGCTAAGATTGAAATCAAAAGCATAATCCTCTAATTTTAAACAGAATTAAAGAAAATCATAAACTTTTATCAGATAGAGGATGCCTACACTTCCACATCAGAGGCTAATTGATTCCTCTCAGCTACCCAATGCCACCTGTAGCCTCAAAGCATTCAAACAGAGGCCGAATCATGATCAGAAAATTAGATATTTTCCTCAACACAGCCGAATAGTTAATTCTTCCAGAGGAACTTAATGCAAAAGATATCAGCAGAGTTATTACAACATGAAACAGAGCCTAAAAGTCAACAAAAGCTCCCACCAAGCTTAATTCTTAAATGTAAAATAATTAATACAGAGGACATATCTATAAACTTCTCCATCGAGCCACTCAAAGGCCGAGAAGTATTAAATTTGTATTAATTGACCTTGAAGATCTTTTATCAGATCCCACCTCCTCATATCTTCTATAAATACTTCTGTAGAAGATGAGAAAATGTTGGTTGCTGAACTTTGAAATATACTTGTGCTCGAAACTTCTACTTGTAAATAGTGTTCACGGGCTCTTGAAGCTCTGTTTTTGATAGAATAGTTAGGTTGAGAAGTGAAGATGATTGCTGAACTCAAGCATTAGACTTGAATATTGTAACTGGTTTGAAGCATCAATACAGGCTGATTTATGGGATCCTGGTCTATGTCAACGGTGATGTTATTTCTTATTGTAAATTGTTATTTTATTTCTGTTTTCACTCTGTCCATCTTCTCTGATAAAGAACAACAAGCATAGAGTTAGGATTTACTGTATTTCAGTACCCTTCTCTGACTGATAAGCTTTATCTAAATGTTTTCTTCCAATTTGTGTTGTTTAGGAATGATTTAATTTAGTTTCAAGCAGTTAGGAATGCTAGAATTCCCTCATCCTACTGTCTAGGCTAATTTTTATTCTTGAATGTTATTTTCAATTTATGTTAAGTAGAGATGAAATGAGGAAATTATGGTGAGCCCTGTCCTTTATTTTTATCCCCAAAAACTATCTGAAAGTTTCCCTAAGAATGTGTTGAAAGCAGGCTACGTTCAAGGTCCTTATCTAATCTTAGACTAGTCTTTGTTATCTTATGTGTTTTCCCTTGTGTTCAATATGTTTTCTAATTGAAAGTGCATCAAAGTCTGGCTAGTTTCAAAGTACTTACCAGATCTTAGATTACTTTTACATCTTTCTTTAGTGTATGCCAAAAGCAGGATAGTTTCAAAGTACTTACCTGATGTTAGGCGGTTCTTTGTTCTTCATTTGTTTAAATTCTCCTTCTTGTTGTATCATTTCATTCCATAAAATCGAATTTAAAGAGATCCTTAGACATAGATGACTTTCCCCATCGACCACTCTTGAACCTTGCTGTTTCAATTAAATCCTATTATGACTCCATAGCCCAATGGACTAAAAACCAACATTATATCTATCTTCCAACTAAAGCTTGTTCTGATTGCTTGCAACTTCACACCTTTGAAACTCTTTCCATTTAGAAATTTCAACTCAAATAATAATCATGCTCAACCATCCAAAACAAACAAAAACCCTCAGACTTCATAACTATCCTAATATCATTACCCAAAACTTTAAAGATAAATATATCTTTGCACTTATTGGAGAGATCCCTCTCCGGATTCAGGAGGGCTAGATCCTAGAATCCCAAAGTGGTTGAAATAGTGTTCTCCCTGCAGTTGGACTTTGCCAATTTTGCTAATTACAGGGTGCTAACATATCTAGCGACTCTGCTGGGGACATACGGTAATCATGATGAAACCCCTTGAGTAAAAAGCAACCCTCTTCAAGCAAATATTCATTCCAAAAAAGCCCTTAAGTAAAAAGAAACCCTCTTCAAGCACTACCAAACATACGGTAATCATGATGAAACTTGTTTGAATCGGTGACAAACTAGGCAAACCCTAGGATTCTAATTAGAGTTTATCTAACCTTGAAGGATAAAATAATTTAGCCATAAGAGTAGACTGTCTTTGTCTCATAACCATAGCTAAGTTTTGAAACAGATTTAGGACACTCTTAACAACCAATAGGATTGAAAAATAACTCAGAAAACCCAAAAATATTTTAGATTGGTATTCAATAAACATGGTGGTGGACCATAAGACCTTTTACCTCCATAGGAGCTAAAAACTTCCACTTGGCGACTCCACAATCCTAAACAGACCTTAAGACTCCACTAGGAAGACCCATAACCTTTGTAACATCATTCAAACTTAGTTAGAGGAATGTAGGATTAAAATTTATGTAAAACAGATTAGTTAACCTCTTAAATATTGTTATATATAGTTAGACTTTTCTTGTTTATTTGGGTCTGAAAAACACAAGCATAGTGGCTCCTAGAAAGATTCATACTAGAGCCTATCCTGACCCTAACCCACCTGAGACAGTAGATAACCCAGAAAGTATCCTTAGGAAGTCTCCTAAGGTAAATTTTTCAACTGTTTTCAGATCACCCTTGAGAGCTAATTCAATTCCTGAAAATCTTGCAGCTCTACAACAATCACAATTTGACTTAAGAAATCCTTTCAGAACTAGGTCTCTTGATGATTTAGATTAGCTAGATTCTGAGTCTTCACTTTCATCTCCTGACACAAGTGAACATCCTGGTAGTAGAGAAACAACACCACTTGATTTACATTTCCTTCACAACTTAGGTCTCTCTCATCCAAGATCAGCTCAGCAATCTATTCCTGGTCCTTCCACATCTGTTCATCCTACATTCACTGTCCAAACCACTCCACTTCAACCTACTTTTCCTCTTGTTAATCCACCTCTTGTAAATCCACCTCCACCACATATCATGGCAGCATGGTATGCTCCCTTAGTCCTTCCTATACCATTAGTCAATCTTCCATAGGACTATCAGTCCAAAATACCATTATATGATGCTAGAAATACTAAAACTGCATCACAAAATGTGGATAAGATGAATGACTATTTTGACAGAAATGAAATTGATGATGAATCTGTAAAACTAAGACTATTTGCTCAAAGTTTGGGGGAGAAGTAAGAAAATGGTTTAAAGGCTTAGCCCCCCTTAGTATCAATGATCTCCAAGCCTTCCATCATAAATTTTTAAACAAATGGGAAATAAAGAAGAATCCTCTCCATATACTTTCTGATTACAAAAATCTCCACAGAAACACTGGGGAAAGTGTACAAGCTTATTGTACCAGATTTAACAGGGTGTGTAATACATTTCCCCCAGATTTAAAACCTCCACAGGTCTCAGCTCTAAACAAGTTTTTTTAAGGGTTTGATCTCAAAATGGCCTATCAACTGAGAGAAAGAGATCCTTCAACCCTTGAACGTATGCAAAAAGGGGCTCTTGCTGTGGAAGTTAACTTAATGGAGAAAAGAGCAATAATGAAGAATGAAAAGAGAGTGTCTTTTAGAGAGGAAGCTACACCTTCTACTTCCATCTCAAAGATGGAAAGAATGATGGAAGAGTTGATGAAGAAAATGAGCATTCTTGAGAGAGCACAAGCAAGTCAAAACCAAACTGCTCCTAAAAACAGAAGCCAAAACCAAAATCAGAATTTCAGAAGGAACCAACCTCCAAACAGACCTAGGGAAGATGATCAACAGATCACTCCTCCCTTTCATCAAAACTATGTCAGTGAGGTTGAAGAAACTGATGAGAAAATAGAGGAAGATGATATCAACATGCTGGGAGTAGATAATGATGACTTTGAGGTTCATTATGATAGAAAACAAGGTCTTTACACACCCTATGATGACAAAAGATACGATGATGAAAGTTATTATCAAGACATGGAGAATGTCATCCTAGAGTCTCAAAGGGAATATGAACTTAGAAGTAAAACCAATCAACAAACTCCCAACACCAAAACCTCTGACAAATCTTCACAAAACAACACTGTAAACAAGCCTAAAGTTGTAAAACAGAAAGACAAAATAGTGGCTGGAAATTCTGATAAAGGTAAAGATAAAGGCACTCAAAACAATGAAAAACAGAGTGTAGACCTTAGCAGTACTACCACTTCAGCTAGTACTCCTATGAAAACAATTTTTTCAAATGTAAATAGAGCAAGTCAGCAAACATATTTTGTTGATAGAGTGGCAGTTAATAAGGCTGAGAAAAGTACTTCAAAGAATCAAATTCCTTTCAGCCTGGAGTGGGAAATTTCCAAAATTAAAATCTCTGTTCCCCTGACTGAGTTAGCTGCCTAAAATGTATATAGGACCCAAATTTTGAAGGCTTTAAACATTGAAGATAATAATGACACAGTCAATCTTAATGATGACCAGCTAGAGCTTATTTTTGGTCCAAATATTGAAGGTAGGTATCAAGAGGGACCTGTTCCTCCCTTTCATGTAAGTCTAAATTTTCATGACAAGATTTTTCATAACACTATGCATGAATCAGGGGCATCTCATAATTTAATGCCTAAAGCGATGATGGAGAGCCTGGGTCTAGAAATCACCAGACCTTATAAAGACCTTTACTCCTTTGAATCAAGCAGAGTAAAATGTTTAGGATTGATCAAAGACCTCTGCGTTAACTTAGCCCAGATTCCAGCCAAATGTTTGGTCATGGATATTGTTGTGGCTGATGTACCCCCAAAGTATGGAATGTTGTTATCTAGGTCTTAGGGAGCTAAGTTACAAGGCACTATGCAGATGGACATGACCTATGCGACCATCCCTGTTTTCAATCAGACAAGAAAACTTTATAGGGAGTCTCATATGCAGTACATGGTGACTAGTCAAGACAGACCTCAAAAAGCTCCTCTATATTCTGTAAATACAGGCCTTGATTCTTTTATCCTGTTTAACGATGAAACATTCAGTGAACAAGTCACTTTAAACAAATTAATGGCTGATAGAGAGGAAGAGGAAAACATCATAGAAGTGTTAAAATAGCTTGCTGCATTTGAAAACTTTAGCAAACCAGACACAGGTCTTGAACTACAAATTGTGAATCCATTTCTTTTAAACTTTGATAGTCAAGAAAGTAACCCTCAACGTTGTGGAAAATCTGAGGAGTTAAAAAAAATTCAACTAAGTGCTGATACTCATAAGCGATCAAAAAGCATGTTAGTTGAGCAGGACAGTAATCAAACGAAGGAACCTGAAACTAGTCCTTTATGGAGTATGTACTTTGATAGGTCTTGCACTAGAATAAATGCTGGTGCAGGTGTCTAGATATGCAACATCAAGAACAATCACACTAAGACCATATACTATAGATTAAACTTTCAGTGTTTGAATAACATAGCGGAATATGAATCCCTGCTTTTAGGCTTACATTTGTTGAAAAAGTTAGGAGGCGAAAGAATCAAAGTATATGGGGATTCTGAGTTAATCATTAGGCAGGTCAATGAGGAATATAATGAAAATCACCCAAGACTTAGGGCCTATCGAAACGATGTCGTGGATCTATTGAAAACTTTTGAGGAGTACTAGGTAATTTTTGTCCCAAGAAAAAGAAATATCGTGGCCCACAGCTTAGCTTTTGCTGCTAGAACATGCTTATCGCCATATGAAACCAAAGAATGCACAAATCAGATGAAATTCAGATCAGTTGTTCCTGATAACGAAAAATATTGGAAAGTGTTTGATGGAGACATACAAATAGAAGACTTCATGCAATTCAGAAATGAATTTGAATTACACAGTTCAGATTCAGATTATGAAACAGATTGCAATAGTGAAGAAAATTTTCTTGATGAAGAAGAACAGTCTCCTGAGCTTGCTAATTTTAATCTTTTGTCTACCAAACTTGAAAACACAACAAAAATGATTGCAGCATTAGAAACAAAGGAGTTAGAAACCCTGTAGTTTAAAGATCAGAGTTTGCCAAAGGGTCTAACCCCTTTAGAAGAGTTGTTTGATTTAACGATGTGGCCAAGAAGCCAAAAATGGAGCCTGTAGAGACTGAAGTGGAAGAGTGAAATATAGGCAGTAAAAAGAAACTTATGATGATCAAACTGTCTAAAACTTTACCAGCTCATATTAAACTCAAATACATAGAGTTGTTCAAAGAATTTTCTGTTGTTTTCGCATGGAGTTACGAAGATATTAAATCCTATGACACTGAAATAATACAGCACAAAATCCCTCTCAAGGAAAACCAAAAACCATTCAAACAGAAGCTGCGCAGCATAAACCATGTTCAACTGCCTTTGGTAGAGAAGGAGATCAAGAAAATGTATGAAGCTAGTATTATTGTCCCTATTAGATATTCTGAGTGGGTGTCTAATCTCGTGTCAGTTAGGAAGAAAACAGGAGAGATCAGGCTATGTATAGATTTTAGAGACTTAAACAAAGCTTCACTCAAGGACAACTACCCTTTACCTAAGATGGATCATATTTTACAAAGGGTAGTTGGTTCAAAAATAATTTCTTTGCTTGATGGCTACTCAGGGTATAATCAGATCTTAGTTCACCTTGATGATCAATTAAAGACAGCGTTTACTACACCTTGGGGCACTTTCATGTATGTGAAAATGCCCTTTGGTCTAATGAATGCTGGTGCAACTTTTCAGAGAGCCATGGACATAGAATTATCAAAAGAATTAGGCTACTTCATCATTATTTATCTTGATGATGTCACTATGTTTTCAAAGACAGATGAAGAGAACTTAGAACATTTGAGGAAAGTATTCAAGAAATGTAGAAAGTTTGGGATATCTTTGAACCCTAAGAAAACACTTTTCGGTCTCCAAGAAGGTAAACTTCTTGGGCACATTATTTCAGAAGAGGGTATTAAGATAGATCCAAAGAGGATTGAGGCCATATTGCAAATCTCTCATCCTCGAAACATCAAGGAGTTACAATATTTTATTGGAAAGATTAACTTCTTGAGAAGGTTCATACCCAACTTGGCTGAGATCCTTAGGAACATTACAAACATGTTGAAGAAGGAGCAAGGGGTAAAATGGACCTTGGAAGCAAATAAGTCCTTTGAGCTGGTGAAACAAGCATTAACCAAAACACCAGTTCTAATAAGTCCTAATTTTTTAAAATATTTTTATATTTTTTCATTTGCATCAGAACATACAATAGTTTTTGTCCTTTTACAGAAAAATCCACAAGGACAAGAGCAGCCTATTGCATTCTTTAGCAAGGATTTGAGGGATGCTCCTTTGAAGTATAACATTATGGAAAAGCAAGCTTTTGCTTTGGTCAAAGCTTTGAAAGACATCAGAGTATACATCTTACACTCACACATCATTGCCTTTGTCCCAAATTCAGTTGTGAAAGACATTCTAACACAGGACCCAGATGGTAAGAGAGGTAAGTGGATTAATGTTATTCTTGAATATGATTTAGAGATAAAACCCAATAAACTCATCAAAGGCCAAGGTCTAGCTAGGTTAATGGCTGAATCCAATTTTGAAGTTCTTGATGTTAATATGATAAATGCTTTGGATGACCAAGAAGAATCCTCAACTCTCATTTTTGAAGATAATTTTATGAATTCCTCTTGGTATGATGATATTCTTTATGTTTTTCTTAATTTGAATACACCTCCTGGTTTGACAAAAACAAAGGCAAGATTTCTAAAGTTAAAAGTTGTAAACTATTTCATTATAGATAAATGTATTTATTGGAAGAAAGCAAGTGGTGTATTGCTTAAATGTTTGCCTGAGTATGATGCAGAGAAGGTTAAGCACAAGTTCCATGAAGGAGAGTGTGGAGGCCACCTATACTAGAAGACAGTAGCCAACAAAATCCTAAGAGCTGGTTACAATTGGCCTACTCTCTTTCTTGATGTGCATAAGATGATAATTTCCTGTCATAAATGCCAAATTTTTGAAGGCAAAAGGAAGCTGCTACCCCTACCTCTGCATCCAATCACTGTTGAAGCCCCATTTCAACAGTGGGGACTTGACTTCATAGGAGAAATCCATACACCATCCTCTACCCAGCATAGATGGATTTTCACTGCTACAGACTACTTCACTAAATGGATAGAAGCCATCCCTTGTAGGCAAGCCAATGATTTTGTCATTATAAAATTTATGGAGACTAATATTCTCTCTAGATTTGGTTGTCCTACCAAGATCATCACTGATAATGTAGCAGCATTTGGATCCAAGAAGATGGTTGAATTCTGTCACAAATATCATATAACATTGGTTAATTCCATGGCCTATTACCCTCAAGGTAATGGACTTGCAGAATCCTCAAACAAGAGTTTGGTGAACATAATCAAGAAATTGTTGGAGGACAACAAGAAGTCTTGGCACACAAAGCTTGTTCATGCACTTTGGGCTAATAGATTGACATTGAAGAAATCTATTGGTATGTCACCCTACCAGCTTGTGTATGGTACTGATGCATTTTTTCCTACCAGCCTTGGTGTACCAGTTATGAATTTTATTCAAGAGGTTTAGTTTGAAGACAATGACATGATCAGAAGGATAAATCAGACTATTCACCTCCAGCAAACCAAAGAGGAGGTATATAACAAAGCATTACAAAATCAGGACAGCATCAAAAAGCTTTTTGACAGAAGGACAAAGGCCAACCATTTTAATGTTGGGGACAAAGTTTTAAAGTGGGACTCAAGGAGGGAATACAAGGGCAAGCATGGAAAATTTTACCACTTATGGCTTGGCCCTTACTTCATTCATTCAGCTGCTGGTAATAATGCCTTTTTCTTGCAGGAGTTGAATGGAGCAGAACTGTTTGGGGGTCCTGTCAATGGCAGGATGCTCAAACATTACTTCTCTTGATTCTATTATGTTCTGAAAGCCTTTTTATATTTTTTCCATTTTAAATATTTCATCCACCATTGCATTCAAAGTTAGAAAAACAAAAATACAAAAACAGTGAAAGAAAGAAAAGAGGGTAGATTGTAAAAACAATAAAGGAACAGCCCCATACCAACAAAAAGAGAATCAAATCTGAAAGTGTGCAAGCTTAAATGCCACTCTTGAAGAACACACTTCTAATTAATCATACAATTTAATCTTGACTAATTAGTTCTAAATTGACTACTAATAGGTTAGTGAATTTGATTTCCAAACAGCTTAATCTTGGCTTATCAGTAGGTCGATTAGGCTAGAAATTAAAGGTTCAAACATGCTCAAAATCTGAACCTAAGTTTCCAAAGAGAGATGACTCAAATCTATTTATTACTTGAGTAAAAAATAGAGGTAAATCTGGTTCTAATCAGCTCAAAATCTGAACCTAAGTTTCCAAAGAGAGATGACTCAAATCTGTTTATTACTTGAGTAAAAAACAAAGGTAAATCTGGTTCTAATCAACTCAAAATCTGAACCTAATTTTCCAAAGAGAGATGACTCAAATCAGTTTATTACTTGAGTCAAAAATAGAGGTAAATATGGTTCTAATCAGCTCAAAATCTGAACCAGAGGAAAAATAAAGAACAGCTCAAATAGGAATAAAAACAGAGCTAAAAAAAGATGAAGGAATCGCTTTGAACTCTCAGATCTTAAAGCCTTCCATTTTGATTTAATTTTTTACAAAATAACATCTATGTGCAGCTTGTTTTTTATGCTATAGATCAGCATCAAGTTAGACTATTCAATCCTGACTTGTATGTTTTTAAATTTCTGTTTTATAAATTAGAGAATAAAATCTGTTAGACTGTTTAATCCTAACAGATTGGTAGATTAGGTAGAGAAGCATATGGACTCAACTGTTTAATCTGAGTTCATGGAGAAATAAGGAGTAGAAATAGATTAGATTTTTGCTTTCAAAAGAATAAAATTATGTAAAAGAGTTTTCCAATCCAAGTGCACTCTAAAGAAGAAAAAATGTTAGATCAGTAGGATTGGGTAGGTAGAAAATTTGTGTTGATATTCTTGGTCAATCATAGATCCATTGTTTTTTCATGCCTGCTAACATTTCCCAGAGAAAAAGAAGAACATCCAAATAAAGAAAGGCAGCCCAATGGATAAGGCACTGATCATCCTCCCAGAGAATGCAAGTCTGAATTTCTTGATGCCTTCAAGAAGGCACCATCCCCAAGTGGAGCCACTGTTAGCCACCTATAAAATTTGTTATATCAAAAGGTGGCTAAAAAACTTTTGAGCCTTCAAGAAACAAGTTTTATTGTAAAAAATGTTATCTCTTGAAGACTCATTGAGACATCATGCCCTTTGTCCAAATCTTCACTATTGTTTCCATTTTTAACTCTGAAATTTTGCAGATTTCATACAGAAAAGACTATTGCAAAATCACCATTTTTACCTTCCTTTCACTTCAAACTAACCTTCATTTTTACCCCTTAATTTCCCAAAATTCCTCTATTTTCCATTTCTCTCCATTCCCCCTTTATAAGTCCTCTTTACAAAGTTTAAAAATCATTTTTAAACTTTGCCAAAACCCCCAAATCCATCAAAAATTATGAAAATTTCATAAAAAATAAGTTTTATAACTTCAGGTTTAAGCCCGTTTGCGCTAAATCCTAACCACTTCCCCACATGTGCTCGCGCCCTAGAACCAGGCGCCAGAATTATAAAGCGCTTATTGCAATCAGGATTTTCCATCGAACGCAAGTATTTTTGCTTTGTTGAGACCTCTGATGCAATTGGTCCTTTATTACATAGCCTCGATCTTATTACCACTTCATGTAACCCTTGGGCCAGCAATCGGGTGCTTAACATTTCATAAAAACCATTCCTGATTGCCATTTTCCTTTGTTTATTCAAAAACCCACTTTTTCTAAGTTTTGGTCTAAGCCCGTCGGAGCAATTTTTTTAATGAAAATGGGTAGATTGAAAAGCCCCGCATCATTATTCCGATGCGATTCAGCCCCACTGTATAAACCTCCGCCCCTCCCTATATAAACCTATGCCCGGGACAAAGAGTTAAAGTCCTGAGGCACTAATCACATCAGAGATTTTAAATGGGTAGATTGAAAAGCTCAATCCGAACTTTCGATGTGATTGGCCCTTATACATATAAGCCATGGGCCTATCGCATTTCATATAAACCAATGGCCCCGCTCACGGGCGCCAAGCCAGTCCACATATATATAACCCGCCCCGAGCCATAAAACTTTGTATTTTTGTTAAATTTTGGTTTTCATATAATATAATGGCCCCCTCTCATTCATTGGTCGGAGATTTTCTCCGCCGTTGATCATTGGGCCAATTCGATGGCCTGCGCAAAATCGCATCGGTATTTCTTCATTGGGCGCGTTAATATTATGCCACCCCGGATTGGTCAACCCCCGATGAGTTCTCTGCCGTCAATATGATCTGCAGATCGACGGACCGCATTTAATCGCTTCGGTGCTTCCATGTTCTTTTCCCCGCCGATGTCGATAGTTTTGATTGCATCTGGGCCGTCCACGTGTCCATATCGGATGGTCTAGATTGGATTTCCCGACTTTGGTTAAATTCATGCACCTCGCTTCATAACGTTTTTGGCCAATTCTCAGTCGTTGATCTCTATAAATCAATGGCCCATATTAACCCTTTCTACGCCCATATATTATTTCGTTTTAACCCCATATCGAATCCTGACCGTTTATCCTACACATCCAACGGTTCATATTAACCTGACAGGCCTGCCTCCTGTGGGTCCTGCCTTCTTCAAGATTTGATCTTCGTCATCAATCCCTTGATCTGACAGCCCATGTTGAAACCGCCCCACCTATTATCACCCGCGGACTTGTCTGTTATCACGCTCTTTCCACAGCCGTCAGATCTGAGACCCCTGATCTGACGGTTGATGCGCGTTTTCATGCAAGTTTAAGCGTGGAGGTTAATTCTAAAAAATTATGCGATATAAGTTGTTTTCTGAGGCCACGTGTCGGCCTCTGATGCATATCGCGTCCAGAAGCTAATACCGCCTATTCACCTTTTCTCCGCGTGAAACCCGTGGTTTTCACTTCCGAAACCACATTTCCCATTTTTATTATGTTTTATCGCGCGTGCTTCCCACTGTTTGTCTCTGTAGATCAACGGCCCGGATTTAATCTCACTTCAAATTATCACCCTCCACCTTTTCCGAAGGGTCTTTGTAGACCATCCTCCACCGTTGATCTCGTGGGCTAATCACATCCGACGGCCCACGATCATCCTGAAACCCCGAATGACTTTTTAATGCATTTTTCTCCAAAAAAGGTTTTAAAACCTTGTTTCTTTGCAATTTTCGCCTTTTCCCTATAAATTGACCCTTTTGCTTTATTTCCTCCCAGCTTATTTCGACCGTTGATCTCTGCATGATCAATGGCTTGGACTTAATCCTCTGCACCATTTCATCAAACGCTCCCCTTTTGACCACTACGCACGAATCTTTGCCATTGGATGCTGCCATCCAACGGCCTTGCTCCTAACCACAGCCTCCTAAGCATTTTACCACATAAACACAGGATTTTATAACATTTGTGTGTATTTTTTAGGTTTCAAAGATTTTTCCCATTATAATAAAGGAAATGAAAGCCGAGGGTGATGATCCTCCAGACTTTTTTTTATCAAAGGGAAATTACTACAGAGGGTTCCATGCCACGTTTTGTCAAATGCTTCATGGGCATTGATGCCATATGAACCCTTTGTAGAACATGCACATCAACAATACATAGTGAATTGAATCAAAACAAAAGAGTATCAGTGTTGAAGATTAAATCAGCAGAAATAGAGGTTTGAAGACTAATTCTACAGATTGGATGGATTACGGCTAAGATCAAAATCAAAAGCCTAATCCTCTGATTTGAAACACAATTAAAGAAAATCATAAACATTCATCAGACAGAGGACGCCTCCACTGCCACATCAGAGGCTAATTGATTACTCTCAGCTACCCAATGCCACCTGTAGCCTCAAAGCATTCAAACAGAGGCCGAATTATGATTAGAAAATAAGATATTTGCCTCAACGCAGCCGAATATTTAATTCTTCCAAAGGAGCTTAAAGCAAAAAATATCAGCAGAGTTATTACAACATGAAATAGAGCCTAAAAGTCAAAAAAATCTCCCACCGAGCTTAGTTCTTAAATGTAAAATAATTAATACAGAAGACATATCTGTAAACTTCTCCATCAAGCCACTCAAAGGCTGAGAAGTATTAAGTCTGTATTAATTGACCTTGAAGATCTTTTATCAGATCCCACCTCCTCATATCTTCTATAAATAATTTTGTAGAAGATGAGAAAATGTTGGTTGCTGAACTTTGAAATATACTTGTGCTCGAAACTTCTACTTGTAAATAGTGTTCACGGGCTCTTGAAGCTCTGTTTGTGATAGAATAGTTAGGCTGAGAAGTGAAGATGATTGCTGAACTGAAACATTGGACTTGAATATTGTAACTAGTTTGAAGCATCAATACAAGTTGATTTATGGGATCTTGGTCTATGTCAAGGATGATGTTATTTCTTATTATAAATTGTTATTTTATTTCTGTTTTCAATCCATCCATCTTCTTTGATAAAGAACAGCAAGCATAGAGTTAGGATTTACTATATATCAGTACCCTTATCTGACTGATAAGCTTTACCTAAATGTTTTCTTCCAATTTGTGTTGTTTAGGAATGATTTAATTCAATTTCAAGCAGTTAGGAATGCTAGCGTTCCCTCGTCCTACTGTCTAGGCTAATTGTTATTCTTGAATGTTGTTTTCAGTTTATGTTAAGTAGAGATGAACTGAGGAAATTATGGTGAGCCTTGTCCTTTAGTTTTATCCCCAAAAACTATCTGAAATTTTCCCTAAGAATGTGTTGGAAGCAGGCTAGGTTCAAAGTCCTTACCGGATCTTAGACTATTCTTTGTTATCTTATGTGTTTTCCCTTGTGTTTAATATGTTTTCTAATTGAAAGTGCATCAAAATATGGATATTTTCAAAGTACTTACTAGATCTTAGATTACTTTTACTTCTTTCTTAAGTGTATGCCAAAAGCAGGATAGTTTCAAAGTACTTACCTGATCTTAGGCTGCTCTTTGTTCTTCATTTGTTTAAATTCTCCTTGTTGTATCATTTCATTCCATAAAATCAACTTTAAAGAGATCCTTAGATATATATTACTTTCCCCATGGACCACTCTTGAACCTTGTTTTTTCAATTAAACCCTATTATGACTCCATATCACAATGGACTAAAAACCAGCGTTATATCTATCTTCCAACTAAAGCTTGTTTTGATTGCTTGCAACTTCACACCTTTGAAACTCTTTCCATTTAGAACTTTCCACTCAAATAATAATCATGCTCAACCATCCAAAACAAACAAAAACCATTGGAATTCATAACTATCCTAATATCATTACCCAAAACTTTAAAGATAAATCTATCTTTGCACTTATTGGAGAGATCCCTTTCCGGATTCAGGAGGGCTAGATCCTAGAATCCCAAAGTGGTTGAAATAGTGTTCTCCCTGCAGGTGGACTTTGCCAATTTTGCTAATTACATGGTGCTAACAAAAGGTAACACTTGCCCAAGGCCATATAAAATATGGTTGTCTCTATCACATGGTTTGGCCCAGTTTTTCTCATGGAGAAACATGAAAAATTTGCCCCTTTGAGAAGCCCTACACTGCATTATAATGATAAGAGTATGTAAATCAGAAAAGGTACACACAAGACTCTTACCATAGGCTAGAATTAAGATGATAGATGTATCTATGCATGTGATCCTCCTCCCAAATGACAGCACTATGATCTCATGAAAAAAGGCTCCTACCCATGCCAATCTTTGTTCCTTGACACGCTCCTTGTCAAGAACAACTCTAGTGATGCTGCTGCAAATATGAAGCTTCTCCCAAGAGGGAAATGCCTCCCAATCAATCCCAGCTAAGAAGTGATCCCCTTGCACTATGAGAGTGCCCTCCTCTACTCCTTCAACACCATGAATCATATGAGAGAAAATTTTCTTGTGCTCTCTCCCATCAATCCCAAGCAATTTAAGTGTGTGTTTCCTCCTCATGCTCACATCATATGACTCATGTGATGAAGGTATCATGACTGATTTATATATCATATCAGAAATATGTATCCCTTCTCCTTGCTGCCCAATGATGTAAACATCATGCCACTTCTTCTCTTCTTTGGTACTCCTCCCATGAGGGCTACCATCCTCCCAAACCAATTCTTGCTTTTTGCATTTCATGAGAGTTTGAAATGTAGCTCCTTGGAGACCCCTTAAGAAAGATCTATCTCCCATGACTATGTTGGACTGATAAGGATCCAAATTTGATGGAGGTGATGTCTCCTCTCCACCCATGTTCAACAGTGCTGTTGATTCCTCCAATGATGTAGCAACTATCTCTTCCTTCGGTTTACAATTTGTTTCATGATTCTCCATGGAGGTGTCATGGTTTATTTCGTCCTCCAAAAGTTCACACTCCCACCTCAAAGGCTAAATTAAACTCATCAAATATGTATGAGTATGAGGGTTCATCTTCTTTTTGAACCCTTTGCACAGCGCAGTGCAATCATGAGGCCCTATGGTTGCCATGTGATTTGACCCTCGGACCTCTTCATATGAAATTCCACCATCCTTAAGCTTATTTGCTGAATTAGAAAGTGGAACTTTACTCATACCTTGGTGGATCTTGGGACCTTCTTGTGTG
The DNA here is from genome assembly GCA_034641835.2 of Pinus albicaulis. Taxonomy (NCBI): domain Eukaryota; kingdom Viridiplantae; phylum Streptophyta; class Pinopsida; order Pinales; family Pinaceae; genus Pinus; species Pinus albicaulis. The sequence goes on along the minus strand of CM076580.1, from coordinate 1,708,160,501 downwards.
GATGTAATGGGTTTTCTCCCAATGGCTTCTTCATCCATATATGTTGAAGACTACTCCTTCAAATATGTAGCAGCATTGGTGCAATCCTCCTCCCATGGTGGTGTGAGCTTCTCTTCTTTTGTTCTTTCTCCATCAAAGGTTCGGATCAACCTTTGAGAAAAGACTGCAAAATAACTCACCTTTGAATGGACCAAGGTTTTGAACCACCAAACAGAGGTTTCCTCCTCCATGTGCAGCACTGCAACTTCCACTGCTTCTTTTTCTGCCACTGGATGCAACAATAAAAATGCCTCCAGCTTCTTCTCCCAAGCTCTAGCTAAAGTGTCCCCATCAAATGTAGACAATAGGAACCTATTGCCTTTGATTTTTCCTCTTCCATAGGGCCTTCTCTCCTCCATCTGCTTAATATACTGTGGGAATGTTGTAGCTCCCCTGAATGCTATAGAATGGGGTTTATAGTCACCCAGGTACTTTCTTAAGATCTGAAAATCCAAGCATCTCCCATGTTGGTATTCAAGAGAATAGGAAGTGCATGGACCTTCCTCTTCTCCCATTTTCTTCTCCTCCTCCTCAGGGAGGCTCTTCTTTATTCCAAAATTAGATGAGATCAGGCTCATCTTCTTCATCATTCTCCTCTGAAATCGAACTCACAGGCTATGCCAATTTCGATGCTTTGATACCACTGTAATGTTCCATTTTAAGGAACATTATCAATCGACAAAGAAAATCTATTCCAGAGATATACTGTAGGGGAATTTATTGGATTTTTCACCTTTAAATAAAGGATGAGCTCCAGAGGCTACCTAGCCCACTATCAACTCTATCTATAGAGTGTTGTCAAGAGATAATAGCCCCAAGAGGGAAAACAACAAGATTTGGAATCTCTTAAGATAACCCCAACATTGCAGCTACAGAAATAACAAATACATCTAATGGAAATAACAGTGATACATGTACACATGAAATGATGGAGAATCCAATGGTCATCATATTAGAACATAGTAGCATAAATTATACAACTCCTTGAGGAAATGATCACTCTAGCAAGGCACAATAAGCCTCAAGAAAACTGTACATGAAAATATGAGAAACACTGTTGTATATAGAAATCCCTAGGCCATGACTGCGTAGTTTTAGAGAGGAAATATTGCATAAATGATAAAAATACAATGATCTGACAATTTAGGCTCAAATAAAGAAGGGGGAGCAAGATCTCAACCCTTGAAAATACATAACATCAATCCTTTAAGAGGATTGGATGAAATCTATACAAAAATGCTATAATACAGAAATGCCAGAATTACAGAAGTAGCTGCATCTCAAAAACTGGAAATACATGGAGAAGGCTGAAATGGTTGCAAAAACTAAAGAACCCTCCTCCAATGGAAATCTGAAGTGAAAGGCTGATCCTTTCACCCAAGACTTCCCCTCCAAGTGACTGTCAATCCCTCATAGCAAATAGCCACCAAGAAGAACATTGTCTAAGAGAGGGACTGCGCTGCCAGTGATGGAATGTGGTTGGCCTGATGCCAAAGATGGTGGGATATGATCAATAACCACCTTTTCTGATCTCCCAATGGATATAACCTCTCTCCACTGAAAAGCTAGCTCCAGATGGTGTGTGGAAACCTCCTCAACAACACTGCACAATATCTGCTACAGAAACTGCGTTGATGTAGATGACTGAAGCTATGGCCTAAATGCCTGAATATGGGGAATGGAGTGCAATCCTTCATGAGCTACTTAAGAATGAGAGGAAATCCTAAACAATACTCCTTCATGCCCGAAGGCACTGCAGCTCTGCTGAACAGTAAGAGGCATCAACAAATCTCCAAGATTTGAATGTAAAATGATCAAAAGATAATCTCAATGGTTTCCTTGCTCCTCTTTTAAACAAGTGAGCCTTACCTCCATGGGCCCTACTTCGAATTAGGGTTTCCTTCCTCTAGAAGCTTCCCTCCTACGTTGTCCCAATTAGTGTTTTCCAACTCATGCCAACACAATTTGACTTGGTCAACCTTGGCCAAGCCTCTATGCAAAAACCTCCTTTCACACATGGAGGTGTGAAATCCAGCTCCAATCATGATCCTCTTTCATGATTAGAGGATTTTTATTCTCTAATCATGCAAAGAATGGGTCCCCTACCCATTTTATTCATCTCCCATATAAAATTAACAAAAATTAATGTTCCATAAAATTTGGAACATTACACTCAAGGAACAACACAAGGAAATAGGAGCTCTACAAGAGGCTAAAATTGACTAAGTCTGGGTCAAAGCTTCTCAGTGAGCATAGAGATAGGTTATTCACTTACAAGTTGTGCTCAATTGATCAAAGAAATTGTAATACATATTTATTCATCAGATTAATGCAAGCAGGCATTGGGGTTTTTAGTAGTTTTCTTTTCCTCGGGAAAATATTCTTTACATGTATGTTATTCCTTATTGCATGTCCGATATTTTTGTTCTAAATTGTGAATTAATGTTCGCAAATCAGTTTAGTAAGTTTGTGTCTTGTGATTTTGTTTAAAATTTCATTAGAAGTTGCAAATACACACCATAATTTCTACACAAAATACTTTTCATTGTTTTTAAAGAAAATCACATTAATTGAAATAATTTATTTATTGTTAATATGTAATGAGAAATATTTTCACCCTTACCAAATATCTTTAGGTTTTAATTATTAAATTTTTTTATTTTTTTAATTGAAGAAAGACAAACTTTTAATTAATCAAAATCATTTTAGATATTACTTTAAGATCAAAAAAAACTTTCAACCAAAATAATATCAGCATGAAAACCAATATACATTATAGTTATTTATTTAGCTATTTATAATAAATTTATTTTCTTTTTGTCTTAAGTTTTAGGTTGAGTGATTGGGAACACAATTTATTCTCCCCTTCACCCTAGTTTAATTCTTACAAAGGGACATATTATGTGCTATGGTTTTTCGTGTAACCTTGAATTATTCAAGTTACCAATAGTTTTTGGGCTCCAGGTTTATTACAACTCATGGTTATCGCCTTGGTATCTATCTCTAATGTGGCCTATTGAAATGCAAAAATACTCCATGTTAATCGTCCATTGAGACCAATGGGATCCCAACAATGACTTCTTTAGACACCACCACTTCTCTCAGTGTTTCATGATCTTAATAACTAGTATCTAAGAAAGGTGAAATGAGTTCAATAAATGATTTATAAGTGGAGGAAAAGTCAATAAGGAGTAGTCCGAGTAACTAGAAGAGCCAGCTGGAGCAAAGAGACTTGTTTAATGAGAAACTCAACTATTGTCTAGTTACTATAGATGGTGGAAGTTTGATGGATAATGTGGTAGTATAACAAATGGTATAAAGAGGTAGAGAAGAAACTTGTTGATAAGGATATTTTGGTAGAAATGTCTCCAACATAAAGAAGAAACTTGTTTCTCCCAAGGTTGATAAGAATGTTCCCAATAAAGGTGGAAAGAAGAATGGAAAATGAAGTATAGATGACTGTAAGAAACCCATGCAGGTTGTGGTGAGACCACCAGTGGGTGCTTGAAGGATGAAATCTCTAACCCTTCGTGAAATAATTATGTGTCTGTTGATGGTAAAAATTGTCCTTATCAACATTTGGGATGCTACCTGGTCAAAGCCCCAAATTAGACTCTTTTCCATTTGGGATGGTAGTTCTGACTGGTTATAGATTCAGTCCAATTATGTTTACTAATATTGCTCCAACAAATGGAGACTTAGAACATGAAAATTATAGAGACAAATAATGGAAATATATTGATAAAAAATTAGTAAAAATAATAAACTAAACTATATCAAATCCTAATTAACACGGGTGTTGACATACATATGTGAAACAGAAAGATAACTTTATAAATGAAAATATATATCTTCAAGCTATATCGTTAATGAAAATCAATCTAAAAATGAATTAATTAGTTCAATTAAATAATTAATTCATAATAAAATTCACATATTATTTCGTTTTACTTATGCTCATAATCAACAAACAACAATATAGCAAAAGTGACAATATTTTGATCAATCAATCACAAGCATCAGTAACAATACATGAGAAAAGATTCCAATTATAAATTGATGGAAAACAAGATTGATAAAAGTACAAATTATATCATACTCCATTGAAACATGGAATCCAAAAGTGTTTCAGAGCTTAAATTAAAGAAATAGAAAAGTAAAAAAGTGTAACAAGGATTTTCTTGCAAAAATTTAGAATCGCTAGTCCTGAGCTCGAGAGTGGTTTAAATATTTTTTCAAACAAAGGAGAGAATAATTACATGTACAATATTCTCTAAACTAAAGCAAGAAAAAAATATAAGAAAATATACATTTAGTTATAATTTGAAATGAAATATTCAACTCATATAGACAGTTGTAGATGAGGAAATAGTGGGTGTTTTCCATTGTTGATAGAATTCAAGAAGATGTGCTAGCTCGGGAGGAGAGTGAGGTATAACACTAACTTAATAGTTGAATAATTGAGCTTGCAAGGATGGAAATAATTGAGTTTCATGTTTAATGATGACCTTGGTTACTTGAAGGAAACCATGTGGTTTACTGAGGAATTCCCAAGTCAACTCAAAATTCACCTTTGACAGTTGTGCAACCCTATTATTGAACTATACCATGTCATTTTTCCAATTTTCTTTTAATATTTCTACTTCTAGTAGAGTCTCTTCTAGATTACTTGATAATATATTTTCTTATTTAAGTTATTTAATAATAGATTCAACAATTAAATTAGAAATTGTTTCAACATTTCTTACTATTGGACACCTAATCCTCTATGGGTAGGTGTAGAGGAATAATGGACATAGGAATTCCAAGAGACCCTGGAATATGGAATCCAAGGGTCACTCCATGTATGATAAATATGTATCATTGTGATTAATAATGCATCAAAGGTTTATCTTTCTCATGTGTCTTGTGTATTTACCGTGCTCACCATTGTTGAGTTTAACATGGTATCAGAGCGGGAAATTGTTGGTCCTGCTCCAATTTGAGCCACTATTTTTTGTGTTCCTTCTGTGTATGTCAGCTCTACCATTAGTATTGCATTTTTATCGAAAATTGCAGCTGAATTCTCTCCCCTCTGTCTTATAAAAAAAAAAAAAAAATCTGCATTTCCCTCGTACCTAGGTCTGTCAAATATCCACTCAAGTGTTACACCACACTATGCATTGTATCTGACATGCTGCCCTGAGCGTTTTATTCCACCTGCAGTCAGCCTCATACATATTCATTGCTATTTTAGGGAAATATGTCAGTGGTCGATTGAATATACGTTGAAGTCCACTGTTGTTGTTGGTGGAGTTCTGAAGAATTGTGTTGTGGCATCACACCACCTCATAGGAGTTAAAGCGAGTTGATTGTTTATTTGTGGAAATCTAGCCTTGCTCAAGTTTGATGGCCTCTCTACTCATTTCAGTTTTTCCATCCACTCTAGTTTTCTGCTCATGAGTGACATTTAATAACTCCTATAATTTCTACTTGTCATCCCTTGTGCTCATGAAAGTTGGTCAGTTTTTTCTATGTGGTGCAATTACCATAATAAGAAAGACTGGTTTTTGTCGTTTAAACTTCCTCAGTCAGTAATGTTTATGCCTTATACACTATTGAGAGCATTGAGGAGATTCTAGTCCTGGCATCCCTTTCAAGTCTATAGTGCATAACGTCTTGCTCCCACTATGGCTCTTCTCCCACTGCAGATCCTCCTCGGTGCTGTTATAAGCCACCTCTATTTTGTACCTCCAAAAGCTAGATTTCGCACTTCATATAAATACACCTAAGCGAATTGTGCGATATAAGAAGCTACGTCTACCAAGAGCGCGGACTGTTAGACCATATTCCTTGTAAAATGAAGGATAATACAATGGCGACGCATACTGTGGTGGACTAGATTTGCAAAATAAATTCATTGAATTGAGGCCATCTCAATTTCTAACCTAAATTTTTAGTTTTAAACCTCCAAATAAGTGGATACCAAGCATCAAAGGAGATTGGGTTCATGTTTTACTTTTTGGGAAGTGTAACGATATCTCTCGATTTCTAAATAAATCATGGTCTGTTCTCCACCATGACTCTACCTCCACTGTTCTACTCCTAGAATTTTCTCTATGATAATATCTACCTGCTATTTGACAAACCTCCACCACTGGTCATACCACCTCCCCTGGTTCATAATATCGACTCCTTAGTATTCTCCACATGCAGTATCCTCCGTCGGCGCCCTCACACTGTCGGTTTCTCTCCCACGATACCTTGGTCATCGGCCCTCCTACAGGCTCACACTCCCTCCTCCTTCACACTCTGACTTCGTAGCTTCCTATATGCAGCATTATGTAGTGGAGTTGAGGGGGAGATCGGGGTAAGGTTTTATGACTCGTGCAGAGCGACGTGTGGACCAGTGGTAAGGAGTGCATTGTATTAACACAGCGTGGAGGAGCACTGTATGGAGTAATGACCATGGGACCATAGAATATGTGTGGAGTGGAGTCTAGTGTATGCAGTGTAACAATAGGCTGGAGTTGTAATGTAGTGGGAGTAGAATGAGTGCAAACGAAGTGGGAGAAAAATTGACTTCCCAGTGCTACATGGTTTCTAAAACAAAATCCAATAGACTCACTCTACATGTCCAAAGATATTTTATTCCTGGAGTTGTCAAGTGGACTGAAAATTTTATTCCCTCCCATCGCTGCTTACCTCCCTTGGCTCCAGTCGTCGTGGCCTGGTTGGCTATACTCTGCCACCGTGACTCCTCATCTCTTATTACAAAATTTTTATAGCACAAATCCGATGATCGAGGTAATTGATTGTAAAAAAATTATTTAAAAGAAGGCTCTTGATGTTTCAAAATTAGCACACGAAAAGTATTATATGCATAACCATGTTTCAATATAGATAATTGTTACAACACATCGCAAAAATATATTAATTCCTAGTCATATATGAATACATGCACAGTTCAAATGTTGGTATGGTAGACTTCTCAAATCTATGTGTTCTTCAAGGCAGATAGATATTGTTAATGTGGAAATTTGGTATGGACTGTTATCACTCAAAAATGATCAAAACATCATTGTTTCAAGTTTTTTTTTAATCATGGGTCAAAATAGGGTCTTAAGAGTCATTTCATGAATTTGACCAAGAGGGAGTATTAGATTTTTAGGTTTGAACCTTCCTTAGTGTTAAACAAATCCGTTTTAAAGGTTTTTTTATGTCAAGTCATTCATCATTTCATAATTCATTTCATTTCCCTACGTTTTTCATCAAAACTAGCCAATTATATAATAAACCTTACTTTCGTAGCACCACTAGTTCAAAAATTCATTTTGCGCTACGAAAGCGTTGTCTTTTCGTAGCGCAATATGAAGCAAAAACTATGTTTTCTCGTTTTCAGTAGACAACTTCCAAGGAGGTTTCTGAGCAACTGAAAATGAATTTAGGAAACCTGAAAGAGGTTTTTTTTTCCTAACAGAATTAAATAAATAACCCTCTCTCATTTTCCTCAAATTAATTATGAGGTGGGAGAAATTGATAAATTAAAATGCGTTACAAAACTGGTGTTACAAAATGTCCTGTACATGACTGTTTATCAGTCAACTTCAAGTTTCGTTTTTGGCCAAATGAAAAAGTATTTTGGAATTCTGAACGAGGTTTGTTTTCATCACACCCCCAGCTACAAAAACCTCTCTCACTTTTCTCACAAGTGTTATCAGTTTGGAGATAAAAGGATTTATTTGAAGCCCTATTTTCAGAAACAGAGTTTTCCTGTTTTACACATGTTTTTCAAAGGCATTTTATGGACAGTAGGAGATGTGTTTCAAAAACCCAAGAGATGTTGTTATTAAATACATCATGTCATAAACAAACCTCACATTTTCTGGATAGCAGGAGATGTGTTTCAAAAAACCAAGAGAGTTTGTTATTAAATACATCATGGCATAAACAAACCTCTTTTAATTTCTCAAAATAAATCATGGAGTAGGAGATATAGGCTCTGCCCCAAGACCTATTTTTCAGGAAAAAACAGGAAAAACCAATAGGCCAACCTATTGCAAATGAAGAAGGGACCTCAAGAAGGCTGGAATGACTCTGTTTTTCAAGTGATATGATGAAATCAGATTTATTTCCAGTTTTTAGCACATTTACAATTTTCATTTTGGAAAAATTTGGACAAAACTGCTCACTCAGCAGTTTCGTAGCACAAACAATGTAAAAAAGGCAAAAAGCGCTACGAAACTACTGTAGCAGCTTTTCTTTCCCTTTTTCATCACATTTTGGGGGGTAAAAATATGAATTAAGGTTTAAAATTGCTATGGAGGATATATATAAAGGTAATGAAGATGATTTTTAAGGAAAGAAGTCAATAATTTGAATAAAAAAGGGTTAAAGGGCAGCGCTACGAAAAGTGCTACGAAATTATCTTTTTTTCATAGCACAGTCTATTTTCAGCTCATTTGAACAGTTTTATGATGGTTATGGACAGTGGGAGCCTAGGGAGGAGTTTTGGCATGTGTTACTTCAACTTCAAACAGAAAAGGACCATGAATTTAAGAGTACATGATGGTTATAATGTTCAATGAATGAAAAATACCATATGCCTAAAAAACAGGGTTTGGTTTCCTGCTTATGTGGAGGTAAGGAAAGTGGTCATGAAGAGCTCTAACCCTTCATCCAAATTCTACCATGTGATGATACACTTGTCAATGATGTAATGTCAAATATATAAGGTTTTTAAAGATAGTAATGAAGAGTTTGAGTCCTAGTTGAAATAGGACTGTCAAGTAGGATAGGTGTCTGTTTTTCATAAATTTGATGTTTTATTGTTATGCAAGGTGTCGAGTTAGGAATTCGAGGTATCTAGCAGAAGATGAGTTCATCTCATGTTGTAATGGTATATTAAAGTCCAAGAGGCCGAATTAGCAAAGGGTTGGAGACTTTTTGGCAAAACTGGTGCATATTGTAAAAATACTGTTTCAGCTAATGCAGAGAGTTTCTACTTGACCAACTTGAGATTCAGAAGGGGTTTTTAGTGTTTTCCTGTCCTATCAGTGTTTATTATATACCTTATTTGTAGTGGTGTTCATATATATTACTCAGAACTCATCTTTAGATTCTCTGACTTCCTTTATAAATGGACTGACTGTGTTTTTTTACATGTTTTAAGTGTGTGTCTCATGACTAAAAACCTTGATATGCCTCAAATTCCATGTCAATTAGATTCACTGGTTTTCTAAGATAAATTTGACTCTATAAGCCCAATGTATACATGATGATTTTGGTTTCAACCTACAGGTTGGAAAATGTTATCTAAGCAGACCACGTTTTAAAGCTTTGGATTGACTGATATATATAGTAACATACAACTTTTCTTTACCTGAGATTCTTAGTGTATTTTCAATGAGTTTTATGTCCTATATTTGAAATGTTTCTCTTCCATAGCCTTGATGTCTCATTACTTAGAATTCATGTATTACATGCTCTGACTTCCTTTGAACTTCAAGTTATTTGGATTTTCCTGAATGTGTTACCCTTTCATTGAAGTATATACAAGCCTCAGCTTCCATAAGGAAAGCCTTTGTTATTGAGATCCCTATCACTGACTCCATAGCCCCATGGTAGCAAGCATTCATCTTCTCAACTTGAACCAAAACACAAATAATAGAGTTAGCCATCTATCTATATCCCATATAATTAACCCTTGAGAGAGCCCTCTCAAGCTGAGGAGGCTAATCCTTAGTCACAAGATTGGTTTGAAATAGTTACATTAAATTTTTTTGATCAGCAGCCAATCAGGTATGATTTTGGTCATAACATTTTGGTGCGTCTACCGGGAGTTTGAAGATTATACTTTCCCGAGATTTTGAAACTAAACTTCTGAAGGTAGCAGGAGCTTAGGAAGCTTTTCGAGGCTGCATCTACCTTGGTGACTCCACACATCAAATAATCAATTGGAAGATGTGTAATGCTCCTAATTAGTCCTAAGCTAATAGGAATATTCATTTTTTTTTTCTTTCTTTGTTTAAAGAACAAATATGTAAAGGAGGTTCATAAAAATCCTAACAAAAGAATAAATCAATGCCCAATGTAAACAAGGCTAAATCTGGGTCACTTGTAAAAACACACTTGAGTGTGAAAGAGAGTGAATCTATTGACCAATTCAACCAGGACCAAATCAACCACACTATCCAGATGTAATGAATCTCCTAGAAGGACAATGCATTCAAGTTGGAGGCTACACATGTAAATGGGGCTAAATCATTGAAGGTGGTTTAGGGTTTTACAATATCTTAATCTTATAAAAGGAAGAGGAGGGAAGCATATTGGGGTTTTTCATGATATGATTTCTGAATTTTTGTCTGTTTAGACAAATAGCTTTCTGGGCTGCTTAGCCTAGATTGCATTGGTATTTCCTGTTTAGGGGGTTCCATCTCTTCCCATTGAGGAGATCTTGGGAGAGCTTGTATTGCTTGTCCACTATCAGGTTGGAGACCAAGCTTCTACTTCCAACTGCGACACAGATCCAGTGAGGGTTTTCTTTCTTTTGTAAGCTGCAACAAGTGCAATACTAGATTTTCTCAGATCTAGCTTGTATTGGAGCCTCTTCTCAGTGAGTGTGTCTTTTAACCTCCTGGAAGAGTGCATCCCTTGGTTGAGCTTCAGATTTTTATCTTGGCATCAGGCCAAAGAATTCTCGGAGCTTACAGTGCTATTTCTCTCCTTGGATAATGTTATTTGCATATCTATAGCTATAAGGTGTTTTGTCTACATTTTGGAGGAGAGATCTCCGGCGTTGGGATTCTTCCTCTCACTGTGGTGAACCATGGATTGGCCATCCAATACATGCGAGTTTCAGATCTGATCTACTGTACCATTATATTATTCATAAATTTCTGAATCATTATGTAGATCTGCAACCTTAGATCTCAGATCTACTCTCTGTGCTTCATGTTTTGCACAAAACCCCAAGGGGAATGTAATAAGCAGCCTCTTTGGCTTCTAGATCTGTAATAGATCTGTACTTCCATGCATAGATCTATTCTATATCTAAGATCTAATATATTAGTGCTTCAGTCTTCAGAAAATTATGCTGTCTATCTTTCTTGGCAATTTCCAGTGTTGCAGCACCTCAATCTTCAGGGTTTATCCATGTAAAATATCTATTTTTATCTTGTAAATGCATCAGTCTTGTGCTAGGTCTAATTCCATGACTTTAAACTTATTTTCATCTATTAGCTTCAGAAAATCATGCTTCTAAAGCTTCAAAAAATTCTGCATACTCTAGGTCAGGGAAATCAGCCTTTTTAAGCCCTTTTGGGAGTGGAGGAACTGTTTAACTTAGCTAGACTGATTTGTTTGACCTAAAATTCGGTATTGAAGTCCCTCACGGCCTAAAATAAAATAATGTCTCACCATTTCCCTTATTTTTACGTGGATTTCTAAATAAAATCATTTTAGGGCATAAATCACCCCTTTTCCCCATCCTTTGTCAATGGAATTAATCTCTCTTCTTGCTGTTGTACATAAAATTTCTTCTGAGGTGTTTCTAAACCAATTTAAAATCTATTAGCTTGTTGATACTCTAGTACTGTGTTTTTATACTGCTGCAGCCCTTCATTGGGCAATTTTATAAGGGCAACTAGGTGTGGCAAATCTGTTTAGCCCACCTAGAGTGATTTATTTTGAGCCTCCTCTTGGATTTCGGTCTTAGATACTATAATATAAGGGATCCAAGGGCTGGTATTGGTTTCAGAAGCACACATCCCTGAAAAATTCATTTTTCAGTCTTGTTTTGCTCAGGAGTCCGGGTTGGGAACATTACAGTGGTATCATAACACCTTTCTTGGCTTAGCCTGTGAGTCTCAGCCCAAGAAGGAAAGATGAGAAAAAATAAGGCTCCATTATGTGGAGGGAGAAAGAAGGATAATCTTACAAGTCTTCTGCCTAAATCTATGTGGAGCCTTGATGAATATTTCAAGCAAATGAGAAGGGAGATATATGGAGAGTCTCCAAAAGAGTTTGAATCTAAATCAAAATATAGATCTTCATATGAGGAGTGTGAGCATGCAGCCACACACCATGATCTACAGTGTTATTATATGCCTAGATCTACTGCAAGGAAGATGAAGGAGGAAGATGCACCAAAGGAGGAGACTTTGAGTGATTATCTTCAGGAGTATGAATCTAAATCTTGGGAAATCAAGGAGCACTTGAGCTTCCAAGAGTTCTGCCTACTCAAGGAGGAGAGAAGAGCCAGAAATAGAAGAATAAGTGGTAGATTCTTTCTACCTAACTTTGATGGATCCTCCACATGCACAACTAAAGAATGGATAGATCAGCTAGACTCATATCTAGATCTACATCAAGTTTCAGAAGAAGAAACCCTTAAGGTAGCTACGTTGCATCTTAAAGGTAAATCTTATGCGTGGTGGTTATTTGAAACTTTTTCTTTGAAGAATGCAAATATTTCCACTTATGCTAAGTTCACTAGGAGAATTGTGAAGAGATTTGATGAGAGGCAAGCTAAAACATCTGTGAAAAAGTTAGCAAGGCATGAGCATGCAAAACCCTTGCATGAGTTGGAAATACCTACTATGAAAACTCCACTTCAGATTTATATTGGAGGGAATGAAAACTTGTGTGATACCTTGCCAAGGGCAAGATCCCCATTGCATGAAGAGATTTCTTCTCAAAGAGAATTCATGCAGATTCCTCTTTCAAAAGAAGACAAAGATCCAAGGTCTCTTGTTGATAGTGAGGTGTCCTCAAATATTGATGAGAAGAAGACTAAACTATGTAGCAAGGAAAGGGACACATCAGTCTAACCATTTATGCAGTCTACTTCAGATCTTGATGTCTCTTTACATGAAGGCATTTCACCCTGGAGACCCCCTGATGAGAAGAAGAATAAAGTGTTCTCTCAAATTTGTGCATCAATGAAAAAATTGGCTAAGGAGGGAGCCTTGAAGGGAGCTACCATAGCACTAAGATCTATTGATAGATTTCAAGGAGAGCTTAACAATATCCTGAAATTTATTTTGCTATTTCTCACTCATCTATTTGTGCTGATAAAGAAGAAGTCAGAAATCTATGATGAAATTAGCATGGCGTCAAAAGGCCACTCCATATATTTTGGGCAGCAAATGATATCTCTCCATAAAAAGAAAGAAGATGAGGTGATTGCTACTTCATTTCATAACTCTACAACACTGTCTTTGTTGAGAAGCCTTGATTCCTATTGGGAATCCCAACTCTTGGTAGAATATTCCAAGAACCTTTTCACATGTAAGGTTCTTGATGGATAAAGGAAAGATAGGAGGTATAAGGTGGTTGATGGATTCATTTAATTTCATGATCAGATCTATTTGACTAAAGAGTCAAGACTCAAAGACTGACTACTAGGTGCTACCTATGATATCTTGCTTTCTACCCCCACTGTTTTCATTAGAACAAACCATATTATCTTAAATGGATTCATGTGGGAAGGCATTGAAGAATACTTATATCAGCATTATCAAATATGCATGTATCACATGAAGATGGATCAACATCCAATGATGAGGAGCATGCACCCTTGTTTATTTCAAGGGGTTTCTATTCATGAGGAAGGAGATAGATCTGTGCACCTCTCCACTTGTTGGAGGAGGACTATTAGTGAAGAGCATAATTATGAAAATCATGTTACATTTTATGATTGCATGCATTATTTTACATTATATATCCATGCCATGACTCCAAAGAGGAGTGTCATATCTTATAAACTTCATGGCCAACTTTGGGCCAAAAGTATTTCTGAACATGGCCACTCCCTTGATGGAATAAGGGAGATTTTGCAGCATGATGGGTGCTTTCCTAAGGCACAAAATATATCTTCCACTTTCAGCCATGGAGATATGTCATGGGCAGCAAGTGGTGGGAAAACCACTTACCACATCTGAATTTTATGCAAGTAGGAGATGTCCTACGCTGGTTGCTATTGGTTGAGTATGGGTACTACCCAAGGTTTGATATTTTCTTGTCTCATGACTTGTATCTCAATGAGAGGATGCATAAGAATAAGAAGGCATGGTTGCTTTGGTTGACAAGAAGAGAGTTTGGACATCCCATGTCAAATTTCATGTCCATATATTTGCTTGTGATTGGGATGAGTCTCATGTATGTACATGTATTTCTGTTTGAAATGTATTTCATGATCATGTATGTACTGGGGTTTGGGAGAAAATGTAACTCTCTCATGAGGTGGCATAAGAGAGCTTATTTATATCGTGATGCTCTGATCTTTGTTGGGAACATGAGAGGAGGGATGACACATTGGTTGAGTGTGTCCTTTGGGAATGAAATCCCCCATATTCATTCATGCTTCAAGAGGAGGATAGCACATTGTATGGCTGCTACATCATATCCTTTGTTTTCTTATGCAAGGAGCCATATGTTGGGCTTATGTCATTGGAAGAAGTCTCTCACTTGGGAGAATTTGCAGCAAGACATGTGTTGCTTGAATCATATTCAACCAACACCTATTATCCTCTACTATTTCCAATCTTTGAAGAAGAGTTTTGCAGTAAGAAGGTGGTGGGATGGCCACTTATTGTACTATGATTTGAGGTAGAAAGATGAAGGACAATGCTGGTCTCAAGGGAGGGATTATTGTCACCATCCAATATGTCATATGACACTTATTCCATGTTTCTTTTGGAGCACACATGGTGAAGATCCTCTATTCACTATATGCATGGAAGATTGGGCAAGGAGGCTCACTAGAATCCATGAAGGGAACCATGAAGTTCCAAGTCTCTTTTGGCTTCATGAGGACTATATTATTGCAGCCCAGGATCACCATCTCCATATTTATCATAAATGGAGGGAGAGACAACTTGATTTGAGTATTATTATCTCTCATTTCTAGCCATGGATCCCCAACACATTGCATATGGTGGGGATTGGTGACTATTTCTTTGAGCTAACAAAGATGGCTCATTTTTTTTGGATGATAGCATGGAGATTTAAGTTTCTCGTGGGGGTTGAAGCACCCACTATTCACTATCTCTCATGCCTTGAGAATTCCAATGGACATCATATGATTCTTTCTATGTATTTCCCACTACTTCATGATGACAACTACTTGGTTCATTCACCAAAAGAAAACTTGTATTCTTGGGAGGAGACAATTCCATTCGAGATTTTGCAAATTCCTTGTGAGTTGCTTGAGTACAAGCAACATTTTGGAGGGGAGGATTGTAATGTTCTTAATTAGTCCTAAGCTAATAAGAATATTCATTTTGTTTTTCTTTCTTTGTTTAAAGAATAAATATGTAAAGGAGGTTCATAAAACTCATAATAAAAGAATAAATCAATGCCCAATGTGAACAAGGCTAAATCTGGGCCACTTGTAAAAATACACTTGAGTGTGAAAGAGACTGAATCTATTGACCAAGTCAACCAGGACCAAATCAACCACACTGTCTAGATGCAGTGAATCTCCTAGAAGGACATCGCAGTCAAGTTGGAGGCTACACATGTGAATGGGGCTAAATCATTGAAGGTGGTTTAGGGTTTTACAATCTCTTAATATTATGAAAGGAAGAGGAGGGAAGCATATTGGAGTTTTTCATGATATGAATTCTGAATTGTTGTCTGTTTAGACAAACAACTTTCTGGGCTGCTTAGCCTAGATTGTGTTAATCATCAGTATTTTTCACCTGTTGATGATGAATAGTTTTTAAAGCCAAGTTTTCTAGAAACTGATCTCCAATTTGTCAAATTTGTCATCTAGAAAACACCCCTAAAACATTTTTTTCCTCCTACCTTTTTCAGTTAGCCTATGATGAGAAAAATCCTAGTTTTCAAGTCCTATCTAGTTTCAGTCATATAATCCTGTCCATCAGATGTCATAAGCTAAAGTCATCTACTGTCATTTACCTTCATCCCTAGGTCATTCATTAACCAAATATTGATAAAAATTCAACCACCCTACCTCTAGTCATATGTCATCTTATGATCTAGTCATACCAAAGAGAATACTCAAAATCTGTCAAAGATCTCCCCTAAGTTAGGTAGTGGCGCTTTAGGAAATCCTCCCTTGGCAAAAGCATCCTGAGCCAAAATCTTTTGTTCAATACCAGCCAACCCTGAATTGGCACTTAGTCTGCAAAAAACAAAGCTTGATACACCCATAGGTCATGCCACTAAAAGGTCTTGATGTCTCAGCAATACATATTTCAAAAGCCAAGCTAATATAATGTTGATCTACAGTGTTTCAGTGTCTCTTTCAGAAGTAGAGATGAAAAAATATTCTAGAAGACATTATCAAACTAAACATGAGAAGACAATTGCTTCTCATGTTGTTGTGAGCCTAGGATAAGAGTATTGGTCAGAGAGAAAATTCAATAAACCTCTGCAAGCACAGTCAAGAAAGAGATATGCATTACAAGTAAAGATGACACAGTTTGAAAAAAGGATGGTTGGGTGACTGTGTTAACCTCCTCCAAACATAAGCAGATGGTTGGGTGACTGTGTTAACCTCCTCCAAACATAAGCAGATGGTTGGGTGACTGTGTTAACCTCCTCCAAACATGAGCAGATGGTTGGTTCACTTGTTGTAAACCTCCTCCAGTATAAAGAGTAGATGGTTTGGAAATATTATGTTAACCTCCTTCATTTAAAAGCAGATGGTAGGAACATGATAAAGGCCTCCATTTAAAAAGCAGAGGGTCAGGAATAGAGGTATAGCCTCATTCAAAGAGCACAAGACTAACAATGCTTCAAATGGCCTAAAAACTTGTTTACACCATTTTATCCAATGGATGAAACCACTGATATAGCAGTAATGTTTCAAGGGGTGCTTACATGGGTTCATTGTTTGAAAGACAAAATTGAAATTCAGTAGGAAGCAATTGAAGGTTTATGAGTTGAAGTCTAGTTTTAAACATAGGCCAAGAAATGATATTATGATTCTCAAGAAGCTTTGTTTTTCCTGTCCATAAAGGTCTTCTTCAAAGGAAATCTGAGGTCAAAATGTCCAAGACTTGGAGTAGGCTCATCAAAATGATAGAAAGGGTATGAAAAAATGTTTCAAATTCAAGACAACCTTCAAATAATTAAAACACACCATAGTCATCAGACAAGACCTTTTACTTTACATAAAAACAAACTCTGTTGTTGTATATGATTGCATTGAAGGTTTTTAAAGGCTATCTCCTTGGTGAACAGGTGTAAGTCAAGCCTTGGTGAATACAATTAAAGGTAACACTGCAATCAAAGGAAATATTGGTATAAAGTGCCATAACAATGATTTGTGTTGTTAAAAAAGCAAAAAAACATTTTCAAAAGGAATAGACCCTCCAAAACATGATGTAAAGACATTCGAAGTTTTAAATAAAAAGGCAGAGATACCTTTTCAAAGGCCCCATTTGCAATTCCAAAAGCTAAAGAGAACATTTCTTAGCCTGCTCACGAGAGAAAGAAGCATTTTTGGGCATTTTTCAAAAGTTTGCAGAGCTAAAATCCTGCACGGCGCGCCTGTAGGTGTGTGCGGCGCACCTGTGAGCGCCCGAACATGGTGTTTGAACTACTGCACGGTGCACCCGTAGCGATGTGTGGCGTGCCTGTGTGTGCATTCACGACTGCCCGAAAAATATCCGATTACCTCATATGCGCGGTGTTGTCTGCTTCAAACATGCTGCTCCTCCATTGGCTTCCAAAAACACTTTTAAAGGCTGCCTCAATGATCAACTAAGTCCACGAAACTAATCTTCGAGGTATTTCTTCATTCCTTGGAAAATTTTGAGGTTAAAGAAGGGTGTTTTTGCTATGTTTTCCCAAAGAAGAAGTAGTGATTTTGAAAGCACTTCATCATCTAAGACACATGGATAGACAGTGGTAAAGAGATAGATTTTTTTTCAAAACTGAAGAAGGCTTTATTGTGTTTGGGGGTCTCAAATCATTTTGGGAGGTGTCTTAGTAGTGGTTTTAAGGGAATTTTATCATATAAAAAGCACAGAGAGAAATAGTGACTAGAAGTTAGGGCCTTTGGTCAAAATCAAAGAGTTTTGTTGCTGTGGATGTCAAAGATCAATTCAGTTATAGAGGAAGGTGTTTTATCAGTCTTAAAGAGCCCTAAATGCCTTTAAAAAACAGTGATATCCCACAGTTGCTAGATAGATAAACACAGGTCTCAAAACATTTCTAAGTGATCATCTAAATAGTGGTTAGAAGTTGAAGGCTTGGTAAATTTAAAAAGGGTCCTTTTTATGTTGTGAGATAGTGAAAGTTTGTGTAGCCCCCAGAATTCAAAAAACAAAAAGTCTGTTTTCAAGGTCTTCAATTTAGTTGAAAAGTGTTTTTGTTTACCTTTTAAAGGGCAGTAAACAACAAAAGAGCAGTGCTTGAGGGTAGGATCTTTTGTGCCAAAACAAAAGAGATCCTTCTTCAGCAAAGGACCCCAAACATATCTTTTTCAAGATCTTTGCTCAAACATAGTGATCAAAGTGTTTTTTTTTTTCATTTGACAAGTAATTTTTTGTTGGCATCAAAGAAGCACAGTGACTTGCAAAGAGGACAAGGTGTGGTGTTGGGAGACTATTTCATAAACCATTTTAATCAGCCATTGTCTTGGTCAACCAGCAAATAGTATCCAAATAAAAATGCCT
Organism: Pinus albicaulis; assembly: GCA_034641835.2. Classification (NCBI taxonomy): domain Eukaryota; kingdom Viridiplantae; phylum Streptophyta; class Pinopsida; order Pinales; family Pinaceae; genus Pinus; species Pinus albicaulis. The sequence goes on along the minus strand of CM076580.1, from coordinate 1,708,141,830 downwards.
CCCAGGAAAGATAGCAAAAGTGGTCCTCACAAGAGGTATGAACCTTTTTCAACTGAAGAAGTAAATGCCCATCCTTCAGTTTTGTTTAACTTTCATGAAGTTGGATGTTTAGAGTTTTGTCAAAGGGTTCAGGAGGTGAAAATTTACCTTCCCTTGACACATCTATGTGCTTTAAGACTGCAAGGGAAACATTTTCAGCTGGTAGGCTTAGATTTCAAGTTTTCTCCTAGATCCATTTCCAGAGCCACCAAAATACCATATGTCAGAGAAAAACGGTTTAAGCAGAGCTACCTAGACTCATAATAGTACAAACCCTTTTTGAAGCTAGAGCATCGGGATGCATGCCCATCCATCTTTCCTTTTTCATATCTATTGACTAGCTACGCTCCCCTCATGAAGATAATAATGAAATATTTCACATGTGAGGGAAGGTTTTCCCGGGTCTAAGCTTACCATGTCCGGTTGCTCATGCACTTCACAAGAGCCCAATTGTTAAACCTCCCCTTTTTCCTCCATAGAAGTATTTAAAAGACGGCTTCCACTATTCAAAAGAGACTTCCATCTCAGCAGCCAGCTTGTTTTTCCATCATTCCCTTATCAAGATTGTCATTCTTCATCAACTTGAGAAGAAGGGAATATCTTGGGACACTTTCATTGCACATCTCGATTTCGCCACTGTTTCTTCATCCCATGCATCTCCTTCACCTTCCACTTAGCATCTTTCTCCTTCTTCTAGTAAGCCAATTCCTAAGAAGCTAAAATCTCCCATGATTGAACAAGAAGAAGAGCATAGTGAGGAAGAGCAGCATAATGAAGAAGAGCAACACAGTGAGGAAGAAAAGAATAGTGAAGAAGAGAAACACGGTGACGAAGAACAACATAATGATGAAGAGGAGCATAGTGAGGAAAAGAAGCAAAGTGAAGAAAAACACAACGATGATAGGCAACACAGTGATGAAGAAGAGTGCCATGAAAAAGAGAAAAACAGTGAAGAGGGCAATGATGAAGAAATGAAATAGTTTGATGAGGAACACAACAGCCACAAAGAGGAGGATATTGGTAGCCCTCACAACAACAAACATGATGAGGATGAAGCACAAAACCTTGAGGATATAGAGCCTAAAAGTCCTGAAGAAAGCAGGGACAAGAGTGAAAAGGGTAGCCTTCAAAAAGCAATGCAAGGTAACATTCAAAGAATTCATGAAGAAGGTCAAAAAAGTGGCAAGGATGATGAGGGGAGTACCAAGGGCGAAGAGAAAATAGAGCATGTGATAGTTGCCTCTCCTAGGCAAGGGGCCATGCTTTATTCTCCAAAGGTGACAAAGCCCTGAACATCAAGAAAGAGAGTGCCTCAAACTGTAACTCCAAATGTTACTAGAGCCCTCCGAAGCAAAGGGAAGTTTCCCAAGAAATCCATTGTTGAATTACCCAAGAGGAGGAATACCAAAAAGACCACCCAAAGCAAGGGAAAGGAGAAGGAAGAAAGCAGCCATGAGAAAGAGAAGGACTTTGACATAATTTAGATAAACAGTGATGATAGCGACAATGAGGCCAGAATCCTAGAGTCTTTCTTGATTAATAGAGAAGAAAAAATTCATGATCTAAGGGAAAATCTAGAGAGGTCTAAAAACCTCATTCACTTTCTGCAAACACAAAACAAGCAGATGAGTTACACATGATAGTATATGAGACACGGGCTATTAAATATCAAAAATAGGCCTCCAAGGCGCAAATTAAGTTGGAAGAACTCATTGGCGAGTTCAATGATAGTGAAGATGAATATCAGCCAAGAAGAAAGAGGCCAAGGACCATGGGACTCAGAAGAGCCTTAGAGAAACAAAAGGAGGAAGAGGCTGCCCTTTTCCAATCTTTTCCTCTCACTACTTTATTCACCCAAGAGATAGAAAAAAATAGAGAAGCATGGCTTGAAAGGGTGAATGACCACTTGGAGAAGAAGTTGGAAAATGCCAATAGAGATTTGGACCTTCAAAGAATAATGACCGGGCACTATAAGAAGCTTAATCAGTTCGCCCGACGGAAATTGAAGGCCACATAAGAAAAGCTCAAGGAGGCTCAAAAGAGGCGTCCGGCACCATAAATGAAGAAAGACATATCAAGGCTTCAAATTTTGGCCTCTACTTCTCAACATGTTTTTGAAAACCCATGAGGGTCATGCTCACCAAAATTGGGCAAAATTCAACAAGTTTTGGTTTTTTGTCATTTTTGGGCTTTTTGTTAAAAATCATGGGCATCGCCATTTTTGTTTGAGACATCCTCAAAGGATGAAAATGGTATAATTGGATGCCATAATTTTAGGGGAATCTACTTAGCGATTTTTAGATCAATTGAAGATGATTTGGTCCCCCAAAATGGCGAAAAACAGTCACTTTTTCAACACTCTGCCTCGTTTATCATCAAAGTCTATTTTTTGGTTTTTTTCACACAGGTTAGATTTTCACAGGCTTCCAAAGATTAGTTTTGGGAAAAAAGTATTTTAAGAAAATGGACATCCAGTTCTTTCCAACGAGCCATCACAGGTCTCGTTTCGACATCAGGAAGGCCTCCAAAAGTTGCCCACAAGACAGGGGATTTTCTGCTGATATATTTCTTAAGTATTTTTGTGAAAAATGCACTTTTCTAAAGTGGCTTTTCCTAATGTGCATTTACCTATTTTTGGCCATGGTTAGTTAGGAAAAGTCAATATAATTTCCTTTTTTAGCATTTTTAGGATATTTTTATAGATATTTTGTGCCTTGGGCTTTGCAAAGCCTCAAGGACAAAATCAAATATTTTTGATGGGCCAATGAGCTTGCAAGTTGCACTAGGAGGTTTTCCCTCATCTTGGCCTATATATTCCAAGAGACTTCATTGTAAATAAGGCTGAACTTGATGATATAGAGAAATATATGGTTATACAAGCTTGGAAGAAATACTTGTCTCATGCATTGGATAGTTTCTTGGATGTTTTTGGATGATGAAAGAGGGCTGTTGTTAGATTCTTTGACTTGGTAAAATGGTATAGTGTCCCATTCTGTTATGCTTCTTAGTTTTCATTCATATTTCATGTTCTTGCTTGCTATAAGACAATAGAGAATATATTTGAGACATGCCCTTGGAGGCACCTTATATTTCCCGTTTCTTTATAGCTTCTATGTTTTCTTCCTTCTTAGTCATATCAAAGAATCCTTGATTTCTCTTTGATAATTGAAGAAATTGTTTTCTTATTTCATTTATGGTTTTATGCATGCTAAGTATGATTCACGATATGCCCTGCTTACTCATGGCTAGTCATAGCTCCACCTCTGAAACCTTTCTTTGATTGTTTGATTGTCTTAGTTGAACCAAGGAGGTCTTGTACTGATCTTGCCCTTTGCCTAAAACTATGCAATCTTGCTTCAAAGTCCCGATAGCTTGAAATACTATGCCTAGGCGTTTCCTCATAGTGATTTGGGTTATTTGTTTGTCTTAATTGTCTTTCCCCAAAGTCTGATAGCAATTTACTAAAGTTAGAGAGTCATATATCTCTATGTCTTGCTTGAATGTTTATTTCTATGCATTTATCAGTTTATAGTTACATTTCTCATGATTAATGGTTAGCCCTACCATATTTTTGTCAGCTATTGAACTATTTATGTTTGAAATCCTTTGTTCTTCACAAATTTAGTGTCCATCCCACTCCATTTTACCCAAAGATCCATTTTACCTTGATCAAATCGGCCCTTCAACATCCCTTGTATCACCATCTGAAGCTTTCTTGACCTTTTCGACCCCATAGCCCAGTTAATCTGACAATATTTTTATCTATCTTAGTCTTTGATCAGTTCCTCCCTCACAAACCTAAAAGAAAAACCAAAAAACCTACTTCATAACTAGCCTAAAATCAGAAACACAAGAAGCAAAACACATAGATATCCCTTACACAAATAGAGAGAGCCCTCTCTGATTCTAGGAAGGCTAGGTCCTTGGGCTCCAAATATTGGTTTGATGTTGCCTTGTCACTTGGCTTGCCAATCAACCAAATCACGGGACCTTAACAGATTGAATTGGGATTTCCTGTTTAGGGGGTTCCATCTCTTCCCATTGAGGATATATCGGGAGATCTTGTATTGCTTGTCCACTATAAGGTTGGAGACCAAAATTCTACTTCCATATGTAATGCAGATCCAGTGAGTTTTTTCTTGATTTTGTAAGCTGCAACAAGTGGAATACTAGATCTGCTCATATCTAGCTTGTATTGGAGCATCTTCTCAGTGAGTGTGTCTTTTAACCTCCTGGAAGAGTGCATCCCTTGGTTGAGCTTTATTTTTTTATCTTGGAATTAGGCCAAAGAATTCTTAGAGCTTACAGTGCTATTTCTCTCCCTGTATAGCGTTATTTTCAGATCTATAGCTGTAGGGTGTTTTGTCTACATTTTGGAGGAGAGATCTCCGGTGTTGGGATTCTTCCTCTCACTATGGTGAACCATGGATTGGCCATCCAATCCATGTGATTTTAAGATCTGATCTGTTGTACCATTGTATTATTCAGAAATTTCTAAATCATTTTGTAGATCTGCAACCTTAGATCTCAGATCTACTCTCTGTGCTTCATGTTTTGCACAAAACCCCAAGGGGAATGTAATAAGCAGCCTCTTTGGATTCCATATCTATAATAGATATGTATTTTCATGCATATATATGTTCTAGATATAAGATATAATATAGCAATGCTTCATTCTTCAGAAAATTATGTTTTCTATCTTTCTTGGCAATTTCCAGTGTTGCAGCACCTCAATCTTGAGGGTTTATCCATGTAAAAACTCTGTTTTTATCTTGTAAATTCATAAGTATTTCCCAAAGTATAATTCCATGATTTTAATACTTATTTTCATATATTAGCTTCAGAAAATCATGCTGCTCAAGCTTCAACAAATTCAACATACTCTAGGTCATGGGAAATCAGCCTTTTTAAGCCCTTTTGGGAGTGGAGGAACTGTTTAACTTAGCTAGAATGATTTTTTTGACCTGAAATTTGGTATGTAAGTCCCTCAAGGCCTAAGCTAAGATAAAATCTATTCATTTCCCTTATTTTTACATGGATTTCTGAATACACTCATTTTAGGGCATAAATCACCCCTTTTCCCCATCCTTTGTCAATGGAATTAATGTCTCTTATTTCTGTTGTACATAAAATTTCTGCTAAGGTGTTTCTAAACAATTTCAGAGTTATTAGCTCACTGATACTCCAGTAATTTGTTTTTATACTGCTGCATCCCTTCATTGGGCAATTTTATGAAGGCAACTAGGTGTGAGAGATATGTTTAATCCACCTAGAGTGATTTATTTTGAGACTCCTCTTGGATTTCGGTATTAGATACTATGATATAAGGTATCCAAGGGATATTATTGGATGCAGAAGCATACATCCCTACAAAATGCGTTTTTCAGGCCTGTTTTGCTGAGCAGTCCAAGTTGGGAACATTACAAGGTGACTCCATTGCTTGAAGATCAGTAGCTTGATGAAGTTTTAGAATGAGTTCCATTGCAAGAATAAATTCTAGGTATGACCCTATGAATTGATCTCATATCCCTAGTTTTCCAAATCCTATGCCAAAGGTTGAATGGTTAACTGGTCTTCCTATATTCAAAGTTGAAAAGAAAGACAATGTTGATCTTAATTTGGTTAGGTTCCATATGCATGTACACAACCTTAAGGTTTAGTCCCCTAAGGATTGTCTCATGAAGATGTTTATGGCCACTTTGGAAGGAAAAACATGGTCTTGGTATGAAATCTTGCCAAATGGTTCATTATATTCTCTTGTTGATTTCCATGTTGCATTTTATGAGATGTATGAAGAGTGTCATCCCTCGTTGTTGCTTGTCAAAGACTACTATAAACACTGTGTGAGTTTTATTGAATATTTGGAGAATTTTTATGAAGATGATGAGTTCATGGATGAGGAAATTTTAGAAGCCCTTCATGGCAATCTCTTTCATCACCAAGAAGAAAGGATAGCCTCTTTCTTAGATGAAAATGAAACCCAGCAGGAATTATGATACATCCTTTGAGTTTGATGAAAGGTTGCAGCAGGCTTGTTAGTATTTTGATCATCAGGAGTATGAGAATCATTTCAAACAACAAGAGGAAATATTGAAAAATTCTTGCTATAATCCTCAAGTACAGGAAAAATTTGAGTCTTCATGTCATTTCTTGCATTAGCCTACATCAACTCATGATTACATTAATGAAGAAGTGGGTGAAAATTTCTCTTTATCCTTTTCTTCTAATCTGAAATCATTTGAGAACAAGTCAGAAGATAAGATTCAGTTTGTGGATGAAGTTACTAGGAACATTGAAAAGGACATTGGGGTCAAATCGCGAAGTTGGGAAACAGTTTTTGGCGGATGGTTAGAATTCGGGAGAAATTTTTAATTTCTTGGTCGAGAAAAAAGTCAACTAAATTTCTCGGCTGAGAGTTTTAAAAATTCTCATTCGAGAGATTTTAAATATTTCAGATGAGAGTTTGGTCGGGTTTAACATGAGTTAAAATTCTCTCGGACGAGAGTTATGCATTTTCTCATCCGAGAGTTATGGTCACAAAACTGTCGAGAAAGCTTTTCGGATGAGAGTTGTGTCACAAAACTCTCGGACGAGAGTTGAAGAAACTCTCGTCCGAGAGTTGGCAAAACTCTCGGACGAGAGTTGGAGAAACTCTCGGACAAGAGTTTTTCCAACTCTCGTCCGAGAGTTTTTTCAACTCTCGTTCGAGAATTTCTCCAACTCTCGTCCGAGAGCCATTTAACTTTTAAAAACCCATTTAACAGTGACATAATGAATACTTTTGGTTTTAATAATTGATGACAAAGATGCAAAGGATTTTTTCTTTGAAATATGAATGTTGTATGGAGATTTGACGCACATGAATTTTAATATGACAATGGTATACCCCTACGCATCAACTTGTGTAATTTTCCTTTGAGATCGATAGTCAAGTTTCATTGTGTTGTGTTTTGATTTTCTGATCTAATCCATTAAACACAATTAGAAAATTCACTTATCGCTCCCAGTGTGTTGAAAAAATTCAAGAGTAAGAAATACCCCTTGACAAGTGGAATAAAATCGTTAAACCAAAGAGAGAGGGAAGACAGGGATCAAAGATCTAATCCCTTTTCAAATTATTTGGAAGCTAAAGGGACTTGGAGGAATCATCACTTGAGACGGATTTCCACAATATGTCATGACTAAGAAGTATGTTGAGCCCCTTAACATTGAAAATTCTATAAGGTGTTCAAGAAAACCTGTCATAGAAGGTTTAATCAGTTGGAGAGAAATGATCGAGACCATTGACATACCATCTCATAGGGGATCATTTGGCTTAGTGGGCTGATAAAATTCAGTAGGGGAGGTTGCAAACTGACCCTTGGTTTGGGGGTCTGAATAATCCTAGATATATAGGGAGTTAATGGACAATATTCAATTTCAAAATTATTTTTCCTAGATAATGTTATGATAAAAACAATGCTTGGGTCTCAAACCAGAAAAGAGAAGATCAGTTAGGGTTGTAGGATGATCTTTTTGAGGAATGGAGAGCATATGTATCATACTCATAAATAGTATTAATATCATGTAAAATTGGTTTGGGCTGCAAAAAGGTTAGAAGGTGAATACATAGTCAACAAAGGCTATCATATGGCTATACCACTTAGTAGAAAAAGGGAAGCCATGTAAACTTGGAGGTGGAATATAATTTGGAAATTACAGAATCATATGAAGAAAGCAATCTTTCTATTACTTATTCTAGAATCTAAGCAACAAGGTGTTGACCTTATGATCACTACTAGGGGGGATTCTCTTTGTCTTTTGGTGATAGAATGGTCAATAATCTTATTATGGATTTGTCTTTACTTGAAGGATATAGGTCAATGTGTATCTGCCTATTCAATCATTTTTTAAGTGGGATGATTAAGATGACCAGTAGTCTTTATAGGCCATGAGTTATCAAAGATAAAAGGTACTTTCTTCAGGACTGTTTGGCTGTTTTCAAAACAGTTTGACACACATAGATAGTTCTGCCTTTATGGCCCTGTTTATAAGGTTAACAAACACAGATTTATGCTCTTTTTAACCTGAATTCAGCTCCAATAAACAGTGACTTCCAGATGTATTACAGCACAAGTTTCCAAATTTAGCAAGCAGAAATTAAGTCAATTGATGACAGCAATCTTCAGGTTTTATTTCCAGCACAAAAAGAAAAGATATGTATGTGTAAATATATTGTACAATTATGCTGCTATTACACCCATTATGCAGATTTATACATTCAAATTTTGGTCTAGCCTTCGGATATACACTGCTGAGTACAATTAGACCTTTATGGCAGAAATGGAGTAAAGTAGTCTCATGTAATTTCCAGATCTATGAAACAGAAATAAAATCAAAATGAGGTTTAGATGGATTTTAATATGACTCTAAGGTGGTGCCAGTGACTTGTATATTCCTTGGGTTTATAGCATCTAACAAGGCTTGAGGGAGGCTGTTCTAATTAGGAAATGACAACAAAGAAGGCTGCAGATTACAAGCCTTGTTAGTGAGTTCCATGTTGTCCTAAATGTCAATAAACTCTCAAGGGAGCTTACTATTATTGATAAACTCAATGACTCTGGGTTTTCCAGTGCATATAACCAAAAATAGAAAAATATACATCAATATAAATCATTTCAGTGATAGATACAAGCAAATAGGCACGATTCCCCTAGAAAATAGCCACCCAAGTAGTGTCTTAGCACTTTAGATCAAATATCTAGACATGGGAAGGCTGAAGGATATAGGATAGATATTTTTTTATCACTCTCAAGCCTAGTACCAGCAACAAAATACAATTTTCAGCAATCTGGAAATTGCCTTGTTGAGGCTATCAGGTCAAACCCCATTGGGTGCACAACCCAAAATATTTACAGCAGATAAAATCGCATCATGATGAATGGAATCATTGATTGGACCTCAAAAGATTGGTCCAACCTTAATCCAAACAATCCACCTGCAACAAAATGATGAAGCCTAGTCCACCTTCTTTGCATGGCTATGTATCCACTCAATGAATTGTCCCTCCAATTTCTATGTGATCTTACTTATTATGGAAATATTTTATATTAAAAGTTGTGGCAACATTGATCAAGAAAGGACCGTTTCTGCCTCTGCCCCGGGTCCTCCTGACCTCTGGGCCTCTCGGTTCTGCTAGGCTCCCTTCTTTCCACCTACCCTGCTTCAAGATCTCGCTGAGCCCCTTGATCTCTTGTCAGCTCTGCTTGGGTCTGCGCCCTCGGGGTTTCTGCTTGCAGGGACTATTTGGATTTCCGGCCTTGAGATGCCTCGTTCCTTTGCTTGGTGCAGATCGGGTTTGCTGTTTTGATCTTCTTGCCATGGAGACCCAAGGCTCGCCCACCGGTCCCTCGCAAGCCGCTATCCCGGAAGCTGAAGCAACCTTCTCCTCTCTTCTTACTTCGCTACCCAAAAAGAAGAAATATGAAGCTACTAAGTTCGTCAAAAGGCTCGACGATGTTCCGGAGGTAAACCTCCCTCCTGAGGGCCCGATCAAGGTCCCTGGTAGATCGGGCCCTGGTGGGTCAATTCACGGGCCTTTGGCCCTCGCCAAGATCCATGGAAAACTGGGTCGTTAAGAACTGGGTTCCGCTGATCAAAAATAAAGTCACCTCTTATTTTCTGGGTAGAGGATTCTTTCTGTTCGAGTTCAACTCCAAGGAGGATAAGGACCTGATCTTTAGGAATGGGCCCTATTTCATGGGACCCCAGGGCCTCTACCTTAACAAATGGACCCCCGATTTTGATCTAGCTGTGGATGTCCCAACGGCAGTCCCTGTCTGGGTTCGGCTCCCCAATATACCAGTGCACTGTTGGAACTGGGAGTCCCTCAAGCACATTGGAGATACTCTGGGAAAATTCATTGACAGAGAAAACAACAATGATCAGTATGATTGCGCCCGAATCTGTGTCGAGGTGGACTTAGAGGTGGGGCTTCCGGAGGCCATTAAATTAAAGGTGGGCAGTTGGACGCATGTGCAAGTGCTGGACTATGAGAAACTCCCCTTCAAATGCCGCAAATGTCACATATATGGCCATTTTGCAAGAGGGTGCCCGAACAAAGGGGAAGCCGAGAAAGGAAAGGAAGAGGGCTGGAACCAGGTCAAGAGGCCAAAGACATCTCACAAGAAATCTGGGGTTCATGGACCCCAGCCTGCCTCCATCCAAAATGTTCCCCCGCCAAAAAGCCAAGAAAACAGGTATGAGGTCTTAAGCTCTGCTGAAGAGACTCCTCAGGAGGAAGATAGGCAAGATCAACCTTTAGAAAAAATGCCTTCAGCAGAAACAAGACCTGAAGAAAGCGTCACGGCAAGAAACAAGGATAAGCAAACAAAAGCCTCCGAGGAGGAACATGACTCGGAGGAGTCTGAGGAGGATGGAGAAATAGGAGATACGCAGATATCGTTCAGAAGATCTGCAAGGGGCCGCAAATCTGCTAGAGAAAAGAGAGATCAGGAAACTTACAAAGACAAGCTTCAGGGTAGTCAGCCCACTCCGAAGAAACTTCTTGGCAAAAATCCGAAGATGGTAAAAAACCAAGCGTAGGGTTCCAAGGGAGCCCATCATCATAAAAATAAATGATGAAGATTTTCTCCTGGAACTGTAGGGGAATGGGGAGACCAAAATGGAGGACAAGGAGTTTCTCCAAATCAGTAAAATTTTTTGGAAAGGTAGCAGCGGACATGCAGTTTTAGCACGGGGGGAATCTAGGGGACTGGGCTCCCTTTGGAACCCTCTCAAGTTCAGATTGGTCACCGTGCTGCACAACACCCACTGGCTATTTTTGAAGCTCCAGCCTTTGGACTCGAGGGTGGCAGTCAGTATTTTCAATGTCTATGTTCCAACAAATATAGGGGAGAAAAGGGAGTGCTGGGACTCCATCAGACATCTATCGGAGTCAGAAAATTTGGAAAACATCATTGTTGCAAGTGATATTAACCTCACCTTGCGCATGGAGGAAAAGAGACGAGGCACAATCGTAAGGGAATGGGTGGAAAACCTCATGCAAGATTTGGATCTGCTTGACATCCCTCCAGCAAATGGTAAGTATACCTCGTCTAACAAAAGAATAGGTCTTAGTCACATTGCTGCTAGACCTGATAGATGTTTGGTTCAGAGTTTCTTTCTTTTGCTGGGCTTAGATTTCAGATTGCATATCCTGCCATGCAATGTTTTTGACCATAAGCCCATCTTGCTTGAGATGTTGGGCCACAAAGATCTTGGCCCCATCCCCTTCAGATTCAACCCTCTTTGGGTCAAAGAACCTGAGTTCGTGAACTTGGTTCACAACTGCTGGAATCTGCCAGTGAAAGGTTCCCCTTTCTTCATTTGGGAAGAAAAACTTAGAAGACTGAAAACGGTGCTTAAATCTTGGGCCAAAGCTCTTCCCTCTCCTGCAAAAGAGAGAAAGCAGGCTCAAGATAATCTTGCCCAGCACCATGCCCATTGTGAAGATGCAGAAATCACTAAAGAAGTTTTAGATAAGGAAGCTGAGCTCCAACAAATCTTCCACAAAGCTTATGGCTTAAAGCAGGAGATAGAAATTCGGCCTTCTTCCACAAGCAAGCTCAAGCCAGAAAGAGCTTCAATTCTATTGCAGAAATCAAAGATAGCAATTTGACACACAAAGATTTTGACAGCATAAAGAGAGCAGCTTTCAACCACTTTCAAAACCTGTATAGAGAAGAGGGCGTGACAGACCCAAACTCCAAATTCTTGGAGGCGGTTCCCCCTAGGATCTCACCTTCAATGAATCAACAGCTTGAAGCAAAGATCTCTATTCAGGAAATAAAGGATGCCCTCTCAGACATGGAGCCTGACAAAGCCCCAGGCCCGGATGGTTTTACAACAAGATTTCTTCAAACCTGCTGGCAGATTGTGGAGAAAGACCTCTACAAAATGATTTTGAAATCTCAAGACTGCCAGAAAATTGGGGGCAGCACCAATTCAGCTTTTCTTGCCCTCATACCCAAGGAAAAGGGTGCTAAAGAATTTAATCGATTCCGCCCCATCTCTCTTTGTAATATTGGATACAAATTAATCACAAAGATTATTGCCAATAGACTTAAAGGTATTCTTCCAGCCATCATCCCGGAGAACCAAGGTGGATTTGTTCAGGGGAGACAACTCACTGACAACTTCATCCTAGTGCAAGAGGCAATTCACTCGAGCCAGCTTCGCAAAGAGAAAGGTATGGTTATCAAAATAGATCTAGCTAATGCTTTCGATCGGGTCAGACTTAGCTTTCTTTGGGAAGTCTTGAAAAAATTTGGCTTTGGAATAGGCTTTCTAAAATGGATCCGTTCTTGTATTGTTGATCCTTGGATCGCCCCCCTGGTGAATGGGAGAGCAGCTGGTTTTTTTAAAGCTTCAAGAGGGCTTAGGCAGGTTTTCCCCCTCTCTCTTCTCCTCTTCGTCCTTCATGTTTCCGTCCTGAGTTTCTACCTGGATCAGAAACTAGTTGACCAAGAGATCTTGGGGCTCAATATAGCCAGAGGGGTCAAAAATGTTAATCACACCCTCTTTGCGGATGATACCCTCTTGTTAGGGGCTGCCTCTGCTAGATCTGCTCTTAGATTCAAGGAGGTCTTGGATGACTACAGTGAAGCTACTGGCAGCAGTTTAAACAATGGTAAGTGCAAAGCTTTTTGTTGGAACATCTCAGCTCCCACCCTTTCTTCCATCTCAAGAATTATGGGCTTTACTGCCACTCTCAACTGGTCCTCCTTTTCATATTTGGGCCTTCCCATCTTTCGCAAATTGGCATACAGCAGAGATTGGATTCCTCTGTTGGACAAGTTCAAGGCCAAAATTCAAGCTTGGGGATTCTCTTGGTTAAATCTAGCCAGCAAAACTGTTCTCATCAAATCTATTCTTAACAGTCTCCCCATTTTTCAATTCTCTGTAATTCTAGCCCCTTCAGGCATCATAAAAAAAATGGAAGCCTTCATTCGCAAGTTCTTCTGGAAAGGGGGAAATCACAATGACAGGAAAATCCCATTAGTCAGTTGGGAGAAAATATGCAAGCCCTAGAGTGAAGGAGATCTCAATTTCAAAGATCTTAGCCTCCAAAACATAGCTATGGGAGCCAATATCTTCTGTAGAATCATTGGCCCAAATCCAGGTTGGGCGCAAAAATCCCTATGGAGGAAATACTTCATGGGAAAGAGGAAGAGATGTCTAGATGCCCTCCTACCCTCCTTAGGTTCGCAGCTGATCAAGCTCTGTCATAAAGCAGCCCCTTTAATCAGAGACAGAGCGTATTGGATCCCTGGAAACGGAAAAGAAATTAAAATTTGGGATGACAGCATTATGATGCAACCTCCTCTATTGTCCCACTGCTCTCTGCACGCGCTGCGTTTGTGGTTGGACAACGCTGAATGCACCACTCTTTGGGACATTTCACAATGGGAAGGCAGACATTGGCAGCGATGGAGGCTCCCTCCCGTCCCTCCTGCGCTGTCCCAAGCTCGTGATCTTTTCCTTTATTTATTAAATGGTATGGCGCCTCTGCCCGTGGGTAAGAAGGATGCCCGAGGATGGGGAGCCGCCCCAGGGTTGTACACGGTTGCACAGGGATACAAATGCCTTCATGATCGCCCTAACGTCCCTCCTAATCCTGCAGTCTGGAATAGGATCTGGAATCGAAAAACCATGCCTAAGGTCGACTCTTTCTGTTGGCTGTTATGCCACAGAGGGATTTTAACTACAGATACATTGAAGAAGAAAGGATTTCACGGTCCTTCTCGATGCTACTTATGTTGTGATTGTGAGGAGAACGCTCAGCATATTATTTTGTACTGCAACTTTTCAAGAGATATTTGGCACGTCCTTTTGAGCTTCTGGAATTCTGAATTCACCTTACCCACGTCCATATCTGATATTTTTGCAAACTGGCGGAATTCCTACCCAGGATCGCTTCCAAAAAATGAGAGTTTCACAGCTGCATGGCTCTCTTTGCCGAAATTTGCTTGCTGGCAGATCTGGCTTGAGTGCAACAGAAGAGTTTTCAGAGATGAAAGTCTAAACGCTCAGTTCATCATCACCAAAATAAAATGCCTTTGGAAAGAAAGTCTGGGGGATCATTTTCCTGATCTAAATCTGAGTCAGCAAGACTTAGAATGGGGTGCCTCGATGGACCTCCATTTCTCTAGTGAAATAAGGCATTACAAGGCCACAAAAGAGTGGCAATTCAGAGGGAAGGAGAATGATCTTTTGGATCTGCTCCTCAGGCATTCCAGATTCTCTTTATTCTTCGATGGAGCAGCGAAAGGCAATCCTGGTTTGGCTGGGGCAGGAGGAATTATTAAAAATAAAGAGGGTATTACTGTGGCAAAGTTCGCTTGGGGTTTAGGGCATTCTACCAGCATGCAAGCTGAAGCCTTGGCTCATCTGCAAGGTCTCAAGAAAGCAAAGGCTTTCGGTCTTTCAGATATCAGTATCATAGGAGACTCTCAATCCATTATCAAAGTTCTAGTGGAGGATTCCTCTCCTGCAGACATTAGACTGGCAAGAGTAATTTCAAGAACCAGAAATTTGGTGAAATCCTTCTGGACTGCTTCCTTCCTTCATGTTTTGAGGGAAAATAATAAAGCTGCTGACTTGGAAGCCAACAGGGCAGTTTCACTTCCAGCTGGTTGTCTCTTGGCAGATGGAATTGAGAATTGGGACCCCATTCCATAAATTTTGTCATGTTTTTTCTGCATTCTGCTGAAACAGTTTGTTTGTCTCTTTAAGATAGGGAAAATAACGGAGATAGACTCGATAGTCTCGAGTAAATCTTCTGGTTTTCCAAGTTTAGGGGCTTGTGATCAGTTAGTGAAAGAAAGGTTAAGGGCTATGCCCGATCAAATGTATCCGGTGAAAGGAATTTTGGCCAAATTCTAATATAAACCATAACCGTTCTTGTTAAAAAAAAAAAAAAAAAATTGATCAAGAAAGAAAAATATACGAAAATACAACTCACACAAAGCTTTTACACGAAGGCTTGTAAAATGATTTCTTTATTATGGCATAATATGATCTCACAAATCAACAACAACAACAACATCTAGAGGAAAGGCTAGCCTTTATAGTTCTTCTTAAACAACTAGATAACATCTAGTTTGATCGTCCTCTAGGAAAATAATTTACCTATCTCCCACTTGTTGGAGGCTAAGTAATAATTTTTATATAAATATTTTATTACAATAATTTTTTCTCGCTTTGAGAAGTCGACTTGGTTCACAAATCCCTTGAGAATACAATGTTTCCCTTGTAATTGACCCATAAATCGAAGAAATGAGAAGAAATGTCCCAAAAATGTCAATGACCCCTTGGACCTCTAACATTCCACTTTGACCCATCAACAACTAGGTTTTTTGACTTCAAATGACTAGTTTCCTTGACCCCAATGATTAATACAACTTTAATTGGCACCTTTTTGCTTGGTTCTCCAATGCCTCAATGAATTTTGCATGGTTTTCACTTGGGTTTGTTGAGATTTTCCTTGATTTCACATTTAGTTAACCTCATTAGCCAAAGTAGTGCCTTGTGTTGCCACATCATCATCTTCTTTGTCAGGTCATTGTGCCCAATTGTAATATCCCCAATCGGAAATAGACAACAATATACAACAATACAAGCATGCAACTATATAGGAAAAATGTCGGAAATAGAATATAGAGCAAGTACACATAAAAATACCACAGATGCTAAGCCATTTTATTAGTCTGAGAATATATATGGGTACAATAGATAATCAGAATAAGTGCACATATCCTTGCAGAAGGCAAGTGGAGAACCCTCTCAGAACAGGAAATGGTTGCTATAGAGACTGCGTCCTAGCTGCTGGAAGAATCTGTCGTAAGATGCCGCTGCTGCAATGAACTGGAACTAGGGACTGATCCCCTCATCGGAACGAGCTGAAAATCGGTAGATCACCTGTACTCTCTGCTCCGGACAAAACCCAGAAACCATGAAGCAAATGGACCACCTCTGAAAAACACCCCAGAAGCCCTCCTCAAGGAAAACGTTGTCCCTCCAGGCCCAGCACAGATGCCAAAAGAAGAATGCTGAGAAAGAGCCACAAATCCCTCTGTAAACTCTCCAACTGCAAGAGACAATCCCTCCAAGCTGAAACACACTAAATCTCCCACGAAAACCCCCACAACTGAGCTGCTCTAACTCAAACTACGTCCTCCCTCCAAGACTGCGCAGTCACCCAATGAAGCTCAGCTCCTCAGCAAAACATCCCACCAAATCAACTGCAAATCAACTGCTAAAGACTGAAGGAATACCTTGCCCAAGCAGGCACTCGAAGTCCCCCAGGGCCAAGGGTGAGATCTCCGACTGGAGACACTCAGTCGCACTAAACAGTGCTGCAGACCGACTAAACAGCCAGCATGCTCAAGTAGATAGAAGTCTAGCTCAAAATATCATCAACATATATTTTACAATTCTTTTACCTGGATATATATACTACTTTATCCACTAAGATAATTCTAGGGAAGGAAATTTATAGAAGGAAGAACCTTCCACTAAGCCTTCTCACAATAATTATGTTCATACTAATACATAGACCTTATTTACTAATGATGGAATTCATACATAACAATACCTAGTCTTCTATATGCTTTAGGGGTTAGGTATATTAAGGACTTTAACATTTTTAAAGAGACAAATCAAATCAATTCAATCATGCATTACCATGGGTACAAGAAGAATAACTTGTTAATTTTAAACCATCATCACATTACATCTCTCTCATATATAAACTATAAAATGCATCTCTCAATGCAATATGAATTAAATATATTAAGTTATAATAAATTTGAAGGAAGAAGCCAAAGTGAAGCATTAAACCTAAGGAACAAGCAAAGAGTATGCTTGCGAACATTATAAGGATTGAGTTTCAAATTCATATAATGCTTCAAATACATTTTCTACATGTCTAGTGCAAACTTAAAATGAAAATTTCCATTAAACTTTAACATAGGTAACAAAGTAAAATCTCGTTATAGACAATGGTGATCTAGGTGGATATCAGTTGCCACCCACCTCTTCCATTGTCTCAATGGTTATATATTTTCTTGGCAATTTTTCTATAATTTATGGGTCCCAAAATCACGGGGCCTTTTCGAGGTCCTAAATGATGTTTTTTGGCAATTTGAGAGGCCAAGAGTTGCCATAACATGCCCTATTCCTGGTCGAAATTTGTATTCCTTTAATAGTTCTTTCTACCGAGCTAATATGCACCCTAAACAAATATTGTATGCAAAATTTGTACCCTCAGGAAGTTGATGTACCAACTAACCACCTAAATATCCACAAACCTTTTGTTGTTTTATCTTTTGGGATTAGGGTTTTAGACCTATAAGGTTCTTTATTTATGTTAAAATGCCATTCCTTTAGCCTCTTTTAATATCAATTGTGAATGCACATAACTGCCATCTCTCTATGTTTAGAGATAGATACCACCATTCTAACCAGTTTGTGACATTTTATTTATTAATAGAAGTTATATTTTCACCATATCACTGTGCTTTCTGTTATATTTCTATGTGTGTGTTTCATTCCTTTCATTTCATTGATTATGCAACGTGGATCATTGGTATAAGATAAATATATTCCTTGTTATTTATCGATGCATGTCCTCGACAATTTTAGGGTACAAAGAGTTGGGTCTCGAGCTAACTTCACTTGGGAATAATCAAATTTTCCAAACCAAGTGGCCTCCCATTGTGGAAGAAAAGAGCTCGACGACAGAGAAGGAGATCCTATCAAGTTTTTGCTCCAGGAAGCACTCGTGTGACAAATGAATGAGATGATACAACATGTTATATTTCTATGTGTGTGTTTCATTCTTCTTGCTCACGGATTATACAACGTGGATCATTGGTATAAGAGAAGAGACTCTTTTATATTTATTGATGCATGTCCTCGACAAGTTTAGAGTACAAAGAGTTGGGTCTCTATTAACTTCACTTGGGAATAACTGGGACCTTTTCCAAAACCACAAGTGGCCTCCCATTATGGATCTCGATCTTTGAGCTCACGAATAAAGAAGGAGATCCTATCAAGTTTTTGCTCCAGGAAGCACTTGTGTGACAAATGAATGAGATGATACAACGTGTTATATTTCTATGTGTGTGTTTCATTCCTTTCATTTCATTGATAATAAAACGTGGATCATTGGTATAAGAGAAATATATTCCTTGTTATTTATCGATGCATGTCCTCGACAAGTTTAGGGTACAAAGAGTTGGGTCTCGAGCTAACTCCACTTGGGAATAATCAAATTTTCCAAACCAAGTGGCCTCCCATTGTGGAAGAAAAGAGCTCAACGACAGAGAAGGAGATCCTATCCAGTTTTTGCTCCAGGAAGCACTTGTGTGACAAATGAATGAGATGATACAACGTGTTATATTTCTATGTGTGTGTTTCATTCCTTTCATTTCATTGATTATACAACGTGGATCATTGGTATAAGAGAAATATATTCCTTGTTATTTATCGATGCATGTCCTCGACAAGTTTAGGGTACAAAGAGTTGGGTCTCGAGCTAACTTCACTTGGGAATAATCAAATTTTCCAAACCAGGTGGCCTCACATTGTGGAAGAAAAGAGCTCAATGACAGAGAAGGAGATCCTATCAAGTTTTTGCTCCAGGAAGCACTTGTGTGACAAATGAATGAGATGATGGACAATTTTCCCACATCATTTAACGACTTCCAACAATATATGAGGCACCTTCAACCAATGGAATTTTTTGAGGTGTGACACCATTCAAGGTACATGTTAACTTTGCTATCCCCATATTTTAAGGCCAAATAGATGCACATGTTTTGGAGAAATGGTTAAATTTCTTAGAGGGAAACGAGTTTTTTGAGCGTCTTTGTGCCTTTGGGAGAGCATTTGGATTCTTGAAGAAGTATGATGTCTGGGTGTAGCGAGAATAAGTGGTTTTTCAGGATCCTTCTTTTGGTGGTGCCATTGAGCCCCCTGATGTTCCTGCAGAGTTGTAGAAGTACGGGGTTCATAATGTTGAAATGCCCTAGGAGAGTTCATATGTGCACCCTAAGTTCTATAAATAAATTTTAACTCAATTTTATGATAGAAATCAAAATTTAAATGGAAATTAAAATGGAAGACAACAGAATGTAGATTCACTTGGTCCTAATGAAAGAAAACCCCAATGGTTATAGCTCTGAAAATCCTTTTTCAAAGTTTGAGAATATTTTGGTCCCAAAATGTACAAATTTGGAGTAAAAGTGAAAATGAAGTGGTAAAACTTATCATATTCACTTATATTAGGTTGATTTCACCCCTTTTATAATGTTTAAAAAACTTTATTATGTTTTTATTAATTTTATTAATTATAAGCAAGTGCTTTCTAAGTGGTGTTTTTAGTTTTTTAGGTGATAGGACAAACTAAGTTGATTTTCTGCGATTTTTTCCATCACTTTTGTCCATTTTAGATATTATGTGGTAGGTAATTTATTCAAAAATTAGAATACAAGGAATAGTTTCCCATAGTTCATTTTGTATTAATCAATTCAATATCATTGCTACCATAGAATATACCCCACTAATTTCAGACACACACCTTCTTTCCTGCTTTTAAACATGTTGTAATTTCATCGTAGAGCCTAAATTCTATGGGACTAATTTCATCGTAGAGCCTACCTTCTATGGGAATAATTTCATCGTAGAGCCTACCTTCTCTTTATCAGATCCAGACTGATGCATTGGAGGTAGAAGAGAACTTTTCTTTTACTCGTAAATTTACGGGTAAGACATAACATGAAGTCAGAAAAAAGGAACAAGGAGGATGCTTCTACTTCAAATCAGGAGAGGGAATCTCAAGGGTATAGAATTGAAGAAATGAATAATTAATCAAGAACCTCTCAAATAAGCTGGTTAAGCTTGAGTTGGAGGAAAAAAATTCCCCTCCTCATCCTAACCAAACGATTCCTAACCATGGGTTTAATCCCTAGTATCGGAAGCCCCCTCTACAATTGTTGTAGTAGGAAAGGAAGGAATAACAAGATCACATCCAACTTCTTCTATAATTGGAAGGGGAGTTGGAGGAAAAAGCCAAGGAAATCACAGACAGTAAAGAGAATCAATTCCTCACTTAATATGATGATGTGGAGGATGAACTCATCCTGCAAGAGGAGCAAGAAGAGAAGGAAATCCCTCCAGGGGATCAAGATATTGACAATTACTGTAGGCAGTTCGTGGATTTCATGCATGCTCAACTCCACAAGAAGTATGACCTCAGGTCCTTTAGAAAGAGACCATGAGGGTAAGAACAAAACGAAGGGTCAATATCAAGAGAACAGACCCCTCCCAGTCCTGCTAGTAAAGAGAATAAGCCATTAGAAGAGTCAACCCTCATAAGGTCACTGCATATGCTTCCACAAAGCAAGAAGCTAATCCTCCCAAAAATGAGAGGTCCTCATCCATACACTTGAAGTTGCATGACCCTCCTGAAGAGAAGTGTTAAGAATCCATTATAAAAAAGGGCCCACAACCTTTAATCTCCAATAAGAATGACCCATGGTGGTTTTTGGACTGCATGTAGAAAACTAGTATCTAGCCTATTCTAAAGAAGAGTGAGGTGAGCTTATCCTCCATGAAGAAGGGGAAGAGTTGGAGTTTTTCCCAGAGGAGAGCACTAAAAATAAATAGTAGACTAGTGATCTGGAAACATAGGCAACAAGAGACAAGAGCTCCCATGGCATAGGTGTAATCGCGCCCCAAGAGCAGATTGAAATCCAAGGGGCCTGGGACAACCATCACGTCCATATGGACGGTTTTACCTCCCAAAGTAACATGTAACCTTGGAAGGATCCCTAATGGTTGAATCGTTCTTTTTTTAAACGCCAACATATTCTGCGTAACAGGTGCAAGCAGTGGCGAACCGAAAGCTTGCCAAGTAGTTGAGGATAAAACACTAACAGATGTGCCTTCGTCTATAATGGTGCTGGGTACGACCAGACCAAAAGCCTGTACTGTGGTCTCGAAAGGCACATAAGACGGAAGGTGGTATCCCGCGAGTCGACTCCAATCAAAGGAAGCGACCAAACTACTTGGAGGGGCCACCATCAATCCGAGATGGTCTTCCCTTGGTGTTACGGAAGAAGAAGGGTCATCCTCCACAACCTCCATCTCAAAGGTGGGAGGAGTATCCTCCGAGACCTCCATCACGGGAGGTGGAGGAGCAACTTCTTGAGATACGGGAACAGGAGAATCTTTCTCCAAATCTGAGGAATATGAAGAAATAAGAAGAACATGGGGGATGTGAGGTCCACTCTCAACAGAAAAGACCTGGTGCACTGTAGATGGGGCCAGTTCAACCGATCCCATGAGCAATGGTTGGTCAGGAAGGGATTCCTGAATTTGAATTTCCGAGTGAGCAGGATTGACCAAGGATGACTCTTGATCAATCATAGGATCAGCTGGTGGAGGACTCAAAGAAAGTTGTTCATAACCAGTCAGAAGGCATGGTGTAGAAACAGTCAAGTTGTCCAAAACTCACTTGGCTTCATCCATATACGGACAAAGGTGAATGGCATGGTGCCCTTCACACAACTTACAGGGATTGGTAATCTTACCCTGCTTCCTAGGAGCCTTACCAGCACCAGTTGAAGATGTGCCCCCAACCTGACTCTCGGAAGCCAATGACAATGGTGGGCGACCGTTAGACCATTCTTCAAGGACCTTGGGAATTCCAGGGCAATCTCAAAGAAGATGGTCTCCCATGCACAACATGCAAGGGAACTTGACTTTCCGTGGAGGGTTGGAATGTTTATCAAGAGGAGGTGCATTAGAAGCAGTAGCTGCACTTTTAGCCTCTTTCTTATTAGACTTCTTCTTCTTCTTAGCCACTTGATTACTTGAATCCATACTTTCACCAGGCGAAGTAGAAGAGGAGGACAGAGAAACAGGCGAAGAAGGGGAGAGGTCCACCTTGGAATCAACATGATGTTGTTTAGGTGGAGGAACTGATTGAACAGTAGCCGAGACATTCAGAACCACAGAGGTTGAGAACAACCAAACAGGTAACCCAACAGTTAACCTAGGAAGGGACAACATTGCCATGTAAGGAGCGCCAACATTCCCAAAAGGAGGAAAATGACTAGGATTCCCATCGGAGGGGATTCCTTGGTTGGTGAACTCCGAAAAAGTTGCCATCAAAAACTCAAAACCGCACACGGGCTAAAAACCAAGGCACACAATCAAACGGCCAACAAGAAAATTCTAACAGGGCATGTGATCGTAGGTGATTAATTTTTTATCACATTGAAAAATAAGAAACTTCACCGTTTCATGTTTTAAGAGTCGAGAAACGATAAAAAGGTGACTCTATCTCTTTCAGATTTGACACAAGCATGAAAGGACAAGCACTTGGCGATATTTTAAAATTTAGGGAGTCAGAAAAGACCAAATGACTGCTCGGGAATACTAGGCAAAAAGGGTGTACCAAATAACCGTGAACTGCAATATACACCTTGGTTTTAATAATGAAAAAGAAATCAACCAAGGACTTTCCGTACGTGCAGGAAATCTCCCTGAATGCTGTGTCCGGTGTATCATGGGTATAGGGCGGCAGACTCGGCTTCCTATGGATAAAGGATTGAAACCTAGAGGGGTCTCCCTTTATATACGCGACGATACGGGGAGCACAAGTCCGTACTAGCGTTGTCTAAAGCCAAAAGGCGAATGATAGCTACTAGGTTTAAAGACGCCGGAACACGTCTCTAGCCTAGACCTCTAAATGTGTTTCGTTAGATTTCAATGTTGCCTTAGTGTAAATTGAGTAGATTTTAAAGTTGATCTTCAATTACGTTTCAGTTTTCAGGCCCTAACGAATGTGTTGTTTCAAAAAATCTCCTAAATGCAAAGTTACATGCCACAGTACATCATTTCGTTTGATGAAAACTAGCTACAGAAGAGTTGAGATTTTTTACACAAACAAAATGATCGGAAGACAATCAATGATATCTCTAATGCAACTAATGAAATCAAAAACTTTTCATTCAAATCACTAATTACTAGTAAAATCGAAAAGATTTCAATTTGCACTAATCAACCAAAAGTAAAAGAGATTTTTTTTTTTCAATTTTCAATGTTTGATATCTAGATGCACTAAACAAACTGAAAACAAAAGATAAGCAATTTGAGAAACAATATTGAGAGAGAAAAATAGACAAGTTTCACTCAATGGCACAAACAATCATATCTCAAATCGACCAAAGTCTCTCAAAACCAAGAAAAAGTCTCAAAGGCTCCAATGGACTGTGTGATCTAGGTCCAAAGCAAGACCAAACGAAATTTGAATGAAGAGGAGAACAATCACCCAAAAATCGCAATGAAACGGTGAACAACTACTAAGAGAATGCGGAAAAGCAATCAGAGAATTGACTGGACTAACAAAACACCAAAACTCCTAAGGAGGGCTCGATACGCAAAGCCACTAGATGCCCTAGGGCTTAAAACATGAAATCGATGGAGAAAAGCAAACAACCAAAGGACAAAGGAAAACTCCCAGTCAAACAGGACTCCAACATACTCAAGTAGCAGAAAAACCAAAAAGAAAAACACTGACCAGACCTAGAGAGCTCAAAACTGAGCGAACCCTAATGCCTCACAGGAGTGGCGCGACTGTGAGGTTGTAACTGGCGCCAGAAAGCAATTGGCGCGGGCAATACAAAAGCAACATGCGCCAATTGGCGTGACTGTCGAGCTAAAAAGCGCGCCAGTCGAGTTCCTTAGACAAAAATAAAAAGAACTACTCCAGAAGCAGATCAATGATATCCAAGCAAACCAAGAAGTGAAAAACAGAAAAATAACCCAACCCAGAAGGCTCACCAAGCAAGGAAAACCACGAAACAATCAACGAGACAATCAAAACTAGACGATCCCCAGTGGAGTCGCCAAATTGTTGAGGAGGTAAATCCCCTCTGCGGACAGAGGCGATCCCTACTAGCCCAACATGGGTCTAGCAACAATCATCAAATGCTACAGCGCAAGCTCATAATTGTGAATAAATATACCAACGATGGAGGCCTACTTGGAGTCCGATGTTATGATTCGTAGAAGAGACGGTGTTCCTGTTCCTCAGCCTCAGCAGATCACGATCCCCACGATCTCTGTGAATGAAAACCTGCACATGCAAGAAACAACACAAATACAAGCATAAAATCCAGAATACGCAACTATATATCAGTCAGAAAGGATATAAATCATCATTATCATAAGTGAATTTAAACATAGTGGAACCATAACTAGTAGTCATTCATTAATAAGCAATCGAAAGAGAGTACAACCAATGTTCTGACGCTGAGGTCTCCTTCGGAGGGGTCTCTAGTTGTACATGTCTCACAAAGCCTTCCAAGGATGGGACAAGCCTCTCTTAGAGTCTCTCGACGATAGTCTCCTTGCTTGAGTCAGCCTTAAGGGAAGAATCAGGGCTCTTGCAGCATTAAGGCTCTTGGGAATTTGCGAACTTGGAGATTCAAAACTTGGGCACTTCAAGACTAGCTTGCAATGGCAATGAGCAAGCTTTTATAGATGGAGGAAGAGGAGTTGGGATCCCTATAATTGTGGGATTGGCCCTATCTCCAAGGAAGCTTCCATGAGAGGTGGCAAACCACTTCCCTTTCATGGAACTCCCGGAGCCAAACCTCCCAACTCAAGATAGGTAACAGTTTCTGAGTCTGATGAAACGAAACTTGCGCCATTCTTATTTAAAAAACACTCCTTAAATTGGCTGGTGTGACTGCGACTCTGGTACAGAGCGCCAATTGGCGCGGCCTCTTTGTAGGATTTTCCTCATTGGCACGAGTGATGAACTGGCTACTCGCGCCAATGCAAAAAGGGATGTTTTTATGGTTTTTCGCAAGGAGATGTCTTCAAGGCAATTGAAGCTCATGTTTAGAGGAATGCAATGATAATGGTTTCAAGGCATGACATGGTTCACAAGTCACAAAATGGGCCCTCCAATGTGCGAGACGGGGAATGGTAGGGACAGTGACAAATTACTGTGTAACAAAGACCATCTCTCAAATTATCTTTCAATAGCACAACAAATTGTTAAAAATCATGTTCCCTCACTCGAAATTAACGAGATTTTGTAGCCATCGTGCAAGCTTCTATGTGAAAAAGAGAAATATAAAGAACACTTAGATCACTTGACTACCGTGGGTAATGAGGAAAAACAATATGTTCCCTTGTTGTTCGAAGAGAATCTGTTTCAACACATTTAAGAAAAGCAGCAGTTTGGAATGAGGTTTGCTTTCCTATTACAAATCATCTAGAAGATCTCATGTTGCATGTTTACCATGTTCCTTGGGTCACTATATTGCAGTCATCAGTAAAGGAAGAAGATGAGGTATGTATCAGGATGTTTATTCACCATGGCAAGGTGAAGTTAAAAATTGGTTTGAGAATCTTTCAGCTGCTAGTATATCTTTCAACTGCTAGTACCAAGTTATGAGGTTGGATAGATTGGGTCAGAATATTCAGAAATAGGCCAAGTATATCTTGATCGAGTGGTTATCTATATTGAGAAACTATTCATCAAAAAACCACTAGACCTTTTCAACATTTCTATTGTTGTTCCGGTTTAACAAGCTCCTTGCAAGGAAGATCAGGTTTAGAATTCTTATCAAATGCCATTAGCAGGTTTGTTCCTAAGTTTCGTGAAAAAAAGTGGAAGAACAAAGTTATTAGAGCAATTTCTTGCCTGGTTATGCTAGCATTATTGTATAATTTAGAATAGTAGCCATTCCAGCAGATTAGGGTAGGTAGGTGTGTAAATAAGATCAATTCTATGAGCATATTTCTAGTTTTAGTTTTAGATTACTTTGCAGTTTTCAGGTCAAGTGTGTTTCAGTTTCCAGTTTCAGCATAGTTCAGATTTCAGCATTCAAGATTTTCAGGGTGCGGTAGTGATTTTCATTCTAATATATGGTCATGCTTAGCTTAGTTGTAGTTCTAATTCAGGCTTAGAGTATGCATTTGTGACTCCATGTGCCTAATAAAGCACAGACATTCAGGTCTGCAGGTTCTCAATGCACTTAGAGTAGCACATTGTCCCAAGATGGAGCCAATGTTGGCTTCTGACCACACCCAACATGGATAAGTGGTCCCTATAAGGCAATGACAGGGCAAAGGTGTGAATGTTTAAGGGGAAGGCCAAGAAATTCAAGTGTAGGTTAGGCAGAAAGCTCCGCAGTCAAAATAGAAAAGTGTCGCGATAAAGGTATTATGATCGAAATTTGTGTTAATTTTCACATCCCACAAACTATTACATATACTATATATTACATATAATATGTGTAGTATCATTTAACGCTCTTAACTCCTTACCGCAATCGCACTTCGTTTCCTGCAAGCCATAACATTCGCCGTTTGTTTCTTATCAACAAATATCCTCGCTTGCGATATGCGACGTGTCGATGGTCCCACTTCTATTCTGCGTCATCCATCCTCGCTCACCACACATCACTCCCCATAATATATACCTCTTACCTTCCACTGCTCACAACTAACCTTGTGATCTGTGATCTGCGATATGCGGGCGCCCCCCACCTCTGTCCTACCGTGTCACATCCTATGCCCATTGTGTTTTGCACATTTTACATTATAACCATTAGCGTTCGCTACTCATTTGCAAATCTTTCGATTATTGATTTGCAGGCGGTCCCACCTCCATCATGCCACTTCACTCATCCCTTGCTCACTGCACATCGCTTGCCGCAGATCTTAACTCTTACCTTCTCCATAGGTCTCCATAGCCTTTGTTCCACTCTTTTTAACTTGTTAATGAGCCCCGCTGACTCCACTATCGCTTCCACCATCCTCTCCTCATATCTGCTCCATATCATGCATCCAACAGCCCATAGTGATTTTGTACCCCCAAATCCAATACCAAAAACCATCCATACCCCCCTCCGAGATCCGGTCTCTGGTTTTTGCAAGTTAAAGAAAATCATGAGTTTTTGGTCGAACTACATAGCTATGTTTATTCAATTGGTCCAAGAAATCCCTGCTAAAGAGTGAGGCACACGCAACACAACTGGTCGTTCCACAATGGCAAGTGGAAACCATGAGAATTAGAGAGTGGAGGCTTTCCAAAGTAGATGAAATCAAGTGGTGGAAACTAGACAAGCTACCTGTTCAAATAAACTCCTCACTGTTCCTATGGAAGATCCTAGGATTTGGCCTACATGGCCCATAATTTTGTTTCTTTTTACTTTTAGAGAGTGATATTTGGCTGGTGAAATCTTGATTTCACCTGATTCTATTCTGATTTTTTGTTACACGAGTGATTTCTTGATGCACGTGCTCTGCTTGTTTTTTAGGATATGTTAGTTTTCACATGCGTATTCTGATCATGAAAGAATATTCGATCGTAAACCCTGAAGGAGAACTCACAATGTAGTGAGTTTTAAGATGAAAGAAAGGTTTTGAATTTTGGGGAAGCTGACTATAGTTCTGTATAATTGTGCTCCATGTGCTCCGAGATACATATTTGGGAGAGTTGTTTTGAACATAATATTTGGAAACAAAAACATTGCTCCACTTCCAACGAGCCTAGAGAGTACCTCGACGGAGTATCTTGCTTCACCTCTCTATGCAGGAATCCTTTCCCTTCTTTCGCCCTTTATTTCATTTTTCATTTTTTCATTTGTTCAAATAACTATGCATAGTCACTTATTTATTCCATGGGGTGGAAGAGGGATCCCAACTTATTGAGAGCAGAAGTGGTTTTTCCTTTAGAGAAGTATGTTTATGTACACCTCTGTCATACTTGTTAAGGTTCTCTTCCCCTCCTTACTTTACCACACTAGAGTGACAAGTATTAACCAACTATATAAGAACTAGTTAGAGTGGTAGAACGAGTTAAAACCCAAACATCATGATTTCCCCATGACTCTCTATGATAAATAATGTAATTTATGAGAATGATCAACCAAAATAACACATGATTCACACAAAGAGAAGGAATAAACAAAAAACCAGGTGTTAGTAGAAGAACACATTTCCTCTTGGATTTCATGATGCTTTCCTTAGAGGCCAAACATGACATCATGCAGAAGATACTTAGGACTGAAAAACAAATAAATAAAGGAAATAAAAAAATGGAAACAAACAAACGAAATAAAATCAAAGAAAACAATACTCCTACTCCTAACCTAAGCAGAAAGTAGGCCAGGTGACGTGAAGTGATATTTCCAATGTATCCACCGACACATTAGTAAGCCTACGTGGGAGAGGAATACATGTCAAGAGATATATACATACATAGTAATAAAAACAAATATAAGACATTAAAAAACAAAATTTTTGACGTTTGAATGTGCACGTAGAAAAAAAAAATGTTGAAAAGCACACAAATAACATTTTGTGGATGTATGACCAGGCTGTGAAACATCGCGAGTCGAATACTTGAAAAAAAAACTTTAAAACCATAAAAATGAGAAAGCCTAAATAAATAAATAAATTTTCATTTCGCGACAATTTTTGCCAAGTAGGAATTTGCCAATGATTGAGTGTTAGGATTGTGAAAAACAGATGGAGGATGCAAAAATTGTAAAACAAAAGAATTTTCAATACATATCATAGAGTGATGGGGATACTCAAAAGATTCAACATTCTTCTAATGGGAGGTGAAACTGACCTAAAGGCTACAATAACCTGACAGAACCATGAGCTTGGGTTGAAGTGCCTTGACAGGTTGAGGAAGATCCAAATCATCGGAAGGTAGATCATCAAAGATCAGTTGTTTTGCGAAATCAATGACAGGAAGAACAAAATATTGACCAGCTGAGTCAATTAAAATGTCACGAAAAACAAGATTATAAATTTTAGGATTGTAAATAGAGGTATCCTCATGATATGATGAATTGTATAAAGGGGAAGATGAAAAATGACAAATTTCAGCCTCTCCACATTTAAATGAAAAACATGCATTCCAAAAATTCTGCAAATGATTGAAGGTATTAATAGAACTTAAATTTCACATGATTAAACAGAAATGAAATAATCATGGACAATGTTAGTAAAATGTCGGAGAGCTTTGGAAGGAATAGATTCATCCTTTATCACATATTCTTGTTTGATAATGGACTCTTCTACATAGTCATCACAATTTGGCTTCATAACAAAAAAACCATCCAACACCTGATCCTCATTAACATTAAAGGAAAGGTTTCAAATAGAATAACACTAAAAATTTCAACTCGTAGGATCAAAGGGAGAAAAGGGTGGAGGATGAGGAGAAAACACTTTAACACACTTATCATGCTTCTTGTCCAAAATTTCATAGGGATCTTGAATATGTGGCTCGATAGGAGATGGTGGTTCTTGAAACAATTCCTTGCAAATATTTCCTACCACATCCTATAATAGTAAAGTTGTTATACGAAAAGCAGATGTGGGGTTGCCTAGAGAAACACCCTCGTTGATTGCATATTTAGAAGCTTTATGTGTGAGGTTTGCTCGATGTGATTTAAGTGATCGTAAATCATGTAGAGTAAGTGAAATCTCAACAAGATACAAAAATATTGTGGTCAAGAAATCCCAATAAAATTCACCTTCTTTAAATTCAAAAAATAGATGCAAGAAATGATGAATAAAATGTAGTGATTCATCATGTGTTTTTCACGATTGTAAAATTCTCTTGCACAAAATCTTATCATCAAAGTCGTCAAAAGTGCAAAACAATTTTGTGACAACATGTTCGAAAGAGTGGTTATAGGCATCGGTCCATGTGTAACACCATTTCCTTATGCGCCCTTCGAACATGAGAAAAAACAACCAACAAACAACATCCTCAAGCTGGATGTCGCGCTCTATGAAAAATTGAAGAAAATGATCAGTGTGCTCAAGGATGGTTGTTTCACCCTAAACATTAAAGTTAAATAGTGACAAGTCCTCAATGATATCCGCCTACACCTGAAATTTAAATTTTCTAGAAATAAATGTTTGTGTATGATTTGGGAAGAATTCATAAAAATGAGTGTGAAAATTTGAAACACACATGAAGGGCTCAACTTGTCATCTAGCCCTCATTCTAGTGCCAAAAATGTTGGTGGTGTTGGACCCGCCAATATTCAGGTGATCTCCCCTACATGAATTCCCAACTAGAACTTTAACAAGACCACAAGTTATCCTTGATAAAAAATGGAAATATTTGCAACAAATTTTAATATCCACGCTTAATTGTAACCTCCATAGAGTGCACTATTAAAAATAGATAAAAATAGTAAAGTGCATAATGATATTCACCAATATGTATTATGGGATCATGTATTCAGCGACTCTCTACAACAAATAGAATTGACAACTAGTCCCACTACTTTGTAAAAATTTGACACATATTTATGATGGAGTACAAACTTTATTTTTGGCAGACACATTTAAATTTAAACTCTTTGACTTTTACAAACTTAAAAACAATTTAGCTAATAAAAGTTTAAAATCATAGAACTATCAATAATAGCCATAAAATAGTAAAGTTACCTTATATGACAAATGGTCTTGATAGCTTCTGCCCAATACTTTGTAAAACCTAATGAAATTTAATTTACTAATAAATTTACACACTCTTTTCTCACAATATTATAAAGAAAATCTTATAGAGTATTATACAGAAAAGCAAATCTTGCAGAATATCATTGAGTATTATAAAGAAAATCTGGAAACACTAAAAACTTGCAGTATTTCCAAATTCAAATAGGAAACTAGAAAGATTGAATCAGTTTAGAAGCTTGGAGAATTGTGCAACTTTTGTATCTCTACACTAATTTTATTGCCCAATCTACTTAAAAATAACAATTTATCTAAGGCAATAGAAGCTCGGAGAAAACCCCAACTTATTAAATGAAAATTTCAAAGATAAAAAGCTATAAATCTCACCATTTTATAGTCCGAGAGTTTGTTCAATAAAACTCTCGGCCGAGACATTTTCTCGGACGAGAGTTTCTGGTCAACAAAAAACTCAGACAATCCTGCAGTTTTAAGAAACCTGCAACTTCGGAGGGACAAAACACCTACAAAAACAAAAAAAATTATGTCGGATCAAGTACCATTAGATTCATCTCTAAATCTAGTTTTTGATGATGTAAGATTTATGGAGTTTCGTTAAAAAATTCAATTTTTTATTTATTTTTTACTAAAATGTGTCACTATGGAATTTCATTGTTCGAAAAATTGCACTGAATGAAAATTCAATAACTTTCAAGTGAGGACACCAAAAAATTCAAAAAAACCATATTGCACTTCCTCTCCCTGTCTACTTCAAAAGGGTACTCTCATTTTTCTTATTGACGATCACATTGAAAATAAAATCAAAGGATAATAAAATGTACTGAAACATCACTGTTTTTTTGTCTTCGTCCATTTCAAAAAATAATAAAAAATAGTGATTTGATCCGAAAATTACCAAAAAATAGTCTGTGCACTAGTGCAATATATGTAGATTATGATGCTATGGTTTTTTTCCAAAAAATGAATAACCTTCCCTAAAAAAAGTTAAGGATAATAAAGTGACTATTTATGTTTGCCTGAAAATTTCAAGTATATGCAGTTAGTAAACAACAAATTTACCCCTCTATATGTCAATATTTTTTTTTTTAAATATCAGTATGGAGGTAAGACAATTCTCTACAATTCTTGTTTTTATGTCAAATCATAATTTGCGATAAAAATATGAGTTTAGTGGAGTTGAAGTTGAAAAACATAGAAAATTACAATTTTCAACGTCAAAAAAGGGCAAAAACTGTTTCCCAACTTCACATTTTCACCCATTGAAGTTTTAGAGGGTAAAATTCAATCTTATAGGCTTCAAGATCAAGATCATTTTTTTCAAAAGATTTCCATGCTAGAATACAAAGAGAAGTTGTTGCTTCCTTTCTTTTCTGAGATCGAGGAAAAATACACTGTTTTTGAAAATAAGTTTGAACAACAGTTTGAGAGTACACAACTGAAGTCTTATGTGGTTGATCTAAGCATGGATGAGTTGCCCAAAGTTGCAGAATGTCATGAGAAGCATCAAATATATCATGTCTTCTTTGATCCTATAGTTGAATACATGGAAGAGTTATACAATCCATATTTCTAGTTATATTTTCATTTTGAAGATCATTTACATCTCATGTTGCCTTAGTCATCTCAGTATCATGTTTACTTTTGGTTCAAGTGCAGTCAAGATGTTCAAGCATTAGATCAGATCAATGACTGGCTTCATTGGAAGTTTCATGTTCCTTTAATTACAAATGGATATTGCAGCTGCTGGGGTAGGTAGGAATGTGTGAATAAGCTCAAAAGTGAATGAGCATCTTTTCAGTAGGTACAAAGTTTGTTCTTCTTCAGTGATCATCAAGCTTGAGCCCAAGTTGAAGGCCATTTAAGCTTGAGGATAAGCTTAGCAATTTCAAAGTTCTTTCTAATTTGGTCAAGAAAATGGATAGCAGCACTGGAGCTACTAGTTCTTAGTGTACCACAGGGGCACACTATCCCAAGTGGAGCCACTGTTATCACTAAAAAAATTTCAAAACATCATTGTTTCAAGTTTTTTTTTTATCATGGGTAAAAATAGGGTCTTAGGAGTCATTTCATGAATTTTACCAAAAGGGAGTATTAGATTTTTAGGTTTGAACCTTCCTTAGTGTTAAACAAATCCATTTTAAAGGTTTTTTATGTCAAGTCGTTCATCATTTCATCATTCATTTCATTTCCCTAATTTTTTCATCAAAACTGGCCAATTATCTAAGAAACCTTACTTTCGTAGCGCCACTAATTCAAAAAAGTTGTTTTGTGCTACAAAAGCGTTGCCTTTTCGTAGCGCAATATGAAGCAAAAACTTTGTTTTCTGGTTTTGAGTAGTCAACTTCCAAGGATGTTTATGAGCAACTGAAAACGAATTTAGGAAACATGAAAGAGGTTTTTCTTCCTCACAAAATTAGCTACATAAACCTCTCTCAGTTTTTTCAAATTCATTAGGAGGTGGGAGCAATTGATACATTAAAAGGTGCTACGAAACTCCTGTTACAAAATATCATGTACATGACTGTTTAGAAGTCAATTTCAAGTTCAGTTTCTGGCCAAATGAAAAAGTATTTTGGAATTTTGAATGAGGTTTGTTTTCATCACACCCCCTTCTACAAAAAAAATCTCTCATTTTTCTCACAATTTTTATCCGTTGGGTGATACAATGCTTTCTTTGAAGCCCTATTTTCAGAAACAGAGTTTTCCTGTTTTACACATATTTGTCAAAGGCAGTTTCTGGACAGCAGGAGATGTGTTTCAAAAAAAAAAGAGAGGTTTGTATTAAATACATCATAGAATACAAAAAATTCCTTCAGTTTCTCAAAATAAATCATGGAGTAGGAGATATAGGCTCTGTCCCAAGACCTATTTTTTAGGAAAAAACAGGAAAAACCAATAGGCCAACCTATTGCAAATGAAGAAGGGACCTCAAGAAGGCTAGAATGACTCTGTTTTTCAAGTGATATGATGAAATCAGATTGGTTTTGAGTTTTTAGCACATTTAAAATTTTCATTTTGGAAAAAAATTGGACAAAACTGCTCACTCAGCAGTTTCATATCGCAAACAGTGTAAAAAGGCAAAAAGTGCTACGAAACTGTTGTAGCGGCTTTTCTTGACCTTTTTCATCACATTTTGGGGGGTAAAATATGAATTAAGGTTTAAAATTTCTATGGAGGATATATATAAAGGTAATGAAGATTATTTTTAAGGAAATAAGTCAAGAATTTGAAGAAAAAAGGGTTAAAGGGCAGCGCTACAAAAAGCACTACGAAACTGTCCGGTTTTCATAGCACAGTCTATTTTCAGCTCATTTGAACAGTTTGATGATGGTTATGGATATATGAAGCCTATGGAGGAGTTTTTCCATGTGTTGCTTCAAATTCAAACAGAAAAGGACCACGAAATTAAGAGTACATGATGGTCAGAATGTTCAATGAATGTAAAAGTCCATATGCCTAAAAAACAGAGTTTGGTTTCCTGCTTATGTA
The DNA here is from genome assembly GCA_034641835.2 of Pinus albicaulis. Lineage (NCBI taxonomy): Eukaryota > Viridiplantae > Streptophyta > Pinopsida > Pinales > Pinaceae > Pinus > Pinus albicaulis. The sequence continues at coordinate 1,708,107,720 of CM076580.1, read as the reverse complement.
GAGGTTAGCAAAGTGGTCATGAAGAGCTGAAGCCCATAATCCAAATTCGACCATGTGATGATATAGATAATATTGTTAGGATAAGGTTGTTAAAGATAGTAATGAAGAGTTTGAGTCCTAGTTGAAATAGGACTATCAAGTAGGATAGGTGTCTGTTTGTCATAAATTTGATGTTTTATTGTTATGAAAGGTGTCAAGAGTTAGGAATTCAAAGTATCTAGCATAAGATAAGTTCATCTCATGTTGTAATGGTATATTAAAGGCCAAGAGGTCAAATTAGCAAAGGGTTGGAGACTTTTTGGCAAAACTGGTGCATATTGTAAAAAGACTGTTTCAGCTAATGCAGAGAGTTTCTACTTGACCAACTTGAGATTTAGAAGGGGTTTTTAGTGTTTTCCTGTCCTATCAATGTTTCTTATATATTTTATTTGCAGTGATGTTCATCTATATTACTCAGAAATCATCTTTAGATGCTCTAACTTCCTTTATAAATGGACTAACTATATTTTTTTACATGTTTCAAGTGTGTGTCTCATGACTAAAAACCCTGATATGCCTCAACTTCCATGTAAATTAGATTCACTGATTTTATGAGATTACTTTGACTCTATAAGCCCAATGTATACATGCTGATGTTGGTTTCAACCTACAAGTTGGAAAATGTTATATAAGCAGACTACTTTGTAAAGCTTTGGATTGACTAATATATACATTAACATACAACTTTTCTTCACCTGAGATTCTTAGTGTATTTTCAATGACTTTTATGTCCTATATTTGAAATGTTTCTATTCCATAGCCTTGATGTCTCATTACTCATAATTCATCTATTACATGCTCTGACTTCCTTTGAACTTCAAGTTATTGGGATTTTCCTGAATGTGTTACCCTTTCATTGAAGTATATACAAGCCTCAGTTTCCATGCTGAAAGCCTTTGTTATTGAGAGCCCTATCACTGACTCCATAGCCCAATGGTAGCAAGCATTCATCTTCTCAACCTGAACCAAAACAAAAATAATAGATTTAGCCATCTATCTATATCCATATCATTAACCCTTGAGAGAACCCTCTCAGGCTGAGGAGGCTAAGCCTCAGTCACAAGATTGGTTTGAGATAGTTACATTGAAGTTGTCTGATCAGTAGCCAATCAGGTATGATTTTGGTGATAACATGGAAGTTGCTATCAGAATTAAAAGGGAATGATGTTTTTTAACTCCTCTTCCATTACATCTACAAAATATACCATTACTTCCGAAAACATATGTAATTATTGAGGTAAGAAGATCAGGGCGAAGTAATGTTGTTGCAGTTTGTGCTAGCAAAGTTTTCACATGCTACTTGTTTGGGCTCAACCTAGTCTCCTAAATTGAGTTCATTTAATTGTCAACCAGGGTTGGTAAACTGCTGAAGTGAGGTGCACTGTATGTGCCTAGGTGTTTGTTTCTTACTGTGTTGTGTCTAGTGTTTTATGATGTTTTTGGTCTTTTTATGGTTTTATGTTCACAAGGGAAAGAACTAAATGCTGGTGGAAAGAAGCTACTGGTTAAAAACAGAGTGAAGCCTAATTTGTTGATGACAAATGACAAATGCAAATACTGAGACAGAACCAAACCTAAACTATGACTTAGCAAAATACAAAGCTTGATAATGACTTCAAGAAAATGAATCACAACATGAACTTAACTTGTCCAATTCTTTCATTAAAGGTATTTTGGAAGAGCTTGAGAAATGGGCAGCTAAGTATAAAAATTCTCCTAACTAAACAATTAAACAATCAGCTTATAATGACACAACATCTTATCCATGATTAAAGGTTTGTTGAAGCATATTTGGAAGAGAACATTGGTAACATCATAAGATCTCTACTCTAAAACTAGCTCCTAATTCTATTCTGCAACTTAGTTTAACACCACTACACCTCACTCAAAAAGTTACAGATTTCCTTTTAGAATAGTCTTTTGAGGAAGGGCTTATTTGTGAAATGGTAAAAAGGTTGCAAAAGTACTCCAGACCTTGACTGATACTATCCTTTGTCCAAATGTTTATGCTCAACCTAGTCTCCTAAATTGAGTTCATTTAATTGTCAACCAGGGTTGGTAAACTGCTGAAGTGAGGTGCACTGTATGTGCCTAGGTGTTTGTTTCTTACTGCGTTGTGTCTAGTGTTTTATGATGTTTTTGGTCTTTTTATGGTTTTATGTTCACAAGGGAAAGAACTAAATGCTAGTGGAAAGAAACTACTGGTTAAAAACAGAGTGAAGCCTAAATTGATGATGAAAAATGACAAATGCAAATACTAAGACAGAACCAAACCCTAAACTATGACTAAGCATAATACAAAGCTTGATAATGACTTCAAGAAAATAATTCACAACATGAACTTAACTTGTCCAATTCTTTCATTAAAGGTATTTTGGAAGAGCTTGAGAAATGGGCAGCTAAGTATAAAAATTCTCCTAACTAAACAATTAAACAATCAACTTATAATGATACAACATCTCATCCATGATTAAAGGTTTGTTGAAACATATTTGGAAAAGAACATTGGTAACATCATAAGATCTCTACTCTAAAACTAGCTCCTAATTCTATTCTGCAACTTAGTTTAACACCACTACACCTCACTCAAAAAGTTACATATTTCCTTTTAGAATAGTCTTTTGAGGAAGGGCTTATTTGTTAAATGGTAAAAAGGTTGCAAAAGTACTCCAGGCCTTGGACTGATACTATCCTCTGTCTAGATGATTATGAGTTAATTATAGGTTTGGAACAAAATAAGTTTTGTAAATAATGAAGGCCTTGGTATTTAAGTTTAACAAATAATGTAATTTAATATGCAATGGATGACAACTAAATGTGGAATGTAAATACAGTGAGCTAAGCTAGAACTGAACTTAAAATGAAATAACAAGCCATTATCAAACTTAAAATGAAATAACAGAGCATGAATTGAATGCAATTTGACTCTGGAGTGCCCTAACTAAGTTATCATGCAATTAATTTATGGGATTCTACAGCCTATTTCATTCATCATGAATGGTATTTTGGAAGAGCTTGTTAGAACAATCCTGGCTGTACAATTCAATGCAAATGCAAACATGAAAACTGAAAACAATTACAATTAAAAACTAAGACATCACAGCCATTTCCTACTCGTTATTATGATTTTTTGGAAGAACTTTTTAAGAGTAAGATCAGCTATGCTACTTAGTGAAAACAAGCAACTAAATCCTACAATATCACAGTCATGCCTTAGTCATCATAATGATTTCTTGGAAGAGTTTACTAGAATAAGTTCAACTGTGATAATGAACAAAATAAATTGCAATTAAAATCTATAACACTATAGCCATTTCTCATTCATTATCATGATCTTTTGGAAGAGTTTCTTAGAACAAGTATAGCTATAGTGACTAATGAAATTAACTATGAACTCAAACTTCAAAAAAAACTTGAAAACGAACTAAAATACTTATCTAAATTACAAAAGTAAAGCCGCTCAGGAGGTAAGGGCCCTCTACCACCAGAGTAGCATAGAATCTAACTCAAGATTAGCTCAACGCGTTCAAATAAATGTTGTCTTCTTCATTAAAGGAAAATAACTTAAAACAGAGTATTCTCGGTCTTCAGAAATATAGCAGTCAATCCCTGAAATCTAATCAAAATCTAGAGCTTGTCTCTCGGTTTCCCGAGTACATTTATAACAAATCTTCATAACAGAACTTGCAACAATACAGGGATCATTGTCTTTTCCTATCAAAATCGTACTAGAACTCTAAAGATGGCAGCGTAAAGTGACAAAGGACATCTGGACTGTCCTTTTCCTATTAGGAGTCTACTTCCTTGTGTGAGTTCCCACGTACAAAACCACGTCCAGAATTCCATTCATTCTTCATGGTGAGCAACAAACGTTGAGGACATGATGTGGAATATACCCATGTGTGGCTTTTCCTGACAGGACACCTGGAACATGCTTGAACGTGAAGACAGCTGCAGAATTGGCGATTAGCTACGGAATGTATGCATTCTGTAGCTAGTTTCAGTTCAAAATGCATTACAATGACAAAATCACAAAACTTAGCAAGTTAGCCATGATACTCATTCTTAAAGTAATTTTAACTAATTTCATTGATCATTTGAGTCTAGGATAACAATGGACAAATAAAAATGGAGTGAATTTTGATGGAAGAAAGAACAATCTTGGGGCTCAACATACCCCCACTGCTGACTTCTTGCATGTCCTCATGCGACTTATTCCATAAACTCAAAGACTTCTACAAGAACATCCAACCCTCTTCTTCTTCTTTTCCTGGAAGTTAAAGGTCTTCTGGGCTTCCTGATGACTAACTTGAACCTTAAATTGGTAAGTGCCCTGATTAACTTCTTGTTCCTCTTTTTCAACTTTTCATTAGCCTTTTCCACTTTGTCCATTTGTAGAGACAGGGTTGAGTTCATATTGGTTTTTAATTTGACTTATTCCTTCATAATATCATTCTCAGTCCTGATATGTCTATTAAGTACTTCCAGCTCGTACCTATCTCTTCTTAACACATCTATTTCGGACAGTGGAGGACTAGGGGTTCTTTCTTTACTCTCTAAAGCTTTCCTTTCCAATGTTTCAACATAGCTATAAATTTCTTCCTGTGCAAGATCAATTTATGGGGCTTCTTCATCAAAATCTTCTTCAACATCCTCTTCAATAGATGTTTCCTCATCTTATATGTTTATCACCCCGGTTTGTTTGATCTGTGTTTTCCTTAGTTTCCCCCTGAGTCTATGGCTTCTTCTCGGCTGGGATGGTCCCTCTCCTTTTTCTGTGGCAAATTTTCTGATTACCCTCTCTTCCTTAAGCTGTCTCTTAATCTGAGTCAACTTCTCAGAGATTATTTCTTCACTGCTATCTTGAATTGCTTTATCAGTTTCAATTTTAGAGGCTCTCCATTTTCTACTTCTCTTTGTAGGCTGATTTTCAAGTGAAGGCTCTTTTGGTTCCTCAAAGTGATTTCTCACCAAGAAATTATCCCAAGTATTCTTTTGTTTTAGCTAAATGGTGTTCAATTAGAATCTTAACCAAGCCATGATGATATAGAGTTGTTTCTAGGAATTGGATTCTCCTTTGAACACTTGAAGCCATCTTTTTTAAACTTTGAAGCAAGAAATAGGGCAAATTAAGCTCTTCCTCTAAGAAATGCATTATCAACCTAATATGGTAAACATAGAAAGTACCATATCTACCTTCACAAGTGATAAATTTTTGTAGGATAAGCAATATGTTTCTCCATTTATTCTTTAATGCAGAGCTTGGAATACCATTTTTAAAGACAGTGACATCCATACCTGGTGATTTGAGGATCTGCTTCCATGATTCATTATGAAATTCTCTGTTCTTAAACCATATTTCTCCATGTCTAAGAAATCATGTTGCTTCTGCAATAAAAACCTCTGTGACAGTGAATTTAACATCTCCAACTTCAACCTCGGCTCCTTTGAATGACCTTGCAAATGTTTTAGTAACTTCTTTGTGGAAGCCATTAAATTTCTCAAGGAATTGTAGCCATCCTTCCTGTTGCAACATTTCTCTGCTTTGAGGGTATCCTTCCAGGTATTTTGTGCCCATTGGTTCATTTCTCACGATGAGGCCCATAATTTCTTCTTCAATCTTCGGATTAGTACTCTTTCTACTCACGGAGACAATGACTTCAACCTTCAAACTGATATTCCTCTGCTTCACGGTGATAGTGCTTCAATCTTCAAACTGATATACCTCTGCTTCACGGTGATAGTGGCTTCAAATTTCAAACTGATATACCTCTGCTTCACGATGACAGTGGCTTCAACTTTCAAACTAATATACCTCAAACTGATATACTTTTGCTTCACAGTGAAAGTGGCTTCAACTTTCAAGCTAATATACATCTGCTCACGGTGATAGAGATGCCTCTGTTTTACAGAATGAAATGATGAAGGGTTGGCTACGGGATGGAGTAATAGGGAGTGGTTACGAAACAAGTTAATGAAATGAGGTGAAGAAAACAAATCAATGAGTTAAAACACTGCAGATATTTTTTTTACAACGGATTCAAAAATCATCATTAAATGATTTGGCTGGGTGACGTAAGAAAATCAAACACTTTAGCCTTTTAACCGCTTAAATGATGATCAGGAATAGAATTTGAAATGAAGGATTTTTATCCAAAGTTTTGCGGAGGGTATATTTGGCATGATCAATAAAAATAATCAAAACAACTTTTCGAATGATTCATAACTAGACTATACTAAAGTTTTTCATGAAATGCCATTATAATCAGAACTTTTTAGCTTTGCTTTTCATCTGCTTTTTGTGGTCTTTGTATACTTTGTTCTCCTCTGGACACCATTACTTTGTGAGTCTTTATAATCCTTCTTGATTCTTCTTGTTCATGGATATACTGGATCATCTTGTTGCACTTCAAATGTCTGTTGATCAGTGCCTTCAGAATCTGTAGCTGCGGAATGACTGTCTGGCTGCAGAAATTCTGATTAGCTGCAGAATGTCTGTTTAGCTGCAGAATGTACCTGTAGAGAATTTTAATCATGGAATGGAGTGGTTTGGAATATACATGGAATATTTTATGGAATGGGTGAAGATAGATGATGAAACATGGTATAATGGAATATGTATGAAGTGAATGATGGAATGGGATGGATTACAATTTATGAAATGGAGTGGAAGAATATAAGAAATGGCCTGTAATCCATGACATGTGTTATTCATTTGCAGAAAAACATCAAACTTTAAATTTTGATATGGAAATGAGGTGGATGAAGTATGTAATGAGATGAATGAAATATGGAATGAAGTGAAGTATGAATGAACGAATGAAATGGAGTATGGATGGATAAGTAAATGGAATGAAATGAAATGAGATGGATCATAAGTGCAATGGATCTGAACTTATGATTTTGTAACAGCTGCTTGCAGAAACAAAATGGAAAAGTTAGAGTGTCAGAAAGACACTGATTTTCACCCTATCTTTTCTGTATAAACATGCCAATCAGTGATTGGTTTTCATGTTTATACTTTATTTTTATTTTTTATTTTTTATTTTATTTTTATTTTTTTTTATTTTTTTTCAAAAATGACTTCAGAAAATTCAATCAAGTTGATGAAGAAGAAAGATTCTTCTTCATTAACTTCACATCACTGTTTTCCTGGAACTTCTTGAAAAATTCTTCTCTTGAGAGTGGTTTGTGATACAGCTTCAATCTATGACCATTCACAAGAAAATTGACCTCTTCTTCATCTATTGTCCTGATTGTCACTGCTCCATTGTCAAAAATTTCAACAATTTCATATGGCCTAATCCAATGTGTTTGAAATTTACCTTGAAAATCCTTGAATTTTGAATCAAACAAAAGAGCCCAGTCACCTTCTTTGAACTTCTTCTCTTTGATGTACTTGTCATGCCATCTAGTCCTTTGTTGTTGGACTAGACTTGTTTTCTGAACTGCATCTTGTCTGATCTCATCCAATTCATTAATCTTCTCCAATCTATGCTTTTGTGCCTCCGTTAAATCAAGTCCTAGCTGAACTTTCATTTTGAAAGTTTGAATCTGGAACTCTATGGGAAACAAAACTTGCTTTCCATAAACAAGTTCATAAGGAGTATGGCCTGTTGTGTTTCTCCATGTATTTCTATAGGCCCACAAGGCTTCAGGAAGCCTATCTACCCAATCTCTTCTATGTAGATGAACAGTCTTTGTTAGGATTCCTTCAATGACCTTATTAGTAGATTCCACTTGACCATTTGCTTGTGGATGATAAGGAGTAGATTTTCTATGCCTGATTTTGTACATCTCCATCATTTGTTCCACTAGCCTTGATGTAAATTTAGCTCCTTGATCTGTAACAATTTCCCTTAGGACACCAAAACGAGTAAAAATATCCTCAAAAAGAAAAGTAACTACAGATGCTTCATTAGCAAAAAGTAATGGCTTGGCCTCTACCCATTTGGTAACATAATCAGTGCAAACTAATATATATCTCTTTTATCTTGATGGAGGACTAATAGGTCCTACAAAATCCAAAGCCCATTTTTCAAAAGGTTCAATATGTACCTGAGGTTGTAATGGCATCTCACCTGAAGGAGAAGGTTTCCCTACCCTTTGGCAACTGTCACACCTTTTGACATACTCTTTAGCATCTTTAAACAAGGATGGCCAATAATATCCTAAATTAAGGATCTTATAGGTTGTCCTCTTATTAGCAAAGTGTCCGCCACAAGGTTCATCATGACATGCTTTGAGAATCTCAGGCATCTCATCTTCACGAACACACCTTCTAATGATCAAATCTGGACCTGTCTTGTACAACTCATTAGCAACCCATGAATATTTTTCACTGTCATAAATGATTTTTCTTTTATATCTTGCATTCATTATTGAAGGAAATTTCCCTGAAACTAAATAATTAGCAATATCAGCAAACCATGGAGTTTGAGTAGAAATTGCAAAAAGATATTCATCAGGAAATTGATCTTCAACTGGAGTGTCATCTTTGATATTTTGGAGTCTAGATAGGAAATCAGCTACTTTGTTTTGTTTTCCAGGCCTATCTAGAATGGTAATGTTGAATTCTTGTAAGAGCAATAACCATCTTATAACTCTGCCATTAGTGATTGATTTGTTCATTAAGTATCTAATTGCAGAATGATCAGTGTGAACAAAAGTTTCATAGCTTGTTATATAGTGTCTAAATTTGTTTATGGCATGAACAACAGCTAAAAACTCTTTTTCAGTTACAGTATAGTTTAACTCTGCAGGAGTCAAATTTTTACTGGTATAATAGATGGCATAGGGAATCAAATCTTTCTGTCCCAATACTGCTCCTAGAGCTGTATCGGAAGCATCTGTCGAGATATGAAAAGGTAACTTCTAGTTAGGTCCCCTTAATATAGGTGCTTCAGAAATTTTGGTTTTCAGGGTTTCAAAAGCTAACTGGCAATTAGAAGTCCATTTGAATTCACAATCTTTGGTGAGTAATTTGAAGAGTGGAGATGCTATTTTGGTGAAGTTTTCTATAAATCTCCGATAATATCCTGTAAATCCTAGAAAACTTCTAACATCTCTTTGAAAATTTGGAATAGATAGGTTAGAGATGACTTCAACCTTTGACTCATCAACTCTAATCCCATCCCCTGAAATGTGGTGCCCTAAAACAATACCTTCAGTAAACATCATAAAACATTTTTCATGACTAAGTGAAAGGTTTGATTCTTGACATCTTTTTAAGACTTTTTCCAAGTTTTCTAAAGCCTCTTCAAATGTATTCCCATAAACTGTGAAATCATCCATGTACACCTCTACACAGTCATGTATTAGATCCGAAAAAATTCCTAATACTGCCCTTTGGAATGTTGCAAGTGCATTGCATAATCCAAATGGCAATACTCGGTAAGCATAGGTACCCCAAGGACAGGTGAATGTGGTTTTGTCTTGGTCTTAAAGTGCTACTTGGATTTGATTGTAACCACTAAACCCATCTAGGAATGAGAAGTACTTTTTGCCAGCTAATGTATCTAATACTTGATCTATGAAAGGTAAGGGAAAATGGTCTTTAAGAGTAGCTTTGTTTAATTCTCGGTAGTCAACACATACCCTCCATTTACCATTTTTCTTTGGCACAATTACCAAAGGAGAAACCCACTGACTATCTGAAATAGGATAGATGAAGTTGAAATTTAACAATTTTTGCAATTCTTCTTTAACAATCTCCCTAAGATTTGGATTCATCCGTCTTTGAGGTTGTCTGATTGGTTTGCAATTTTCCTCTATATAGATGTGATGAGTGCAAGTCTTTGGGCTTATCCCTTTCATGTCAGTGTATTCCCATGCATATGCAGAAGAATGTCTCTGTAATACTTTGACTAACTCTTCTTGTTGAGATTTTTCTAGGTTCTATCCCTTTCATGTCAGTGTACTCCCATGCATATGCAGAAGAATGTCTCTGTAATATCTTGACTAACTCTTCTTGTTGAGATTTTTCTAGGTTCTTGTTTATATTCAAAGTTTTTCCTGGAAATATCTCACTTGTAGAGCTGCCAAATTTATCCATAGAATGAAGAGACATCTGTATTGATGAAAAAAACTCAATGTTGGATCCCTCTTGAAATGGTTCATGTTTGTATTCTAAAGGGGATTCAAAGTTTTCTAGAGTATTCAGAATTTGATTATCTTCACTAATTTCTGAAATTGTGAAGAGAGGTTGTAAGTCTTCTTCATCCTCTATCCATTGAGTATCATCTAAATCTGTAATTGTCCTAGCTGGAGGATACAAATTGAATTTCTTAGTTGAACTACCATCAGAGATGTACATATCACCGGATCTACAACTAATAAAAGCATCAGCTGTAGCCAACCAAGGTCTTCCTAATATAACGGGATGTCCTCCTAGATTATTCTTAGGAGTTAGGATCATGAAATCCACAGGGTACTCCCAAGAATCTAGGGACACTGGAATGTCTTCTATTACCCCATCTAGTTTGATCACAGATCTGTCTGCTAATTGTAATAATGTGGGTGTAAAGAGAAGATTAGGAAGTTTCAGTTTATCCATGATTTGTCTACTCATGATATTGATTGCTGCTCCTAAATCAATGAGTGTGTTTTGGATTTCAATTCCATTGATGTGAATTTTAACAACTGGATTTCTTGGGTCAAGATACTTTGGAATAGCAATCTTACCCATCATAATGTATGCTATTTTTCCTACCAGTTGAATTTTCTTTGTTTCTCTTATTCTTTTTCTTGTTTTCTTCATGATCAACTCCTTTATTGTTTTGGCTAAAATTTGAATTTCCTTGATGGCTTGTAATAATGGAATTTTAATGCAAACATTTCTCAGCTCATCTAGGAAATCATAATTAGGCACCATAATTTGTTTTTCTACACCTCTATCAATTTGTAATCTTTCTGGAAAGTGAGGTATAGAAGTAGATGTTGATGGCTGCTCTAATACAGGAGTTGAAATTATTGGATCTTTTTGCTTAAATTTTTCAGTGTTTGGGTCCTGAAAGATGTATCTTCTTCAAGAATTTTATTCACCCGTAGAGAATCTTCCTCAGAGTTATCTTGTTCGTGTATGATCACAGAAGGTTTCCTCTTTTCAAGTATTCTTCCAGACCTAAGTTGAACATCACTAAGGTCTAAAGGAGTAATTAAATAAGTTGGAAACTGTTGGCCTTCTATCATGTATGTGTTATGAGGATTTTTATTATTGGGGTTTGGTATGGGTTGAGCAGGCAACTGATTTGATTTTTGAGGGAATGGTAATGGAAGTGGTTGATTTTGATGTGGTAGGTTCTGATGATGTTGTTGAGGATTTTGAGGATAAAAATGTGGGTATGGTGGATAGGATGGTGGATACTAATAGTACTGAGAGTATCTTCCATAGGGATTTTGTGCCCCTTGTGCCCAAGCTTGAGATTGATTTTGAAATTGAGGCCAAGGTTGCTGCCAAGAATTCCAAGGTGGAGGTTGGTTATACATTTGATCATGGAATCCTTGTGTTTGAGGTCCTTGCCAAGGCCTTCTATAGACAAAATTGAGAGATTCTGTGGAATTTGTAGGAGTTTCCTCTTGAAAGACAGCTTTGAGACCAGGAAGGGAAGGAAAATTCTTGGTCTCATGCTTTTCAGAACAAATGACACAGGTCTCTACAACTTTTACATCCAAAGGACACTCTCTCAAGGCATGTTTCTTTCTACATTTGGGACAAAAGATTGCTAAGGCATCAGATTCAGATTTTTGCTTGTTTTGTATCTTAAGGGTGTCTATTTGTTCACTAAGACTCCATGAGATGTCAGATTTGAAATCATCAAGCATATGTCCTATTTCTGACCTACTTACTGTCCCAGAAGCAGACTTACTTGCCCTTGCAAGAGCAGGATCTCTTGGACCTTTTACAGTTTTAGATTTCCCTCTTGAAAGGTTGATACATAACTCAGATATTTCAGGTAATGTGAGATGCGATATATCCCCTTTCCCATCATGTTAAGGATATCTAACCATTCATCCCTAATTTTTTTCAACAAAAGATCTTTTAAGGTGTCTTGATCTAAGTTTTCCATTTTTTCTCTTTTGATGTTGTAATGAAATCTCTCCAACAAATCTTCCAAGTTTTCATCTTATTTTTGTAGCATCTTAAACACTTCCTCCTTATGATTGACTGGCATACAATAATCCAAATACCACTCTAGAAATGCTTGTTTCATGTCTTCCCATGTCCTAATAGAACTGTTGATCAAACTCATAAACCACTTCAATGCTGCTCCTTTCAATGTTGAAGGAAATAGTTTAAGTTTTTGAGCATCTTGTAAGTAGTCATAAGTTCTACACAGGATTTAAAATTCAAATAGGAAGGTTTCAGGATCTTCAGTTTTAAGTCCATAGAAGTTTGGAAGGACAGAGGGTGAAATATTTTTCATGGTTGTATTGGTTTCTTCATCTATTATAGGAAACCCAAAATAGCTTCCCATTTCTCTTCTACCTCTTCCTCCTTCTGCACCTCTACCTCCTTCTCCTCTACCTCTACCTCTACACCCTCCAAATAATGTGTGTTCTCCATTAAAGACTCCTCCTCCCCCTTCTTCTGCCATGGTTGATTCTCCTGTGGAAGTGGAAAAATTTGTGTCCCTAACAGGAGTCTTTGGATCTTCTTCTAAGGCAGATTCAGTGGATGAAGTGGAAGGTTTCTCTAATGGAATATCTGATCTTAGGTCTTCTAGAAGTCCAGGATCAGTAAAGGATGGAATGTGGGTCTGCGTTGAAGGTGTACTAGCTCTTGGTCTAGGTGAAACAAGTGGTGTTCTAGGAATCAAACTTCTGCTTCTACTTCTTATGAATCTACCCCTTGAGTCTCTCTCTCTACGCATATCGTTGTTTTTGGGAGTTAAGAAACAAAGGTTACCTAGTTTTCACTTCCCCAGAAACGGCGCCAAAATGTTTGGGCTCAACCTAGTCTCCTAAATTGAGTTCATTTAATTGTCAACCAGGGTTGGTAAACTGCTGAAGTGAGGTGCACTGTATGTGCCTAGGTGTTTGTTTCTTACTGCGTTGTGTCTAGTGTTTTATGATTTTTCGTCTTTTTATGGTTTTATGTTCACAAGGGAAAGAACTAAATGCTGGTGGAAAGAAGCTACTGGTTAAAAAAAAATAGAGTGAAGCCTAAATTGTTGATGACAGTTGACAAATGCAAATACTGAAACAGAACCAAACCTAAAATATGACTTGGAAAAAATACAAAGCTTGATAATGACTTTCAAGAAAATAATTCACAACATGAACTTAACTTGTCCAATTCTTTCATTAAAGGTATTTTGGAAGAGCTTGAGAAATGGGCAGCTAAGTGTAAAAATTCTCCTAACTAAACAATTAAACAATCAGCTTATAATGATACAACATCTTATCCATGATTAAAGGTTTGTTGAATCATATTTGGAAGAGAACATTGGTAACATCATAAGATCTCTACTCTAAAACTAGCTCCTAATTCTATTATGCAACTTAGTTTAACACCACTACACCTCACTCAAAAAGTTACATATTTCCTTTTAGAATAGTCTTTTGAGGAAGGGCTTATTTGTGAAATGGTAAAAAGGTTGAAAAAGTTCTCCAGGCCTTGGACTGATACTATCCTCTGTCCAGATGTTTATGCTCAACCTAGTCTCCTAAATTGAGTTCATTTAATTGTCAACCAGGGTTGGTACACTGCTGAAGTGAGGTGCACTGTATGTGCCTAGGTGTTTTTTTCTTACTGCGTTGTGTCTAGTGTTTTATGTTCACAAGGGAAAGAAATAAATGCTGGTGGAAAGAAGCTACTGGTTAAAAAAAAACAGAGTGAAGCCTAAATTGTTGATGACAGATGACAAATGCAAATACTGAAACAGAACCAAACCTAAACTATGACTTGGCAAAAATACAAAGCTTGATAATGACTTTCAAGAAAATAATTCACAACATGAACTTAACTTGTCGAATTCTTTCATTAAAGGTATTTTGGAAGAGCTTGAGAAATGGGTAGCTAAGTGTAAAAATTCTCCTAACTAAACAATTAAACAATCAGCTTATAATGATACAACATCTTATCCATGATTAAAGGTTTGTTCAAGCATATTTGGAAGAGAACATTGGTAACATCATAATATCTCTACTCTAAAACTAGCTCCTAATTCTATTCTGCAACTTAGTTTAACACCACTACACCTCACTCAAAAAGTTATAGATTTCCTTTTAGAATAGTCTTTTGAGGAAGGGCTTATTTGTGAAATGGTAAAAAGGTTGCAAAAGTACTCCAGGCCTTGGATTGATACTATCCTCTGTACAGATGATTATGAGTTAATTATAGGTTTGGAACAAAAGAAGTTTTGTAAATAATGAAGGCCGTGGTATTTAAGTTTAACAACTAATGTAATTTAATATGCAATGGATGACAACTAAATGTGGAATGTAAATATAGTGAGCTAAGCTAGAACTGAATTAGAGTGCTACCAGTCTACAATAAACAGTGCTAAACTAACAAGCCATTATCAAACTTAAAACAAAATAACAGAGCATGAATTGAATGCAATTTGACTCCAGAGTGCCCTAAATAAGTTATCATGCAATTAATCTATGGGATTCTATAGCCTATTTCGTTCATCATGAATGGTATTTTGGAAGAGCTTGTTAGAACAATCCTGGCTGTACAATTCAATGCAAATGCAAACATGAAAACTGAAAGCAATTACAATTAAAAACTAAGACATCACAGCTATTTCCTACCCATTGTTATGGTATTTTGGAAGAGCTTTTTAAGAGTAAGATCAGCTATGCTACTTAGTGTAAACAAGCAACTGAAACCTTCAGTGTCACAGTCATGCCTTAGTCATCATAATGATTTTTTGGAAGATTTTACTAGAATAAGTTCAACTGTGATAATGAACAAAAGAAATTGAAATTAAAATCTATAACACTACAGCCATTTCCCATTCATTATAATGATCTTTTGGAAGAGTTTCTTAGAAAAAGTATAGCTATAGTGACTAATGAAATTAACTATGAACTCAAACTTCAAAAACTTGAAAACGAACTAAGATACTTATCTAGATTGCAAAAGTAAATCCGCTCAGGAGGCAGGGGCCCTCTACCACCAGACGGAATCTAACTCAAAATCAAATCAACGCGTTCAAAGAAATGTTGTCTTCTTCATTAAAGGAAAATAACTTAAAACAGAGTATTCTCAGTCTTCAGAAATATAGCAGTCAATCCATGAAATCTAATCAAAATCTAGAGCCTGTCTCTCGGTTTCCCGAGTACATTTATAACAAATCTTCGTAACAGAACTTGCAACAATACGGGGATCATTGTCTTTTCATATCGAAATCGTACTAGAACTCTAAAGATGGCAGTGTAAAGGGACAAAGGACATCTGGACTATCCTTGTCCTATTATGAGTCTGCTTCCTTGTATGAGTTCCCACATACAAAACCACGTCCAGAATTCCGTTCATTCTTCATGGTGAGAAACAAACGTTGAGGACATGATGTGGAATATACCCATGTGTGGATTTTCCTGAGAGGACACCTGGAACATGCTTGAATGTGAAGACAACTACAGAATTGGCGGTTAGCTACGGAATGTCTGCATTCTGTAGCTAGTTTCAGTTCAAAATGCATTACAATGACAAAATCACAAAACTTAGCAAGTTAGCCATGATACTCATTCTTAAAGTAATTTTAACTAATTTCATTGATCATTTGAGCCTAGGATAACAATGGACAAAGAAAAATGGAGTGAAGTTTGATGGAATAAAGAACAATCTTGGGGCTCAACACTACTAATTATGTAGATGAAATTATGTAGCATTGAAAGTTGTTTGTCCTCTTGCATGTTTACTGGTGCATTTTCAGTTGAACTTAATACTCCTCATTTACAGAGTTTGATTGTTAAAAAAATGGGAAGAGTTTATGGAGTGCTAGAGTTATTGAATACTCTAATACATTCTAATGTTGAAAATACAATTATGATTGACAAAGTCATTCTCACAGACATTCAAACCTGTTTGCAAAATGTACAAGAGAAGATAGAGTTTTTGCAGCTTGAATCTCAGCTACAACAAGAAGAATTACAACAACAGAGTCATCATTCTGAACTTGTTTTTGTTCAAAAAATTGAAATAGACTCCTATAAGCAGCAAGTCAATAATGTTGCAATCAATTCACATTTAGTGCCTACTTCAAAAGAAGTTTTTTATACAGATGCAGATGTTCACACATCACCTCCCAATCCCATCATCAGACCTTGGGAAGAGCTTGTCGATAAAAAGCACAGAATAGGTATTGAATATGACAAAGATTTGTCCTTTCATATTCCAGACTAATCCAAGCCCATCAAATTTTAGAGTGCGCAATTTATTTATGACATTTCACCTTAAACAGTTTCAGATCCTTCTCCTCTTCCACAGCAACAACAAAAAATTGTAAAATTCCAACACTATGATCGCGTTGGCCATATGAAAGATCACTATTTCGATCTTCACCCATGCAAGCTCTATGGTCATGTTGGCTCGAGGGGTCCTGACCCAGGTTAAGAGATAAAGGTTTGCCAACAAACCCCTATACTACTGGCCCTTTTGGCAGTGACCTACTTGTGTAGGCCAAAGTCTCACCCGAAGCAGTATGGGAGGGTGCTGGAACCAGGTTTTCGCACCCTGGGAGAGGGTAGGTAAGTTAGGCAGAGTTGCGTTAGACTTCAGAAATATCGTATTGTATATCAAAAAACCTAGATCTATAGGTACCTTCGTATCCACGTGCACAATACTACTTATAATCATAGTAAACAATAGGTACAGGATGATAAAGAAACTATCACAGCATTCTTGCATAAAGTATAACAGATAGATTCAGATCAAATGTCAACACAGCATAAGCAAATAACACCATTAATTTTGGAGCTCAACATAGAATCATGCAGATATCATAGAGTCTCATTAACAGATTCAGATATTCCAACAACCTTCCGCTTTCATTAATCCTTCAGATCCATTTACAATACCCAAAACCCAACATGCGCACACAGCAGCAGGGTCCACACACAGCAGGACTAAGGATCTTCGCGCACATAGCCAACAGGAGTCCTTTCCCCAAAAACAAAAAATAGATCTACTAATTCACGATTCGCACCAATCTTATTTCATTTCCTTCCTTACAATTCAAAAAATGTTAAACTAGTTATATTACTTTAGCCTATGCATCCAATGGTCTGCAAACCGTGGTTTTCGGACTCTTGGTCTACCCTTGAACCACTTAAAATGCATTAGGGGCTTTTACCCACTCCAAAACCACTGCGTTAGAATAAATATAATAAAAAATATACAAAATGGACCAAATTTGTAGCTTTGCAGGAGACCCTATTCCAACAGTCCCCCAACACAATCTTGTGGCACGTCCCGAGTCACTGTGGTGGTGGGGCCTCCACCTCCGCACGTAGCATATTGACAACTGCGACCAATGGGGGTATCACTTCTTGACTCTAAGCAGCAGCGCTCTGCACAATATCTATGAGCTTCTATGATGTCGGTCCCTCTGTCACAGTTGTGACACTCTCCGGTGTCTTTTTTAGTCACTTCACAGCAACATCAACATCCTGTGAGAGTTGGAGGGTTGCGGCAGCCCAAGGCTTCAAGCATTCTTCGATAGCATGCTTCTTATGGTAGAGTTCCTCTATTTCATCTTGGAGGGTATTGCTGGTCCTCAATCACACCAATCGTTGTGCAGGAACCAAGGTGGGTAATGTAGCCTCGATCTGCTCGAAAGCTTCCTCCTTCTACCGCAAGTCCTAATTTATTTGCCGGAGGACTGGATCGCATTGGACCTTGGTCCAGAGTTGCATGGAAGCTAGTAACTAGGTGCCCTGAGAAATATGTCCTGTAATGGTGTTTGTAGCTACGATTACTAGCACAGCGCGCTGGGCTCGTACCTCCGGGGGTGTTTCAGGCTGCAATTTGGTAAGTCGGTGATTTGTTGCTTCAACTGTGTCTTAATGACCTACATTTCCATCTTGAAAGCCTTCAACGCTGCGACTAATCCTTCCACTTTAGCTTGAGGGGTGGCTGTGGCTGGGATCTCTTCTTTAACCTATGTGCAGATCTGGTGGATCAAAGTTTCGAGCTCTGCTTACTGCTTGACAGCAAGGAGTACTTATGCGTTTTGTTGTGCGATGGTCTATTCAACCATACCAAGTTGTTTTTGTACTTGCTGGTCATGATGGTGAATCTCCTAAAACATAGTGGTGTGGAGACCCTATAATGCTTCGTGGGGTAGCTTGGTAAGATTCAACTGCACCCCTGCACCTGCTTGGAGTTGAATTTTCTGGTCCAGCAAACTAATCACAACAGCGGCGCTAGGTAAGGAACAGAGACGAATTTCTTCCATGGCTAGAGTTGTACTGCTAGATGCCAAGGGAATCCGTCCCTGAACCACGCTGGTCTGTAGTGTGTCTGTCTTTATCTACAAGGTTTGAAGCTCGGCCTGGATGGCATTGATCGCAACCCTCTGGTGTTCTTCTAAAGCTACCCATTTTTCTTATGTGGCCAGTGTGAAGGCATCTGCGATTTGTTTGAGATATCCATCCATCAACGTAAGAATATCATCTCATTCCTTCAACTAGGCATGCTAATTCTTTCAGGGTCCCTTGATAGGCTCGCCTATTCACTTTGTACCTCTGACCATTACTTCCTCCATCCCCAGCTGCGAATCGACCTGGGTTTCAACCTTGGTGTTCTTCGTGGTGGTCTACTTTGGCTATGTGTTCTTTTTCGTGGTTGCGCCTAAGTCTCTCCCTGTGTTTCCAGTCTCCTTGATGATAACAAGTGGGGGTACTTTCATCATGCTAGTACCTGTGGTGCCCTTGCACTAGATTTTAAGCCTATCTTCCAGGCGGGAGGCCATAGCGCAATCACATTGTCAATTTCCTCGTTTGCTACCATATAAGGAAGTGACTTCCAGGTTTTATCCTTGTGGCTGCAAATCTGAATGTTGTGCATGGTAACCTAGAATGTTGCGATACTTTTTTATTTGTCATATACTGTGGGGAACAGCTGAGGTCGAGAATTTATGGCTGCGACCACGCTACTCTAGAAGAGGACCCAGAAGACTTGGTTATCTTCTATGCACTACACGTCTTTGGAATCCCGCAAATGGGCATACCGAGCTCCTTCGCACATATCTGGAGTGAGTTCAGGGAGGACCGACTCCGCAGGGGTTTCTTAGGAAACGAAGGCTATAAGAAATAGTAGCCAAGCATAGCAAAAGGCTTTTCCCTCCTTCTGAATTTCACAAACGTTGGTTAAGAACTCGTCGCATAAGTATTGGGCCCAATTGAGGCAAACCCCCTTCGCACACTGACCGGCTAGCCGAATGATATAGGCAGAGACGGTTGCAACCTGGCACTTTCGCATTAGCTTGCAAGCTAGTAATATGGTACCCATCTGCGTAGCCGAGTCGCTGATGGATTTGATGATGAAGCCCCGTGTATTCCTTTCCACATGGTAGGTCTTACGCATATATTCAGTGGTTTCCCCTTCGTATTTCTTGCCCACACACTCCAAAGGGTGTGGCCCATTCATGGGAAGGCCTGTGATTTTGTGAACCAACACAGCATCTATGGGGACCCTGTCCCGAATCCATAGGAAACCATTGTGAATTAAGGTGAGAAGCTAGCTGCCCAGCCGATCAGTGACATTGTAATGGCCAAAGTGGGGCATACGCAATAGGTTCAAGAGCCCATATTCGTCCAATCCACTTACCCAATTCTAAGGAACAACTATGACCCCATCATCCACATAAATCATGTCGAAGTACAACGCGGGGGCCAACTCAGGGAAGGCTTCATAATTTTCGAAGTCATGATCGTTAAACTTTGTTAGGTCCCTATATTACTAGTATAGTCCCTTATTGTTGTTAGTGTAACCCCCTTATTGTTATTATTGTACCCTTGTAACCCCCATATTGTTATTATTCTTCCCTTAAATTATTATTTTTAGGTCGGCTAGGATTACATTGTGGCCCATGGACTCCTATATATAGAAAGGAGGTTTTTTAATTTGAATCATCCAAGAATTTTTCATTCATGTAATGTATTGGAGGTTGCCCCCTCGAAATGGCTTATTTCTAAGGCGTTTATATCCCTTTTCTTCTCTTTTTGGAGCTGGTTTCACAACATTTGGTATCATAGCTTTGAGATTCTAGGGTTTCGCTACTCCAATCAGGTCAGCATGGAATTTTCACTATAAATTTGTTTCTAGAAAGGTTCAGAATCTGAAATTTTTAGAGTGCGAAGCCAAAATCCTGAGGAACATCTTCAAAAAATTTCAAAGCCTAGTTCACAATATTTTCGGAGATATGATCTATGCAAGTTAGGTCATTTTGCATGCTCCTGAATTTAACCTAAAGAGGTCATCGTGGTATTTTCATAATAATTTGTTTTCTAAAAAGGTTCAGAAGCTGAAATTGTTAGAGTGCGAAGCCACAATCCTAAGGAACATCATCAAAATATTTTAGATATTGGTTCGAAATATTTTTGGAGATATGATCTGTGGAATTTAGGGCTTTTTGAGGCTTTTGAATTTCATCTCAAAGAGGTGATCATCGGAAAATCTTCATATCTCTCTCTCTGAGAATCAGATTGGAATGCTGTAAAAATTGGCCATAGGTGCACGGAATTTAGTTTTTGGTCTATCAATTTCAGAGCCAAAGGAGAAAAAAATGACACATGAAAATTTGTACAAGTTCGCTCTACTGAACCAGTCCAAAATTGGGTCATTGTGGGAGATTGAACATAAATTTTCCTTGAAGAATCCAAATCATATTAGACCTATGGCATTTGAAAGAAGCTTCAGAGGGCTAATATAGGGCTAAATTTCAGATATTTAGAATTTGTAATTATAGATATAATTCAATTTCAATATCGAGCTCCTCAAAAGCAAGTAAAAGGTGTGTATTTTGTTTTTCCGAATTGCATAAGTCTTGTTTGAAGAATCAAGTTGAATTGATTCCAAGGGCATATTGTAGAATAGATATCAGTATTGGATTCTAAAATGGCCCCTAAAAAGAATTCAACACCCATTAAGCCTTTAGAAGGCTCTACTATGACTCATGAAGACGAAGAATGGCAACATGACATATCAAAATTACAAGAGCAAGTGCAACAAATTTCGCTCTCGCAAAGAGCAACAAAAAATGACATGGAAGTTTTGAAGAAAGGCGTGGAAACTAAGATGGATGATTTGAAGAAAGGCATGGAATCTAAGATGTATGGTTTGAAGAATGCATGGAATTCAAGATAGATTTCAGATTTAAGCTAGGCATGGAATTCCAAATAAAACATGAAGAATATTCCAAAAGCAAGATAAGGTTTGACAAAGTTGATACAAGAAATAAGCCTAATGGTGAAAAGGTAAAGATAATAGAGGGAAAACTCATGACAAGAAAATAAGTGTTAATCAGTGATTTTGGAGTAAAATTCAATGTTGGCGGGAAGAACCACCATATTCGAAAATGATATGAGGAAGTTTAAGGGAAAAGGATCCTCGTAATATGGATACTGCTGCAGGAGAAATATTTTGATCTCAATAATGTGCAAAACACACAAAAGGTACGCATTGTAACTTTACATTTAGAACAAAATACATTTGTATGGTATCGATGGCTTTGCTCCTGTAAAAAAATTGTCACTTGGTCAAATTTTACGGAGGAAGTGATAGCACATTATGAGGATACAAAGAGCAACACCTTCTTTATCCAATTGATAAATATCAAACAAAATGGTTTAATGGGGGAGCACATTGAGGACTTCCAAAAATTGAATAGAAGGGTAACTGATATTCCAGAGGAACATAGGATTGATCTCTTCATAGGTACTTTAAAGGATAACATCCAACATGAAGTTCGCATTTTGGAACCTGATTCATTGGAGAAGGCATTTAGGTTGGCAAGAAAAATTGAATGTAAAATTATGGCGACAAGGAAGCCTACCACTCACTTTTATAAAAAGGAAGTGTCGCTACGCCTAGATTTCCACAACTTACAAGGTTGAAACCACAAAAATTAGGAGAAAAAAGAGCAAAAGGGCTTTGCTACAGTTGTGATAGAAAATACACCAAAGGTCATAAGTGTGCTGAAAAGAAATTATTTTACATAGATTGTGAAGAAGTAGAAGAAAATGAACAAGAAGAGGATACACACCAGGAACCAGCCAGAGAAGAGGAAGAAATGAATCTGACCATATCATGTAATGCACTGGCAGGAATTACCACTCCTCAAACCCTCAAGATAGAAGGACATATCAAGAAGAAAAAGGTAATAGTGTTGATTGATTCAGGTCGTACCCATATTTTTATTCATTGTAAGGTAGCCGAGGAATTGAATTGTTTCCTATACCTAGCACCAGAATGTCAAGTGATGGTTGCAAATGGAGGAACTATAAATTTCTCTGGAAAATTCCATAATATCAAGCTAACCATGGGGAAATATGTATTGAATAGTCCAATGCTTTCCATTCCTATGGGAGGTGTTGATGTTATACTAGGAGTACAATGGTTACAATATTTGGGGACGGTAGCTTTTAATTTTCAAGAAATTGTCTTGAAATGTTTTTCAGAAGGAAAGGAAGTCGAATTGCGGGGTATTGCAGGGAAGCCAGGAAAGATAATAAGCTCTAATGTCATGAAAAAACTTCTAAAGATATAACAACGAGGCATAATTGCACAATTATTCTCACTAGAAGTCCCAACTTCAAAATCATCCATTTCTGCAAATCTCCAAAAATTCTTGGACAATCATTCCAAGGTTTTTGAAACCCCAAAAGGACTCCCACTTGTTAGCCCCCCTATGAAATTCTTGACAAGCAAGCTGGGGGCTAGATTATTGTGGAGCCTTCAAGGAATTCCTTTCCCCTGAAAACCCATCCTCCTTGAATTCTCTGAGTGCTATGCCTAATACAAATCCTATCTGCTGATCCATTCCTAAAAGGCCTCTCTGGTTATAAATTCTACTCCTCAAAGGGCCCATTATTATCCCTTGTTCCCCTTGGTCAAGGTCCCCTTTCTTTCCCCCCAATTCCCTTGTCTGTTCCTGGAATCCCCTCTAATATCCCCGCACCCTTTGTTTCCCCTAAATCCCCCTTTAAATCCTATTCTTACCCTTTCAATGGCCTTTTTCACCCTTCATCCCCTTATCGTTGCCCTTGGATGGCCTTAAAACACTTTGGAAATGGGCCAAAAACCATAAATTTCATTGAAAATGGGTTAAAAACGCACTTCGGATCATATAATAGGCCTAAGCCCCCTTCCTCGTAGCCCCGTGCCTTTTTCTCCCCATATAACCCAACACCATGACTGGGCACTAGGCAGAAAGGCGCTTCTGCGGGGGGTCGCTCCAAAATTCCCGTGTCCGTACATCTTGGCCCCCCGCAGTGCATCTCCACCATCCATTTGAATCCGTAGATCAATAGTTCATATCTAGAGCGCATCAGGCGCATTTTCCACCATTGATCTGTTCCAGATCTAACGACGCGGAACCCGCCCGATACGGTGGTCCCCCCCTGTAGTTCACTGTTCATAAACCACCTGGTTTATTTCGCACCGCCTTTGGGCAGAGGGCGGTTTTCCCTCGTTGGCCAGCGATTCTACTCAGCGCTCAACACCTGTCCTCCTGTACGATTTCAAAACCGCCAATCCCGCCCGTTAACTCCATCCCCCGCACATTATCTTTTGGACATGGATGCCTAGTGAAATGACTGTTGACCATCCGATCTGGGGCGGGCCATCCGACGGCTATCGCTCGTCGAAAGTGCATGACAGTTAATACAGTTGCGCACACGATAGTCCATGTCCTGGCCTGTCATCCGTCGCCCTCCGCCGTTGATCTCCGCCATGATCGACGATCCACATTTGCGCATCTGCCGCTGACCTTTCCACTGTCCCTGGTCACGCCACGTCATATCCACTTGCACCCTCCGTACTTCCTCCCATTCCATTGCATATAATTGGTTCGTTTCATGTTTTTCAATGTTTTTTCGTCTGTTTTTGCTCTGCAAACTGCCACCTCCACCAGAACGGATTTCCATTGTTCCTCTGCATTTTTCTCCGCCATGTCACCGTCTGCACCATCTTTCTCCTCCTCCACATCGTCCGCCACCCCATTCGTGATTTCCCTAACTTATTTGTGTGTTTTGCAAGGTTATTAAGAGCTAATTGCTGCCATGGTGCGCGTCTCTGCTACAAGGACAGTGAAATCCAAAGAAGATCAGTTACGGCAGCTAAATTTATGAGCAAGGACCAGGGAAGGTAAATACTAGACGTTCATTAAAAGAAGCAGGGATTAAACTCTGGGGAAAACCTCCAGGCACCATTAATTCTCAAAATGCACGAGCAGATACAGAGATGGATCAGCAAGGTGTTTTAATGCAATAAAGAGATTGAAGCATGTCAATGAGGATCTTAAGCCTTGGATCAGCGGTTTAAGAGGCAAATTACTAGTGTGAAGACCCCGAGGGTCGATCGAAGGCCCTGAACACAAGTAAAGGTAACATCAGGGTTTGATCGTCAGCAGAATGTTTTTCTTCATCAAAGTACAGGGCGCCCATACAGCTTTTATTATGCACAATGTCCCTGAAGGAATTTCCACTAGACAACAGTTCAAAACCACCAGAGCATTTATATGGCAGACTTCTCAGTAGTTTATTTTATTTTTGTTCAGAGCACCAGGAGCACCATAGCCAAAATATGTCAAAATCATATTCAGAGAAGATCACTCCTACGTAAAGAGGTGACAGAAATTAAATACTCAACATTCAAACAGAATGGGCTTCGGCCCTGCATTCATTTTTTGTGTTTAATGTTACATTTAGTGTTCACCTACCCTTTCAGTCGATCTTCTATTCATCCTCTGCTATAAAACACAGAAGGAAACTATTGTAAAGGTTGTTGGTTGTTGATGAGATATCAGTGAAACGCAAGCATTTTCCTCTTGAGACAAGTTCTCTGTGTAATATTGAAAGATAGGCTGAGATTTGATGTATTCGGACTGAATGTTCAAGCTATGGGCTATGATGTACCTGATTGGTGTTGTTTTTAATATGACAAGCATATTTCTTTAGATCCTGATCTAAAGTAGCTAGTGATGTTTTCTTATCTCTATGTATGATTTCATTTCATTCCATTTCTACTGGCTCGCATCAGCAGTTTGGCATAATATTTACCCTTGATAGGTACCTTATGTTGCTGCTCTCCCAGCCTTTTATGTTTTCTGCTTATATGTGTATCTGAATATTGATTTCAAATTATTTAACCATTGTAGTGGATGTTACTACCTGCTCTCTGATGTATGAATTAATGAGATCTATGTTTAGATGTTCTTGCTAGGATCTAGTTGGATGTGTTGAGAACACCGGGGGGTCTAGAACCTTGTCTCTGCCTCTCTAGGATCTTTCCACCCCAATTAAGCCTTTCTAAGATCCCTTGTCCTACCTCTAATTTTGTCCAAGAAGGCCTAGATTTAAATGACCTCTGGCCTAATCTATAGACAGAGTTGGTTGGTTCTCCTTTATCCTTTTCAGTCCTTAATGTTCCATTTCACCAATCATCTTGCAAGATCCAAATGCTCTAGATGACTATCCCAATTGAAAGCTTGCACGTTGAGCACAAGTAAATCCTCTCCTGACTCCATAGCCCAATGGCCTTGATGTTCTCTGAATGATCTACCTTTGCCTAAATTTCCTCATTGCTCATCCTTGTCTTATATTGGATCCTTCTTTTCTGATTCCCAACAACCAAACACAAACAATCAAACAAAAAACCCCTGAGCCTATAACTAACCTAAAATCACAACTTAGAGCTTCAAAGACATACACTTTGACTCATATAGATAGATCCCTCTCTGGACCTAGGAGGGCTAGATCCTAAGGTCTGAAAGTGGTTCTATGTTGTCTCATCTTTTGGTCTTGTCAACCTGGCCAAAACATGGGAACCCCAACATAATGGCGACTCCACTGGGGAAAAATCTGAGTGCATTTCACCTTAAATTTTTTTAAAGACTCAGAGACTTAGAACTCTGGTTAGGTTGGCAGTAAGTCACTCCTTTCTTGAATCAACCTCCACTATTGAATATCCATCATACTCTTAGACAGAGCTTGGAAAGGGCCAGGTAGCCTCCGGATCTCACCCTCTTCGGAGGTGACATATCTGGTAAACGCCCTCCCAGTCAATCTCTGGTTGGAGTTAACTGTTTTGAGGAGATTCCTGAAAGGTGATAGTGCCTGAGCACTGTGCTGGATAGTGTAACCCCTTAGACGTACCCTAAAACCCTCCACCTGGCGACTCCATTGTTCCTAAACGAAAAGACTCCATTGGTGATCAGTAGGCCTGCTGATTAACTTGGTTTCACAATTAGACTCCAATGAGAGACCAGCCCCTGATACAACATCAACCACAGTAGAAGCAACAAGTAGGGTTAAGCTGCTTGGCTTAGAAACAACATTCTGGCTTTCAGAACCATTCACACAAGAGCTTATCCCAACCCCGACCCACCTAAGCTAGTTGACGATCCGGAGAGTATCCTCAAAGGAGCTCCTACACCCAAAAGACCAACTATTTCCAGTCACATTCATAGAGCTAATTCTGCACCAGAATACCTAGCATCTCTATCACATTTCCTTCTCGACCTAGAACTACCTAATAGACTGCCAAGAACTAGGTCATCTAGTGATCTAGACCAGCCATACCTTGAGTTTCACAGTTCACCATCTCATAGTGGTCATCACACTAGGGACAGAGGAGCCCCTCCGTCTACACCACCTGATATTCACTTCCTTCAAAACTTGGGGCTCTCCCACCCTAGATCTACTCAATAGGCTTCCACTGGTCCTAATATCCCTGTCATCCAAATTCCAGCTACTCAAGCCAACCCTATACCTCATCAAAACATTATCATGGCAGCTTGGTACGCACCTTTAGTCTTACCTCAACCCTTGTTACCCTTACCCAATGATTATCAATCAAAAATCCCACACTTCACTGCCAAAGAATCCATTACAGCTCAGCAACATGTAGATAAAATGGAGGATTCTTTTGATTATATGGAAATTGATGATGAAACAATCAAAATGAGAATCTTTGCCCAAAGCCTGGGGGGTGATGTAAGGAAATGGTTTAAAATTTTACCTCATGGCCGTATCCAATATCTCCCCACGTTATATCAGAACTTCATAGACAAATGGGAGGTTAGAGAAAACCCTCGCCAGCTCCTAGCCGACTACATGTCCCTTAAGAGGAACGTAGGAGAGAGTGTCCACGATTACACCACTAGATTCAACAGCATTTACAATGCTCTCCCTCCACACATGAAACCTCCACAAGGGATGGCCCTGGCTAAATATCATGATGGATTTGATGTTGACATGGCCTATGAGCTTAGAGATAAGGAGTATAACACATTAGAAGACATGCAGAAAGGAGCCATAACCATAGAAGCAAACTTGATGGAAAAAAGGGCAAGATTAAAAGCTGAAAAAAGGGTAACATACAGGGATGACAATGTAGCTTCCACATTTGATCCCAAATATGATATATTGTCTAAAAATGTGGAAGAGCTACAACAAATGATAAAAAGTATGGTTGTCCAAAATAGAAACCAAAACCAGAGCCAGAACGTTAGAAGAAACAATGTTGCTCCCAACAGAAAAAGAGAGTCAGATCAACAAATTATTCCCCCATTTCAAGAAAACTTTTTAGATGAAGACGAGGGAATCATAGAAGATTCTGAAGTGAATGGAATAAACATGTTCGAAATAGAAGACTCAGTCCTTAACTTTGATTCGGAAGAAGATCAGCCCTCACCCTCTTATTGGGATGAGGAAGAATTAGAATCTAAAGATTACAGATTAGGATTTGAAAATGCCATGTTACAGGTCAGAGAACAATATGAACTTAGGAGCAAAAAGAACCAAGAAAATTCCAAAACAAAGACTCCTGAGGTAACCATCAAAAAAATACCTGATAAAAATTCTAAAGCATCTGCTGCAAATAACAAATCAGCAACTGAAAGTTCTGATAAACACAAGGAAAAAGACAACCAAGACACTGAAAAATAGAGCCAACCAACCAGCAGCACTAGCGCTATAGTTAGTGCTCCTGATAAAATGATTCTTGATCTTGTACATAGTGAGAAATCACAAACTTATTTAGCTACTAAGGCAGTAGCAAATAAAACAGAGCCAAACATTTCCAAGAGTCAGTCCACTTTCAATTTAGAGAGAGATTGAAAAAATCAAAATTTCTGTACCATTAGCTGAGCTGGCCACTCAGAATGTATATAAAGGCCAAATTTTGAAAGCATTGAATCTGGGGGAAAAAAACGACACTCTGAATTTGAATGATGATCAACCTGCTCTGCTTTTCAATCCAAAGATTGAGGGAAAGTTTCAGGAGGGGGTAGTTCCACCTTTCTATATTAGTCTCAACATTCATGACAAAATACTCCATAATGCCATGCACGATTCCGGAGCATCACACAATTTAATGCCTAAGTTAGTGATGGAAAAGCTAGGCCTAGAGATAACACGACCTTACAAAGATCTATATTCATTCGAATCTAGCAGAGTAAAATGTCTAGGCCTAATCAAAGACTTGTGTGTGAGCTTGACCCAGATCCCAGCTAAATGTATGGTCATGGATGTGGTGGTAGCAGATGTGCCACCCAAATATGGCATGCTGCTATCTAGA
Organism: Pinus albicaulis; assembly: GCA_034641835.2. Taxonomy (NCBI): domain Eukaryota; kingdom Viridiplantae; phylum Streptophyta; class Pinopsida; order Pinales; family Pinaceae; genus Pinus; species Pinus albicaulis. The sequence continues at coordinate 1,708,078,925 of CM076580.1, read as the reverse complement.
TCATGGGGAGCCAAACTGCAAGGAACAATGCAGATGGATGGCTCATATGCCACTATCCCTACCTTTGGCCAACTTAGAAGACTGTATAGAGAGTCTCAGATTAAATTCCTAGTCAGTAGCCCCGAGAAACCCAAAAATTCACCATTATACTCTGTACACACAGACCTGGACTCTTTCATTCTTTATAACAACCAATCCTCAGGAGAGCCAGCGTCAGGAAACAAAAATACAAACAATAACACAGAGCCCATGGACTTTAGCATAATGGCTACCCTAGAAGAATACAATGAAGAAAACCATGGGCAGGGCACTGAAAACAAAACTCAGAGTGAACCAGGAACACAATGCAGTCAGCCTATTAGTCACACCCTTCAAACTAACAGACCACGTGAAGAACAAGACAACCCATGACCTATTACAGACTCCCCAATGCAACATAATGGTGCACCCCTGTGGGAAATGAATTTCGATGGGTCCTATACTAGAAACAATGTTGGAGCAGGGGTGTGGCTACGTAACACAGAAAATGACCACGCAGAGAGCCATGCTGTGAATCTACATTTCAAATGCACGAATAATATTGCAGAATATGAGGCTCTCATCCTGGGTCTAAATCTATTGAAAAGATTAGGAGCCCATAGGATAGATGTGAGAGGAGACTCAGAGCTAGTTATCAAACAGGTGAATGGTGAATACTCAGCAAAACACCCCAGGTTAAGAGCATACTGGAACGACACTCTGGATTTACTGAAAACATTTGTTGAATATGAGTTAGTGTTTGTTCCCAGGAATCAAAACGTCATTGCAAATGGATTAGCTTGCCTAGCTAGTTCATATCCTAAGACTCCCCCTAACCAAAAAATCATCATACAAACCATGTTTAGACCTGCAGTGCCAGACAATGAAAAATATTGGCAGGTCTTTGAAGGTGATAAACAGATCGACGATTTTTTGGTGGGCAGAAATGAGTTTGAATTTTATGATTCAGACTCAAAATCTGATGACAACTTCCCAAGTGAGGGTCCCCCAGATGAACGAGAAATACCCCGTAACATAGAGATAAACACCATGAATGAAGAAACTGGACATTCAACCGAAAAATGTGAAAATGCAGATAATGAGGAAATGGAGGTGTTGCAGGCCAAAGATAAGAACATACCCAGAGGCCTGGCACCCCTAGAGGACCTTTTTTATTTTGATGACGTAGCAAAAAATCCCACTATAGAACATGCACACTCAGATGTAGAGGAATGCAACATAGGCACTGAAGATAGACCCAAAATGATAAAACTGACTAAGTCTGTACCTGCAAACATGAAGCACAAATACATTGACCTGTTCAAGGAATTCATTGATGTGTTTGCATGGAGCTATGAAGACTTAAAGGCCTATGACACTGACATCATACAACACAAGATACCCTTGAAGGAAAATCAGAAGCCTTTCAAACAAAAACTTCGCAGAATCAATCCAAAACAATTTCCTGCAGTGGAGAAGGAGATTAGAAATATGTACGATGCAAGCATAATAGTCCCTGTAAGGTTTTCTGATTGGGTGTCAAAATTAGTGGCTGTGAGGAAGAAAAAAGGGGAGATTAGACTGTGCATAGACTTCAGAAACCTCAACAGAGCCTCCTTGAAAGACAATTACCCTTTGCCTAGAATGGAACATATCCTACAGAAGGTAGTGGGCTCTAAGAGAATCTCCCTGCTTGATGGTTTTTCAGGATACAATCAAGTTCTTGTACTCCCATAAGATCAACTCAAAACAGCTTTTACCACTCCATGGGGCACCTTCATGTATGTGAAAATGCCCTTTGGACTGATGAATGCTGGAGCTACCTTCCAGAGAGCGATGGATATAGCTTTCTCGGATGAGATAGGAAACTTCATAGTTATCTACTTAGATGACTTGACTGTCTTTTCCAAAACTGAAGAAGAACATCTCAAACATCTGAGGAAAGTTTTTGAAAAATGTAGAAGGTATTTTCTGTCCTTGAATCCTAAGAAAACTGTGTTTGGGCTGCAAGAAGGAAAACTTCTTGGCCACATTATATCTGAGAAAGGGATTAGGATAGACCCACAGTGAGTTGAGGGAATACTTCAAATCACACCCAAGAAACATCAAGGAGTTACATTCTTTCATTGGGAATATAAATTTCCTTAGGAGATTCATTCCCAATCTGGCTGAGCACCTCAGGAAAATGACTGACATGCTAAATAAAGGTGCAGGAATTAACTGGACTATTGAAGCCAAGAAATATTTTGAGTCAGTAAAGCTTGCACTCACTCAAGCCCCTGTCCTTATCAGCCCAGACTTCTCAAAATATTTTCTGGTCTTTTCATTTGCTTCCCAGCATACAATAGCTGCATTTTTGCTGCAAAAGAATTCAGAAGGTAATGAATAGCCAATTGCCTTTTTCAGCAAAGCCTTAAGAGACGCACCCTTAAAGTACAACATCATGGAAAAACAAGCCTATGCTCTGGTAAAGGCCTTAAAAGACTTTAGGGTGTACATTCTGCATTCTCACACCATAGCCTATGTTCCAAATATAGTGGTTAAAGATATCTTGTCCCAGGACCCTGATGGGAAAAGGGGCAAATGGATTGCTACAATCTTGGAATACGACCTTGAAATAAAACCCACCAAGTTGATCAAAGGTCAAGGCCTGGCCCAGTCAATGGTTGAATCAAACTTGTAGGCCCTTGACATTAACATGATAAATGCCTTAGATGAGCAGGAAGGATTGCCCCATTCAACTGTTGAGGAGAAGTTTCAGAACTCTCCTTGGTACTCTGATATCCTTTACGTGCTCACCAATCTCAATGCCCCTCCAGAACTGTCCAAAACCAAGGCTAGATTCATAAAACTCAAAGCTATAAATTACTGCATTTTGAATGAAAACCTATATTGGAAAAATCCAAATGGCCTATCGTTGAAATTTTTGTCTGAAACTGAAGCTGAAAGAATCAAACAAGAATTCCATGTTGGGGAGTGTGGAGGCCACCTGAGTTGGAAAGCCACTGCAAATAAGATACTCAGGGCTGGTTACTATTGGCCTACACTTTTTAGTGATGTCCATAAAATGATAACTGCCTATCATAAATGACAAATATTTGAGGGCAGAAAAAAGCTCCTTCCCCTCCCTTTACAGCTAATCACTATTGAAGGTCCCTTCATGCAATGGGGCCTATATTTTATTGGAGAAATTAACCCCTCTTCTTCTGGCCAACACAAATGGATCCTACCTGCTACAGATTACTTCACTAAATGGATAGAAGCCATACCCACTAGGAATGCCACTGATTCTGTCATCATTAAGTTCCTAGAAGACTTCATCCTATCCCCTAAATCCCCCTTTAAATCCTATTCTTACCCTTTGACTGGCCTTTTTCACCCTTCATCCCCTTATCGTTGCCCTTGGATGGCCTTAAAACACTTTGGAAATGGGCCAAAAATCATAAATTTCATTGAAAATGGGTTAAAAACCCACTTCGGATCATATAATAGGCCTAAGCCCCCTTCCCCATAGCCCCGCGCCTTTTTCTCCCCATATAACCCAATGCCGTGACCGGGCGCTAGGCGGAAAGGCGCTTCTGCGGGGGGTCGCTCCAAAATTCCCGTGTCCGTACATCTTGGCCCCCCGCAGTGCATCTCCACCATCCATTTGAATCCGCAGATCAACAGTTCATAGCCAGAGCGCATCGGGCGCATTTTCCACCGTTGATCTATTCTAGATCTAATGGTGCGGAACCCGCCCGATACGGTGGTCCCCCCCTGCAGTTCACTATTCATAAACCACCTGGTTTATTTTGCACCGCCTTTGGGCGGAGGGCGGTTTTCCCTCATTGGCCAGCGATTCCACTCAGTGCTCAACACCTGTCCTCCTGTACGATTTCAAAACCGCCAATCCCGCCCGTTAACTCCATCCCCCACGCATTATCTTTTGGACATGGATGCCCAGCGAAATGACCATTGACCGTCCGATCTGGGGCGGGCCATCTGATGGCTATCGCTCGTCGAAAGTGCACGACAGTTAATACAGTTGCGCACGTGATAGTCCATGTCTTGGTCCACCGTCTTTCGCCCTCCGCCGTTGATCTCCGCCATGATCGACGGTCCAGATTTTCGCATCCGTCGCTGACCTTTCCACTATCCCCGGTCCCGCCACGTCATCTCCACATGCACCCTCCGTACTTCCTCCCATTCCATTGCATATAATTGGTTCGTTTCATATTTTTCAACGTTTTTTCGTCCGTTTTCGCTCTGCAGACCGCCACCTCCACCAGAACAGATTTCCATTGTTCCTCTGCATTTTTCTTCGCCATGTCACCATCTGCACTATATTTCTCCTCCTCCACATTATCCGCCACCCCATTTTTTATTTCCCTAAATTATTTTTGTGTTTTGCAGGGTTATTAAGAGCTAATGGCCGCCATGGTGCATGTCTCTACTACGAGGACAGCGAAATCCAAAGAAGATTAGTTACGGCAGCTAAATTTATGAGCAAGGACTTGGGAAGGTAAAGACTAGACGTTCATTAAAAGAAGCAGGGATTAAACTCTAGGAAAAACCTCCCAGTGCCATTAATGCTCAAAATGCACAGGCAGATACAGAGATGGAGCAGCAAGGTGTTTTAATGCAAGAAAGAGATTGGAGCACGTCAATGAGGATCTTAAGCCTTGGATCAGCGGTTTAAGAGGCAAATTACCAGTTTGAAGACCCCGAGGGTCGATCGAAGGCCCTGAACACAAGTAAAGGTAACATCGGGGTTTGATCGTCAACAGAATGTTTTTCTTCATCAAAGTACAGGGCGCCCATACAGCTTTTATTATGCACAATTTCCCTGAAGGAATTTCCACCAGACAACAGTTCAAAACCACTAGAGCATTTATATGGCAGACTTCTCAGTAGTTTATTTTATTTTTGTTCAAAGAACCAGGAGTACCACAGCCGAAATATGTCAAAATCATATTCAGAGAAGATCACTCCTACATAAAGAGGTGATAGAAACTAAATACTCAACATTCAAACAGAATGGGCTTTGGCCCTGCATTCATTTTTTGTGTTTAATGTTACATTTAGTGTTCACCTACCCTCTTAGTCGATCTTCTATTCATCCTCTGCTATAAAACACAGAAGGAAAAGATTGTAAAGGTTGTTGGTTGTTGATGAGATATCAGTGAAACACAAGCATTTTCCTCTTGAGACAAGTTCTCTGTGTAATATTGAAATATAGGCTGAGATTTGATGTATTCAGACTGAATGTTCAAGCTATGGGCTATGATGTACCTAATTGGTGTTGTTTTTAATATGACAAGAATATTTCTTTGGATCCTGATCTAAAGTAGCTGGTGATGTTTTCTTATCTCTGTGTATGATTTCATTTCATTCCATTTCTACTGGCTCGCATCAGAAGTTTGGCATAAGATTTACCCTTGATAGGTACCTTATGTTGCTGCTCTCCCAGCCTTTTATGTTTTCTGCTTATATGTGTATCTGAATATTGATTTCAATTGATTTAACCAGTGTAGTGGATGTTATTTCCTGCTCTCTGATGTATGAATTAATGAGATCTATATTTAGATGTTCTTGCTAGGATCTAGTTGGATGTGTTGAGAACACCAGGGGGTCTAGAACCTTGTCTTTGCCTCTCTAGGATCTTTCCACCCCAATTAAGCCTTTCTAAGATCCCTTGTCCTACCTCTAATTTTGTCCAAGCAGGCCTGGAGTTAAATGACCTCTGGCTTGATCTATAGACAGAGTTGGTTGGTTCTCCTTTATCCTTTTCAATCCTTAATGTTCCATTTCACCAATCATCTTGCAAGATCCAAATGCTCTAGATGACTAGCCCAACTGAAAGCTTGCACATTGAACACAAGTAAATCCTTTCCTGACTCCATAGCCCAATGGCCTTGATGTTCTCTGAATGATCTACCTTTACCTAAATTTCCTCATTTCTCATCCTTGTCTTATATTGGATCCTTCTTTCCTGATTCCCAACAACCAAACACAAACAATCAAACAAACAACCCTGAGCCTATAACTAGCCTAAAATCACAACTTAGAGCTTCAAAGACATACACTTTGACTCATATAGAGAGATCCCTCTCTGGACCTAGGAGGGCTAGATCCTAAGGTCTGAAAGTGGTTCTATGTTGTCTCATATTTTGGTCTTGTCAACCTGGCCAAAACATTGGAACCCCAACACCACCTATTCGTGATCATGATCATGCTATTCATTTGATTCCAAGAAGTTTTCCTCCAAACATCAAGCCTTATAGATATCCTTATGTCCAAAAGAGCGAAATTGAACGTATGATTGCAGAAATGTTAGAGGCAGGTATAATTCAACCTAGTCAAAGTTATTTCTCTACTCCTATAGTATTGGTACACAAGAAGGATGGATCGTGGCGCATGTGTCCAGATTAAACACTTTTTGGAACAAAGACTATCTTTAGAAGAGCAGCAAAAATGGGTCACAAAGATGTTGGGTTATGACTTTGAAATAATATACAAAAAAGGGAAGCTAAATGTTGTTGCATATGCACTCTCAAGAAAGAATGAAGAGGTGGAAGCATTTCTTTGTACCATTTCTATTATCCAACCAGATTGGATAACCGAAGCAAGAGATGAATGGAAGATGGACGAAGAAGTGTGGACACTCATTCAAAAGTTGCAGCAAGATACTAGTACATCTGATACATTTAGTTGGAAAAATGATTTCTTATGGTACAAAGATCGCTTATATATTGGTAAGAATTCCCAACTAAAAAAAAATATTTTTTTGGAATTACACACTTCTCCTTTAGGAGGACACTCAGGATTTTTAAAAACTTACCACAGGGTGAAGAAAGATTTTTTTTGGGATGGCCTTAAATCTGATATTCAAAATTTTTTGGTGGAATGTTTGGTTTTCCAGTAGAATAAAGTTGAGACAATTAAGACCCTGGGTCTTCTACAACCTTTATCCATTCCAAGTCAACATTGGGAGGAGATTTCAATGGATTTTGTCACTGGTTTACCTGAGTCCAAAGGAAAGAGTGTCATCATGGTGGTAGTTGATAGAATTACCAAGTATGCACACTTTTGTGCATTATCTCATCCATTTAAAGCAAGTACAGTTGCTACTACATTTATGGACACAATTCAAAAGCTACATGGAAACCCAAGGGTTATTGTGAGCGACAGAGATCCCATTTTTATTGGAAATTTTTGGACGGATTTATTTTCTTGTTTGGGTACTCAATTAGCTCATAGCTCATCTTATCATCCTCAATCCGATGGTCAAACTGAGATAGTAAATAAATGTTTGGAAGGATATCTTCATTGTTTTGTATCTGATAAACAAACACAATGAGTCAAGTGGTTACCTCTAGCTGAATGGAGGTATAACACTTCCTTCCATACTACAACAAAAATGACCCCATTTATGGCACTTTATGGATATCATCCTCCATCCATCACATCATCTTTAAGATAAAATTTGAAGGTTCAAGCAGTGGAAGATCACATTGAGCATCAACAAGAAGTTATCCAACTCTTAAAGGACAACCTGAATTTTGCAAAAAATCGAATGAAACAACAGGAAGATCAACATCGCAGCGATAGAAGTTTTGATGTAGGAGACTGGGTATTTTTATGGCTACAACCATACAAACAAATGTCCTTCAAGAAAGCTAAGAAGGATAATAAATTATCGCCAAAGTACTATGGTCCTTACAAGGTGTTGCAAAATATTGGTACTATAGCATACAAATTGGAGCTTCCTTCTTCTTCACGAGTGCATCCAATTTTCCATGTTTCATGCTTAAAGAAGGTTATAGGTGAAAATATTCCAGTTCAAACAATATTGCCAAAAATTGGTGAGGAAGGAAAAATCATATTGGAACCTGAAGCGGTCACGGAAATAAGAACTCAACAGTTATGGAATCGATCAATTTCAGAGTATCTCATCAAGTGGAAGAACTTTCCCACTGAAGATTCTACATGGGAGGATGAGAATTTTATACAGGAGCACCCAGAGCTACTCAAGTGTTGAGGACAACACTTTTTTGAAGGAGAGGGGCATGTTAGGTCCCTATATTACTAGTATAGTCCCTTATTGTTGTTAGTGTAACCCCCTTATTATTATTATTGTATCCTTGTAACCCCCATATTGTTATTATTGTGCCCTTAAATTTTTATTGTTAGGTCAGCTAGGATTACATTGTGGCCCCATGGACTCCTATATATGGAAAGGAGGCTTCGTAATTTGAATAATCCAAGATTTTTTTATTCATGTAATGTATTGGAGGTTTCCCCCTCGAAGTGGCTTATTTCTAAGGCATTGATATCTCTTTTCTTCTCTTTTTGGAGTTTGTTTCACAACAAACTTGACCTCATGGAGCTTGCCACAGGGGTCACTCAGGATAGGGACCTCTCACAGGGTTAGTGGCATCTACAGATAGGTAACCAGGCCATAGAGGTTCTTTTGTGTGCATGTCGAGGGCCTACGTGGGTGGATGAAGGGAGGTAACCAATTGATCAGATTGGTAGGCAGGGCTTCCTCCTGTGCAGCCTGAGCCCGAGGCATTGCTTGCGAGGACTTGGCATGCCTTAGGGAGGTCCTAGGCTTCTCTATAGCCCATTTCCTAGCTTTTGGGGGCTTCCTTGAGGCCTGTTCCTGATATTTTCCCTTCCTTGTGACTGGCGTGGAGAGCACTTCTTCATCCTCAGACCCGATCTCCATTACTTCCTCAATTTCTAGGGTAGTAGGTGCTAAGGGCTCAACAGGGTTAGTGGTTGTTATCCTAGCATAGAAAATGAATCCCAACTCTGGGTAGCTATTATTAGAAAGGGGAGGTTGATCCGACATGAAAGGGACAGTGCAGACCCGAAAAATCTTACAGCTCAAGCTCACTCGAGATAAAGAGGATAAGTACAAGCTATGCAAGTGAGACGGAACCCTTGTTTGAGCTATCTGACCCTTTTTATAGTGGCTGTAGGCGTCCAACGATACGGTAAACTTGATCTGGAACTTATCATCAGGTAAACGGTAAAAAATCCTCAAAATACACCCCATTAAATGCCAGCGGTCGGCTCCTTTTAATGGTAACTTTTGCTTTTTACCAGATGTTATTGTGCCAACGGCTAGTTTTTGAACCTCCTGTGCACTTAGCATACCTACTACGCTTGGGTTAAACACCTACACCTCCTATGCATCTTCCCCCAACACAGGCTTAATCCCTAAGTACTTAAAACCAAATATATGTTTTCCTGACATGTGTCAACCCAACAGAACTGGGCCTCCTTCGTAAGCAAGACTTTCAGAGGTGTTGTGATCACTGCATATCTTCGAACAAACTTTCTATAATAACCCATGTGGTTGAGAAGTGAACACAATTTTCCCCTTATTATGGGAGTTTTTGGATATATGATAGTCACACCCCCAATTTTAGCCAACATGGGGTGCGTCTCAATGCTACCCGTTTACAGCCCGAGTGGTCCAGTAACCATGCGCACCTCATTCAATTTTGACTCAGAAACCTCTCACGAATCATTCTTACCATATTTTGGGGCTAGGCTATAGTATTTGATCATGCTTGGTACCCACGATTCCCAAGTGGGCATTTCAAGTGCGATAGATAGGTGAGATTCACCCCATGCTACAGTGCCAATGTCATGCAAATCTGCGTCAAGCGCCTATGTTCCACCTATTAACCCAAATTTTCCGAAAAATTCATCCTTTAAATTCTTCCAATGGCGGGTGCACTGATAGAGCTCTGCATCTAAGTACCATGCAGTGGGAAGTGGTCCCAGGGCATGAATAAGCAGATGAACCCACTCTTGGGAAGTTCTACCGCACCATTTTTCTATCCAAGCGAACAGATATTCACATGGATATTTGGGTCCAAGGAACATTTTGATTCCCACGTCGGCTGGGGCCTCAAATCATAAGATCATAATATTCTGACACTCCTCCCAATCCTGGAATGCCTCCTCATGCGTAGCCCACCATCGCACAGGCGATCCATGCATGGCCAGCTTACAAGCCCATAGCCTTTGTTCTTTGGGAACCTTGGCTTCAAATTCTTGCAAAAAATCCCTAAAATTACTAGAACCATCAAAATAACGTAGATATCTTACCTCTAAGGAGATGCAGAGGAAGTTCTTTGTGATCCGAAGACATCGCAGCACAGAGACATCATGTAACCAGTTTTTCCAATTCTCTATCTCCCCATCGAAGTCAAAGAAACATTCACTGTCCTTTTCCCAACAGAGTACTCCCTCAGCCATGGGGTTGACCCAATATTCATCTCGCATAGTCAACTTATAGATGTGATCCATATCTTCTTCATTGCGCACTGGTTCTGTGTATCATTCTCCTTCTGCAGGATCTAATGGTACTATTACCCTAATACCGTTATTTTGGAATACAGTGCTTCTATTCTTTATGTTAATGATTCCCCCCATATCAATGGCCCAATCCAAGCCTAAGAGTGTAGGGTAGGGGTTTGCATCTTCTACAATTTGAATTACTTCAAATTCAGCCCAGACCTTGACCCCTGTGATATCCACCATGATCTTCAATAGTCTCCCCAAGGGTATGATCTTCTGTTGATTAGACATATGCAGCTAGATAATGGACCATTCCAACTTAGGTTCCCCCATTTGTTTCCAATTTTGTTTCGGTAATACATTCACATCTGACCCTAGGTCCAAAATAACCTGATACATCTCGTAATCACCAATCTACGCAGTCAACTGCATCTCCCTACCAATGCATTTCTTATATCTATAGAGTTTGTGTATGTCCTTGACTTCTGGAGGGAGGCTAGGTCATGTTGCGCAGCTATCTATTAATGCTTGAAGATTTTCCACAGCTATTGGGTTGCGCAACAGCTTCATACATGCCTGTAAAAAGGGTTTGACCTCCTCATCTGCCTTGAGGTCTTCAGGCGGCTGCGAAGTAGATGCCTCTGCCTCAGCAAAGTCTTTGTGAGCTACAAAAAATGTTTCTTTCTCCTTTTTTGGATCCAAACCTTCCTGTTTGATAAATTCTTGTCGGATTAGAGGCTCAGTTACAGTTTTCTCCCTAGGCCCCCTGGTGGCCATCCCACTGCGTGTTACGACATTTATACTTGGATCTTTGTCCCGTAGATCAGCCTTAACCCTCTACACATTCTGCGTAGGTCTCGGCTGCTTCTCCTGCATCATTTCTATATATATTGAACAATCTTTAATCGCATGGTCTAGCTATCTGCAATATTGGCACGACTGCCTTGTAGGGTTTGGGCAGTCCCTGACAAAGTGTCCTACTTCTCCACAGTTATAACGGATTATTTTCCCTCATCCCCGGCCTGTGCTTCCACCTCTTCTGCCTCCCCTGCCCCTGGCTGGGGAGCCCACTACGCTCGAGAGGGATCTTGGTGAGGACAGATCAACCTATACCCTATAGAGGTTCCCTCAGTCGATCATCAAATGATACGTCTGACAGTTCTGTTCATCATGTCCTACTGACTTGCTGAACCTGCACCATTGCTGCTTTACTTCTAGGATGTACGCAGCAAGGCAGGGACAATGGGTTGTGTCATGCATCCCTGCAATGCAGAAATCATCGAACCATAGTGCCAGCCCACTTGGTCCTGCAACTTCCCTAAGGTGCAATCGAATAGGTCCCCTGACCTACATGTAGTCTGTTAATAGAGGGTAGTTATCCTTGGTGTGACCATTTGTCCTGCATCGTATGCACCATTTTTCAGGGCTAGCCTCTTCTCCTCACTCCTTTCGCAGATTTTGGATCTCCATGTGCATCACCTCCAATTTTCCTTTGATCTACTATACTCCCAATTGAGTATCATCTCTGGGCACAACTTCCAACTTCATAGCAGCCTCCAGGGATTTTTCCGATGATTTGAAAGTTTGGTGACCCATAGGTACATGCAGGTGAGGTAACAGCATAGCAATGAACCATTCCGTTTGCTATCTGTCATCATACTGAAATTCGCCTTCTTTAATCACCTTCTTTAGTCATTGATCAGCCTCCCACATAGACTCAGAGGGCCCTTTCTTGAAATCCTTTAGATCAACCACTATTTGAGAATAGGACTTAGGCTTCTTGAACTGTTGTTTCAAGGCGTTCTTGAACTCTTCAATGGTTGAGTTTGCATGTTGTCTGATGTATCCCATGTACCAGTCCAAAGCTCTTCCTTCAAATGCAAGGGACAACTGTGCCCTCTTCACTGCATCACTAGCTACGTTTTGCGTAGTCCATACCAATTTTGCGAAAAACCAGAACTGGTCCATGTTTTCATCTCCCACACCCTTAAAGGTAGGAAACTTCATGTGCGCGGCCACATCGTCTTCTGGTGGTGGCGGCGGTGGAGGTGAATTCTTACCCCTATGCTGGTTCGAAAGTGGTGTGGCTGGAGGACTCTGTGCAGTTGCTCCTCTTATCGGACTATAGAAAAATCTATCTCCTTCTTGGTTGGTCCAATATTATTTTCCACTTCGTGTCATACTCCCATCCAGATCACAGGTCAGTCATTCGGTGTGGCTACATAGGATAATTTTTTCACACAGTAATATCTTAATTAGAAATGGTAAGGTCTTCAGAAACTTACCCCCGAATCCTTTGAAGAATATTCACTCTGCTTCAAACTAGGAGACAAACTGATCGATGGAAAATTATGTCACAAACCCTCCTAGCACGTTGTCCACCCAATGGTCCACCGTGTGAGTGATGGTGTTATTAGTATTTTCTAACTGCTGGATCAATTCTGGGGTCCACTATGTGACCCGCTCATCCTTCCAACACTTATGGAATTCGACCAACTTTGCGAGCCACTCTTGGAGCTCGATCGCAATAGTTACAAATAATATCTCATAGATCTCCATGAAAATATACTTATTTTTCCACTCTTTGGTGGTCAACCTCTTACAGCGGTTTTCTTTTACTCTGAATTCCTGAACTTGCTGTTTGAACCATTCATCAATTTTTTTTGTTTCAGGTTTTCAGTATGGCCTTGGCATTACCCGATCCCTCAAAATTCTCCCGGTCCTGGCAAGGGAACCATTTGTTGGCTTGAGGGGTCCTGACCCAGGTTCGGAGGTTAAGGTTTGCCAAAAAACCCCTATACCACTGGCCCTTTCGGCAATGACCTGCTTGTGTAGGCCAAAGTCTCACCCGAAGCAATATGGGAGGGTGTTGGAACCAGGTTTCCACACCCTGGGAGAGGGTAGGTAAGTCAGGTAGAGCTGCGTTCGACTTCACAAATATCGGATCGTATATCACAGAACCCAGATCTATCGGTCCCTTCACATACACATGTGCAATACTAATTATAATCACAGTAAATAATAGGTACAGGATGATAAAAAAACTATCGCAGCTATTCTTGCATAAAGTATAACAGACATATTTAGATCAAATGTCAATGCAGCATAAGCAAATAACACCATTACTTTTAGAGCTCAAAATAGAATCATGCAGATATCATAGATTTGCATTAACATATTCAGATATTACAACAACCTTCTGCTTTCATTAATCCTTAAGATCCCTTTATAATACCCAAAACCCAACCTACGGACACAATAGCAGGGTCCACACACAGCAGGACTGAGGATCTCCACGCACACGGCCAGCAGGAGTCCTTTCCCCAAAAACCCAAAATAGATCTACTAATTCATGATTCACACCAATCTTAGTTCATTTCCTTCCTTACAATTCAAAAAAGGTTAAACTAGTTATACTACTTTAGCCTACGCATCCAATGGTCCGAAAACCATGGTTTGCGGACTCTCGGTCTACCCTTGACCCACTTAAAATGAATTAGGGGCTTTGACCCACCCCAAAACCCCTGCATTAGACTAAATATAATAAAAAATATACAAAATGGACAAGATTCACAGCTTTGCAGGAGACCCTGTTCCAGCAGGTCGGCACACCCATTCTTCACACAGATGCTTCAGAAACAAGCCTCCTGTAAGAGCAAAGATTCATCTTGGATGGATCGCTTCTTGGCAATGGGCATCAACAAACAAGAAAATGTTTAAGTCACATGTCAGAACTTGTTCTAGAATATTGAACAATCTTGCAGTTTAGTTTTCGCCATCATCTCACCTTGTACCTGATAGGGGGGGAAATGGTGGTCATCTACAATATTCAAAGCCACATCAAGTGAGCTTGAGCCATAAGCTCTCATTCCAAATTCATAGTTGTAGCCAGAGACAAAACGGTTTAAGCAAGCCTGAGCCACAACTTGTCATTCCAGATTCAGAGTTGTAGCCAGATACACGGATGCCCATGAGCATTCCTTTGGTTGGTGGACAACCTTAAACCATCCATGTGAGGTTGATATTCTTCCTATTCAATGAATTTGGAGCACTTCCTCGAGTAGAAGAATTCAGCTTCTTGCCAGATTTAGTAGAGTTTCGGGAAATGCATTAAGCATTCCAGTGTTGGTGGTCATTCTTAAACCATCACAGGTTGTAGACCTCCTTTCCTCTAGGTTGAAGGTCTCCCTCTTCAAATATGAGAAACACTTCCTCTAGCAAAAGCCCTCATCTTCTTACCATATTTGGAAGAGTTCCAAGAACTTCACTAAGCGTTCCAGTGTTGGTGGTCATCCTTAGACCACCTCTTTATGCCAACATTTTAGAGAGTTGATTCAGCCTAAGTGCTGCCATGCATACTTTGCAGATTTGTATTACAACTCTCTTCTTGGACTCACACATACCCCTTCAAATTAAGGGGAGGAATGTTGGACACCTAATCCTCTATGGGTAGGTTTAGAGGACGAAAGGACATAGAAAGTCCAACAGACCCTAGAATATGGAATCCAAGTGTCACTCCATGTGTTAGTATGAATCCTTTGTCGAAATGTACGAAAAATGACCACTTTAGCTACGCATAACTAATAGCCCTAACAACAAAAGTGGCTGCCAATATCTTCAGATCTGCGGTTAGTTGAATAAGAAAAGAGCTGCAAAAAACCAGATCTATGCATGGAAAGACATTAAGCAGTAAAAACAAGGGTTTGCTCCATATACCAATAGACAAGACAAGAACAATTTTTGAAAGAATTTTTGTATTAATGGGGCACCTGGGAGGAAAACAAGAAGGAGTATCCAATTCCCCTCAGTGGGATGGGTTCTTGGAAGTCCTCAGCACTTCAGATCTAAGATTTCTCTCTCTAGTTGATGTAGAAAACCTAATGCAAAGAGTAGAGCTCAATGGGAGCAAATGATGGAGATATGTGACCAAGTGTATAGATCCAGAGTGATCTAATAGGCAACAAAAGGTGAAGAATGGTAGGAAAACCCCTCCTATTTATAACAAAATATTGGGTCATTCTAGATCTTGGTGCATGATTAAAATAATGTTAACCAAATCTAGATCCACCTTTTATGGAATATTTTATTATATTTGTTGGAGGGAAAAGGTATTTGACTTGGGTCAAATCCCTTTATTTGTCATAAATAAATAAATAAATGATTTATTTATTTTTTTAAGGAAGTGGTTGAAAGATAATTAAATTAAATAATGATTTATTTAATTATTTGTGGGTGATTTGGTCATATTTAACAAGGAATATTATCTAAATAAGATTCAAATAATTATTCCTAGAAAATAATAAGATAAATAAAGGTTTATCTAATTAATTTATTTGTTTTTGGGTTAAACATGACTGAGAATAATAATTAAATTATGGTTTAATTAATTATTCCATGAGGAAAATCAAACGAATATAGGTTTGTTTAATATTTCCTTTTGGGGTTTCTTGTTTAGACCATAAACAACCTAATAAATGTGGTTTATTAAGTTATTTAACAAAGTGAAGGCAATTTTACTTAGGGTAAAATTGGTCTTACATGGTGTACTTGGTTCCATCTAATGATAATAGGTTAGATGACCAAAAAATGGTGTAACACCATGTATGATAAATATGTATCATTGTGAATACTAGTGCATCAAAGGTTTGTCTTTCTCATGTGTCTTGTGTTTGGGTTCCCATGTTTTGGCCAAATTGGCAAGACCAAAAGATGAGACAACATCAAACCACTTTCAGAACTTAGGATCTAGCCCTCCTAGGTCCAGAGAGGGATCTCTCTATGATTGTCAAAGGTAAATGTCTTTAAGGCTCAAAGGTTAAGATATTAGGCTAGTTATATGCACAAGTTTTGTTTGTTTGATTTGTTTTGATTTGGTTGTTGGGAATCAAGAATGAAGGTTTCAATATAAGACAAGGCAAGGAAAAGAAGATTTTAGGCGAAGAGAGATAAATTCAGATAGTATTCAAGACCATTGGGCAAATGGAGTCAGGAAAGGGTTACTTGATTTTCAATATGCAGGCTTTCAGTTCGGCTAGTCATCTAAAGCATTGGATCCTAAAAATATAGGTGGAGTGAAACAATCAGGAAAGAAAGTGGAAGAACGAGGGTAAACCAATTTGTGTCTATAGATCAGGTCAGAGGTCATTTAACTCCAGACCTTCTTGGACATACTCTTAGGCACCTCTCAAATAAGGGCAAGGAACAACTTGAGGGGAACTTAGATAGGTTTAATTAACTGAAAATGATCCTAGTGAGACAGAGATAAAGTTCTACACTCCCAGTGTTCCCAATTCATTCAATTAAACTCTAACAAGAACATCTAAGAAGCAAATTCATTAACTCATACATCAGCTAGCAGGAAATAACATCCACTACACTGGTTAAATTAACTGAAACTAATTCTTAGATAACACCTTTAGCAGAAAACATTAAGGCAAGGAGAGCAGAAGCATAGGGTGCCTAACAAGGGCAAATCCTATGCCATATTTCTGATGCAAGCCAGACGAACTAAAATGGAATGAAATAAAACAAAGAGACAGAAAAACATCACCGTAGCTTTAGATCAGGATCCAAAGAAATGTGCTTGTCATATTAAGAGCAACACCAATCAGGTACAACATTTTTCAATAGCTTCAAATTCAGTTTGAAGATATAATCCTCAGCCTATCTTACAACTTTACACAGTGAGCATGCCTCAAGAGAAAATCTTGCAATTCTCAAATATTTCATCAACAACCTTTACAATAATTTTCTCATGAGTTTTATAGCAAAAGATGAGCTGAGGAGGTAGGTGCAATAATAAATGAAGCATTAAACTCATAAAAGAAATAAGGCCTGAAGCCCATTCTATTTTAACTCTTGTGCATTGATCTCTGGCATTCTTTGGGTGAACGAAAGATCCTCTTTAGGCTTCCAATTACTCTGATATGACCCTGATGTACACTGGCTTGCAATACTCTATAGTACTTTTGGAGAATGAGCAAAGGGTGAGTAAATGGCGGAGAAAGTCTGCCATACCGCATAAAAAATGTTCTGATGGCTTTGGACTGTGGTTAAGGTGGAAATCTTCCCTGGAGCACGGCATAGAATAAAATCAGTATGGGCAACTCGTCCTTTCCTGGAGAAAAACATTCTATTGATTTAGAAAACCTGCTATATATTAATTTCTGCACATCTGTATCCTCTGTATGGTCTATGATGTCTTTGACCTGGTAGCTTGCCTTGAAAAACTTTGTTTAGGCTCAAAATCTTCTATTTTGTGCCTCAGACTCTCTGTTGCTTCATTTATATCTCTGTCGGTGAAAACTTGCCGCTGTATCAAAACTGTGTAATCATGGCGGCGTTTCACCTCCTGTACCCTGCAAAAACCCACAACTGTGTTAAGAAATCCGTGCACGGAGGAGGTGGATGGTTGTGGAGGATGGGCAGAGTGGTAGCACGGCGGTGGTGAAATGGTGTTTTTACATGAAATAATGGTGAAAATGCATTGGTATGGTGTTAACAATGAAACAATAGGGTTCGATGGAAGAATGCCTGTGAACCGTTTGATCGTGGTCCGGAGACGAAGATCAACGACGGAGATCAGAACAGCGGGATGATATATGAAATAGGGTGGAATGAACATGAAATATTAAACCTTAGTGTAAAATGTGAAACTTTGGATATGAACAAAAATACAAAGGAAATGTAATGAAATGCTATGAAATTTGATGGGAATGATCATACGAGGTGGGACTCGGTGTGGTGGAGGGCGATTTACTTTGGACCATCGGATCTTAGAAGAAGATCGACGACCACGATTTAATTGGAATAATTTCAATCGCAATGGACAAGAGGTGGTTGCAATTAAAAACTGCGATTGCGATTGGAGCGGGATTGTGCGAACCGTCAGATCAACGGGAGAAATCAACGGCAGGGAATGCAATCGAGGGATCGCAATCGCGGCGGATAAAAGGGGTAACGCAATGGAAGTTGTGATTGTGATTGGTAATCAGAAGGAAGGACTTGCGATCAATTGGAGGACGGGAGCAATCAGCAGGGACTTGCGATGCGATCAATCACATCGCAAATATTTGCGATGAGCCGATCAGAGAACTTCAAACAAATGTTGCGATTGAAAATATTTGCGATTAGCGTGGGCTGTCCGATCTTTGTGGTAGATCAACGGTGCAGATCATCTCGCGGGACTTATAGACCAAAGCAATCACATCGGAGTTTTTAAGTCTTTCAAAGGAATTTTAACACTCCGCTCTGGTCTTTCGATGCGAATAGCGCCCAGGCTATAAGCGCTTGGTCTTTGGGTATCGAGCGTATGTGGGGAAGTGGTTGGGGCTGGCGGAAAAAGGGGTTAGGCCCTATTATAATGTTAAAAAGTGGGTTTTTGCCCACTTTCAAAGTATTTAAGGCCGGGAAAGGGGTAACGATAAGGGGAACAAAGGGGAGTTTGGCCCAATCAAAGGGTAAGGGTAGAATTTAAGGGGGATTTTGGGGGGATTTAGAGGGTTAATGGGAAAAAGAGAGGGGTAAAAGGGGATTTTGAAAAAGGGAAAAAAGGGAAAAATAGAGAATTATGCAGAGGTACAAGGGTCAGATAATGGCCTTTTGGAGCACAATTTCTATCTTTCAGCGAGGCTTATTTACTCAAGAACAACAAAGGGAAAAAATATAAGGCAGGTAACATAAAAGGCTTCAAGGATGATGTTTTTTCAAGGGAAATTCATTCCTTGAAGGCTCATAAAACAAATCAGCCCCTTGCTTGCTTGTCAAGGAATTCATAAGGGGCTAACAGTGGCTCCACATGGGGATGGCTTCTTCTTGAAGGAGTCAAGAATTCAAAAAATGATCTTTGGTGTAGGCCGGATGCCTGCTGCTTAAGCCACCTTTCTTCTTTGATTTTCAAGTGCCACAAATAGGATAGATCAGCAAAACATTCCCAACAATCTACCTACCCATCCTACAATTCTCGCATTTTTTCTTCTAGGGTGCATTTGAACTAGCAGACCCTTTACATCATTTATTTTTATAATAGAAAATAAACCTATTCTAAATCTACCCTTATCACTCCATGAGACCATATTAAACTATTGGTATCACATGTTTCTCTACCTAATCTAATATCTGTTGGGATTAAACTATCCAGCAGATTTCTACATTCTACAAATGTAAATTTAAAACAGTTTGGAAATGGATTAGTCGAGTTCAGTTTGTTGTAGATCCAAGGCATAAAGACAATTTCTCATGGAAAGAAATTAAAATCGTAAAACAAATCAAGGCTTGAAACTGCTTTCTGAGTATCTCTTTTCTTTCTTTCGTGGATCAAGTTTTGAGCTTGTTAGGAGTCACTCTTTTTCTTCATTTTAGCTTTGGTTTTGGGCATGTTAGAGCTGATTTTTTCTTTTTCTTTTGTCAGTCGATTTTGAGCATGTTAGGTTTGTATTATTTACTTTTTGGCTCAGGTTTTGATCATATTAGAGCCAATATTTTGCACTTCAGAGGTTCATGTTTTGAGCATGTATGAACCTCTCTTTTCTCTCTGTTTTTTTAAACATTTTTCTCTTTTCTTGAAAACAAAACACTGCAATGGTATGTACAATGGAAATGGAAGCTGGAAATCGGAAGTCAGCAGAAGTAGTGCTTGAGCATCCTGCCATTGACAGGACCCCCAAAAAACTCTGTACCATCTAATTCTTGTAGAAAAAAGGCATTTGGACCCACAATGGCCTGGATGATGTATGGACCTTGCCACAAACTGTCAAACTTGCCGTGATTTCCTTTATCCTCTCTCCTTGAGTCCCACTTCAGAACCTTATCTCCAATTTTGAAATCAGCAGCCTTGGTTCTCTTGTCAAACAATTTCTTTATGTTTCCCTGAACTCTGATAGCTCTGTTGTAGACCTCTTCCCTTGTTTGCTGGAGATAAATTGTTTGATTTATTCTCCTCACCATACTGTCCTCTTCTGTCTGAATCTCTTGGACAAGTTTGATCACTGGTACTCCAAGGATAGTGGGAAAAACTGATTTTGTACCATAGACAACCTGATATGGTGACATGCCAATGGATTTCTTTGTTGTAAGCGTGTCAGCCCACAAGGCATGCACTAACTTGTTATGCCATGACTTTTTGTTCTCTTCCAGCAGCTTTTTGATGATGGCCACTAGGCTCTTGTTTGATGATTCAGCTAAGTCATTACCTTGAGGGTAATAGGCACTTGAATGACCAAGTGCTATTTGATACCTGTGACAAAAATCAACCATTTTCTTGGATCCAAAAGCAACAACATTATCGGTGATTATTTTCCTTGGGCAGCCAAACCGAGAGAGGATATGTCCTTCTAGGAACCTAATGATGGCTGAATCTATGGCATTCCTAGTTGGTATGGCCTCTATCCACTTAGTGAAATAGTATGTGGCTGTTAGGATCCATTTTTTTTGTGCAGAAGAAGCTGGGTGAATTTATCCTATAAAATATAGGCCCCATTGCATAAAAGGACCTTCCACAGTGATGGGTTGTAAAGGGAGGGGGAGGAGTTTTCTCTTGCCTTCAAAGATCTGGCATTTGTGGCAGGAAATTATCATCTTATGGACATCATTGAAGAGTGTGGGCCAATAATAGCCAGCTTTGAGTATTTTGTTTGCAGTGGCCTTCCAGTTCAGGTGGCCTCCACACTCTCTTGTATGGAATTCTTGTTTAATCCTCTCAGCTTCAGCTTCAGGCAAACATTTAAGCAATAGGCCATTTGGATTTTTCCAATATAATTTTTCATTCAGAATGCAATAGCTTCTGGCTTTTAGTTTTAGGAATCTGGCCTTGGTCTTTGACAGTTCAGGTGGAGCATTGAGGTTGGTGAGCACATAAAGGATATCAGAGTACCAAGGAGAGTTCTGGAACTTCTCCTCAACAATGGGATCAGACAGTCCTTCCTGCTCGTCTAAGGAAGCTACCATGTTAATGTCAAGGGCTTGCAGATTCGTTTCAGCCATTAATTTAGCTAAGCCCTGCCCTTTGATCAGTTTTGTGGGTTTTATCTCAAGATCATATTCTAAAATCACAGCAATCCATTTGCCCCTTTTCCCATCTGGGTCTTGGGACAAGATATCTTTGACCACTATGCTAGGCACATAAGCTATGGTGTGGGAATGCAATATGTACACCCTAAAGTCTTTTAAGGCATTGACTAAGGCATAGACCTGTTTTTCCATTATGTTGTATTTCAAGGGTGAATCCC
Source organism: Pinus albicaulis (assembly GCA_034641835.2). NCBI lineage: Eukaryota > Viridiplantae > Streptophyta > Pinopsida > Pinales > Pinaceae > Pinus > Pinus albicaulis. The sequence continues at coordinate 1,708,057,380 of CM076580.1, read as the reverse complement.
TTAGTGCTTTGCTGAAAAAGGCAATTGGTTGTTCCATTCCCTTCCTGGAATTTTTCTCGTTAAAGATCACATCCCACCTGTGATGCTCGCAGGAAAATGAAAAAAGATCAAAGAAATCTTTAGAGAAATCAGTATTAAGTACCGTAATGTAGAGCTTGAGTGAGTGCCAATCTCATCGACCTAAAATATTGTTTAGCTCCACCAACTATTTAACTCAATCTTTCTTCAAAGATGTTAGTCATATTCCTAAGGTGTTCAAATTAGCCTAGGGAATAAACCTCCAAGGAAGTTAATCTTCTCCCTAATGAAGGACTCCGTAACTCCTTGATGTTTCTCGCGTGTGATTTGTAGCATTCCTCAATCTTTTGTGGGTCTATCCTAATTCTTTTCGACTTACCGTGCCAAGAAGCTTTCCTTCGTGTAGCCCAACAGCTCTTTTAGGATTCAATGACAGACCAAACCTTCTACCTTTTTTGAACACTTTTCTCAGATGTTTTAGGTATTCTTCTTCAGTCTTAGAATAGATTTTTATGTCATCCAGGTAAATAACAATGAAGTGTCCTATCTCATCTGAAAAAGCTATATCCATTTATCTTTGGAAGGTTGCACCAGCGTTCATCAGTCCAAAGGGCATTTTTACATACATAAAGATGCCCCATGGAGTGGTAAAAGATGTCTTGAGTTGGTCTTCTGGGATTACCAAGACTTGGTTGTAACCTAAAAACCCATCTAGCAGGGAGATCCTTTTTGAGCCTACTACCGTCTGAAGGATGTGTTCCATTTTTGGCAAAGGGTAATTGTCTTTGAGTGAGGCTCTATTAAGATTCCTGAAATCAATGCATAGCATGATCTCCCCTGTTTTCTTTCTCATAGCCACTAGGTTGGATACGCAATCAGAGAACCTTACAGGTACAATTATGCCTGCCTCATACATATTTTTAATTTCTTTTTCAACTGTAGGCAATTGCTTTGGGTTTATTCTACGGAGTTTTTGTCTAAAGGGCTTCTGATTTTCTTTCAAAGGTATTTTGTGCTGTATGATGTTCGTGTCATAGGCCTTTAAGTCTTCGTAGCTCCAAGCAAACACGTCTACAAATTCCTTGAAAAGGTCGATGTATTTATTTTTCATGTTTGCAGGAAGAGACTTAGCCAATTTAATCATTTTGGGCTTATCTTCTGTGCCTATGTTGCATTCTTCAACATCAGAGTCCGCGTGCTCTATGGTAGGCTTTTTAGCTACATCATCAAAATAAAAAAGGTCTTCTAAAGGCGCCAGGCCTCGAGGTATGTTTCTATCTTTGGCTTGTAGCACCTCTACTTCTTCACTGTCTACGTTTTCACACTCTATGGTTGAATTCCCAGTTTCTTCATTTAAAGCGTTTATTTCTACATCGTGGGGTGTAGTTTCTTCCTCGTATGAGGGTTCCTCACTTAGGCAGCTATCACTAAACATAGAGTCTGAATAAGAAAACTCAAACTCATTTCTGCCTATCAGGAAATATTCAATCTGTTTGTCACCCTCAAAGACCTGCCAGTATTTTTCATTATCTGGCACTGCAGGTCTGAATCTGGTTTGTATTATGATTTGCTGGTCGCTTGGAGTCTTAGGGTATGAACTGGCTAGGCAAGCTAATCCATTTGCAATGGTGTTCTGATTTCTAGGAAAAAACACTAATTCGTATTCAACAAATGTTTTCAATATATCCACAACATCGTTCCTATATGCTCTCAACCTAGGGTGTTTGGCCGTGTATTCACCGTTCACCTGTTTGATAACCAATTCAGAGTCTCCCCGCACGGCTATTCTACGGGCTCCTATTTTCTTCAACAGATTTAAACCCAGGATAAGGGCCTCATACTCTGCAATATTATTGGTACATCTAAAATGCAAATTTTAGGCATGGCTCTCCGCGTAGTCGCTCTCTGTGTTATGTAGCCATACCCCAACTTCGACAGTTCTTCTTGTGCCGGACCCATCGAAACTCATCTCCCACAGGGGTTCACTCTCGGTTTTGTTATCAGTTCTTTCCCTATGGTTGGGTTCGTCGTTACGTTGTGCTATAGGGTTTGCACTAGGCTGTGGGCTGCTTAGTTCTTCGCGTGATGTATGAGTTTGTGAGGGATGACTAGCTAGCTGTTTACCTTCTATTTTTTGCTCACTCTGAGCTTCCATTTCAGTGCATTTTCTATGGTTTCCTTCTTCATTTTCTTCTAAATCCAGGGTGGCCATTGTGTTAAAATCTATGGTCTCAACTCCTCTGTTTGTATCTATGCTTTCTAGTGCTGGCTCTCCCAAGGATTCATCGTTGTAGAAGATGAAAGAGTGCAGATCGGTGTGCACAGAGTATAAAGGAGAATTCTCAGGTTTTTCAGCGCTACTAACCAGAAATTTCATTTGTGCGTCCCTGTACAGTCTTCTAAGTTGGCTAAAAATGGGGATTGTGGCATATGCCCCATCCATCTGCATTGTGCCTTGCAGCTTGGCTCCCCACGATCTAGATAGTAACATGCCATACTTAGGTGGCACATCTGCCACCACAATATCCATGACCATACATTTAGCTGGGATTTGGGTCAAGCTCACACATAAATCTTTGATCAGGCCAAGGCACTTTACTCTGCTAGAGTCGAATGAATATAGGTCTTTGTAAGGTCGGGTTATCTCCAGGCCTAGCCTTTCCATGACTACCTTAGGCATTAGGTTATGTGATGCTCCAAAATCATGCATTGCATTATGAAGAATCTTGTCATGAATGTTGAGACTGATATAAAAAGGTGGAACTACCCCCTCCTGAAAATTCCCTTCAATCTTTGGACCAAACAGAAGGGCTGGCTAATCATTTCTTAGATTTACAGTGTCACTATTTTCACCTAGGTTCAAATCTTTCAAAATTTGGCCTTTATATACATCCTGAGTGGCTAGCTCAGAGAGTGGTATAGAGATTTTAATTTTCGCAATATCACTTTCCAGGTTGAAAGTAGACTGACTCTTTGGAATGTTCAACTCTGTTTTGTCAGCCACTACCTTAGAGGCAGAATCAGTGTGCTAATTATCGTTATGTATAGTGTTTGTGACAGCTTTATCAGGAGCACTAACTGCAGTGCTAGTGCTGCTAGTTGGTTTACCTTGTGTATCATTGTTTTGGTTATCTTTTTCTTTGTTCTTTCCAGAACTCTGGGCTGTTGATTTGTTACTTTCGGCAGTCACTTTAGAAGTTTTCTCAGGTCTTTTCTTAAGGGTGGCCTCAGGAGTCTTAGTTCTTTCTTCTGAGTTCATATTGTTTGACCTGCATGATGGCATCTTCAAACCCAAGTCTATAATCATCAGATTCTGATCTTTCCTCATCCCAATATGAGGGTGAGGGCTGATCTTCTTCTATGTAATAGTTATGGATTGAATCCTCTGTTTCAAACATGTTTATTGTGTTCCCTTCATACGCTTCTATGATTCCCTCATCTTCATCAAGAAAGTTCTCTTGAAATGGGGGTATAACCTGTCGATCTGATTCTGTTTTTCTGTTGGGAGTGTTATTGTTTCTTCTAAAGTTTTGTTCTCGTGGCTTCGTTCTGATTGTTAACTATGACAACCATTTTTTCCATCATTTGCTCAGTCTTCCACGTTTTGAGGAATATTTATTTAACCGATGAAGGGTTACAAGGCTGCCTCATAGGTTACCCTCTTCCCCGCCTGAATTTTTCTTTTTCACCTGGATTAGCCTTTGTACTCACTCCATTCTTTTGCATGTCTTCCAACGTGTTGTAATTCCCCTCTCCATGTCGGTAGGCCATGTCACATCAAAGCCTCGTGGATACTCATCTGCTGTTTTTCTGTGAGGTTTTGTGTATGGGAAAAAAGAGCATTGTAAACACTTTTAAATCTCGTTGTGTAATCATGGACACTCTTCCCCACGTTTCTTTTAAGGCTCATATATCCTGCTAGGAGTTGGTGAGGGTTGGCCTTAGCTTCCCATTGTTAGAAAATTAAATATTACAGAGCAATGAAACACATAAAATATGCGGAAAATACAAGCACACAAAACACATAAAACCAGATAGACAGAGATATACGTGGTTCACCCAGTTTGGGCTACGTCCACCCCAAACAAACAAATTCTTCCTTCCTATTATCCAAGAAAATGAAGAGACAAAACCTACAACATCCACCGTAATATCTTTCCTGCTCTCTCTCTCGCCCTCTCTATTTATCGCTCCGTAATACACTCATAATACACAAACCGCAATACAATACCCTCATATATACAAGGGGTTGCCTTCTAGGGAAAAACCCCACTTAAACATAACTTCTACCGTCGCATCATTTTCCTATGAACGTTCCAGATGACGTAACACACACTTACAAGGCACTACATCCGTTTTTGGTCGGGGCGCCGCCCCACCCCTCGCCGTGGGCGCTCGCTGCCTCATCGACCTCAGCCTTAGCTGCTCTCATTGGGATTGGGAAGCATTGCCATCCCTTTTAAGGTACAAGGGTCCAATGCTGTGATACAAAGTAAACAAGATAATCAGGCTCCACAACCAACACCCATTTGTTTACGAAAGTCTGATATAGAGATGTAAGATCATTAATGCTACCCAGAGGTAGGCCTATAAACCATTTCTTCACATCACCCCCTAAGCTCTGGGCAAAGAATCTCATTTTGACTGTATCGTCATCTATTTCCATGTAGTCAAAAGAATCTTCCATCCTATCTACATGGTATTGGGCTGTGGTAGACTCTTTAGCAGTGAAATGTGGAATCTTTGATTGATAGTCATTGGGTAAGGGTACTAGAGGCTAAGGTAAAAACAGAGGTGCATACCAGGCTGCCATGACGATGTTTTGATGAGGTAAAGGGTTGGCTTGAGCAGCTAGTATATGGATGATAGGGATATTACGACCAGCAAAGGACTGATGATCAAATTTAGGGTGACCGAGCCCCAAGTTCTGAATGAAGTGTATATCAGGAGGTGTAGATGGAGGGGTCTGTCTATTCCCAAGGTGCTTACCACTTTGAGGTGGTGAACCAGGAAGCTCAAGGTCTGGCTGGTCTAGAACACTGAATGACCTAGTTCTTGGTAAACTATTTTGAGTGCCTAGGTCAAAAAATGGGTTTGATAGAGCTGTGAAGTTTTCTGGTGTGTATTTAGCTCTATGGATGTGGCTGGAGATAGTTGATTTTTTATGTGTAGGAGATCCCTTGAGGATGCAATCAGGGTTGTCAACTATTTCAGGTGGGTCTGGGTTAGGGTAGGCTCTTTTGTGAATGGTTCTGAAAGCCAGAGTTTTGTTTTCTAACCAAGCAGCTTAACCCTACTTGTTACTTCTATTGTGGTTGATGTTGTAATGGAGGCTGGTCTCCCGGTGGAGTCTTATGTGAAACCAAGATAATTAGCAGGCCTACTGATAACCAGTGGAGTCTTTAAATATTTTAGGAAGATTAGAGTCACCAGGTGGAAGGTTTAGGATGTTTTTGGAGGGTACACTGTACACCACAGTGCTTATGAGATGTCTCCCTTCAAGGATATCTTCCAAACACAGCAAAATATAACCAGAGATTGACTGGGAGGGCATTTACCAGCTATGTCACCTCTGAAAGAGTGTGAGATCTGGAGGCTACCTGGCCCTTTCCAGACTCTGTCTAAGAACTTGGGGAACACAAAAAAAGGTGTAGAGTTTGATCTGTGAATATGAATGCTTAACTTCCAACCTAACCAGAGATTCTGGGTTCGATCCCCAGCGGAGTCGCCATTACGTTGGGGTTCCCATGTTTTGGCCAGATTGGCAAGACCAAAAGATGAGACAACATCAAACCACTTTCAGACCTCAGTATCTAGCCCTCCTAGGTCCAGAGAGGGATCTTTCTATGATTGTCAAAGGTAAATGTCTTTAAGGCTCAAAGGTTAAGATATTAGGCTAGTTATAAGCACAAGGTTTGTTTGTTTGATTTGTTTTGATTTGGTTGTTGGGAATCAAGAATGAAGGTTTAAATATAAGACAAGGCAAGGCAAAGAATATTTTAGGCGAAGAGAGATAAATTCAGATAGTATTCAAGACCATTGGGCAAATGGAGTCAAGAAAGGGTTTACTTGCTGTTTAATATGTAGGCTTTCAATTGGGCTAGTCATCTAAAGCATTAGATCCTAAAAATATAGGTGGAGTGAAACAATCAGGAAAGAAAGTGGAAGAATGAGGGTAAACCAATTTGTGTCTATAGATCAGGTCAGAGGTCATTTAACTCCATACCTGCTTGGACATACTCTTAGGCAACTCTCAAATAAGGGCAAGGAACAACTTGAGGAGAACTTAGATAGGTTTAATTAACTGAAAAGGATCCTAGTGAGACAGAGATAGAGTTCTACACTCCCATTGTTCCCAATTCATTCAATTAAACTCTAACAAGAACATGTAAGAAGCAGATTCATTAACTCATACATCAGCTAGCAGGCAATAACATCCACTACACTGGTTAAATTAACTGAAACTAATTCTTAGATAACACATTTAGCAAAAACATTAAGAAAAGGAGAGCAGAAGCATAGGGTGCCTAACAAGGGCAAATCCTATGCCAGATTTCTGATGCAAGCTAGAAGAACTGAAATGGAATGAAATAAAACACAGAGATAGAAAAACATCACTGCAGCTTTAGATCAGGATCCAAAGAAATGTGATTGTCATATTAAGAGCAACACCAATCAGGTACAACATTTGTCAATAGCTTGAAATTAAGTTTGAAGATATACTCCTTAGCCTATCTTACAACTTTACACAGTGAGCATGCCTCAAGAGAAAAGCTTGCAATTCTCAGATATCTCATCAACAACCTTTACAATAATTTTCTCATGAGTTTTATAGCAAAAGATGAGCCGAGGAGGCAGGTGCAATACTAAATGAAGCATTAAACTCATAAAAGAAATAAGGCCTGAAGCCCATTCTATTTTAACTCTTGTGCATTGATCTCTGGCATTCTTTGGGTGAATGAATGATCCTCTTTAGGCTTCCAATTACTCTGATATGACCCTGATGTACACTGGCTTGTAGTACTCTGTAGTACTTTTGGAGAATGAGAAAAGGGTGAGTAAATGGTGGAGAAAGTCCGCCATACCGTATAAAAAATGTTCTGATGGCTTTGGACTGTGGTTAAGGTGGAAATATTCCCTAGAGCATGGCATAGAATAAAAGCAGTATGGGAAACCTGTCCTTTCCTGGAGAAAAACATTCTGCTGGTGTAGAAAACCTGCTATATATTAATTTCTGCACATCCGTATCCTCTATGTGGTCTATGATGTCTTTGACCTGGTAGCTTGCCTTGAAAAACTTGGTTTAGGCTCAAATCTTCTATTTTGTGCCTCATACTCTCTATCGCTTCATTTATATCTATGTCGGTGAAAACTTGTCGCTGTATCAAAACTGTGTAATCATGGCGGCGTTTCACCTCCTATACCCTACAAAAACCCACTACTGTGTTAAGAAATCCATGCACGGAGGAGGTGGATGGTTGCGGAGGATGGGAAGAGTGGTAGCGCGGCAGTGGTGAAATGGTGTTTTTACATGAAATAATGGTGAAAATGCATTGGTATGGTGTTAACAGCGAAACAATAGGGTTTGATGGAAGAACGCGTGTGAACCGTTTGATCGTGGTCTGGAGACAAAGATCAACGGCGGAGATCAGAACAACGGGATGATATATGAAATAGGGTGGAATGAACATGAAATATTAAACCTTAGTGTAAAATGCGAAACTTTGGATATGAATGGAAATACAAAGGAAATGTAATGAAATGCTATGAAATGCTATGAAATGCGATCGGAATGATCGTACGAGGTGGGACCCGGCATGGTGGAGGGCGATTTACTTTGGACCATCGGATCTTAGAGGAATATCGACGGCCACGATTTAATTGGAATAATCTCAATCGCAATGGACAAAAGGTGGTTGCAATTAAAAGCTGCGATTATGATTGGAGCGGGATTGCGCGGACCGTCGAATCAACGGGAGAAATCAATGGCGGGGAATGCAATCGGGGGATTGCAATCACGACGGATCAAAGGCATAATGCAATGGAAGTTGCGATTGCGATTAGGGATCAGAGGGAAGGACTTGCGATCAATCTGAGGATTGTGCGATGCGATCAATCGGAGGACGGGAGCAATCGGCGGGGACTTGCGATGCGATCAATCGCATCGCAAATATTTGCGATGAGCCGATCGGGGAACTTCAAACAAATGTTGCAATTGAAACGATTTGTGATTAGCACGGGCCGTCTGATATTTGTGGTAGATCAATGGTGCGGATCACCTCGTAGGACTTATAGACCAAAGAAATCACATCGGAGTTTTTAAGTCTTTCAAAGGAATTTTAACGCTCCGGTCTTTCGATGCAATTAGCGCCTAGGCTATAAGCGCTTGGTCTTTGGGTATCGAGCGTATGTGGGGAAGTGGTTGGGGCTGGCGGAAAAAGGGGCTAGGCCCTATTATAATGTTAAAAAGTGGGTTTTTGCCCATTTTCAAAGTATTTAAGGCCAGGAAAGGGGTAACGATAAGGGGAACAAAGGGGAATTTGGCCCAATCAAAGGGTAAGGGTAGAATTTAAGGGGGATTTTGGGGGGATTTAGGGGGTTAATGGGAAAAAGAGAGGGGTAAAAGGGGATTTTGAAAAAGGGAAAAAAGGGAAAAATAGAGAATTCTGAAGAGATACAAGGGGCAGATAATGGTTTTTTGGAGCACAATTTCTATCTTTCAGCGAGGCTTATTGACTCAAGAACAACAGATAGAAACAATATAAGGCAGGTAACATAAAAGGCTTCAAGGATGATGTGTTTTCAAGGGAAATTCATTCCTTGAAGGCTCATAAAACAAATTAGCCCCTTGCTTGCTTGTCAAGGAATTCATAGGGGGCTAACATCTTGTGTATTTACCGTGCTCACCATTTTTGAGTTTAACACTCACCAATTTCTTAACCAAGCATATCTTATCTTTCCAAATATGAACCATCGTAGACTTTTTCATTTCATAAATTATGGGTAGTTGATATAGAGCACACAAAGGTGTTATGGTGTTACAAAGGGAAACTAGGATTAGAGAATAATTCACTTGGTAAATGCGATAAAAACCGTAATTAAATATAATTGGAATCAACTGTAAAATTATTAAACTTCACATGCAATACTTAAATTCATGAAAGGTGGAAAGTACAAAAAATTGAATTCTAGGCACATTTTCCAATTTCCATGTTAGTATGTAGTTGCTCGAGAATTATTGGTAGCACAATTTGATTTCTATGAGTAGTGAGTTGGTAGTTTTTATATTTTTTACATCAACTAGAGAACAAAATCCCATAAGGAACAAAGAATGTGCACTAAGGAGATTACCAAGATGACTAGATTCTGGATGACATGGAGGGTAAGCACATGTGGTGTAACAACCCTCGTCAAAATTCCATGTAAATAAAGTTAATAAAGGAAAAATAATAACCAACGTCATGGGACACGTATTCCAAGTTGAATGTTGAATAAAGCATCCTAGTGTGGTTTTTCATTTGGTTTATTATGGATAAAGGAAATTGAGAAAGGCAATGGAAAAGGCTTGGGAAAGACAAGAGGCATTAATTGGCATTTTATTTATGAAAATAAAGGAACGTATTAGAAACGGAAGGTGGAAGGTCACATGTTTCATGTGAGGATGAAAATGAAGGAAACTAAAGGAAAATTGAATAAATTAGAGGCCTCATTGATAAAAAGGCATTTAAGGATCATTTGGTACCTTTTTGTCAGTTCAGTTTTGGAGCTCTCTCTCTATTCTCTCTCTCACACTATTGGACACTTATATAATTCTTGGAGAGCTCTAGCAATGTATCAAGGAAAGAAAAGGAAGGAAAAGGAAGGAAAATGGAAGCAAATATAAATAAAGGAATGTCAGGATCAAGAGGATATAGTGGTATTGCTTGTAGGTATTGATTTTCATGTGTGATTTCCTTGCTAGATTTGGCATGCATGGTACATGCATGTGTGTATTTGGTTCTCTTGTTGTCATTGGCATGGTTATTTCTAGGTGTGAAAATGTTCTTCAACCATTCCTTGCCATTTCTAGATAGCCATGGTGTGATGTGCTCTCTTTTACTTGGTTAAGTTGGATTGTCAGATGGTTTCAAAACTGAGTGGGGTGGTCTCTAAAGAAGAACACAAGGCATAGTAATCCCTGGACCGGTGAAGGTGGCTGATGGGCCTTAAAATTAGACATAAATTAAGGCCCATATAACCTTTCCTAGGCACAAAAATGCTATACTAAATCTCTCCTTCTACACTTAATAATGTTTTTTTAGCTTTAATATGTTCTTAGGAAGGTTTAGAGGTAATTGCATATTATGTTCCTAATATTATTTATTTTTGTAGAATATTGAGAGAATATGGAGTAAATAATGAATGAGATAATATGGGGACTTTCTCCCTACTACAGGAGGATCAATATTGGATTATAAATGAGCAATATATAATTAAATTATTTCACAAATTCTAGAGCTTTAGTGATTGAGAAAATCTAGGAATGTGCTCCCTGTCATTTAATGCAGATTCCTAGTGTTGAGAACGAGATCCACTATTTGAGGGATTTTTGAGGGGGAAAATTCCTCCTTTCAAGGAGAATGCTTCCTCGTCACTTTGTATAATTACCAATTCGAATTTTCCTCTAGGGAAATGCATTTCTTAGCCTTATTGTGGAGAAAACTTATTATTTTGGAACTCCACATTCATTTCTATCAGGGATGTACTTGGATTGATTCAAATAATGGAGTTTGGTGAAATTTTTATCTTTTAAAGATTGGTTTCTTTCATAGGAATCTGAGTTTCCTTGGGATTTTCCATCCTAGGAGCCTCGGATCCCTCTTGTAAAATTTATTTATTTCCTTTGAATGTATTTTTCAGCTGCATCTCTTATTTTTTCATTTACCATTCATGCTTATTTTATTACAGGTTACATTGGTTAAATTATTTAAGAGAGTTTTTTTGTAGGTTATTTACATATTCACAAGAATGATTCATCCTTATAATAGCTTTGAAAATTCATATTCATCATTGAGCTACTTGGATTGGTCTACTAGTTCACAAATCTAGAATAATTTTTGGAAATCCCTTGTAGTAAAATAGTAGTAATTTTATGCTATTTTTAAGAACATGTTAATGAGCTTAATTTGTGTTTTTTCCACTTGTATTGGGTCATAAAAAAATTCAAGTTAATAACAAAATTTACCCCATATAATTTTCACTGGATTAGGTTAGGCATTCAGTAGGTTAACTAGCTCACTAGTTCTTGACTCGTTCCATTTTTTATAGTATTTTTCTGCTATTTTTTACCACGTGTTAATAGGGGTATTTTTGAGTGATTAAAATTTTAATGGAGTCCTAAGACATCATACTTAATAAAAAAAAATTTCCCATCCCATTTTCATTTGATTTATTTGTGAATTCGACAAGTTATCTCACTCATATAACAAAGCATGGCCTCTTGTAGCACCTCTTGTAGAGCTATTGTAGCACGAGAAAAATTGACCATATCTGCTCCAAAAGCCTATTTTTTGCCTCTTATACTTGAATAATGACCCATAGTCTCCAAAACCATGATTGAGTAAGACCAAAAACCTCTTAAACCTTGCCTCCTGTCCATTGCAATTCACCTCTGCAATTATGGTTAGTGGACAAATTCACGACTTGAAAAGCATAATGATGATTTTCATGATTACTTTATGAAGCACCTCATGAAATTTGTTGACAAAATCTATCTTCAATGCAGTGATTGAAGAATGATTTCATTTTTTGCATACATAATAAGTTATGGTTTCTATTTCCAACACTGTTATTTATATTGCATAGACTAGGCTTCCTTTTGATGTACCATTTATACTCTACAAATAGGTTAATGTTTACATTTTTGCAAATAGTATGAAAATTTACATTCATGAAAAGTATAATAATATTTCATTTATGAAAAATTAACTAGGATTTCCTCTCCGTGAAAGTAATTAGGTTTTGTTTCTGCAAATAGTGTAACATTTCCATTTCTGCAATTAGTTTAGGCCTGGATTTCATGGCATTCACTTCATTACATCAGATCAATGAAAGAAGGACACATTTCATGTTGCCAATATAGTGCTGAAACCTCTAAAGTTTGTACGAACCCCGGGTTGATAATTTAAGTTAGTAGCCTTGAGAGTTGCAGCATTCTTGTTATACTACTAGGGCTCATCACCTTTTGGTGCCGTTTTTGAGGAGGTATCAAAGTATGCATTATTTTCTTCCTTAGTTGATTAATCTATTTTAATTTCTGCAAAAACACACAAAAATTGAATTATTCCTCTTTCATTTCAAATATATAAAATTGCATTGCATTAGTGTTTTCATTCAAAAAAATCATAAAAAAAAAATCTTCAATACCACACCCCCGGCTTTATCATGTGGTATAGTGAGAGCCACAATACCATCTACTTTTTCAAGTAGAAGAAGAGGAGGTGACAATGCAGGTAGGAGAAATGGATGGAGATGATGACAATGAAGAATATCCTCTTGGGTTTCTCATTCAAGATATTGATTTCAGTGTTCTTATGAAGAACATCCCTCCATATTTCCTTCCCAACTTCCATGGTATGAGGTCAGAAGATCTGAAAACCTTTCTCGTTGAATTTTAAATACTTTTTAGATCTTATGGTTACTTATTAAAAACTCAAAAATTGAGATTGTTTCTGGAAACATTGAAGGATAAAGATCTCAAATGGTGCATGAGTTTAGGGACTAATTCAATAATATCATGGAATGATATGAAACATATATTTGTAGAAAAGTATAAATATCATGATCTTAAAGAATAAATATTTAGAATGACTCAAAAAGAAGATGAGAACCTTGAGGATCTAATAGAGAGATTTATGTATAATGTTAAGAAGGAAAAATTACATCTTTTAGGATTTGACACACTAAAAACCCTCTTAATTAGAAAAATTGTAGATGAGTGGATTAATATCCTTGATCACGTGAGTAGAGGTGATATGCATTGATTATCATTTGAGGAAATTTGTGAAATATGCAAGAGCATATTAAGAGGAAGGGGAAGAGTAATTTAATCAACATCAAGATCTGTAAGTCAATATGAGCATGGAAATTGACTTGATAACTTTAAGACATAAATTATTAGCAATATAAGAGAACAAGTAGAAATGTTAAGCGTGCAAGATAAGCAAAAAAAAGATATTGATATTTTTGTTGTCCATGCAGAATCACATGCTATTAAATATTGCCCATCATTACTGAGGTTGAAATAAGTTTAACAAGAGTAAAATGGAACAATACAATCACCAAATCATCTATGTTATGTAGCTTCAAGAAGACCATGGCATCCTAGTCAACCTGGAATGATGCAGGAACCTAATTCAAAATTTCAAGGTTATGCACATACATCTCAAAGTAATTGGAACACATCCTTTCCTTGGAAACCTTGGCCATCTCAACCCTAGAACCAATCTTGGAAACAAGGTTGGAAAGAACCATATTGGAGAAATCCATAATATCCTCAATATTTTCCTCAATATCCTCCATACCCAAATCCATGATATCCTTACCATCCACCGCCACCACAACCACAACCCCAACCACATCCAGATCCATTCCCACTAAACTGCCTGTACCACCATTTCCAAACCTAAAAATTGAAGTAACTCATCCCACTTACAATTATGAGGTAAAACACTTGCAAACAACTCCTCTTAATCTAAATGGTATTCATATTAGATCAGGAAGAGTATTGCAAAAAATATATTTTCCTGATGTCATTGAAGAACAACATCTAGACGAAGAAGATACAAAAGAATCATGTATCACATTTTATGGAGAGAAACCATTAGAGCCTCAGATTGAAGAGTTTTTGTTATGGTTTATGTGTGCAAGGGAATAATCAGCAAAACATATCAGATTTGAATGACATAGAAAAATAATACATGAACAGTGATTCATATGAGCAAGAGAACCAAGTGCATCAAAACTGTATTGAGGTTTGGTTCCAGAAAATCAACAAGATGGAGCATCACTCTCTTCTTCAACAATGTTAGATATCATCAAAATCAAAGCATTTCGTCTCTAATATTCAGGTACATGTAAAATCATATGTTTCGAGCCTACACATGAGTTTATTTGTCATATTGTTACACACATGCCTCCATTGGACGTATTCCTACACTTGAAAGAGATTTTATTTTTCAAGTAGAGTAGGATAGCAAAAAAAAAAGAAAAAAAAATGGAAAAGAATAAAATCTCAGGCGAAAACCTCTTTTGAGGCACCTAAGATTGAATCACTGATTGAAAATCTCCATAAGTCCGTCAATGGGTTGAAAAAAATATAAAATAAGAGAAAAAGAAAATATCATAATTGAAAACCTCCTTTGAGGTGCCTAGGCAGACCTACTAGTTGAAAACCTCATTGAGGAAGCTAGTAGGGCTCGGAAAAGAAAAAAAAATGAAAAAATGAAAAGAAAAAAAACTTTGCCCCATGTATCTCTCTCTAATGAATGCAGATGCTCTCCAACCTTTGCAAGCAACAAGAACAATTTAGCATGAAAATAAAAAATTAATCAAAAACCTAGTCAAAGGAAGTCAAACTTGGGCTTCTCCTCATTTTCCCATATGCTCCAACAGGACCAAGGTCATGTAAATACATCACCCTCATCCATTTCCAACATCCACCCATAATTTACAAGCCTTTCCCATTCATTTCCCTCGTTGTACTAAAATTCCATAGGAAGGTTTTGTTTTGCTACAGGAGGGCAAAATACACACGGCATAAATTGTTTTTACAATATCTCAAAAACCGTGCATCAATTGGATGATATATTTCATGGGGAGATGCATATAGATGAAGGTAACATGATATAGGAATTTCAAAAAATTCCAGTGCACACTTTTCAAGAAATTTCCCTTCATCACCTACAACCATTTTTATTTTTTGTCAATATTTGTGCATTTGTTGGCCAATAGTTTTGGGTGCGAGATGCATAAGGATGATGGAAACATTCTCACCAAATTTTAGATCGATAAAATATACCATCTAAGAGATATTAATAAAATAATTATGTTATATGAACATTCCAAAATTGCTACAAGAGTGACCATAATTGCTACAGGAGCATAATTGGCATGGAAAAAGGGTTCAAATCTTATGGTTTTCATCTACAAACAAGAGGAGGGGTCCACTGTTAGAAAATTAAATATTACAGAGCAATGAAACAAATAAAATATGCAAAAAACACAAGCACACAAAACACATCAAACCAGAGAGACACAGATATACGTGGTTCACCTAGTTTGGGCTATGTCCACCCCAAACAGCTAGTCCTTCCTTTCTATTATCCAGCAAAAATGAAAAGACACAACCTACAGCAGTTCCACTGTAATATCCTCTGTTCTCTCTCACAGTCTCCCTCTCTATTTCTCGCTCCGAGAATACACATACAATACATAGCCACAATATAATACCCTCATAAAAGAGAGGGGTTTCCTTCTAGGGAAAAAAACCCTAAACTAAACATAACTTCTACCATCAGATCATTTTCCTAATGAACGGCCCAGATTGACTAGAAATTACTATACTTTTACAAGGCAATTTTACATCTGTTTATAGCTTCGGGAGTGCTACCCCCGAAAACCCCCGCCAGGGGGGGGGGCTCCATAAAGTCGTTGCCGCCCCCCCTGGACCCCCCACGGCGGCGATTAATTTACGGGCGGCGTTGCCGCCCCATTTAAGGTACAGGGGTCTAATGCTATGATACAAAGTAAACAAGATAATCAGACTCCACACCCAACAATCTCCCACTTGGAGACTGATTGTAGCAACTCCACCACTGCTTCATTTGCTGGACAATGAATCCTCTTTGGACCTGGTTGTTTCTCATCTTCATTGTCATCCTTGAAGACCAATTGAAACTGAGCACATTCTCAGTTTCTCCCTGGTTACAAATTTTGTTAGCATATCTTCAAGATTCTGGCTAGTGTGTATCTTTTCCAGCTTCAACTCTCCATCTTCCAATACTGACCGTATGAAATGGTACTTGAGATGTATGTGTTTAGTCCTGGAATGAAATGCTGAGTTCTTTGCAAGATGAATAGAACTTTGGCTATCACTGTATAATGTGCCCATGTCATGCTTCTTACCCAATTCACCCATAAACCTTTGTAACCAAATTATTTCTTTACTAGCCTCTGTAGTAGCAACATAATCTGCTTCTGTTGTTGAAAGTGAAACAACACTTTGGATTTTTGAAACCCAAATGATAGCTATTCCACCTACAGTAAATACATATCCTATAGTGCTCCTCCTGTTATCTCTGTCACCTACCATATCTGCATCAACATATCACTATAGAGCAATGTTTGAACCATCAAAGCATAACGCTTGATTTGTGGTACCTCTCAAATATCTGAGAATCCATTTTACTGCCATCCAATGTTATTTTCCTGGATTATTCATGTACTTGCTTACAACTCCCACTGCATGTGAAATATCAGGCCTTGTGCAAACCATTGCATACATTAAGCTTCCAACTGCTGATGCATATGGAACTTTAGACATATAATCCATGTCTTCTTGGGTCTTTGGGCACATCTCCTTACTAAGTTTGAAATGGCTAGCAAAAGGTGTAATAACTGGTTTTGCATTGTGCATATTAAATCTTTTCAACACCTTTTGTATGTACTCATTCTGAGATAGTGTTAATTTTCTATTTTTCCTGTCTCTAGTTATTCTCATACCAAGGATCTGTTTTGCAGCTCCCAAATCCTTCATTGAAAATGAATTTGCCAATTTTTGTTTGAGCACATTTATTTCCTTCATGTTAGACCCTGCAACAAGCATGTCATCTACATATAATAACAATATGATATAGCTGCCATCAGTTTGCTTTTTCAGATAAACACAATGATCAAAGTGACATCTAGTATAACCTTGTTCAAACATAAACTTGTCAAATTTTAGATACCACTGCCTTGGAGCCTATTTTAAGCCATACAAGCTCTTCTTTAACCTGCACACCAATTTTTCTTTCCCTTTGACCTCATATCCTTTTGGTTGTTGCATGTATATCTCTTCCTCCAAATCTCCATGGAGAAATGTTGTCTTTACATCTAACTGTTCAAGATGTAAATCTTCCGCTGCTACAAGACTTAAGATAGTTCTGATTGAATTCATCTTAACAACATGAGAAAATATTTCATCAAAATCAATACCTTTCTTCCGTGCAAACCCCTTCACCACAAGTCTAGCTTTGTACCTCTGTTTTCCTCCATCTTCTTCCTTCAGCCTGTAAACCCATTTATTCTGCAATGTAGTTTTACCTGCAGGAAACCTGACTAAGTCCCAAGTCTAGTTATGCATTAAGGAGTCCATCTCTTCTTCCATGGATAGCTCCCACTTCTTCCTGCTTTCAACCTGCATTTCTTCTTCATAACATTCAGGTTCACCAGAATCAGTCAGCAATAAATAATATAATGAAGGAGAGTATCATTCAAGGGGTCTACTTATCCTGGTAGATCTTCTAACACCACTTTCAGGTGTTTGAGGTGCCTGATGCTGTTGTGGTGGTTGCTGCTGTTGTGGTTGTTGATTATTATTATTTTCAGGAACCTTTACTTTTTTAGTTATCTCATCAAGAACCATGTATTCCTTGCTTTCTTTTTCCTGTTTCTTTTCCTGCAACTGATTCTTATACAATACCTTTTCATTGAATATTACATCTCTGCTCCTAATGATTTTGTGATTTTCATAATCATATAAGCGATAACCAAAATCATTAACACCATATCCAATAAAGGTACATTTCTTTAATTTTGCCTCAAGATTTGTTCTATTTTCTTTATTAATATGGACAAAAGGCCTCACAACCAAAAGGCTTTAAAAAGGAGTAGTTTACCTTTTTACCAGTCCATTCTTCCTCTGGAATACCACCATCCAAGGAACTTGAAGGCCCTCTGTTTATTAGATAAACAACAGTATCTACAGCATCTTCCCAAAATTGTAAGCGCAATCCTGCATGCAATCTCATGCACCTTTCACGCTCCATGATTTTTATGTTCATCCTTTCTGACACACCATTTTCTTGTGGTGTTCTTGGAACTGTCTTCTCTCTACGAATTCCATGCTCTGAACAGTACCTATCAAACTCTTTGCTGCAATATTCACCTCCATTGTCTGATCTGAGACACTTCAACTTCTTTTTAGTCTCAATCTCAACCAAAGCTTTCCATTTCTTGAAAGTATCAAATATATCAGATTTATTTTGAATACAATAAATCCAAGTTTTTCTAGTTGCATCATCAATAAACATAACATAATAGCGAGAGCCACCGAGATATGATACCTAAGCAAGTCCCCATACATCTATATGCACAAGCTCCAATTTTTCACTCTTCTTTTCTTTCCCAAATCTGAGAAATCTGAATCTCTTTTGTTTTCCATAAATGCAATTTTCAGAGACATCCAAATCAACTTTCTTCAAACCTGGCAACAAATTTCTTGAGTGAAGAATCTTCATCCCCTTTTCACTCATGTGTCTGAGCCTATGATGCCCTAATGCTACATCTACTCCTTTGGAAGTTAAAGCATTAACAGAGTTAGAAATACCATTGCATAAATACAATGTACCAACCTTTTCTCCTTTTGCTATTACCAGGGCTCCTTTGGTGACCTTCCAAGTTTTATCTGTGAAAGTTGTCACACAACCTTCACCGCCTAACTACCCTGTTGAAATCATATTTTTCTTTAGATCTGGAACATGCCTTACCTCCTTTAATATCCATTGGTTTCCATTCTACTATTTTACAATAACCTTACCCATTCCAACAATTTTACAGGGTTTATCATCACCCATACAGACTTGTCCAAAATCTCCTTGAACATAGTCATGAAAATATTTATTATCAGGTGTGGCATGGAATGAGGCCCCTGAATCTACAACCCAAGAATCAGTAACATTTTTGAAAGAAAGAATCAAAGCATCTTGTAACACATCACCTGTCACATTTGCTTCATGATTGTTTTCTTGCTCTGTGTCTCCTTCTTTTCCCTTACGAGATCTACAGTCTTTCTTTACGTGTCCTTTATTTCCACATTTCCAGCACACTATCCCCGATCTGGACTTGGATCTTCCTTTTCTTGATTTACTGTGATATCTTGAGCTCTTTCCTCTTTCCATTCTCCTTCCCCTAGACTCTGCACTCAAAGCATTACCCGATGTCTCACCAGAGCTTTTCCTTCGCATTTCCTCGCTAAGGGTAACACCGACAACATCATCAAACTTTAAAGTACTATATCTAGAGACAGAGTTAATAATGGCCATTACTAAACCATTCCAACTCTCTGGAAATGAGCACAAGAATGACAGAGCTCTAAATTCATCATAAAAGTTTACCCCTACAGAACTTAACTGACTGGTAACTGTATTAAAATCATTTAAATGGTCTGCAACAGATCCACCTTCCGACATCTTCATATTAAATAGTCATTTCATAAGAAATACCTTGTTTGAGGCCGAGGGTTTTTCATATAGTTTCGCCAATGTCTGCATCAAACCCTCTGTTGTTGTTTCCTTCGAAATATTCAAGGCAACTGACGCCGCAAGGCACAACCGTATTGTTCCAAGTGCCTTTCTATCGAGAATGTTCCATTCCGCGTCTGTCATGGCCGCTGACTTCTTTGTTTTTCTTCTTAATGGTAGGTTTAGATATTTCTGATACAAATAATCTTCCATCTACATCTTCCACAGTGGGAAGTTTTGGCTGTTAAAATTCTCGACCCTAAACTTACCATCTTCCGCCATTGCTACCACTCGAACCAGGAACCCTTCTTTCCTGCGAGTTTATCAGCCAAATATACCTTCGGCTTTGATACCAGTTGTTAGAAAATTAAATATTATAGAGCAATGAAACACATAAAATATGCGGAAAACAAAAGCACACAAAACACATAAAACCAGAGAGACACAGATATACGTGGTGTTAGCCCCCTATAAATTTTTGACAAACAAATAGGGGGCTAAAATGTTTTTGAGCCTTCAAGGAATGCATTTCCTCTGAAAACACATCATCCTTGAAGTCTCCTGTGCCTTTTCCTTTGATAAAATTCCCTCTGTTGACTCCTTGTATAAAGTCTCACTGATTGCAAAAGCTATGCTCCAAAAGGCCTACATTTATCACTTGTATCCCTGCAAAATGTCCCTTTTTCAACCCTTTTCCCCCTTTCTTAAAGTCCCCCATTTTACCTCCTAATCCATCCCTAAAACCCCCTTAAACCTTCTAAGTCACTTTCTTTCCCCTCTCCAAACCTTTAAAAACCCTTATTGCCTCTACCGTTACCCTTCCCTGGCCTTGAATCTCACTAAAAATGGGCCAAAAAACCATGTTTTCCATACATGT
Organism: Pinus albicaulis; assembly: GCA_034641835.2. Taxonomy (NCBI): domain Eukaryota; kingdom Viridiplantae; phylum Streptophyta; class Pinopsida; order Pinales; family Pinaceae; genus Pinus; species Pinus albicaulis. The sequence goes on along the minus strand of CM076580.1, from coordinate 1,708,036,944 downwards.
GCGTCTAGCACCTTTCAGCCCTAGCCCCTGAACCGTTCCACCATGTAACCCGAGCACCAAGACCAGGCGCCAGGGCAGAAGGCGCTTATCACAGAATCCATATCGGGCACATTTTAAACCATCGATCTGTATATATCGGATGGTCGTTGCACCCCCGCTGCGTCTACAGTTTAAATTACCACCGCCCCGATCATCGCATCGCAACTGTTCATTCAACCCGCAGATCAACGGTTCATATTTCACCCTCCGCCTAGTGGTCCCTGCAATGTGCAATGTTCATAAACCATCGGTTTCCATCACACCGCATTTGGAGGTTGGGTGGTAATTTTCATTTCGGAGCGATTCCACTCATGAAACGATGCGTGGCAGCGGCACTGTTTGAAAACCGCCCACCCATCGCGCGTTATCGTTCGACACAAAACACAACGCGATACCCATGTCAACCATCCGATCTAAAGCCCTCCATCCAACGGTCATCACACCCCGAAGATGCGTGGAAGATAACCTAAGGCATCCGTACCCCTGGCCCACTGTCCATTACCCCCTGACGCATTTTCAACTGTTGATCTCCTCCTACGATCGGACGGTCTAGATTTAATGCATGCCCGCCATTAACCCCATCCCGCCACGTCATTTTTCCACGTGTTTTTTGTCGCATTATCGCCCATCCCTTTATATATTCCATTCAAAGGTCAATTTCAAATATTTTGTATTAAAAATTGGCTGCGCTCCGCCCACGTTCACCAAACCATGTTCCACTGTTATGCTGCATTTTCCACTAGAATCTTGCACTATTCTGCCATCCCACCAGTCTGCACGGCCACTCTCGTCGTCCCCGTTGCATCCACCACCCCCATGCATAGTTTTCTTAACAGGTTTTTGTGTTTTGCAGGGTTATCAGAGGGGGAAAGCCGCCATGATTTCACAGTCTTTATTACAGCGGAAAAAAACGCAGAAAGTACCATTTTTCAGAGGCTGAGATCACGAAGAAAGCCTGGGAAGGAACCATGACAGGACTTGCATTAAAGAACGGGGTTTGAACTCTGTAAAACCTCCCCAGAGCCATTAAAAGCACAGATTTCACCAACAGAGACAGAAATGGAGCAGTAGAGAATTCAAGGCACGTAATTGAATATTTTTGAGCTTTTTTTCAGGGATTTAGAAGGAAAAGGTACCAATTCGAAGATCTTGAGGATCGATCAGAAGGTCCAAGGCACAAAAAAGGTACTATCAGGGTTTCACATCAGTAGAATGTTCTTTCCCGTGAAAGGAAAAAGTGCCCATGCAGTTTTTATTTTATGCCATGTTCTTGAGGGGTTTTCTTCCCTAACAACAGTCCCACACCATCAGAAGCATTTGTTATACAGTATGGCAGACCCTAGCATCATTTATTCACTTTTTGTTTATTCACCAGAGGTACTATAGAGTACTGTAGCCAAAGTACATCAGAGACATACCAGAGTAAATGGAAGCCTGGAGAAGACCACTCTTTCACCCAAAGAGTGCCATGGATAAATGTACAAAATTTAAATAGAATGGGCCTCAGCCCTCTTCCTTTCCTGAGTTTTAATGCTGCATTTAGTTTTCACCTACTTCCTCTACTCCACTTGAGCTATAAATTCATAAAGAAACTCATTTTAAAGGTTGTTGATCAGTTATCAAAGAATTTCAAGCAGTTTCTTTTGAGATATAGTCTCTGTGTAAAGTTGTAAGATAGGCTAAGGAAGAGGTTTTTCTGACTGAGTATCCAGCTATTGGCCATGTTTTACTTCACTGGTGTTGCTTTTTAATATGACAAGCACATTTCTTTGGATCCTGATCTAAAGCAGCGGTGATGTTTTTCTATCTCTGTATTTGTGTTTAACTTGCATTCTGTTTCATTTCATTTCTACTGGCTCGCATCATAATATTGGCATAGGATTTACCCTTGTTAGGTACCCTATGTTTCCGCTCTCCTTTCCTTCAATTTTTTCTACTAAATGTGTTATCTAAGATTTGATTTCAGTTAATTTAACCAGTGTAGTTGATGTTATTGCCTGCTAGCTGATGTATGAATTAAATGAATCTATTATTAGATGTTCTTGTTAGGATTTAATTGAAAGAATTGGGAACAATGGGAGGTCTAGAACCTTGTTTCTATCTCACTAGGATCCTTTTCAATTGATTGAACCTTTCTAAGATCCCTAAAGCTGGAGGCAAAAGCATTGAGAGTTCAAAGTCTCTCTCTGATCTCAGGCCTTTAAATTTGTGTTCTAAATCTTTATTGTTTCCTCCTCCCTTACCATTCCATACCACACTATCATCTTTAAGATCCAATGCCTTAGATGACTAGCCCAACTGAAAGCTTGCACATTGAATAGCAAGTAAATCCTTTCTTGACTCCATTTCCCAATGGTCTTGAATATTACCCAGAATACTTCACCTCTACCTAAATCCTCTTTTCTCATCCTTGTCTTACATTGAACCCTTCTTTCCTGATGACAAGTAACCAAACAAAAAATCAAACAAACAAACCTTGTGCTTATAACTAGCCTAATATCTTAGCCTCTTGAGCTTCAAAGACATAAAACCTTTGCTTACATAGAGAGATCCCTCTCTGGACCCAGGAGGGCTAGATCTTGAGGTCTGAAAGTGGTTTGATGTTGTCTCATCTTTTGTTCTTGCCAATCTGGCCAAAACATGGGAACCCCAACACGTGGTTCACCCAGTTTGGGCTACGTCCACCCCGAACAGCCATTCCTTCCTTTCTATTATCCAGCAAAAATGAAGAGACACAACCTACAACAGATCCGTTGTAATATCCTTTGTTCTCTCTCACAGTCTCCCTCTCTATTTCTCGCTCCGAGAATACACATACAATACATAGCCGCAATACAATACCCTCATAAAAGCGAGGGGTTGCCTTTTAGGAAAAAAAACCCTAAACTAAACATAACTTCTACCGTCAGATTATTTGCCTAATGAACGGCCCAGATTGACTAGAAATTACTATACTTTTACAAGGCAATTTTACATCTATTTTTAGCTTCGAGGGCGCTGCCCCCGAAACCCCCCGCTAGGGGGGGGGCTCCATAAAGTCGATGCCGCCCTCGCCTAGGCCCCCCACGGAAGCGATTAATTTACGGGCGACATTGTCGCCCCATTTAAGGTACAAGGGTCCAATGCTGTGATACAAAGTAAACAAGATAATCGGGCTCCACACCCAACATCCAAAATAGCCTTATCATTCATTTTTACACCACTTTACCTATTCTCCACTCTCAAGTTAATCTATGTCCATGAAAAGAACCCATTTTCACCCCTTCTTTCATCCCTTGCACCGCAAAAAAGGCCTCTAATCATTGTGAACAAACTACTCATGAATTATCAATATTTTTAAGGGTATCACTTGAAGGATATAATTATCCTATGATGGTTTTATGTGACTATTGTTGTGGCCCTATAATTTATAATATTGGCAAGAATAAACAATAGAGGACAACATCAAACCACTTTGGAATCTAAGGACCTAGCCTTCCTAGATTCAGAGAGGGCTCTCTCTATTTATGATTTAAATTATCCTTAAAATTATGAATGTTGATATTAGGCTAGTTACAGTAATGAAGGTATTGGTTGTTTTGCATGATTTTGTCGGTTGGATGAGCAGGTCTTCAGGGATTAATCCATTGGGTTATGGAGTCAAAGGCTGGATTGGTACATCAACGTCCAAAAGCATCACCAAGCAAGCTAACTGTGCTAAATGGATATCTAGATCATTATGAATTATGGGGTGATAGAAATAGTAAGGTTCAGTAGTGACTAAAGAGAAGTTCAGAATTATTTAATCAAAATTCAGCAGAAAAAATTTAGATTGTAAATGCAGACAGAATTGAGGTGCTCCGACAGCGAATCTTAATCTAACATTCCTGATTTACAATTAGATGAATAGATGCACAGTAGGGAAAACAATAGAAACATTTAAAATAGAGAAGTAGCACATCACCATTTTAACACAGCTCAAGAATCCTATAAACATTCTTTGATTATTGATGTCCAGCTCCAAAATTATAGTGCTCCAATATAGTGGTTCTTACAATGCAGGGGCTAACAATATCCAACCCTTGAAAATGAAAATTTGAGCAGTATTTGACTAAAAACTACGTCGTTTTCCCTAATATACTTCAAAAACCTTCATTAATTACAATCAAAGTAAGTTTAGACTAGTGTGGCCATGCAAGGCCCGAACAAAGAAAATCTCTGACAAAATTCCATCTATAGAATTAATTTTAACAGCTCTTCATGAATGAAAACTTAGGCGGCTCATCATGAATCCAAAAAAGTGGCTTGGAGGTGGCTGAGATGGTTGCGAAGAGGAAAAGATGGGTGGATTTGACATCTGGCTCTACTTTGGGCCACCTCTGCTAGATCATTAAAGATGATGCAATGGTGGCACTTCTAATCAATCGGTGGCTCTGTTGATGTGTCCACCGTGCCCTTTCAATATTGGAATATACAAAATCTGCTCCACTCCTTATTGGTGTGAATTCTCGTACCTGTGACTTGTCGGTATACTTCATCCACCTCCGTGTATCTACTGAAAGTGGGTCTGGTGAGAAAAACATGCTTCATCTCATGTTGAATAAATATGTCATTGCTTAAGAGATCCAAGACAACTTTCCCAGTCACATTTCCTTTTATGTTGGAAAATTTGGTGTTTTCCTTAGCTATTTTTATGAGCTTAGTCATATAATCTCCCTTTTGGACCAACTTATTATTAATTACATATAGTGAGGGCAACCCTTTTGCCACCAGGGGTTCGATCTTCTTCAAGAATCTGTTGATGGCCCTGTCCAATTCATGACACTTCTCCTCCAATTGCATTACTAAATTCCTCTTTGTGAGGACCTTCTTCACCTCTAATAAGGTTGTTATTTTGTCATGTACCTCTAGCTCTTCAAGCTCATAAATGGTTTTGGAGTTCAGGAATTTTATGATTTTAGGAGATGTGGTTGGCATATTTCCTAACTCTTGATTTTCTTTTTCAATGGCCACTGTGCAGTTGTCAACCAACTCTTTCTGTTCAAAAATAATGTTGATGGAGTGCCAAATTTCATCTATTGATTGTATGATACTACCCAAAATTATGATTTTGATCCGGATTTATGCAGGAAAACAACAGAATACATAAATAACCATAAACATATAAATACAATGGCAATAAGGCTTCATTTCATTAATATCAAATCACAAAAATATGCTTAAAAACATGATGGAAATAAAATAGCTAGGGTGCTGGTAGCGAATCTCTGAGAAGAGATGTGGCGACTGCAGTCCTCTGAACTGTATTACAATGAGGCTTGAGGGCCAATTTATTATGGAGAAACAATGGATATTTCTAAATGTCCAAAAAACTAACCATAGGAGACGAAGCGCCAAAACTATGGGCCCCATTTGGGTAAATTGGTGTTTCAACTTCCTAGGGATGTAACTTTGGCATACTATCTCTGTTTGGGGCTTCAAAATGGCTCTGAAAGTTCATGACCCAAAAAACTTCTAAAAATAGTAAGTTGTGAAAAAAACTGAAAGAGACAATGGTGGGGCCCCAAGTGGAATAGGCGGGTGGCCACCAATATCCACTTGGATCTTTCCTCCCCCCTTAGGAAGAAATGGTCCCCATTGCATTGAGTTCCTCCATGATATGAGGAAACTTCTGTTGAACTTGGTCCCTGGTGAACCACTTGCCTTGGTGCAGGAGTTGGCTAGCTTTGACAACCCGATACAGTTGGATCTTCTATCGGCGAGTGTTACACAGTAATTTGTCACCGTCCCTACCATTCCCCGTCCCGCACAATGGAGGACCCATTTTGTGACCTATGAACATTTTCATGCCTTGAAAACATCATCAATGCATTCCTCTAAGCATGAGCTTCATTTGCCCTGAAGACATCTCCTTGCAAAAATCATGAAAAACATCCCTTTTTGCATTGGCGCGGGCAGACAGTTTAGCACTCGCGCCAATGGGGAAAATCCTGCAAAGAGGCCGCGCCAACTGGCGCTCTGTCCCAGAGCAGTAGTCGTGCCAGCCAATTTGAGTGTTTTTTAAATAAATATGGCGGAAGTTGAGTTTCAACAAACTCAGAAACCATTGCCTATCTTGAGTTGGGAGGTTTGGCTACGAGAGTTCTATGGAAGGGAAGTGGTTTTTCCACCTCCCATGGAACCTTCCTTGTTGATAGGGCCAATCCCACAATAATAGGGATCCCAAATCCCTCCTTCCCCATCTATAAAAGCCTACTCAATTCCATGGCAAGCTAGTCTTGAAGTGCCTAAGCTTTGAATCTCCAAATTCCCAAGAGCCTTTTGTGCTGTAAGAGCCCTCTTTCTTCCCTTAAGGCCGACTCAAGTAAGGAGACTATTGTCGAGAGACTCAGGAGAGGTTTTCCCTTTCCCTGGCGAGCTTTGCGAGACATGAATGACTGGAGACCCATCCAAAGGAGACCATGACGTCAGAACTTTGGTTGTAATCTTTCTTCGATCGTTATTTAATGAATGATTACAATTATGGTTCCACTCTGTTTTCAATGATGTTAATATGAGTAATATCCTTTCTGACTAATATTGAGTTACGTATGCCAGATTTTATGCTTGTATCTGTTTGTTTCTTGCATGTGCAGGTGTCCGTCCGCGGAGATCGTGGAGGATCGTGATCTGTCGAGGCTGAGGAACGAGAACGCTCTCTTCTTCAGATCGTAGCATTGGAATCCAGGTAGGCTTCTATCTTTAGTCTTTTCATTCATAACTAGGAACTTGCGTCGTAACATTTTTTATTGTTGCTAGACCCCTGCTAGGCTAGTAGGGATCGCCTCTGTCCGCAGAGGGGATTTACCTCCTCAAAAATTTGGCGACTCCACTGGGGACGTGTCCAAATTTCACTGTCTCGTTTGTATTGTCTCGTTTTGATTATTTTATGTTTTTCCTTGCTTGATGAGCCTTTTGGGTTGGGTTCTTTTGCTGTTGTTTACTTCTTGGTTTGCTTAGTATGCATTGATCTGCTTCTGGAGTAGTAATTTTTCTTTTTTAGCTGACAAACTCGACTGGCGCGCTTTTTAGCTCGACAGTCACGCTAATTGGCGCATGTTGCTTTTTTTTAGCCTGCGCCAATTGCTTTCTGGCGCCAGTTTCTTCCTTACAGTCACGCCACTCCTGTAAGGTTTTTGAGTTTCTTCATTTTTGAGCTCTCTGGGTTTGGTCAGTGTTTTTCTTCTTGATTTTCCGACTGCCTGAGTGTGTTGAAGTCCTGTTTGACTGGGAATTCACCTCTTTCCTTTGGTTGTTTGCTTTTATCTATCGATTTCACGTTTTGAGCCCTAGGGCATCTAGTGGCCTAGTGTATCGAGCCCTCCTTGGGAGTTTTGGTGTTTTGTTTGTCCGGTTGACTTTCTGATTGATTCTCCACATCCTCTTAGTAGTTGTTCATTGTTTTGTTGCGATTTTTGGGTGATTGTTCATTCCTTCATTCAAATTTCGTTTGGTCTTGCCTTGGGCCTAGATCACACGGTCCATTGGAGCCTTTGAGTCTTTTCTTAGTTTTGAGAGACTTTGGTCGATTTGGGATCTGATTGCTTGTGTTGTTGAGTGAAATTTGTTTGTTTTTCTCTCTCAATATCGCTTCTCAAGTTGTTCCATTTGTTTTCAGTTTTTTTAGTGCATATTAGCTATCAAACGTCGAAAATTACAAAAAAAAAAATCTCTTGTGCTTTTGGTTGAATTAGTGCAAATTGTAATCTTTTCGATTTTGCTAGTGATTAGTGATCGGAATGAAATTTTTTCAATTTCATTAGCTGCATTAGAGATCTCGTTGTTTGTCTTCCGTTCATTTCGTTTGTGTAAAAGCTCTCAACTCTTCTCTAACTAGTTTTCATCGAACGAAATGTTGGACTGTGACATGTAGCTTTGCATTTAGGAGTCTTTTAAGACACTACATACGATAGGGCCTGAAAATTGAAACTTAATCGAAGATCAACTTTAAAATTTATTCAATTAACTTAAGGCAGCATTGAAACTTAACGAAACATTTTTAGAGGTCTAGGCTAGAGACGTGTTCCGGCGTCTGTAAACCTAGCAGCTGTCGTTTGCCTTCTGGCTTTAGACAGCACTAGTACAGACTTGTGCTCCCCGTACCGTCGCGTATATAAAGGAAGACCCCTCTAGGTTTTCAATCCTTTATCCACAGGAAGCTGATTCTACCGCCCTATACCCGTGATACACCGAACACAGCATTCGGGGAGACTACCTGCACGTACGGAAAGTCCTTGGTCGATTTCTGTTTCATTACTAAAACCAAGGTGTATATGGCAGTTCACGGATATTTGGTACACCCTTTGTGCCTAGTTTTTCCTGAGTAGTCATTTGGTCTTTTCTGACTCCCTAAACTTGAAAAGACCGTCGAGCACTTGTCCTTTCACGCTTGTATCAAATCTGAAAGAGATAGAGTCATCTTTCTATTGTTTCTTGACTCTTAAAATATGAAACGATAAAGTTTCTTACTTTTCAATGTGGTAAAATTAATCACCCACGATTACATGCCCACTTAGATATTTCTTTTTGACCGTTTGATCATGTGCCCTTAACTCGTTTTCAGCCCATGTGTGTGTTTGCTTCTTTTTCTATGGTCTTTTGCCACAGTAGCGGAACCTTCGGTTTCGTCGACTGGTAGTCCTTACATGGACGATTCTTCAGAGGCTTCCCAATCCTCTATTGAACCACAGCAGCCTGTTGTTTCCGAGTTTCCTGACGGGGGACCGGTTCTCGCTGAGCAACCCTTTGGAGGACCAGTTGAGTTCAATTGGCCCTTTTCGGACCCTGTGTCTGAATTGAGATTAGGAGCTTATTTCCTTTCTCTTACCTCGGGTTTTCCTTTTGTTACTGCTGTATTTCCTCCTAGTCCTCACCGTCTTTTGCATGATTTAATGGCAGGATCAACTATGAGTGATTCTGGTGAGGAAATCCCAACATCCGGTGAAGAATATCAGCTCTTACCGCGTAGATTGTTTGAGGGAGACAACTCTGAGCTGGCTAACATGTCAACAGCCAGTCCTTCTTTACCACAGGGATACAGATCTCTGGATCAGATCATTTTAGCTGCAGCCTCTATGGGAATTTCATCTCCTGCTTCGAGGCGAGCTGCTACTACACCCGGGGTGTCTCCTCAGACGCCTGTCACATCTGTTCCCATCCGGCCCACTGTCTGTGTGGCCGCCTCTTCTCCTGTTGTCTCAGCATCTGCTACCAGGGCTGGGCCAACTCCTGAAGATGTTTATTTAGCTACTGCTATACCGGAGAACATCTCTCCGGAGGAGTATCGGTTGTCTTTGCAACAGCCGAACGCCGAGGCTGGACCGTCTGCCCAGGAGCCCTACCGACCTTACTTTTCGCACTATGCACAGGATGGTACTCCCATGTATGCTTTCCCAGGTCAGTATGACAAGCACGGGGAGATTTTGCATCTACCCGCTCCTGAGGCTTATCTTTATGCTCAAGGTTTACCGTACAACCAGGCTTATAACTCGCAGGGGCAGCCTTTCCAAGGCCAACCTGCGGGCCAACCTGGCTATCTCTATGATCCACAGGGGCAGCCCATTCAGGGCTACCCTGCGGGCCAGCAAGGGCCATCGTATAGTCCGCAAGGACAGTATTACAGCCCTTCCGGTCAACCTATCCAACCTCAGCCGGGGTACCAACCGGGACAGGTCTATGGTCCTGGGGGGGAAATCCAACCTTCTTTACCAATGCAACCGCAGTATCCTGTTGTTTCTAACGTTGCATATCAGCCAGGACCATCCTATGGTTCTGCTTCAGGTCAAACCGGTTTCTAGCAAATACCTGGCCCTGTTCCACCACCAGGCCAACCGGCTCATCCGGTACAACCCGGTGTTCTGCCTCCAGGCCAACCGGTCCATCCGATACAACCTGGGGCTCACTTACAACCAGGTCAACCTACGCAACCGGCGCCACTTGTCTATCCGGGTCAGCCTGGTCATTCAGGTCAACCCTTGCACCCGGGTCAACCTGTTCACTTAGGTCAGCCCTCTCAGTCGGGTCAACCTGTTCATTCAGGGCAGCCCGCTCATTCCATCAACCCTGCACAACAGCCGGTTCATTCAATGCCGCAGCCAAATCAACAGCTGCGCCCTACATATCAGGCTCCGCAAGGTTCCACTTTTCAGCAGCCTACTCATCCTCAGGGTGGTTATTATCCTCATGGTCAATCTCAACTGAACTATAACCACCCCAGTGGCTCTCAGTATTATCCTCCTCCACCCAGTTCTACCTATTAGGGTCCCGTGATTTGGCCGATTGGCGAGCCAAATGACGATGTAACATCAAACCAAGCTTTGGAGCCCAAGGACCTAGCCTTCCTGGACTCAGAGAGGGCTCTCTCTATTAGGTGTAAAAGATATCGGTGTGTTTGCTTATGGTGTTCTGATATTAGGCTAGTTATGAAGTATGTTTTTAGTTTTTTGGTTTTTTAAGTTTGTGAGGGATAAAACTGATCAAATACATAAACTGGATAACAATATGTAGATAAATTGGGCTATGGGGTCAAACAGGTCAAGGAAGCTATGAGGTGATGATGTGAGGCTGCTGTAGGGCCGATTTGATTCACGGTAGAAGGGATCTTTGGGCAAAATGGGTTAAATGGACAACAAGTTGGTGAAAGACAAAGGGATTTCAAGTGTAACTAGTTGATAGCAGACATAAACATTTTATAGCAAGCCATTAATCATGTTAAATGTAACTATGAGCTAATTAATACATAGAAATCAAACATTCCAACCATACATAGAGGTATAAGACCCTCTAACTTCGGGAAATGGCTATCAGACTTTGGGGAAAACACACAAGACGAACTAACAACTCATAAACTATGCCGGAATGCCTAAACATAGTCTCTAAGTCATTGGGCACTTTGACAAACAAGCTTTCATAGTTTTAGGCAAAGGGCTAGATCGGGACTAGGCCTCCTTGGTTCAACAAGATGATCAACTAATCAGTCAAAGAGAAAATTTTATGGACAGAACTATGGACAGCTTATAGGTAGGCAGGGCACACCATACATCCTACTCAACATGCATATAACTTGTAAATAAAACTAGCAAACATTATCCTTAAGTTACTAAAGAGTAGTTAAGAATTCTTTAGCATAACTAAGGAAGAAGAAAACATCAAGCTATGAAGATTCAGGAATTTTGAGGTGCCTCCATGGGCATATCTCAAAACTAATCTTTACTGATCTATAGCAGCAAGAAGCATGTATTATGTATGAAAACTAGAAGACAAAAAACATAGCAAGAAACACTATACCATTCTACCAAGTCATGGAATCCATCACCAATCCTTCATCATTCCTCAAAAGCATCCAAGAGGCAGTCCAAAAATCATAACACAAATGTATTCTTCAAAGCTCATATGACCAATGTATTAATTCTTCTCTCAAGTTCAGCCTCTGATTTACAATGAAACCCACGGAATAAATAGGCTTGAGGGAGGAAAACCTCATGGAGCAACTAGCTATCCCATTGGCCAAGTCAAAATATCTAAACTTGTCCTTGAGGCTTTGCAAAGCCCAAGGCACAAAATATCCCATAAAATATCTAAAAAACTGCTAAAAATGGAAATTATATTGACTTTACATCATTTCCCAAGGATAAAAATAGCTTAACACACATTTGGGAAAAGCATATTTTTGAGGTTCAAAAATTACAAAAATACTTCATATTTATGCCTGAAAAAGGTCCCCTGACTTGTTGGATGCAATAGGCAGCCTTCCTGATGTCAAAATGAGGCTCATGATGGCTCGTTGGAAATCTCTCTGTGTCTACTTTCCATCGCAACTGAAACCATCTCAATCTGAGGCCTGGAAGTCATCCAAAACTGTACATGTGTGCAAAAACCCAGAAAATAGCAGACTGCTGATATGGCGGGCAGAATGTGCAAAAAGAGGGCATTTTTCGCCAATTTGAGGGGGCGAATGATCTCCAAATGCTCTGAAAATCACTGGAGACCTGCTCATGGAATTATGGCATCTATCGGTATCATCCTCCTCCCTTGACAACTCATCAAACTGAAATGGCGAAATTATGATTTTTCGGCCAAAAACCCAAAAAATGCCAAAAAACAAAAAGTTGCCGAAAAAGGCCCAAAATTGGCATGCATGACCCTCAAGGGTCCATAGCAACATGCTCCGAAGCTGAGGCAAAAATATCAAGGGCTGATATGCTTTTCCCTTCTTTCCGTGCTAGGCGCTTCCCCTTTACCTTCTTCAATTTCTCTTGTGCTGCCTTTAGTTTGCGCCAGGCAAACTGATTCAGCTTTTGGAAGTGGTGTGTCCTCTTCCTCTGCAGCTCTAAATCTCTATTCACCCTTTCAAGCTTCATTTCCAAATGCTTGTTAGCTCTTTCAAGCCAAGCCTCTTTGTTTTCCTCAATTTCCTGCTCAAGGAGTGCAGTGAGAGGAAAGGCTTGGAGCTGGGCTTGCTCTTCTGATCTCTGCTTTTCCAAGGCTCTTTTAAGCCCGATGGTCCTAGGCCTCTTCAGCCTAGGCTGGTCTTCCTCCTCTTCATCATCAAACTCACCAATGAGCTCTTCAATTCTTGCTTGCGCCTTTGCTGCCTCTTTCTTATACTTAATCGCCCGTGCCTCATGAACAGCTGTGTGCACATTCATTTGTTTGTTTTCAATCTCCAAGAAATGATTGAAATTCCTTGCCCTTTGAAGATCTTGCTCTAATGCCTCAATTTTCCCTTCCTTATGTATTAAGAGATTTTCAAGAAGGCGGGCCTCATTGTCACTATCATCGCTTTGGATAGGGATAATAGCTAATTCACCTCCATGCTTTGTACTTTCCCCAACTTTGCTTTTGCCTTTGAAAGCCAATCTGGCGCTTTTCCTCCTTGGCATGCTAGAAGGTGTCTTTTTGGGCAATTTCCTCTTGCTAGGAACAATCTTTGTCACTGTTAAGGTGGTAGCCTTAGCTTGTTGTTCTTCATCAATGTCTTGTCCAATTTGTGGCTCAAGAGGTGTTTCAATTTCCTGCCCAACTTGTTGTTCTTCATCTTGCACTTGCTGCTGTTCCTCATCATCTAACTGCTGTTCATCAATGATCTGCTGCCCTTCACTTTCTGTTTGTTGTTGTCCCTCATCATGGACCTGTTGTCCTTCATCATCTATCTGCTACTGTCCCTCAACATGGACTTGTTGTCCTTCATCATCTATCTGCTGCTGTTGTTCACTGCCCTCTCCTTCCTCCTGTTGACTTGGCTGTCCAGTAGTCATTCTGAGTCTTCTAGGTGTAGGCCTACTAGACAAAGGCACTGGGCGATGGACAGGCTGAGTAGGTGAAATATGGGCAGGAGGAACAGTGGCAAAATCTGGATGGCTGATGAATAAATCCCATGAAACCTCTTTCTTCTCTAGCTGGTATAGGAAGATAATCTTGATCAAAGAATGATGAAAAAGAGAAGGGATTTGCTGAGGCGGGGCTTTCTTTTGGACAGTGGATGCCATTTTCTCTATGCTCTTGGACAAAAAGTAAGGGAGGTTCAGTTGCCTACTTCTAGTAAAATGCATCAATAAACGGACATGGTAGGCATAAATTCGATTAAACCTCCCTTCACAAGTGAAATATTTCATTATGGCTTTCATCAGTGGAGCATAACTGTCAAGGAGATATGAAAAAGGGAAAATAGCAGTGACAACCTCCCTATGTTCAGGCTTGATGAAAGGTTTGTAATCCTCTAAGTCAAGATGAGCTTGTTTAAACCATTTTTCGCCATGATACGAGATCTTGGTGGCCTTGGACACATACCTTGGAGAAATTTTGAAATCAAGATCCGCCACTTGGAAGTGTTTTTCTTTGAATCTCAGGGCGCACAAGTGTGTTAATGGCGAAAAACTCTTGACTTCTTCTATCTTCTGGCAGAAATCAAGGCAGCCTACTTCATGGAAGTTGAAAAGTACAGATGGATGAGCATTAATCTCTTTTGTAGATATGGGCTCATATCTTTTATGTGGACCGCTCCTGTGGTCTTGCCTTGGAGGCATTTTGACCTGAATAAGCTTTGGAAGAGGCGCACTGCCTTCACTGTGTGTAAAATGCTCTGCTGGAGTCAAACTGTGTCAATATGCTGCTTGGACAGATAAACAATGTGGTTAGGATGGATTGCAACAATGTTTCTTTGAATAAACAACCTATGCTCTCCTTAAAACCAGCCTTTCACCTTTGGATGTACCTCAGCCAGGCAAAATTCTCAATAGGGTACCATATGTAAAGATGAGACAAACTGCTGTGTAGATTTCATGTATACAGTGTTAAGAAATCATTCTTCTTGTGAGTTTGTTAGAGGCCAATCAACATACTTGTATTTGTGTCTCCAAGACAAAACTCAAATATTAAAAACCCTGCTCTTCAGAAAGTGGCCCTACTCACCCTTAGAATATCTCTGTCAACAGATTTCTATAGAAGAGACCATACAGTGAAAGAAAAAGGAGACTTAGGTTAGGTGAATTATCAGTGCACAGTGTTTAGGAAAAACACCCTTTTCTTGTGAATTTAAGAGATCAACACCACATTTATATCTCTGTCTCCAATGTTAAATTCAACCATCAAAAAATCTTTCCCTTCAGAAAGTGTCCTGTTCACCTTTAGAATATCTTTGTTAACAGATTCTTAGTAGGAAATGACACAGTGAAAAGAAGGGAAGACTGCTTTTTTGGGAGAAGTTGTTGTGAGAAGTGCCAAAACCACCCTGTTCTGTGAAAGTTTAGATGTCAACCAATACACCTTACTCCTTGCTCAAAGATACTTTCAGTCATTAAAAACTCTGCCCTGTATAAGTGTGCCAACAGTCCACTAATCTTGCATCTCTTGCAAACTACCATAACTATGTCTAGACAGTCAATACACAGGGCTGGAGCAAAAATGACAGAGTTTTTAGAAGACTATAAAGCTTCTAGGAAGAAACTGTGTAAGACTTCTTTTAAAAACAATCAAAGGTTCCTTATGAATGTAACCCTCTGGTTATGTTAGAAAAACCTCTGCTTGGATGGATAGCAACTTGTCAAATAGGTTTTCAACACTTCATATCACCGTGTAGGAAACACTGTTTTTTAGCTATAGTGACAGGTTTAGAAGGTTTTGAAAATTTTGATACAAACAGCTGTAGTGTTTTAGCACACTGATCTCTTTATAGGTACTTCCAGCAGTGAATTTATCCCATAAACACAACTCCAAACTAGGGCCACAGTTTGAGTTTAAATTTTCATGTTATTTGGCAAATCTTTGAAATCGAGGAGGAAGATATATGAGAATACCTTCAATTTTGATGAGAAAATCCTTTGAGAGGGCTGGAGTGGCACCGGAGGTCCTCAAAGTATGCGTGGCACTCTTTCAGCAAAGAACGACGCGCAGAATTATACCTGGGTGGCCTGTCGGGTGGTCGGGCGCCCTGTACAGGCGCGTCGCGCCACTGTACAGGCGCGTCGCGCCAACACTAACCGTCAGTGTAAACACTCTCCCAGGCGCGTCGCGCGGGTTTCCAGGCGCGTCGCTCGGCCTTTAACAGTGCCACACTTCTGCAAATCGACCAGAAATTTGTTGTTTCGATGCTGAGGGCGGCGTGGAACTTTGTTTGCAGTTGGAAAACGATAAACTCACCCTCGACCTCACTCCTTATATCACTTCAAAACAAATCTTCAACGGTCACTTCCTTTTTAAATGCAAAGTGGACTTTTGGTTTGGCTTCTTTGCAAATTTTCACAGTCTTTTTGACACTTTTGAATATCCTCGGTGCATCTCATACTTGAACCTCTTTATAAAAACACAAATGGCTTTAAAAACCAGAACCTTGTCTTACTCATGCACCGGTGTTTGAACAGTGATTTCCTGTTTTTTTCTTTGGGTGATAAACACTGAAGTTCATACTTTGACAAATAACTTGATAACTTCCACATCACCTCTGCCACTTGGTGAGAAGATATATTTAACCTCTTTGATTTTTGAATTTTAAAGTGTCCTTTCTAGCTGCTTCAAAGTGACAAGGCCTCTCCTTGAAACTGACTTAAATGCCAAGTGTCCTTTAAATCTATTTTCTGACTGTGTGTACAAAATGCAGTTGTACTTGTTTATGCTCTATTCACCTTTGTATATTTGAAAAGGGAATTTTTCTTTGATACTTCTTTTTACTCAAGATGCACTGATATGGTACCCTTTCTCTTTTATGATGAACATGCCTATACTTGTTTTAAAATCTTTCTCCAGAAACTGAAAATAGGCCAAATCACTCTTGTACTTGATGAACTTGTAGACTGACTTGTAGGACCCCTGGTTGCAGAAGAATTTCAAATGCTGCCTCAATAACTTTTATACTTTCTGATTCTTGAACAGCATAGTTGTCTCTGACCTTTGAGAGGAAATGGCTTACCCTTTTAAACTTGGTTTGGACAAATTTTTTCCTCTAAGTGCTTTATCAACTCTTTTTCCCTAATATTTGCTTTGACTAGTGCATTGGTATTTTTGTAAGAGAAACGCTCCAAAGCTCAACTCTGTCCCCTACTTTGAAACTTTAGGTGATGTTTTAACAAGGAAAAATCATCCAAAATCTGTCAAGAAGCATTTGAAAACTGTTTTGTCACTTAACAGGAGATGGCCTGTGTTCTTCCAATTTGTTTGATAATTGCTGCTTCCAGGTGATTTATAAGCTTCTCCTTGGACTGTAAGCGCCATCTTTTGGTTGCATGCTTTCACACTATATTTCTTTGTGCAATGACTTCTATTTACTTTCTTTGTATCCTTCCACTGCATTTTAGATCAATCAGTTTTCAACAACCTGCAATGCTTTGGCCCTCTGCTCATAAATGGAGGAGGCGCTTCACTGAGCAAAGTATCTGAAGATTATTTGATAATGCTGCATGACAAGGATTTGCTTGGATTATGATGATAGGCAATCAACTTAAAAAACATCAACACTGGCACCTCTATTTGCAATCACCACTATGCTTCAGAAAAAACCCTAGTCAAAGTATCCCTGTCTCACTGTACTGCTCTAAGGGAAACTGAGATGTCATCATTTGTTTTGGTCATCTCATGACAAATTGTTTGAAGGATAGTCTCTGTGACTATGGAGGTCAGTGCCTTTTGAAAAACAAAACACCTTTCCTTCTGCCGGTGTAATGACATGTTTGGTCAGCACCTCTTCAATTTGATCTGGTGGACAAGCAGGCTGCTTATGATTGGAATTTTTACTAATGACATGCCTTTCTAAAGTTTAACAATTGATATGAGTTGAAAACTTCAAATGACCTCCTTTATCAGACCAAACTCTGTTTTCCTTTGAACTTGCATACTGCAAACTCTATTCTCTGTTATGATCATCATTCACACTCAGAAAAACCTGGAGTCTCTGTTTCACTTGTTCAGTAAAAGGAAAACCTGGACTTCTGCAACCTTTAAAGTCAATACTGGCCAGCGCCCTCTGCTTGTAGATGAAGGAGGCGCCCTAACCCTCTGCTTGTAAATGAAGGAGGTTCTGGGCCATGACAATTTACCAGTTTGCTGAGACAGTGGTGTCCCTTTCTTACTGTGATTTTCATACTGGAAGGAAAACTGCAGGGTCTTGATGAGTGAATTTCTGTTTTTTAGACATATCTCAGGCTTATGATACATTTAGAAGCAGCTGTTCCTCTAACTGTAGATTCAAGCATTTACTCCTGAGATGAAATTATATTTCCTGCCTTTGTAGAAACCATAGAACACTGTGAAACACCTAATAGTCAGCTTGAGATTGGGGTTTATGCAGTGCTGAGATCTAGGGGATGTGAGTGGCACGACTTAGAGCTGTTTGTCAATTTCATTTGTAGAGTGGGAAGTCAGTCATGGTTGGTATGTAACAGATGGAGGCTTTTTGGCTTTTTGATGATTGCCAAGGGTAAAATGTCTTAAAGCGCCACTTCCTAACATAGGGGAGACTTTTGAAACAGATTTGGATTTGTCTTTTAAAGCTGATGGGCAGACCAGTAGGGATAGTGATAATGAGGTTTTGATTTCGACATGGGCGGACTGAAAAGTAGAAGGGCGAAAAAAAGTTTTAGGAGGGTTTTCTAGATGACATATTGACATAAGGAAAACAGTTTCTAGAAAACTCAGCTGTAGATATAGTCATCACTAACATGTAAAAATACTGATGGCTAACACTACCTAC
This sequence comes from Pinus albicaulis, assembly GCA_034641835.2. NCBI lineage: Eukaryota > Viridiplantae > Streptophyta > Pinopsida > Pinales > Pinaceae > Pinus > Pinus albicaulis. The sequence goes on along the minus strand of CM076580.1, from coordinate 1,708,018,709 downwards.
ACTCAGTAGCCAAATCCAAACGCTACTTATACAGGGCCGACGCATAATCAGGGGCCATACCCTGGTTATCAAGCCCCACACTATGGTTACCAGCATCCAAATCAGTCTGGTTATACGACCTACGCCCCCTACGGTCAGAATCCTGCGGGACAGAACCTGTGGGGGCAAGAATATTCACAACCATCGTGGAGTATGGGTACCGGACCTCATCCTGGGCCTGGCATGGAAGTTAACCCTCCATTGCCTTTCCTGGCTACCTTGGAACTGCCGGACGTTTCAAAGTTGACCAATGATCCGATTTTACATAATCCGTATTGGCCTCTGGTTCCCACCAAGATACCAAGTGATTGTCCCAAGTTTGAGGGAAAAGTTGGGGAGGACCCCCAGGCGCATGTGATGACGTATCACCTTTGGTGTTCGTCTAACTCTTGGGTCGATGATTCGATTCGCCTGCGCCTCTTCTAGCGTACCTTAACTGGAGTTGCTGCTAAGTGGTACATAGAGTTATCCCGTGGCATTTTCCAAGATTTCAACTCTTTAGCCATGGCTTTCCTCACGCATTTCCAGTTACTGGTTCGGTATGAAGCTGAGACGCACCTCCTAACTTCCCTGAAGCAGGATAAAGCCACTCACATCTCAGATCACATCCATGAGTGGTGGCGCCGTCCTCGACTGATCAAGTTTCACATACCTGATCAGATATTGACTCACTGGTTCACCACCTCCTTTGTGAATAAAATCGCTTAGGATATCGCGATGGGAGCGTGCGTGACAGAGGAGCAAGCCATCGCGCGTGCCCAGTACCTGGATCTTGTCTATTCACAGTCTGGCATGCTTTATAACATCTTGACTGATGCTCCACGGCCCGGAACCACTAAGGCTCTGCCCACCCCTGCGGTGGATGGTGTCATTGGTTCTGTCTCTCAGAATTCGAAGAAGTCTTCAAATGGGAAGCAGAAGTCTAATTCTTCCAACAATACCTCTGCCAATCCCGCCTCATCTGATTCTGGTAAAACCGCGGAGGTGAATGCCGTTTAGGCCAATCCTGCGGACAAATCCTCCAAGGGGAAGAAGAAGGGAAAAGGCAAATCAAAATCTGATGCCTCGAAACTAGATTCTAAGTCTCGTACTGAGGATGGCTCCCAGCGTAAACCGAAGTACCCTTGCCTCATCTGTGAAGGGGACCATTATACTAAGGATTGTCCGCGACAATCCGAGGTTAGTCAACTTCTTAAAGGCATTAAAGGGACTCCGGCTGTTTTGAAAGAGCCATTTCCATCTCAGCAGACCCAGATGGTCGAACAGGCATCACCATCTGCACCGTTTGGGTCTCAAGTTTTCATGGTGAAGAGTGTTGCACCTATCTCTGTCGCTACGTAGTCGAAGGATTACAATGAATCGCGGCAGGCACCCAGGAAGGCAGTTGCGGATGGGCCGCCTCCCCCACCTGTCTCCGGTCCATTGGAAATCGAGAAGCCTTCTCTGGAACCCATTTTGAAGCCACCTCCCAAGGGTGTTCTTCGAATATCTTCTTATAATCCAAACGCTCGTGCCGCTCAACATTACAGTATTGTTGAGGATCTGGCACAGGCGCCATGTGCTATGTCTGCACTTGAGGTTCTTCAAAGTTGTCCTTCACAACGGAAGGCATTACTATCTGCAATCGGGGGCATTGATCCCGCCGACTCGAGCCTTCTCACCTTCGATCTGGAAAATTTTACTCCCCGGCTTCCACATCAAATCGCTTTGGTCATTCAAGTCGGGATTAACGGTCTGAACATTCATAGGGCCATCATAGATGAGGGTGCATCTACCTGCGTTATGTCCTCCGCTTGCTGGAAGGCCATCGGCTCTCCAGCCTTGTCATCATCTCCCAATGCCCTTGACGCATTTGATGGTCGGGAATCTAAACCCCTGGGCATTCTCGAGAGTCTCGCGATCACATTACAGGGAAAAACTGTCAACGTAGAAGTGGAAGTGGTTGACGCTAAACTCAACTACAATATACTTCTTGGCTGCAGCTGGACCCATGCCATGCTCTGTGTGCCGTCCACCGTCTTTCGATTCATTAAGTTCCCTCACGAGGGCAAGATTGTCACAGTGGATCAGTTGTCATTTTTCACCTCTAACTCTGAGAACAACGTGCCATACGTGGATCAAATTCCGAATCCCCCAGATAGTGTAGGACCTGGTCTCTTCAAGGACCCAGTCCTCATGGGTATATTTCCTGCACCGCCACCGCATACCACTCAAGTCAACATGTTGTCCAGGTCTGATGACCCCTGGCTTATTCCTACACCTGAGCAGGTATATGAGTTTGGAGAATCCATGCCTTTAACGCCAGTAGAGATTAGCTACTGTGAGATTGTTGCGGCATCGGATCCTCTGCCTCCTCAGCATGCTCCTTTGAGCATGGCTCTCGACGTCTACTCCCAATCCCCCTGGCTTGGTCAGGCTGATTCACCTGATCCTCTCAGTGATACTTTTCCTTCCGATGAGGCTATCATTGAAACTATGTCTCTTGAGGAGCTGCCTTGGGGCGATGGACATCATCGCTCCTCGTTTATGCCTAGCTTGAGGGCAATGACTGATTGTCTAGAGCGTTATGCTACTCAGGTTCCTTCCCCTCCTCTTCAAACACCGATCTTGACGCATGAGGTTTTTTCGAAGGGTAATATGAGTAACATTACTCAAACTGTTCCAATCAACATCTCCGTTAAACCGGGGATTTTTGAGAATATTCATGTGGGTGTGACTTGTTCTCCCGATGAGATTCAAGTCTGTACTGATCTTTTCAAAGAATTCAAAGATGTTTTCGCATGGTCTTACGAGGAAATGCCGGGGATTGACCCTAGTATTGTAGTGCACGAGATTCCAACCTATCCAGGTGCAAAACCCGTACGCCAACGCTTACGTCCCATGCATCCTCGGAAAGCCGTCGCTATCAAGGCAGAAGTTGAAAAACTTCTGAACGCGGGTTTTATTTATCCCATCCCCCTTATAGAATGGGTGTCCAACATTGTCCCTGTCGATAAAAAGTAGGGTACAATTCGAGTCTGTGTGGATTATCGCGACATCAATCGCGCCTATCCAAAGGATAATTATCCCACTCCGTTTATCGACCAGATCATCGACGAATGTGCCAGGAGTGAGATCTATTCCTTAATCGACGGTTTCTCAGGATATAACCAAATCAATATTGCACCTGAGGATCAACATAAGACCACATTCATTTATCCATGGGGCACTTTCGCGTACAAAAAACTCCCGTTCGGCTTAAAGAACGCTGGAGCCACGTTTCAACGTGCGATGTCCTACGCTTTTCATGACATTCACCATATCGTTCAGCCTTATCTAGACGACTTGCCAGCCCATTCGGGTAAGCGAGAGGACCATCCTGAGCATCTCTGCCAAATATTTCTTCATTGCAGACGCTACAATATCAGGCTCAATCCTCATAAATTCGTCTTCTGCGTTGATTCTGGCCGTCTTTTAGGATTCATCGTCTCGAAAGACGGAATTCGCCTTGACCCTTTAAAGGTCGAGGCCATCGTAAATCTCCCATCACCCTCCTCCCTGTATCAGTTACAGAGTCTGCAAGGGAAAGCGAATTTTCTTCGACGCTTTATCCCGAATTATGCCGAGGTGGCCAAAGGATTCACTCGTTTGTTAAAGCAGAACGTTCTCTTTCATTGGGACGAAATTGCTCAGGAATCCTTTGAGAAGCTGAAGACGTTGCTAGTCAATGCTCCGTTGCTTCGTCCTCCGGACTACCACCGCGACTTCACTTTATATCTAGCCGCCGCATTTAGCACCATAGCCATGGTCTTGCTGCATGATGACGATCACGGTGATGAACATGTTGTTTATTACCTGTCTCGGAACCTTCTCGACCCTGAAACGCATTATGCACATGTCGAGAAATTGGCTTTAGCAGCAGTACACGCTGTACAACGCTGTCGCCATTCCATCCTTTTGCGCACGATAACAGTGGTTTCAAACTGCAACCCTATGACATATATTCTTTCTAGACAATTACTGGGGGGCAAGTACTCCAAATGGATTGTGATCCTGCAGGAGTTTGACTTGGAGTTCACCACTGCTAAGTCAACTAAATCACTGGTCTTCACGGATCTGATATGTTCTCTCCCTACAGACTCTGTTCCCTCACACTCTGAAGACCATATACCGGACGAAATGCGTGTCCTCATCAGTACTCATGACCCTTGGTATGGTGACATAATAGTGTATCTTCAGACCTCGACATTTCGGTCTGAGTTGGATAAAGCTGCCTGCCGTCGGATTCGGCACCAGTCCCAACCCTACCGTATAGTAGGAGATACCTTATATCGCGTTGGAGTAGATTCGGTGCTCCGACGATGCCTAACCTTGGAAGAGGCTGAGAAGGTCTTAAATGACTGCCACAGTGGCGCCTGTGGCGGACATATTTCTAGATATGTTACTACCCAGAAGATTCTATGAGCAGGTTATTTCTGGCCTTCCATATTCAAGGACTGTATCACTGCAGTCCGTAAATGTCATCCATGCCAGATTTTTCAACGCAAGATGCGCGCGTCGCCGTTGCCATTGCATCCCATTATTACCATTGGCCCTTTTGCGAAATGGGGCGTGGATTTTATGACGTGTAACCCTCACTCGGTCGGGGGGCATGCGTATATTATTGTCGCCGTCGACTACTTCACTAAGTGAGCCGAGGCGATGCCTACACTAGCTGCTGACGGGAAAACGACTGCTCAATTTATATTCAACCACGTTATCGCACGGTTCGGGGTCCCTCAAGCCATCGTCACTGATCACGGTACTCATTTTTGTGACTACATGATGGCGGAGCTGACTTCAACGTTGGGCTTGCGTCACGACAGCTCAACACCATACTACCCTCAAGCGAATGGTCAGGTTGAAGCAGTGAACAAGGTTTTGGTCACTATGCTTCAACGAACAGTTGGTATTCATAAATCCAGTTGGCATCTCCAACTGTTCTCAGCTCTCTAGGCATACCGAACATCTGCTAAGAGTGCAACTGGATTCACACCATTTCAATTGGTGTACGGTCTGGAAGCCACTCTGCCGGTTGAATGTGAAATTCCTTCATTGAAATTAGCTGTGGAGCTTCTACCTGGTACTTCTGCCGAGGAAGAACGTCTTCTGTATCTAGAACGGTTAGATGAAACCCATTGTCTGGCTGCTTTGATTATCGAAGCACAAAAGAAGAGGGTCAAAACTCATTTTGATCAATCTGTTTCTCCCCGTTCTTTTATCGAAGGAGACCTCGTCCTCCTGTACGATCAAGCGCATGATAAGCTTGGAGCCGGTAAGCTCCAGCCTATGTGGCACGGGCCCTATATAGTAAAGCGCATTTTGAAAAATGGGGCCTACGAGCTTATAGATTATGAAGGAGTTTCGCTGGCGCAGCCCAGAAATGGGATGTACCTTAAAAAGTACTATGCCTGAAGTGATTTCTTGGTGTGGTGTGTGTACATAGGTGTGTGATTTTCATTTGTGTGCATGTATTGTGTGGTGTGCTTTGTAAACATATTTCTGCTGATCGGGTCCTCCTGGTTGTGCAGATGTCTTTTCATCCATTTGTCGGTTTCGCGGATGGTGCCTCCCGCAGTACCAGGAATCTATCTTCAGCAGCCTGGGTAATCTATGATCCTGCTGGTGAGTTGATTGACCTGCAAGGAGTGTGTCTAGGACGTACCATGAACAACATCGTGGAATATAGTGCTGTGTTAGAATTATTAACCGAGGCAGTAAACCTTGGTATCCGTGAATTGCTCGTGTATCTAGATTCGCAACTTGTGGTGTTACAACTGAACGGGCACTATTCGGTAAGGAACCCATCCATCTTACGTCTGTATCTGCGTATTCGATTACTGGAAAGGAATTTTGACTACATTACATATCATCATATACCCAGGCATTTGAATACACTAACAGATGCAGTAGCAAATTTGGTATTAGACAAACATTTGCGCAATTTATAAATCATCATCACATGTAAAGAAAGATCCATCTAGAAATAGATATATATATATATATAGATATCGAAATGTTTACATAGAGTGTGTCACATAAAAGTCAAAAATATACATAGTCGTCTTAAATACATCCGGAGACGATACGTCTCTCAAAAAATAGGTGTGGTATAAATCCTAAGAGCTAATCCGCATGGTGCTCATGATAGCACGTGACTGCACGCACTAAGCGTCTCAGGATTCGGTGGATCCGACTCGGAACTCCCACCGTGTGGCACTGGTATGCCATCGGTACGTCTGCCAGCCAAGCATAGTCTGGGATCCTGTGGGCAATGCCCTCGAGATTCTGGATCAACTCCTCTCCTCCGGTGCCCTCTCCCTGAGGATCAGGGGCGAGTTGTGTCCTCCGTGAGATAGGAGACATCCCAGCTGGTCTCTCAGGTCCCACATCTGCATGCATATATAAAATGTGTTAAGACGAGTGTGTATTAACAAAAAAAACATATAAATATAAAATAAAAAACATGAGGTCTTACCCAACTCCTCGTCCCAGTCGTCTCCTTATGGTAGTGGGAGATCTCGGTCCCCAGTAAAGTCAGTTCCTGCATAGGGCCAGTCTTCCACGACAATCAGCTGGCGCCGTAACCACCTAAAGAATTCCGGCCTCCAGGACATCTGTTGGCCGCCTCCAGCTCTGGGAATTAATGCTGCCCAGCGAGCCATTCTTGGCTCTCGTGGTATCGGATCTGCTACTGCGGCCCCTTGGCCCTGGAAGATTGGTAAGTGTTCCAGAATGAACGATACCAAGATGGAACCATAACCGAACTGTTTCAGTTTACCCTGTTTTCATTTCGTGAGCTGCCTTTTCATATTGATTGTTACTGCTGTTGCCCAGTCGAACAGCAGGGGACTCATGCATTTTGAGGCCAAGAGGAGTTGGGCCTTTGTGGCCTCATGCGGTGCCTGCGACCCAGCAGCCTGCGTGATGGTATGGAGGACCACTCTCAATGCTAGATCAGGGATAGTGTGGATATCCACCTTCTTGCTGCCTGATCCCGTTTGAGCTCCTTGGCACACTCGTGCCATCACTTCTTCCATCTTCTCCCCAGATGGTCTGCTTCCAGTCAACACCGGGATCAGACCTCTGCGGGACAATCCAGTGATAAAATAAACATCAGAAACCTCTAGCTCTAATACCTGGTCTCGTAACCTGAACACCTATTCATGTTCATCCCAGATACTCATTAAATATTGGAGGAGCTCGGGCTGAGCTCGTAGACAAGGTGTGAGGAAGAACTTTTTCAGTCCACAGTTTCTAAGTGCATTCATGCAAGCTTGACTTTGCATGGCTTGTTCATCCTCTTCTCCATGTTCTCATTCTTTCCATTCAATTTCCATTTTGATTGATTACCTGCATTCATATGGCCATGAACCCTTAGTTAGATCTCTGATGAGTCTCAAATTCCATACAATTTGGTCTAAATGTCGAAATTTTAGGCGTATTTTTAGGTTCGGCCGCTAGCGCGGCTGTTTCATGAACAGTCGTGCCACATGGCGCAGGCTCTTTGTATAAAATGGCTCATTGGTGCGGGTCCGTACCCGATACCCGCGCCAATGAGCGCGGCCCTAAATTTTCAAAAATGGCTGTAGAAGACTGATTTACAGGGTGAAAATATTAAAATTTGGATGAAAATGAAGAGCAAGGGAGCGCCTCTTACCTGTAATAGACGAGAAGCTGAATGGTCAACTGGATTTTTCGCAATCACCGTTAGAAGTTTCTGCTCCAAATGGACCACTATTGCTTTTTACCAAGGTAAATAGTAAATGTAATTTTATTTTTACCAATTTGACATATTTATAACTTTTTGACATGAAATGAGTTGTAAAAAGTCATTTTTATCGAATATTTTTATACGCTATGTCGAAAATGGATTTTACGCTTGCTTGGTATGTGCAGCAGCGGGTTTTTGCGACTTTAACGATGGAAACGAGTTGTATTTTATACTTTTTCGGACTCAGTAAATACACGAAAAAGTCACTTTGGAGTCATCTTTCAGCTCTTTTATGACTCTCTAAACATGAAAAGATTGCCGAGGCCCTTGTCGTTTCGATCTCGTTAAATTGGACACGAATTGACATCTACCCAGTATACATTTAACCCTTTTACGGGCTGGGATGGATTGATTACGAAAAAGGAATACCCTAGCCTATCGCGACTAGGAGGTTTTCTTGGATATTGTTTTCTACCTTTTTGGATCTGAGGAACTATTCACGAAAAGGGACCTGTGGAGTTTACTTTTCCGCTATCTTTTCAAACTCTCTAAACATGAAAAGACGTCGAGTTCTTCCTTTGTCAGACTCGTTAAACCCTGATGACATCGGATCCAGTTGAAATGACATTCTCCGAGTTCCTCCTTCCTAGGACTCATTAAATGCACTAGGATGGATTCGCCCGAAGGGCGGACTTATATTACAAGCATATGCTATCCCCTTCAAGCTTGTTATCAAAAATAATTGGGGTACTCGCCAGAAATGGTGGGGGAAAAATGGAACCATCGTCGTTGTCATCGGCAGTATGTCGCTCTTGAACATGGCACTTGTCTGCATTTGTGTCGGGTTGGGGACATCTCATCTCATTTCTTCACTTTGCCTCCGTGGGTTTGGATAATCCCTTTTCACCTCTCCTCTTCTCATTGCCTTGTCACCATGACCTCTAATCTATTGATGTCAAATACTGCCAAGTCCACTGTCGTGCCGTTTATATGTTCAAGAGAAGTTGGCCTCTGCTAATATCAACCTTCCTCTGATTCTCATATGATTCTGATTCACAACAAAACATCACGTTCCTCTGTCTTGTGTCGATGATGTGGGAATCATTATGGCCCACCTTCGATCAAGGTCACTTCCTATCGACATCAGCTCATTATCCAGGAAGCTGATCTAGAGACTCCTTTATGGTACCTTGGAGCCTGCATGCCTCAATGGTAGGTTCGTTGCATTTGACGTGAGGTTTTCATCATTGGTCTCCGATCGAGTGATTCTGCGGGTGTTCAACGCCAACTCATTGATTCACACGCCGTAGATTGTACCTGTAGTACCTTGAGGGCCATTGTCATTATTGGTGGTTCCTCTCATGTTTGTTAACAGCTTTCATCATTGGCTGGTAATGAGACGATGTTCCTGCATGTTCGACTTTAGCTCACATATTCACATGCTCGAACTTGTACTTTGTTTGGGTCGAGATGGAGCGCAAGACCCTGGATTGTGTCTGTTGTAATCCAAGCTGCGATTGTGGATTATTATCATTATGTATATGACTCATTGATTGGATGGCTGCAACCATACCTAAGTCTATTTATTTTGATCCTCGTTGGATGGCTGCACCCATACCCTAGATCCGGATTATAGTGTACTCTGTTTCGGATGGCTGCGCCCATACCACATATACATCATGTACTTGAGATATCAGTTGTATTTTTCTGCGTAGGTTTTCCGATGGCGGGCCTTCATTTGAACATGTTCTCGTAAAGCATTTCACCCCTCTTTCTCTCGGGCCTCATACTTTAGGGGGCATCTGTTACACAGTAATTTGTCACCGTCCCTACCATTCCCCGTCCCGCACAATGGAGGACCCATTTTGTGACCTGTGATTCGTAGCATTTTCATGCCTTGGAAAACATCATCAATGCATTCCTGCTAAAGAGCTTCATTTTCCCCAACATTATCCTCAAAATGTAGAAAACATCCTTTTTCAGACATCAAGCGCTGGTAGACAAGCTCAAAGACTCAAGGCCTAATGGGTTTCATTACCAAAGAGTTCGTTGCTTAACCGGCGCTCGTCTCAGAGAGCGTAGGTTGCGCCACCAACATGAATGTTTAAATAAAGATGGTTGTAGTTGAGTTTCAACAAACTCAAACCATTGCCTATCTTGAGTCAGAGGTCATTGCTGGAGTTCTATGAAGGAAGTGGTTTTCCACCTCCCATGGACCCTTCCTTGTTGATAGTGCCAATCACACAATAATAGGGATCCTAACTCCCTCCTTCCCCCTCTATAAAAGCCTGCTCAATTCCATGGAAAATTAGTCTTGAAGTGCCTAAGTTTTGAATCTCCAAATTCCCAAGAGCCTTTGTGTCAGAAGAGCCCTCTTCTTCCCTTAAGGCCGACTCAAGTAAGGAGACTATTGTCGAGAGACTCAGGAGAGGTTTTCCCTTTCCCTGGTGAGCTTTGCGAGACGTGAATGACTGGAGACCCATCCGAAGGAGACCACGACATCAGAACTTTGGTTGTAATCTTTCTTCGATCATTATTTAATGAATGATTACGATTATGGTTCCACTCTGTTTTCAATGATGTTAATATGAGTAATATCCTTTCTGAATGATATTGAGTTACGTATGCCGAATTTTATGCTTGTATCTGTTTGTTTCTTGCATGTGCAGGTGTTCGTCCGCGGAGATCGTGGAGGATCGTGATCTGCTGAGGCTGAGGAACGGGATAGCTCTCTTCTTCAAATCGTAGCATTGGAATCCAGGTAGGCTTCTATCTTTAGTCTTTTCATTCGTAACTAGGAACTTGCGTCGTAACATTTTTTATTGTTGCTAGACCCCTGCTGGGATAGTAGGGATCGCCTCTGTCCGCAGAGGGGATTTACCTCCTCAACAGCGAGTGTTCTTGATTTGCATGTCCATGATACAGTTTGTGGTGGCATGTTGCATGCAGTCTGGGTTTAACTATTTTGGTGTGAGTTCTTCTACAATTTCAGAGGTGTCCAATAGAGGTGGGAAGTAGGGAATAAGGCGGTCTACATTGAATATTGGGTTCAGACCAAGGAATGGTGGAATACTGAGCTTGAAGGCATTGTTCCCTACAGCCTTGGTGATGGTGTATGGCCCATATCGGAGTGGGCGAATATTGCGGTGGGGTCCAGTGAGGCGCTCCTTCTACAAATGTAGCCACACTTTTTCACCCACCTGGAAGTTGTGAGGCACCCAATGTTGATCATGTCGTTGCTTGTACTTAGCATTGGCTTTGTCTAATATGTCATGAACCTGTTTGCGGATGTGTTGAATGCGATCGATGAATTTTTTTGCTTTGTTAGCTTTAGATTGGACATGAGCCGAATCGGCCTGAGAGGCTGCAAATGGCATGGCTACGTCAATGGGACATAGTGGTTGGAATCCCAAGCCCACCTGAAAGGGGCTGTGGCTGGTTGAGCTATGGAGAGCCCGGTTATAACTGTGTTGTATATAGGGAAGGCTCTCATCTGATGTGCGTGGATGCTTTGAATTGTACATGCGTAGAATGTGTACAATTATCCTATTGATGACCTTTGTCTGGCCATCAGTTTAGGGATGGAAAGTTGTGGACTTGGTGAGCTTGGTGTCCAACATTGACCAGAGGCTAGACCAAAACGTGCTGAGGAACCGGCTGTCGTCATCTGATATGATATTTTGTGGGATCCCAAAGTGCACCCACACTTGTTCAAATAACAGTTTAGTAGTGGCTTCTACTGTGATATTATTCTTGCAGGCCACCATAATGGCCATCTTTGAGAATTTGTCAACAACCACAAAAACATAGTTGTTTCCATGCTTAGTAGAAGGAAGGCCTCACATTTAATCCACGGAGATCGATTCCCAAGGTCGATTAGGGGTAGGTAGCGGAGTATAGAGCCCTTGCTTCTTGATGGTCTGTTTCACAATGGCGCAAGCAGTGCAGGATCTAATGTACTTCCCAACATCCTGTCGAAGGTTCAGCCAATAGAAATACTTCTATAGTACTACCACTATTTTCTTGACCCAAAAATGCCCAGCGACTCGATTGCTTCCCATATCATCTTGGCACGCTCGCTTGAAGGAACACAAAGGTGTCCCAGGTGACATAATAGTGCATCTTGGAGGTGAAAATTTGGAAATTGCATACCCCCCAAGAGTGTGTTGTATGTGTAGTTGTATTCTGGATCACTCTTGTAAAGAAGTGGCCAATCAGAAGTCTCATGCCCAAAAGAGTTGAGAACGGTGGTTATGGCCACGATCGGTGGTCGGCTGAGGCAATCTGCAACATTATTGGTGCTACCCTTCTTGTACTTGATGTTCAAATGAAATTGTTACAGATATGTGGACCACTTCTGATGGCGATCGTTCTGCAACTTCCCTTGTGTCTGTATGAACTGCAAGGGTCGGTGGTCTGTGTGGATGATTGTCTCCTTCCCCAAAATTTAATGCTTCCATTGTCAACAAGCCTGCACAATGGAATACATTTCTTTGTCATAAGTGGGATACTTTCGTACTGTGTCAGACAATGTCTCACTGTGATATGCCACTGGATGCCCCTGTTGAGTAAGAACTGCCCCAATATCATAGTCAGAGGCATCTGTCTCGATCTCAAATGGTTGTTGCAAGTCTGGTAATGTGAGCACTGGGGCAGAACAGAGGCGATGTTTCAATTCTACGAATGCCTTCTACTGAGATTCCGACCAACAGAATTTTTCTTTCACTCTTCCCTTGGTGACTTGACTCAAGGGCCAAGTGATATGAGAGAATCCCAACACGAACCTGCGGTAGAAATTAGCAAGACCCAGAAAGCTGCGAAGCCCTGTTAGGGTGGTTAGGGCTGGCGAATCCCGAATGACTTAGATCTTGGCTAGATCCACATGCACCCCACTTTCATCAATAATGTATCCCAGATATTGAACCCGGGTCATGCCAAAAGTGAACTTCTCCAAATTGGCAGACAATTTTTGTTTCCGCAGTGTTTGGAGGACTTCTTGGATGTGGTGGAGTTGCTCTTCCCAAGTCTGGATGAAGATAAGAATGTCATCCAAGTATACCACTACAAATGAGTTGTTGAATGGACGCAAGATGTCATCCATCAACCTCATAAAGGTTACGAGAGAATTTGTCAATCCAAAAGGCATGACGAGCCATTTGAAAAGGCCCTCCTTGGCTTTGAAGGTAGTCTTCCACACATCAGAGGGTTCGATTGGTACCTGATGATACCCAGACTTCAAGTCAATCTTGCTGAAATATTTTGCCCCTTTGAGTTGGCCCAGAAGGTCATCAATCCATGGGATCGGGTACCTATTCTAGACAGGGATCTTGTTCAGTGCTCGATAATCAATACAGAGTCTCCAAGTCCCATCCTTCTTCTGTACCAACACGATCGAGCTCCCACAGGGCGATGAACTTGGCCAGATGTGACCTTTATGTAGCAGCTCTTGAATCTGCCTCTTGATTTCATCATTCTCTAGAATAGAGCACCTATAGATTGGTCCATTAGGTAGTGGTGCACCTGGGGTTAGGTCAATGGGGTGCTTGACCTAACAATGTAGAGGCACCCCTGTGGGCGAGGTGAAGATGTCCTCGTACTCTTCCACAACCTTGTCTGTTTGTTGTTGTCATGCATAGGAGCCATGTCTGGAGGTTGTGGCCATAGTATTCTTCTTTCCCTAGGGGTGGATCATTAGGAAAACAAATTTCCTGGTTTGGGAAATGAACTTACTTCATTGTTTTGTAGTAACCAAAGAGATAGTGGGAGGTGGTGGTACCTCTGGTATCCTGTACAATTTATTTCCCAAAGTAACAATAACAGTGGGAGGCCAAAACTCATACACATCATGTCACTTCCACAAGTATGGTTGGCCTAATAATACATCAGAAACATCAATAGGAGCAATGTCACACAATACCTCATCCGTGAAGGGCTTGATGCTATAGGGAAGGCGACACTGTTGGTTGACGCAGAGATCTCGTCCTTGGTGAAGCCACCCGATGGTGTATGGTTGTGGGTGTGCTATGGTTGGCAAGCCAAATCGCTTCACAACATCTACTAAAATGAGGTTCTTTGGCTCCCATTGTCAACAATGAACCGTAGCGGGGAACCCTTGACCCACATCTAGGAGTGGAAGAGACACTTTGCCTCCTCTGGATATTCTGGTTCCTCCTTCTGGATATTCATAGTGGCAACAGTGGCGTTGGTCTCCGCATCAATAATTTGCTTCCCTTTGTCATTCACCTTATCAGGTTCTCATTCAGATTCAGAGCATGCATCTGATTCAGAAGCCCTCATCTCGGCCACCAGTGACTGCTTGGCCGTACACTCACTTGTGTTGTGAGTGGAGCTCTTATGAAACTCACACCACTTTCATGTTTCCTTCTTTGGCCTCGCGGTGTTGTTCTTTGCTTGTGTCTTTGGCAGGTTGTCTTGGGTCACCATGCCTTGGATTTGTCCTTTGTTCTGCAATTTAGGGGCACCTTTCCCTTGCTTTTTATTCATAGATATAAAGTCTTGCTTCTTCTGTTTGAATTTCTACTCAATCTTGGCAGCATACCGGTATGTCGTACCAAGCGAGGAGATGTCAAGGAACTCCATTTCCTCCTGAATATATCTGTGCAGAAAATCACGATACTTTAGCACCAAATGTTTCTCTGAATCTTTGATACCCAACTTTGTGCACAGGGTATGGAACAGATTCGTTATCTCATGCACATCTTGATCCCTTTGTTGCCGCAGCGTGGTCCATTGTATGTACTTGTCCTCATAGCTCCCCACGAGATATTATTCTTCCTTGATGGCATCTCAGAAAGAATTCCAAGTGGGTACAGCAGAGAACAGAGAGGGTTTTGTCTCATCCGTTTTCTCACAGTAGGTTTCCCACCAGTCCTTGACATGGGGGGTTGCTTTGAGGAGTGCAAAAATAATCTTCTCTCGGTCAGAAAAATCATGAAATGAGAAATATCCTTCTAATAGATTCAACCATCTATCTATGGCATCTGCATCTATTTGATCCTCAAATATGGGAATGTTAAATTTTACTTGTACCTTAATGGTATTCACGCCTCTAGAGTGGCTACTGGATGTAGATGCACTGCCGGTGGGAAGTCGTTGAAGGATCTAGGCAAATTTATCCATCATCGCATTCCTTTTTTTTTAGGGCCTCCTCGAGCAATATTTTGATAGGATCTCCTGCTCCCTCGTCTTTCTTTTCATCCCCCATGGGCATCCGTCGGGGTTTGTGAGGCTGATCTTGCAAAGGTTCCACCAGATCAAGCCCTAACTCCTTATACCCCGACCTCATTGGGGACATGAAAATAAGGATCGATAAAAATCAGACCACTCTGATACCACTGATCTAGATTTATGTAGGAACGCAACAGAATACAGAAATAACCGTAAACATAGAAATACAACAGAAATAAGGCTTCATTTCATTAATATAAAATCATAGAAATATGCTTACAAACATGATGGAAATAAAATAGCTAGGGTGCTGGTAGCAAATCTCTGAGAAGAGATGTGGTGACTACAGACCTCTGAATTGTATTACAATGAGGCTCGAGGGCCTATTTATTATGGATAAATAATGGAGAATTCTAAACGTCCAAAAACCTAACCCTAGGAGACGAAGTGCCAAAAATATGGGCCTCGTTTGGGTAAATTGGTGTTTCAACTTCCCAAGGACGTAACTTCAACATACTATCTCCGTTTGGGGCTTCAAAATGGCTCCGGAAGTTCAAGACCCGAAAAACTGTTAAAAATAGTAAGTTGTGAAAAAAACTAAAAGAGACAATGGTGGGGCCCCAAGTGGAATAGGTGGGTGGCCACCAATATCCACCTGGATTAGAGTTTAATTTAGCCCAAAATGTTTTTGTCCAAAAATTTCTTCTCTTCCTTCTCCAACCTCTCAATCTGCCTCTTGGTTATCTCATGAGCAGTTTCTGATCTATCCTTTTGATCCCTCAGGATGTTAATATGTGCTTCCAATTTCTTGATCTCTTGTGACTACAACGTCATACTTTCCATGGCCTTTGATAGCTAGTTTGTCTCACTAGATGCTCCAGCAATTGCTGGAACAGCTGATGGAGTTGATGAAATGGGGACAAATTCTAGTGGGATGAGTGTCACTTGAGCTGCTTCTTCTTTTTCCTTCAGTCGCTACTCCATCTCAGTCTCCATCTGTTTGATCTAGGAAGATTGTTCCATAACTAACTTCATTAACTCTACCTTTTTTGACTAATATTCTTCCATGTCCTTGGCTAAGGGGTCTTCTATTACTGGCATCTTGATTTGTTTCCTGAGGCTGCTATGTCAACATTCTTCTTATTCAAAAGCTCCTCCAAAGCTTGAACATTGGTTGGGTCACAACCAAGCTTCACTATTAAATATTATAAATACTTGATCCTTGAGTCTTTAGCCATGGTAGATATCTTCTCTATCTTGAGATGTGAGTTAGTATTGGACAAGGATACCTGCAGTTTTGACAAGCTCATAGTAGTACTTGTCAAGGTGGCAGCCACCATCTCTTCGGTTTGCTTGTGTAGTTCCATTTGGTCAATAGGATGGATGTCCTTGGTATTGAACTCAAATGATTCCTTCTTGTAATCTCTTGCTCCTTGGGGTCATGGGACTAATTCTTCTAGAAATGCCATCCGCATCCTTCCCTTCTCAGTGTCAAAGGTAGATAGTAGCCAGCTTTGTGAACTTGGGGTCTGCTTCCAGAATTGAATGTATGTGTTAGCCTTTAGCACCTCATTTCTCAAATTTTTCTCCTTAAATGTGTCATAAACTGATATTTCTTGGTTTTCAATGGCAAGCCTAGAAGTGGATGTTTGCAAGCCCTACGGCTGCAGAGACATTGTGGCTAAAGATATAGGGGAGGCTATCGTTTGATCACCCACTGAAGATGAACGAGGGGTGTCTGCAATATGAATCACTATTTTCTACCTTGATTCTCATCCTTAATCAATATCCATGTGAACTCAGGTCCTCCTTCTATATCTCAATTTGAATTCCTTGCTAGAGGTATCAGGTATCGAAGGTGACTGATCCTCTCTTGGCCTCTTGTTCCCTATCTCTTTCTCTTGCTCTTTCCCCTTGTACTATTTTCCTTCTGCACTCTTCCTTTCTTGAGGGGTTGGTGTTTGGATGATTGAAGTGGAGATCACTTGTTCTTCACATTCTTGGAGGGTGTTGGTCACCCTTTCTGTTTGATCGACATACTGCTCAATTTAAGGTCTATGTGTGTGAACATAGGGTGTGGATCTATTCTCCACCCTTTTATTGGAGATAGCCCTTGCAAGTTCATAAGACCATGTGAAATTGTGGTTGAAACCCATCTCTTTCAGTATCTTCTCCACCTCCTCTCCTACTACTCTACTGTTACATATGAAAGGCCCAATTTGTGTCTTGATTCTAAACTGAGCTTTCTTCTTCAAAGAAACAAAGTGAAGCTCATCTGTATGTATCATTTTCCTTATGTACTCTAGTGAAAAGACCCTCATAGAGAGGAACTTTGGCAATTTTTAAAGGGCTAGCTCACTTCCATAGACTTGAATCTCTATGAAATTTTGGTACAAGTACCAATCTGTTGTCTTCACTTGCTCTGATAGCTGCATGGTTTTCCTGATGTCTTCACTTATCCTGGGCTCTGATGCACTGTTGAGTGTGTCGATGGCTAGGTGCACAAACAAATCCACAAAATCCTTGTATGTATAATTCTTATGATATTTTAATAGCTGGGTGGACCAAAAAATGACAGATTTAGGCTCAACATCTTCATTTACCTTGGTCATCTGAAATTAAAACCTTCTGGACTGGAAATAGACAAACATATATACCAACATAAAGGTGTATTTGAAAACCTCCTTTGTATTAAAATTTAAAAATTGTTCATTATTGGCCTGTGCAAGAAACTGGGCATAATTGAATATGACTGTGGGTTTAGCATATGAGGAAACAGTGGACAAAAAACCTATCACAGATTCATCTACCCATTGGTCAGTGTGATACCCTAATAAATAAGATAAAATAATGACAATGTACTTGGTCCTATCAGGAAAGATAGATGAGGGATAAGGAGGGTTATTTGTAAGTATTGGGGATAAATTTTTGGTTCTACCGGAAAATTCAAGCTTTTGATAAAATTCCCTAAGGGTTTTATAAGAGAAGGGGACTACTTGTTCAGGAGTGAGGGCCCGCATCATTTGTTGAATGGATTGGGTATTGATAGAAAACGTGATTTCTCCTGTTGCGGTGACTACAATTCTGTGATTAATGTCATAACAAGTTTGGCACTTCCTGATGAACTCTGGAAAACTATGGGTTTTTGGAAAGATGTAAAGAGATAATTGGGGTCTCCCATAGACCTATATCATCATCTTCTTCAAGGAATTTATCCTCGAGCCAGTATTAGACATCAAACAAGTTGAAGTCTGACTCTGTCTCTTCAATTTTATAGTCTCCGTTTTCTAGAGCCAAGTGATCCAAGTCCACTTGTTGGTATATCATAGGATTAAAAGGCTCTTGGTATTTCTTAGGAGGCATGTTTCTTCAACGTGTCTTCTTTCTCAACCTGCAATGATGAAGGAGATGAAAGAAGGGGGAATAGAGAAAGGGAAATTTCTATGGATTAGCACTAGGGAAGGAACATGACAGAGGGGGATTGTGACCAGGATTGAACAGTCTAATGGATCATTGTAATCTAGTCCATATAAATCTTACAACTCTTCTTTGATAAACCAATCGCTCTTTGGTATAAATTTTCACTTTCTCTGATAATACCTGTGAACTCAACAAATGCAACAACGAGAAGAGCGAACTCTGCAATTCTGTTGAATTTTGTCATAAAAACAACAATTTGGTGGTGTGGAGGTGGCGCAAGTCCGTTGAATAATGACCCGACCCTTTATGGTGCAATGACTGTGTTGGCGGGGGTGATGGGATAGGATGGAGGGCAAAAGCAAGAGAAGACATGGTGTTGACGGTGTGAACAATGATCAACATGCACGACAATATGGTTACACAACAAAACCATTTTCGGAGGGGGCATGAGTGATAAATGGTAATGGAGTGGGGGGGCGCAAAGTACTATGGGTGTGCCACATAGCATGGAAGGTGGTATGGGATACCGCCCATTTCCGACCTGCCCCCATTTTTTAACATTCATCAGCTGAGGGGGGGGCAAAAAGCCTTGTGGACCATCTAATGTTTGGGGTTGAGCGGAGATGGCAAGGAGCTGCGGGAAGGTTAGCATGGATATGATGTCGAAAAAAGGTGGGGCCCCAACCTATATCGCAATCGTAGGTTAGAAGTTTGAGTTTATAAGTGGGGAAAGTGGAAATTTAAATCTTGTGATGTGCGAAGGGAAAAGGCAGGAGGTGACATGGCATCAGAGGTGGGGGTCACCCGCTCATCGTAAATTGCAAATCACAAATCTTGGTTATGAGCGGCTGAGGTTAAAACTTAAATCTTGCGATGTGCGAAGTTCGGGGAGTGGCGTTACAGGATGGAGGTGGGGGGTGCCCGCATATCACAAATTGCAGATCAAAGGTCTTGACTGTGAGCTATGGAAGTTAAATGTTAGGACCAGTGACGTGCGAAGTGTTACGAGTGGGGATGGCGTGGTGAGGAAAAGGTGGGCCCGCCCGCGGCCTGCAGATCACAGGTTTTGTTATGAGCAGTGGGAGGTGAATGTTAAACTTTGCGATTTGCGATGTGCACTTGGGTCCCACCCACTTCAAAAATCACATTTCGACACTTTTGTTATAATCTTGCGTGCTTATCGTTTGGAATTTGAGATTTGCGACATGCGATTGGGATTTGGTGGGGCTTGGATAGGACTTAGGATAAAGAAAATATGAGCAAGGGGGGGGGGGGAATAAGGAGTAATGAACACTTTCAGGATCCAGGATTAGCAACATAACATAAGGTCTCTAACCTCTATAAAATCACCCCTTTTTCAGACCTTAGAGTATAACGACTCCTTTCTCTTTTATTTTTATTCTTTCATCATAGGAAAACAACAAGAAATTTTTGGGCTACTGATTTATAGAATCAACTTTAATTTTCCTTCATTCCTCTTCTTCAATAAGCCTACCTACCCAAACTACAACTCTAACCTTTTTATTCTTTTTAGGGTGCATTTAGACTTACAGACCCTGAAACACTTTTTTTTTGACATTCTAACCTAAACCGTATCCCTTATTTCTCCTATTGGTCCAAATTCGGATGTTGATCCTATCTCATTTTCTGCCTATCTACTGATCAACCAAGATTAAGTAGTTTGGAAAATCCTTATTTTCTGACCTATCAGCAGAACATTCAAAATTGTTTAATCATGCTTAAGTTATATGATTCAACAAAATTTTCTAAAATTAGTTCCATTTTGATTTGCAGCAATTAGAATTTTTTTCCTTTTTTGTGGGGTTTTCTTTTTCTTTTTTACACCCTCTTTTCTACTTCTTTTGTTTATTTTTTTGTCTTCTTTGGAAATTCTTTATTGAAATATATGTACAATATGAAAATTTGCAAGAAAGAAACACACGGTCACCTTGTAATACTATAAATTATAGGACTCTAACAGTGGCTCCAGCTGGGGATGGCAGCTCCTTCTAGAAGTGTCAATAACATCAAGACCAGTAGCCTTGCATACTTATTCTTTGCAATAATTTCCATGAATCTTCTCTTTCTATTTTTTTAGCACAAAAGGGTAACTTTCAAAAGGGATCCGAACCAAAAATTGTGGTATTTACAATGGAGTGGTAAATTCATTTTTATTTAGGAGAAGTAATGCTTCAACATCCTAACATTGAGAGGACCTCCAGGAAGCTATGTTCCATCCATTTCCTCCAGAAAAAATGCATTATTTCCCCTGAAAGAATGGAAAATGTATGGGCCCTTCCACAGATTGTCAAACTTGCCATGATTTCATTTATTCTCTCTTCTGAAATCCCATCTCAGTACTTTATCTCCAATGTTGAAATCATTTTCCTTTGTTATTTTTTCAAAGATATTCTTTTTGTTTTCTTGCATAATATGTGTTCTGTTGTAGACTTCTTCTCTGCATTGTTGTAGCTGAATGGTCTGATTTATCCTTCTTCTCTTCAACCTATATTTCTTGAATGATTTTCATGGCTCACACTCCTAATGATGTTGGGAAAACTACATCCATCCCATAGACCAACTGGTATGGTGACATGCCAATTGATTTCTTAGTTTCCAGTCTGTCAACCCACAATGCATGCACCAATTTGTTATGCCAGGATTTCTTATTATATTCTAGCATCTTCTTGATGATATTAACCAAACTCTTGTTGGAGGATTCAGCGAGTCCATTACCTTGAGGGTAATAAGCTGTTGAATTCCCTAATGAAATGTGATACTTGTGGAAAAAATCTACCATTTTCTTGGACTTCAAAGTAGCAGCATTATCTGTGATGATTTTCCTAGGAAAACTAAATCTAGACAAGATATTGACTTCAAGGAATTTGATAATCATTGATTCTGTAGCAGTTTTGGAATGGATGGCTTCTATCCATTTGGTAAAGTATTCTGTGGCAGTAAGGATCCATCTATGTTGGGCAGAGGATGAGGGGTGAATTTCTCCAATGAATTCTAAACCCTATTACTAAAAAGGTGCCTCAACAGAAATTGGTTGTAAGGGCAAGGGTAGCAGCTTTCTTTTCCCTTCAAAAATTTGGCACTTGTGACAGGTGGCTACCATTTTGTGGATATCTGGGAAAATATTAGGCCAATAGAAACCAGCTCTAAGGATCTTTTTAGCAATGGTTTTCCAATAGATATGGCCTCCACAATCCCCTTCATGGAATTATTTCATAGCCCTATCTATATCTTCCTTAGGAAAACATTTAAGAAATATGCCCCCAAAATATTTTCAGTACAAGACATTTTCTAAGATGCAAAATTTTATAGCCTTCAATTTCAAGAATCTAGCTTTTGTTTTGGACAAACTAGGAGGAGAATTTAAATTAAATAGAACATATAATATATATGTGTACCAGGGAGAATTCAGGAATGCTTCCTCAATAGGCGGAGTCACTGGCTCCTCTTGGTCATCCAGTGAATGGATCATGTTGATATCTAGTGCTTGAAAATTGGTTTCAGCCATCAGTTTCTCTAAACCCTATCCCTTGATCAGCTTGGTGGGCCTGATCTCTAAATCATACTCCAGAATGATGGAAATTCATTTTCCTCTCTTCCGATCAGTTTTTTGCATTAGGATGTCTCTGACAACTATGTTGGGCACAAAGGCAATGATGTGTGAATGTAGGACATAAACCCTGAAATCCTTGAGTGCTTTGACCAAATCAAAGGCCTTATTTTCCATGATATTGTACTTTAAAGGTGCATCTCTAAAAGATTTTCTAAAAAAAGCTATGGGCTTCTCCTTCCCTTCCTTGTTTTTTTGTTGCAATACAACATCAATAGTGTGTTCTAATGCAAAAGAGAAAACGAGGAAATCCTTAGTGAAATCAGGGCTGATCAAAATTGGTGCTTTAGTGAGTGTCTGCTTCACCAAGTCAAAGGAATGTATGGCCCCCATGGTCCACTTAACTCCTGAATCTCTCTTGAGCATGTTGGTGATGTTTCTCAGAAGTTATGCAAGGTTTGGTATAAACCTCCTCAAAAAATTGATCTTGCCAATGAAGGATTGGAGCTCTTTGATGTTTTTGGGACGACCAATCTGAAGTATACCCTCAATCCTGCTAGGATCAATTTTAATTCCTTATTCAGATATAATATGTCCCAGAAGCTTCCCTTATTCAATACCAAATCCTGATTTCTTGGGATTCAAGGAGAGTCCATACCTCCTACACTTTCCGAAAACTCTTCTCAAATGGGCCAAATGTTCTTCATCAGTTTTTTAATATAGTTTAATATCATCAAGGTAGATCAAAATGAAAAGGCTAATTTCCTCTGAAACATCAATGTCCATAGCTCTATGGAAATTGGCCCCAACATTAATCAATGAAAAATGCATTTTTAAATACACGAAGGTCCCCCAAGGAGTGGTAAAAGTTGTTTTGTGTTGATCATCAGGACGCACGAACACTTGGTTATACCCTGAAAAAACATCTAGCAAAGAAATCCTTCTGGATCCCACTACCCTTTGTAATATATGGTCCATCTTTAGTAAAGGGTAGTTGTCTTTAAGTGATACCTTGTTCAAATTTCTAAATTCAATGCAAAGTTTGATCTTGCCTATTTTCTTCCTTGTAGGCACTATGTTGGATACCCACTCAGAGTATTTGATTGGGACTATGATCTTCGCATCATACATCTTCTTGATATCCTTCTCAACCAATCAATTTAGAATAGGATTTATCCTGCATATATTCTATTTGAAAGGTTTTTGGTATTCCTTGATTGGAATCTTGTGCTGTATAATACTAGTATCATAAGATTTCAGATCCTCATAGCCCTAGCCAAACACATCAATGAACTCCTTAAACAAAGAAATTTTTTTTTTTTGTAGTTGCTGACAGTGTATTTGATAACTTTATCATCTTAGGATTTTGATCATTGCCTAGATTGAACTCCTCAATGTTTTCTTTTGTAGGTTCCATCTTTGGTTTTTTGGCCACATCATTGAAATCAAATAGTTCCTCCATAGGGACAAGTCCTCTAGGCAGGATATTATCTTTGAATTGGAGCACTTCAAACTCTTCTTTTTCCAGGTCTTTATTTATCTCTATCGTATGTGAATGTTCACTTGCTGAAATATTAATATCAGAATTATGAGGAGATTCATCCTTGCACATTTGTTCTTCAATGGGATATTCTTCTTCACCATCCAGGTCCAAGCTGGAATCTTCAAAATCACCTTTAGATTGCAGGAAATTTTCAATTTGTTTGTCATTTCCAAAGACTTGCCAGTATCTCATGTTATCAAGAATTGTTGGTTGATGTTTAACCTGCACTGTATACTTCTTGCTGGGATGAGGTAACTGACAAGTGATGGCTGAAAATGCTAAAACATTGGCAAGGATAGTTTGATTCCTTGGAATTGCAGCAAGATCATATTCTTAAAAATATTTTAGAAGGCTAAGAGCAGAATTTATGTATGCTCTCAATCTAGGGTGTTTGGCCAAATATTCTCCCTTGATTTATCTGATAACCAACTTAGAGTCCCCATGAAAAGAAATTGTTTTGGCTCCTAATATTTTCAGCAATTGTAAACCTAAAAGGAGTGCCTCATACTGTGCTATGTTGTTCGTGCACTAAAAATTTAGTTTGTAAGAATGACCCTATAAGTGGTTATTTCTAGTATTGCAGACCCGAACTCCTACTCCCGAACTAGCTTTGCCACAAGAGCCATAAAAAATCAGGTTCCAAAAAGGTTCAAATTCAGACTTGTGTTGTACAATTTCCATTTGGTATGTTTGTTCTCTATTTTGGTCCTTTTCTTCTACAGCTACTTGTTCATTAATATCTTCATCATTGTAAAGA
The DNA here is from genome assembly GCA_034641835.2 of Pinus albicaulis. NCBI lineage: Eukaryota > Viridiplantae > Streptophyta > Pinopsida > Pinales > Pinaceae > Pinus > Pinus albicaulis. Next base: position 1,707,994,462 of record CM076580.1, on the reverse strand, counting down.
ATGAATGACTCTAGGTCAAAATGGATAGAGTAAAGGGGGTAGTTATGGGTTTTTTCTTGACTTGTCCCCATATATTTCATTAAAGTTTCCCTATACAATCTTCTCTGTTGGCCAAACACTAGTATGGTAGCATAAGTCATATCCATTTGGAGGGTCCCTTGTAGCTTGGCTCCCCATGAGCATGATAGAAGCATACCATATTTATGAGGGATGTCAGCCACTACTATATCCATCACTAGGCTTTTGGCTGGTATCTGGGCTAAAGTAATATAGAGATCTTTGATGAGGCCTAGGCATTTGACCTTGCTAGAGTCAAATGAGTACAAATATTTATAGGGTCTGGTTATCTCGAGGCGAATTTTATCCATGATGACCTTTGGCATAATATTATGAGAGGCACCTAAATCTAACATGGCATTGTGGAGGTTTTTATCATGAACATTCAGATTGATATAAAATGGGGGAAAAACTCGCTCCTGGGGTTTACCCTCTACTTCTGACCCGAAAAAAAGTTCAGGTTTATCATCATTTAGATTGACAGTGTCATTAATTTCTCCTATGTTCAATGCCTTTAGGACCTGAGATATGTATACATCCTTTTTTACCATTTCAGTGAGAGGGATTGAGAATTTTATTTTGGAAATTCCGTTCTCAATGTTGAATGGTGTATGTGTTTTTGGTAGATTTGAATCAGTCTTCTCAAGCACTATTTTTACAACCATCTCATATTTTTTATTTGTGGTATAGGTACCAGTTTGAATATTTTTTCCAAGGCTGACAGTTGGTTTACTAGTGTTGCTCTATATGTCATTCTTTCCAGGATATTAACAACTTTCTTTGAACTTTTTGTTGTTTTCTTGGGATCAGTTTTAGGTACCCTTTTAACAAAATTTTCGAAATCTTTTATCTTGGAAATATTAGGTTTTTTCTTGCTTATAAAATTATATTGTCTATGTACCTCCATGATGGCATTATCAAACCCTTGTTTATAATCCTCAAACTCTTCAAATTCTACTTCAGTTTGAGTTAGAGAAAACAAACCTTGTTCTTATTCAGTGAGGAAAATAGAATCCTCTTCATTAATTTCCATTAGATTAATTTGACTTTATTCTATTTCTTCGACCACTCCCTCATCTTCATCGGCATAATTATCTTGGAATGGAGGCCTAATTTGTTGCTCAATTCCTCTATGTTCTCTTTGTCTTATTTGAGGGGGGGTTATTCTAAAGTTTTGGTTTCTATTTGGAGGAGTTGGTTGATTATCCCTAGGGATAGCTTTCTCATTCAGGTTGATCCTCTTCATCATCCTCTCCATAGTTATAACCAGGTTATCAATATTAGTATCATATGTGGAGGCTACAAGCTCTTCCCTAATAGTGAATCTCTTCTCTTTTCTCATTCTAGCTCTCTTTGCAAGCAAGTGGGCTTCTACACTTACTGCGCTCCTTTGCATATCTTCTAACATAGCAGGATCTCTTTCTCTATGTAATATTCCTAAATTTTCACATTATATTTGGAATATTAGAGTCCTTTATTTTATTAATAAATTAATAAAATAAAAGGGTGGAGGGACCCACAATCCTCAATATGAATAAGTATCCACTTTTGTGTGTGAATGTGGATTAATTAAGCCTAGATCTACATAATAAGGTAGTTGAGAAACTACTAATGTGAATGGAATTGGATATTGTGTCTCATTATTTGAGATAGATCATGGAGGTTGATACAGTCAACTAATATCTTGAAGATGTCAAACAAAAGATCATGGAACATTCATGATAAATTCATGGAGGATGTTGTGAAATTAAAGCACACATGATGGAGAGGGTGTACATTGCACCTAGACATGATGGTTGATTTGGTCAAACATCGCTGTCAAACTTGGAGGATATTGTCCACATGCACAACGTAGTCTAGATGAGGGCCAAGGCTTGGGAAGGCTCAAAAATTATATAAATAATATGAAGGCAAGGATGAAGGCATGCTGGTTATTATTGATGTAAGGATATTTCAGATCTGGAATTGTCATGTGACATTCCATTGCTTTCTTAGGCTGTTTAGCAGGGATTGCAAGTGATGTTTAGCACGGGGTGTTCTTGGTCAGGAATCCCACCTATTTCTTAGAGTAGCTCTATAAAGAGTATTGCACTTCATTCTACATCAGGAATTGGTGCCACATCTATTTTCCTACTTTCTGCAGAACATTCATATTCAGAAATTGCAGATTTTTGAAGATCATTTTGGAAAGTGGAAGTTGTCTTCAGTACTTCAGATGGATAAATTTTGAGGGTTTATTCCTATCACCTTGGGCTTATAGATCAGCATTCCCAGAGCTTCATTTTAGATCTGGAATCAGGCCAAAAATTATTAACCTCCTAGCAACAGTATTTCCCTCAGGAATTACATTGTCAAAATTGCAGATCCAAAAGGAGGAAGGAAGTTACTAGCATTTCAGCTAGTAATCCTGTGAGGGATCATCCCCTCACATTTCCATCAGTCTTTCCATCAGCCAGGAGTATATTGAAGCATTTTTCAATAGGCATAAGACCTCTCTTTCCCTCATAGCCCAATTTCTATTGGCAGTTGTATTGGAGCAGTTGTAATCGTTACTGGAGGATTGAGAAGCAGATCTAGAGCTTCTAGCTTGTAGATATGAAGAAGGGATCAAACCTTCAAGCTTAGATCTGATCTTGCAACATATTTCTACCATCTATTTGACATATCTAGCTTTAGATCTGTATTTCCCAACAGATCAAGGATCAAATCCTAGGGAGGTGATTTTCCAAAGTTGCAGATCTGGAAAATCCTTTCTAGGTTATCTTAGGAATCCATCACATTGGCCAGATCTTGAATCTTGGCATCATATGAGCTCCAAATTTAAGTAGATCTGCATTCTCATTTTTAGCCTACAGCTATATTCTCATAATCTAATGAAGGTGTTAGCCATCTATGAAATTTGTTATACCAAAAGGTGGCTAAATCATTTTTGGAGCCTTAAGGGAACAAATTTTATTGCAAAAAGTGTTGGCTCTTGAAGACTCATAAAGGCCTCATGCCTCTGTCCAAAATCTTCCCTATTGTGCCCATTTTATACTCTGGAATTCTACTGATTTCATGAGAGACTGTTGCAAAATCCATTTTTCCCCTTCCTCCATTAAAAAACTAACCTCATTTTTACTTCTTTATTCTCCATAAAAAATCCTTCATTTTCATATTTTTCCCCTTCCCCTCCCTCAAAAACCTTTTTAATAAGGTTTAAGAGTCTTTCTTTGCCTTATCGAAACCCTCACAACCCTTGAAAAACATTGAAAACTTCATAAAAAATACATATTTTTGTGTAAAGGTTTAAGCCCCCTTAGGCTAAGTCCTTAACCATGTCCACTACACATGCCAAGGTGCTGGAACTAGGCGCCAAGCCATATTGTAAATAAATATTCCACCCCCGAAGTATAAACCTTCATTTATATTAATTTTTTAGGTTTTATTATATCATAAAGTTTTCCGCTGGTGCAAAGTTCCATTCGCTCTCCACCGTCGATCTGATTTGTAGATCGACGGCTCACAAACCATCGCCCCGGTGGTCCCCGCAGTCACTCACTATTCAAATTTGGGCAGTTTCTATCGTACCTCTTTTAAGAGAAAAGCGGTTTTCCCCATTTGGCAGCTATCAGCACCACAGGCCAACATGTGGCCTCGAGCGGTTTGGAGATACCACCCTTATTGCACATTAAAAATCGACTATGGGCCCAACGCGATATTGACGTGCATCGTCCGATCTGAGGCTAGCTCATCAGACAGTGATCGCGCCCAAAAGATGCTCGAGGGATAAACTCCCCCTCCCTTCGCTTCCACCCGTGCATCTTTCTAGAATCGCGCTCGTTCTCCACCGTCAGATCTGAGGCCCCAGATCTGACAGCCCTCGTTCCAAGTCGCATGAATTTTAGCGCAAAGTTTATTTCTCCCAAGGCCATGCAAAATGGGTGGTTTTATAATGAAACGTGTCGGGCGGGGACGTGTATCACATTCCAAAGGGAAATATCGCCTACCCACCTTTTTCTCACGCGAAAACGGTGGTTTCCATACCCAAAACCGTTTTCCCTCTTTCCATGTGCGTTTTCTGCGTGCCTCCTCAGCCGTTGATCTTGTGGGCCAATATCATCCGACGGTCCATAATCATCTCGAACCGCAAACAACATTTTTAACCATTTTGTCTCATAACAAAGGTTTTTAACCTTATCCCATCAAATTTTTTCCATTTCTTCGTAAAGTGACTCCTTCGCTTTACTTCCTCCTAATCAATCCTGACCGTAATTCATTCCGTGATCGATGGTTCTGACTTATTTTTCACCCGCTTTCCTTTTTTAACCTCCCAAAATAGATCTCGACCATTGGATGATGCCATCCAACAGCCATGCTCTCTCCCTATGCCCTATGAAGCAGTAAAACCTATATAACGCAGGATTTTATAATGTTTTTCGTATTGTGCAGGGTTTTCAATGGTTTTCCATTATATCAAAAGAAAAGCCGAAGGTTGAGAATGAAGATTCTCCCGCCTTCGATTCATCCAAAGGAATCATTCACAGGGTTCGAGCTCCACGTTTCTTCAGTGTTTCACGAGGCATGAATGCCATACGAGCCCTACGCGGCCTGCACATCAACAAGACACAGTTAAATGAATTAAAAAAGTATCAGTGTTGAAGACAAAACACAGCAGAACAGAAGATTGAAAAAAAATTGGGTATTACTGCTAAGATTGATTATCAAAAGCCTAATCCTCCAAATTAAAATAGAATTAAAGGAAAATCAGAAGGGTTTTATCAGATAGAAATCCTCCACCGCCACATCTGAGGCAAATTGATTCCTCCCAGCTACCACAGTGCCACCTGTGCCTCAAAGCATTAAAATGCAGGCCGAATTTATTTATCAAGATCAGATATTTGCCTCAGCGCAGCCAGAAAGTGAATTTTGCAAATAAAATTAATGACAAAATATCAGCAGAGTTACTTCAACATAACAGATAGCCTCAAAAGTCAAAAAGAGCTCCCACCAAGCTTAAATCTTAAATGTAAATTATTTAATACAGAGGACACTTATGTAAGCTTCTTCATTGAGCCCCCCAAAGGCCGAGAAGCCTTAAGTCTGTATTGATTATCTTTGGAGATCTTTTATCAGATCCCACCTCCTCATTCTTCTATAAATACTACTGGAGAAGATGAGAGAGGGGTTGGTTGAGTTAGTTGTTGAACTTTGAAATGTAATTGAGCTTGAGACTTCTACCTGTAAATAGTGTTAGCTGGATCTTGGAGCTCTGCTTGTGATAGATAAGTTAGTCTGGGAAGTGTAGATGATTGCTAAACTAAAGCATTGGACTTAAAGCTGTAACTAGTTTGGAGCATCAATACAAGCCGATTTAGGGGATCCTGGTCTATGTCGATGGTGATGTTATTTCTTATTGTGAATTGTTATTTTACTTCTATTTTCACTGTGTTCATCTTCTCTTATAAAGAACAACATGCATAGAGTTAGGACCTACCGTATATCAGTACCCTTCTCTGACTGAAAATATTTATCTGAATGTTTTCTTCCAATCTGTATTATTTGGGAATGATTTAATTTAGTTCAAGCATAGGAATGTTGGCATTCCCTCCTCCTACTGTATGAGCTAGTTGTTATTCTTAAATGTTATTTTCATTATATGTTAAGTAGAGATGAACTAACGAAGATATGGTGTGCCTTATTCCTAGTTTTATCCCAAAAGATTGTCTGAAAGTTTCCCTTGGAATGTGTTAAAAGTTGGCTAGTTTAAAAGTACTTACCAGAACTTAGGCCATTCTGTGTTATCTTTGTGTTTGTCTTGAAAGTAACCAAGTAAAGCAGAGCTAGGAGAGGATTTGTGGTGAGCCCAGTCTGCTAGTTTCTACTGCAACAGTTGCCTTCAAGTTTCCCTTTGTTTTTATTATGTTTTCTATTGAAAGTGGATAAAAGGCTGGCTAGTTTCAAAGTACTTACCAGATCCTATATTAATTTTATGTATTTCTTAATTGTTTGTCAAAGGTTGGCTAGTTTCAAAGTACTTACTAGATCCTAGGCTACTCTTTGTTCTTTATCTGTTTAATTCCCCTTCTTTTTTGTCTCATTTCATTCCATAAATCAAACTTTAAAGAGATCCTTAGACATAGATGACTTGCCCCATGGACCACTCTTTCCCCTTGTTGTTTCAATTAAACCCTATTATGACTCCATAGCCCAATGGACTAAAACCTACAATTATCTATCTTTCTGACCAAAGGTTGTTCTGATTTCTTGCAACTTCACACCTTTCAAACTCTTTGCACTTAGAACTTTCCACCTCAAACAGTAATCATGCTCAACCATCCAAAAACAAAACAAACCCTCGGCCTTCATAACTAGCCTAATATCATTACCCAAAACTCCAAAGAAAAATCCATCTTTGCACTTATTGGAGAGATCCCTCTCCGGATTCAGGAGGGCTAGATCCTAGAATCCCAAAGTTGTTGAAATAATGTTCTCCCTTTAGTTGGAATTTTTCCAATCTTGCTAATTACAGGGTGCTAACATCTCTAGTGAATCCACTGGGGAGTTTGAGTTATTATCTTGTTGAATACGTTAGATATCTCAGAAACCCCCTTTACTCACTAAAACATTTGCTATATTAACCAGCTGAGCCACCATCAACTAACATCTCTGGCGACTCCACTAGGGAACCAAACCCAGAATCTCTGGTTCCCTTTAAAATTTCATACGAACATTCTTTAGTGAGTAAGAAGAAGCCTTTTGAAGCACTACCAAGAAATGGTGATCATGATGAAGCTTGTTTGAATCAGTAACAAACTAGGTAAACCCTAGGATTCTCATAAGAGTTTGTATAACCTTGAAAAATCAGCTAGCTTAGCTATAAGAGTACACTGTCTTTGTCTCATAACTGTAGCTAAGTTGTGAAACAGGTTTAGGACACTCTTAGAAACCACACAACTGAAAAATAACTCAGAAAATCCAAAAATATTTCAGATTGGTATCCAATAAACATGGTGGTGGACCATAAAACCTTTTACCTCCTTAGGAGCTAAAAAATTCCACTTGGTGACTCCACAATCCTGAACAGACCTTAAGACTCCACTGGGAAGAACCCTTATCATTGTAATATCATTCAAACTCAGTTAGAGGACTGTGGGAGTAAAATTTGCGTGAACAGATTAGTTAGCATTTTAAAGACTGTCATACTTGGTTGAACTTCTCTTGTTTATTTGGGTCTGAAAAACACAGCATAGTGGCTCCTAGAAAGATTCATACTAAAGCCTATCCTGACCCTGATCCACCTAAGATAATTGATAACCCAGAAAGTATCCTTAGGAAGTCTCCTAGGATTAAATTATCAACTATTCTTAGATCACCCTTGAGAGCTAATTCAGTTCCTGGAAATCTTTCAGCTCTACAACAATCACAAGTCGACTTAGTAAATCCCTTTAGAACTAGGTCTCTTGATGATTTAGATCAACTAGATTCTGAGTCTTCACTTTCGTCTCCTGAAACAAGTGAACATCCTGGTAGTAGAGAAACAACACCTCCTAATTTACATTTCCTTCATAGCTTAGGTGTCTCTCATCCAAGATCAACTCAACAATCCTCTCCTAGTCCATCCACTTCTGCTCACCCTACATCCACTGTTCAAACCACTCCATCCTAGCTCACTTTCCCTCTTGTTAATCCACCTCTTGTAAATCCACCTCCACCCCCTGCCATGGCTACATGGTATGCTCCCTTAGTCCTTCCTATACCATTACTCAATCTTCCACAGGACTATCAGTCCAAAATTCCATTGTATGATGTTAGCAATGCTACAACTGCATCACAAAATTTGGATAAGATGAATGACTACTTTGACAGAAATTAAATTGATGATGATTCTGTCAAGCTTAGATTATTTTCTCAAAGCTTAGGAGGGGAAGTTAGAAAATGGTTTAAAGGCTTAACCCCCCATAGTATCGATGATCTCCAAGCTTTCCATCAGACATTCTTAAACAAATGGGAAGTAAATAAGAACCCTCTCCAAGTCCTTTCTGATTACAAGAACCTCCATAGAAACACCGGGGAAAGTGTACAAGCTTATTGTACCAGATTTAACAGTGTATATAATGCACTTTCCCCAGATATAAAACCTCCACAAGGCTCGGCTTTAAACAATTTTCCTGAAGGGTTTGACCCTGAGATGGCCTATCAGCTGAGAGAGAGAGATCCTGCAACTCTTGAAGAGATGCAAAAGGGTGCTCTTTCTGTGGAAGTCAACTTGATGGATAAGAGAGCAAGAATGAAAAGTGAAAATAGAGTGTCCTTTAGGGAGGAATCTACACCCTCTACTTCCAACTCAAAGATGGAGAGAATGATGGAAGAGATGATAAAGAAAATGAGCATCCTTGAGAGAGCACAAGCCAGTCAAAACCAAACTGCTCCTCAAAACAGGAACTAGAACTAGAACCAAAATCAGAATTTTAGAAGGAACCAACCTCCAAACAGACCCGAGGAAGATGATCAACAGATCACTCCTCTCTTTCATCAAAACTATGTAAGTGAGGTTGAGGAAATAGATGAGATAATAGAGGAAGATGATATCAACATGCTGGGAGTAGATGATGATGACTTTGAGATTCATTACGATAGAAAACAAGGTCTTTATACACCTTATGATGACAAAAGAGATGATGATGAAAGTTATTATCAAGACATGGAAAATGTCATCATAGAGTCTCAAAGAGAATATGACCTTAGAAGCAAAACCAGTCAACAAACTCCCAATTCCAAATCCTCTGAAAAATCTTCACAAAATAGAACTGCAACCAATCCTAAAGTTGTCAAACAGAAGGAAAAAACAATGGTTGTTAATTATGATAAAGGTAGAGAGAAAGGCACTCAAAACAATGAAAAACAGAGTGCGGACATTAGTAGTACTAACACTTCAACTAGTACTCCTGTTAAAACCATTTTGTAAAATGTAAATAGAGCAAATCACCAAGCTGATGTTGTTGATAGACTAGCAGCTAGTAAGGTCGAGACAAGTTCTTCAAAGAACCAAATTCCTTTCAACATAGAGCAGGAAATTTCAAAGATCAAATCGTTGTTCCCCTAACTGAGTTAGCTGCCCAGAATGTATATAGAACCCAAATTTTGAAGGCTTTAAATATTGAGGATAATAATGACACAGTCAATCTTAATAATGACCAGCCAGAGCTCATTTTTGGTCCTAAGATTGAAGGTAGATATCAAGAGGGACCTATTCCTCCCTTTTATATAAGTTTAAATATTCATGACAAGATTTTACATAACGCTATGCATGATTCAGGTGCCTCTCATAATTTAATGCCCAAAGCTGTCATGGAGAGCCTAGGCCTTGAAATCACCAGACCTTACAAAGACCTTTACTCATTTGACTCAAGCAGAGTAAAATGTTTAGGATTAATTAAAGACCTCTGTGTTAACTTAGCTCAAATTCCATCAAAATGTTTAGTCATGGATATTTTTGTGGCGATATGCCCCCAAAATATGGAATTCTATTATCTAGGTCTTGGGGAGCTAAGTTACAAGGAACTATGCAGATGGACATGACCTATGCGACCATCCTTGTTTTCAATCAGACTAGAAGACTTTACAGGGAGTCTCATATGCAATACACGGTTACAATTCAGGACAGACCACAGAACTCTCCCCTTTATTCTATAAACACAGGCCTGGATTCATTTATCCTGTTCACTGATGAAACTTTCAGTGAATAAGTGACCTTGTCTGATTTAATGACAGATAGAGAGAAAGAAGAAGATAATGTAGGAGTGTCAGAATAGTTTGTTGAACCTGTAAACTCTAGCAAACAAAACACAGGTCTTGAGCTACAAATCACGTGTCCTTTGATTTTAAACATTGAGATTCAAGAAATCAGTCCTCAACCAAATAAAAAATCTGAGGAGATAGAACGAGTTCAATAGTGTGCTGACCTCCAAGAACAATTCGATAGCACACTTATTAAAGAGCATAATAACCCAAATGATAAACTTGAGACTAGTCCTCTATGGAGTATGTATTTTGAAGGGTCATGCACTAGAAATAACGTTGGTGCTGGTGTCTGGATTTGTAACACTGAAAACAACCACACAGAAAGCATTTCTTGTAAATTAAACTTTCAGTGTTCTAACAACATAGCGGAATATGAATCCCTTCTCCTAGGCTTACGTTTGTTGAAGAAGTTAGGAGCCGAAAGAATCAATGTCTATGGGGATTCAGAATTAGTCATTCGGCAAGTCAATGGGGAGTATAACGCAAATCATCCCAGGCTTACTGAAATGATGTCATGGACCTTTTAAAAACATTCGAGGAGTCCTAACTGATTTTTGTCCCAAGAAAAAGGAATATTGCCGCCCACAATTTAGCCTTTGTAGCTAGAACATGCTTAATGCCATATGAAACCAAAGATTGCAAAACTCAAATAAAATTTAGACCAGTTGTGCCTGATAATGAAAAGTATTGGCAGGTGTTTGACAGGGACAAACAAATAGAAGACTTCATGCAATTTAGAAATGAATTCGAACTAAACAGTTCGGACTCAGATTATGAATCAGATTGCAGTGAAGAAAATTTTCTTGGTGAAGAAGAACCGTCTCCTGAATCTGTTAATATTAATCTTCTGTCAAGAAGACTTCAAAACAAAATAGAATTGACTGCAGAATTAGAAACAGAAGAGTTAGAAACCCTGCAGTCCAAAGATGAAAGTTTTCCTAAGGGTCTCACACCTTTAGAAGAGTTGTTTGATTTTAACGAGGTGGCCAGGAAGCCAACACTGGAACCGGTAGAGACTGAAGTGGAAGAGTGCAATATAGGCAGTGAAGTTTGATTCTAAGACTTTACCAGCTCACATTAAACTCAAATACATAGAGTTGTTTAAATAATTTTCTGATTTTTTTGCGTGGGGTTACGAAGATCTGAAATCCTATGACACTAAAATAATACAGCACAAAATCCCTCTCAAGGAAAACCAAAAACCATTCGAACAGAAACTGCGCAGAATAAACCCTGTTCAACTTCCTTTGATTGAGAAGGAGATTATGAAGATGTATGAAGCTGGTATTATTGTCCCTATTAGATATTTTGAGTGGGTATCTAATCTAGTGTCAGTTAGGAAGAAAACTGGAGAGATCAGGCTTTGTATAGACTTTAGAGACTTAAACAAAGCTTCATTAAAAGAAAACTACCCTTTACCTAAGATGGATCATATTTTACAAAGGGTGGTAGGGTCTAGAAGAATTTATTTTCTTGATGGCTACTCAGGATACAATCAGATCTTAGTTCACCCTGCTGATCAGTTAAAGACAGCCTTTACTACACCCTGGGGCATTTTCATGTATGTGAAAATTCCCTTTGGTCTAATGAATGCTGGAGCAACTTTTCAGAGAGCCATGGACATAGCATTCTCGGAGGAACTAGGCTTCGTCATCATTATATACCTTGATGATGTCACTATGTTTTCAAAAACAAATGAAGAGCACTTAGCACATTTAAGAAAAGTCTTCGAGAAATGTAGAAAGTTTGGGATATATTTAAACCCTAACAAGACACTTTTCGAGCTCCAAGAAGGTAAGCTTCTTGGGTACATTATTTCAGAAAAGGGCATTAAGATAGATCCCAAAAGGATTGAGGCCATATTGCAAATCTCTTATCCTCGAAACATCAAGGAGTTGCAATCTTTCATTGGAAAGATTAAATTTTTTAGAAGGTTCATCCCCAACTTGGCTGAGATCCTTAGGAATATAACAAACATGTTAAAGAAGGATCAAGGGGTAAAGTGGACCTTGGAAGCAAAGAAGTCCTTTGAGCTGGTGAAACAAGAGTTAACCAAAACACTGGTTCTAATAAGTCTTGATTTTTCAAAACATTTTTATATTTTTTCATTTGCATCAAAACATACCATAGCTGTTGTCCTTTTATAGAAAAATCCACAAGGACAAGAGCAGCCTATTGCATTCTTTAGCAAGGCATTGAGGGATGCCCCTCTGAAGTATAATATTATGGAGAAGCAAGCTTTTGCTTTGGTTAAAGATTTGAAGGACTTCAGAGTGTACATCTTGCACTCGCACATCATTGCCTTTGTCCCAAATTCAGTTGTGAAAGACATTCTAACACAGTACCTAGATGGTAAGAGAGGTAAGTGGATTGTTGTTCTCCTCGAATATGATTTAGAGATAAAACCCACTAAGTTGATCAAAGGCCAAGGTCTTGCTATATTAATGGTCGAATCAAATTTTGAAGTTCTTGATATAAATATGATTAATGCTTTAGATGATCAAGAGGAAATCTCAACTCCCATTCTTGAAAACCATTTCATGAATTCATCTTGGTATGCTGATATTATTTATGTTTTTCTTAATTTAAATACACCTCCTGATTTGACAAAAACAAAGGCAGGGTTTTGTTGAAGCCTAGAAAATCTCAGCTTCAAACATCGGGGAAAACCACCCGGTCGGGACCTTAAGATAGCTCCTTTTCCGTTTGGTATGGTGGCTCCGACTGGATTTAAAGGACCAGTTTCCTTATAACTAAATGGATTGGTTTGGATGGGTGGAAATGGGACTAAATTAACTGAAATAAAATTATCTAATTTAAACTAAATACTGATAAAGAAATTCTAACACTAACCCGGGTAATTATATGTGAATACAACTTAAGATTGTTCCAATTCAACAATAACCATGAAAATGTATTATTATTTTAAATTGAAATGTGCAAAAACAAATAAAGATAACTCTGTTTAAGAAATTAAACAGAGTTGTATTAGAATATTGCATTCATCATTGTATACCATCTACATGTAATTATGAAAAATAACGTTTCAATTATACTCAGAAATGATATATAAAAGGAAGCGTTGTGAAAAAAAATATACATATAAATGATAGCAATTTTAAAACGAATATCATAAGACAAAAGAAATCAACAGTGAACAGATAGAAATACCTTGTTCATATTGAGGACTTTCAAATGCAATCTGATACTCTATCCAGTAACTATGATGCAAAATCAAATTCCAAGGTACAGAAATGCAACACTTTAAAGATAATTCCGCATGAAAATCACCAGATGTGATCCTTTTTAAAAATATATAAGACAATGGAGTACAGAAATGCAATCTCCAAGTCCAAAAATATTAAGATCCAGGACCCCTCTCTAAATGCATGAGAAGGGTTTAAATACTACTTAGCTAAATATAAAAATAGTTTATTACAAAAATTAAGGATTCGGTTCAATGACCGTCCTTTTCCTAGGCTAAAATACAGTGAAATTAAAACTAAATCTATCTATCTATGAACTTGATATTTAAACTTGCAGGAATCTAGCCTAGTTTTGAGAAGATGCGGTTGACCGACTTCAGAATTCAACTGTCCTGAAAAGACAGAGTCGACAAGCGTAGGAGCAATCTTCTCTGTAGCATTGATGATACAATTAAGCGCACTGTGCTGACTATGTGGCTTCACCAAATACATCCAGTATGAGTCCCAATTCAATCTTGTCAGCCCTTGGATAGATTTTGCTCTTTCTTCTGCCTTTTGCCTCCATTCTGTTTGCAGTTGATTTGCCCGTGGGAGATATCCTGGAACAGTTTCTGGAATCAAATTAGCTTTGTGTAACTTGTCATTTACACAATCTGTAAGAGAGTTTGCCGCTGTAGCCGCCTCCTCTGCTGCCTTTTCTGCCCTTCTAATTTGTGCATCCCAGTTATTGAACAGTATTTCTTTATGGTTTTCATTAACAATGGGTGCACTAGCTTTTCTGCCTTCTTCTGTCTTTTCCCATGCCAGATAATCATTGATCTTTTCATTAATCAAATCATAATCATTTCGTAAATCTATGACATGATTTGTGATTTTATCGCTTTCTTGGCACAAAGAATTCCATTGCAAGATTTTTTGGCAGAAAACATCCTCTTGTTGCAGTAGTTGATTGTTCAAAGAGATGGTTTCTGAAATGAATTCTGGAAGCTTATGATCATATTTATGCTGATCTTGGATAATCTGTATTTGTTTGTCTTTATTAGCCAAGCTTTTTTGATGTCCTATTTGCATTTCTTGAAGTTGTTGTTGTAACTCTTCAAGTTTCAATTGTGCTTCCTTATTGGCCTGTACCTGTTGCAATTGTTGTTGCAGAGCTTTTACCTGTTCTTCTTTTTCATTCAACAAAAGTTGTATCTCAAATGCTTTATCAATTTTTGCAGAAGCATAAGCTCCTGTTATTTGAGATAACTTAGTGAGATTATGAGTAGGTTCTGTGGCAGGATCTTTCCACAAAACATCTACTTGTTCTGCTTCAGTAGCAATTGCACTTTCTATTTTTCTCTTTTTCCTCTGTCTCTTCACTACTGCTTTGTATTTTGGGCTATAGAATACATCCAGAGGAGGAATTTCCTCTACATTAAGTACAATTTCAGAGGAGGGTGTGATTGGTATGTGCTCTGTCACTGTGACTGTGCTGCTTGTTCCTGTGTTCAAAACTTTGGTTGTCTGGACAGGGGTCTGTACATTCTGTCCTTCTACATTAATCAATTGGTTGAAGGTTTCCCATTCTTTGTCTAACTCAATGGTGACTGGCTGTTGCTGTACATTGGTTGGAGGAGGATTTGTCTGTTGAGAAGTCAAAATTTGCTGTTGAGTAAGTTCTTTTGATTGTGCAGAATCTTTAATGGATTCTTCCATTTTATCTTCCTTTTCTTTAGACTTATTGGAGTGTTCAGAATCTCTGTCAGATTTTGATTTAGATTTACCTGTACTTGAACTGCCGTTAAGACTAACACTAGGAGTTTTCTCCCTTGCGGGCTCTAAGCGTAGATTATCTAAAGGAATAGGAATTAGTCTCCTTTCTCTATACAGCTTGAATTCCTGAAAATCCCCTGGGGATAGCTGTGCTCGAGCTGAATTCAAAACTTCTTTGAATGAATTTCTTGCTTGGAACATATCATCAAAAAGATCCTGTTCCCCGGAAAATTCCCTTACTTTGATTGCATTGGTAAAATTCTTAACAATATCATTTGGGTCGAATAACCTTCTCGAAAATTTGAACAGCTGTAGGCATGTAATGTTTCCTATCTCTTGAAATGCATGACCAATATCAAACAGTGAAAATGTTCCACATTTTACGGGAAATTGTGGCCAAATGCCTTTTTTCTTCTCTTTTAAATCTTTTGTTATACCTCCTTGGCCACAGGTCTGATAAGCAATTTCTCGAGCTACAAGTCTATCTGGAACATATAGGGGTAAAACATGGGGGGAAGCATAACTTCCAAAAACCCTAATATAAGTGAACAATTCTTCTCCAAACCATCTCGCGATGGGGAGAATGTCAACCTCTGTTTCTGGGGATAACCTTGGGGCGTCCTCGTTATGCAATGTTTTGTACAATGGCAACATTATTCCATGACAAATTTGGTAAAAATGGGGGACAAACTTAGACTCCCATAGTTCTTTATGGTACACATGAATAGGCAAAGGATCGTGGATAGTCTATTGCCAACCCATCACAGGGAATTTAGAGACATAATAGATAGTGTCCATGACATAAGCAGATAAATAAAAAGGCGGATAAACCCGCTGAGAAACATTTCGTTTGGACCGGTAGTGAAAAATAGCAGTGGTCAAATTATCAGATAGGATTTTGGCCCAGTCTACAATTGTAGAATTAACGACCGCATTCAACAAAGGAAGCCATTCGGGTAAGATCATATTTATGTTAGGCTTTCCAAAAAGCCTGCATAACATGGCAGCAGTAAAACAATAAGGAGAGGTAAGTGAACCCGTGCTGTACATACCTTGTTTGTTTTTCTTCAATGGTTCACTTCTTTTGGTCCACTCCTTTGTACATTCTGCCAAATTTGCATGTTCTCTGGCAAAATCTTCCATGAAATGTTTGTTGTAAGTCGCCTGAGGTTCTGGCAACTTATACATTAAACTTAGATCTTCTGTGGTAAATGACTCGATTAGCTCTTCAGATGGAGTTTTGAATTTCCTGTCTGAAATATCAGTGCTCTCTAGCACCCATTTTACCATGTCCGTATACAGGATAATCCTTGGCCTTGCCACTATTCTATGCAGAAATGAGCAAGCCAGTTCCCTAAGGGTTGCCTCAGACGTATTACTGGAACCTACTGTAGCTACAACTTTCATCACCACAGGGTTTTCTTCCTCTAGCAGATTATACATTCCTTCCCAAGTGGATATACCGGCATCCTTATTACAAGCGGTGTCTGCATACAGCGAAGCCATTTCTTTGTTTTCAGAACTCGAGCTCTTCTCCTTCTTACCCATGGTGTTTAGTGGAAGCTTTGTATAGACATTTTCTCCTTCGTGCCTGCGTTTTACGAGTAAATGAGAGTAATGGCGTAAGAAAGGTGATGAGACTGTTTCAAATGTGAAAGCGGATGAAATATAATATTTTAATCGTGAAACGACTTTCAATTCAAACACAATCTTATTTACCATTAATTTTCAATCCAATCATTTAATTTAATCATTAAAGCGTATAACAGATTTGATATATGGGAAGATTGCCTTTGGATAGCACGCCTACATGAATCTGCGACATTGCGATCTGCAATTTGCTGCGCAATATCGCAATATCGCAATATCGCAAAATGAAGCCATCGCAGTTATGTAAATAGTACAAAAGCAGAAATTGCGCAATAGCGCAAAAGCGCATATCACAAAATCGCAAAAGCGCATATCGCAAAATCGCAAAATTTGAAAATAGCGCAAAATATATTCACTAATCACTTCTATTTTCTGCGCTATGCGATTTGCGACCAATGTGTTTGTTGTATAGGCTTTTAGGGTCGCATTATTGCAAAAGCGCAAAATCGCCTTTTCAGTTTTATAAAAGATATATACCATTTTAATATGGATGCGCTATTTTGTTTAAAGAGCAATTTTATTGTAATCTATCATAAACTTAAGTGTTTCTTAATGTTCTTTCTAAGGGATTTCTCTAAGTTTATGATAGAAAGTTTTATTTGAAAAGGAAAACAAATCCTAATTGATTTTTTGGATTTTTTAACTAAGGGTCCCCATTTATTTAGTACCATTACTAATATTAAATAAAAGGGGGGTTGTTGCTGGTCACAACAATTGGCGATTCACTAAAAGAAACAGTTATCTCTGAAAAAATAAAATGAACATTCTATCTTTAGTAAGTAAAGATTTTTAAAGATAATGAAAACTATCTTAGGATAATTCAAATAAAATGTAACTATGAAAAAGAAATAAAAATCATTTCATAATTTATTTTTAATTCCTTAAGAATATAAACATTTTGGGTTATCTCAAGCTTTGATTGGTGTTAATAATGAAGTAAGTGGATCTCTCCAAGTTTTGGTTTTATAATATACTCTATTGCCATAGGTATTGCCTCTGCTGCCAGCAAACGTTCATAGTCTCGACAGGGTTACCTTTAAACCATTAACCATTCATTGTCCCATCCAATTAAAATTATGACTTTTTAAAAGATAAATTCATAAGACCTATTATCTCATGTTTTTGTCTTTTATTTATTTTTATTTTAAGAGCCATTGTTCTGGTTTGGAAGCCAGTTAATAACAATGCCATTCACTAATTGCAATTAAAATGAACAAGCTAGCTCGTGATGAGACCCCTTGTCTTATATTCATAAGCCATTACCCTATTTTGGTATGCAGTATTGGTAATGTCAGCTTTATTACTCCTTATGAACATGGTAAGTCGGCTCGCAATGAGACCTCTTATCTCTTAAAATTTTCGTATAATTTCTTAGAATTACATTCTAAAAAATCACAACTTAAATGGATGGGGTGAAATAGTTTTATCTTTAAGAATCAATGGATGACAATTTTCAAAGTTTTTTGAGTTCCAAAACTTTTGAAAAATCTTTACTTTTACAGATAACCTTTCTTTGCTTAATAAACTTATGATGATTTACATTCTTCTCAAGTTTTCAAAAGATCATACAAATGATTGGAATAATCTTTCAAAGTTTAACATCTTATTTTAAACTATTCAAAAACTGTGATCATTACTTTTAAAAATTCTTATTTACACAAAATAAATATTTATAATATTATTCTTGAAGAAATTTTCTTAAATAGTAAACAGTCAATCAGAGACTCATTAACAACCTTTATTTGCAAAAAAAAAAGCAATCAAAATTCTGCAAAAAGGAATATGTACAGTTAAGAAGGGGTCACCTCCTTATGAAAAGAATTTCTTCAAGATAAGCCCATTTACAGGAAGATATTCTCTCTTACCCGTTAGATCTTGGAGTATAAATGTATTTGTGCTTATCTTCTCAACGATCTGAAATGGTCCAAGCCACATTTTCTGAAATTTGGTATGTTTACCTTTTTCTTCGTGTGCTTTATCCCATTTCAGAACAAGATCACCAATTGACAAAATTTTTGAGCCGGTAGAACTTGCATCAAAAGAAGATTTTATAAGTTTTTGATGTTTTTCATGAGTAGTTTTTGCTTTATTCCTATCTTCTTCTAATTTAAGGATTTGATCATATCTCAATTGAATGGATGAAGAAGGATTTTCTTCAATAAATTTCACTAGGGCTAATGATGGAAGAGTTAAATTTGATGGTATCACAGCTTCTTTTCCATAAACCAGATTGAAAGGTGAAGTCCCTATTGAAGCTTTTTCAGTGATACGATCAGCTCATAACGCAAAGATTAAAGATTTGTGCCAATTCTTTTGATTTTGCTCAATTGTCCTTTTAATAATTTTGATAAGGTTTTTATTAGTGGATTCAGCCAAACCATTACCTTGTGGATAATAATTTGCTGAATATTTTAATTTAAAACCTCTTTTGACCGCAAATTCTATTAAACTATTTCCAGAGAAGTAAGATGCATTATCAAAGACAAGAGCTTGAGGTACACCAAACTTGGTTATGATGAATTGATCTATGAAATCAATAATTGCATCAGAATTGGCTACCTTCAACGGGATTGCCTCTACCCATTTTGTAAAGTAATCAGTTGCAGTAAGGATGTACTTGTGTTGTTTGGAAGAATGAGGTACTATCTCACCAATAATTTCAAGACCCCATTGTTCGAATGGTTGCTCAATAGTTACTAGTTGCAAAGGAAAAGCTGCTTTCCTTTGTCTTCCACTTGCAGTTTGACAAATTTAGCACTTCCTTACGTAATCATGCGTATCTTTAAAAAGGGTAGGCCAATAATAACCAGCACGAATTATTTTGTGAGCTATGGTATCACCTCCAAAATGACCTCCTGCTGGTCCATCATGCAACTCCTGCAAAACCTTTTCAGCTTCAGTCTTTTCAAGACATCTTAATAAGATTGAATCATAATTTTTCCTGAATAACACATTATCAATGATCTCATATTTAATAGCCTTTAACCTTAAAGCGTGTTTACTCTTATAACTGAGATTAGAAGGAGCATACCCATTTTTCAAGTAATAGATAATATCAGCATACTGAGATTCAGAATCTGTAACACTTATCTGACTTACTTGAATATCTTGATTTGAATCTTGATTTTCTGGTATATTATGAGCTCCTGCCAATAATCTGCAAAAACCTTGTCCTCTAACAATCTTAGCTGGTTTAATATCAATATCATATTCTTGCAAGGATGTTACCCAGTTAGCTCTCTTTTCTCCTACTTCTTTTTGAATTAATAATTTCCTCACTGCAGAGAATGGGACAATGATTTTTGTATGTGTTTTCAAGAGAAAAGGTCTGAAATGTTTGATTGATTTAAACACAGCAAAGGCTTGTTTTTCAACATCGGAATAATTAAGCTCAGCTCCTTGCAGATTTGAGCTAAAAAAAGAAATTGGTGCTTCGATTTCTTGATTATTGAGTTGTGTTAAAACGGCTGCATAGGATGTTTCAGTGGCCAGAGTATACAAAGTAAAATCTTTAGAAAAATCCCGGGTATTCAATGCTGGTGCATTAATGATAGCTTGTTTGATTGCCTCAAAGGCTTCTTTCTCTTTCTGCCCCCATTTGAATACTGAATTTTTCTTGATCATATTTTGCATAGGTAAAACAATAAAAGAAAAATCAGGAATAAATCTTTTAACAAAATTGATCTGTCCAAGAAATGATTGCATGGATTTTTTGTTATGAGGTAAAGAAATATCAGAAATTTCTTTCACTCTATTTGGATCAATATATATACCATCTTTTGACACAACAAATCCTAAGAGTTTTCCTTCATCTAAAGCAAAGAAATATTTCTTTGGATTTAAGGAGATACCAAACCTTCTACATCTTTCAAATTTTTGTTTTAAATCATGTAGATGATTGGCTCTCTTTTTTGAAAATACTGTTATGTCATCAAGATAAACAACAACTGATTTATTGATCAGACCTTTAATTGCTATGTCCATTGCCCTTTGAAAAGTTGCTCCTGCATTTATTAGACCAAAAGGCATTTTCTGATAAGCATAAGTTCCCCATTTTGTTCTGAAAGTTGTTTTCAATCTGTCATCTGGATGAACTAAAACTTGATTATAGCCCGAAAATCTATCGAGAAAAGACATAAGTTCAGAACCAACTACCTTTTGAAGTATCTATTCCATGGTTGGCAATGGGAAATTGTCTTTTAAACATGCCTTATTTAAATTTCTGAAATCAATACAGATTCTTATATCATCATTCTTCTTCCTTACAGGTACCATATTGGAAACCCAATTAGAGTGCCTGACTGGAAAAATAATTTTGGCTTTTAAAATTTTATTAAGTTCTAATTTGATTTGACTTTCGAGATTTGGATGGATCTTTCTCAACTTTTGTTGAACAGGTTTAATATCAGGAAGCATTGGAATTGTATGTTGAATAATCGAAGTATCATACGTTTTTAGATCATCATAATTCCAAGCAAAAACGTTTTTATACTTGTTGAGAAGTTTAATGAATGCATTCCTTTCCTCTGGTGTTAAATTGAGTCCTAAGTTAACGTTTTGAGGTTTAGAATTAGAACCAAGATTTACTAATTCAAACTTCAAGGTAGAGCTTTGAATTTTAGTATTAGTGACTTTCTTGAATCTGTCTTTAATGTCATATAAATCCTCTAATTTAACAATAGATTTTGGAATGGGGTTTTCATTACCTTTTGAAGCAATTTGTAAATCATGATCATCTTCGTCAATAATTTGCTCATCATATGATTTCTCTGAGGTCATGAAATTTAGAATATCTTGATCATGATAGAATACTCTCCAATTTGTAACATTATCTGGGACAGATGGACGAAAAATCAATTCTACAGAAAACCTATCAGGACTGCAATCTTCAGCAAGTAGGAGTTTAGATGCAACATTAGCTAACAAGTCAGCTGATGTATTCTGATTCCTAGGAATAGGAGAAATATTGAATGCTAAAAAATGAGTGGTGAGATCTTGTACTAGGGTTTGATAGTGTTTAAGATGTCCTAAAAGGCAATGAATAGTATTTCTAACTTGTTTTATGACAATTTTGGAATCACCAAAGACTTTCAAGTATTTAACATCTAACCCTATAGCTTTATAAAGTCCTTGAACCAAGGCTTCATATTCTGCGGTATTGTTAGTACACTCAAATTCTAACCTACATGACAACATGGTTTTCTCCCCATCTGGATCAATTAAGATGCATCCAGCTCCAGCTCCATCACTAGACTTCGATCCATCAAAATATAACGACCAAAATAAAGATTTGTCTATTGGCTTATCTACAATTACATCAGAAATATTTACAATTCTGGAAGAATCAGATTGTGAAAAATTTTCTATCTGAGAAACAAAATTATTTACAGAAAAAGGTGATTTAGGAGCTTCGAAGTTTCCAAGAAATGATTCAGCAGAATAACCTCCAAGGATATTGTTGTTGAATGCCACAGGCTCATTAGGTTGTTCGAATTCAGTGACAGTGTGCATCATATGTTTTTCTCGTTCAATTTTAATTTGATTTGGTTTCCCTTTGTAGGGAAGCCACATATGTGAATAATCAGTCGAGATATAACCATTAAGTTTCGCAGACCAGCCCCTGCTCAAGATTAATCCATAGAATTCAGGAATATCAGCAATCAGAATATCAATTCTTTGGACAATCCTAGGATTAGAAGCTAATCTAATAGTAACTGAATTGATTTCTCCTACAACTTGAACCTTAGAGCGATCCAATTGGACGATATGAACTACTGATTTTTGTGGTTCGATATTCAATTTGGCACAGATAGAAGTAGGCATTATATTGGAGGAAGCTCCAGAATCAATCAAACAATTGTGCAGATTTTTATTGTACATCTCATAAGTCAAAAGAAAAGGAGGAGTTTGAGAATTTGATTTTTCCCCAATGAGCACAGTATCAGTAGCATCTACCTTATCTAGTGGCTTACCAGTTCCTCTCGCTGCTTTTGCAACTACACCGCTTGGTAAAGGAGCAATTGGTGTAGCGTTTAATTCTTTCAATAACAACTTTTGCTGGTGTTTTAGTTTGCTGAGTTCATGTAAAGAAATATTAGCTTTGATCTTTTTCATGTCCTCGACAATGTTGTATTCCATAGGATCTGACACTACTAAAGTCTTTGCTGTTGATGTAGGAGGATTAGAAGAGGATGGCTGATTTTGAGTAGGTAATGGAGAATTTTTCTTTACAGGGGATTTGTCTTTGGTACTTGGAGTTGTAATTTTCTTTTTAGGAACTGTTTGCACTGGTTCTGATATAGATTTACTCCTAGTACTTACAGGCATAGCTTCTTCACTATCAGAATTAGGGAGAATAAAATCCCACATTCCATTCAATTCAGCTATTTCTTCATTCTCATCTTCTTCATCTGATACTATAGATGTGTCTTCTTCTTCTTCTTCTTCTTTTGATTCTGCATTAGAGATTGCATTAGGAGGTTTAGATTCAAATTGGTTTCTTCTAAAATTTCGAAATGGTTTCTTGGTAGAAGTTTCAGCCACTTATTTTTTAATTTCAACCATTTCATTTGACATGGTTTTAAGAACTTTCTGTAAACCTTCCATGTCGTATAGATCTTTGGCCTTTTTCTTTGAATCATCTTTGAAGCTGACTTTCTTTGATTTCCTTTCCTCGATAGCATTTTTATTTTCCAGAGAAGTAATTCGTTTTTCCACTGCAATAGCTTCTTTCATATTCTCAGCTAATGTAGGCTTTGCAGCTCTGTCCACGAAAATTGCTATGTTTGAGGGTAAGGCAATTATGTACCATTCAATTCTGACTTGTTCACTGGGCTGTGAATCTGTGTGAATTTTGTTCAAGAGTTTATTGAATCTAGAATTGAATTATTTAATGGGTTCCTTGGGTTCAATCTTCAAATTTGAGAGGTCATTAAGTAAAGTTGCTATTGATCGGTCATCTCCAAATTTGGTTAAAAAATGATCTACAAAAATGTCCCAACTTGTTATGGATCCTGATGGTAATGAAAAATACCATGATCCTGCTACTCCCTGGAGAGTATAAGGGAATAATATAACTACAACATCTTCATGTATGACTCCATTCAAATTAATAGCCAGCATAAAGTTATTGATATGTTCTTCAGCTTGAATGTTAAGATCTGGACTAAACTTTGGAAGCCATTTTCCAGGATTGTCTAGTAAGTCATGTAAAGGTGCAGCCATGTTGACTGCCCCTGGAGTAGACCATGCTCTTTGTGCCATTATTGAAACAACTATTGGAGGGGTAGTAGAAACTGGTGGTGTTTGAATAGAAGTGGTTGGAATAGATGATGTTGAGATTGATGAGGATTGAGGGAAAGATGTTTGTGGAGATGATATGGAAACAACTGTACTTTGTTGAGAAGGGATTTCGGAAACAGGTATTTGAATATTAGATGTTGAACTTATATCACTTACTGATTCCGATTGATTTTTTCTTGTCTTAACTCTACTCGGTAAAGGGAATTATTTCGGAGAAATACCAAGTTTTTCACTTTGAAGCCTAGTAAGAGGTTTTGAAGAAACAAATTTTTAAGTTACACTACCTTCAGATATTTCAGACTCTTCTAGAGATAATGAGAATCCTTTCAATTTATGAATTAAATCTTGAACTTCGGGAGACTCAGGATGTTGATTGTCTAAATGTTTTGAGATTTTGGTAGTGGGTGTCTGAATATTTTCTGCAATTTCTTCTCTAGGATTTTGAATTTTAGAAGAAATTGAAGAAGTTAATGAGGGTGTTTTGCTCTCGGAATGGCTTGTGGATAAAGATTTACTTGCCATTCATAGCTCAGGCCCTCCTTCTAGCGCCAAAAATGTTGAAGCCTAGAAAATCTCTGCTTCAAACATCGGGGAAAACCACCCAGTCGGGACCTTAAGACAACTCCTTTTCCGTTTTGTATGGTGGCTCCGACTAGATTTAAAGGACCAGTTTCCTTATAACTAAATGGATTGGTTTGGATGGGTGGAAATGGGACTAAATTAACTGAAATAAAACTATCTAATTTAAACTAAATACTGGTAAAGAAATTCTAACACTAACCTGGGTAATTATATGTGAATACAACTTAAGATTGTTCCAATTTAACAATAACCATGAAAATGTATTATTATTTAAATTGAAATGTGCATAAACAAATAAAGATAACTCTGTTTAAGAAATTAAACAGAGTTGTATTAACATATTGCATTCATCATTGTATACCATCTATATACACTTATGAAAGATAAAGTTTCAATTATACTCAGAAATGATATATAAAAGGAAGCGTTGTGAAAATAAATATATATAAATGATAGCAATTTTAAAGCGAATATCATAAGACAAAAGAAATCAACAGTGAAAGGATAGAAATACCTCATTCATCTTGAAGACTTTCAAATGCAATGTAATACTCTAATCCAATAATTCTGATGCAAAATCAAATTCCAAGGTACATAAATGCAACACTTTAAAGATAATTTCGCATGAAAATCACCAGATGTGATCCTTTTTAAAAATATATAAGACAATGGAGTACAGAAATGCTATCTCCAAGTCAAAAAATATTAAGATCCCTAACCCTTCTCTAAATGCATGAGAAGGGTTTAAATACTACTTAACTAAATCTAAAAATAGTTTATTACAAAAATTAAGGATTCGGTTCAATGACCGTCCTTTTCCTAGGCTAAAATACAGTGAAATTAAAACTAAATCTATCTATCTATGAACTTGATCTTTAAACTTGCAGGCATCTAGCATAGTTTTGAGAAGATGCGGTTGACCGACTTCAGAATTCAACTGTCCTGAAAAGACAGAGTCGGCAAGCGTAGGAGAAATCTTCTCTGTAGCATTGATGATACAATTAAGCGCACTGTGTTGACTGTGTGGCTTCACCAAATACATCCAGTATGAGTCCCAATTCAATCTTGTCAGCCCTTGGATAGATTTTTCTCTTTCTTCTGCCTTTTGCCTCCATTCTATTTGCAGTTGATTTGCCTGTGGGAGATATCCTGGAACAGTTTCTGGAATAAAATTAGCTTTGTGTAAATTTTCATTTACACAATCTGTAAGAGTATTTGCCACTGTAGCCGCCTCCTTTGCTGCCTTTTCTTCCCTTTTGATTTGTGCATCCCAGTTATTGAACAGTATTTCTTTATGGTTTTCATTAACAATGGGTGCACCAGCTTTTCTGCCTTCTTCTGTCTTTTGCCATGCCAGATAATCATTGATATTTTCATTAATAAAATAATAATCATTTCGTAAATCTATGACACGATTTGTGATTTTATCGCTTTCTTGGCACAAAGAATTCCATTGCAAGATTTTTTGGCAGAAAACTTCCTCTTGTTGAAGTAGTTGATTGTTCAAAGAGATGGTTTCTGAAATGAATTCTGGAAGCTTAGGATCATCTTTATGCTGATCTTGGATAATCTGTATTTGTTTGTCTTTATCAGCCAAGCTTTTTTGATGTCCTATTTGCATTTCTTGAAGTTGTTGTTGTAACTCTTCAAGTTTCAATTGTGCTTCCTTATTGTCCTGTACCTGTTGCAATTGTTGTTGCAGAGCTTTTACCTGTTCTTCTTTTTCATTCAACAAAAGTTGTATCTCAAATGCTTTATCAATTGTTGCAGAAGCATAAGCTCTTGTTATTTGAGATAACTTAGTGAGATTATGAGTAGGCTCTGTGGCAGGATCTTTCCACAAAACATCTACTTGTTCTGCTTCAGTAGCAATTGCACTTTCTATTTTTCTCTTTTTTCTCTGTCTCTTCACTACTGCTTTGTATTTTGGGTTGTAGAATACATCCAGAGGAGGAATGTCCTCTACATTAAGTACAATTTCAGAGGAGGGTGTGATTGGTATGTGCTCTGTCACTGTGACTGTGCTGCTTGTTCCTGTGTTCAAAACTTTGGTTGTCTGGACAGGGGTTTGTACATTCTGTCCTTCTACATTAATCAATTGGTTGAAGGTTTCCCATTCTTTGTCTAACTCAATGGTGACCGGCTGTTGCTGTACATTGGTTGGAGGAGAATTTGTCTGTTGAGAAGTCAAAATTTGTTGTTGAGTAAGTTCTTTTGATTGTGCAGAATCTTTAATGGATTCTTCCATTTTATCTTCCTTTTCATTAGACTTATTGGAATTCTCAGAATCTCTGTCAGATTTTGATTTAGATTTATCTGTACTTGAACTGTCGTTAAGACTAACACTAGGAGTTTGCTCCCTTGCGGGCTCTAAGGGTAGATTGTCCAAAGGAATA
Organism: Pinus albicaulis; assembly: GCA_034641835.2. NCBI lineage: Eukaryota > Viridiplantae > Streptophyta > Pinopsida > Pinales > Pinaceae > Pinus > Pinus albicaulis. The sequence goes on along the minus strand of CM076580.1, from coordinate 1,707,967,731 downwards.
GGAGTTAGTCTTCTTTCTCTGTAAAGCTTGAATTCTTGAAATTCCTCTGGAGATAACTGCGCTTGAGCTGAATTTAGAACTTCTTTGAATGAATTTATTGCTTCGAACATATCATCAAAAGGATCTTGTTCCCCGAAAAATTCCCTTACCCTGATTGCATTGGTAAAATTCTTAATAATATCATTTGGGTCGAATAATCTTCTCGAAAATTTGAACAGTTGTAGGCATGTAATGTTGCCTATCTCTTGAAATGCATGACCAATATCAAACAGTGAAAATGTTCCACATTTTACAGGAAATTGTGGCCAAATTCCTTTTTTCTTCTCTTTTAAATATTTTGTTATACCTCCCTGGCCACAGGTCTGATAAGCAATTTCCCCAGCTACAAGTCTATCTGGAACATATAGGGGTAACACATGGGGAGAAGCATAACTTCCAAAAACCCTAATATAAGTGAACAATTATTCTCCAAACCATCTCGCAACGGGGAGAATATCAACCTCTGTTTCTGAGGATAACCTTAGGGCATCCTTATTATAAAATGTTCTGTATAATGGCAGCATTATTCCATGACAAATTTGGTAAAAATGGGGGACAAACTTAGACTCCCATATTTCTTTATGGTACACATGAATAGGCAAAGGATCGTGGATAGTCCATTGCCAACCCATCACAGGGAATTTAGAGACATAACAGATAGCATCCATGACATAAGTAGATAAATAAAAAGGCGGATAGACTCACTGAGAAACATTTCGTTTGGACCAGTAGTGAAAAATAGCAGTGGTCAAATTATCAAATAGGATTTTGGCCCAGTCTACAATTGTAGTATTAACGGCCACATTCAACAAAAGAAGCCATTCGGGTAAGATCATATTTATGTCGGGCTTTCCAAAAAGCCTGCATAACATGGCAGCAGTAAAACAATAAGGAGAGGTAAGTGAACCGGTGCTGTACATACCTTGTTTGTTTTTATTCAATGGTTCACTTCTTTTGGTCCACTCCTTTGTGCATTCTGCCAAATTTGCATGTTCTCTGGCAAAATCTTCCATGAATTGTTTGTTGTAAGTCGCCTGAGGTTCTGGCAACTTATACATTAATCTCAGATCTTCTGTGGTAAATGACCCGATTAGCTCTTCAAATGGAGTTTTGAATTGCCTGTCTGAAATATCAGTGTTGTCCAGCACCCATTTTACCATGTCCGTATACGGGAGAATCCTTGGCCTTGCCGCTATTCTATGCAGAAATGAGCAAGCCAGTTCCCTAAGGGTTGCCTCAGACGTATTACTGGAACCTGCTATAGCTACAACTTTCATCACCACAGGGTTTTCTTCCTCTAGCAGATTATACATTCCTTCCCAAGTGGATATACCGGCATCCTTATTACAAGCGGTGTCTGCATACAGTGAAGCCATTTCTTTGTTTTCAGAACTCGAGCTCTTCTCCTTCTTACCCATAGTGTTTAGTGGAAGCTTTGTATAGACATTTGCTCCTTCGTGCCTGCGTTTTACGAGTAAATGAGAGTAATGGCATAAGAAAGGTGATGAGACTGTTTAAAATGTGAAAGCAGATGAAATATAATATTTTAATCGTGAAATGACTTTCAATTCAAACATAATCTTATTTACCATTAATTTTCAATCCAATCATTTAATTTAATCATTAAAGCATATAACAGATTTGATATATGGGAAGATTGCCTTTGGATAGCGTGCCTACATGAATCTGCGACATTGTGATCTGTGATTTGCTGCGCAATATCGCAATATCGCAATGTCGCAATATCGCAATATCGCAAAATGAAGCCATCGCAGTTATGTAAATAGCGCAAAAGCAGAAATTGCGCAACAGCGCAAAAGCGCATATCACAAAATCACAAAAGCGCATATCGCAAAATCGAAAAATTTGAAAATAGTGCAAAAGATATTCACTAATAACTTCTATTTTCTGCACTATGCGATTTGCGACCAATGCGTTTGTTGTATAGGCTTTTAGGGTCGCATTATTGCAAAATCGCATTTTCAGTTTTATAAAAGATATATACCATTTTTCTATGGATGCGCTATTTTGTTTAAAGAGCAATTTTATTGTAATCTATCATAAACTTAAGTGTTTCTTAATGTTCTTTCTAAGGGATTTCTCTAAGTTTATGATAGAAATTTTTATTTGAAAAGGAAAACAAATCCTAATTGATTTTTTGGATTTTTTAACTAAGGGTCCCCATTTATTTAGTATCATTACTAATATTAAATAAAAGGGGGGTTGTTGCTTGTCACAACAGGTTCCTAAAGCTAAAGGCTGTAAACTATTGCATTATAGATAGATGTCTTTAATGGAAAAATGAAAGTGGTGTATTGCTTAAATGTTTGCCTGAGTATGGTGCAGAGAAGGTTAAGCACGAGTTCCATGAAGGAGAGTGTGGAGGTCATTTGTACTGGAAGACAACAACCAAAAAAATTTTGAGGGCTGGTTTCTATTGGCCTACTCTTTTTCCTGATATACACAACATGATCATTGCCTGTCATAAATGTCAACTTTTTGAAGGAAAAAGAAAGTTGCTACCCCTACCTCTACATCCAATCACTGTTGAAGCTCCTTTTCAATAGTGGGGACTTGAATTCATAGGAGAAATCCATCCACCATCTTCTGCTCGGCATAGATGGATTCTCACTGCCACAGACTATTTCACTAAGTGGATAGAAGCCATACCTTGTAGGCAGGCCAATGATTCTGTTATTATAAAATTCATGGAGACCAACATTCTCTCCAAATTTGGCTTTCCTACCAAGATCATCACTGATAATGCAGCAGCATTTGGCTCAAAGAAGATTGTTGAATTCTGTCACAGACATCAGATAACATTGGGGCATTCCACGGCCTATTACCCCCAAGGTAATGGACTTGCAGAATCCTCAAACAATAGTTTAGTGAACATAATCAAGAAACTGTTGGAGGACAACAAAAATTCTTGGCACACAAAGCTGGTTCATGCACTTTGGGCTACAGATTGACTTTGAAGAAATCTATTGGTATGTCACCTTTCCAGCTTGTGTATGGTACTGATGCAATTTTTCCAACCAGTCTTGGTGTACCAGTCATGAAGTTGATTCAAGAGTTTCAAACTGAAGATAATGACATGATCGGAAGAATAAATTAAACCATTCATCTTTAGCAAACCAGAGAGGAGGTTTATAACAAAGCATTGCAGAAGTAGGAAAACATTAAAAAGCTTTTTGACAGAAGAACAAAGGCCAGCAATTTCAATATTGGGGACAAATTTTTGAAGTGGGACTCAAGGAGGGAAGACAAGGGAAAGCATGGAAAATTTGACAACTTATGGCTTGGACCTTACTCTATCCATTCAACTGCTGGTAATAATGCCTATTTCTTGCAAGAGTTGAATGGAGCAGAATTGTTTGAGGGTCCTTTCAATGGAAGGATGCTTAAGCATTACTTCTCTTGATACATTTCATGTTTGGAAAGCCTTTTTATATTTTTCCATTATAAATATCTCATCCACCATTGCATTCAAAGTTATAAAGATAAAGAATACAAAAACAAAGAAAGAAAGAAAAGAGGGCAGATTGTAAAAACAAAAAAGGTACAGCCCCATGCCAAAAAGAGAAACAAATCTGAAAGTGTGCAAGCTTAAATGCCACTCCTGAAAAACACACTTCTAGTTAGTCAAACGACCTAATCTTGACTAATTAGTTTTAAATTTTCTGTTGATAGGATAGTGAATTCGATTTGCCAAACTGTTTAATATTGGCTTATCAGTAGATAGTTTAGGATAGAAATTAAAGGTTCAAACATGCTCAAAATCTGAACCTAATTTTCCAAAGAGAGTGACTCAAATTTGTTTCAAATTCTGAGTCAAGAAATATGTAAATCTGGTTCCAATTAGCTCAAAATTTGAATCAGTGACAAAGGAAAGACAACTCAAAAAAAGAGTTAAAACAGAGCTGTAAAAGAGATGAAGGAAATGCTTTGAAATTTCAAATCCTGAGCCTTCCATTTTGTTTTAAATTTCTGCAAAATAAGATCTATGTGCAGCTTGTTTTTCATGCCCTAGATTAGCATCAAGTTAGACTGTTCAATCCTGACTTGAATTCTTTTTAATTTTTTGTTGTAAAATTTAGAGAATAAAAATCTGTTCGATAGTTTAATCCCAACATATGGTAGATTAGGTAGAGAATCATATGGGCTCAAATGTTTAATCTGAGTCCATGAAGAAATAAGGAGTAGAAATAGATTATATTTCCTTCTTTCAAAAGAATAAAAATGTTGTAAAAGAGTTTGCCAATCCAAGCACACTCTAATGAAGAAAAAATGTTAGATCAGTAGGATTGGGTAGGTAGAAAGCTTGTTGATGAAAGATCCATTGTTTTTATGACTTCTAATATATTTTCAGGGCAAAAGAAGATCATTCAAGGAAAGAAAAGTAGCCCAATGTATAAGGCACTAATCAGCCTCCCAGAGAATACAAGTATGAAGTTCTTGATGCCTTCAAGAAGGCACCATCCCCAAGTGGAGCCACTGTTAGCCACCTATGAAATTTGTTATACCAAAAGGTGGCTAAATCATTTTTGGAGCCTTCAAGGAACAAATTTTATTGCAAAAAGTGTTGGCTCTTGAAGACTCATAAAGGCCTCATGCCTCTGTCCAAAATCTTCCCTACTGTGCCCATTTTATACTATGGAATTTTGCTGATTTCATGAGAGACTGCTACAAAATCCCTTTTTCCCCTTCCTCCATTAAAAAACTAACCTCATTTTTACCCCTTTATTCTCCATAAAAAATCCTTCATTTTCATATTTTTCCCCTTTCCTCTTTTCCTCTCCCTCAAAACCCCTTTTAATAAGGTTTAAGACTCTTTCTTTTCCTTATCAAAACCCTCACAACCCTTGAAAAACATTGAAAACTTCATAAAAAATACATATTTTTGTGTAAAGGTTTAAGCCCCCTTGGGCTAAGTCCTTAACCATTTTTACTACACATGCCCTAGTGCTATAACCAGGCGCCAAGCCATATTGTAAATAAATATTCCGCCCGCGAAGTATAAACCTTCGTTTATATTAATTTGTTGGGTTTTATTATATCATAAAGTTTTCTGCCGGTGCAAAGTTCCATTCGCTCTCCACCGTCAATCTGATCTGCAGATCGATGGCCCACAAACCATCACCCTGGTGGTCCCCATAGTCACTCACTGTTCAAAGCTGGGCAGTTTTTATCGCACCACCTTTAAGAGGAAAGCGGTTTTCCCCATTCGGTAGCGATCAGCACCACAGGCCAACACGTGGCCTCAAGCAGTTTGGAGATACCTCCCTAATCGCGCATTAAAATTTGACTATGGGCCCGATGCGATATTGACATGTGCCATCCGATCTAAGGCCAGCTCATCGGATGGTGATCGCACCCAAAAGATGCTCGAGGGATAAACTCCCCCTCCCTTTGCTTCCACCCGTGCATCTTTCCAGAATCGTGCTCATTCTCCACTGTCAAATTGGAGGCCCCAGATTTGATGGCCCTCATTCCAAGTCACGTGACTTTCAGTGCAAAGTTTATTTCTCCCAAGGCAATGCGAAATGGGTGGTTTTGTAATGACACTTATCGGGCGGGGACGCATATCGCGTTCCAAAGGGAAATACCGCCTACCCGCCTTTTCCTCACGTGAAAACGGTGGTTTCCATCCCCGAAACCATTTTCCCTCTTTCCATGTGCGTTTTCTATGTGCCTCCTCAGCCATTGATTTTGTGGGCCAATCTCATCCGACGGCCCACGATCATCCCGAACCCCAAACACCATTTTTAACCATTTTGTCTCATAACAAAGGTTTTTAACCTTATCCCATCAAATTTTCGCCATTTCTTCATAAATTGACTCCTTCGCTTTACTTCCTCCCGATCAATCTTGACCGTCAATCATTCCGCGATTGATGGTTCTGACTTATTTTTCACCCGCTTTCCTTTTTTAACCTCCCAAAACAGATATCGACCGTTGGATGATGCCATCCAATGGCCATGCTCTCTCCCTACGCCCTCTGAAGCAGTAAAACCTATATAACGCAGGATTTTATAATATTTTTCGTATTGTGCAGGGTTTTCAATGGTTTTCCATTTTATCAAAATAAAAGCCGAAGGATGAGAATGACGATTCTCCCGCCTTCGATTCAACAAAAGGAATCATTCACAGGGTTCGAGCTCCACGTTTAATCAGTGTTTCATGAGGCATTGATGCCATACGATCCCTGCACAGCCTGCACATCAACAAGACACAGTTAAATGAATTGAAAGAGTATCAATGTCGAAGACAGAACACAACAGAACAGAAGATTGAAAATTATTTGGGGATTACGGCTAAGATTGATTATCAAAAGCCTAATCCTCCAAATTAAAACAGAATTAAAGGAAAATCAGAAGGGTTTTATCAGATATAAATCCTCCACCGCCACATCTGAGGCAAATTGATTCCTCCCAGCTACCACAGTGCCAGTTGTGCCTCAAAGCATTCAAATGCAGGCCGAAGTTATTGATAAAGATCAGATATTTTCCTAAGCACAGCCACAAAGTGAATTCTGCAAATAAACTTAATGACAAAATATCAGCAGAGTTACTTCAACATAACAGAGAGCCTCAAAAGTCAAAAAGAGCTCCCACCGAGCTTAAATCTTAAATGTAAATTATTTAATACAGAGGACACCTATGTAAGCTTCTTCATCGAGCCCCCCAAAGGGCGAGAAGCCATTAAGTCTGTATTGATTATCTTTGGATATATTTTATCATATCCCACCTCCTCATTCTTCTATAAATACTACTGGAGAAGATGAGAGAGGGTTTGGTTGAGTTAGTTGCTGAAATTTGAAATGTAATTGAGCTTGAGACTTCTACCTGTAAATAGTGTTCACTGGCTCTTGGAGCTCTTCTTGTGATAGTTAAGTTAGTCTGGGAAGTGTAGATGATTGCTAAACTAAAGAATTGGACTTAAAGCTGTAACTGGTTTGGAGCATCAATACAAGTTGATTTATGGGATCCTGGTCTATGTTGATGGTGATGTTATTTCTTATTGTGAATTTTTATTTTACTTCTGTTTTCATTGTGTTCATCTTCTCTTATAAAGAACAGCATGCATAGAGTTAGGACCTACCGTATATCAGTACCCTTCTCTGACTGAAAAATATTTATCTGAATGTTTTCTTCCAATCTGTATTATTTGGGAATGATTTAATTTAGTTCAAGCATAGGAATGCTGGTGTTCCCTCCTCCCACTGTCTGAGCTAGTTGTTATTCTTAAATTTTATTTTCAGTATATGTTAAGTAGAGATGAACTAAGGAAGATATGGTGTGCCCTGGTCCTAGTTTTATCCCAAAAGACTGTTTGAAAGTTTCCCTTCGAATGTGTTAAAAGTTGGCTAGTTTAAAAGTACTTACCAGATATTAGGCCATTCTGTGTTATCTTTGTGTTTGTCTTGAAAGTAACCAAGTAAAGCAGAGCTAGGAGAGGATTTGTGGTGAGCCCGATTTGCTAGTTTCTACTCCAACAGTTGCCTTCAAGTTTCCCTTTGTTTTTATTATGTTTTCTATTGAAAATGGATCAAAGGCTGGCTAGTTTCAAAGTACTTACCAGATCCTAGATTACTTTTATGTCTTTCTTAAGTGTTTGTCAAAGGCTGGCTAGTTTCAAAGTACTTACCAGATCCTAGGCTACTCTTTGTTCTTCATCTATTTAATTCCCCTTCTTTTTTGTCTCATTTCATTCCATAAATCAAACTTTAAAGAGATCCTTAGACATACATGACTTGCCCCATGGACCACTCTTGCCCCTTGCTGTTTCAATTAAACCCTATTATGACTCCATAGCCCAATGGACTAAAACCTTCAATTATCTATCTTTCTGGCCAAAGCTTGTTCTGATTGCTTGCAACTTCACACCTTTGAAATTATTTGCACTTAGAACTTTCCACCTGAAAAAGTAATCATGCTCAACCATCTAAAAACAAAACAAACCCAAGGCCTTCATAACTAGCCTAATATCATTACCCAAAACTCCAAAGACAAATCCATCTTTGAACTTATTGGAGAGATTCCTCTCCGGATTCAGGAGGGCTAGATCCTAGAATCCCAAAGTGGTTGAAATAATGTTCTCCCTACAGTTGGAATTTTGCCAATCTTGCTAATTACAGAGTGCTAACAGAAGGGACAACGCAGTATTTGCTTCAGTGCCTCTCCAGTTACGTTGTACCTATTGTAGCAAGTTTTCTGGGTGATTCTATACCATCATTTTTCGCAAGATCTACTCATATTCTTGTACATTATATAACTGAATTATTTCCATATAATAAAATGGCTCGGCTTCTTTTTAAATTATGATGTTGTCTTAAGATTTATTGTTTATCTTGTTGCAGTTCTTATATTGTGTTGAAGTATTACTGCATTCTCCCTTTTGGGATATTACACTCTAAGCTAATAGGCCATCTTTGGATTGAAACCATCTGGTAATTTCATCAGGGCTAAGCCTTGTGGTGGTTTCATGTGGATGAGTAGTGTGTTGTATACACTACTAAACCTGGAACAGTAGTCTTGGACACTCTCTCCAACATTACTCTTGATGTTTTCATATTCTGACAAGATTTGAAGAGAGTTTTTCTTAGCTTCCCATCTATTTATGAATAGCTGGTAAAGGGCAGGAAGGTCATGGATACTATTCAAAATCAAGCCTTTAAACCATTTCCTTAATTCTCCCCCAAAAACATGAGCAAGCATCCTAAACTTGACAGTTTCATCATCTATCTCTTGATGGTCAAAATAGTCATTCATTTTATCCACATGTTGTTGAGCGGTTGGAAGACCATTTCCATCAAATAGTGGGATTTTGGGCTGATAATCCTGTGGCATAGGCGCCATAGGTTGTGGTAGCACCAATGGAGCATACCAGGCTGCCATGATTTATGGTGGGGGAACTTAAGGGTGGTTGATAAGAGGAGGGTGGACCAACAGCAATGGAGGATTAAATGGAGGAAGGCAGAAAGTGGGGATATGGGTGGAGGTTTGGGCACTCTGGTTGGAAAAATTCAAGGAAATGGTAGGAGTTGCAGATACACCTGGAAGTATTGGATGAGGATGAGAAGATTGGGAGATAACACAGGGGGCTGTTGTAGTAAGAGAATATAACTCTATAGATTGCTGAAGGTAGGCATCATCGCTAGTTGAGGTGAGTTATGCTACCAGACCTTGAAAATAGTCAAAGTGTTGGAGAAGCTTAAGGTCAGCTTGGGTGGATGTGGAGGCTTCCCCAAGTGGACTTTTTTGTAAGATAGATGGGTCGAAAAATTTATGGGCTGCCCAATTTTGGGATTTGGTCTTGAATGAACTTTGTTCAAAATGTAAGTCAGACTAGATGTCCTACAAGGTTGCAAGGTTTTCAGAGAGGGAACTTGCTCTATGAAGGGGTTTGCTAAGAGTTGGACTCTCTACACTGGGGGTTTTTCTCAGAATTTTCTCTGGATTGTCAAATATTGTAGGAGGGTTTGGGTCAAGATGATATATGGTAAAGATTCTCCTGGGAGCCAAAATTTAGACCCAAAGCACAAACAAGCTAAAAATTGTACAAAAATCTGAAAAAACCAATCTTTGGAAAATACTTGAATCACACGATATTTTGACTGGGGTTTATGAGTTCTAATGAAATCTTAAGCTCCTTCAATAAGTCCCCAATATGGTCTCCATTATGTTGTGGCCCTATAATTTATAAGATTGGCAAGAATAAATGATAAAGGACAACATCAAACCACTTTGGAATCTAAGGACCTAGCCTTCCTAGATTCAGAGAGGGCTCTCTCTATTTATTATTTAAATTCTCCTTAAAATTATGAATGTTGATATTAGGCTAGTTACAATAATGAAGGTATTGGTTTTTTTGTAGGATTTTTTTGGTTGGATGAGAAGATCTGCAGGGATTAATCCATTGGGCTATGGATTCAAAGGTTGGATTGGTACATCAATTTCCAAGAGCTTCACAGGGCAAGCTAACTGTGCCAAATGGATCTCTAGATCAGTATGAATTATGGGGTGATAGAAATAGTAAGGTTTAGTAGCGACTAAAGAGAAGTTAAGAATTATTTAATCGGAATTCAGCAGAAAATATTCATATTGTAAATGTAAACAGAATTAAGTTTCTCCGACAAAAAATCTTAAGCTAAAATTTATGATTTACAGTTGATGAATAAATGCACATCAGGGAAAACAACGAAAACATTTAAAACAGAGAAGTAGAACATCACCATTTTAACACAACTCAAGAATCTTGTAAATGGTCTTCGATTATCGATGTCTAACTCTAAAATTACAGTGCTCCAATATAGTAGTTCTTACAATGCAGGGGCTAACAATATCCAACCCTTGACAATGAAAATTCAAGCATTATTTAACTAAAAACTATGTCTAGACCCATAATCTAGTTCTCCAACCTTCATTAATTACAATCAAACTAAATTTAGACAAGTGTGACCCTGCAAGGCCCTAACAAAGAAAATATTTGACAAAACGTCCTCTGTAGAATTAGTTTTAGAAGCTCTTCATGAAAAAAAAAATTAGGCAGCTCTTCGTGAATCCAAAAAAGTGGCTTGGAGGTGGCTTAGATGGTCGCAAAGAGGAAATGATGGGTGTCTCTGACATCTGGCTCTACTTTGGGCCACCTCTGCTGGATCATTAAAGATGATGTGATGATGTCACTTCTAATCAACTGGTGGTTGTGCTGATGTGTCCACCATGCCCTTTCAATCTTGGAACATACACAATCTGTTCCACTCCTTCATGGTGGTAATTATCATACCTATGACCCCTCGGTATAATTCATCCACCTCTGTATATCTACTGAAAGTGGGCCTCGTAGAAAAACATGCTTCAACTCATGTTGAATAAATATGTCATTTGTTAAGACATCCAAGATAACTTTCCCAGTCACATTTCCTTTGATGCTGGAAAATTTGGTGGTCTCCTTAGTTGTTTCTTTGAGATTAGTCATATAATCTCCCTTTTGGACCAGCTTATTATTAATTACATATAGTGAGGGAAACCCTTTTGCCACCGGGGGTTCAATCTTGTTCAATAATCTTCTAATGGCCCTGTCCAATTCATGACACTTCTCCTCCAATTACATTACTAAATTACTCTTAGTGAGGACCTTCTTCACCTCTGATATGGTTGGTGTTCTGTCCTATACCTCCAGCTCTTCAAGCTCATAGCTGGTTTTGGAGTTAAGGAATTTTATGATTTTAGGAGCTGTGGTTGGCATATTTCCTAACTCCTGATTTACTTTTTCAATGCCCACTGTGCAGTTGTCAACCAACTCTTTCTGTTAAGAAATAATGTTGATAGAGTGCCAAATTTCATATACTGATTGAATGATACTGCCCCAAATTATGAGTTTTATTTGGCCCAAAATTCTTCTGTCCGAAAATTCCTTCTCTTCCTTCTCCAACCTCTCAATCTACTTCTTGGCTATCTCATGAGCATTTTCTGATCTATCATTTTGATCCCTCAGGATGCCAACCTGTGCATCTAATTTCTTGATCTTTTGTGACTACAAGGTCATACTTTCCATGGCCTTTGATAGCTGGTATGTCCCACTAGATGCTCCAGTAGTTACTGGAACAACTGATGGAGTTGATGAAATGGGGACAACTTCTAGTGGGATGAGTGCCACTCGAGCTGCTTCTTATTTTTCCTTCAGTAGCTTATCCATCTCGGTCTCCATCTGTTTGATCTGGGCAAACTATTCCATAACTAAGTTCATTAACTCTACCTTCTGTGAATCATCTTCCTCAATGCCCTTGGCCAAGGGGTCTTCTGTTACTAGCATCTTGAGTTGTTTCCTGATAGATGCTATGTCAACATTCTTCTTCTTCAAAATCTCCTCCATAGCTTGAACATTGGCTGGGTCATAACCAAGCTTCACTATTAAATCTTCTAAAGAATTGATCCTTGATTCTTTAGCCATGGTAGATATCTTCTCCATCTTGAGTTGTGAGTGAGTATTAGACAATCATACCTGCGTTTTGACAAGATAATAGAAGTACTTGTCAAGGTGGAGGGCACCATCTCTTCGGTTTGCTTGTGTAGTTCCATTTGGTCAATAGGATGGATGTCCTTGGTATTGAACTCAAATTATGCCTTCTTGTGATCTCCTGCTCCTTGGGGTTGTGGGACCAAGGCTTCTAGAAATTCCATCTGCATCCTTCACTTCTCAATGTCAAAGGGAGATAGTATCCTACTTTGTGAACTTGGGTTGATTGTATTTATTAATCTTCAGCACCTCATTTCTCAAATTTGTCACCTTAAATGTGTCATAAACTGATTTTTCTTGGTTTTCTATGGCAGGCCTAGAAGTGGATGTTTGCAAGCCCTACTGCTGCAGATAAATTGTGGCTGAAGATGTAGGGGCGACCATTGTTTGATCACCCATTAGAGATGACCTAGGGGTGTCTGCAATATGAATCATTGTTTGTTGCCCTGATTCTCCTCATTGATCAATATCCATGTGAATTCAGGCCCTCTTTCTATATCTCAATTCAAATTCCTTGCTAGAGGTATCAGTTACTGAAGGTGACTAATCCTCTCTTGGCCTCTTATTCCCTATCTCTTTTTCTTGCTCTTTCCCCTTGTCTTCTTTTCCTTCTGCACTCTTCCTTTCATGAGGGGTTGGGGTTTGGATGCCTGAAGTGGAGATCACCTGTTCTTCATCTTCTTGGATGGTGTTGGTCACCCATTTTGTTTTACTGGCATACTGTTCAATTTCAGGTCTGTGTGTGTGAACATAGGGTGTGGATCTATTCTCCACCCTTTTCTTGGCGATAACCCCTGCAAGGTCATAAGACAATGTGAAACTATGGTTGAAACCCATATCTTTCAGTATCTTCTCCGCCTCCTCTCCTACTGCTCTATTGTTACAAATGAAAGGCCCAATTTGTGTCTTGATTATGAACTAAGCCTTCTTATTTAAAGAAACAAAGTGAAGATCATCTACATGTATCATTTTCCTTATGTACTCCAGTGAAAAGACCCTCATGGAGAGGAACTTTGGCAATTTATAAGGGGCTAGCTCACTTCCATAGACTTGAATCTCTGTGTAATTTTGGTACAACTACCAATATTTTGTCTTCACTTGCTCTGTTAGCTGCATGGTTTTCTTGATGTCTTCACTTATCCTAAGCTTTGTTGCACTATTGAGTGTGATGATGGCTAGGTGCACAAACAAATCCACAAAATCCTTGTATTTATAATTCTTTTGGTCTTTTAATAGTAGGGCGGTCGAGAAAATGATAGATTGAGGCTCAGAATCTTCATTTACCTTGGTCGTATGAAATTGAAACCTTCTAGACTCGAAATAGATAAATATATATACCAACATAGAGTTGTATCTGAAAACCTCCTATGTATTAAACTTTAAAAAATATTCATGAATGGCCTCTGCAAGAAAATGGGCATAGTTGAATAGGATTGTGGGTTTAGCATCTGAGGAAAGAGTGGGAAAAAAACCTATCACATCTTCATCTACCCAATAGTTAGTGTGATACCCTAATAAATAAGATAAAACAGTGACAATGTACTTGGTCCTATTGGGAAATATAGATGAGGGATAAGGAGGGTTATTTGTAGGTATTAGGGCATTAGGGCCATGAAAAGCTATAAATTTTTGGCTTTTCCAACAAAGTCAAGCTTCTGATAAAATTCCCTAAGTGTTTCATAAGAGAAGGGGACTGCTTGTTCAAGAGTGAGGGCCTGCATAATTTGCTGAATTGATTGGTTATTGATAGCGAACATGATTTCTCCTGTTGGGGTTACTACAGTTCTTTGTTTAATGTCATAACAAGTTTGGCACTTCCTGATGAACTCTGGGAAACTATGGGTTTTTGGAAAGATGTAAAGAGGTAATTGGGTCTCCCATAGACCTATATCATCGTCTTCTTTAAGGAATTTATCCTCGAGCCAGTTATATACATTGAACAATTCGAATTCTGACTCTGTCTCATGGAATTTATAGTTTTTGTTCGCTAGAGCTAAGTGATCCAGGTCCACTTGTGGGTAGACCATAGGATTAAAAGGCTCTTGGTCTTTCTTAGGAGGCATGTTTGTTCAACGTGTCTTATTTCTCAACCTACAATGAAGAAGGGGATGACATAAGGGGGAGTAGAGAAATGGAAATTGTTATGGATCATCACTGGGGAAGGGATATGAAAGAGAGGGATCATGACTGGGATTGAACAGTCTAAAGGAGAACTTTAATCCGGTCCACATAAAGCTAACAACTCTTCTTTAATAAAACAATGGCTCTTCGGTAGCAATTTTCACTTTCTCTGATAATAACTGTGAATTCAACACCTACAACAATTTGACTATAACCAACAGAGTGAATTCTGCAGTTATGCCGAATTTTGTCGTAAAAATAGAAATTTGGTGGTGTGGAGGTGGCGTTGGTCCGTTGGATAATGGCTTGACCCTTTATGGTGCAATGAATGTGTTGGTGAGGGTGATGGGATAGGATGGAAGGAAAAAGCGGGAGCGGACGTGGTGTTGACACTGTGAACAAAGGTCAATAGGCATGGCAGTATGGTTACACAACAACACCATTTTCAGAGGGGGAATGAGTGGTAAGTGGTAATGGAGTGCGGGGGTGCGAAGTACTATGGGTGCGCCATGTAGCAGGGAAGGTGGTGTGGGATATCACCCATTTCGGACCCCCCCCCTTTGCTAACGTTCACCGACTCGAGGAGGGGGGGGGCGAAAAGCCTTATGGACCATCTAATGTATGGGGGTTAGTGGAGATGATGCAGAGTTGGAGGAAGGTTAGCACAGATATGACATGGGAAAAAGGTGGGGCCCCAACCTATATCACAATCGTAGGTCAGAATTTTTAGTTTATAAGCAGCGAAAGTTGAAAGTTAAATCTTGCGATGTGCAAAGGGAAAAGGCAGGAGGTGACATGGCAAGGAGGTGGGGACCACACGCTCATCGCAAATCATAAATCAAAAATATTAGTTATGAGTGGTGGAGGTTAAAAGTTAAATCTTGCGATGTGTGAAGTGTAGGGAGTGGGGTGGCAGGACGGAGGTGGGGGTGCCTACATATCGCAAATCACAGATCTAAATTCTTGGTTATGAGCTGTGGAAGTTAAATGTTAGGACTAGCAACGTGCGAAGTGCGACGAAAGAGGATGACATGGCAAAGAAAAGGTGGTCCGGCTCACGGCCCACATATTGCATGTTTTTTTATGAGCAGCGGGAGGTGAATGTTAAATTTTGTGATTACGATGTGCGCTCGGGTCCCACCCACTTCACAAATCACATTTCATCACTTTTGTTATGATCTTGCACGCTTATCCTTTGCAATTTTTGATTTGCGACGTGCGATTGGGATTTGGCAGGGCTTGGACAGGACTTAGGATAAATAAATATGAGTGGAGGGGGGGTAAATAAGGAGTAATGAACACTTTCAAGACTCAGGATTAGAAACATAACATAAGTTACCTAACCTTTATAGAATCAACCCTTTTTCGGAACTTAGAGTATAACTCCTTTCTCTTTGGTTTTTCTTTTTTCATCATAGGAAAACAATAAGCAATTTTTGGGCTACTGATTTACAGAATCAACTTTCATTTTCCTTCACTCCTCTTCTCCAACAAGCCTACCTACCAAAACTACAACTCTAACCTTTTTCTTCTTTTTAGGGTGCATTTAGACTTGCAGACCTTGAAACATTTTTATTTTGACATTCTAACCTTAACCCTATCCCTTATTTCTCCTATTGATCCAGATTAAGATGTTGAACCAATCTCATCTTCTGCCTATCTACTAGTAAGCCATGGTTAAACAGTTTGGAAAATCCACATTTTCTAACCTATTAACAGAACACTCAAAATTGTGTAATCATGCTTAAGTTGTATGATTGAACAAAATTTTCTAAAATTAGTCACATTTTGATTTGTAGCACTTTCAGAATTTTTTCACCTTTTGTGGGGTTTCTTTTCCTTTTTTACACCCTCTTTTCTAGTTCTTTTGTTTCTTTTTTTTGTAAATGCTTTGAATATTGAAATATATGTAAAATATGAAATTTTGTGACCAAGAAACACACAGTCACCTTGTGATATTGTAAGTTATAGGACTCTAACAGCTACTACAGGAAGACACATTGTCCTATAGTAGTCTGCACAAGCCCTCCAGAACCATAATTAAAAGCACTTGGAAGAACCAAAATGAAGAATTTACCAACATGAAGCATTGAGGGATAATCTCCTTGATCTTGGGCAGCCACAAAAATTTTGCAGTGCTACTACAGGGTCACTGATCATCTCCAACAATAATAGCTTGATCCACCATCAAAAAGACATGTAGTGACAACTTCGATCATTCAAGAACATTTCAAGAGAAAAAAAAAAATTTCAGAGAAAAGCCAATGCATGGAGAAATGATCATAAGAAGATGACACCTCATGAAGCCATCAAATTAGCCATTACCTTTGTTCAGAAGTAGCATGAAACCTGTTAGACTCTTGTAATTCACAATATCACAAGGTGACTGATTATTTCTCAGATCTCTCATTTTGAAAATAATATTCCATGGTTGTCATTTATTTTCAGAAAAAGAAGGGAAATCCTGATTGTCAAGAGCTTTAAAGGACTCAATCTGCCTTTTAGTTCAGTGAAGGAGGAATGTGTTGGTGAAAACTGCGATGGTGAGTGAACTTCATTCTACCCTCATTCATTTCATCTACCCTCTTTCTATCTTTTCATTTTTCCAAACTCTAAATTCCATCACTTCATTTCTTTCAAAACCCTTTTTTAACTATTGAAATTCAAATTTTATAGCTGAAAAAGAGCAGCTCCGCCCATCCACTAAAATCTGTATCATATATCCCTTAAGAATGACCACTTATCGCAGCTCCACCCCCCACATTCGACCTTTGATACATATCATACATTTCATAGATGATATCGTATTTGTCATTTTCCACAGTAAAACATGGGGATACCCTTACCTTTCATCACAATCGATGATTTGCAGACCAAAATTCATCCATATCACAATTTTCGTCCCCTACAAAACCCCTCTGAAATGTGATTTTCAAGATTGGTGGGACCCATCTTGCCCTTCTATATGCCTCAAATGATTTGAAATACTTTACATTATGGTTCGGGTGGCTTTTATCATATTACCATTTCTTAACCAAGTTTTCACTTGTTTGCTTTGAAAAACCTGTACTGGGGTCCATCACCTTTGCGCATCACAAATTGCAAGCTCAGAGGATAAGTGCGAAAGGTTCAAGTTATAAACGTCGACATGCAATGAGCGATGTGGTGGGACCCAATCGCATCATCACAAATCACACGTTTTGAAAGATAAATGCGAAAGGGTCAAGTTATAAATGTCGACATGTGATGAGCAATGCGGTGGGACCCATTCGCATCATCGCAAATCACAAGTTCTAAAAGATAAGTGTAAGAGGAATACGTTAGAAACATCAACGTGTGATCAACTATGCGCTGGGACTTAATTGCATTATTGCAAATCATAGGTTTTGAAGGATAATTGCAGAAGGAATAAGTTATAAATTCCATATTCCAATGCGACATGGGTGTGACCTGATTGCATAATCGCAAGTCGCAAGCTCGGAGGATAAGCATTAAGGGAACGTTAAAGATGTTGAAGTGAGAGTCAAATATTGGCATGGATGTGATATGGTTCTAAGCCAGAATCTAAATAATTTCAAGCCTGGGCATATGAGGTTTGTGCATTGTTTTATGAATAAAAAGCTAACACGGAAGAAGGACTCGGGTAGGACCCGACAAGGAGAAAAATGCAGAATAAGGTTGAACGTCGAGGTAGCAAGGAGATAGAAATAAAAGATAGAGTTGGACAAAGGCATTTGTGTAGAACTAATTGTGATATAAAAACAGAAATAGAAGAGGCAGCAAACACATTAGCACGGCCACTAATCCATGAAAAATTCCAGCACCTCATCAATTTAATAATCCAACAACGGTTTTCTGAAGAGGAAGAGCCAAGATTTCAAAGCCTCCCTTGCCTCTTCGGCATCAAAAAAAGCTGGGTTCTGATCATAACGGACTGCTACATCCACCTTCTTGGCCAGAAGTATCTGTCACTTCCTGCGTGGTTCCACTTGTAAAATTTTTGGTCCATCATAGCCTCTTCGTAATCCTAAGAGGAAATTCCTACCTTATTCTGTAATAAATAATGGACTGCTAAAGCCACTCTAATGGCAAAACTTGTCTCATCACCGCTTGCATGGTCACGCTTGTCTAATTTAATTTTTATTGTAATCTATGATGTTTTCCAAAGTAGATAGGGCAACTGACACCGTTTGCAGTTAAATATTGCATGAATTTTCATTATCAAGGGTTGGATATTGTTAGACCCTGCATTGTAAGAACTACTATATTGTAGCACTATAATTTTGGAGCTGGACACCAATAATCGAGGACCGTTTACAGGATTCTTGAGCTGTGTTAAAATGGTGATGTGTTATTTCTCTGTTTTAGTTGTTTCTGTTGTTTTCCTTGCTTTGCATCTGTTCATCTAATTGTAAATCAAAAATTTTAGATTAATATTTGATGTCAAAGAACCTTAATTATGTCTGCATTTACAATCTGAATGTTTTCTATTGAAGTTTGATTAAAGAATTCTTAATTGTTCCTTAGTCACCACTTGACCTTACTATTTCTTTCACCTCATAATTCATACTACTCGAAAGATCCAGTTAGCACAGTTAGCTTTCCCTATGATGCTCTTGAACTTTGATGTACCAATCAAACCTTTGACTCCATAGCCCAATGGATTAGTCCCTGCAGACCTTCTCATCCAACCAACAAAATCAATTAAAAAAAACAATACCACCATCATTGTAACTAGCCTAACATCAACATTCATAATATTAAAGATAAATTTAAATCATAAATAGAGAGAGCCCTCTCTAAGTCTAGGAAGGCTAGGTCTTAGACTCCAAAGTGGTTTTATGTTGTACTCTATCATTTATTCTTGCCAATATTCTAAATTATAGGGCCACGACATAATGGTGACCATAATGTGGAGCTATTGAAAAGCTTATTATTTCATTAGAACTTAGAAACCCCAATCAAAATTGTATGATTCGAGTATTTTCTAAGATTGGCATCTAGTTTTTGATGGTGGAAAATAACCAAACACAATAAAGTTTAAATCATCCACCTGGCGACTCCAATTCAGATCAATTCTGTTTAAAGACTCCATTGGAGGAAGGACCTGAAACATGACCAGTTATGCTGGAAAGAGAAAGTATTCAAGCCCAAATTGGATTCAAGAAATTTTTGGTTTTATCTATAACTATGTTCTATCCTACTTTAAGCCTGATCAAGAGTACATTGCTGAGTTTTACATTGATCATTTTCAAATTGATGAGACTCAAGAAGCTAAGCCCCAAATTGTAGATCATGTACATACTCATACACCTATGCACATCTGGGATGCACTTGTGGAAAACACAATGAAACATGAGCCTCATGCTACATCTCCTTCTCTTGCTAAATTTCCAAATGGTTATAAGCCTCCTGCTTTACGCCTATACCTGTAAAAGTCCCAAACATATACAGGCCTCTGGTTTTGCCTCCTATTCTCCATGACCTCCCTACAAATTTTAGCAATAATCTACCCAAATTTGATGGAGAAAATGCAAAGATCACTGCCAAAAATAACATTCAAAATATTGAGTATTTTCTTGATCTATTTGAGGTGGGAGAAGATGATGTGTGTATCAGAATGTTTGCCCTATCATTGCAAGGTAAAGTTAAAAATTGGTTTAAATATCTTCCAGCTGCAAACATTATAAATTTTCATCAATTCACTCAAGTTTTCCTGGATAGATGGGTAGTCATGGGAAATGTTTTTTCTTATCATAAAATAGTATAACCATTTAAAAAGATAGCTAGGGGAAACAGTACAACATTTTTCAGCCAAGTTCAATAAGGTATGCCATTCGATGCCTGCTAAGATAAAGCCACCCCCGGGATTAGCTCTCTGGCACTACCCAGATGCATTTGACCCATAGATGGTGTTCCAGTTAAGAGAAAGGGACCCTGAAACCCTTGAAGAAATGAAAAATATGGCAGTTTATGTGGAAGTGAACCTGATAAGCAGAGAGACAAGGTTAACGGCCATGGATAAGGATAAAATAGAAAAAGAGAAATTGATATCTTCAGAGATAGAACTAGATATTTTTACAAACATAGTCAATGAAGTGATGCATATGATTAGCAGGAAAGAAGAACTTGTTGTTCGAATACCTCATGTTCCATTAGTTCCAGAAAAGACAAGCATTAATGTACCCAAGAAATTTGTAGCCCCTCCTACACACCCTAAAATAGAAAATGATCATTTCATGCACTCTATCCACAACACAGCCAAATATGAAGTCCAAAATCAGAGGGAGGTAGGAAAATCCTCAAAAAAAATGTACATAATAGATGACCTTGAATACAGGGATAACCATCTCGAATGTGATTATCGAGAGGAAGACTATATGGTTGAGATTGAGGCTGACTATATAGAGCAACCAGCACTATCTTCAGGGAAAGCAGAAGCCCAATCATCAAAATGCAAGGATGACAATCAAACTTTTCATGCTGAGCAAGATTGTAAAGAGGAAAATAAATAAAATTTTCAAGTAAGTGTCGAATGTGTTCCTCTCTGTTTTGGCTCATTCTTAAGAGAGCATTACAAGAAAGTTGTAAATAGGAAGGAGGAGTAATTCTCTAATGAATCATCTAAGGAAAAAGGGGATGGCTCAGAACCTTTTCCAGATACAGAAGTTCGGCCCCTGAACCATCTTAAAATCATAGTGTCTGAAACAAATGATGAGGTGATCCAGGTTGATTATTTTCTCTTATGCTTTAATTCATTTCAGATTATGAAAGGGAGTCTTGGTCACATTCTAGTCGATAATCACAGGGTTGGAGAAATCTCTCCCCAATCAGATGAGGAAATCAAGGATGGTAAAGAATACGTTTTAGATCTAGGGATTCAACCCTTGAGTCCTTTCGAATTTCAAGTATCAGATGAATTCATAGTGTCTGAAACAGATTATGAATTGATCAAGTTTGATTATTTACCCTTATGCTTTAATGCATTTCAGATTGTGAAAGAGAATCTAGATCACATGTTGGTTGATCATCATAGGAGAAATTATGAGGTCTCAGAAGAACCAACGCTACCATCTAAAGCACCACATGACCCAATAGTAGATGCGTTGGATGGTTTCTATTTTCAAATTCAATCTTCCTTTGTTCATAATGCTCTCAAAAGCTACTATGATGTGGATATGATCAGACAGTCTTCCCCATTGTCTGATTCAGTATAAGTATTGACACAACATTCATCGGATAGCATGCAAACATGTTCCAAGTTGATTGAAGACCTGGAGAGCACATCTACAGTACCAAGAGATGAAGCTGGGATGGTTGAGTTAGAATACCCAGAAATAATTCAAGAGTATCTTGATCTAGTGGTTGTCTATATGGAGAAATTATTCTTTACAGAGCCAACACATATTTCCAGCATGTCAGTTGTTTTTCGAGTATACCAAGAGCCATGTAAACAAGATCATGCCAAGAATTTCTATCAAACACCATTATCAAGTTTGTCTCTGAATATGGTGAAAAGTAATGAAAGAACAAAGATATTAGACCAATTGTGTGACTGGTTGCACTAGCATTATTGTATTATTTAGAACAACAGTAATCTCAGTAGGTTAGGGTAGGTAGGTGTGAAAATAATCTCAACACTCGAAGCATATTTCCAGTTTTAGTTTCAGTTTTCTTTCTAGTTTTCAGTTCAAGTGTGTGCCAGACTTCAGTTTGCAGAGAGAGTTGATTTCAGCTTGAATATTTTCAGCCACAGAGGTTTTCGTAGAAGATTAAGTTGCATAGTTGGGACCATCCCAATGGATCAGGCTACTAGTCTACGGTGTTCTTGAAACCTCTTGAAGTAGTTTCCATCCCCAGCTGGAGCCACTGTCAGACTATTGTAATTGGAAGTATCACAAGGTGACTGATTATTTCTCAGATCTCTCATTCTGAAAATAATATTCCATGGTTTTCATTTATTTTCAGAGAAAGAGGGGAAATCATGACTATCAAGAGCTTCAAAGGAATCAATCTACCTTTCAGTTCAGTTAACGAGGAAAGTGTTGCTGAAAAGTGTGATGGTGAGAAAACATCATTCTAACCTCTTTCATTTCATATACCCTCTTTCTACCTTTTCATTTTTCCAAACTCTAAATTCCAACCATTCATTTCTTTCAAAACCCTTTTGTAACTATTGAAATTCAAATTTTATAGTTGAAAAAGAGAAGCTCTGCCCACCCACTAAAATTTGTATCATATATCCCTTAAGGCTTACCACTTACCGCAGCTCCACCCCCCACATCTAGCCTTTGATACATATCATATATTTCATACATGATATCGTATTTGTCACTGTCCACACCCAAACATAGGGAGACCCTTACGTTTCATCACAATCAGCGATTTTCAGACCAAACTTCATCCATATCACAATTGTTGTCCCCTACAAAACCCTCCAAAATGCGATTTGCGGGATTGGTGGTGTTAGGGTCCTATAATAATAGGGATCACAATTTTGAATTGGCTATGTTAAGTCTTGTAATATTGTACATACCTTTTCTTTCTGCAAATGTTTTCCATATTAAAAAATAAAAAGAGGGTATGTCCTAAAAGAATAATCAAAGGACCAAAAGAAAGAAAGATCAAAAAAGGATATAAATTATGAACCCCACAAAAATAAACAAAAATAAATTTTGAAAGTGTTGCACATTCAAATGTCACCATTCTTAGTTTACTTTACTTTTTCAAATAAAATTGTGTGCAGCTTGTCCAAAATGCCACAATTCATGATGATCATATAGTTTAATATTGATTATTCATGCCTTTAAATTTCATGTCATGATAGTTAGTGAATAAAGATCTGACCAAACCATTTAATCTTGGCAGATCAGTAGTTAGGTAGAGAAATAAAATGAATTCATAATTTTAATCTAAGCCATTGGAAGTTATAAGGTTAGAAATAAGTTAGTTTGCTTATCAAAAGAAAATAAATGGGCCAACAAGCTCAAATGCACCCAATAAAGGAAATAAAAAATGTTAGGGTAATAAAGGGTAGGTAGAATACTTTACAAGTCATGGAAAGCATAAATTGGTTCATCTCTTATCACTAAAAATATTTCTAACATTTCCCCTTATCCTAAAAATCCATATTCCCCTTGCTAATATCCCTCTTTCCTCTCTTGGAAATCAATTTCCCTTGTAAAAAACCCTCTCCCCTTTTCAAAACCCTTTTCTCCTCCTAAAAACCCATTTCCCCCAGTAAAACCCTTTCCCCTTGACTAACTCCGCACTTTTCTAATAAAACAGCAAAAACCCACTTGTACATTGTTCAAAGTGAAAAAATATATTTCGGGCCCACCTTTAGTTTTAATCCCCCACTTAATATATTTCCCCAACCCCCCTTATTTTATTTTAGCCTATAGTTTATATATATCCCTAATCCCTTTTAAATTAACCCTTTTTCTTTACACAATCCCCGACCCACTTTATTATAACCCTTCGCATATAAACTATCCCATCGCATAACCTTATTTACCTGACCCCACCTCTCAAAAACCCACAGCTTATCCTACCACCTGTCAACCGTCTGATTAGTGCCACCCATATCCAATGACTTCCGATCCTTTTTTCACCCTTCAATGTCCAATTTTTAAAACCAATGGGCGGGGGGGGGGGGGTGCGAAATTGGTGGTTTCATACCCCCGCCCCATTCCCATGCAACACTCCCACAGTTTATCACACCCCCCAGCCCAAAACTGCGAAACTGCTTTTCGTGATGCGATAAATTTCCAAACTGTCTTTGTGACTTGCGATGAAACCACCATTATTTTAAAATAAACCCCACGAAATGCAATTATTCCCAATGTTTAAAAAAATAATAAAACCCCTCATTTCCATTATGTGACTATTTTTTTATTGAATTGAGGAAAGAGACTTGAAAGCCTTTACAGACCAAAGTTGAAGCTCGTTGTTGCTTGAACCTTCTGCAAGACCAATACTTCAAAATTCTAGGTAATTCTACAGCACCTAAAACCCTTAATTAAGCACAGAAATTGATAATTTAATGAATTGATGGCATCCCAAAGCATACAAATTGTAAACCCTCTACAACCACCTGTGGTAGATGTTGACCACACCCCTTTGGCTGATAAAGACTTCAAAAGCAGTGAGACTATCATCGATTTCAACCTTTTGGAGCTCCACTACTGGAGCCATGATAAATTCATTGATCAGGCTGATGATATCCACCTCTAGGACTCAAACCTACCCAAAAAAATATCCCCACAAACCTATCAGTTCCAAAAACTCATCATATTGTGCCAAGTAAACTATTTATCCAATGAAAGAGATTTAGTGACCCCAAACAAAGAAATCATTTTACTTCATCAACCAGATGTTGCAAATTCAACCACAGCCTGATGAAGTGTGAAACCCTTACTGAAATCTACTTGAAGCTGGAATTTCGTAAAATATTCCAAATATTTCAGACTTTCCTCCCTCCATCAGTAGAAACCCCTAAAAGAAATCCTCCATACTCAGCTTCTACGTTTTCAGAAAGAACCAGAGAGATTGTTACCATGTTGTCATGTATTTTAGGATATTTCACTGATGAGCATGTAGATGCATCAATTCTTGGTTTCCTATCCACCTTTTCCCCAGGTCGGCCTCCAGCTTCAACCTTCAATTTTCCAAATATCTAGCAGATGCAATCCATGATCAGCTAGTTAAGTTTCCAGAAGAAGGAGTATTCAAATACTCCTCAACTTTGTTTCATATGTTTATATATTTCCAATCAGAAAGGTTTGCAGTTAACCTCCAAAAACTGGACACAAAGGGTAATCCCCAATCTGTTGTCTTTTGGACATCCTTGATCAGAAAGGATTCCACTGAATTCAGCTTCAAATAATTCATTGATTCATTTTTTTATCCAGTAGTTAATATGCCAAGCAGTAGCATTCAACCTAGAATTAGTGAAGAGATAAAGAAGGCATTACATTTGTCAGATCAAAGTAAAATAGGAGGCTGGTTTTTGTACCAAAATCATACAGAAATTAGAGTGTATGGAAGAGATCTAAATCCATACAAGCTTCCCAAATACCTCCCAATGAGGATATTTTATTTAGAATACATTAGACAAATACCGAATTGAGATGAAATCAATTTCCTTTCAGCTAAGAAAAAGACTCAATCCAAGATTAAGAAGCAGCCAAGGCCTTTTGTAGAAATGATGGAAAACAAGCAGACAAATATTTACAAGATTTTAAGTTCAATAGTAGCTTCAAATGGTCCTATGACCCCTTGGGTGTCATAAGTAAGTTTAGATTCAAATTCAAATTGACTCCTTTCATTCATAAGTCAAAGCTTGAAATTGAAAAGTATTCCAACCAGTCAGAGTGGTTGGAAAATACTTTAAAGGAGGTAGAGAAGTAGGTTGATACTAGTTCCATCCTACTTACTCCAGCCCCACAGGACACAAATTCAAACAGGGCAAGAGAGGAAGGCTCTAATTCTGCAAAAACCACTTTTGATACTAATTCCAAGCTTATGTATAGGAAGAAGGAAAAAATGAATCCAGTGATAGAATAGGAAGAGATAGTTGATGCAGTTGAAACTATTGAAACAAATATTGTTGTCAGAGATGATGCACCTCCAAAATTTCTGGAAGAAACAATCAACCATCAACTTCTAGTGCAAAAATCATTCATAAACATAACATTTCAGAGGTTTCATCATCTAGCAAACCAGATGAGAAAGAGAAATATATCATGGAGAAATACAAATAAATCAAAATAAAAAATTAAGCATTAAAGGTTGTAACATATGCCCAGTACTGGAAACAAACTCTTAGTGATCAAAGTAGGTTTCTTTCAGCTTATGGCCTCAAGACAGGAAAGATGCAAGTGACATTTCTATAACCAAAGGTGCAGGCTCCTAAAACTTCAGAATATTATAATAATTTTTTTTTGAAATTACTGCCAAGGATGTACATCAAATTGACCACTTTGAGTTTCACAAACATGCAAGAGAAATGATTTATTCCACCATGACACGCAAAGCGTTAAGTGTCCAAAAGTTGCATAATTCTCTAGAAAATATAAAGACATAGTTTAAACTAGAGAAAGCTTCATCACAAGCTAAGGATAACAGGATAAAGTCACTTGAATATTTGGTAATGGAAGTTGGTTATGATCCAAAAAATATCAAAGCAGCAAAATAACTAATAAAAAAGAAGAGTGCAAACATTGTTGCACTAAAGAAACAACTAAAGTTACCAACTACAGAGCATCCACAAACCAATTAGGTTTTGGAAAAAGTAACTCAAAAGGATGAAATGATGAATCTCATCATTCAATTGACAGCTCAACTGAAAGAAATGGAAACAACAGTGAACAAATGAGTGCAGGAAAAGAAATCCAGCATGGAAACAATTCCCATTACTGGTATCCCTATAGCTTCTACATCAGCCCCATTGCCTACAACAGCTCCAGTATCAACAATAGTTCCATAAAATACATCAGCAACAACATCAGCTATCCTAATAGCCCATCCCACTCATGAGGCCATCAAATTGATCAAGGAAATGCAAGATATGTCAATTCAAACTACTAAAATCAATAAGCTCAAAGAACAAGTGAAGAGTTTAGAAGATACAAAGAAATTAGTAGAAGTAATGTATCAAGAAAAAGCACAAAAAGAAAACAGATTAACTGAAATAATCCATAAGTTAGAAAATGATTTATCACTGAAAGAACCTCTAGCTCAAGAAAAACAACAGTTGTGGGCCAATATCATTAACACAGTTAATGATATTTGGCCTTCTATACATGTTATATTTGAACATGAGGACTTGATAAAGGAAGCAGGTAATGCAATTCAAAAGTTCAAAGAAGAGATTGGAAGGAAACCAGAGGAAGCCACTGAGATAATAAAATTCCTAAATTCTAAAAATAAGCAGGAATTAGAAGAAATTGGGATAAAATACAAAACAAAGAATATCTTAGAGGTGAAGAAAGTTATTTCCAAGAGAAATCTGATGATACAACTTGAAGACAAATTTCAGACAATGGAACTTACGGTGAACAGGTTTATGAACAAATTTGATTTTTTGAGGCAGAAAGGTCTGCCAAATCCTTTAGTAATCAATGATAAACTCATGAGGCATGAATATTATGATAATAATATCAGGGAAGCATCCAAAGACACTTCCAATAGTTCAACAATGAAGAGATTTCCCACAGGAAAAGTTCTCCTTCAAAGTTTAGATAACTTCTTTTACCTCCATCATGAGGTAAATCACCTTTTTATGAATAAGCCCACATTTTCCAAATACACAAAGGTGGATGAGATTTACCGACGGATGGTGAAGATAAAAATTCCAGATGAAGAGACATGGGAAAATGGTGTGATTTACTATGAAAGGTGAAAGAAAATACAGGCAAAAGAGGACAGATTAAAGAGAAGCAAGGTGAAAGAAAATACAGGTAAAAGAAGACAGATTAAAGAGAAGCCAGATGAAAGAAAATACAAGTGAAATAAAATAGGTTAAAGAGAAAACAACTAAAAAATAACGAGCGTGAAAGATAGCCAACGAGAAATATAGCCATCGTGAAAGAAACAAACATCAAATCAAATAAAACAGGGACAGATCTCAATCAGTTACTAGGTGTCACTATATTCTTGCATGAAGATATTTTATTTTCCTTAAATAAATCCTAAATCAGTTGATATAATATTTTGTAAAGTGTTGTATAAATAATTCTTCATTCGAAGTATCAAAGGTGGATTAGTGTGGATTTTTGAACATTTCTATAGCTGATTGATCTATTTATCTGAGGGTTATTGTACCATTTCCAGTTGACAAACAGAAAAAGTAATAAAGGAATTTCTTTATAGGATTCATGTGTTGAGATATCTCAATGAAGTATATTTCAATTGTTCATGTTCTTTTCTTAAGTATTCCATAAACTTGAATGTTTTATAAATTTGAATGTTATAACAAGAATTTTATTTCAAAATTTGTTTAAATACACATTGTTTTTAACTATTATTCATTTTTATGTTTTCTTCTAATATCTTGTTTAGAGAATCCTTAATTGATCTTTGATCCTGATTGAACTCCTTCACCTTCTTTCATTATCTAGTTTAAGGAATCCTTAACTACTCCTTGATCCCGATTGAAAACCACTTCATCGTTCAGCCTTGAGATCTGATTTTGCTCATCTATCCTGCCCTGTAACACTTCCTTTATAATTTGTTTTTTTTCTGTTTTAAAATCTTATTTAATCCATAGACGAATGGAAAATTGAAAGGCATCTACCCATCTAAATCATTAATTCCACCTATCTACCAAACCCAATCAATCAATCAAAACAAACCCAAACAAGCATACATAACTAGCCTAAAATTTATTAAAACAGCAAAGTTAAATCATTAAGAGAGATCCCTCTCTAAGCATTAGGAACGCTAGATCATAATCTCCAAAAGTGGATGATAGTTACCTCTGATATTTCTTTTAAACACCTAAAGAAACCCTTGGAAATTTTAGAGTGATAACATATTGGCGACCATACTGGGGAAATCAGTCCATAGTTTAAACAGATCTTAAAAGAAACAATTCTACTCATTTTTTGCATTAAGGTTTTAAGGGTTGTTAAAAATTATCATTTAAAATTAAAATTCTGGCTTCTAAAAGAACATATTATACCAGGGCTCATCCTGATCCATAGCCTGCAACAATTGTTGATGATCCTGATAGAATTTTAAGAAAACCTTAAAAAATAGAAATTCTAGGAAGTAGTAGTCAGTTAATCAAAGCAAATTCACTTCCTAAAGATTTATCAAGCATATAGGATATTCAATTTGATTTATCATTTGAGAATTCTTTATTTAGAACCAAATCGGAAAATTTAATAGACCCTAACTTTATTCAATTTATTGAATCAAAGAAGGAAACTATACAACTTGATTTAGATCAACAGGTTCTAGACACTTTTGATAAAATTGATATTTTGACCTCAAATTTGATTAAAGATATAGATGAAGCCTACTTTCAACAGTCATTTTAATTAGTTTCCCTAATTTTTTCTACCCCTAAGTGTTCTACAATACCTTCTAAAACTGTAAATACAGCTTTATCTTGTACCACCTCATCTATAGTATCCACCACTATTCATTCCACAGAACCATTCATACCTAAACCTCCTCTTCAACCTAAAGTTTCAAGCTCATCTTCAAGTATTCCAAGTACATCTTCAAGTGTTCCAAGTTCATCTTCTAGCACTTCAAGTTCATCTCCAAGCACTTCAATTTCATCTGTAAACCCTTCAAGTTCATCTCCAAGCACCACTAACTTACATCCTAGTCAAGCTAGAATCTTAGCCATGGCAGCCAGATATGCCCCTTTGGTCTTACAGGCCCCTTTACATGCAATGCCACAGGATTACCAGAGTAAAAAATTTTAGTTTGATGGTATTGGTCAGTATACTGCTCAACAACATGTAAATAAAATGATTGATTATTTTGAATTACATGAAGTTGATGAAGATGATGTAATATTCCCAATTAGCCATGAGATAGTTGGAATATTAATTTTTTTTTTGCTGCTTTGTTTTATGAATAAGAGGACAATGGAGATCCATAAGTCTCCTTAATAATGAATAACTCAATGCCAATGTGAAAAGGTATATCTTGGCAGCTTAATTGAGCACCTTTAGGAGTGAAAAGGGGCTGGAACACCTTGAGTGGGTCAACTTTGATCAAATCAATCATGGAGGAGTGGCAATCAATGAAAGGCATCACACTTTTAGATGGAAATGATTTGCATGGAAGTAGTGCCATTATTGGATGGGGCTCAAGGTTTGGAAGCTCATATCTTATAAAAGGAAGAGGATGATAGCCATATTAATTATGTTTATGTATTTGATATTTCTGAATATACGGTTTGTTTAGACATATAGCTTTCTCTAGCTGTTTAGCTGAGATTGTGTTGTTTAGAACTGAGGAGTCTTGTACTACATTGTCCACTTTTAGGCTTAAGGAAAAGCTTCATCTTACATCTATAGTGCAGATCCTATTGAGGGTTGAGTTGTTTTGCAGGTTGTAGCAGTGGAGACCATCTTTGGGTCACCTCATTACTTATTTTCAGTGGAGAAGGCTTCCTTTCCATTGGGAGGACAATAAAGAAGGCCCTTATGCATATTTTTAGATCTTGGCATCATACCACATCTTTATTTGCCCCTACAATGTAGTTTCTTTCCAGATCTGCGTTATTTTGAGGGAGGAGTTGCAGGGTGGTTTTGGCACACCAGCTGGAGAGAATATTTTCTAATGAAGGGGATCTTACTTTCATCTAGGAGATATATTGGAGGAGGCTGAATTATTTCTTATATCATATCAGCCACACTTTCCAGATCTATATTTTGCAGTGGATCTTTAGCCCTAGGGCTTAGATTCCCATCTTGTATATGTTGTTTTGCTGAAAACCCTTAAGGGGTTCTTCAAAGGAGGTTGTATAGTTCCTAGATCTGTATTAGATCTATCTTTTGTGGCCCATATCAGCCCTAGATATATTTTATAATCATTTTTTGTAGCAGTGCCTTTTAAATAGGGTTGTAGCAGCCTTCCAGCTCTTGATATGTAGTAGCAGCACCTGTTTTGAGGGATTTTTTCCATTGGAGGCTTGTTCTTTCTTGTTGTACATTTTTTGGCTCATTTCTTACACATATTTTTCTATTTTTATAATCAATGAAAGGTCTCCATATTGGCCTCTTGATTTCATGTAATGTTTACACTGTTATTTCAATGGTTTTGCACTATATTCCTACTTCTCCCTTTTGGGATATTACAATGGTATCGAAGCATAATCTTGGCACAACTTGTGCATATTGAAAAGCCAATATGTCATTTGAAGAAGGAGATCCTCTCACTAATCAAGAGAAGAGGTATCAAATAAGAATACACCGGAAGTTTGATTATACAAATGACAAAGAAGACAAGGGTATAAAAACCCCTTTATCTGGAGGAGAAGATGAAGAGAAAGAGTGTTTTAATATTATTCTCAAAGCTATGCAAGACATTGCTAGAGAAATAAAGGAGATGAGAATGGATAGATACAAGGAATCCCCTAAATTATTTCAACATGGTGAAGGCTCCAGCATTTCTCATTACTGGAGTGATCAACCAATGCAGCAATAGCAAGTTTCCTAACGCTCTACAATGCCTACATTCGTGGCAGTGGGAAATGAAGGTTTTCAAGAACAAGAATCCCTTGAAGAATATTTCATGGAGTATGAGTCTTAAACTCAGAGATTCAATGACCATGTGAGTTTTCAATAATTTTGTCAAATCAAGGATAATAGGAGACCCAGGCATCACAATAGAGGTGGAGGATTCATTCAAAATCATGATCTACACCACACTATGGGAAAAAATTTTGTACCCAAATTTGATGTGTCATCTAAATGCACTGCCAAATCATGGGTAGAGAATCTTGACATCTACTTCAATTTGAACAAAGTTCCAGAGATGGAGGTCATTAAGATAGCAGCGCTGCACCTTGCGGGTGAAGCACATGATTGGTGGTTCCATGGCTTGTCTACATTGGATCATGCCAATGTGACTGCATATTTAGATTTCACAAGGAGGTTGGTGGAGAGGTTTGATAAAAGATATCCTAAAGCACCATTAATGGGGCTTGCAAAGCTAAAACAATTAGGTAATCCAGAAACTTATATTTTTGAATTTTTAAGACTTTCTGTTATGGTTCCTGGTTTATCTGTAACAAGAAGGGTCTATATGTTCATTGATGGGTTAGATGAACCTCTTCATAGTTTTGTTAAGTATACCAAGCCCAATACCCTTCAAGATGCCATTGAAAGGGCTAGATATCTTCAAGATACCCTGCCAAAAGAAAGGGAAATGTTTTAGCATAAGCCCTCTTTTTCATCCAAGGGAAAATATGAGAAGGATCCTCTTTCAAATAAGAGCCAATACAAAAAACCTCTTGACGATGATGTCCGAAGAGATTTAAGGAGAAGGAAGCTTTGCTTCATATGCCAAGAATCTTGGGCACCTGGACATAGATGTGCAGCAGGAAAGGCACACTACATAGAGGTATTCTCAGATGATGAGGAGGAATAAGAAGATGAACCAAGAAGAGGTCACAACGTTGACACAGTAGGAGATGAACCAACACCATCAGGATATGGGAATGGGGAATTTTCTCCAATTGGAGGGGATCTTGCATCACTGAGAGGAGAACCTAAGCACTTGACCTTGAGGGTTTGAGGTTCCACCTTATATCAAAGGGTTTCTGTTTTGATTGAAAGTGGGGCTACCCACAATTTTATTGATGCCAAACTAGTTTAGAGGAGGGCAATACCCACTGATGATTTTGAGGGATTTTCTTTTTTGGTCCTAGGAGATAGAACTATGCAATGCATGCATTATGTCCTATCCTTATCAGTCACCATGGGGACATATACATTAACACATCACTTCTTTTTGGTTGACATACCTGACACCAATGTGATATTGGGTGTGCAGTGGTTGATTACTTTGGGGAAATTCACCACAGATTGGGAGACTTTGCAGATGGAATGGGTGGATAGAAAGAGGAAAAACTCAAATTATTAAAGGAATGCACACATATCCCTCACATAGAAATTCCATACAAAAATCAGAGATGGTTTTTCACAATGTAAGCAAGGACCTAACAGTCCCATCTATTATGCACATGACTTGGGTTCATGGGACATTATTATTTTGTGGAAAACCACCCGAGAGGCCACCTGATCCATATTTGGTGAGACATGTCTCATATTATGATGCACCACTCATAGATCCTGAAGGAATGGGAACATTAGGAGTCCATGATACAGAGTTGAGAGTCTTAATGGGTGGACTCAAGGAGGAGGGAGACATTCTCCCAACATCATCATTACCCCACTCTTATTTCATATTCTGCACTGTGGGAGGAGGAGCATGGGAAGGAAAGCAACCTTCCAACATATACCTTTGGCATGGGAGATGTCAAGGAGAAGGGTAGCCATATGACAGATGTTCTTTGTGATATATCATCAGCGCTATTACTATGGAAGATTGACCCATATTGGAAATCCCAACTGTTGGTGGATTATTCCAAGGACATTTTCACATGCATGATACTTGATGACTAGCTACATGAAGAAGGCTATTCAATCCAAGAAGAATTAATCTAATATCATGGTAGGATCTTCTTATCTAGAGGCTCTAAGCTCAAGGAGAATTTTCTACAAGGAGCTCATGAAGAATTCCTTTTCAACCATACTTATTCCATGAGAACTTACAATGCCATCATGGAGAGCTATCATTAGGAGAATTTTGAGGTCTAAAATGGGCCTCCTAAGAAAAATTTACAAAAAAAGTAAAATTTATAAGAACCAATAGGATTCAACATGATGATGTCAACCATGGGGGATGATTCACCATTTTTGGAGTAAAAAAGTAAAAATAATAAAACTACTTTTTCAACTCGTATTTTCAACTTATCTCCCTAATTAATTACTCAAATTTCAAGCGAGAGTACTCGTTGGATGAAAAATTTAATTCATAATCCAAGGAGCACCCATGTTGCATCCTTTCGATGGACCCTGCTACACGAAAAATGAGAAATACATGAAAAAACATGTTTACAATCACATTTTTCATGTATTTCTCATTTTTCATGTAGCAGTGTCCATTGAAATTATGCAACATGGATACTCCTTAGATGAGAAATAAAATTTTGCATCCAATGAGTGTTTCCTCTCGAAATTTGAGTAACCCCATAGGGAGATAAGTTGAAAATACGAGTTGAAAATTTATTTTTTCCTTTTTTCCCTCTAAAATTTGATGATGTAATCAAATATTGTTTTATTATATCCACTATTATTTTATAATTTCCTTAGGAGGCCCATTTTAGACCTCAAAATTCCCCTAATGAGTTGGGAAAGCTTTCAAGAGGAACTATATCAGCATTTTCAAAGATGCATGAACCATGTGGAGTTGGAAGAGAGACATAACTCAATGGAGTTATCACAACCACCTCTTTCCTCTTTTGGAATGAGAGGGGATCCATCTATGGACCACTCCATTTGTATGAGCATAATTTTTGGTAAGGAACATGCTTATGTACATAATGTTTCATTTGATGATTAATTTCATTCCTTTACCATGTATATGCAGGCCATAGCTCTAAGGAGAAGTATTATTCCATATAAACCTCATGGACAACTTTGGACCATAAACATTTCTGAACATGGCCACTCCCTTGGAGGACATAGGGAGATGTTGTATCATTGTGGGTGCACTCCAAAAGCACCAAACATATCTCACACTTTCAGCCATTGTGAGAAGACTTGGGCAACAAGTAAGTGGTGGGGAACCCACTTACCATATCATTATCTGATGCAGTCAAGATATTTACTACGCTGGTTCCACATGTGGGACTATGACCCACCTCCATTTTTACAAATTTCTGTTTGTATGTACTTAGTTTTGATCCCATACATTGATGATGTAATTATTTTTTTTATGGGAATGATTGGAGGGAGGATGGGAGGAATGTATGTGCCCTATGGGAGAGTGATTCTCCATTTTCATTATGTTACATGTTTCAGGGAGAACATTGGGCAGACCATGCTTGTTTCATTGGAACTATTGTCTCCTTGTGGGATGAATTATTTGCATCTCATAATAAATTTAGAGGAGCATTTCATGGAGGGATGGATTGGGAGACACTTAGCTTATGAGGGAATCTTATCACATGATAGTGTCACCAATGGTGGAGGAGAAGAGTTGCAGCACTCACTTTGTCAGTTGCTTGAGGACAAGCAACATTTGGGAAGGGAGGACTCTAATATTCCCAATTAGTCATGAGCTAGTTGGAATATTAATTTTTGTTTTTCTTCTTTGTTTTATGAATAAGAGGACAATGGAGGTCCATAAGTCTCCTTAATAATGAATAAATCAATGCCAATTTGAAAAGGATATATCTTGGTAGCTTAATTGAGCACCTTTAGGTGTTAAAAGGGGCTGGAACACCTTGACTGGGTCAACTTTGACCAAATCAACAACGATGTCATGGAGGAGTGGCAATCAATGAAAGACAACGCAGTTTTAGATGGAGATTCTTTGCATGGAAGTAGTGCCACTATTGGATGTGGCTTAGGGTTTGGAAGCTCATATCTTATAAAAGGAAGAGGATGGCAGCCATATTCATTATGTTTATGTATTTGATATTTCTGAATATATGGTATTTTTAGACATATAAATTTCTCTATATGTTTAGCTGAGATTGTGTGATGTTTAGCACTGTGTGTTCCTAATCGGGAATCCAAAATTTTCCATTCAGAAGCTCTTGGAGGATTATTGTACTACATTGTCCACTTTCAGGCTTAAGGCCATGCTTCATCTTACATATATAGTGCAGATCTTGTTGAGGGTTGAGTTGTTTTGCAGGTTACAGCAATGGAGACCATCTTTGGGTCACCTCATTACTTATTTTCAGTGGAGAAGGCTACCTTTCCATTGGGAGGATAGTAAGGAAGGCCCTTGTGCATATTTTCAGATCTTGGCATCAGGCCACATCTTATTTTCCCCTACAGCACAGTTTCTTTCCAGATCTATGTAATTTTGAGGGAGGAGTTGCAAGGTGGTTTTGGCACACCATTTGGAGAGAAGGTTTCCTAGTGAAGGGGATCTTCCTTTCATCTAGGAGATTTATCGAAGGTGGCTGAATTATTTCTTATATCAGATCAGCCACAATTTCTAGATCTATATTTTGCAGTGGATCTTCAGCGTTAGGGCTTAGATTCCATCTTGTATATGGTGTTTTGCTAAAAACCCTTAAGAGGTTCTTCAAAGGAGGTTGTATAGTGCCTAGATCTGTATTAGATCTATATTTTGTGGCCTATATCAGCCCTAGATCTATTTTATAATCATTTTCTATATTAGTTCATTTTAAACGACACTATAGTAGCCTTCCAACTCTTGATATATAGTAGCATCACCTCTTTTGGGGGATTTTGTCCATTGGAGGCTTATTCATTCTTGTTGTACATCTTGTGGCCCATTTATTAGGAATATTTTTTTTGTTGTTATAATGAATGAAAGGTCTCCAAATTGGCCTCTTTCTTTCATGTAATTTTTACACTACTATTTCCATGGTTTTTCACTATATTTGTAATATTCCTTTTCAGGAATTGTTGTACTCTAGACAATGAAAACGCTGTATTCAGAAAATTGTGCTATAAAATCATAAAAATGGACTTGAATCTTGTTATTTATGTTGTATATTTCCTACATACCAAAGGGAATCAGAAGAAAATCATTCTAGCTACATTAAACAGATCTCCCCATCTCAAGATAGCTCAAAAACACCCCCAATCCCATGACTTTCCACTATAGAATTTCTGAAGACTACAATAGCGTAATTCCCATGAGGGATTATATAGAAAATTATGAAATAATATTTATATATAGATTATATTAATCATGTAGCAAAGAAATGGAGGTTTAACCTCTTTTACACAAGAAATAAGACAACCCGGCAAGGGTTTTCGGCATTACACATGTATAAAAGGAAGTAATGCAGAAAATAACGTAGGATACTGCAACTAAGTATTAGAAATGACTGAATATAACATGAAATATCTAATAAATATAGAAAATGGCCAAAGGCCCTCCTTAATAGACTTCCCGGAGAAAAATAGACACCTCCTCCTCCAATACAAGCACAAAATCAAGGGGTTTAACCCTGCTACTGTTGCACCTACAGAAAAGACGCAGCTACTGGAAGTGACTGCATTGGATATGTTGATAGCTGAATTAAATCAAGTCATATGATGGAAAAATAGCTCAGAACCTCCCCTTTCAATCTCTTAAACGAGCTGATTCAAAGGTGAGCATGGAATTCCCGCATGAGAATCCTTTGCACTAAACAGTGCTACAACTAAAGCTAAACATCTAAAGCATGAAAGTATTCAAAAGACTAGGAAAGATGAATAATGAATTCCTTAATTGCTTCTATCCCCTCTTCTTATCCTTGGTGAGCCTCCTCACCCCGGACCCCACACATTGATGAGGTGACTTTCTAGAAAAGATTCCTCCTTCAAAACTGCGTTGTGACTCCATCAATAGCACTCCTCTAACTGTGTTGTTTGACTGGGTCAAAGATGATCTCTTCAACCTGCTTCATCCCTTTTCACACTCAATTGTCTCCAACCTATCTCGCATATGTTTGTCTAGGTTGATCCTTGTTCACATGGAGCTATTTTACTTGGATGATTTCTTCTTCCTCAAGAATGCATGTTGACTTAGTCAAACTTGACTTTTTCCACATCTATTTTGCCTTTGTTCACACCTGAAAGTGTAAAATTCAGCTCCTAAGGTGATCCCCTTCCACATTAATATGGAAATTATTCATGTTTTTATTGTTCATGGGCCTTCTTACCCATTTATTCATCTCCTAGGTGGAATCAGCAAAAAATAATATTCCAATTTGCTGTATGCAAATTTTGGAATATTACAGTCCTCCCCTCTCAAATGTTGCTTTTCCTCAAGCAACTGTAGAGATAGAATTGAAGAACCTCCTCTTCTTCCCTTGTAGCATCCTCATATGATAAGATCCTCCAAAGATCAAGGTGTTGTTCCATCAATACATCTCCAAGCTACCCCTCCCAAGTGTGTAAGCTAGCTTTTGGTGAACATTCCAAATAGCTAACATCATGTAATAGTGAAACATCCATGGAGGAAATAATGGGTTGTTTAAATATCCTCTTGAGACATGAGGGCTGATATAGATTGGGATTCATCATCCCCATTTGAACCTCCCATCCCCAAGCTATCAACCACACAAAATGAGTCACCCTCCAGGATGGAAACTCATGAAGAATCTCTTCCACCTTTGGCTCATGCAAGGTAGGTGGGTTGAGAATCTGAACAAGGTAGACAAGATAGCCTACCCCACGTTGGCTCCCTCTCCACTCATGATAAGTTTCGAGTGCATGCTAATCATGGGATGCAAACAAATTTCCCTCAAATGGCTAGAAAAATATTGGATCTTCAAAGATCCCCTCTCCAAAGCTATGGATCATGCTGGCCCAAACCATTTCATTTAGAGTGAATGGCACATTACTACCATATTTCATCCAAATCAGAAATTTTCTGAAGGTTATGTGCAAGTGAGGGTGATACACATGGTTTCCTTGGTGGATACAGCGCAGTCTTTCCAACTACGGATTTAGAACATCATGTGGCAAGTTGTTCTCTAATGAGCTACCAGTTGTGTATGTTTTTTCATCTACTATAAGGTAGCAAGCAGCAATATATATCAGTTGTACATGATCAAAACAACAATACACTTGCCCCAAGTCATGTAGAAATGGGTTATCATTATTACAAAGGTTGGCCCTAAAGTGACCATATAACCCAAAAATAATCTTTCTCCTTTGTGGAGCAATGCACTGTGTACAGATGGTAAAAAGATGCAAATACCCAATGGGACAATCAATAAGTACATAAATGAATTCCTTACCATACATAGTGAGTAGGCTGAAAATGAGGTCCATGAATGAGTCCTCCCATGAGAATCCTCTCAATAAAATCTACAAAAAGGAGGGAT
Organism: Pinus albicaulis; assembly: GCA_034641835.2. Taxonomy (NCBI): domain Eukaryota; kingdom Viridiplantae; phylum Streptophyta; class Pinopsida; order Pinales; family Pinaceae; genus Pinus; species Pinus albicaulis. Next base: position 1,707,928,928 of record CM076580.1, on the reverse strand, counting down.
ACATACTCCTCTTGGAACACTCCACCAATGAAGACATACTCCCAAGTGATAGCATTTTAGGCCTTAGTGATAAGGCTCTAGTCACTCCATGAGTTCTTCCCTTCACATTCCATATGTCAGAGAAATCCACCATCTTGCTGCTATGTGAGAAGATCTCCTTCCTATGTGGAAGCTCCTCCTCTTCCTTCAATGCTGAAGGGTAGCCTCTTTTCACCTTGATTGTGTCATTCCTTCCTCCTGAAATATCATAAGGAGTTTGAAAAAACCTCTTCCCATACTCTCCCAAGAGAAGCCACAGCAATAATGACTCTTGTTTCCCTCTCACACCTCCATCATACACATTATGAGGTGAAAATATGTTGATTGATATGAAGAGGATCAAATCAACATGATACCCCCAACCCCTAGGCTGCCATATGAAGCTAGTGTCTTTCCAAGTGTATTCCATCCTCATACCCTTAGGAAAAGGATATGCCTCATGATGGCCAAACTCTCTCAAGAGTAGCCAGCACATCTTTGCCTCTTGTTGTCCGGTGTCATAGATCTACAAGTGGCTCACTAACCTCTTTCTCCCCATCCACATCCACTCAACTCCTTGTGGATGCCTCCTATCATCTTTCCTCTTGGTACTCCCCCAATGAGGGCTGCCATTCTCCCAAAACATATTCTTCTCCTTGCATTTCATGGAATGTTGAAATCCATCTCCTTGGAGATATCTTGGAAAAGATCTCATACCCATGTCCCTCTTGAATCCATCAAGATCCAAATGTGATAAAGGCAAAGCCTCCTCACTGCTATTGTTTGGCAGCGCTGATAGTCTCTCCAATGATATAGTTGCCACCTCATACTCCATCTCAAAGATGAACTTATGTTTATTTGTAGGAGTATTTAGGACAAGGTTTGTTACATCCTCCAAAATTTTACACCCCAACCTCAAGGGTTGTGTGCAACTCAACAAAGATGCATGAGGATGATGGTTCATCTCTCCCTTAAAACATTAAAATTTTCACAACGCAGTGCAATCCTGCTACTCTATATTAGCAATGTAATTTGATCCTTGGTCATGTAAAGACAAATTTCCACAACTTTGAGAAGGATTTGCTGCAATAATAGAAAGTGGAAATTCTTTCATATCTTGGTGAAATTTGGGAACCTCTTGTAGGGCTGCAAGGGCTCCTCCCTCCAATGTAATGGCTACCCTAATTGCTGATGTAGGTGGCTTCTCCTCCATGTGTGTGACAACATTAATACAAGGCTCCTCAAGTGGAGGTGAGGACCCCTCCTTTTCTAATCTTTTACTGTCAAAATTATTGATCATATTTTGAGAAAATTTAGCAATAGTAGATACTCTTGCATGGCTCAAATGGTTTAACCACAAAATTTGAGCTTCACCTTCTAGGTGCAATGCTGAGATCTCGACAGCCTCTTTCTCTACCACCGGATGTAGCAGAAAAATTGCATCTAGCTTTCTTGCCCAAACCCTCGCTGCAAATGACCCATCAAAAGTAGAAAATAGGAACCTATTTCCCTTGATCCTCCCTTGGCCAAAAGGTCTTCTTTATTCATCCAGATGAATTAACTAAGGGAAGGCTAGAGTCTCCTTGAAGGCTCTAGGTTGAGATTTATACTCAACAAGGTACTTAGAATCAGGTGATCCAAGTGTCCTCCATCTTCTGGAAATTTGTCCTCCATTTCAAAAGGAAAGGATATGTTCCAAATATTTGGATCTCTCTACCACACTGGTTTCCTCTTCTGATCATGGGAAGTGCATGTCTCTTCCTCCTCTTGAAACTCTCTAGAAGTTTCACTGCTCCTTTCCTATTCTTCTTGTTTAACCTCCTTGCAGAGGTTCTTCCTGGATTTGAAAAGTGATGAGAGAAATCTCATCCTTTCCATCATTCTAGCCTTGCTCTTTCTTTTATATCACTTTGGCTCTGATTCCACAGGCTGAGCCAAAGATCTTGCTCTGATACCACTATAATATTCCTTTTCAGGAATTGCAGTACTTTGGACAGTAAAAACATTGTGTTCAGAAAATTATGCTATAAAATCATAAAAATGACTTGGATCCTCTTATATATGTTCTATATTTCCTACATACCAAACGGAATCAGAAACAAATCATTCTAGCTACATTAAACAAATCTCCCCATCTCAAGATAGCTCAAAAACACCCCCAATCCCATGACTTTCCACTACAGAATTTCTGAAGACTACAATAGGGTAATTCCCATGAGGGTTTCTACAAAAAATTATGAAATAATACTGATCTGGAGATTATATTAATCATGTAGCAAAGAAATGGAGGTTTAACCCCTTTTACATAAGAAATAAGACAACCTGGCAAGGGTTTCCGTCATTACACATGTATAAAAGGCAGTACTGTAGAAAATAACGTAGTCTACTACAAATATGTATTATACATGACTGAATATAACATGAAATAGCTGACCAATACAGAAAATTTCCAAAGGCCCTCCTTAATAGACTTCCTGGAGAGAAATAAACACCTTCTCCTCCAATACAAGCACAAAATCAAGGGGTTTAACCCTGCTACCGCTGCACCTACAGAAAAGACACAGTTACTAGAAGTGATTGTGCTGTAGATGTTAATAGCTGAATGACCTCAAGTCATATGATGGAAAATTAGCTCAGAACCTCCCCTTTCAATATCTTAAACAAGCTGATCCAAAAGTGAGGATGGAATTCCCGCATGAGAATCCTTTGCACTAAACAGCGCTGCAACTACAGCTAAATAGCTGAAGCATGCAAGTAGTCAAAATACCAAACAAGATGAATACTGAATGCCTTCCTTTCTTCTATCCCTTCTTCTTATCCTTAGTGAGCCTCCTCACCCTGCAACCCACACATTGATGAGGTGACTTCCTAGAAAAGATTCCTCCTTCAAAACTACGTTGTGACTCCATCAAGATCACTCCTCTAACTGCGTTGTTTGACTAGGTCAAAGATGATCTCTTCAACCTGCTTCACCCCTTTTCACACTCAAGTTTATCCAAACTAGCTCTCATATGTTTTTCTAGGTTGATCCTTGTTCACATGGAGATATTTTACTTGGATGATCTCTTCTTCCTCAAGAATGCATGTTGAGTTAGTAAAAATTGACTTTGTCCACGTCTATTTTGCCCTTGTTCACACCTGAAAGTGTAAATTCCAGCTCCTAGGGTGATCCCCTTCCACATTAAGATGGAAATTATTCATGTTTTTATTGTTCATGGGCCTCCTTACCCATTTATTCATCTCCTAGGTGAAATCAGTAAAAATTAATATTCCAATTTGTTGTATGCAAATTTTGGAATATTACAATATTATTGCTTCTCCCTTTTGGTATATTACAAATGATGTACAAATGAGATTATTTGCACAAACACTAGCAAGAGATGTTAAAAAATGCTTTAAAGCTTTACCTATTGTTCATATTGTTGATTTAGCTACTTTCCACCAATTTTTTTATCAATAAATGGGAAAGAAAGAAAAACCCTCTCCAAATATTATCTGAATATGAGAACATTAAGAGGTCTCCTAATGAATTTGTTCAGGATTACTGTACTAGGTTTAACAGAATTTACAATGCAATTCCAGCAAATATCAAACCTCCACTAGACTTAGCCCTAATTAAATTTCAGATGGTTTTGACACTGATATTTCCTATCAATTAAGAGAAAGAAACCCTGAAACTTTAGAATAGATGCAGAGTAATGCAATTATTGTAGAATCTCACTTATTAGCTAAAAGAGCTAGGATGAGGAATGAAAGGAGAGTGACCATTAAGGAAGAACCATCCACATCAGATATTAAGATAGATAGTTTAGCTAAAAGTATGGAAAGACTAATTTATAGATTAGAAAACATGGAAAGAAAACCTCAATGGGAAAATAAACAATGTCCACAAATTAGAAACCCCATCTTTAGGAAAAATCCTAATATTGGTAAATCTAGAGAATTTGTACCCGATCAACTGATTAGACCATCTTTCCAAGAAAACTATGTTGAAAGTTCACATTGAAATGACAAAGACTGGGACACCCAAATAAACTTGATGGGAATAAATGATGAAAATACTATTTTTCTTACCCAAGAAAAACAAGAAATATACACGTTACAACAATTACAATTAGAATCTGGAGATTCCTTTGACTATAAAAAAGGTTATGAATTTGTTATCTATGAAGTTCCTAAACAATATAGTCTTAGAAGCAAAAAGAACACAGAATCCCCTACTAAGAAAATAGTCCAAACCCAAACTAAGAAAACAGTAGAAGCTCCTGTGACCAAAACTCTACAAATTCTCCCTAGAGAAACTCAGAATACTTCCAGTCCAAAGATTGTAGACATAACATCAATTTCTACTCAAACTTCAACTGCCACTCAAACTTCAAAAGCTACTCAAACTGTTCCAGACAAGAAAATTGAAAATAAAATAGTGGAAACACAAATTGAAATACCAATTGTTGATAAAAAAAGACAAAAATACACAAACTACAATTGGTAAAGATGAAATCATTCAATTAGGAAAAAATTAAATCCCATTTAATATCCAAATTGAGATAGTGAAATTGAAAATACCAGTTCATTTAATAGAGCTGGTGAAAAATGATTCATACAAGGCCCAAATCACTGAAACACTAAACATAGGTGAAGACGAAGATGTTGTTAACCTCAATGATGAACAACCTGAGCTATTATTTTGTCCTGAAGTTAATGGTAAACATCAACAAGGGGGTGTCCGTCCATTCTACATTAGCCTAAATGTTCATGATAAAATATTTCACAATGCTATGTTAGATTCATGAGCATCTCATAACTTAATGCCTAAAGCAGTCATGGAAAAAATGAATTTAGATATCACTAGACCATACAAAGACCTATTCTCCTTTGATTCTAGTCAAGTTAGATTCCTTGGCTTGATAAAATATCTATGTGTAACTCTAGTCCAGTTCCCAACAAAGAGTATTGTTATGGACATAGTAGTTGCTAATATCCCACCCAAATATGGTATTTTATTATCTTGCTCATGGGGAGAAAAATTACAGGGATCACTGCAATTAGATATGTCATATGCTACCATTTCTTTATTTGGTCAGCAAAGAAAGCTTTATAGAGAAACCTTGATGAAATTCATGGTCAGTAGTGCAGAAAAAACACAAAATTATCCTATCTATTCTATGCATTCTGACATGGACTCATTTATCTTATGTAATTTAGACACTAGCAAAGACAAAACCACAGTTGTAAAAGAGAAACACAAAGAAATTGATAGTGAATACATAACTCATGAGTCGATGTGGAATTCAGATTATGATGGATCTGTAAATAGATTAGGAGCAGGGGCTAGAGTATGGATCTATAATTTAGAGAATGATCATTCAGAAGGACATGCTTTCAGATTGAATTTCAAATGCACTAATAACATAGCGGAGTATGAATAATTAGTGTTAGGACTGAAAATCGTAAGAAAACTTGGAGCCACAAGGGTTTCTATCATGGGAAACTTAGAACTTATCATAAAACAAATCAAGGGGAAGTATCTTGTGAATAATCCTAGATAGCCAATATAGAGAAACCATTCTAGACTTGATAAATTGTTTTCTTGAAACTAACTTTGTTGTTATTCCAAGAAAGAAAAATATGCAGGCACATAGTTTGGCCACTTTTTCCAGCACACGTAAGTTACTTTTTCAGCCCAATCATCAGTACATTGTCGAGGTAAGACATAGGAAAACCATACCTGATAGTTTGAAGTATTGTCAAATATTTTCACAAGACTCACAAATTTATAATTTTATGAATTGTGAAGGAGAATTTCAAAACTATAAAATAGACGTTGACTGTACAACAGATTATACCATGAATAATGAACTAGATGTAAATGATGGAAATAAAATAGAACCAACTAGATTCACTAAAATAGAAATAGACAAATTAGAAACAGTAGAAATTGAAGAATTAATTAATGATGAATCAGAAGCTTTAAACCTTAAAGAAAACATTTTTCCTAAGGGATTAGCCCCATTAGAAGATCTCTTTGACTCCAATGGTGTAGCTAGAAAACCCAAAATGGAGCCCCTAAGGTCAGATATAGAGGAATGTAATATAGGAATACAATAAAAACCCAAGGTTATCAAAAATATCCAAGGCATTACCTCCAGCTAAAAAGTTGAAGTACATTAGTTTGTTTAAAGAGTTCCAAGAAGTCTTTGCCTAGAGTTATGAAGACCTCAAGTCTTATGATACCGGTGTTATCCATCATAAGATACCAATAAAAGAAAACCAGAAGCCCTTTAAACAAAATCTTAGGAGAATTAATCATGTTCTTATGAAATTGATAGAAAAATAAGTTAAAATGATGTATGAAGCTCAAATCATAACACCCATTAGGTATTCTGATTGGGTCTCTAATTTAGTCCCCACTAGAAAGAAAACAGGAGAAATTTGACTCTGTGTTGATTTTAGAAACTTAAACAAAGTATCACTGAAGGATAACTATCCCCTCCCTAAAATGGACCATATTCTTATCCAGAATTTCATTACTTGATGGATTTTTTGTATACAACCAAATCCTGGTCCAACCTGAAGATCAAGCAAAGGCTACATTTACCACTCCATGGGGAACTTTCATGTACTTGAAAATTCCCTTTGGACTGATGAATGTTGGAGCTACATTCAAAGGAGCCATGGACATATCCTTTGCAAAGGAAATACATGAATTTCTAGTTATTTATATAGATGATATCACAGTATTTTCCAAAATAGATAATAAACATCTAGATCATTTACGAAGATCATATAAGAAGAGTATTCATTAAATGCATAAAGTTTGGCATATCCTTGAATCCTAAAAATTCACGTTTTGGATTAGAAGAAGGAAAACTCTTGGGACACATTATTTCAAAATAAGGAATTAGAATTGATCTAGCTAGAATAGAATCAATCCTGAATATCAGTCATCCTAGAAACATCAAAGAATTACAAGCATTTCTAGGCAAAATAATTTTTCTTAGAAGATTCATCTCTAACTTAGCAGAACTACATAGAAATTTCAATAACATTTTGAAAAAAGATTCAATACTTAAGTGGACAGTAGAGGCTAAATAGTCTTTTGAAGAAGTAAAAGAAGCTCTTACTAAAATGCCTGTCCTCATAAGTCTTGATTTCAAAAAATATTTCATATTTTTTTCATTTTCTTCAGAACACAGCATTGCAGTAGTCTTGTCGCAAAAGAATGATGAGGGTTATGAACAACCCATTTCTTTCTTCAGTAAATCCTTGAGAGATGCAACACTAAAGTATAATATCATGGAAAAACAAGCACTTGATTTAGTGAAAAAAATATTTCAGAGTATACATTATATACTCTCACATAATAGCATATGTACCAAACTTAGTTGTAAAGGACATTCTAACTTAGAATGGGCCTAATGGAAAAAGAGGAAAATGGATTGCCACTATACTATAATATGACATTGAAATCAAGCCTACAAAATTGATCAAAGGCCAAGGTTTAGCCAAACTCATGGTTGAATCAAACTGTCAGTCCTTAGACATAAATTTCATTGCTGCCCTAGATGATCAAGAAGAGATGGTGACTTCACAAATCATTGAAGCTTTCATAGATTCACCCTGATATGCAGACCTTATATTTGTTTTACTCAACCCACAAGCTCCTCCTCGTTTATCTAGAACTAAAAGTAGATTCTTAAAATTGAAAGTAGTGAAATAGTGTATCTTAGATAATTTTTTATTTTGGAAATATCATAGTGGCATTCTATTAAACTGTTTATTGAAAGATGAAGTTGACAAAGTCATGCAGGAATTTCATGCATGAGATTATGGAGGACACCTTTACTGGAAAACAACTGCTGAAAAAATTATGAGGGTAGGTTTTTACTGGCCCACTCTTTTTGCAGATGTTAGAAAGTATGTGACCTCCTGTCACAAATGCCAAATATTTGAAGGGAAGAAAAAATTGTTACCATTTCCCCTCAAACCTATCTCAACATAAATTCCATTTCAACAATTAGGTTTAGACTTCATTGGTGAAATTAACCCACCCTCCTCTACCCAGCATAAATGGATATTAACGGCCACTAATTTCTTTACCAAGTGGATAGAAGCCATCCCTTATAGACAAGCCACAGACTCTGTCATTATATCATTTATTGAGAACAACATCCTTTCTAGATTTGGGTGCCCACAAAATATCATTACTAATAATTTTTCTGCCTTCAAATCCAATCAAATGATAGAATTTTGTAATAGATACCATATCACCCTTGGTCATTCCACTGCCTATTACCCTCAAGTTAATGGATTAGCAAAATCTTCAAACAAAAGCCTAGTCAATATCATCAAGAAGTTTTTAGAATATAACAAGAAAATCTAGAATAAAAGGTTGGTCAATGCCCTATGGGCAAACAGACTAAGTACTAAGAAATCTATTGGTACATCTCCTTATCAATTGGTATATGGGATGGATGTTGTTTTTCCATCCTCATTAGGAGTGCCAGTGATGAAAATGATTCAAAAGTTACAAGTAGAACCAAATGACATCCAAATGTGGATAAATCAAACAATTCATTTGCAACAAACCAGGGAAGAAGTTTATATCAAATCCCAAGTAATTCAAGACAAAATCAAGAAGATATTTGATAAGAAAACTAAATAAGAATATTTTTTCATAGGTGATCAAGTACTCAAATGGGATTCAAGAAGGGAAGACAAAGGAAAACATGGGAAATTTGAATTTCTCTAGAAGGGCCCATACATCATTTATGGCTACAGAGGCAACAATGTATTTTTCTTGAAAGAGTTAGATGGAACAGATCTACTAGGTGGACCAGTCAATGGTATAATGTTGAAGCACTACTTTTTGCTCATTGTAAATATCATAGCAAATTTTAGATTGGATTGGATTTTTATCTTGCAAAGTTGAAGCTCGAAGAGAAGGCCCTAATATTTAAAATATATAACATCATATGTTTAAATAAAGGAGATCACAAAAAGCATTTCCAAGGTAAGCAAAGTCAAAGTTTCAAGGCCACTGATTAGAAATTTCTTGACATCTCACCAGGAGATTCCATTCCCAAGTGGAGCCACAATTAGGGTCCTATAATAATAGGGTTCATATTTTTTAATTGGCTATGTTAAGTCTTGTAATATTGTACATACCTTTGCTTTCTGCAAATGTATTCCATATTGAAAAAATAAAATAGGGTATTTCCTAAAAGAATAATCAAAGGACCAAATAAAGAAAGATAAAAAAAGGACATAAAGTATGAACCCCACAAAAAGAAAGAAAAATAAATTCTGAAAGTGTTGCACATTCAAATGCCACTACTCCTAGTTTACTTTACTTTTTCAAATAAAATTGTGTGCAGCTTGTCCAAAATGCCACAATTCATGATGATCATATAGTTTAATCTTGATTATTTTTGCCTTTAAATTTCATGTCATGATAGTTAATGAATAAAGATCTGACCAAACCATTTAATATTGGCACATCAGTAGTTAGGTAGAGAAATAAAATGAGCTCATAAGTTTAATCTGAGCCATCGGAATTTATAAGGTTAGAAATAAGTTAGTTTGCTTATCAAAATAAAATAAAAGGGTCAGTAAGCTCAAATGCACCCAATAAAGGAAATAAAAAATTTTAGGGTAATAAAGGGTAGGTAGAATACTTTACAAGTCATGGAAAGCATAAATTGGTTCATCTCTTATCACTAAAAATCTTTCAAACATTTTCCCTTATCCTAAAAATCCCTATTCCCCTTGCTAATATCCCTCTTTCCTCTCTTGGAAATCAATTTCCCTTGTAAAAAACCATTTCCCCTTTTCAAAACCATTTTCCCCTCCTAAAAACCCATTTCCCCCACTAAAACCCTTTCCCCTTGAATAACTCTGCACTTTTCCAATAAAACAGAAAATACCCACTTGTACATAGTTCAAAGTGAAAAAATATATTTTTGGCCCACATTTTGTTTTAATCCCCCTCTTCATATATTTCCCCAACCCCCCTTGCTAACACTGGAAAATTGTACAAGCAGAAGACGACATTATTTAATGTCAAGCAGAAGGATTTACAAGGCTAGAAGACATTACAGGATCTGGAAAGTATTTAAAAATCTCTAAGTTCTGAGGAAAATTCAAATTTGAGTAAGTCATAAATTCTTTTGTACACATAAACCTTCATGAAGAGTGCCTTTGCACACCTTATGACCTGAAATGCACGCAATCTTGGGAGTGGTGAAAGTCAGTTCCGGGACTACAAAAAAGCACACTCCAGGATAGTGATTCCTCACTAGAAATCGCCTAAGGACAGCCACCAAAGCCTCCTTAGACATTGAGTGAGCACACAATGGAATATTTGGAGCACACAAATGAAACATCCCCCTCTATTGGGTTACCATCCACAATGTACCAAGAGAGGGAAGGAGGATTTGAATTCTCCTATATAAGGCCACCATGAGATGAAGAATGGGTGAAAACATTGTTATGCTGGCTAGAATTGCCCAAGCAATACCAACAGTGTGTGATCCAAAGCTAAAGATAGAGGGGACTCAATTTTTGGCCATCCAACAAGTTTAGTCCACCACAGTACAGAGAGGGACAATTTTCACCGAGGCAAGCTTGGAGTAAAAACACCCTTGCATCGGGACTTAGAACCCATGTTCTAGGGGCCCTTTGGCAAGAGGTTTAAAGTTTCATCCTTATTTCCTACCAGCACTCAATAAGAGGGGCTGAAGAGCCACCGTTCGAATTATTGTAGATGTTTGACTCTATTAAAATCTTGTGTTTGTTTTTTTTAGTTTTAGTTTATTTTTAGTTTATAGATGCATGCTATTTCTCTATCTAGTATGTTTATGATTCTAGCTTGTTTCACTAACTTACTTGACTCCACTTCTTTTTCTACCTGTTACCAATAACATAAGTGGGTAGACCACACCCCTTAAGTTGGTGTGATTTTGTACATATGTGCACCAAACACACTAAAACAATATTGGCGACTCCACTAACGTTTATTACCAAGTTTATGTGGTTGTGCCTCTTTTTTTTGCAAAGACCTATGTTTGTGCTGTGGAGTGGAGCTGAATTTCCAATGATTTCTCTTGCAGTACCTAGTTCATCCTAAGTGACAGACTGAAGAAGAACAACTCCAAAAATTACTTTTGCAAGACTTTGTGTGCTTTTCCCTCCCACAAGCATGCCCAGGGCATGCGTTCAGAGGTGACCCGCACACAGACATTTCTCATGTTTCAGCCTTTTGCGTGCAAAAGACAGAAAGAGAAATTTCTCCCTCATTTCTATCTTTTCTTGCTTGTAAAGTGCTTGGGAACCCCTAATACACCTTCTAGCACTGGTTATGGTACCTCGTAGCTTGCTAAAGACCACTCTTAGCTTTTTTTTGTAGGCTTAGTGTTAGTTTTATTTCAAGTTTATTTTTGCAAAGTTCACACCTAGTTTAAGTAAAGGGGCAAAATAACTTGCATTCTGGAAAAAAATATATTTTTCAAATTTAGGTACCAACACACCTAGATAACTAGCCAAAGTAAGTGGCACAAGTCCACTCATGCTTAGTTAGTTTCTTTTTTCTAGTGTAAAAGTTATTAGTTTAGTTCAATTTTTGCACTAGGATTTCGGGACTAGGACTGAATTGTCAATATAAGAGCAAGTAATCTCTGCTACCTTTGCACCCTCCAGTGATCCTAGGTAAGCATATGAACACTCTCTATTCACAACTCGCCATCTTCCTTTAGTTAATCACATAGATTAACTAGGAAAAATAGAAAGTGTCCCATATCCACACATGTTTTTCTTTTGAGCAAGGAACAATACAACATAGTTTAAATAGGGGATTTTGAAAATGATCATCGCATATCCACACGTTCAAACTATTTGCTTGTCCACTTTGTTCTCACACACATTCACCCACTAATTGAAGAAAAGACACCTAAAACTAACTTAACCAAACTAACTAAATTCTCCCCACAGGGGCCAGAAAATAATTTATAGCTTAAGTTAGGATCAAGGGGTTAGGCATCCAATAAGCCACCTCAACCATTATTCATCTTGAAACATAGAATTTGATTGTTTAGGGAGCTTCAAATCCACCTATCAGCCCACAGTAAATAATACCCGATCACGATAGATACCTATTTCAAAGGGGGTCAGGCTTAGGCACAGTGCATGTGGTATCAGTTGGGGCTACTTGGCCCGGCTAATACTCAGTACTGTTAGTTGACTTACCAAGAAGCCCAAGGCTTGAACGCTCATGTGGGATGGTGGTACTTAGTGGCCAAATTTAGGGTATCATTTCCCTATAGGTGATGGTGCAGGCAAGCACCAGACCCTCTACCCTTACCTTGGTGGATTTTCTTCAGCTAACTGGGGGTGTTGCCAGCTCCTACAAGACGTTGTGCCAGCACTCGCAGGGTACCTTCTTAAGGCCCAGTTACATTTGAGTGTGTGAGGACAAATAGGTCTTTTAGGATTTTGAGTATCATACACAAACAAACAAAAACCACTTTTTTGATTGCTTGATCACATAGAGTTAATTTAAAGGGAAAATTTATTTTATTTTCGCTTTTTTTTATGTATGTGACCAAAAATTTTCTTTGATCATAAACTCCATCCTCTCAAATTTTTCGAAAACCAAACCTAGTTGACACTAGAATGGGCCCAACGGGACCTCGTCGATCTAGGCATATTTTGGACCTCCCCCCATTACCAGGAGGGGTTCCAGGTCTTTCGTCGTTTACACGTCAAAGATAGAACACTGCCACCATTATTGGTTCATCCTTTATTTGGGCATCCTTAGTTGGGAACCCTAGTCGGTCTCCCAACACCACACCACACACCACTCCTCCCATGACCCTTAGGGGGCAAAGGAGTGAGACCCATTCGAGAAGCCAACTGAATACACATCAGGGTACGTCGCAGACCAACCCTCTTCCTAACCAGAACTTTGTGTTTTTGCACATTGCAATGGCATCAACCTCCCAGTCACCTTTCTTAGCTTCATTGAATCTACCAGATTTAACCAAGCTGATGAATGACCCCATCTCACACAACCCTACATGGCCTCCCATGCCCACAAAGCTCCCTTCTGATATTCCAAAGTTTGAAGGAAAGCAAGCAGAAGACCCAAGTAATCATGTCATGACCTTCCACCTGTGGTGCTCATAGAACAGTATCATTGATGACACTATTCGATTGAGACTATTTCAACGCACTCTAATAGGAGTAGCTGTGAAATGGTATGTGGAGAAACCCTCTGCTTCACATGGAACATTTAGAACCCTTTCCATCACGTTCCTAACATATTTTTAGTTACCCATTCACCATGATTTCAGAATGGAATTACTAACACATTTTAGACAAACCCCCGTCATCCACATCTCACACCATCTCCACGAATGGAGGCGCCATCGCAGTTTATGTAAGGAAAAACTCAACTACCAGATTCTTTTAGATTTGTTCCTGAAAACTCTCATGGCAGAGATTTCAAAGTATGTGGTGCAACAAAGGCCCACATCTGAAGAGGACACTATCAGCAAAGCCCAGCATCTTGAGCTGATTTATACGCAGTCAGGGTACATTTAAAATATCCTTACCAACACCCCACATCTGCAAAATTATAAATAATTTTCAGGCATGTTGAAATATGCAGACGAACTAATTGAGTCATTGACCCAAGGATACCTAGGCAGCAGCAGTCAAAACCCCCGTTACACATACAGCTCTACCTAGAACGTACCTCAACCCACTTTTCAAAGTCATCATATGCCTCAGCAAAATTTAACTAGTAGGGCGCCAACGTATCACCAGGGAGGACACTATCCTCTAGCTCAGGGGACCCAATACACAGAGATAAACACTGACAGAAGAGCTCCCCTCCAACAGCCAGGTGTAAACCAGGGACCATGTTATGCTCAGTCCCCAGCACAAGACCCGCGTATGCAAACCAATGCATAGGTAAACTTTGTGCAGTCGTCCCAAAACCAACCTTGCCAATATAACTAGGAGAAATACCCTCCTAACTTGGTGAAGAAAAAATCAAAAAACAAACCAAAAGGGAACCCTAGACAGGGGGGCAACAACCAGCAATGTTGTAATATTCCCAAATGGGAAATGCAGCAACATAGAATAGTTGTATATTTAAAATAATGCTGATCATCAAGATTATAGCAGGAGGAAAATATGGATAACATTTATAACAACAAATTATATGTATAATGAAGCCCATGAAATGTGCAAGAGGAAATAGAAGTCTCCAATGAAGAAAAATCCTCAAAAAGAGGTGCAGCAACCATACAAATGAACAGAAACTGCCTTAACAGTGTTATTTTTATTAGGCTACAATAGTCGTTGATTACAACTTATATCTAGAGAAAAATAATGCATGAGAAGTCAGATCTATAAAAAATCCATACACTATAAAGACTCTTCTTCAAAATCCCCTTGGGGTTTTCAACAATACATGAAGCACATGGAGTATATATGAGATCTAGAAGCTGCAGATCTGCAGAAATATTCAGATATTCAGGAATATTCAGATATATTCAAATCATATCTGAAATATACAATATTTTGATCCTCTCCAAAGGATCTCAAAGGTGAAGGGAATATCCCCAACACATGAAAATCACTCCTCCAGAAATTTATGCCAAAAGTCCCTACAACAACACCTACAGAAAAACTCAAATCTGGAAGAAAATTTGCACTGTAGGGTTTAATATATGTTTTTCCACATGCCAAGATATGAATCTGATGCTCCACTAATCCAACGCTCTCTTTCCAATGGGATAGAAGACTTCCCTACTGAAAAGGAGCACTATAATGGTCTAGATCTGAGTAGATCTAGCCTCCACTTGTTGCAGCTTACAAAGACAACCAAACCCTCAATGAGATCTATGTTGTAGTTGGAAGAAGAAGCTTGGCCTTCAGCCTAATTGTGGACAATAAATGCAATGCTCTTCCAAGAGACCTCTCAAGGAAAGAGGTGGGATTCCCGATCAGGAACACCTAGTGCTAAAAAACATTATTCTCAGCTAAATAGCTAGAGAGTGAGAAATGTCTAAACAAACAATGTCTTCAGAATTAACATAATCATCAACCCCCCTCCTCATGCTACCATCCTCTTCCTTTTATAAGATGAGAGCTTGCAAAACCCTAAACCACCTTGAATGAAATATCTCCTTTCCCATGAGCCACCTCCATCTAAAACTGTTTTGTGCCTCATTGATGGCCACTCGTCCAAGACAGCATTGTAGATTTGGTCATGGTTAACCCATTCAAAATGTTTAGCCCCTTTCACACCTAAGGGTGCCTTCTTATTCAGCCAAGATATAGCCTTTTTAACATTTGGCATTGATTTATTTTTCTATTTAGGATTTTTTATGATCCTCCTTTAAAATTTATTCATGAAACAGGAAAACAAAACAAAAATGAATATTCCCATTAGTTTAGGATAAATTGGGAATATTACAGTCCTCCCCTCCACAATGTTGCTTGTCCTCAAGAAAATGATAAGGTCAGTGCTGCAACTCTTCTCCTTCTCCATTGGTGACACAAACATGTGATAATATTCCTCCATAAGCTAAGTGTTCACCAATCCATCCCTCCTTAAATTGCTCCTCCAAATTTCTCATGAGATGAAAATAGCTCATCTCATAAGGAGACAATAGATCACATGAAACAAACATGGTTTTCCCAATGTTCTCCCTGAGATATGTAACATAAGGTACATGGAGAATATCCATCCCATAGGGCACATACATACCTTCCCTCCTTCCTCCATATATCCCCATAAAAAGTACAAGTACATCATCAATATAGGGGATCAAAACAACATGTATGCAAACAGAAATTTGTGCATATGGAGGTGAGTCATAGTCCCACATGTGGAACTAGTGTAGTGCATCTCCTCCCTGCATCAGATCTAGATGTGGTAAGTGGTTTTCCCACCACTTACTTTCTGCCCATACCATCTCACCATAGCTGGAAGTGTGAGATATATTTGGTGCCTTAGGGAAGCACCCATCATGCTGAAAAATCTCCCTTTTCTCATCAAGGGAGTGGCCAAATTCAGAAATTTTTGTGGCCCCATATTGACCATGAAGTTTACAAGATATAATACTCCTCCTTGGAGCCATGTCCTGCATAAACATGGTGAAAGAATGCATACAATTAGAATATAAAACATGTTTTACAAGAGCATGTTCTTCACCAAAAATCCTCCTCATATAAATGGAGTGGTGCATAGATCTATCCTCTTCCTTGAAAAGAAAAAGAGAGGGTTGATTTAACTCTCTCATAAATTTATGTTGTTGCTCCATCTCCGCATGGTACATGCATATTTGACAATGTTGATATAGTTCTTCTTCAAAGCCCTCCCAATAGTAGCTCCTCAAGATGATGTTGTTGAGCTTTATGGAATAGGTTTGGTTGAAACAGAACTCTTCATAGGCTCCTTGTAGAAAATTATCCTTGAGCTTGGAGGCTCTAGATAAGAAGATACTACCATGATCATAGATGAATCCATATTTGATTGAATAGCCTCCATCATGTATCAAGTCATCAAGAATCATGCATGTGTGAAGACCCTTGGAATATTCCACCAACAGTTGGGATTTCCAATATGGATCTAATCTCCCCAACAATGACAGCACTGATAATGTGTCAACTAAAATGTCTGTCGTGTTGCTGCTCTTCTGCTTGATAACTTCCATGCCAAAGGTGTATTTTGGAAGGCCATGCCTCCCATTTCTCTCCTCATTGACATCTCCCATGCCAAAGGTGTAAGATGGAAGGTTGTTATTCCTTCCTTGTTGACCTTCTTGCATATGCACATGCTCAACAAAAAATGGAATTTCTTGGAAGTTAGTCTCCCATGGAAGGCTATCATCTATCTAAAACCTCCTTGGGCTTGCCAAAGTATGCATGTGTGACCACCATCTCTTATCATGTTTGGAAGCTTGCTCTCCAAATGAAATTATCTTCTGATTCTTCATAGCTAAGAATTTCCTTCCTTGCTCCATGATGGTGTCATTCCTTGCAGCATCTTCTCTCAGCGTAGAATGAGATGAGAGAATGGATAATGGTGATAAGGGAAAAATATTTCCCCTCTCCTTGAGCTTTCCCAATACTCTCAGCGTTGTAGTATGGTCTTCTAATGCTCCCTTCCTTCTTGGATCTATGAATGGAGTATCATTTCATTAAACATATTTTACCAAATTTGAATCAGGTGGTCTCCCAGGTGGTTTACCATAATATAATGATGTCTCATGGCTCATTACCATGTGAATAACAAATGGGACCATCATATCATTTCTTCCACTGCGCAAATCCATCTCTTATTTTTGTGTGGAAGTCTCATGACAATAGGGTATCACTCTTAAGGATGCAAGAGTGCTTTTAGTTGGAGCAATTTCCCCATATTTTCCTCCATGTAATAGTGGATCACCTCCTATTATGTCAGTGTTGTGATCCTTCCTCTATCATTATTCTCCTACCTTCTTCAATATTTCATTGTCTAAGGTGTTTCCTTTAGATGTAGTTAACTCATGAACACCCAACATCTCCTTGGTGTTAAGAGTCTTGATCACAAAGGACTGATGTGTCATAGTGTGTGTTCCCAAAACTGTATGCAATGTTGGAACACACCCCCTCCTTTTTTTTTTCTCATTGCTTATCATCATAGACACATGTTGCTCATTTTCTTCATGTGTAAGATCCTTGGGAGCTTCTTGCAAAGAAACAAGAGCTCTCCTAGTGGAAGCAAGTGCTTCACCTCCAGCTCCCAATAAAAGTAGATCTCCTCCTATTGTCACAGCGCTGGAGGGCCTTTCCAGCTCTTTTCCTTCCTTCCCCTCATCAATAGAGAATGCCTCATCATTAAGAGATCCTTTCTCTTGATCTCCCATTGAAAAAGGAACCCTCATGTCCTCTTCTTGAGAAGAATGTTCTTGCTGAAGTGGGCCCTTTTCCCTTGGAAATTCATGTGGCAGATCTTTAACCCTCTCAACAATATACTGAAGTGGAGTTATCTGCATGGATCCTCCCATATCATGCAAAGGTTATGACTTCTTGGGCTTGGTTGGCTCTCCCAAAGAAGTTTCAGCTAGCTTAACATCAAATCTTTTCACTAACCTCCTAGTGAACTTTGCATAAGTAGAGATATTTACATTTTTCAATGAAGAAGATTCAAATAACCACTAGACATAAGCCTTACCTTGGAGATGCAACACTTCTACTCTAATGTCTTCTTCTTCAGAAACTCGATGCATCTAGAAATATGTGTCTAACTTCTTTACCCAAGACTTGCCTGAGCTCTCAGGTGATCCATCAAAAGTAGGTAGAAATATTCTACCCAAAGTGTGTTGCATGCATCCTATTCTTCTCTTGTATATGTTGGATATTCTTTCTTCTTTAAGTTGACAAAACTTCGGGAAGCTTATATTCTTGGAGATAGTCACCAACAGTCTCCTCTTTTGGTGTCTCTCCTTCTGCTTCTTCTCTTGCTAGGAATGTAGGCATGCTACAACGTTGTAGATTTCATTGTGTGGTTGAATTCTCACACACATAATATGAAGAACTGGGGCTTTATTCATGTTCCGTTATTCTTGAGGAATATTCATGTCTTTCCCTCCTCATTCCCTTGATTTTACTTTTCAACTCATGCATGGTTTGGAACAGATTTTTTGAGAACTCTTTCCCTTTCATTCTTCCAGAGAAAGGGGTTTTACCCTTGTCTTCTTTGTCTTCAGTGTAATCAATCTTCTTCTTCTGTCTTTTCTTTTCTTGGAAATACATATTGGCTTCTCAATAAAGACAAGCTATGCCAAGATGATGCTATGATACCACTGTAGTATTCCCAAATGGGAAATGCAGCAACATAGAACAGTTGTGTATTTAAAATAACACAAATCATCAATATTATAGCAGGAGGCTAATATAGAGACCATTATTTAACATTTATAATAGCAAATCATATGTATAATGAAGCCCATGAGATGTGCAAGAGGAAACAAAAGTCTCTAATGAAAAAAATTCCTCTAAAAGAGGTGCAGCAACCATACAATGAACAGAAACTGCCTTGACAATGTTATTTTTATTAGGCTGCACTAGCTATTGATTACAACTTATATCTAGAGCAAAATAATGCATGAAAATTTAGATCTATGAAAGATCCATACACTATAAAGACTCTTCTGAAAAATCCCCTTGGGGTTTTCAGCAATACATGAAGCACATAGAGTAGATCTGAGATCTAGAAGCTGCAGATCTATATAAATATTCAAATATTCAGAAATATTCAGATATATTCAGATCAGATCTGAAATATACAATATGTTGATCATCTCCAATGGATCTCAAAGGTGAAGGGTAGATCCCCAACACATTAAAATCACTCCTCCATAAATTTATTCCAAAATTCCTTGCAACAACACCTACAGAAAAATGAAAATCTGGAAGAAAAATTGTGCTGTAGGGTTTAAGATATGTTTAACCACATGCCAAGATTTGAATCTGATGCTCCACTGATCCAATACTCTCTTGCCAATGGGATAGAATCCTTCCCCACTGAAAAGGAGCACTAGAATGGTCTATATCTGAGTAGATCTAGCCTCCACTTGCTACATCTTACAAAAACAACCAAACCCTCAATAGGATCTGTGTTGTAGTTGGAAGAAGAAGCTTGGCCTTTAGCCTGATAGTGGACAAGAAATGCAATGTTCTTCCAAGAGGCCTCTCAATGAAAGAGGATGGATTCCTGATCAGGAACACCTAGTGATAAACAACACTATTCTCAGCTAAACAGCCAGAGAATGAGAAATGTCTAAACAAACAATCTCTTTAGAAATAACATAATCATCAACCCCCCTCCTCATGATTCCATCCTCTTCCTTTTTATAAGATGAGATCTTGCAAAACCCTAAACCAACTTGAATGAAATAGCTCCTTTCCCATGAGCCACCTCCATCTAAAACTTTGTTGTGCCTCATTGATGGCCACTCCTCCAAGATATTTCTATATATTTGGTCATGGTTGACCCAGTCAAAGTGTTTAACCCCTTTCACACCTAAGGGTGCCTTCTTATTCAACCAAGATATATCCTTTTTCACATTTGGCATTGATTTATTTTTCTGTTTAGGAGTTTTTATGATCCTCCTTTACAATTTATTCATGAAAGAGGAAAACAAAACAAAAATGAATATTCCCATTAGTTTAGGACTGATTGGGAATATTACAAACGCCCTCTGTGATCCCAGGTTGGGGGCAACTCCAACCGGAATCAGAGCTAGGAGCCAAGCAATGCCTAACGGCAGAGCAAAAGACCACCTCTTCGAACAAAACATTTTTGTCCAATATGTGGTGAGTATGGCCATTATACTCACCACTGTCCTGATCTCCCTGAGCTAAAGAGGCTACAGAGTAACCAAGTACAAGGAGGATCTTCCCAGCAACCAGCTGTGATGCAGGGACCTTTCCCCCATCAAGGAACGATAAGCACTCAGCAGAAAAATCTAGGCGACTCTGGTAAAAGTAGCCACGAAATCTACATGACTGGCGAAAAGATGTTTTTACAAACATGGAATCACAATTACAACACCCCACCAGACACCAATACGTCAGGAGAAAGTACTAGTGCACCGACTACACCTTTGACCATATCAAAGATGCCTATAGAACCATTTCCAAATATGGCGAAGGGACCCAATAGGCAAGTAGGAAAATACTCCAAAGCAGCCCATAATTATAGTATTGTGGATGATTTAGAACAGTCTCCCACTGCAGCTATGTTAGCTTTGGAAGTATTGCAGTCATGCCCAAAACAACGAAAAGCCCTAATTTCCCCGTTAGGCACTATTGACCCTGTCGATACATGCCTAATTTATTTTGACTTAAACAAAGCCACCCCCAGGCTTCCTTCCATGGTCGCCTTCTAGATACTAGTGTCGGTCCAGAATATCACAATTCACTGATGTTTCATAGATGAGGGTGCATCCACATGCATCATGTGAAAAAATATTTGGCAGAAGTTAGGATCTCTTGAACTAAAACCCTCAGTCATCACACTTAGAGCATACAACGGTCGTCCTTCGACCCCCATCGGCCTCTACCAAAATGTCCTAGTCTGCTTAGCCAGAAAGACGTTCCACATAGACATTGAAGTCTTGGATGCTCACTTGGACTACAACATACTCCTTGGGTGGAGTTATATGTATGCCATGTTAGCCATATCCTGCTCTGTCTTCCACATTATGATGTTCCCCCATGAGGTCCGCATCATTAATGTATACCAATTAACGCATAGTGAGAAGCGACCCCTAACAAACACTGATGTAATTATACCCTATGTATATACATCCTCGGATGTGCTTTCACGGTACCAAGAATATGACCCTAGCCAGTTCAAACTGTCATCCATTCAAGGGTCATTCCTAGGAGATCCTCCCATTATCCCTGAGTCATCACCCGATGTCACAGGGTCTCTGATGTGCATGATGTCCACATCAAGTGCTGAAGCTAATCAGGACACGGACACAAGAATTAATGGCACTGAGTCATCCGCCACGGTAGCCTTTCTAGCCTACGCTGCTTCCCAATCCCCTTTCCTCTACCCCCCAACTGGTTTCATCTCCCAGCATGGTTTGGCAACACTAGTGTTACCAAGCATATCATTCGCAATACCAATTTGGTTCCTCATTCCCCCTATAATAACAGGAGCCACCAAAATCACTGCTATATGGCTAAATCCCCTCAATATCGAGGAGGCCCCACCCATCCTAGAAACAGTCGAAACCACCCCTGTAAAGGAAATTTCTATTGCAAAACCGGTGATCACGACTAAGAAAACCGAGAAGCGAGGAAAGAAACTAGCGACTCTAGCCATACAATGGGAATCACCAGTCTGCGCCATATGCGACGTAGTAGGACACCCTACCCATATCTTCCCAGAGCTGGATGAATTAAAACCTCTCCTTGGCTCTGAGACAGACATCGCAACGGCACGTTCTCGTAAAAATGAACCTACCACCAAAGGTAAAGTCAAAGCACCGCGTACCAATCACACATGCGCTCTAAGCAGCAACTATGGGCACTATACCCATCATTTCCCAGGGATCCCGTGATATAGGGATGCCTTACATGCCATTGAGCAATCCTATAAAGAGGATCCCTCCACCCAGGCATCCATAAATGAACCTCTACCATCTTGTACCTACAGGAAGACCAAAAGGCACCAGAAAGACCCCCAGTCATGCCCCCTCCTATTATATGTTGCACACTGTGCGATGAACATTATCATTTCCTCGAAGAATGCGTAGCCCTAGAACTCATCCACAGATGGTATCCTATAGAATGGGTTTAATATGTAGGATTGCGAGCAACGCAATTCACATGTTCGTTCTGCGTCGATAATGACCTTCTAGATAATTGTCACTATATCCCCCAATTCTGGCTAGCCCTTGCTAGTTTGCGCTTAGCCATAGTTTGCCTCTCCCAAGAAGATGACATGGAAGTGGAATCCATAGACAGCTCCACAACCCAAGAGGATGTGATGAGTAGATTCATCATGTTCTTGTCAGCTGAAAAGCAACCAATCAGGGAACCCCTAGTTACCCCCAATTGCTCTGTACAGAGACGACCAACATGCACGTTGTGAAAGATGCCCAATCATGTGGTAGCCACTTGCCCCAATTTAGCAACGTTACGACGTTGGTTCCCTGCTAGGCCTCAAACTGAGCATGACGGGACCCCCATATCTAGGCTATTATGCCTAATATGTCAAGGAAATCATTATGAGCGACACTTGACTTATGCCTTGCAACTTCGTCCTACCATCGATGTGATTCATACCATAGAGAAGAGAGAGGAAAACCTCCGTAAGTGGTATAAAAGGTACACCACCTCTGGGTCAACGACCCCACCCCTGCATGCGCGTGTCGAGCAAACTAGGGCAACACACCAACCCAACATGACCTAGGCCAAGCCTAGGATAACATGCGGACTATGCGACCTGAATGACCACTAAGTCAATTAGTGCATAGAACTGAAGCCCCTTGCAAAAATTTTTGCATAGTCTCTTCTCTCCCTCAAAATCTTCTCTCTAACCAAGAGAATATTATGTGTACCTATTGCCAGATTTGTTCACACTTTCACCATATGATTAAATGTGTGCACCTCCACAAGCTAAGTGCAGCAAGAGCAGTGTTGAGTCTACACTCCCCCAAAGAGTCAGACACACCTAAGCCAACAACATGGAAGTGGAAGCAGAATACCACCTCTTCTACAACAGATCCCTTCCAAGCATCCACATATGGGATGTCAAGTAATGTTGATTCCCATAAAATATACTCCATTGGCACAGTGATACCATGCACTATCTGCACCGGGAAAAATCACACACCAGAGGTATGCCCGCTAATGGAAACATTTAAGAACCTCTGCGGCAGGCACAATTTCCACCCACAATAAATTGACCATCCTATAGGGGAACCCATCCTTACATTTAAGAAAAATCCCAGCACGGAGATTCTTCCCCCACCAAACGCTAACGCCACGGTTCACCATATTCGATTCGTATCATATCATACTGGAAATAGGATTGCAGCTGCCCCCACATCCCAGGGTTTCCACCTTATTTCTGTCAAAAAGCTCAAGGTACTTTGCCCTTTTGCATTGATTTCCACAAGATCTCAAATTTTCATGCCATTAGTGAACTCCTTAATGATACCTAGCCTCTAGAACAGCACCTAGTACAACTAACGCTCATCGACAAAAGCCGATGATAGTCGCTGCAACCCAACGAGGCCCACAAGAAAAGGGTAAAAGAATCATTCGACCGCCACATCAACCCTCGCTCATTCACTGAGGGAGAACTAGTCCTCCGCTATGATGTCATGAAAGAAGCCCTAGGGCTAGGAAAGTTTGAAACCTTGTGGAAAGGACCCTACATCATCAAACATTGCCTCCAACGGGGGGAATACATCTTGATAGAACCAGACAGGACATGCCTCAACAACCGCGTCAACGGCCTTTACCTCAATAAATTCTACCCATAAGGGCCAAGATGGCCCTTCCCTAGAGTGAACGTACACAAACCCAACCACTAAAATTTTTGACCAAAAGGCTTATTAAGCATGCTCAAAGTACCACCATGGGTCATCAACCTGAATCTTATTTCAGATTTGTTGATGGAGCATCAAGATGGTCTCAAATTTTAGCCGCAGCTGCCTGGGTCATCTACCACCCTAACCATTCACCACTCTGTTCAAACGGTGTGTGCATCAGTTTAGCGACAAACAATCAGGCAGAATATGACATCATCATCAGACTTATGTGCGACGCCCTCCATCAGGGCATGCGCCATGTGCATGTCTACCTCGATTCCTATTTATTAGTATCATAGTTAAACCAAACATTTGAGACAAGAGATACACATCTATTTAGAAAATATTTGTGTGCAAAAATATTAAGCAAAAAATTTGACTACATTACATTCACACATGTACCAAGGAGCCAAAACCAAGCAGCTGATCGCATAGTCAAAAATATCCTAAACTGGAATGCATCTCGAATAAACCATCAAACATAAAAAACCAAAAACACAAATATCTGTCAGCATAACATCATTATCTCTAGAGCCAAAAAAAATATCTCTCATATATATATATATATATATATCATGATGTATGTGCTTCAGTACAAAAAATAGTGTCGCTGACCCATCAGCCAGACCAAAGATATACAAAAAAAAATTCGTCAAAAAATAGGGGAAGCATCCTCATAATGGGTGCTTTCCCCATGTACAAGTAAAATCTAGGGCAGTGCCCCCTCAGGAGGGGCACCTAGACCCACAACTTCTCTCGGTGCCATGACTGGAGCTGCCGTCACAACCAAGACTGCCACCCTACGTAAAATAAGCAGATGGTCCCTCTCCCGGGCCATCACTGTCTCTAGCCAGACCTCCTCAATATCATCCATAAAACCACGAGAATGCATCCCCTAGGTCAACCTATCCACTAGACCCCAAGCCTCCTCTATAACTGACACTCAAGCAGTCAGTTCCACAATACAAGCCTCCACTGTATCTGTGCGTGCCACCATTTTGTTGGCATGAGCTTGCTCAGCCACAACCTTGGCAGTAGCTGAGCTACTTCCCTCTCTTGAAGGGCCAACACCACCACCAGGTCCTCCAGTAGCATCCCCTCCCTGCCCAACCCTAGGTCTCCATAGAGGACCATGGCTAGCCAATCGAGCCACGGGGCAACCTACCTCTCCAACATCTGCAAAGAGTAACCAAATATATGTCAGTGTCACCAACAAAACACATAAGCACATATATACTCAAATAAATGCAGAAAACATACAAAAAGTACCTATTGTCCCCCAAGCATAACCAGGAGGGAGACCGATATCTAGATCCCCCCAGAAGTTCGTCCCCGCATATGGGAATGGCAAGAACATCTGCAGGTTCACCTCCAACCAGGCCTTTGTTGTGGCATTCCAGTAATTCCCCACCATGCGACCACCACCTCGTACGAGGCTCCCGTGGCCCCCAGGAGGCACTACCACCACTGGTCTCAATAGCACTACCCTCTCGTACATAATGTTGCACAAAATGTTGGCGTACACAAAAAACTTTGATCCACTGTGGACCTTGTTGAGTTTCGTCACCATCCCGTCATAGTAGAGATGGGAAAAAATCATAGAAATTCACGGACCTCAACCAGCGCAAGACTCTAACCTGCGGGCCTGATGCCCGATGAGGAGCCGACGACCTTGCAAGGCGCAAAATCACCGCTAGAGCACATCACTCTGCCAAATATATCATTGATGCAATGTTGATGCACCCC
Source organism: Pinus albicaulis (assembly GCA_034641835.2). Taxonomy (NCBI): domain Eukaryota; kingdom Viridiplantae; phylum Streptophyta; class Pinopsida; order Pinales; family Pinaceae; genus Pinus; species Pinus albicaulis. The sequence goes on along the minus strand of CM076580.1, from coordinate 1,707,903,051 downwards.
ACCATAGTGACATCTATGGAATATTTCCAGATCCACTCTCCCAGAAGGGAGTGGATACCTCAGTGCCTCGCCATGAGGTAGTAACCCGGTCACAAAATATACATCCATCTTAGGGTGGATGACCAGGTTCATCTCACGCAGCACGAACATGTTGCACCTCCTGTGCCAATGTTGGATCAAGTAACGTAGCAATCATTCCTGCGATCGAAGAAGCTCGTTCTCTACAAACTTCAAGAGCCCCTATTGCGCCAACTAACGTCGTGCCCGAGCATCGGCAGCCAATGCAGTTCGGAGCTCAGGCCAATCCCTCTCCCTCCATAACAACCTGTCATCCAAACGAGTACCCATCAACAACAGAAAACTAGAAAAAAGATAAAAAAATAGGAAAAACTTAAAAAATTTCTTACCTCGGCCTTTTGCACGCATGTCCCTCAGATAGGCGCACTTAGGGCATGTCTTTATTTTCCACAGACACGCTTAAGGCGCGTCAAAGAAGGGGAACAGAGGGATTTAAGTGCACTTATCCCCGGAAAATGCGCACAGAGGATGCACTTTTTTCCTGATCACCCGCGTAATCTAGGGAAACAAAATACTCAGAATCCATACAAACCAAGTCTGTACGGACCCCGACACCATCAAACTGGAAAAATTAAAGTGCAGGTTGTCACAGAGATTACCTTGGCATGATATCGCTAATCCTTGGTGCTTAAGCTGACTGTAATGGCAAGAACTGCTAAGCAGAAGCCTCTGACCTCTCAAGAACTCAACAAGTACAAATGAATTGAATTAAGGCGATATTCACCTATATATCGCCTTTTTCAAAAAATTTGGAGGACCATAACGACAGATCAGAAGATCCATTCTCCAAACCATAAGCTACACTGTGATCAACACTCCATAATGAACAAAGGCGATGCCACACATTCGCACTCCAAAAAAATTGATTTTTCGGCACCAGCAGGTATGCCCTCTCTCATTTTAAAGCTCATGAATTTCAATTAATATCTGATAAAGAAGATGCTTTCACTTGAGGTAGTTGTTTTTGTAGGAAAATATTTCAAACCATCCATAACTCCATCTACTAAAAGTTCCATAGAAGGTATCATTTTACCCCCAGCATGATAGAGTCCCAGTAAACTCTGCATATCATGACATCATTTCTCCATCAGAAATCAACCATAGGGTCCTCATATCCGACCGTGTTTATCATCACCTCACTCTGCACATGATAAACATCCTCGTTGGTTAGTAGAGCCTCCCCTCCATGGTGTTAGTCACCCACAGTAGACCATATATCACAACAAAAGTGACGCCATGGCCTTACCACTCTAGTCCGGGAAGCACCTCATGCCCATCCATCCACCATGTATATAGGTCAAGTTTTACCATACAATATAAGACCCCCTTCCCGGACGACCAGGTTGTGTAAGTAGATCAAAAGTGCACCACCGTGCCTCGCATTTGGCCCACCATACCTCCACCAGCATAATACTATCTGTGATACTTTTTCATCCGCTTCAGCAACCCCACAGATGTGACCAACCAATGGGACCCCCACCCTCAGCAAAACACCTCCTCACAACGGTAGTGAGCGAACACTTTCATGTTTTGGGGTACCTGTCTCTATGTTTTGTACAAACCAAACCCCATTATTTTATTCTTTTGGTAAGTGTACAAAGACTGAAAATGGTGCACTACCTCCCTTAACACCCTTGGTTGGAGTATTACAACCCCACGAACAAGCCACCATGACATTCATAGCCATTTTATACCCACCCTGGAAGTCCTACCGACTCCAGGGATTTCCCCATCATAAATAACTATGATTGTCGCTAAGTTGCTTAGTATACTCTGACCTTGGGCCACTGAATCCCCATCATCAGTTTTCAATCACCCCTCGCCAACATACATATGTTAAACCCACCACTTCTGGGCCCTTGACCCCTCATGTCAGTGACCCCTTGTTTGGTTGAGGCTTCCTTTTTGTCGACTTCGATACCTATTGTCCAAAAAGGAAGTGGTACCTTGGATCACCCCTCTCCATAAAAGGGGCATCCTCGAGTGGCACTGTGGGAGACATCATTATCCACAGATGTCATAGATCCTCCTGACATTCAGCTACAACAAAACATTTCATGTCAAGATGTTATTGTACCTTACAACCATTTCACTTTGATCAAATTCGTCGAAGACCCATGCCTTCATAAGCGTCTCTTTCAACAATTCTTACACGAGAAGTTCCCAACCAGCACCTATGCGTACAATGTGCAGATATATTCCATACCAAGTTTACACATATGGGTACCAAATTCCACCTATGGTCAAAGAAAAAACACCCTGGAGGGCATCAGTAGTCGTCATCAGCAACCACCAGATCACTCCTATATCAGTGACACAGACAGAACATGTATATGTCTAATAGATTTTTTTAAGTAGCCACAGCATCATGAGAATGGGACATGTTCGCCTCGTAGAAAATTTGCATATATATTTTATTATATTTTCTTGCAGGGGTCCCATAGGACATGGTCATTCTTGGAACCGGTGCAGGGTGTTTCCAATTCCAAGCTTCATGCAGGTCTCTCTCTCTCTAAGCATGATATACAGAAAATAAATTATAATATTGTATTTCAGCTATATAGCTCTTCCGAGACCTCACACATTAGGGGGAAACTGTTAACACTGGAAAATCATATAAGCAGAAGACGACATTATTTAATGTCAAGCAGAAGGATTTACAGGGTTGGAAGACATTACAAGATCTGGAAATTAATTAAAAATCTCTAAGGTATGAGGAAAAATAAAATTTAATCAAGTCATAAATGCTTTTGCACACATAAACCTTCGTGAAGAGTGCCTTTGCGCACCTTATGACCCAAAATGTAGGCAATCCTAGGAGTGGCGAAAGTCACTTTCCGAGACCACAAAAAGAAACTATAATATTGTATTTCAGCTATACAGTTCTTCCTAGACCTCACACATTAGGGGGCAACTGTTAACACTGGAAAATCGTACAAGAAGAAGATGACATTATTTAATGTCAATCAGAAGGATTTACAGGGCTAGAAGACATTATAGGATCTAGAAAGTAATTAAAAATCTCTAAGGTCTGAGGAAAAATCAAATTTAATCAAGTCATAAATGCTTTTGCGCACATAAACCTTCATGAAGAGTGCCTTTGCGTGCCTTATGACCCGAAATGTAGGCAATCCTAGGAGTGGCGAAAGTCACTTTCTAAGACCACAAAAAATCACACTCCAAGACAGTGATTCCTCACTTGAAGTCGCCTAAGGATAGCCACCAAAGCCTCCTTATACATTAAGTGAGCACACAATGGAATATTTGGAGCACACAAAGGAATCATCCCCTTCTCTTGGGTCACCATCTACAATGTAACAAGAGAGGGAAGGAGGATTTTAATTCTCCTATATAAGGCCACCATGAGATGAAGAATGGGTGAACACATTGTTATGATGGCCAGAATTTCCCAAGAAATAACATCAGTGTGTGATCTAGAGCTAAAGATAGAGGGGACTCAATTGTTGGCCATCCAAGAGGTTCAGTCCACCACAACAGAGAGAGGGAGACTTTTCACGGAGGCAATCTTGGAATAAAAACATCCTTGCATCGAGACTTAGAACCCATGTTCTATGGGCCCCTTGGCAAGAGTGTTAAAGTTTCATCCTTATTTCCTACCAGCACTCAATAAGAGCGGCCGAACAACCACCGTTCGGATTATTGTAGATGTTTGACTCTATTCAGAGCTTGTGTTTATTTGTTTTAGTTTTAGTTTATATATGCATGTTATTTCTCTATCTAGTATGTTTATGATTCTAGCTTGTTCCACTAACTTGCTTGACTCTTCTTTTTCTGCATGTTACCAATAACTTAAGTGGGTAGACCACACCCCTTAAGTTGGTGTGATTTTGTACATACGTGCACCAAACACACTAAAACACCCCTTATTTTATTTTAGCCTATAGTTTATATATATCCTTGATCCCTTTTAAATTTACCCTTCCGCTTTACACAATTTCCGACCCACTTTATTATAACCCTTCTCATATAAACTATCCCATCACATAACCTTATTTACTCGACCCCACCTCTCAAAAACTCGCAAATTATCCTACCACTCGTCAACCGTCTGATTGGTGCCACCCATATCCAATGAATCCCGATCCTTTTCGCACCCCTCAATGTCCAATTTTTAAAACCAATGGGGGGGGTGCAAAATGGCTAGTTTCATACCCTCACCCCCTTGCCACGTGGCACTCCCACATTTAATCGCACCCCCCAGCCCAAAACCACCAAACTGCTTTTCGTGATTCGATAAACTACCAAATCATCTCTGCGCCTTACGATGAAACCACCATTCTTTTAAAATAAACCCCGCACCATGCAATTAGCCCCAATGTTTAAAACAATAATAAAACCCCTCATTTCCATTCTGTGACTATTTTTCTATTGAATTGCGGAAAGAGACTTGAAAGCCTTTATAGACCAAAGTTGAATCCCGCTGCCACCTGAACCTTCTGCAAGACCAAAACTTCAAAATTCCAGGTAATTCTAAAGCACCTAAAACCCTTAATTAAGCACAAAAACTGATAATTGAATGAATTGATGACCTCCCAAAGCATACAAACCGCAAACCCTCTACAACCACCTGTGGTAGATGTTGACCTCACCCCTTTGGCTGATAAAGACTTCAAAATTAGTGATATTGTCACCGATTTCAACCTTTTGGAGCTCCACTGCTAGAGCCATGATAAATTCATTGATCATGCTGATGATATCCACCTTTGGGACTCAAACCTACCCAAATACATATTCCCACAAACCTAAAAGTTCTCAGAACTCATCATACTATTCCATGTAAGCTATTTACCCAATGAAAGAGATTTAGTGACCCCAAACCAAGAAATCCTTTTTACAGTTACTGCTCAATCCATCAATTAAATGTTGTAGATTCAACCACAACCTGATGAAGTGCCATTATCCATTGAAACCCTTACTAAACTCTACTTGAAGCTTGAATTTCCTAAAAGATTCCAAATATTTCAGACTTTCCCCCCTCCATCAGTAGAAACCCCTAAAATAAATCCTCCATACTCAGCTTCTATGTTTTCAGAAAGAACCACGCAGATTTTTACCATGTTGTCATGTATTTTAGGATATTTCACTGATGAGCATGTAGATGCATCTATTCTTGGTTTCCTATCCACATTTTTCCCAAGTCAGCCTCCATCTTCAACCTTCAATTTTGCTCAATATCTAGCAGATGCAACCCATGATCAGCTAGTTAAGCTGCCAGAAGAAGGAGTATTCAAATACTCCTCAATTTTGTGTTACATGTTTATATATTTCCAATCAGAAAGGTTTACATTTAACCTCCCAAAACTAGACACAGAGGGTAATCCCCAATCTGTTGTCTTTTGGACATCCTTGAGCAGAAAGGATTCCACTAAATCCAACTTCAAAGAATTCATTGATTCATTTGTTTATCTAGTATTTAATATGATAAGAAGTAGCATTCAACCTAGAATCAGTGAAGAGATAAAGAACGTGTTACATTTTTCAGGCAAAGTAAAACAGGAGACTGGTATTTTTACCAAAATCATACAGAAATTAGAGTGTATGGAAGCCAACTAACTCCATACAAGCTTCCAAAATACCTCCCAATGAGGATATTTTCTTTAGAATACATTAGAAAAATATTGAATTCAGATCAAATCAATTTCCTTTCAGCTAAGAAAAATACTCAATTCAAGATTAAGAGCTAATTAATGCCTTTCATATGTAATAGTAGAAATGATGGACATCAAGCATACAAATGTTTACAAGATTTTAAGTTCAACAACAGCTTCAAATGGTCCTATAACCCCTTCGGTGTCATAAGTAAGTTAATAGTCAAATTCAAATTGACCCCTTTCATTCATGAGTCAAAGTCTAAATTTGAAAAGTATTCCAACCAGTCAGAGTGGTTGGAAAATACTTTAAAGGAGGTAGAGAAGCGGGTTGATACTAGTTCCATCCTACTTACTCCAGACCCACAGGACATAAATTCAAAGAGGGCAAGAGAGGAAGGCTCTTATTCTGCAGAAACCACTTATGATATTAAGTTCAAGCTTATGTATAGGAAGAAGGAAAAACTGAATCCAGTGATAGAACAGGAAGATATAGTTGATACAGTTGAAACTATTGAAATATATATTGTTGTCAAAGATGATGCACCTGCAACAGTTTCAGATGAAACACATCAGCCATCAATTTCTAGTGCACAAATCATTCATAAATAGAACAGTGCAGAGGTTTCATAATCTAGAAAACCAGTTGAGAAAGAGAAAGATATCATGGAGAAATACAAAGAAATCAAAATAAAAAATGAAGCATTAAAGGTTGTAACATATGCCCAGTATTGGAAACAAAATCCTAGTGATTAGAGTAGGTTGCTTTCTTATAACCTCAAGAAAGGAAAGATGCAGGTGACATTTCTACAGCCAAAGGTGGAGGCTCCTAAAACTTCAGAAGATTATACTAAAAAAACCTTTGAAGTTACTGCCAAGGATGTACATCCAATTGACCAAATTGAGTTTCACAAACAGGCGGGAGAAATGATTTATTCCACCATGACACACAAAGCTTTAAGTTTCCAAAATTTGCAGAATTCTCTAGAAAATATAAAGACATAGTTTAAACTAGAGAAAGCTTCATCACAAGCTAAGGATAACAGGATAAAGTCACTTGAAGATTTGGTAATGGAAGTTGGTTATGATCGAAAAAATATCAAAGTAGTAGAAGAACTAATAAAAAAGAATAATGCAGACATTTTTGCGCTAAATAAATAGCTAAAGTTACCAACTATAGAGCATCCACAAACCAAAGAGGTTTTTGAAAAAGAAAATCACAAGGATGAAATGATGAATCTCATCATTCAGTTGACAGCTCAGCTGAAAGAAATGGAAACAATAATGGAAAAACTAGTGCATGAAAAGCAAGTTGGCATGAAAGCAATTCCCATTACTGTTATTCCTATAGCTTCTACATCAGCCCCATTTCCTACAGCAACTCCAGTATCTACAACAGTTCTAGAAACTACATCATCAATAGCAACAGCTATCCCAACAACCCATCCCACTGATAAGGGTCAGCAAATTGATCAAGGCAATGCAAGATATGTCAATTCAAACTACTGAAATCAATAAGCTCAAAGAACAAGTGAAGATTTTAGAAGAGATAAAGAAATTGGCAGAAGTAATGTATCAAGAAGAAGCACAGAAAGAAAACAAATTAATTGAAAGAATCCAGAAGTCAAAAAAGGATTTATCACTGAAAGAACCTCTAGCCCAAGCAAAACAACAGTTATGGGCCAATAGCATTAACTCAGTTAATGATATTTGGCCTTCTATACAGGTTATATTTGAACATAAGGAATTGATAAAGGAAGCAGGTAATGTAATTCAAAAGGTCAAAGAAGAGCTTGGAAAGAAACCAAAGGAAGCCACTGAGATAATAAAATTCCTAAATTCTAAAAACAAGCAGGAATTAGAATAACTTGGGATAACAGACAAAACAGAGAATATATTAGAGGTGAAGAAAGTTATTTCGAAGAGAAATATGATGATACAAATTGAAGACAAATGTTAGACAATGGAACTTAGTGAACAGGTTTATGAACAAATTTTATTTTTTGAGGTAGGAAGGTCTGCCAATTCCTTTAGTAATCAATGATAAACTCATGAGGCATGAAGATTATGATAAGAATATCAAGGAAGTAGCCAAAGACATTTCCAAAAATTCAGAAATGAAGGGATTTACCACATGAAAAGTGTTCCTTAAGAGTTTAGAAAACTTCTTTTACTTCCAACATGAGGTAAATCACCATTTTGTGAATAATCCCACATTTTCCAAACACACAGAGGCAGATGAGGTTTACCGAAGGATGGTGAAGATCAAAATTCCAAATGAAGAGACATGGGAAAAATGGTGTGATTTACTATGAAATGTGAAAGCAAATACAGGTAAAATAAGACAGATTAAAGAGAAGCCAGGTGAAAGCAAATACAGGTAAAAGAAGACATATGAAAGAGAAGCTAGATGAAAGCAAATACATGTAAAAGAAAATAGGTTAAAGAGAAAACAAGTGAAAAACTGCCAGCGTGTAAGATAGCCAACGGGAAAGACAGCCAGTGTGAAAGAAACAAACAGCAAATCAAATAAATCAAGGACAAATCTCAATCAGTTACTAGGTGTCACTATCTTCTTGCATGAAGATATTTTATTTTCCTTACATAAATCCTAAATCAGTTGATAGGATATTTTGTAAGGTGTTGTATAAATACTTATTCATTCGAAGTACCAAAGGTCAATTAGTGTGGATTTCTGAACATTTCTATAGCTGATTGATCTATTTACCTAAGGGTTATTGTACCATTTCCAGTTGACAGACAGAACAAGTAATAAAGGAATTTATTTACAAGATTCATGTGTTGAGCTATCTCAGTGAAGTATATTTCAATTTTTCATTTTCTTTTCTTAAGTATTCAATAAACTTTCATGTTTTCTAAATTTGAACGTTATACCAAGAATTTTATTGCAAAATTTGTTTAAATACACTTTGTTTTGAATTGTTATCCATTTTTATGTTTTCTTCTGATATCTGGCTTAAAGAATCCTTAATTTCTCTCTGATCCCGATTGACCTCCTTCACCTTCTTTCATTATATGGTTTAAGGAATCATTAAGTTCTCCTTGATCCCAATTGAAAACCACTTCACCATTCAGCCTTGAGATCTGATTTTTCTCAACTATCCTGCCTTGTAACACTTCCTTTATAAAAAATTTCTGTTCTGTAGCATATTGACTCCATATCCCAATGGAAAATGGAAAGGCATCTATCTATATAAATCATTAATTCCACCTATCTACCAAAACCAATCAATCAAAACAAACCCTAACAATCATACATAGCTAGCCTAAAATTTATTAAAACAACAAAGTTAAATCATTAAGAGAGAAACCTCTCTAAGAATTAGGAAGGCTAGATCCTAATCTGTAAAAGTGGATGATAGTTATTGTTAGTATGAATCTTAATTCCAAGCGTACGAAAAAATACCACTTTAGCTGCGCATAAAAAACAGCCCTAACAGCAGAAATGACTACTACTATCTTCAGATCTGCAGTTAGGTGATTAAGATAAATGCTACAAAAATATAGATCTATGCATTAGAAGACATTAAATAGTAGAAAAAATAAGATTTACTCCATGCATCCAATAGACAAGACAAGTATATATCAAATTAATTTTGTATTAATGGCACCTGGGAGGAAAACACAAGAGGGTGTTCCCTGTTCTCCTCAATGGGATGGGTTCTTGTAAGTCCTTAGCACTTCAGATCTAGAATTCCTCTCTCTTGATGGTGTAGAAAACCTAGACAAAAATGGAAAAATATGGCTATGATGGTGGATCAATAGCCATACCAAAAGTTTAGATCCAGAGTGATCTTTAGGCAACAAAAGGTGGTAAATGAATGGGAAAACCTTCTATTTATAACAAAATATTGAGTTAGTCTAGATATTGGTGCATAATTAAAATATTATTAACCAAATCAAGATCTAACTTTTATGGAATATTTTATTATATTTGTTGGAGGGAAAAGGAATTTGATTTGGGTCCAATCCCTTTATTTGTAAATAATAAATAAATAAATGATTTCTTTATCATTTTAAGGATGTGATTGAGTAATAATCAAATAAATAATGATTTATTTAATTATTTAAGAGTGAATAAGTCATATTTAACAAATAATATTATTTAAATAAGGTTTAAATAATTATTCTTAGAAAATAATAAGATAAATAATGATTTATCTAATTAATTTCCTTGTTTTGGGTTAAATATAACCAGGAATATTAATTAAATTGTTTTTTAACTAATTATTCCTTGGGGAAAATCAAAGAAATGTATATTTATTTAATATTTCCCCATGGGGTTTCCTGTTTAGACCATAAACCACTTAATAAAGGTGGTTTACTAAGTTATTTTCATAGTGAAAGTAATTTTACTTCGGGTAAAATTAGTCTTACATGGTGTACTTGGGTCCATCTAATGATAATAAGTTAGATGACCAAAAAATGGTGTAACAGATTGCCCCCCAACATGTGAGCATTAGGAGCTAATCGTATGACCGAAGTACATTGTAATAACTCAATCACTAGACATCGAAGGGGAAGTCAAAGAGAGAGAAGTATAAGGTAGACCAAAGCGCTGAAATAACTGGACCCTGAGAAGGCAAGACTTACAGGTGTGACAAGTCTCTTTGATGCATGAGTACATGTGTTATAAGCGGTGGGGGAGGCATACCTATGCTTGCCGAGGTAAAATACAAATAATAAGGCATCTGGAAAACCACGAGACTGGCCAATATAACATATGCTGGCATAAACATGAGCCAGATAAACAACAGGATAATGAATCCCACATACATATTATGCCTGGGATAACAGCCAGGACTTGTATAATGATATATGAGTACATGAGATACAAATGCAACCCAGATGTCTTTGAAAATAGGAAAGGGCTCTGAAAATCTGACTAATACATGCAAAAAAAAAGGCGTTGCAAGCAGCTGAGGCTGACATCATCAAATGTATGGAGCTACATCGAAGGTTGTAATGAAGAGGTCATCCGAGTGTGTGGGGGGATACCTATAGGGCCACCCCCTCATGAGCGTTGAGACATCTAACACACACTCGGGAATCACCGATGTCAGCTGCTGCATCATTGGACAATCAAGTATATGGATCTTGATCATGTTGAAAGGAGCTAGAGCTGAGAAAAAATCAATTCAAAGGGCAATAATGAGTCCCTTTGCCTGATTTCAGGCACCAAACAAGAGTGGAAACTGGAACCAAGGTACACCTCCCTCTAGACTTGTCTTCTGGAATGAATGAGCTGATGTCGACAGAAGGAGGTCCGACATAGGTGAGGCAATAAGGGATCCTCAACTAAGGAACAAGAGAAAATAGTAGAGTGACTGATAGAATGACACCAATGATGATGATGAAATGGGGGGGACTAAGTAGCGACGGCCGACCTCCCTTGTTAGAGAATAAATGGCATGGATGACTTGGCAGCGACTGATACAATATCATGAGGGATAGGGGACAGTGGGACTAAAGGCCATAGTGTGTGACACGAGAGAGGGACCAAGAAATGAAGGATGGAGGACTATAGTGGGATGCAAAGGGACTCGGGATAGACTCCATGAATGTAATGATGACTCAAATCGAATGCTCTAAACAAGGGTGACTCGATGGTGCTGCCACGCAGAAAATTTCTAATGGGGGCCATACAAACATGAGTACAAGATGGTAACTCGTGAAGAAATTCGACACGAGCGTGGACCAGTATGGAGGCAAAGTGGTGCCCCCAGTACGAATGTTGCAAGTGAAGAAATTCGATTTTGAGGAGGGGTGAAGTGACGCTTCATGGGAAAAATGTGTCCTGGTGGAGTATCAAGTCACTAAAAACTAACAGATACCCATTTGAGGGCTTGGTAAGATCTTTCCAATGGTATAGATGGTTCGTCAAACTGATCTATGATTTGGCCACAGCAGGCAAAAGAAAAATCAGGGGTTTTCTTTTAATAAGGCATTTTCCTTCCAAAATTACTCATTTGTAGCTAGAGCTATGGTGAATGTAGTGAGGAGAGAAGGCCCTAAATCTTGCGGCGATCATAGTATACAAACTGACCGTTGGAATTTGAGATCAATCAGTTGTAGGTAAGATGCCTAATCCTACTCTTTCATTTCAGTGGGTTGAAAGTTCAGTTTAGGTACCCAGAGCTCATGAACAGGCTAGGTTGCACTTTTTGGGGTTTGTTCTGCGTCCTGGGTAGCAGGTACTGTTATCACTCAGGTTTTCCTAGAAGTTGTGTAAGAGGAAATTATACCCGAGGTAACCACAAACCAACCTTTTAGATGCAGAATCTAGCCAATCTGCATCCAGAGAGGGCTCTCTCTTTATGATTTATCTTTTTTCTTAGAAGGTTTTAGGCTAGTTATAGATTCAAAGTTTGTTTTGGGAAAATGGTGGAATCCACAAACTAAGGGCAAGGTTGAGAGCTTTCAGTCCATTGGGATATGGAGTCAAAGGATGGCTTTACTGGATTTCTATTCTAAGCACAAGATGGTATTACAGGGCAAGATAGCTAGACAGAGAACAATCCTTAAAATTTAAAGTGGATGGGATGATCTTGAAGGGATGAAAGGAAACTAAGAATCTTTCACCATATTCAAGAGAAAGAAGAGAAATGACTACAAGCAAAGAGCAATGAAGGATTCTTTGTTATAGTAATCAACAATGATTAAATTAGCAAAGCAGGAGCATTTAAGAATTCATGCTTATAACTAATTCAGAAGAAAACATCAAGAATAATTACATTTGAAAACAGAGTACAATTAAGCAAATTTTGTTTCAATCCTTTATGTAAACTATTCAGAAACGGATATGATGATAGTATAAACTAATATAAAATTCAAACACAAGGGTTGGAAAACTTATTGAACTGTAGTCCAACACATGAATCCTGCAACAAGTCCAGTGCTTCAAAACGTCATCCAGTAAGCCACAAGTAAATTTGTCCAAAAGCTTTTTATTCTGAAAACCTCAATGTTACAGCAGAGTAATATAATCCACCCTCTATACTTCCTTTGAGGGTTTATTTATACACAAAATAATATAAAACAATCTTACACTATCTTAGCCAATAACCTAGGCTGACTTAAAGCATATTTACAAACAAACAAGAGACAAGCGGTCTCGTGGATAGAATAATGTGCAACTGCTGATGTGCTGTTCCTTTTTCCGTGGATGTGCTGGAGGTAAGTGCTAAAATAGAGTTCTGTGCTGTCCTTTGTAGTATTTCTTTGGCTTGTTGAACACTCTTTGTTTTCACGGATACCCTTTAACCTTTCATCTGATACTCTTTCATCTGTTTTCCTGTTTTTACCATTTACTTGACAGTAAAGATAAATGCTCATCCTGAAAATAACTCTCATAGAATCTCCAACATTTCCCGCCACCATTGATCATCTGGTATCATAGTTCTTCTGAGCTTCCTTAAAGTTTCATCTGCTTCAGTAAGTTTATAAAAAGTGGGATCATTCGGAAATAGATACTTTATTTCATGCTCCAGATGAAATAAATTCCTCACTTTATCATAAATACTTTTCCCAGTTGGTAATGTTGATTCTGATGAGCTAGTAGAACCTACAGTTGTATTTTTAGCATGAGCTTTTATTCTCTTCTCATAGGTTTCCAAGTCTACTATTTGATCTTCTGTGAGCATGGGACTTGGTAACCCACTATCCAGCAAAGCTTGAAATTTCTCTCTGAAAACGTTGATATCAACCAAAATGTCTGTGCACTTCCTTTCTAAATTTTGCATGAAAGTCCTCTTGGTGAAAACTCTCTTTGCTTCCAAAACTGCACCTGTCCTGTCATCAATTCCTAACAATGCAAGCTGTTGTTTTGTTCTGGAATTCAAAAATTGAATGAGCTGCTGGGCCTGCTCAGGCCTGCCTCTTAATTCATGTCTGGTTCTATTTATTTCTTCTTGGGCTACCTTAACTAACTCATTTTGCTCAAAAATAGCCTGAATAGAGGGCCAAATATCCCTTATTAATTCAATGATGTTATCCCAAAGAATATCATTTATTTCATTTAGAGGCTTCTCCAATGAAAGATCCTTTTCCAAAGCCTCAACCAATTTTTCCAATCTTTTTATCTCCCTGATGTTGTCAACAGCTGTCTTTTTAGAGGTGTCATATTTTTCCTCCACTTTTGCCAATTGCAATTTTGTTTGTTGGAGCTCTGTGACCTTTAGCTACAAACTCTCCATCTGTTTTATTAAGTCCTCAGAACTCAAGCCAGAAGTATTCACCTGAGCTGGTTGTTCCTGCTGCCCTGTGTTTGTAGTACCTGTTGTTGAAGTCTGCTTGATAATTTCTTGTTCCTGCAATGCTTTTTCCAACTCTTTCTCTGTTTCATTTAGTCGCTCTGTCATATTCAAGAGCAACTCCATCATTTCTTCCTGTGAATTTCCTTTTATAACTTCCTGTGTCTGAGGGTGCCTCGAGGCTGGTAGTTTTAGCTGTTTTCTGAGTGCAGCTATATCATCCTCTTTATTTTTTACCAATGCCTCAATACCTTTAATGTCTTTGGGATTGTGACCCAAACCAATGATTATCTCTTCTAGAGACTTTATTCTATTATCCTTGGCCTGTGAGGAGGCCTTCTCAATTTTCAATTGTGCAGTAGTGTTATTCAAAGAATCTTGCAGCGTTAAAGCTGCCATGGCCTTGTTGGTGAGAGTAGAATAATCCATTTCCCCAATCTGTCTATGTAGCTCTATCTGGTCCAGGGGATGGATATCCTTTGCTAAAACTTCAAAATTTGTTCTGATGTAATCTGTTGCTGAAGTTGGCTTTGGCACCTTTGCTTTGAAGTGGCTCATTAGCATTTTACCTTGGGAAAGGTCAAATGCGGACATCAGCCTTTCTTGATTATGAGGAGCCATCTTCATATACTGATCATATACCTTCATTTTCAATGGATCATTCTTTGTTTTGATATTAATGAAGGTTCTTTTAATGTCTCCAGTATCTGTCTTTGGCGGTCTGAAAGAAGATACTTCAGTGCTTAATTGCTTCTGCGAAGCTTTCCCTTTCTGGCTTATGGTTGTTTCACTTGCTGTGCCAGTTTGCTGACTATCTTCTCTACCATCATCAAATACTTCATCTATAATTTCTACCTTTATTACATCCAAGGGCTCAGATTAAGCTGTTGAGCACCTTTTATTTACTCTACCTATCTACTTATCTGCCAAGATTAAACTGTTTGGCTAGATATTTATTCTCTAATCTACAACATGAAATTGAAATATGACTAAGCCAAGTTTAAACAGATTGACTTATTCATGAATTGTGGCAAAGGTTTGACAAGCTGCACACAATTGCTTTATTACAAAAAATGAAATAGTAGTGGCATTTGGATTTGCACACTTTCCTTGGTCTATTTTTTGCTTGGGGTTCATTTCTTTCTCTTTTTTGACCATTTTATTTTTCATACCCTTTGATCTTTCTTTTAGGGTATACCCTCTTTACATTTTTTTAAATTTTTTGAATTTTTTTGGTTTTCAAGAATATGGAACACCTTTGCTCAAGAAAGAAGGTTTGAACATATTCCATAGTTCAATCAAGACAATCATGAAAGATGAAACCTATTGATATAGGAGGCTAACACTGGCTCCACTTGGGGATGGCTTTTCCTTGTGGAAAGTCAAGAACAGCAGGTCAGATGCCTCACAATGTCTTCAAACTGAAAGTATGAAATTTTCCTTCTTCTGGTAGCTTTATTTTACATATGATAGTGAAACTTTTGGAAATTAGGGCCTTCACTTCGGGCTTCAATTCCAAGAAGTCACCATCCAATCCAAACTGCATTAATAAAAACAAAACAAAAAACAATATATTATATACAAGCTAGAAAAATTAAACATTCTAGTAAATGGAATCAAAATAATGCTTGAGCATTCGACCATTGACTGGTCCTTCTTCTACTTCTGAATTATCCAACTCCTTCAAAAAGTAAGTATTGTTTCCCTGCAAGGCATGAATGATATAAGGCCCTTTCCACAAGAAATCAAACTTTCCATGTTTCCCTTTTTCTTCTCTTCTAGAATCCCATCTTAGGACCTTGTCTCCTAATTGAAAATCCTTTGCTTTAGTCCTTTTATCAAACATTTTCTTTAGCTTTTCCTGTAAGACTTGTGATCTTTGGTATACCTCTTCTCTGGTTTGTTGCAGGTGGATTGTTTGATTAATTCTTCTTTGAATGTCATTTGGCTCTACTTGAGCTTCCTGAAGTAATTTCATGACAAGGATTCCTAAAGATGAGGGGAATCTTGCTTCAATGCCATAAACTAACTCATATGGACTAGTCCCAATGGATTTCTTAGTTGTAAGTCTGTCTGCCCATAATGCATTAGTCAATTTCTTGTGCCAATTCTTTTTGTTTTCTTCTAATAACTTTTTGATGATATTGATAAGGCTCTTATTAGAAGATTCTACTAGTCCATTACCCTGGGGGTAATATGCTGTTGAATGACCTAGAGTAATATGGTATTTATGGCAGAAATTAATCATTTTCTTTGATTTAAATGTAGCAGCATTATCTGTTATAATCTTTTCCAGACAGCCAAATCTTGAGAGTATGTTTGTTTCTAAAAACCCTATGATCACATAATCATTAGACTGTCTACATGGGATGGCTTCAATCCATTTAGTGAAATAGTCTGTAGCAGTTAAAATCCATCTATGTTGCCCTGAAGAAGGGGGATGAATTTCTCCAATAAAATCTAACCCCCATTGTTGGAAAGGTCTTTATGTGGAAATTGGTTTTAAAGGCAGAGGTAACAACTTTCTTTTTCCCTCAAATATTTGACATTTATGACAAGTTGTTACAAATTTCTTAACATCAGAGAATAAAGTTGGCCAGTAAAAGCCAACCCTTAAGATCTTGTCTGCAGTAGATTTCCAGTAGAGATGTCCTCCACAATCCCCTGCATGAAATTCATTAAGCACTTTATCAGCTTCATCTTTTAAGAGACAATTCAATAAAATTCCTTCATGATTTTTCCAAAATAAAGTGCTATCTAAAATACAATATTTCAAAGATTTCATTTTTAAAAATCTTCTTTTGGTTCTGGACAACCCTGGAGGAGCCTGCAGGTTTAATAAAACATGAATTATATCAGAGTACCAGGGTGAATCTAAGAAAGCTTGACTGATCTGAGGAGTCGCCATCTCCTGTTCGTTGTCTAGTTCATTAAGGTCTAAGGCTTGGCAATTGGTTTCTGTCATAAGTTGTGCTAAACCTTGGCCCTTTATAAGTTTTGTTGGCTTGATCTCAATATCATATTCCAAAATGGTAGCTATCCACTTACCTCTTTTACCTTCAATGCCATCTTGAGTCAAAATATCTTTAACTACTGCATTAGGCACATATGCTATCACATGAGAATATAAAATGTAAACTCTGAAATCTTTGATTGCTTTTACCAATGCAAAAGCCTGTTTTTCCATAATATTGTATTTTAGAGATGCATCCCTCAGTGCTTTACTAAAAAATGCTATTGGCTTTTCACACCCCTGGTCATCTTTTTAAAGTAAAACAGCTGCAACAGTGTGTTTAGAAGCAAATGAAAAAATGATAAAGTCTCTATCAAATTTAGGACTAGTCAGAACTGGTGTTCTTGTCAAAGCCATTTTAATTTCCTCAAATGATTGTTTGGCTTCCACAGTCCAGTCAATGCTTGAATCTTTCCTCAACATGTTAGTTAGTAATCTAAGTAACTCTGCTAGACTAGTAATAAATCTTCTCAAGAAGTTGATTTTTCCTATAAATGCTTGCAACTCTTTTATGTTTCTGGGGTGGGGTATTTGCAAAATTGCTTGAATTCTTTCGGGATCAATCCTAATGCCATCTTTAGAAATGATATGCCCTAAGAGCTTCCCTTCTTCCAAACCAAACAATGACTTCTTGGGATTCAAAGAAATCCCATATTTTCTGCACTTTATAAATACTTGTCTTAGGTGATCTAAATGTTCTTGATCTGTTTTAGAAAAACAGTTAAATCATCTAGGTAAATAACTAGAAAATCATGTATCTCTTTAGCAAAAGCAATATCCATTGCTCTTTGAAATGTAGCTCCTGCATTCTTGAGACCAAATGGCATTTTGACATATTTAAACGTACCCCATGGTGTTGTAAATGCTGTTTTATCCTGATCATCAGGATGAACCAGAATCTGGTTATATCCTGAAAATCCATCCAGTAGTGATATTCTCGAAGATCCTACCACCCTTTGCAGAATATGGTCCATTTTCGGTAGAGGATAGTTGTCTTTTAAAGAAAATTTATTCAAATTTCTTAAGTCGACACATAGTCTAATTTCTCCTGTCTTTTTTCTTGTTGGTACCAAATTAGAAACCCATTCTGAGAATCTGATAGGAGCTATAATCCCTGCTTCAAACATCCTTTTGATTTCCTTTTCAATTGAGGGTAATAAAACAGGATTTATTCTCCTAAGCTTTTGTTTAAAAGGTTTCTGGTCAAGTTTCAAAGGTATAGTGTGTTGAATGATGGATGTATCATAAGATTTGAGGTCTTCATAACTCCAGGCAAAGACATCCTGGAATTCTTTTAATAGTTCAACATATTTAACCTTCTGATCTTTTGGAAGCGACTTGGACAACTTGACCATTTTGGGATTTTCTGGGGTTCCTAAGTTGCAGTCTTCCATATCAGCCTTTACAGGTTCCATTTTAGGTTTAAATGGAATATCATTCGAGTCAAACAGATCTTCCAAAGGAGTTAATCCTTTGGGCAAATGGTTATCTTTTAAATTAATGATTTCTGTCTCATCTTCAATGATTTCATCAGGTTCCATGTGTTTCAAATTCTGCATGTCTCTTTCGGTGAATGTGGTTGGATGCAGCATATGAATTGCATTTTCTTTTGAAATTTCTATTTTTTGTTCTTGTTCTTGATCGGATTCATCAATATTTACATTCTCATCTATATTACAGTTAGAAAACTCACTTTGAAGTGTCAAAAAATTATTGATTTGATTGTTATTCACAAATACTTTCCAATTCAAAAGATTGTCTGGTATAGCAGGCCTATGCCTAATTTCAGCTGAAAACTGATGATTAGGATCAAAAGGCAACTTGCATGTACTAGCAAACATTGCCAAACTGTGAGCATGCAAGTTTTGTTTCCTGGGAATCTTGGCAAGTTGAGCTTGTAAAAATGTGTTGAGAATCTCTACAACTGTCTCTCAGTATTGTTTCAGTCTCATGTCTTTCGTTGCACATTCTCCTTTAATCTGTTGGATGATTAATTCGGAGTCGCCTATAATTGATACTCTAATGCCCCCTAACTTCTTGACATGTTTAAGCCCTAATAAAAGAGCTTCATACTCTGCCATGTTGTTAGTGCATTTGAAATTCAACCTAAAAGCATGACCCTCTGCATGATTGTTCTCCACATTGTGTAACCAAATCCCAGCTCCTGCCCCTAGTCTGTTTACTGAGCCATCAAAATCTAAATGCCATAGAATTTCATGTTCATAATTTTCATCAATTATTTTAAAGCATTCCTTGACAGGAGCTAGCTGTTTAGTTTCTTCAGATTTTTCTTGATCATCTATTGTTTCTTTGTTTTCAGAGATTTCTTCAATTTTAACAGTGGTTTTGTTTGTGATTTCCAATTCTGGAGCTTCTATTTCCGTAGGAAGATCTGACTCAGCATGGTATAACATAAAAGAATCCATATCAGAATGTACAGAATAAACAGGGAAGTTTTCAGGCTTCTCATGGCTACTCACTAAGTACTTCATCAAAGTTTCTCTATATAATCTCTTAGGCTGACCAAATACTGAAATAGTTGCATATGACATGTCTAGTTGAATAGATCCTCAAAGTTTAGCACCCCAAGATCTAGACAACAACATACCATATTTAGGTGGAATATCAGCAACTACTATGTCCATTAAAACAGACTTAGCAGGGTATTGTACCAAAGTAACACATAGATCTTTAATTAAACCTAAACATTTTACCTGACTGGAATCAAATGAATACAAATCTTTGTAAGGCCTGGTAATATCTAGATTCAATCTTTCCATTACTGCTTTTGGCATCAAGTTGTGAGATGCTCCAGAATCGAGCATTGCATTGTGGAGTATCTTATCATGAACATTCAAGCTTACATAAAATGGAGGTGTTCCTCCACTTTCTGGTTTGCCATTAACCTCTGGGCCAAAAAGAAGTTTGGGTTGATCATCAAGAATATTTACTGAATCATCCAATCCAGTAATGTTAATGTTCAGAGACTTGGTTATCTGACTTCTATAGACATCATGTTTAGCCAATTCTGATAAAGGAACTGCTATCTTGAGTTTGCCTATTTCAGCCTCTAGATTGAAAGGTTTTTCTGTTTGAGTTTTGGTGTTTTGCACAGTTGAGTTCTCTTTGTTTTTTGGGTCTTCAATGTTTTTCTCTTTTTCATGAATAAAGTTTTGTTTTGAAGATGTTTCTGGATTAACTTCTACTTTGTCTTCTACATTTCCCACAGGAGGAAAAGTAGTAGATTGTTGTTTATTGATTGGTTGATTATCAGAGACATCTTCAATTATTGGATTTGAAGAATTGGGAGTTATTCTAGACAAAATTTGTACCTGGGGACTGTTTTGTACAGGGGGAATGTTTTGCTTACCTTTGACATTTTGTTTTGTGGTTTTCTGTTTATTATTCTCTGGCACATCAATCCGTCTACTTCTCAAGTTATACTGTTTATGAACCTCGTAGATTGTTGTATCATAGCCTTCTTTGAAATCGAAAGTCTCACCTGAATGAGTTTGGAATGTTTCAAGGATGTGATTTTCTTGATCATCCTGAGATAGGAAGATTTCTGGTTCATCTTTGTCATCATCTACATTGTTTATCTCTACGTCTTCAGTAGGTTCTTCAGAAGTTGAACCTTCAACAAAGTTTTCTTGGAAGGGTGGCCTAATGTTCTGATCAGGAACATTCTTTCCACTATTTTGATTCAGATTCCTCCTAAAGTTTGGGTTTCTTGCAACATTCTGGTTATCAGTAGAAGATTTTCTTTCAATGGTTTCCACTCTGTCTCCTAATCTTTCCATACCTTTAATGATTACATCCAGCTTCTTTTCAAAAGCTGAAGGTTCTTCATTCATAGGCATTCTTCTCTCTGCCCTCGCTCTGGCCCGTTTTTCTATCAAGTTTGCTTCTACACTCACCACTATGCTTTGCATTTCTTCTAGTGTTTGAGGAGCTCTTTCCCTGAGGGAATAAGCTATATCGGAGTCAAAACCATCCGGAAATTTAACTAACACGTTGTTAGGTGGGGGTCTTAGGTTTAGAGGAACTGCATTATATGATTCATTGAATCTGATGATGTAATCTTGTACAGTTTCATTAGGTCTTCTTCTTAATTTCTCAAATTCTGATAGGATCTGGAGAGGATCCTTCTTTTTCTCCCATCTGTTCAGAAATGCCCTATACAATGCTTCTAAATCAGCAATACTGTTCGGGGTAAGAGCTCTAAACCAAGTTCTAACTTCTCCAGTAAGGCTCTGAACGAAAATTCTCATTCGGATATCATCAGTATCAATCTCATAAAACTCAAAGTAATCAGTCATTCTTTTGGTGTGTTGTTGAGCTGTGTAAGTACCTGATCCATCAAAAGGTGTGATCTTACTTTGGTAATCCTGAGGTAAAGCTTGAGGGTTGGCTGGTAACTGTAAAGGGGCATATCGATTAGCCATTGGAAGATAAAGTGGATTGACAGGAGATGGAGGTCTAACAGGAGTTTGAAAGGTTTGAGGAAAAGTGACTGAGCTTGGAGATGCTTCAGTAATCACAGAAATGTTTGAGCTTTCTTCAAAGGTTTGCTCAGACTGAATGGAGTTATGAAATTCTCTGTCAAGATGATGTGAAACAAATCTGTATTGCAAATCCTCAAAGAACAAAGGATCTGGAACTAATCTAGATAATTCAGTCTCAGAAAAATTTACAAACAAAGATGTTTCAAATCGTGCATCAAAAGGAATGTCATCGATATAAATACTTTTCACAGGACAAGAAGCGGATCTAGAAAGTGGTCTAGAACTTCCTGTACTCTCTTGACTTCCTCTTTCAGAACTTTCTTGACTTCCTTGTCTTCTAAGAATCCTAGGAATCAGATTAGGATTTTCAAATATTGGTGGTGGATTGGGGTCAGGGTTTGACCTAGTATGTCGAATCCTTTCTGAAGCCAGTTTTCTTAGATTATGTGTTTTTAGATTTTTGGTTTTTACTTGAAAAGAAAATACAACTTCTACAAATTCTTTAAGAAATAATGATATGTAATTAAGATTTCTTCAAAGATCTGTTTAAACTAGAGAATCTGATTGAAAAATTTGAAACTAAGATTCAAAATATAGGCTAAATCAGAGATAGACTGAAGCAGCTTTTATTTACTTTTGCATTTGCAGAGCAAGAGCAATTTCAAAGGCTACCTGGCTGATCTTCAGACTCTGTCCATAGCTTATAAATCAAACAATAGTATCAATAAAATGATTCAGATCCCCAGTATGGTCGCCACTATGTTATCACTCAGGTTTTCCTAGAAGTTGTGTAAGAGGAAATTATACCCGAGGTAACCACAAACCAATCTTTTAGATGCAGAATCTAGCCAATCTGCATCCAGAGAGGGCTCTCTCTTTATGATTTATCTTTGTTCTTGAAAGGTTTTAGGCTAGTTATAGTTTCAAGGGTTTGTTTGGAAATTGGTGGAATCTACAAACTAAGGGCAAGGTTGAGAGTTTTCAGTCCATTGGGCTATGGAGTCAAAGGATGGCTTTACTGGATTTCTATTCTAAGCACAAGATGGTATTACAGGGCAAGATAGCTAGACAGAGAACAATCCTTCAAATTTAAAGTGGATGGATGGTCTTGAAGGGATGAAAGGCAGCTAAGAATCTTTCACCATATTCAAGATAAAGAAGAGAATTGACTACAAGCAAAGAGCAATGAAGGATTCTTTGTTACAGTAATCAACAATGTTTAAATCAGCAAAACATGAGCAATTAAGAATTCATGCTTATAACTAATCCAGAAGAAAACATCAAGAATAATCACATTTGAAAACAGAGTACAATTAAGCAAATTATGTTTCAATCCTTTATGTAAACTATTCAGAAACGGATATGATGATAGTATAAACTAATATAAAATTAAAACACAAGGGTTGGAAAACTTATTGAACTGTAGTCCAACACATGAATCCTGCAACAAGTCCAGTACTTCAAACGTCATCCAGTACGCCACAAGTAAATTTGTCCAAAAGCTTTTTATTCCGAAAACCTCAATGTTACAACAGAGTAATAGAATCCACCCTCAATACTCTCTTTGAGGGTTTATTTATACACAAAATAATCTAAAACAATCTTACACTAACTTAGCCAATAATCTAGGCCGACTTAAAGCATATTTACAAACAAACAAGAGACAAACGTTCTCGTGGATAGAATAATGTGCAACTGTCGATGTGCTGTTCCTTTTTCCGTGGATGTGTTGGAGGTAAGTGCTAAAATAGAGTTCTGTGTTGTCCTTTGTAATATTTCTTTGGCTTTTTGAACACTCTTTGTTTTCACGGATACCCTTTAACCTTTCATCTGATACTCTTTCATATGTTTTCCTGTTTTTACCATTTACTTGACAGTAAAGATAAATGCTCATCCTAAAAGTAACTCTCATAGAATCTCCAACATTTCCCGCCACCATTGATCATCTGGTATCATAGTTCTTCTGAGCTTCCTTAAAGTTTCATCTGCTTCAGTAAGTTTATAAAAAGTGGGATCATTCGGAAATAGATACTTTATTTCATGCTCCAGATGAAATAAATTCCTCACTTTATCATAAATACTTTTCCCAGTTGGTAATGCAGGTTCTGATGAGCTAGTAGAACCTATAGGTGTATTTTTAGCATGAGCTTTTATTCTCTTCTCATAAGTTTCCAAGTCTACTATTTGATCTTCAGTGAGCATGGGACTTGGTAACCCACTATCCAGCAAAGCTTGAAATTTTTCTCTGAAATTGTTGATGTCAACCAAAATGTCTGTACACTTTCTTTCTAAATTTTGCATGAAAGTCCTCTTGGTGAAAACTCTCTTTGCTTCCAAAACTGCACCTGTCCTGTCATCAATTCCTAACAATGCAAGCTGTTGTTTTGTTCTAGAATTCAAAAATTGAATGAGCTGCTGGGCCTGCTCAGGCCTGCCTCTTAATTCATGTCTGGTTCTATTTATTTATTCTTGGGCTATCTTAACTAACTCATTTTGCTCAAAAATGGCTTGAATAGAGGGCCAAATACCCTTTATTAATTCAATGATGTTACTCCAAAGAATATCATTTATTTCATTCAGAGGCTTTTCCAATGAAAGATCCTTTTCCAAAGCCTCAACCAATTTTTCCAATCTTTTTATCTCCCTGATGTTGTCAGCAGCTGTCTTTTTAGAGGTGTCATATTTTTCCTCCAATTTTTCCAATTGCAATTTTGTTTGTTGGAGCTCTGTGACCTTTAGCTGCAAACTCTCCATCTGTTTTATTAAGTCCTCAGAACTCAAGCCAGAAGTATTCACCTGAGCTGGTTGTTCCTGCTACCCTGTGGTTGTAGTACCTGTTGTTGAAGTCTGCTTGATAATTTCTTGTTCCTGCAATGCTTTTTCCAACTCCTTCTCTGTTTCATTTAGTCGCTCTGTCATATTCAATAGCAACTCCATCATTTCTTCTTGTGAATTTCCTTTTATAACTTCCTGTGTCTGAGGGTGCCTCGAGGCTGGTAGTTTTAGCTGTTTTCTGAGTGCAGCTATATCATCCTCTTTATTTTTTACCAATGCCTCAATACCTTTGATGTCCTTGGGATTGTGACCCAAACCAATAATTATCTCTTCTAGAGACTTTATTCTATTATCCTTGGCCTGTGAGGAGGCCCTTTCAATTTTCAATTGTGCAGTAGTGTTATTCAAAGAATCTTGCAGCGTTAAAGCTGCCATGGCCTTGTTGGTGAGAGTAGAATAAACCATTTCCCCAGTCTGTCTATGTAGCTCTATCTGGTCCAGGGGATGGATATCCTTTGCTAAAACTTCAAAATTTGTTCTGATGTAATATGTTGCTGAAGTTGGCTTTGGCACCTTTGCTTTGAAGTGGCTCATTAGCATTTTACCTTGGGAAAGGTCAAATGCAGACATCAGCCTTTCTTGATTGTGAGGAGCCATCTTCATATACTGATCATATACCTTCATTTTCAATGGATCATTCTTTGTTTTGATATTAATGAAGGTTCTTTTAATATCTCTAGTATCTGTCTTTGGCGGTCTGAAAGAAGATACTTCAGTGCTTAATTGCTTCTGCGAAGCTTTCCCTTTCTGGCTTATGGTTGTTTCACTTGCTGTGCCAGTTTGCTGACTATCTTCTCTACCATCATCAAATACTTCATCTATAATTTCTAGGTTTATTACATCCAAGGGCTCAGATTAAGCTGTTGAGCACCTTTTATTTACTCTACCTATCTACTTATCTGCCAAGATTAAACTGTTTGGCTAGATATTTATTCTCTAATCTACAACATGAAATTGAAATATGACTAAGCCAAGTTTTAAACAGTTTGACTTATTCATGAATTGTGGCAAAGGTTTGACAAGCTGCACACAATTGATTTATTACAAAAATGAAATAGTAGTGGCATTTAGATTTGCACACTTTCCTTGGTCTATTTTTTGCTTGGGGTTCATTTCTTTCTCTTTTTTGACCATTTTATTCTTTTTACCCTTTGATCTTTCTTTTAGGGTATACCCTCTTTACATTTTTAAATTTTTTGAATTTTTTTTTGGTTTTCAAGAATATGGAACACCTTTGTTTAAGAAAGAAGGTTTGAACATATTCCATAGTTCAATCAAGACAATCATGAAAGATGAAACCTATTGATATAGGAGGCTAACAGGTACTAGGCAGCAAACTGCGACCTATCCCAGGAAATGACCTGAAAAATGTGACCTATCAAAGAAAGGGGGTTTCAGTGTTGTTTTTTGGCGGAGATCTAGGATTTTTATGG
The DNA here is from genome assembly GCA_034641835.2 of Pinus albicaulis. Taxonomy (NCBI): domain Eukaryota; kingdom Viridiplantae; phylum Streptophyta; class Pinopsida; order Pinales; family Pinaceae; genus Pinus; species Pinus albicaulis. Next base: position 1,707,877,305 of record CM076580.1, on the reverse strand, counting down.
TTGAGGGGAATAGGTACCCCCGAGCATGTTGTGATCATGCCAAAATGTGCTTAGGAAAATGGGAATCTAAACACATTTTAATGAGGTGGTGCACCATTTTTTTCATTATGGTTATGAATTTTGAGAAAGGGAATGGATTATTACCAATCTCTTTTGGTACTGCATATGTGAATCAAATGGAATTTAAGTTTCCAGGTTGGCATACATGGTGTCACTATCCCAAAAGGAGGATTTGGAGATAATGAACTGGTGCTCTCCTAGAAAACTCATAGGTTGGTAAAAAACAATGTCGAAAGGAGTGGGTTGTTTATAAAATGTGAAGGAATGATGAGGCGTATCATCCCTAGCGTGATCTGAAGTGATATGGGGCTCTAGAGGTTCTTCTAAATGTGGAAGAATAATGGTACTAGACTTGACACAACCATATACACTAGGAGATTTGTGGAGAATTTCTTTTCCTGGTCTCTCAAATATGGGTGCCCCCTTACCCAAACATTGGGTGTCATTCTAATGGCCGCAAGGTTTATGTGGTTTGAATGCATGGGTTCAATGTAAGGGGGGATAAATAAATTCAGGGTTGGTGACTACTTCCATAATGTTGTCATCGTAATAGAAGAGGGGGTGACTGGTGGAAGAAATACCACCTGACGCGGCGAAGCTACCTGACTCATAATCATGAGAAGAGGGGTTCACATGCGCATTTTCACAAGTGGTGATAAAAGAGTAAGCAGATAAGGGATATACCGATGTTGAGCCTAGGGTGATTGCTGAAGGGAGTTTAGGAAAAACATCAGGGGGGGTCTCCAAGGGGGCTTCCACCAATGGTCTCATGGATTATGATAGGTAGAAAATGGTGGACAAAGGCTCCTTCATCTCGACATTAGGAGGGGGAATGTCAATGGGAGCATTCATGTCCTCTAGTTTTGCCGAGGAAAAACACACAAATATGGAGTGGTGGACTCGTTGCGCTTGGCCACAAATTGGCATAAGGCTTCTAAAGAGAAACGATACTCTTCGAGGTGAGGACAGAGGTGAGTGTAGTGGCCATGGAAATCACACAAAGCATAAGGGTGATTTGTGCACAATGGTTTGAGTTTCTGGATTGAATCGGGTATAGTGACATATACCTCTCGGATATCAGATTCTGGAAATGTCTCATTGACCATGGACTTAAGGTGAGGCAACTCCGAACAAGTATGGGTGTTGTGGCTAAAAACATCACACAAATCACATTGGATGGTATACTTTGGAGGCCGAGAGGGGGCAGGGTTTGTCGGGGTAGCCTTTTCCTTTGATGCCCCTTGGCGAGCTTTTCCCTTCTTACACGAAGCGGTCGCAAAGGGAGGTGTTTGATGTTGAGGTGACTAAGGCACTGTTGTAGCAGGAGAGGTTATAGGGACCGATTGACCTGGGGTAAAATCAAGATAAGGTTTTGGTTGACCAGGCGGGGTATCAGCTGTAGGATCGAGGTACCAGACAGTAATCCCAAGGGTCAGGATAGGAAGAGAGAGGGTGGCCATAACAGGTAACGTGTCTACTCCTAGTGGGGGAGCTAGGAAAGGTATCTGACCAGGGGGGTAATGACCAGGCAGGACGGTTCCAAGATGGTTAAGGCCTAGAGGAACCGTTCCAGCAGGATAAAGGGGGTCATGAGTACCAGCTGAAGGTGAAGGGCTAGGAGAAGGAGGTTCAGAAGGCTGATCAGAGGACATCATGAGAATCTGATGATCGGGGGAACTAGATGGAAGAGGTTGAGTAGCCACCTGGCCTTTAGGTGGTTGGGTAGCCACAAATACCTGTTGTGAATACACCTTCTTTTGTGGGGGTGGTGGTTGCTGTTGCGGGGGTTGAGAAGGCAAGGGAGGTGGAGGTGCTAATGCTAGAGGAGTTGGAGCACCAAGCTGTGGATACAGATAATAAGGGGGTTGGGTAACAGTGTGGTAAACAGGAGGTTGGGCCAAAAGAGGAGGCATGTCGTATCCTGGATACGTGTTACCGGGATGGGGAAAAGTGCAGGAAGTGTTGCCCCTCCCAGGAAAACCATAACCCATGGGAGGTTGAGTGTATGGATGAGAGAGAGCTCCAACGATACTGTCGGTAGCATGAGGTGCCCCCGATGTGTTGGCACCACCGAGTCTGGGAAGATTAGGTAGAACAGTATAAACATAACCCGTCTGAGCGTAGATCAGGTCATATTTTAACGCCATTTGGAGGGCGGCTTCTTCGGTTTGAAGAAAATGCGATGCGACATCTTTCCCGATAAGAGGCAAGAGAGATCTAAGGAACCATTCCATGTAGACACGGTCTTTGAAGGTGGGGGATTGACATAGGTTCTTTCTTCTCTGCCATTCCTGGATATGATCGGATAGGCAGGTCGCAGATGATTGACAGAAAGAAGTCAAAAGTTGGATACCAGTGTCATAACGAAGGGGAAGATGGAAGTAAGATAAAAAAGCCTGGGCAAGAGTCGCAATGGTGGTATGAGAGGAAGTGGCCTGATCAACATACCACTTAGAAGCTTCACCTATAAGCATTTGTTGGAACAATAGAATACGGATAGAGTCATTTTTAATGGATTTGATGAACACCACATGTGGAAAGATCGAACATGATTTGAAGGATCTTTGCCAACAAGGCCTTCAAACTTTGGGATGTCGAAAGGGAGATTTACTGGCATAGCAAGCCAAATAACGTCATGGTGTATAGGGTCATTTATCAACTGGTAAAAATCGGGGAGGCTGAGGCCTGCCATGAAGGGGAGCAAGGGCACAGCTGGGGTAGCATCTATTGTGGTCCCACTAGTGGTATTCCCAACTTGAGGGCTAGTGTTACCACCAGCATTAGGTCCTACACCAGACATGGTGAAGGTGTCAGGGGGAGAACCAAAAGCGGAGTGAGAAGGAGAACCCAAAGGACCAGAAGAAGAGTCTGTGTGCGGACTCGATGGAGGACTAACTCGAATCCTATGCAGGGGAGTAAGTCTTCCTACCGGAAACTGAGGATGAAGGCCAAGAAGTCTCTGGGATAAGCACCTTGGTGGTGCAATGGTGATGACACAAACATGGCACAAATGAAAAAGAGACCGATAAGGGCAAGGAGGTGCAGGATCAACTGATTACAATGTCAAAACAAGGGTAGAAAGGTGCAGGATCAATTGATTTCAATGTTTTAGAGTTTTTGCTTGGCGATGTTAACCAAGCCCTTTTTCGCTTATGGTGTGTGTGTAAAAGTGTGTAAATTTTAATTTTTAAACCCAGATGTTTGTAGAGAAAAATAAAAAGTGTGTTGTATGGCTATAAATAAACATGCAAATGACAGTATATAGGCCTACAAAAACAGAAAATAAACAGCTAATAATGCAATAATCTAAACCGAAGGAGGCAGGCATCTCAACAACTAGTCTATAGGTGAGTAAAAACTAGTCAAAACACACTAAACAAGCTAATAGATCTAAGGTCAAGAGGGACAGGGATCTAAAAAACAAAATCTGCTAGAAAGTGGTGCAGAAAACAGCAACAAACCAGAGGAAAAATTGTTGTAAAAATGGCAGCGAAAGGTCATCTCCTGAAGGGAAACAGAGTGAACCCTAGAGGAAAACCAAAACAAAGCTATATGAGGTGATTTGGATGGATAACAAGCCGATCTGAAGTAGATCTGAAGGTGAGTTATCAGATCTGAAAAAAGGCTGAAGACTCTGAAATTTCAAAAAACTTGCAACACCAAAAACCCTTCCACAAAAAGTGGAGGGTACTGAAGCCCTAGGGGTCTAGGTTCCCACTTAGTTGAGTGAAACAGAATAGGTAAAAGTCCAAAATGGGCAGAGACAGAGGTCAGACAACCCTGAACAGAGGCTCAGACAAACCCATAAAACATTCAGAAAAATCCCTGCAAAAAGTCCAGGTCGCAGTTTTTGACCTGTTTTCAACAGAGGTAGCATTTTTTAGGCTGCAAAGTCCACCCTGGAGGTCTAGGTTGCAGGTTTTGGGCCAAAAGTGTGACCTGCACTTCTGGCACTCTCAGTAGCAAGTTTCAGAAAAATTTGTCGTCTCAGTTGCGACTGATGTCTATCACCTGCGCAATAGGTCTAAAAACACACGGAAGTCAGAATTTTTATTGTTTTAGGGTTTTATAGGTGAAAAACAACATCAATAAAAGAAAAAACAAGGGGCTAAAGAGAAATCCTAGGGTTTGAATCAACTGGATATGCAAGGATCAAAAAAATGACAGCAGTCGTAATCGTAAATCCCAAGTGGAGTCGCCAGTTGTTAGTATGAATCATAATTCCAAGCGTACGAAAAAATACCACTTTAGTTGTGCATAACAAATAGCCCTAACAACAGAAATGACTGCTAATATCTTTAGATCTGCAGTTAGGTGATCAAGATAAATGCTGCAAAAATCTAGATCTATGCATTAGAAGACATTAAACAGTAGAAAAAATAAGATTTACTCCATGCATCCAATAGACAAGACAAGTATATATCAAATGAATTTTGTGTTAATGGCACCTGGGAGGAAAACACAAGAGGGTGTTCCCTGTTCTCCTCAATGGGATGGGTTCTTGTAAGTCCTTAGCACTTCAGATCTAGAATTCCTATCTCTTGATGGTGTAGAAAACCCAGACAAAAATGGAAAAATATGGCTATGATGGTGGATCAATAGCCAGAAAAAACGTTTAGATCCAGAGTGATCTTCAGGCAACAAAAGGTGGTAAATGAATGGGAAAACCCTTCTATTTATAACAAAATATTGAGTTAGTCTAGATATTGGTGCATAACTAAAATATTATTAACCAAATCAAGATCCAACTTTTATGGAAAATTTAATTATATTTGTTGGAGGGAAAAGGAATTTGACTTGGGCCAAATCCCTTTATTTGTAAATAATAAATAAATAAATGATTTATTTAAGGATGTGGTTGAGCAATAATCAAATAAATAATGATTTATTTAATTATTTAAGGGTGAATAAGTCATATTTAACAAATAATATTATTTAAATAAGGTTTAAATAATTATTCCTAGAAAATAATAAGATAAATAATGATTTATCTAATTAATTTCCTTGTTTTGAGTTAAATATAACCAGGAATATTAATTAAACTATTGTTTAACTAATTATTCCTTGGGGAAAATCAAACAAATGTATATTTATTTAATATTTTCTAATGGGGTTTCATGTTTAGACCATAAACAACTTAATAAAGGTGTTTTACTAAGTTATTTTCATAGTGAAAGCAATTTTACTTGGGGTAAAATTGGTCTTACATGGTGTACTTGGGTCCATCTAATGATAATAGGTTAGATGACCAAAAAATGGTGTAACAGTTACCTCTGATATTTCTTTTAAACACATAGAACAACCCTTGGAAATTTTAGAGTGATAACAGGTGGAACCCATATTGCCCTTGTATACGCCTCAAATGCTTTGAAATCCTTTACATTAAGGCTCGGGCGGCTTTTATCATTCTTAACCAAGTTTTCACTTGTTTGCCTTGAAAAACCTATAGTGGGGTCCATCATGTTTTCACATCACAAATTGCAAGCTCAGAGGATAAGTGCGAAAGGGTCAAGTTATAAACATCGATGTGTGATGAGCGATGTTGTGGGACCCGATCGCATCATCGCAAATTGCAAGTTTTGAAAGATACGTGCGAAAGGGTCAATTTATAAACGTCGATGTGTGATGAGCGATGCAGTGGGACCCAATCGCATCATCGCAAATCATAGTTTTTGAAAGATAAGTGCAGGAGGAATAAGTTATAAACATTGACGTGCGATGAGCGATGCAGTGGGACCCAATCACTTTATCGCAAATTGCAGGTTTTGAAAGATAAGTGCAGAAGGAATAAGTTATAAATACCGTATTGCGATGTGACGTGGGTGAGACTTGATTGCATAATCACAAGTCGCAAGATCAGAGGATAAGCACTAAGGGAACGTTAAAGACGCTGAAGTGCAAGTGAAATATTGGCATGGATGTGATATGGTTCTAAGCCGAAATCTAAAGAATTTCAAGCCTGGGAATACAAGGTTTGTGCGTTCTTTTATGAACAAAAAGCTAACATGACAGAAGGACTCAGGTAGGACCCAACAAGGATCAAAAGGCAGAATAAGGTTGAACATCGGGGTAGTAAGGAGATAGACATTAAAGGTCAATTCGAGCAAAGGTGTTTGTCCAAAACTAATTGTCATATAACAGCAGAAACAGAAGAGGCAGCGAACACATTAGCATGGCCACTGATCCATGAAAAACACTAGCACCTCATCAATTTAATAATCCAACAACCATTTTCTGAAGAGGAAGAGCCAAGATGTCAAAGCCTCCCTTTCCTCTTCGGTATCAGAAAAAGCCAGATTCTGATCATAAAAGACTACTACATCCACCTTCTTGGCCAGAAGTATCTTGTCACCACTTGCGTGGTTCCACTTTTCAAAGTTTTGCTCCATGATAGCCTCTTCGTAATCCTAAAAGGAAATTCCTTCCTTATTCTGTAATAAATATTGAACTGCTAAAGCCACTCTAATGGCCGAACTTGTCTTATCACCGCTTGCATGGTCACACTTGTCTAATTTTGGTTTGATTGTAATTTATGAAGTTTGCCAAAGTAGATAGGGCAACCGACACAGTTTGAAGTTAAATACTGCATGAATTTTCATTATCAAGGGTTGGATATTTTTAGACCCTGCATTGTAAGAACTACTATATTGGATCACTATAATTTTGGAGCTGGACATCAATAATCGAAGACCGTTTACAGGATTCTTGAGCTGTGTTAAAATGGTGATGTGTTATTTCTATGTTTTAACTCTTTCCGTTTTTTTCCTTGCTGTGCATCTGTTCATATAATTGTAAATAAAAAATTTTAGATTAAGATTTGTTGTTGGAGAACCTTAATTATGTCTTCATTTACAATCTGAATGTTTTCTACTTAAGTATGGTTAAACAATTTTTAACTACTCTTTAGTCACCACTGAACCTTACTATTTCTTTCACCTCATAATTCATACTACTCTAAAGATCCATTTAGCACAATTATCTTGCCCTATGATGCTCTTAAACATTGATGTAGCAATCCATCCTTTGACTCCATATCCCAATGGATTAGTCCCTACAGGCATTCTCATCCAACCAAAAAAATCAATCAAAACAACCAATACCACCATCATTGTAACTAGCCTAACATCAACATTCCTAATATTAAAGATAAATTTAAATCATAAATAGAGAGAACCCTCTCTGATTCTAGGAAGGCTAGGTCTTAGACTCCAAATTGGTTTGATGTTTTCCTCTATTGTTTATTCTCGCCAATCTTATAAATTATAGGGCCACAACAAAACCATCAAAGGATCATCACTAGAAACTTTAAAACCACAAAAAGAAACTTCAACAATCATATCAATAACCTCAATATCACCTACAAAAATACATCAAGGGTAAGGCCTGGGTATGCAATCCTAAAAACCTCTCCTACAGACTTATTTCAACTCAAACAATTGTTATAAGGGTATGAAGGAAAAAAATTATAATCAAACTTAGTAGTAGAGAAGCCTCATCCTTTTCTAGTAGCTAACTTCACTTTTCCACCAAGACACTCGCACATGGGGAGAGGACAATACATAAGTGAAAAGGAATTGAGAAAGTGGAATGTAATCATTTAGTCATGATGGAGGATAAGTAGTTCGAAGGGGTAGGTGAGGGCCATATCAGTTAACTCAAAGCACTTTGAGTTTAATTTGCATGAAATGAAAAAAATAGAGAAAATTTTGAAAAAAGAAAAAATAATTGAAAAATCAATAAAAAAATAAAAAATAAAAGAACAAAAAGTTGGACCCACCACCTCTTGGCATGCAAAGAATAACTACTACAAGAATCAGGTTGGTTGCTACAGGAGTGCCAATAATGCTACAGGATAAAACAAAGTTGTTATAGGAGAAACAAAGTTACTACAGAAAGGAACAAATCTGCTATAGGAGATAGACATATTGCTACAGGAAGTTAATAGAGGGCTACAAGAGAAAACATTTTCTACTAGGGTGTTGGATAATGACTACTTAATTGATACAAGGTAATGTTGGCTCGAGGGGTCCTGACCCAGGTTCGAAGGTTAAGGTTTGCCAACAAACCCCTATACTACTGGCCCTTTCGACAGTGACCTGCTTGCGCAAGCCAAAGTCTCACCCAAAGCAGTATGGAAGGGTGTTGGAACCAGGTTTCCACACCCTGGGGGAGGGTAGGTTAGTCAAGCAGAGCTGCGTTCGACCTCACAATTACCAAATCATATATCGCAGAACCCAGATCTATAGATCCCTTTGCATCCACGTGCGTAATACCAGTTATAATTACAGTAAACAACCGATCATAAATTCATAGAACAATAACGCAACTATCACAGATATTCTTGCATAAAGTATAACAAACAAATCCAGATCAGATGTCAACACAGCATAAGAAAATAACACAGTTACTTTCGTAGCTTAACATAACATAGAAAATATCATAGATTTGCATTAAAATATTCAGATATTCCAACAACCTTCGACTTTCATTAATCCTTCAGGTCCTTTTACAATACCCAAAGCCCACCTGCACACACAGTAGCAGGGTCTGCACACAACAGGACTGAGGATCTCCACGCACACAGCCGGCAGGATTCCTTCCCCCCAATAACCCATGTTAGTGTCTTGTGATTTGGCAGATTGGTAAACCAAATGACAGGGTAACATCAGACCAGTCTTTGGAGTCATAAGACCTAGCCTTCCTAGACTCAGAGAGGGCTCTCTCTATTATGTGAAGGATGTGAACTTGTTCTCTTTGGATGATTGATTTTATGCTAGTTGTTAAGTGTTGGTTTGTTGTTTGTTTTGGTTGGGATAAGATGACTAAGTAGGATAGGTGGAGTGAGAGGTTATCAAATCAATTGGGAAATTGAGTCTAGGAATTCATTGATATCTCGATAATGAATTGGGGTACATCATAGGGAAAATCTAGTGTAGTCAATGGATTTTTAAGTTTATGTGTGAGGTGAAATGGACATTAAGTTTGGGAACCAAGGTAGGGAGAAGGGAAGTTAAGAATCCTTTTTCAAATACCTATGAAAAGAGAGACGTTAAATACTAATAAGCAAAAGATATTAGTTATGGGATAGGGCACACCATTTTCTCAATAACAATACTTTTAAACAAATACACATTCAAGATATACAATCTAGTGGAGCAAATGAAGACAACTTATCTAATTTCAATGATTCTACTTTCAATATTTGAAAACATATAAGAGACAAATAGCATCAATAAATGAAGAAGGAATTCCTAAACATCATTCATTAAACTATAGAGAACTTCGAAGCAAACTGATAAGCATGTTCAAAGGGCAAGATTGTAACAAGACCTCTTTGACTTAACCTATCAATCAATACATCAAAGAGAGATTTCAAGACAGAGTTTAGATAGCATTAAACAAGCAGGGCTTACCATGAATCATCTTTATAAACTAGCATATTAATCCAAAAATGAAATAGAAAAGCTTAGGTGGGCCTAAGGAACAATGAAGAATTCTTTAAGCTAACCCAGCAGAAGAAAACATGAAAACAATAGCTAACAGGAGGACTGAGGTGTCTCAAGAAACATTTCTCATCCTATAATTTTATGAGCTATTGCAAAATAGAAATATGGACATATGGAAAACAAGAAAAAACATGAACATATGAGATATACATCACCATTAACTAAACTCAGGGATCCTGCAAGCAAGCCTTCATCACCATCAATCAAGACAATCCATCCACAAGCTCCACAACATTAAATTGTTCCTCAACTTTCAAAAACCATGTATTTATCTTAACACATCAAGTCCCAATTGTTTATAATGAATCCTCATGCCTTATATAACAAGCAAGGAAAAGGAAAGCCTACTAGAGCATCTAGAAGTCTATTGGCCAAAAAGAAATATCCTAACTTGTCCTTGAGGCCTTGCAAGGCCCAAGGCACAAAAATATCTAAAAAATATCTTTTTTGACCATATATAGCAATTAAATTGACTTTTAGGCCTTGAAAAGCATATGAAAACTTTCCAAATGCACATTTTTTCCAGTCACCTACGAGAGTGCAGCACACTGTGTCAAAAATTGAAATTATGCCAGGAGCGCAACACAAAAATAGGCTTTTTTTGCAGTAGTGCTTTGGAGGCCTTCCTAATGTCGGAAAAGACTCCGAGATGGCTCGTTGGAAATCCCTTGAAGTATAATTTATAGATATACCTTTAGTTCTTAAATCTGACCTATGAAATTTTCCCAAAAAGTGAAAATTCCAAGACTTCCAAGAGCACGGCACATGCTCATAAAAGTAGGCAGAAAGGTGAAAAATTAAGTGTGTTTGACCCTTTTGGGGGGTCAAAACAACTCCAATTGAGCTGAAATGTGTTGCGAATACTCCTATAATTATGGGGAATCAAAAAATTTAAGCCTCTACTCCTGAAGATGCCCTAGGAAAAAGCGCATCACAGGGTTTGCTGCACTCCTAGCCTTAAAATTTGCAAAAAACAAAAAGTTGCTCAATTTCTCTCAAATTTTGTGGGTATGTGCCTCATGGGTACTTGGAGACCTGTAGACAAGATTGGGCCAAAATACCAAGCCTATCTTGGTATTTTTCATATTTTGGTACCGGGCCCTCATTTCGAGCAATTTTGAGTTTTTTCCTTGCAACTCGGTTTCTTCGTTCATAGTGCTCAGTCATTCTCCTTTGCAAGTTCAAATATTTGTTGGCCTTCTCTAATTTGGCCTCAAGATGTATGTTGGCCCTTTCAAGCCATGGTTCCCTATTATGCTCAATTTCCATGGCAAGGAGTTCAATGAGGGGAAATTGTTGTGCTTGGGCTGATTCTTTCTCCCTCTCTCGTGCCCACGCTCGTGCCAAAGCCTTTCTTAGACCCATAGTTCTAGGCCTCCTTCTAGATTGGCCCTCCTCATCCTCAATTTCTTCATAGGCGCCCATGCACTCCTCTAACTTTACTTGTGGTCTTTGAGCCTCTTTCTAATATTTGAACACCCTTGCTTCATAGATGGCCTACTGGCAACTCATTTGTTTGTTCTGCATCTGCAAGAAGTGAATGACATCCTTAGCTCTCCCTAATTCAGCTTCCAAATCCCTGATCTATGCATTCCTGTCTTGTAGAAGGGATTTTTCAATTCTTGTTTCATTTTCCTCATCACTGTCTATGTGGATGAGTTCAAATTCTCTTTCCTGCTTATGGTTGTCCACTTCCTCCTTCATTTGTTGTTTACCTTTGTCAATCATTTGAGTTGAGGAGGATGGCATGGCCCCTTTCCTTTTGTAGGCAGCAAACACATGCCTTTCTCATCTTTGATAGGTAATGGGGAAAGGTGAAACAAGTTTCATTTGCAAACTTTGATCATCAGTGACCTTAGGACTGCTTTTCTCCTCATGTATGATCTCTGTGTGTGCATATTTTTCACCTTGCTCTTGACTGCCCTTTTGATAAGAATTCTCACCATCTCTTATTCCATCATCATTTTAAAGACCCTTAGGACCGTCATCCTCTGTTTTTGCAATGTTATAAGTGTCTTTATCACTGCTTGGTACATCTTCATCTTCATGAATGTCCTCTTCTTCATCCTTTGACCCACTATTTTCACTGTCAAACTCAGCCTTTGTATCACTGTTTGCACTCTCTGTGGGGTCACTATCATAGGAAATATCATTAGTCCCTCTTATACTTTGATGGTCACTTTCTTCCTCACTAGGTGAGTTTTCCTCACTTCTCTGCCCACTGTCTTCTCTGTCTTGCCTATGGTCTTCACCTTCAATCTCAATCTTTATTTCATAACTTGTATCATTTGCATTTTTTCTATGCTCACTGTCCCTGTCTTTAGAATTTGTCCCTCCACCATTATGTATATTGCCCTCTTGGCTGACTTCTTCTTCCCTATTTGGTTTATTACCTTCATTATTGGGCTTATGATCTTCATTGTTTTGCCCAATGAAATCACTTTCAAAATATGTTTCTTGGCTGCTCTTGCCATCTTGGTCACTGTCTTATTTGTCCTCTTTGTTGCTTTCATATGCCTCCTCTCCATTGTCCTTTGTATTTTTAGTGTCATCTTATTCATTGTTTACTTCTTCTCCATGACTGTCATTTGTTTCTTGACTGTAATAAGGCTCATTGTTTTCCTCTTTTTATAGCTCAATGTTTTCCTCTTGATAATTTTCCTCTGTCCCTGTATCCTTGGAGTCATCTTCTTCATCATTTGACCCACTTTTTTGGTATTTTTGCTCATCATTGGGTTCACTGCTTTCATCTATGTTTTCTTCTTCATCAACACTTTCTTCTTTTTCACTGCCTTCTTCATTTTCATCTTCCTCTCCTTCACTGCTTTATTCTTGGTAATATTCCCCTTCTTCATTGCTTTCTTCATTTTTATCTTCCTCTCCTTCACTGCTTTCTTCTTGGTATGATTTCTTAGGAGAAGATGGATGAGAAAAGTTTATTTGAGGAGGCGATTCATGTGAAGAGGATGAACCAAGGTTAGTGTAGGGTGATGGAGGTGTGTGAGGAGGAATTTGAGATGATGATGGAAGACTTTGCAGAGGGATAGGTTGTGAGTTGTGAAATCATCATGGGTGATGAAAACCTCCCATGGGATGCCTTGCTGTTCTAGTTGGTGTGAGAAAATCACTTTGATGAGGGAATGATGAAAAATACTTGACATTTGTTGGGATGGAGGCCTCTTTTTCATGATGGAAGACATTTTCTCAATACTCTTACAAAGATAGTAGGGAAAATGTAGCAGCTTGGTTTTGGTGAAATGCATGAGTCTTGATGCAGGAATTCTGCTAGAAAGCAGATCCCGCATATAAGAATACAACTGCTTCTTTAAACTATGAAAATGTTCAAATTTTCTATAATAAAATCATGAAAAACATTTAACTCAAATTTACATGAAGGCGGAAAGAGCCATGCAAATCAACTCCCTTAACTATGTCAAAATTCTGTGGCCAAATATTACATTGGGTGGCCTCTGGCTCTTGGCCCTTCAAACCTCTCCTCACTCACTCAACTCTTCACTATCTCTGTTCTTCAACTATATATTTTTTCTTCACAAAAACACTCACATTTATACACAAATAATGAATTTAATTCATTCCAAAAATCTCTCCACCTAATCCTCAACTAAATCTAATTTAAATTCATTTTAGGTGTGGACTCAACAAAGTCCCATACATAGAATTCCTACTCCCTAAATTTGCTACCTAATTCTATTTTCTCTCATATCCTTTTAATTATTAAAAGAATATATACAAAATCCTCACCTTTATAATGTCTCTCCTAATTTATTTAAAAATAACAAATTAATAAATAAAACAATTAAAATGTCACACCCCCCTTTATTACATAATTAAAAATGAAAATTTGCCTTGATGCTCCTGCATCAAGTCTTATGTGGTAGGAATAGACTCTGGAGAACCTAACCTCACAGGTGAAGTATTTCATAATGATCTTCATTAGGAGAGTATATCTATCTAAAAGATGAGAGAAGGGGAACATGGTTTTGCAACTAGCTTGACAACTTGGTTTCAATAATGGGTGATAGTGGCTTAAGTCCATATGCATTTGTTTGAACCACCCTTATCCTTTGCAAGGTATTCTAGTGGCCATAGAGATGGCATCAGTGGTTAGCTCAAACTTCCCCCCAACTAGGTGTACTTGGTGGTTATGAAGGTTTAGGGCAAAGATCTTGGTCAACCGAGGGTGACTCTGGATCTTTTGTACTTTTTTATAGAATTCATAGCATCCTAGTTCTTGAAAACAGGAAAATATAGTGGGAGAAGCTATCATCTCTTCAGTGCTTGTAGGCTCAAACCTATTTGGCTTCCCACCCTTCCTTTGCTGCTCTTTAGGCCTTTGACTTGCCTCATCAATGTCAACACTTCCTTCCCTAGGCATTTTCTCCTTCACCCCCACCTCAAGACCTTTTGAAAAGAATTGACACTGCTTGTGGAAGGATGTGAAAATGGTGAATGAGATGGTGAGGTTCTAATTAGGTCAAGGCTCAACAGTGTATAGGCCAAGTGTTTTCTTTAGGATTTCACTCCCTTCTCTAAAATCAACTTTCAATTTTATTTGTAATCTTATCTTTATAAAAATAGGAATATGTGGGAAAAACTCAAAATAGCTCTCAAAATATCTCCAGAGCTGAAAAAACTGGCTCAAAACACCTTGTGGGCAGGTCAGGCACCTCCTGAAGGAATCCGGAGCGCAGCACAGGTGCCTCCTGAATGCAGTATTGGGTCACCTTTGAACGGATTTGGATCACCTCTTGAATGGGGTCAGGTCACCCATAGGCAGCCTTGAATGTGTTTGGGTCACCCCTGAACGCTGGTCGTGCTACTCGTGAATGTGTTTGGGCAGCCCCTAAACAGAGTTTTGTGCAGATCGTGCAGCTCCTGAACGTGTTTTTCGGAAAAAGGTTGTACAATGTTGGCAAGGCAGAGTCTTCACAATTTTGAATGTAGCACCTTGCATATTATCAGGGTTTCTCTGCATGCATGTGTCGGGTGCCTTCGAGAAGACATCAGGAGTACAACATGGTAGAGAGTTGGCAGATGGGTCAGGCGCCTTTGCATGTTTCTTTCGGGCAATGGCTCTGTGCGCAGAACTGTGCTATAGGCATGCAGCGCGCTATTGAAAAATTCATAGGCAGTGCTTTCAGGTGCGCAGCGCGACTCCACAGGAGCGTAGCGTAAGTTCTTCTTCCCGAAGATTGTGCCAGAAACTTAGAACTCTGTGCCTTGGGAGTTTTTTCTCTCTTTTGCATAAGACAAAATTATTTTGAGTGAGGATGGTTTTAGGACTTTTATTCCTTTTGAAAAATTAAAAACAAAACCCACTTTCTAATGTTTGTCTTTTGCTTCTTTCTTTTTCACTGACTCTTTTGCTAGTATTTCCCTTTTTTATTTTGTAGGCGGTGTTTTTAAACAACAAAGTGATTTTTGTGGGGACCCTTTTTTAAAGATGAATTCATCCTTTCTTTGGCCACCGATTTTTCAGAATCATGAAGAATTTGTCCTATACAACAACCCTAACCCCTTTTTTGGTCAATTTCTGCTTGCTGGTGGTATCATAAAAGCAGTGTTTTTTATCCTTAAACTTCCTTTGGAGTTTGGCACTTTTACACCCTCAGCAGTAGCACTCAAGCTCTCTTTTTGTGGTTATTTTGTAAACCAGTGATTTTTCTTGAGGAGCTCAAGAATCCTTCACACTGATACTCTTTTCATATTTTTCAACTTTAGAGGGCTGCTTTCAAATGCCCTCTGAAAACCTTTTGTCTCTTTGATAGAGTTTTATGACCTTTTGTTGCAATGAAATAATGTTGTCTTTAACAAACTCCTGAAAATATTCTCTGATATCATCTTCTACTCTCTGCTTGTAGTCAACCAAGGAGACTTTTCATTCTAAATTTTTTGAACTGAATCTTTGGTTGGTGCACAGTTGTGTTTATGTGCTACTATCTTCAAAACCTTGTGTTGGGATTTTTGATGGGCAACATTTCACAACAATTTATCATGAGATCATGATTCTCTTTGTGAACTTAAGTTTTTTGTATCTCTTTACTTGCTATGGATGCCCTTATGAGTTTTACGCCTCTTACTTTGCATATGTTCAGCTGATCACTATAATAGAGCATTCCTGCAGAAATATTTTATCACAAGTAAACTATCTTTTGCAGGCTTAATGCTTGATCACGGAGATACCTTTGGAGGCTTTGGATGTCTTTGGACTATGATAAGTTTCACCCTTGCTTTCACTTGACTTCACCTTTGAATATCTATATAAATAGTGAATTTAGAACCATGACAATGCATAACCTAGGAGACTCTATATGACTTATTGGGATGTCCTTTGGAATAGGTCTTTAATTGAAAAGCTTGAATCAGGGTTTGGAGGTGAAGATAGGGTTTTGACACACTTTTATGCACTTCCATCCTAGACAAATTAAAAAATTTTGATTTACCTAAAGATCTTAGAAAGGGAGTTTAAAATCACCATTTCTTGAGGCACTTGGTGAGTGTAGGAAAAATTTAGGGTTACTTGGCAAACCAAGGTGTGAAAATAGAGGTCTTAGGAAAACAGAGATAGAGTGTTATAGGTAGAGGTGGCAAGCATAGTGAGAGTGAGGGACATCAATCTATGATTTGGTCTTCTAGGAGTGATAGGATGACCATGCCTTGACAGAGTAGCAAGATAGTGAAAAAATTGTCCTAAGGATAATGAAGGCAGTGAGATTTATAGAACTCACAATATTTCTATCAGTTTTTTTTCTAGAAATCTTGGACAAGCATTCAGTCATTTAAATAGGTAAAAATTAATGATGACTAACAACCCAAACAGATCTATTAATTCGTAATTCGCACCAATATTAATTCATCGTATCTATTGACTCATAATGTCCTTCTATTTATAACGATCTAGCCTAATATTTCTTGTGGTCTGCAAATCGTGGTTTGCAGACTCTAGGTCTACCCTTTTACCCATTACAATGCTGTAATGTTCCTTTTTCGGGAATTTCTGCAATATGGTCCCTGAGGACATTGTAAAAATAAGATGAAAGGGGGGATGGGGTTCCCTTGTTAACTCATTAAACACTTCTCTTCTAGAATTTAAGCCCAAAGAAATGATCCTAGATGGGCTATTCAGATCTCCCCAAACTAGATCCCTTAAAGAATGCTCAAAGAGAGAGCTTACAGCAATATATGAACGCAATCACTAATATCTGAAAATATGAATGCAACATAAGATGAAATATATTATAGCCACAATATATATTAATATATCAGCAACAATATATAGAAATATCATGAGGAATAAACCCCTCATGCAATGGGAATCAACCTCCAAATATTAACACATGAAATACAAGAGATGCAGCAACTGCATAAAATTTCAGAAGCAGTGACTGCGTTGTCTCTTGGAGTGTAGCTACTGCTATATATTTTCATACATGAAATATAACTGAAATATACAAAGAAATGCCTGAGAATAGAAGAATGGGCTCCAATACAAGATTTCTATCCAATCTAGGAGAGATTGCTAGAAATGCCGAAAAGTATACAATGTGAAAAATAACTTGTCACTACAACTGAATCAAAATGAGAGTGAGGCTATGGCAGATATGAAAAAATCATGCCCTCCTCTGATAATGTATCCAAGCAAAATTTTGATCCCTCTACTCAGAAACTTTCCTCCTGATGAGCTTAAATAACCCTCCCAGCAACTGCCTACATAAATAACGCAGTTTCTACCCTAGACTGTGTTGTGAGAGATGGTGAATGATTGGCCTGGTGCCAAAGATCTGAAATTATTCTCGGGAGTCTCCTCTGCTGCTCCTCCAAATAATATGCAAGAACTCCACCAAAGAACAAGCCAAGAATGACTCTGAGAGTTCCTCTATTGTTGCTCCCAGCAACACAACATTTTTTTCCCAACAGAATAATGCTATAGTTGAAGAGGTAATCTTGGCCAAATGCCAGAATGATGAAATGAAGCTCAAACCCTCTCCTTCCTTAAGGATGAGCAAGGGATTCCCAACTAGGAACACCCTTGGGTTCAAGAACACTACAACCCTGCTAAACAGCCCGGGGATGCAAGTCTTTGCAGACCCTACGAAAATAATAAGCTAATGCATAATGAAAATGGGATACCATCTCCTCCTTATAAAGAAAATGAACTCTTCTCACCATGGGTCTCATTCACACTTGCCTCTAGCTCATGCAAGTGGAGCCTCCACTAAAACTGCATTGTCCAAGAAGGTTCAATGTATCTAGACAATTTTAGTTGACTTGGTCAAAATGACTAGATCAAGCATGATCCAATCCTATTCACACCATGTGGTGCTCAATTCAGCTACTTTATTATTCCTCCTTTCACACAAGGAGTGTTATTTCTCCATTAAAATGGGTTAAGGGGTCTCCTTACCCATTTTATTTACAAAATGAAAATATGCAAACTATAATGTTCCTTTTAGCTTGAGGCTAAAAATTGGGAACATTACAATCCTTCCCTCCCACATGTTTCTTGTCCTCAAGCAACCGCATAGAGAGAAAAGAATTTATTCCCATTCTTCTCTTGTGGCCTCCTCATCAACAATCTCCACCACTGCTTAACATATCCTGCAACAAATCTGTCCTCCAATGCTTCCTCCCAAGTATGCAAACCGGAATGGTGCACATCATGGAAAAATAGAAGGTGTAGATGGAAACCTTATTGTTGTGCTATGGCCTCCTCAAGGTAGGAGTGATGACATGCATGGGAAAATTTTGTCCCCAATGATGATCCTCTCATCCATGCTATCATCCAAATAGAAATCTCAACCCCTGGTATATGCAATGTGTTGGGGTTGAATGGAGAGTTGGGATTTTGATTCCCAAGATGTTTCTCCCTCCATTTGAGGTACATATGGGGCTTCTTTTGTCCTTGGGCTGAAATGGTATGGCCTCCAAGAATAGCCCAAGCTTCCCCATCAAGAAAATCAGCCATGAAGTGCCCCCTCTAGTTCTCCAAGTGGTTTTTCCCACAAGAAGAGAAAAGTAGCAATGTGGAAATCTTGGTTTTCCCATGGTGTCTCCTGCAATATAAAGCATGTACAATGGGGAGAATCATGCTCCCAATGGGTTGTCCCAAAATATACAACACTCTCACAATAGTGCTCCTTGTGAATGTATAAACATCAGCAATACAAGGAGGCAACATGCAATGAAAACAAGTTGTCATAAGACAAATAGAGAGCTCCACTCATGGGACCAACGCAGTGCACCTCTTACCTGCATCAAAACTAAAAAAAAAAAGTGCTTTTCCAGCCACTTTTTTGCTACCACAAACATCTCATAAGGTGAAAACATGAAATTACAAATTGGTGCCAATGGTGCACACCAAGAAGCATGTGGCTTTCCCCACAAACCATCATGAAAATAGCCATTCCCATTGCTGCAATGGGCCACAAGTACATCATAATAAGGAGCATAAGGAGATGTGATCATCCTTACCTCATCAAGCTGCTCACATAAAGTCAAGGAAGGTAAATCAAAATGAGAGTATATACCTCCTCTACCATGTACTCCGGTCCTTGAGCTGAAATGGCTCATCTGAATGCTCTCCCTTACCTCCAATGAGTAGGGAAATGGTTGTTCCAACCTCTCCAAAATAATCTGGGCTATGCATCTGTCCATATGCTGATATAGATCATGTTGAATGCCCTCCCAAGTGAACTCCTCTAGCAAAGCAAAGTATGCATCCAAATGCATAGCTAGGAAGTCCTCATGTGCTACATGCAGTAATTTCTCCTCGAGACTAGAAGTCCTAGTCAAGAAGATCCTACCATAATGAAAGATGACCATATCATCCACTATGTAACAGTCATCTCTCTCCAGGTCATCCAAGATCATGCATGCACCTAGATCCTGGGAGTACTCTACCAAGAGTTGAGACCTACAACCCGGATCTATCCTCCTCAGAGACAGTGCTGGTAATCTGCAATGTGATGCTCCCCTCATGCTGTTGTCTACTACTTTGACATCCCCCATGCCAAATTCATCCTCCAAAATTTTTTTATGCCCATCATGCAGCTACTCATGCTCAAATAGTGATGGTGTCTTTTGGAATTTGGCCTCCCATGAGAGGTTGTCATCCCCAAAGAATCTCCCAAGTTGGGTCAAAGTAAGCATGAGTGGCCTCCATCCACTCCCATGTGTGAAGGAGTCCTTCCTCAAAGGAATTATCCTCTTCCTCTCCAAATCTATTGATAATTCATCCTGCATCATGAAGATGCCATCCTCCATCCCTGTAGCAAACTCTGTCAGCGCAGTATAACTAATGAGAGTGGGTGATACTGAAAATGAGAGAGTGTCTCCCTCCTCCTTGGGTTTATCCCAAAATTTCTGTGTTGTGTTGGACTCCTCCAATTTCTTCACCTCTCCAGAATCCAAGAGTGGTGAACTAAATGACAAGATGCCCCTCATCAATGCTAGATCAGGTGGTCTTCCAGGTGGAATGCCTCCATATAGTGAGACATCAATATGAGAAGTGGATTGTATGTATAAGAGGATTGATTTGTCCCTCTCTCCACTGTGTTGTACAGTCTCCTTCTCTTGTGCAAAGACTCTCCAGAATAGATAAGGGTGTATCAACCCTTAGTGTTGATCCTTCTCTTCCTCCTCCATCTCACAATCCCCAATAGCTGCTACATATGACTCCAGAATTGTGTTATGGTTCCCACGTGTTAAAATACTTGTAACTCCTTGTAAAGATACAAGGGATCCTTTATTAGAAGCAATGGCTCCCTTTCACCTCCTTGTGGTGATGGATCTCCTCCCAATAGGACAGCGTTGTTAGATCTCTTATGGTCATCCTCCCCATAAATAAGTGATATTACCTCATCATCAAGGAGAGACCCTAGCTCTTGGTCATCTCTTGAAGGAAGTACCCCCATGACTTCAAAAATGGCAGAGGGCCCTTCACACAATGTGGATCTTATCCTTAGCAAGCCATCATACATGTTTTCATCCCCTTCAGAAATATGGAATGGAGTTTGTTTCATGGTTTCCTCTAATGCATGCAAAGTGTTTGATGTTTTGATACATAGATATTCACAGTGATTTCCATCAAATTTTCTCACCAACCCTTTAGTGAATCCATCATATGATTCTACGTTTTCATGATAACATGGAATAGAATTTTCAGACCACAAACCATAAGCCATACCTTTGAGTTGCAGCGCTGCTCCTCCAATGGCCTCATCTTCTTCCTCCATCCTTCCGGCAGTGCAAGTGGGAAATGAAATACGCTGTGGATCTGCATGTGTGGCTGAATTCTCACACCCAACGTGGTCACAACTAGGGCTTGCTTCATCTACAAACCCTCTCAGAAAATCTTTCCAATTTTCCCTTTCTATCTCCTCAAGATATTCAATGATACCCTCCAGGCTCTGGAAAAGAAGAAGGGAAAACTCCTCTTCCATCATTCCTCTTTCTTGTTTTCTCTATACATATCCTCTTATAAGTGAGGAGATTCTCCTTCTAATGGCATATTATCTTGGGCTGCACAAGCTGAGCCAAGATTGATGTTCCGATTCCACTGTAATGTTCCTTTTTCGGGAATTTCTGCAATATGGTCCCTGAGGACGCTGTATAAGAGAGGCAGTGTAAAAATAAGTTGAAATGGGGTATGGCGTTCCCTTTTTAACTCATTTAAAACTTCTCTTCTAGAATTTGAGCCCAGAGAAATGATCCTATATGGGTTATTCAGATCTCCCCAAACTAGATCTCTTAAAGAATGCTCAAAGAGAGAGCTTACAGCAATATATGAACACAATCACTAAACTCTGCAAATCTGAATGCAACATAAGATGAGATATATTACAGCCATCATGTATATTAATATATCAGAAACAATATACAGAAATATCATGAGGACTAAACCCCTCGTGCAATCGAAATCAACCTCCAAAGAGTAACACATGAAATACAAGAGATGCAGCAACTGCATAAAATGTCGGAAGTAGTGACTGCGTGGTCTCTAGGAGTGTAGTTGCTACTATAGATGTTCATACATGAAATATGACTGAAATATACAAATAAATGCCCGAGAATAGAAGAATGGGCTCCAATACAAGATTTATAGCCAATCTAGGAGAGATTGCTAGAAATGCCGGAAAGTGTACAATGTGACAAATAAATTGTCACTGCAACTGAATCAAAATGAGAATGAGGCTATGGCAGATCTGAAATAATCATCCCCTCATTTGATAATGTATCCAAGCAAAGGTTGATCTGAAAAATTCCTGATGAGCTCAAATAACCCTCCCAGCAACTGCCTACATAAATAACGTTGTTTCTTCCCTAGACTGCGCTGTGAGAGATGGTGAATGATTGGCCTAGTGCCAAAGATCTAAAATGATGCCTGGGAGTCTCCTCTACTTCTCCTCCAAAGAATATTCAAGAACTCCACCGAATAACAAGCCAAGAATGACTCTGAGAGTTCCTCTGTTGCTGCTCCCAGCAACACGACATTTTCTGCCCAACAGAATAACACTATAGCTAAAGAGGTAAGCTTGGCCAAATGCCAGAATGAGGAAATCAAGCTCAAACCCTCTCCTTCCTTGAGGATGAGGAAGGGATTCTCGACCGGGAACACCCTTGGGTTCAAGAAAACTACAACCCTGCTAAACAGCCCGGGGATGCAAGTCTTTGCAGACCCTACGAAAATAATAAGCTAATGCATAATGAAAACGGGCTGCCATCTCCTCCTTATAAAGAAAATGAACTCTTCTCACCATGGGTCCCATTCACACTTGCCTCTAGCTCATGCAAGTGGAGCCTCCACTAAAACTGCGTTGTCCAAGAAGGTTCAATGTATCTAGACAGTTTTAGTTTACTTGGTCAAAATGACTAGATCAAGCATGATCCAATCCTGTTCACACCATGTGGTGCTCAATTCAGCTGCTTTACTATTCCTCCTTTCACACAAGGAGTGTTATTTCTCCATCAAAAGAGGTTAAGGGGTCTCCTTACCTATTTTATTCACAAAATGAAAATATGCAAACTATAATGTTCCTTTTAGCTTGAGGCTAAAAATTGGGAGCATTAAAAATGATTTCGGGGCTTTGACCCACCCAAAAACCCCTGCGCTAGACTAAAATATGCCAAAAATATACAAAAATACACAAAACTATCCCAGTTTGTAACCTTTGGAGGACCCTGTTCCAACAGTCCCCCAACATAATCTTGTGACTCGTCTCGAGTCACTATGGTGGTGGGGTCTCTACCTACACCTGTATGGCTACTTCGGCCATAGAGTCATTTGAACCAATACGGTTTGAGCTGGCTACCATTGACGTAGCCTGGTACCATATCACCACGTAGGGTAGCTAGCCAAACCGCTCCACCATTCGTGATCTCCCTAACTGTGTAGGGACCAAGCCAATGCAGCCGAAACTTCCCAAGATGCTTTGCAAACTGGCTATTGTATAAGAGGACCAATTCTCCCTTCGTGAATTTCTTCTGGCGAATATGCCAATCATGCCAAGCTTTATCGCGGGCCTTCTGGACTTGCTGATGGAAATTTGCAAGAAACTGATCTTCCTCCAAAGCCATAAGTTGCGCTAATCACTCCTCCATGATGTCAGGTCCTTCCATGTTCGTAAATGTTGTGATACGCAGAATAGGAACAAAATACTCCATGGGCATAACGATTTCTTTACCATAAACCATCCTGAATGGGGCTTTTCCTATTAGCTTCTTATAGGTTGTTTGATAGGCCCAGAGGACCAATGGGATTCGCACATCCCAATCGTTGCAATCAACATTGCATACCTTTGTTAGTTCTTGCTCCAAGATTTTATTAAAAGCTTCAACCACATCATTGGCCTGTGGGTGATATGGTGTGCTTTTCACATGATGGATCTGGAACTCCTAGGTCAAAGCTTGGATTGTTTCATTAACATAGTACATACCTTTGTCGCTCATGAGGATCTTCGGACATCCAAATCTGGTTAGGATTTGTTCAAAGATGAAATGTGCAGCGGTATCCGCAGTACAATCCTTTATTTCTTGTGCTTTCTCCCACTTGGTTACATAATCAGTGGTAGTAATAATGTAGCGCGCACCCATCTTCTTCCTTGGTGGGTTGATAGGCCCGATGAAATCGATAGCCCACTTATCAAATTCTTGTAGATCCATTTGTGGTTGAAGGGGAATTTCATCTTTGCGGGATGACCTCCCTATTCGTTGGCATGTATCGCAGGCTTTACAATAGTCATGGGCATCATTATGCAGGTTTGGCCACCATAACCCAGCTCTCAAGATATTTTGCGTTGTTGCTTTCCCTGCGTACTGACCTCCTGCTACTCTTTCATGAGCCTCTGCCAAGATAGCGTGCCTTTCATGCTCTAAAACATATCGTCGTAATACTTCATCTGCTCCCATATTATATAAATGACCTGTGATGATGGTAAAATCTGCTGCCCGGGTGACTAACTCTTTCTTTTGTTGTACAGAGTACTCTGGAGTTGTCATCCCAGTAGTCAAGAACCGAAGGATATTAGCGAGGTGTGCATCTACTACCTTAATAGAAAATAGTTGCGCATCAGGAAATCTGGCCTCCAGGTCATTTGGCTCCTCACCTCTCTCTATTTGGGACAAGTGATCCGGCCCAGCATTCAACTTTCCTGGCTTAACGATGATTTCAAAGTCATACTCCTAAAATAGCAGTAGCCATCGGCATATTTTCCCCCCAACACAGGCTTATTTACCAGGTACTTTAACACTGAATGGTCTGTGAACATTTTGAAGTGTCCTCCTAACAAGTAATGCCGATATTTCTGCAAAGCATAGACCATGGCCAATCCCTCCTGCTCTGTGGTGGAGTAGTTGTGTTCCGCACCAGAGAGTTTCCTACTTGCAAAGGCAACTGGATGGTCAATATCTCCTTCTCCCAGTTGTGTAAGGATAGCCCTGAGAGAAATGGCTAACGCATTGATGTGAACATGAAATACCTTCTCCCAATCAGGAAAGATGAGAATAGGTGCCGATACCATCTTTTGTTTAAGTAACTCGAAGCTCTTTTGACATTCATCATTCCAAAAGAACGAAACATCCTTCTTGAGTAATTTTTCCATAGGGGCAGTAATAAGTGCATAGACTTGAATGAATTTCTTATAGTAGCCCGTGTGTCCAAGGATCGAGCACAGTTGTTTCTCCGTGGTTGGTACTGGTAATTTTATGATAACTGCGATATTTGCAGGATCTACCATCAGTCCTTGCCGACAAACTATGTGGCCGAGCAAGATTCCGAAGGGTACGCAGAAGATACACTTCTTGATATTTAGGGAAATCTGGTGTTTCCGGCATGCATCCAACATCATGCGCAGGTTTGATACGTGTGCCTTTACCAAGCCGAATGTAGTCCAATCATCGAAATACACCTCGAGGAACTTGTGGATGAATTCTTTGAACACTGCGACGACAACCCACGAGAAGATAGCAAGGGAATTTTTGAGTCCAAACAACATGACAGTATAATGAAAATATCCCCACTCAGTGGCGAACATGGTTTTTTTGCGGTCCTTAGATGTGATTTTGATCTGATGGTATCCTAAGAACCCATCCATGAAGGAGTATGCTTCCTATCCTCCCATGTTGTCTAGGATTTCGTCTAAGAATGGTGTTGGGAATGGATCATGAATGCAGGCATCGTTCAACTTGTGCAGGTCCACATAGATCTGAATCTCCCCCTTAGTTTTTTTTCTCCTGAACCACCATTGGAATAACCCAGTTTAACTATTCAACAGGTTTAATGATACCCACAATAAGAATTTTATCGAGTTCCACCTAGACCTTATGCTTATACTTGGGGTTCAACCTGTAAGGTCGCTACTTTATGGATCGTGCATCAGGTTTGAGAGTGATATGCATGACCCCTAAGTCCCCCATGATCCCCTTTAGCTCTAAAAAATTTGTCGGGAACAAGTCCTGGTATTCTGTAAGTAATTCAACCACTTTTCCCACTATATCCTCATCCCAGTAGTCCCAAATCTTAGCCAACTTAGGGTGCTCTTTCATCCCAATGTTTACTTCCCGCAACTTGAGAGGCTTAGTGACATCTACTTCTTTCAATGGAGGTCCTTCAACGGCACACTCCCCTTCCGAATCCTGGATAGAGACAAACTACGGATCATCTTCACCTTCCTCCCTTGCCAAGCTGCAACAGTTGACAATATCCTGCATCTGTGTTTCCCATGTCGGTGCCCCAAATACTGCAGAAGAGCCGGATTTGCCAAAAAAAATGTATCTATGTCCTGCAAAGCTTCGTCGAGTGCCTCAGAACCCCCTATCAGTCTGAATGTTCCTATGAAGTCACTCTTATGAGTTTCCCAATGGCGGGTGCATTGATGTAGCTCTGCATCCAAGTACCATGCAATAGGGATTGGACCCAACACATGAGTGAATAAGTGAACCCACACTTTTTGTAGTTTGGTCACCCCACATCTCCATCCATGCAACCACATGTTCACGTAGATCCCCTAGGACAAGGAACATCTTGACCCGCACCTTTTTCGGAGTTCAAATAGCAGGAACATTATGTCCCAACAATCCTCCCACTCTCGGAATGCTCCCTTATGCGTATCTCACCATCGTGTAGGGGTTGCACACATAGCTAGGTTAAGGGCCCATAAACTTCATTCTCTAGGAACCTCAGCTTCCAATGCTCATAAAAAGCCCCTAACGTTACCAGAACCATCAAAATAGGGTAGATCTCTTATGAGGAAATGCAGTGGAAGTCCTTTGTGACTCGAAGACATCGCAGCGTAGAGACATCATGTAACTAGTTTTTCCAATTCTCTATCTCCCCATCAAAGTTGGAGAAACATTCACTATACTTTTCCCAGCAAAGTACTCCATCTGCTATGGGGTTGACCCAACCTTAATCCCGTGCAGTGAACTTATAGATGTGATCCATATCCTCTTCGTCGCACACTGGCTCTGTGTATCGTTTGCCTTTTGCAGGATCTAATGGTACTATTACCGTTTTACCGTTATTTTCAAATACCATGCTTCTCTTCTTTAGGTTAATGATGCCTCCCATATCGATGGCCCAATCCAAACCTAGGAGTGCAGGGTAGGGGTCTGCATCTTCTACAATCTGAATTACTTCAAAATAAGCCCGAACCTTGACCCCTGTGATATCCACCATGATCTTCGATAGTCTTCCCAAGGGTATGATCTTCTGTTGATTGGCCATATGCAACTGGATAGTGGAACATTCCAACTTAGGTTCCCCCATTCATTTCCAAGTCTATTTAGGTAATACATTCGCATCTGACCCTAGTTCCAAAATAACCCGATCCATCTTGTAATCATCGATCTGCATAGTCAACCGCATCTCCCTACCAGTGCGTTTATTATATCTATATATTTTGTGTATGTCCTTGATTTCTGGAGGGAGGCTAGGTCATGTTACGTAGCTATCTATTAATGCCTAAAGATTTTCCACAGCCTTTGGGTTGCGCAGTAGCTTCATACATCCCTGTAAACAGGGTTTGACCTCCTCATTTACGTTGAGGTCTACTGACGGCTGCGAAGTAGGCGCCTTTACCTCAGCAAAGTCTTTGCGAGCTACGGCCAATGTTTCTTTTTCAAATTTTAGATCCAAACCTTCCTGCTTGATAACTGCTTGTCGGATCAGAGGTTCAATCACAGTCTTCTCCCTAGGGCCCCCAGTGGCCATCACACTGCTTGTTATGATGTTCACACTTGGATCTTTGTCTCGCAGTTCAACCTTAACCCTCTGCACATTCTACGTAGGTAGCGGATACTTCTCCTACATCTTTTCTATAAATATTGGATAGTCTTAAATCGCATGGTCCAGCTGTCTACAATACCAGCAGGACTGCCTTGTAGGGTTTGGACAGTCCCTAGCAAAGTGTCCTATTTCTCCATAGTTATAACATATTAGTTGCCCTCGTCCCTAACCTGCGTTTCCACCTCTTTCGCCTCCCCTGCCCCTGGCTAGGGAACCACCTATGCTCGAGAAGGATATTGGCGAGGATGGATCCGACTGTACCCTATAGAGGTTCCCTCGATTGATAATCAAATCATACGTCTGGAAATTCTATTCATCATGTCCTACCGACCTGTAGAACCTGCACCATTCCTGCTCTACTTCTGGGACATACGTAGCAAGGTGGGGACAATGGTTTGTGTCATGTAGCCCCACAACGCGACAATCATCACACCATAGCGCTGGTCCACTTGATCCTGCAACTTCTCTAGGGTGCAATAGACTAGGTCCCCTGACCTGCATATAGTCTGCTAATAGCAGCCAATTATCCTTGGTGTGACCATTCATCCTACATCGTATGAACTATCTTTCAGGGCTAGCCTTTGATCCTCGCTCCTTTCGCAGATTCTGGATCTCCATGTGCATCACCTCTAGTTTTCCTTGGATCCGTTGGACGCTCGGCTGAGTATCATCTCTGGGCGCATATCCTAACTTCATAGTGACCTCTAGGGCTTTTTCCTATGATTCTAAAGTTTGGTGACCCACAGGTACACACAAGTGAGGCAGCAGCATAGCAATGAACCATTTTGTGTGCTGTCTATCATCATACTGAAATCCTCCTTCTATGATCGCCTTCTTCAGTCATTGATCGACCTCCCACACAGACTCAGAAGGCCCTTGCTTGAAATCCTTTAGATCAACCACTATTTGAGAGTAGAACTTAGGCTTCTTGAATTGTTGCTTCAAGGCATTCTTAATCTCTTCAATGGTTGTGTTTGCATGTTGGTCGATGTATCCCATGTACCAGTCCAAAGCTCTTCCTTCGAAGGCAAGGGATAGTTGTGCCTTCTTCACCACATCACTAGGTACGTTCTACGCAGTCCATACCGATTATGAAACAAACTAGAACTGATCCATGTCTTCATCTCCCACACCCTTAAAGGTAGGCAACTTCATGTGCGTAGCCATGTCATCTTCTGGTGGTGGAGGAGGTGTAGGTTAATTGCTACCCCTATGCTGGTTTGAAAGTGGTGTGGCTAGATGACTCTGTGAAGCTGCTTCTCTTACCGGACTATAGATAGATCTATCTCCTTCTTGGTTGGTCTGATAGTACTTTCCACTTCGTTTCGTACTCCCATCTAGATCAGAGGTCATTCATTCGGTGCGGCTACACAGAATACACTTTTCGCATATTAATATCTTAATCAACAATGGTAAGGTCTTTAGAAACTTACCCTAGAATCCCTTGAAGAATCTTCGCTCTGCTTCAGAGTAGGAGACGAACTGATCAATGGAAAATTCTGTCACGAACCCTCCTAGCACACTGTCCACCTAGTGGTCCACCGTGCGAGTGATGGTGTTATCAATCTTCTCTAACTGTTGTATCAATTCTGGGGTCCACTGTGTGACTTGCTCATCCTTCCAACACTTCTAAAATCCAACCAACCTCGTGAGCCACTCCTGGAGCTCAATTGCATTTTTTACAAAGAATATCTCGTAGATCTCCATGAAAATATACTTATTCTTCCACTCTTCGGTGGTCAACCTCTTACTGCGGTTTTCTTTTACTGCGAATTCCTGAACTTGTTGTTAAAACCATTCATAAATTTCTTTTATTTTAGGTTTCCAATAAAACCTTAGCATTACTCGATCCCTCTCTCAAAATGCTCCCGGTCCTAGAAATGGAACCATTTTTTGTCTCAAGGGGTCTTGACCTAGCTTCGAAGGTTAAGGTTTGCCAAAAAACCCCTATACTACTGGCCCTTTCAGCAGTGACCTACTTGCGCAGGCCAAAGTCTCACCCGAAGCAGTATGGGAGGGTGCTAGAACCAGGTTTCCGCACCCTAGAAGAGGGTATGTAGGTCAAGTAGAGCTGCGTTCAACCTCACAATTACCAGATTGTATATCGCAAAACCCAGATCTATAGATCCCTTTGCATCCACGTGCACAATACCAATTATAATTACAGTAAACAATAGATCATAAATTCACAGAACAATAATGCAACAATCACATATATTCTTCCATAAAGTATAACAGACAGATCCAAATCATATTTCAACACAGCATAACAAAATAACATAGTTACTTTCATAGCTTAACATAACATAGCAGATATCATAGATTCGCATTAACAGATTCAGATATTCCAACAACCTTCCACTTTCATTAATCCTTCAGATCCTTTTACAATACCCGAAACCCAACCTATGCACACATCAGTAGGGTCCGCACATAGCAAGACTAAGGATCTCCACGCACATAACCGGTAATAACCCAAACAGATTTATTAATTTGTAATT
Source organism: Pinus albicaulis (assembly GCA_034641835.2). Lineage (NCBI taxonomy): Eukaryota > Viridiplantae > Streptophyta > Pinopsida > Pinales > Pinaceae > Pinus > Pinus albicaulis. The sequence goes on along the minus strand of CM076580.1, from coordinate 1,707,847,435 downwards.
CGCACCAATCTTAATTCATCGTCTCTATTGACTCAAAATTTCCTTCTATTTATAACGATCTAGCCTAATCTTTCCTGTGGTCCGCAAACCATGGTTTGTGGACTCTAGGTCTACCCTTTGACCCATTTCAATGCTTTCGGGGCTTTGACCCACCTCAAAACCCTTGCACTAGACTAAAATATGCCAAAAATATACAAAAATACTCAAAACTATCCCAATTCGCAACCTTTGGAGGACCCTGTTCCAACAGGTACAAAGAAACACAATAGAGCTACAAAGGATTTTCTATAGACAGACTGGGATGTGTAGGTAAATTATCCAAGGGTGAAATGTATCCAAGCTAGTAGGTTTTTCATTACATCGTTCCTTTATTTTTCTTCAATTTATTGACCATCATTTCTCCCTTTGTATAAAGAAAGAGCTCTCTGCTAAGTGTTTTCAATTCCAGAATTTAATGAGAAAAGAGCATTAAGATTACTAGTCAAGGGTATTCATAAGAATTTTATAGATAGTATGATGTGTCATGGCCAATAATTATTATTAGAAGTAAGAGGTTTGGACTTCAATGAGAATGAAATTAGTAATGACATAATGGATGCCAAAAATTCTTATTTTCACAAGGGGAAGTGTCAGAGGAATACCAAGAAGACAAACCAAAAGCAAGATGTTTCCCTCAAAAATAGAAATCATTACAATTGAAGAATCACCTGAGAGAAAGAAGAGACCTAAACCTGAATTAGAATTTCCATGGGAAACTAAGATAGGGGGAGAAATCCAAATAGAAGAGTATAAAGAAGAACAATAGGAGTATCAACAAACAGATAATGAAATAGGTCAGCGTACATGAAGAACCACAAGGCAAGGAGGATGAACAAGTTTCTTAGAGGATGAGCAACCGTTCAAGTAGGGAGGTATTATGCGCCTCCAAATTAGACATAAATTAAGGCCCATAGCTTTAATACATTCTTAGGAAGGTTTAGAGGTAATTTCATATTATGTGCCTAATATCATTTTATTTTGTAGAATATTGAGAGAATATGGAGTAAATTATGAATGAGATAATATAGGGAATTTCTCCCTAATTCAAGAGGATACATATTGGATAATAAATGAACAATATATTATGAAATTATTGCAAAAATCCTGTAACTCTAGAAATTGAGAAAATCTAGGAATGTGCTCCCCATCGTTTAATGTAGATTCCTAGTTTTGAGAACCAAATCCACTATTTGAGGTATTTTGGAGGGGAAAACTTCCTCCTTTCAAGGCGAATGCTTCCTCATAACATTGTATAAGTACCAATTCGAGTTGGCCTCTAGGGGCATGTATTTTTTAGTCTTCTTGTGGAGAAAACTTGTTATTTAGCAACTCCACTTTCTTTTCTAGTAGGGATGTATTTGGCTTGAATGAAATCATGAAGGTGTGTGCCTTTTTCAGCTTCTAAAGCTTGTTTTCCTTGATAGGAGAGTTTCCTTGGGCTTTTCCATCCCATGAGCCTCAGATCCCTCTTGTAAAAATTATTTATTTCCTTTGAATGTTTTTTTCACTTGCATCTCTTATTTCTGCATTTACTATTCATGCTTCTTTTGTTGTAGGTTACATTGGTTAAATGATTGAAGTGAGTTTTTTTGCAGGTTATTTATAGATTCAAAATAATTATTCATCCTTACAAAAAATTTGAAAAGTAATATTCATCATTGAGCTACTTGGATTGGTCTACTAGTTCACAAATACGGAATTTCTGGAAATCCCTTGTAGCAAAATAGTAGTAATTTTCTGCTATTTTTAAGAATAAATTAATGAGATTAATATGAGTTGATTCCAATTTTATTGGGTCATAAAAATTTAAATTTAATAAAAAAATCCACCCCATTTCATTTTCACTTTATTAGGTTAGGAATTTGGTAGGTTAACTAGCTCACTAGTTCTTGAATTTTCATTTTTTAGAGTAGTACCTTTCTTCTATTTTTTAGCACATGTTAACATGGGTATTTTGGAGTGATTCCACTTGTAATGGAGTCCTAAGACATCCTAATTAATAAATAAAAATTTCCCATCCCATTTTCATATGATTTAATTGGGCATTCGACAAGTTATCTCACTCATGTAGCAAAACAGGGCCTCATGTAGCACCTCTCATAGCACTTTTGTAGCACGAGTAAACTTGACCAGATCTGCTCCAAAAGCTTCATTTTTGTCTCTTAGGCTTGAATAATAACCCCTATAATCCAAAAACATGATCAAGTAAGACCAAAACCTCTCAAGCCTTGCCTCTTATCCATTGCAATTCACCTCTGCAGTTATGGTTAGTGGACAGATTCATGACTTGAAGAGCATAATGATGATTTTCATGATTACTTTATGAAGCACCTTATGAAATTTGTTGAAAAATATATATCTTGAATTTAGTGATTGAAAAATTATTTCATTTTGTTTCGTACATCTTAAGCTATGGTTTCCATTTCCAACATTGTGATTTCTATTACATAGACTAGGCTTCCTTTTGATGTACCATTTACGCTCTCCAAATAGGTTAATATTTACATTTCTACAAATAGGATTAACATTTACATTCATGCAAAGTAAAATAGTATTTCCTTTTTTAAAATAGAGTAACATCTTCATTCACTAGAGGAAATTTAAACCTAAAAGTGGCCCCCTAAGGAAAAATAATAAAATAATAGTTAAAATAATAAAATAAAAGTTATCAATTTTGGAGGGAAAACAAGAAAACTACTTTTTTTTAATTGTATTTTCGAATTATCTCCTTATAAGTTTACTCAAATTAAAATTTTAGACACTCATTAGACGTGGAATTAAATTCCACATACAATGAGTACCCATTATGATTACTTTTGAGAGGACCCACATTGATAAAAATTGCAGATACATTAAAAACGTGTTAAAACACACTTTTTTAATATATCTGCAATTTTTATCAAGGCGGGTCTTCTCAAAAGTATGCATAATGGGTACTCGTTGGATGTGGAATTTAATTCAACATCTAATGAGTGTATAAACATGAAATTTGAGTAAAACTATAAGGAGATAAGCCAAAAATACAATTAAAAAAAAGTAGTTTTTCTTCTTTTCCCTCTAAAATATTTACATGTACCTCTTTTTATGATTGGTTTACATATTATGACATGGAAATTACATGAAAATTTCATGGGAAATTTTAGGCTGGAATTTCCTCTAATGTCTGCAACTATTTTAGGTTTTAATTTCATTGCATTCACTTCATTGCATCAGATCAACGAAAGGACACATTGCATGTTGCACATATAGTGTCGACACCTCTTGAGTTTGTACCACAGGGGTGTCACTCAATTAACTATGAAATAGCACATGCGTTCGTGGCATACTAAACAATACCCTTAATTTGACTACATATTGGAAAATACCTCTAAAAATCACTTTATTTAACCCCCCACCAATACTAACCCAATACATTTTCCCAATTTAAAAAGCCCCTACTTTCACTAGATATTGTAGGTATTCATTTTTTCATTAAAATTTTTTATACCCCTTTATATTTATATTCCTAAAATAATGGCATGATGTGTCAGCATGTGCAAACATCGATCGAGTTGAAGGGCCTCCAGATATCGAGCTCACAAATGATAAATTGATTAATGGATATTCGTAGCAGCAAGAGAGCCTGAGTTTTCAAGTGTCATATGTCAAGCGTCGAGCTGGAGAAAGACTGTGCAGGTTTCAACCATATGCCATAGCTCGAGGACTGTGCAGATGTTAGGAATTTTCCACAAGCGCTAAGGATGAAGAGCTGAAGTTGAATGTAGAATCCAAAAAAAATGTTAGAGAACTATGACTAAAACATGAGGAATGCAATCAATCAAGGCTGAGAAAATTGCGACCAAGTTGGATTCATCTGACAAACAAAGGATTGGAGATGCAATTGAGCAGGCAATCCAGTGGTTGGATAATAACCAGCTAACTGAGGCTGATGAATTTGATTACAAACTGAAAGAGATGGAGTCCACTTACAATCCTATCATTGCCAAAATATATTAGGGAAATAGAATTATTGATGGGTCTTGTCAATGGTCTGAAAGCTCTCATAGATGCCAGTGATTGCTTGGTGTTGAACGTGGAAATCTCTCGTTTTTTTTGTGCTCTTGGCCTACTGATTAAATTGGTCATGTTATACTACACACACTTTATGGGCAGACATGAATCAGGGAAAAGTGTTACAAGTGACATCAGAATAAGCTCAGGATGAAATCATCACAAACATTAGAGGAAGGATTGGCTTGAATACCAACGTTTTCCTCTTTATATGCAGTCAATGAAAAAAAATCCCTTGCAACATATCTCAGTAGAAATGTTCATGTCTAAGCGCAGAAAGAATATAGGATTCACACTTATTTGCAAGCATAGAGTCCCTAAGCTATGTGGTTCATTCTTCTTGACGAATACTCCTGTCATTGACATTTGAAACCTAGGTTACATATCTGGTGAAATTTTGACAGGAACAACCTTAATTTTGGAATTTCTAAGTCAAGAGATCCAAATCAGTCTTATTAATCATACTTCTATAAACTAGAATTTGCACCGAGAGGTGAAAAGTAACGTCGGGGAGTGGGGAATGCTCTCCCTCCCCCCTCTCCCTTTCCCCATCTCCATCTCCCTCCCCCTCTCCCTTTGATAGTGATGTTAATGGTCGAAATGCATCAAATAAATGCCCAATGAGTAGGTATGTCAATGGGTGAGTGCAAAGTGTGTTATTAATGTGGTAAAATCATTAAAAATGTGATTAGAGTTAGGTTAAAAAAAAACCCTTTTTTATGTGCAGTCAAACAACTTTTCCAACTAAGATGGTATATTTTTTATGACAACTTATTTAAATATGATCTCTTGTTAAATCACTATCTCGAAATAACCCTATAATTCCATAAAAAGTCAAATTTAAACGTTACCCCTCATCAATAAATTCAACTTCTTTAATTTTATATTATATCATTTAAACTTATCACCATTTAAAAAATAATATATAAATAACAACCAAAAAATAACATATCACAACTTGCAAAACTATTGTTATTTTATTTTAAATATATCTTATATAATACACTACAAGGTTAACACTAATTATTCTCTTTCAAGTAAGAAAAATTATAATAGAATTATTATTTCATTTTATATATCCTATATAATGAATGTTGAACAATAATTAATAGAAGTGTTCTCTTAGAGAAAGAAAGTTATAATAAAATTATGAAATCGTTCTCTTAAAGAAAGTTATAATAGAATTATTATTTCATGGTGTCTAATATTTATTTATTTATTTTTAAATAAATAAATAACTAAGTCGTGAACCCTAGATACACCACACTAAAGTAAGAAAAATCATAATAGAATTATTGTTTCATTTTGTATATCTTATAAAATGAATGTTGAACATTAAAGTAAAAAAAATCATAATAGAATTATTATTTCATTTTATATATTTTATATAATGAATGTTGAACATTAAAGTAAAAAAAATCATAATAAAAATATTATTTCATTTTATATATCTTATATAATGAATGTTGAACTAAAAGAGTTCTTTTAAAGAAAAAAAATTATAATAGAATTATTATTTCATAGTATCTAATAAAATTTTATTAAAAAATAAATAAATAACTAGGTGGTGAACCCTAGTACACCACACTAATAGTAAAAACGTTTTGTTAATAATAATAACGACAATAACGAAATGTATCAAATTATTATATAGTAGAGTGCGTTATTCTAATCATAGGAAAGTACAAATGAGTGGCCCACTTCTCATTAAATCCTACAGAGTGACGAAAAGATTGGTTGAACTTGGATAACAAAATTCTGTGGTTTACTCTCTATTTCTCTTATTGTTAAGGGTGGACTTTTAGTGTGGCCTTCCAAGTTCCCATAGTCTACTTTTGAGGACTTTATTCACTTGAAGAGGTGCGTGAGGGCATTATTTTTGAACTGTGAGCTCCTTAAGTAGCCTGCCTCATATATATATAGTAGGAATATAACTTTCACTGATGGGATAAGGAGAGTGAACGCATGCCCTTGGAATTTGATAAAGAAGTAGATGGAGCAAACACAATTAGTAAATTAAACAGGAATCTGAAAAATGTATTGGAGATCACATGCAAAAGCACGGAGGGTCAGCCATTAATATGCTTTAACAATAACACCAAAGGGAATTTAACTTAATTTTTATTGCCTGCAAATAAACACTTTTTTAATGATAGGATCACTCATTGCAGCCCTTGGCGTGGACCCTTCGCAGGCAGGGTGAGAACAAGGATATCTGATAAGAGGAATCATGATGAGTACATGAATAGAAGCATTTAGGTTGGATATCTAATGAGAAGAATCAACTTTGAACCCTGGTTTTACTGGTTCAAAATAAATAATTAAAACATAAAAAAATAGGAAAACAAGTAATCAATGGCAATTGAAATTAATAAAAATGTTGGATGGTGTGATCCAGTTCACCTACAAACAAGTTGTGATTGAGAATCGAGATATAAGAGAAATTGGGTTTCTCAATAAATAATTCCAGTGAAAATCTGTGTGTGTTATCTAAAATGTCAGTGTAACATACATAGGATAACTAGTAATAACATCAAAAGCTGTATTAGTTGCAGGACACACACAATATCATACCCACTCCAGAAAAGCTTGACACTATACAGCCCGCTGCCATTTTTTTATGTTTTTGGGCAGGGAAATGAATCTTAATGGCTTTAACTGCTTACAAAGCATAAACTTACCATCAAGATAACATCTAAATTTTTAACTGATTCTGTTCACAATTTTTCCACTCTTGCAACACCTTGATGATACCCTTTTTGGCCAGTTTCTAAACCGACATAGTCTGAGCATCTGCAATTGATCACTTTCATAGTTTGACACATTCTGTGGCTAATGACTTGTAGTTCCTGTGTCCTTGGACATCGAAGGAGATTGAGATAGCGAATCGAAGGATTCATTCATAGGAGATTGTTCTCCTCTTATTTCTTCAATCATCTTCACAACATGACTCGTCTTCAAGTGTTGCTCAGGGGACACTGACACACAGACCATTGAGATTTGAAGCATGCCCACCATTTCCTCATCAATGTTCTTGTACCTCATGAGCTCTAGATCAAATACCTCGACTGTCCATTCTTCCCTCACAATAGACTGTACCCACTTGGGAAGATCTATGCTTTCATCCGGTGCATGTAGCTGAACATGGGCTTTCCCAGTAAGAATCTTTAGGAGTAGCACTCCAAAACTATATACATCTGCTTTCTGAGATATCTTTCTTGTCTCGACCTGTTCTAGAGCCCTGTATCCATCCTGCAGCTCTTGATGCAGCAGATGCAGGACTAATAAGCACAACAAGACCAAAGTTTGAGATACAAGCATTTCCACTCTTATCTAACAAAACATTGGAAGACTTGATATTCCCATGGGCCAGCTTGGGAGATTTACACGAGTGGTGAATGAAGGTCAAACCATGGGCTGCACCCAATGCTATCTTCATTCTAGTTGTCCAGTCAAGAGGAGTTCTCCCAGGACCACGATTGCCTGCCAGATCACAACAGAGAAATGAATTTAAAATTGGTAAATGAGGATCAATTTCCAGGCACAGTTCTATGATTCAAACTTACATCGGAGTTGCATTTGATGGCTTGATATAGGATCAAATATAAAAAGACACAACTAAACATGTGATAACATTCAATAATCAAAATGGCATCATATCCATTTTCCAGTCAAATAAGAACAAACAATCATCTTCATGAAATATTTTAAATTATGAAAACCAACTTCCATTTTTTTTATACCGAGAACATATAATAATCAATAAGGCAACGGGGGAATACAACTAAAAAGGAAAAAAGAAACGCGATGAACATACCATGCAGAAGGGAGTATAGACTTCCATTTGCCATATAATCATAAACAAGTAAATTCTCATCGTAACTTCTCACCTTTTGCATAGTAATAAGCCTTTAAGCTCACTAGATTCAAATGCCACAGCCTTCCTAAGAGTTCCATATGCTGTTCGAAATCTCTTCTCCCTGGACTATGCACATCCTTCAACCTCTTCACAGCAACAACATTAGCATCTTCCAACACAACTTTATATGCAGTTCCAAAGCTACCCTTCCCAAGCATTTTAGCGGAAGCACGGAGAAGATCCTCCAACTCAAATTGTCGATTTCCCTCAAAGAAAACCAGTTTATCCCTCTTTGTGGCACTTGATTGCTGGGGATATGGGCTTGAAGAATAAAAAATCTTCTATGTTTCTAATCTCTTTCCATGCTTCTCATCCATCATTTTCCAAGAGTAATTTCTCCAGTAATAACAAAGTAAAACACAGGCAATTAGCAATAACACTGCAAATTCTCCAACCACAATGGCAATAACAACACCCCTGCTTAATGTTTTATGCTTTTCTTTGTACTCTGTTCCATCTCAGGCTTTGAACTTGGAGTTGAGGGCACAATACTTGGATGTTGCGTCACAGGGCTAGAATTCACAATGCCTCCTGGAGTGGTAGGATTACTGATTATGCTCTTACAACTTGGCAAGGGATTGCCACAAAGAAATAAATTCCTTTCAAATGTCGAATCAGGAAACTTGGACAAAGATCCAGGGATGGCCCCTATGAGCTGATTACCAGAAACATTAAAGTCTTGAAGACTGGTCATGTTCAAGGCTATGATAGTACCAGAAAATAGATTGTTTTCTAGTCTCAAAGTGAGCAAATGGCTAAGCAAATTCAAAGAAAATGGTATCTCGCCAGTTAAATTATTGTTTGAAACATCCAATCTCCAAAACCGATCTAACAGTGAAACAGATGAAGGCAGTGTACCACATAATTGGTTGTACGAGAGAAACAATAATTTAATGCTTCTCCACTTTGATAAGTTGGGTAGGGTGCCATTTAACAAATTCCCCTGGAGGCTTAAGATGCAAAACTAGTCTAAATCAATTAAGGAGTCTATGGGACTAGTGAGGTCAAGACTCTACATCACAAGCCGAATAACCATATTGTTTAGACAGATGACACCAATCCATCATTTTCCTGTGCATGGTTCCCTGGTTTTCCAAGAGCTAAGTTTGTTGTTTGAATCAGCTGAAGCATTGAATTCCATCAATGTATCATAGTCACTTTTTTACTATGCTTGAGAAGCTCCAGGGAAGGAAAATGATATTAATAATAATATTATACCCGAAACTAAATGGGGAGTAGCACATTTGTTGATCTCCATTGTTTATCCTTATGATCGGTCTAGTGAAGATTAGTGTCACTAAAATGATTGAATACTAACTCAATATCATAGCAAACAATTAGATTAAGGATTGAAGTCATTCAAATTCCCTTCTGGAAGATATGTTGCAATTTCCTTATGAATGAAGAGATGGACTACTTGGACTAAAAATTCTTACTATCCCACTTGGACTTGTGGCTCAGCATGGAAGATAATGCAATACAGTTTGACTTAACGGCGAGTTCGACGTGGAAGATAACGCAATACAGTTTTACTTAACGACAAGTTCTGCATAATGCGTTGAAATAGCCAATAGCCATCCAACATGTGTGAGATTTTAATTCGCTGGAGAGATGATAAAGAAGCCTTTTTATTGGCTGGGGTGAACAGTGTTTGCTCACTCAAGCCCACAAAGAAAACACTTCTGGCATAAACATATTAAAGTTTGATTAGATATTTTATAATCAAACATTTATAACTTGTTTGATTATATTGAAGGACTAAATTGAGGTAGCATAATATAATTTTATTTTACTGATTTAAAAAGAATTCATACTTCTAGAATCACAATGCATAACAATTAATATACCAGGTTGCTTCGACAAATTAGAGCCCCTTCCACTTAACTTGATATTCCTGGACCTCATTGTTAGAATCAATCTTTGTTGTTTTGTCTGCAAAGACCCTCCTCTCAACCTATTCACAGATGCCATGTAACTTTTTTATTAATTCAAATAATCAAGTAACTAATGATGAAAATAAAGCTTTCTTACGATAGCAAGTTAGATTATACAAGTTAGTCCAATATCCAGGAACTACCTATCTATATTGAGTGAGAAGATCTAGCTCCATTTCCTTGCAGACATCATGGACCTCTGCCTGTAAATGCAATCACACAAGAATAATTCAACAATTGAGTACCAAAGTTTTAGCTAAAATTTAATTTAGAAAAAATGAATGATGAAGCAAGGACTATAAATGCTCCAAAAGAGTAAAACAATAGAGCATCATGATGAAAATCGGATGACTAAAAAGAAGGTTTTCCCCTTTAAGCCTTCGTGATTGGGCTCATCTTTTACCATTCAGAGCTTTCCAATGCTTTACAGAAAATTAGACAGTAACATACCTCTTCTCGTGAAAGTGCCCTCCTATGGTTTCGTTCCTCCTCCACCTTCCTCATATAGCTTAACACGCTTTTGAATCCACTCAACTGTATAATCATCACAATGAATGGCTTCTTAGTTCTAAGACTTTTGTGATTTATAAAGTAGATAGAGGATGTCTTTAGGATTAATCACATTGTTATGATTCGGTTATCTGTCTAATGATTAATCTGAAAGATGTCTATCTAATTAATGGCTTGTTTACCAAAATTTGCATGTGACTAAACTACAAAAATGATGATTCTAAATCAAAGTTTCTTAGCCAGAAATAAAGGGTAAAAGTTATCTATAAATCATAAATTTGAAATAACCCTCTCTATCTGAAAATTGATTTACAACTTACATGTTGAAGCTCAGACAGAGATTTCCATTGACAATGCATATATGACTGTCCTTTCCACTTAATCAAGAACTCCATTTCACTCCAATATACCTCCCCATCCAATGTCATGTTCAAGACAACCAGCTCAGGCTGTCGTTTTTATGTCGGTCTGCTTTGGGCATTCCTATGTGTTGATGCCACAATACTTTCTCAATTGCATCAGCATCATCTTCCTCAGCCTCTTCTAACGAAATCTACAGCGATTGATAAATTTGTTTAATGTTAGACATGTACATCGACAAACACAGGACTTTTCCCAGCATAAATTGTGCCCTTACCAAATATGGTAAACCAAAGAAACTAAGAATATGTAATACATTCCATTTGAATTTTGATAACTGACCACTAGAACAAGTATCATAGATACATCCCAATCCCAGATATATTCAAAAAAACACAACAGATCCAATGTTAAGGTGGATCAATGATAGTTTATATATAGTTGTTAGATTTTGGTAACTAAAATAAAGCAACATGAAACTGGAAATCACTTCACTTCTGCCAGTGCTAATAGAAAAATTACAAAACACGAGAATCAAAAACGAGGATAGTAAAAATAAGATCACTCCCACTCATCACTAAAAAATCATTTAAATAAAATTTATTGGAGCACCAAAGACTGAAAGACTGAAAATTTATTTATCCAACATGTTTGGACAAAATATCATTTGTGGCATCAACTAAAATTGTTTACTTGATAAGCATAGTCACACTTGAACAAGGTCTTAACATCAGCAATTGTGTCCCACAATCATATATTGAGCTGGAGGTGAGGCATCCTGCACAAATGGACTCAAAAATCAACATCTTTGTAACTAGACTGTGTGGACCTACCAGGGTAAGCGACTAATGAGGACTTCCCAAACCACGGTGAGACTATGGGTGCTTAATAAGCATGAGCTATGATAGAACTCTGAGCCTCAACAACTCAATAAAAAGTTGTGGAAATGGTGTTCAGCAATCTGAAAATTCTGGAGTAGTGTTAAGTTTAGGTGTTTTCCTTGCAGTGATAATGGCACCAATTCATTGACAGTTAAAGTTCAAGGTACATCCTGTTAGGAAATTCAGGTTTCTTGTGCCCATTGAAGCAGCTATCCCATGCATATTAAATGTACACGTGGTACTATTATTTGCATAACATAGTAAAGACCTAACCCACAAGTGTCTCCCCTTTGTGGCCAGAGAAGACAATATAAACGTTGGCTACCATATCACAAGCTAACTCGATCTATAGAGTTCCAAGCTTTTCCATCAAATTGGGGGCATTTCAAATCATTTTCTGTTACTTGTTAGAAAGCTTTTAGATGACTATTAAACTTGCAACACCATGCCAAAGGGCATCCACCTGTTGTTAGAAATTGTAATTTTTAATAATTGCATCAATAGAAGCCAGCTGCATTCAACATTTTAATATGGACATAATATAATATGACTTTGATCGAAATGAAAGTTGAAATATGCCATGTAAAGGTGAACAAACAAAATCCTATTATAATAATAGAAATGAAAACATTAAAAAAGTATACTACAATAATAAAAATAATATAGGAACAAAATAAACTATTGTAAATTCATCTTAACCCCAATCTATTAAGTATTAAAAAGCTTAAAGCTCCAGTTTTTTTTTTATCTCGCTCAATGCTTAATAAAACTAGGATTGAGATGAATTTAAGATATTGATAGAATTTCAATTTAGAACATGAATATGGTAATAATTGACATTCAACAAAGAACAAAATAGACCTTAAACCTTATTTGCATAGCTTTTCACATCATGAGATGATTTCATTATGGTATTATGGGTCTATGAATGAAATGTGTAAGGCAATTTAAGATAAAGCAGTAAGTTGGTTTGAGCCTGAGTATCGGGGTCACTCCATATACCCAGACTGTATACCAATGGATCAACTACTTCCAGTGAGTAAAATTAGTTTCGTAGATGGTACATAATAATTATCTTTTTCTTTGGAATTTTCAGACATTACCCATTTGACTTCTCTGCAGAGACATTGAATTTGTAATATGTTTATTGAAAAATATGAAATCTAGCCATGTCAACCTCACATTTTGTTTCACCGTTGATGTACAGAGCATAAACCTGTCCAATAGGTACCATTTTAGTTGTGGCTTGTCTCATCAGCATGGTATAAGTTTCAAAGGAATGAGGTCAGTGAGAATGGATCTAAGTCCTAGGGAAATTCAGGTAGCAGTGACATTTTGGTGGGATAGATACCTTTCCTTTAAGCCAAAGGAAGCATGCTCCATAAATCCAGAGCTCCATAGCAAAGGATCAACTATGTCCAATGGATAAAATTACATTGCTGGAAATATGGTACATAATAAATATCTTTAATTGTTGGAATTTTCATAGGTGGCCATTTTGTTTCTCTACTTTCCTGCACACCTTGAATTTGCATTATTTCATGGAAGAAGAAGGCATTGGCGAAGAAAATCAATGGAGTTCCACTGCTGAGGTTGACAAAATGTTAAGTTGTCCACTAGTTATTATTTTCTCTGGGTCTTTGTTGTATACGTCATCCATGTGGCATGGTTTTAGAGGAAAAAGTCTGATAAGGGTTGGTACAAGTCCCAAGAATTTTTGGTGTAATACCTAACACTTAAGCTGAGGAAGTATGCCCTTTGCAATGGAATCCCTATGGGCACGTTTCTTGAGGAATTTATAGGACAAGAGGAACGGGGAGGGGCAAGGAGGGCTGATATGAAAAGGAAGACCTATTCTTGGTTTACAGTAGACCTTGAGAGAATGAAGAGGTGCCTCAAAGAGCATGTACTGCGAGTTGTAGCAAAAGCTAAGATAAAATACTCAATTGATAAAAAATCAATTGATGGAACCATATAAAGTGCATAGAAGAACATTGACAAGCTCACCCATATTTTTAGTGATAGACAAGATTGCACATAATCGTATTAGAGGTCTTTGCAACTATTTTCAGAGTAGTTATTAGTATAATGTTACAGTCAACTCATAGAATTGATGTAAAATAATAAATGACTCCAAAACTCTATATCTTACAATAAAATTATTAAACAAAAATGTGGAAACATGTACAGTTAATCGTGGTGAAAAAATGCTACTATCGTACCACACCAGTGACAAGTAGCTCTGATACTGAAATGGTACAACAAACCATCTTTTCTCAAACCATATAAGAATATCGAACATAGATAATTGAGTGTTGCAGCATGTCCAAATAAAGGAGATGAAATCACAGACATGTCGCTGTGAGGATAAGACTAGAACTAAGTAATAGCATAATATAATCATATCTTCATCAATTAAAGAAGAAAATCACATGCATATAGTTCAAAGCATGCAGAAGCATGAGCAAGTTTCTCATGCAAACACCATAATAGAAGACCTTAAATTCAAAATCTACATAGGGTATAGATATCAAATTTATTTATCTCAAGTCGTTTTTTCTATTTATCTCCACTATCCTAATTAATGCTAAGAGGAAGGGGAACATACTCTACATCACATTCCATGGGAGATTCAATAGAGATATTTCATCTTCGTAGCAGGTATCAAAGGGCACTCTGTATTTAAGGAGGTCACTACTATATATATTTTCACAATTAAGAAACATTTATAAAATTGGCATCAATAGTGATGAAACAAAATAAATAAAATAAAAATGTAATTTTATGATCTGGTATTTCAACATGAATTGGTACTTTCTGCAAAAAAAATGGAGATAGGAAAGACAAAAATTGAATTTTTGGGATACAGAATAGAAACAGGACATATTCTTCTCTAAGAACATTAATTGAAGATCTTCAAGAATTACCCATACTAGATATTAGATAAAACCCAATTGCAGAGGTCTTTAGGAAGCCTAAATTATATCAAACCTTTCTACAAAGGACAAGCCTCTGATATACTAAAGAAAAATCCTCCAGCGTGGACAGAAGAAATGAAAACAAGCATCAAGAATATTAAACAAAACGTCCAGTCCCTGCCACCTCTCTCTCTACCTACTAATAAGGGTATATATATGATAGAAACATATGCCTCACAGAATGCATGGGGAGGAGTATTGCTAGAAGAACTTGAAGGCAAAGAAGAAATTTGCGGCTATGCTTCTGACACTTTTAAAGGAGCAGAATTGAACTATCCATCTAGTCACAAAGAATTGCTAGCTGTCAAAAAGACCATTTTGCATTTCAACCTATACCTAAAGCTTGTTAAAATCCCTAGTAGAACAAATTTAAATATTTTTGTAGGAATGTTAAAAAACAACTTGCTAACTGACAGACATACCCGTGTACAGAAATTGGTTCTTTGGTTACAGAATTTTCATTTTGACATTGTACATGAGCCAGAATATTTAAAGTGTATAGTAGACATGTTGTCTAGAGAAGCTCATGATAAAAATGACATCTCTTTATTCATGTTATCCAATGCAGAGATTATACAAAGGGTTAGAAGTCTATACTAATCCGAGGAACTATAAGGATCTGATCCTGAGAGCTTCATGCGACATCCAAATTCCAAACTAATACCTCATTAGCATTCGAACCCAACTGTGGCATCTTGTTATCCCTAGTTTATGAGCTCCTATGGCATCTAGTTACTGTGGAAATATGTGAGTTTTGTGTCAAAGCTTCTTTGTGAAAATATGTGAGCTTTGTGGCATCAAGTGAGCTGAATTCTATGGCATATAAGTTTGTGGTCTGTAGTTATGATTACAGTCCATCTATGTGATGCTATGTGTGCCTCTCTGTGATATTTATACTCTGTTATGTAAGCTACCTATCTCTATTGTATAAACGACATGAGGCACCTAGTTTATGTAGAAATTTGAAAATTTGAGATCATATACCCATGGGATGATGTAAGGTTTATTACAGTAATATATGACCAAAAATCTATGTCCAATGAAATCTGAGCTATAAACTATGAAATTATTGAATTTACGTTAATGAAGCAAAGTTTGAGGCATTTGAGCTCCCTGTGGCATCCGACTTTCCTCTGTGATCTGAATTTTTTCAGGTAAGTGATCCGAACTCTCTGTGATAGTATTGTTATGCAAATATGAAGTCAATCCAGGCAATATATCAAGCCCAAGCATGGAATTTCAAGCCTCTGTGGAAGGTCCTGTGATCCAAAATTAAAGAAACTAATCTGAATCTTTTTATCTTCGAGGAAATGTAACAAAGTTGAGGCTTGTTCGAAATCTCTGTTGATAATTATGTGGTGACATCCGAGACCATCTCTATGACCAATAGTCTGAGCTCTTCTATGTGGCTCAAGTTAGTGGAGGATTCAGAGATATGGTGTTCTCATACTGCTTGAAGGAGGGACGAATTACACTAAAGAAAGACCAAGTCTGAGCATCAAGTTACTGAGGAATTATCTTTGTAAATATGTGAGTCCTGGAAGGATTCATATTTGTCTGAAGGAGACACTTCTCTATACTCTTACCTTTATCTGTGAAGGACTCAGATATGTTGAAGGAAACACTTCTCTATACATAATCGAAGGATGACGTACACTGAAAGACGCTAACCTAATTGATCTGAAGCCAGCCCTCATAAGTCCAAGGACTCAAGACCGTGTTACCTAGTATTGAAACAAACATATAGTTAGGAGTTATTTGAACTATGTAATAGCAATAATATTGAATAACATACCTCGAGGAAAAAAAGTAATTCAACTATGCTATAAATATATAATTGCAGACTATCTCCTTGTAGCTATGAGATGGCTTCCTACAACAACATACATTACAGACTCAAGACAACCTATGATACTTATTTCTTAGCTTCCTAGAACTGAGAACATCAACATACTAGGAAAACTAGCATTGAGATCCTCAATAAGCCAATGAATAGTTGGGAAAGTTCTATAGACTTTGTTGGCCTGAGTAGGTTAAGAGAAAAATGAAAACAAAACCCATGAAAATATGAAAATGGTTGTAAACATCATATCAATCTTTTGAGAAATAATATCCATCGACTACATTTGAAGTTCTTGGTTCTTGGAAATGATGCATATACTGAAATGAATATTACCTTGTTCTCCACTATATTATAGATTTCAGCTTTTTGACAACTGAAAGTATATGCAGTGAACAGAATCATAAAGCTCTAGTGCGTTTCAACATTAATGTAGCGCTAGATGGACACTATTCTTTGCGATTAAATATATTTTCCTAGTTTAATCATAAAAAACTAAGATGAGTGCATCATGTGTAGCAACGGGATGTCGCTCGACTTGCACATGAATAAGTTCAAATACACAGGTTCTTGCTTTCACCGAAGGGAGGATCAATTACCCTTTCCCCTGGAGCTTAACCTACCTCTGCGAGGCCCACGCCCACTTCTCTGAGATTTTTTATTTTTGGTGGCACTATGGCTAGACTATTCAACCTCTTGGAATGAATTAGCATAAATGCCCAAGGTTGGTGGGCTGAACATTGCTATTTACCTTTACTCCATCTACTTGCTTCTTAGGCAGATGGAACTTTCCAATTTCTTTTTTGAGGCTGAGCACTTACCTGATACCACTCTTTGTGAAAATATATATAAATTCTTCCCTGCAACATGAAATGACATTATGAGAGCACTACAAGGGCACCCAATACCAGACTTGTGTTGTAGGTCAAATATCTTTGGCGGTCTCCAGCTTGATTATCTCTCCTCTACGCGATTTCCTGTGGATTCCCTAACCCTCTCACAGACTCGAATAACTCTCCTCCGCGCGATTTCCCATAGATTTCACTTGTGCTCTCTTCAAATTCCGCCGCAAAGGAATTACCTTGGGTTGCAGTCGAGGCTCTGATTTTAAACCCTTTCTCAAATATCGTATTGAAGCATAGGATGATATCAATACTTTGCGATCACTATTCAACCTAATTTCTCTCCTCCTCGAATCTGTTTTGCTACGACCGTTCAGAAATTTGGGCTTATATCTTTTATTATCAGAAGTCTTTCAAAGATAGAAAATAGAGACATGTCCATCGCTTCTTGGTGCTACTAGATGAAGGTCGAAGCTTCTTTCTTTCTAACCCTCTCACACCCTCTCATAGACCACAGACCAGTAATCTCCTCCGCGCGTTTCCCTCCCTAACCCACTCCTCCCACCTCCTCCGCGCTCTTTGTCCTTCCCACGACCTACCCTAACCCGCTTGGCCCAAAAAATTAAAAAAAAATACCTCAAATTATTTATATTTTTTATATAATAAATAAAAACCCACTCACCCTTAGTTATATACCCAATATAATGTTTTATGATTTTTTAATTTTTTTTACCCCAATATGAACGCACGTGATATAATATTGCTTTGTGAGTGACGCCCCCATGGTTTGTACGAACCCCAAGTTGGTAATTTAAGTCGGTAGCCTTGAGAGTTACCAAATTCTTGTTGCAATACTGGGGCTCATTATTAGGATTGGGATAACGCTGGATTTTGTGTACCTCAGTGGGCCTAGGAATCCTCAACTAGTGAATGGTGGGATATATGGTAAATCCTAGAGGTGTGTGCCCTCAATTAGGCCTAGGAATCCTAGACCGGTGAATGGCAGGATATGCAATAAAGCCTGGAGACTAGGACCAGGAAAATTCCTCACATTGTATCTGGAGAGATCTAGAGGCATCCATGCTTATATAGGCCTAGTGATCCCTGGATCGGTGTGTGGTGGGATTGCGATAAAGCCTAGTATTGTAGGTTTATTGTTTAGGACTAGGAATCCCATGATGGATTGTTGTAAAGCTTGAGGAAACCTAATTGTTTTTTTTGTGAGTCCCACATTCATGCTTGGAATATCGCACGAGGTTGATTGGTTGAAATAAATATTTGGTTCAAACTAATCTATGGTCGGGTGGTTCGTGGAAGTCCTTAACAAGTCCAAAGTTGATCTAATTATGAATGTTAGTTTTGTTGTGCTAATTTCATTTTCAGATTTAAAATTTACTTGTTGATCTTATGCTTGGTGTACATATGTTTCTTTGTTTCTTATGTGTGTCAAACAGGTAATTCAAATGAGTTTTTATGAGTGAATTCAAGATCATAAAGTATGTAATTCAAATTATGAACAGCAACAACATAAAGAAAAACAAACCATCACAATTGATCTATTAAAATAGAGTTTTGATGAAGGATTTCACCCCTCCTGGGCTACATCTCCTTGGTCCAGCTTTCATGGCTTGGGCCTCTGTATTTTTTTTTTTTGGTAAGTTGAGCTGATCTATTAATTTCAGAAACATAGAGTTACATATGCTATAGGTTGGGTTGGTAAGCTACGCTTAACCAATCCCAACCTTTTTTACACTATTTTTGGGTTTCCTCGGGGGAGGAAAATAGCCCAGACAAAACTTAGAACCAAGAAAAACATTATGCGCAGTAGCATTGACACAGCTAAAAACCATAAAACAAATGATAACAGATAGGCCCTGAGGGAAAACATGACAAAAAACATAAGAAAACTGAACGACTATGCAGACGTTACTCATCCTCATCATCATTACCATTTGGGTTCTCCTCTTCAATGAGATAGGTAGGGGCCTTCATAGCACCTACTTCCACATCGGATTTAGTGTCTTTGGGAGTGCGCACCGGAGCACAGAGGATAGGGGAGTCAGGTTCTACGCCATCTGGAATCCGCATCCAAATGCCATCAGAATCCATGACCTAGATCTCTATGTCCTCATCTTCTTTCTCCAGAGTCGTCAAAGAGTCAGGTGTGAGTTGCAGAGAGTGCGTACTAGGAAAGGAGGTGGACCTTCTCATACCTCGACCACCTCTCTGTGCAGCTTTCCTGGAGGATTCCATGCACTGCTTAGGATCAGGTCTTTGGATCGCAATGGTTGTGGAAGAGAAACTGTTGGGTGTGGAGCATGATTATCTTATTTATTTTGTATCACAGCGTTGGACCCCTGTACCTTAATGGGGGCGGCAACGCCGCCCGTAATTAAATGCTACCTGGGGGGTCCAGGGGGGGCGGCTGCAAACAGATGTAAAATTTCCTTGTAAAAGTATAGTAATTTTTAGTCAATCTGGGCCGTTTATTAGGTGGATGATCTAACGGTAGAAGTTATGTTTAGTTTAGGGTTTTTTGCCCTAGAAGGAAACCCCTCGCTTTTATGATGGTATTGTATTGCGGGTGTGTAGTGGGTGTGTATTCTCAGAGCGAGAAACAGATAGGGAGACTGTGAGAGAGAACAGAGGATATTACAGCGGATCTGCTATAGGTTTTGTCTCTTCATTTTGCTGGATAATAGAAAGGAAGGATTGGATGTTCGAGGTGGACGTAGCCAAAACTAGGTGAACCACATATATCTGTGTCTCTCTGGTTTTATGTGTTTTGTGTGCTTGTATTTTCCGCATATTTTATGTGTTTCATTGCTCTGTAATATTTATTTTTTTCTAACAACTCGTATCAGAGCCGAAGGTATATTTGGCTGATAAATTCACAGGAAAGAAGGGTTCTTGGTTTGAGTGGGAGCAATGGCAGAAGATGGTAAGTTTAGGGTCGAGAAATTTAACGGCCAAAACTTCCCACTGTAGATGCAGATGGAATATTATCTGTATCAGAAAGATCTGTACCTACCATTGAGCGAAAAAACAAAGAAGTCGGAAACCATGACAAACGCGGAATAGAACATTCTCAATAGAAAGGCACTCGGAACAGTATGGTTGTGCCTTGCAGCGTCATTCGCCTTCAATATTTCGAAGGAAACAACAACAGAGGGTTTGATGCAAACGTTGGTGAAACTATATGAAAAACCCTCGGCCTCAAACAAGGTATTTCTTATGAAACGATTATTTAATATGAAGATGTCGGAAGGTGGATCTATTGCAGACCATTTAAATGATTTTAATACAGTTACCAGTCAGTTAACTTCTGTAGGGGTAAAATTTGATGATGAAGTTAGAGCTATGTTATTCTTGTGCTCATTGCTAGAAATCTGGAATGGTTTAGTTATGGCCATTAGTAACTCTATCTCTGGATCTAGTACTTTAAAGTATGATGATGTTTTCGGTGCTATCCTTAGTGATGAAATGCGACGGAAAAGCTCCTGTGAGACATCGGGTAGTGCTTTGAGTGCAGAGTCTAGGGGAAGAAGAATGGAAAGAGGAAAGAGCTTGGGATATCGTAGTAAATCAAGGAAAGGTAGATCCAAGTCTAGATCGGGGATAGTGTGCTGGAAATGCGGAAATAAAGGACACCTAAAGAAAGATTGTAGATCTCGGAAGGGAAAAGAAGGATATGCACAACAAGAAAACAATCATGAAGAAAATGTGATAGGTGATTTGTTACAAGATGCTTTGATTCTTTCCTTCGAAAATGTTACTGATTCTTGAGCTCTAGATTCAGGGGCTTCATTTCATGCCACACCCGATAAGAAATATTTTCATGACTATGTTCAAGGAGATTTTAGAAAAGTTCATTTGGGTAATGATAAACCCTGTAAAATTTTTGGAATGGGTAAAGTTATTGTAAAACAACAGAATGGAAACCAATGGCTACTAAAGGAGGTAAGGCATGTTCCAGATCTGAAGAAAAATATGATTTCAACAAGGCAGTTAGGTGGTGAAGGTTGTGTGACAACTTTCACTAATAAAACTTGGAAGATCACCAAAGGAGCCCTGGTAATAGCAAAAGGAAAAAAGGTTGGTACATTGTATTTATGCAATGGTATTTCTAACTTTGTTAATGCTTTAACTTCCAAAGTAGTAGATGCAACATTATGGCATCATAGGCTCGGACACATGAGTGATAAGGGTATGAAGATTCTTCACTCAAGGAATTTTCTGCCGAGTTTGAAGAATGTTGATTTGGATTTCTGTGAGGATTGCATTTATGGAAAATGGAAGAGAGTCAGATTTCTCAGAGTTGGTAAAGAAAAGAGGAGCGAAAAATTAGATCTTGTGCATACATATGTATGGGGACTTGCTCAGGTATCATCTCTTGGTGGTTGTCATTATTATGTTACTTTTATTGATGATGCAACTAGAAAAACATGGATTTATTGTATTCGGAATAAATCTAATGTATTTGATATTTTCAAGAAAGGAAAGCTTTGGTTGAGATTGAGACAGGAAAGAAGTTAAGTGTCTCAGATCAGACAATGGAGGTGAATATTACAGCAAAGAGTTTGATAGGTACTGTTCAGAGCATGGAATTCGAAGAGAGAAGACAATTCCAAGAACACCACAAGAAAATGGTGTGTTAGAAAGAATGAATAGAACAATCATGGAGCATGCAAGGTGCATGAGATTGCATGCAGGATTTCCTATACAATTTTGGGCAGATGTTGTAGATACTATTGTTTATCTAATAAACAGAAGGCCTTCAAGTTCCTTGGATGGTGGTATTCCAGAGGAAGCATGGACAGGTAAAAAGGTAAACTACTCTTTTTTAAACCTTTTGGCTGTGAGGCCTTTGTCCATATTAATAAAGAAAACAGAACAAAGCTTGAGGAAAAATCAAAGAAATGTACCTTTATTGGATATGGTGTTAATGATTTTGGTTATCACTTATATGATTATGAAAATCACAAAATCATTAGGAGCAAAGATGTAATATTCAATGAAAAGGTCTTGTATAAGAATCAGTTGCAGGAAAAGAAACAGGAAAAAGAAAACAAAGAATACACAGTTCTTGATGAGATCACAGAAAAGGTAAAGGTGCTTGAAAATAATAATAATCAAGAGCCACAACAACAACAACCACCACAACAGCAACATGCACCTCAAACACCTGAAAGTGGTGTTAGAAGATCTACCAGGATAAGTAGACCCCCTGAACGATACTCTCCTTCATTATATTATTTATTGTTGACTGATTCTGGTGAACCTGAATGCTATGAAGAAGCAATGCAGGTTGAAAGCAGGAAGAAGTGGGAGCTAGCCATGGAAGAAGAGATGGACTCCTTAATGCATAACCAGACTTGGGACTTAGTCAGGTTGCCTGCAGGTAAAACTACATTGCAGAATAAATGGGTTTACAGGCTAAAAGAAGAAGATGGAGGAAAACAGAGGTACAAAGCTAGACTTGTGGTGAAGGGGTTTGCACAGAAGAAAGGTATTGATTTTGATGAAATATTTTCTCCTGTTGTTAAGATGACTTCAATCAAAACTATTTTAAGTCTTGTAGCAGCGGAATATTTACATCTTGAACAGTTAGATGTAAAGACAACATTTCTCCATGGAGATTTGGAGGAAGAGATCTATATGGAGCAACCAGAAGGATATGAGGTCAAAGGGAAAGAAAAATTAGTGTGCAGGTTAAAGAAGAGCTTGTATGGCTTAAAACAAGCTCCAAGGCAGTGGTATCTAAAATTTGACAAGTTTATATATGAACAAGGTTATACTAGATGTCACTTTGATCATTGTGTTTATCTAAAAAGGCAAAATGATGGCAGCTATATAATATTTTTATTGTATGTAGATGACATGCTTGTTGCAAGGTCTAACATGCAGGAAATAAATGTGCTCAAAAGAAAATTGGCAAATTCATTTGCAATGAAGGATTTGGGAGCTGCAAAACAAATATTGGTATGAGAATAACTAGAGACAGGAAAAATCACAAATTAACATTGCCTCAGAACGAGTACATACAAAATGTGTTGAAAAGATTTAATATGCAGAATGCAAAACCAGTTAGTACACCTTTTTCTAGCCAATTCAAACTTAGTAAGGAGATGTGCCCCAAGACCCACGAAGAAATGGAATATACGTCTAAAGTTCCATATGCATCAACAGTTGGAAGCTTAATGTATGCAATGGTCTGCACAAGGCCTGATATTGCACATGCAGTGGGAGTTGCAAGTAGGTACATGAACAATCCAGGAAAAGAAAATTGGATGGCAGTAAAATGGATTCTCAGATATTTGAGAGGTACCACAAATCAGTAATTATGCTTTGGTAGTTCAAACATTGCTCTACAAGGATATGTTGATGCAGATATGGCAGGTGACAGAGATAACAGGAGGAGCACTACAGGATATGTATTTACTATAGGTGGAACAACAGTCATTTGGGTTTAAAAAATCTGTTGCACTTTCAACAACAGAAGCAGAGTATGTTGTTTCTACAGAGGCTAGTAAGGAAATTATTTGGTTACAAATGTTTATGGATGAATTGGGTAAGGAGCATGATATGGACATGTTATACAGTGATAGCCAAAGTGCCATTCACCTTGCAAAGAACTCAGCATTTCATTCCAGGACTAAACACATACATCTCAAGTAACATTTCATACAGTTAGTATTGGAAGATGGAGAGTTGAAGCTGGAAAAGATACACACTAGCCAGAATCCTATAGATATGCTAACAAAATTTGTAACTAGGGAGAAACTGAGAATGTGCTCAGTTTCAATTGGTCTTCAAGGATGACGATGAATATGAGAAACAGTCAGGTCCAAAGAGGATTCATTGTCCAGCAAATGAAACAGTGGTGGAGTTGCTACAATCAGTCTCCAAGTGGGAGATTGTTGGGAGTGGAGCCTGATTATCTTGTTTATTTTGTATCACAGCGTTGGACCCCTGTACCTTAATGGAGGCGACAACGCCGCCCATAATTAAACGCTACCTAGGGGGTCCAGGGGGGGCGGCTGCAAACAGATGTAAAATTTCCTTGTAAAAGTATAGTAATTTCTAGTCAATCTGGGTTGTTTATTAGGCAGATGATCTGACGGTAGAAGTTATGTTTAGTTTATGGTTTTTTTCCCTAGAAGGCAACCCTTCACTTTTATGAGGGTATTGTATTGCCGCTGTGTAGTGGGTGTGTATTCTCAGAGCGAGAAACAGATAGGGAGACTGTGAGAGAGAACAGAGGATATTACGGCGGATCTGCTATAGGATTTGTCTCTTCATTTTGCTGGATAATAGAAAGGAAGGACTGGCTGTTCAGGGTGGATGTAGCCCAAACTGGGTGAACCACGTATATCTATGTCTCTCTAGTTTTATGTGTTTTGTGTGCTTGTATTTTCCGCATATTTTATGTGTTTCATTTCTCTGTAATATTTTATTTTCTAACAGAATCCATCAATCGACTCGAGGCGATTATCTTCTCCCAGATGATGTTGACCTGGGATAGCCCCTATTTGACCTCCACGGATGGTACGTTGGTGAAGTATGGGAGCCATTGCACACCTGGGATGGGGTGATCAGGTCAGAAGAAACAGAAGCACCCAGGACCAAGGAGGGGAGACAGGATTCACTCTAAGGCTGAAGGGGCATCAATTTATAGGGGACATGTTCGTAGGATGGAGAGCGAAGATCTGAAGGGCGTTGCACAACTCCACGCTATGACAAAGGCTTCATAGCTGATTGAGGTCAATGAGGAGCTAGAGTAGAGTGAGGAAAGCAAAAGGTGAAGTTAACATGATGAGAGAGGAATGGGGCATACTACTTGGAGTTATAAAGGGGCTGGAGTAAGATCTGTGAGGATGGCGATGAGTGGCCTTCGCATAGATCTATGTGTTGAGCTTGATCACCTGAGCAGGTGCATGGGAGGAGGTAAGGCTACAATAATAGTTAATCATGACGGACATTAATGGTGATGGAAGAGAGGTGATGTTCAGGGCCAAGTGACGCAGTACCCATATGATCGTCATCATTTCTGGTTCTTCGTGGATTGGTCAAGGGGCTAACGGTAATTGGATCCACTGTAGGTGAAACGCTGCGTTGTAGATCTTTGTTATCCGTGTGGGGAGAGGTGTGATTTTCACTCATGTCTAGTCCGTCACCTGCATCCGGGAGGCTTGGGCCTCTGTATTAGCTCAATAGTGCAAAATTTGTTGTTTACATGCATCAAATGCTCCTAAAACATACCCCAATGAGTTCAGAATGTTGAAATCTATCATAAATGACTATTCATTCACTCCATTTGGCCTTCAACTTATCTAGGCATGGCCTTCCTTCCTGGTGGCCCTTAACTTCAAAATTATTCAAAGTGAAAAAACACATATATAATTGCTCCTCTGCCTCTGCAACCTATTCCAATGTGTTCAGAGCATGAAAATCTGCTAGGAATGACTCTTCTTGAGCCAAAGTTGGTCAAAAATTACTCAATATATGGTCTATTAATTTTTCCCCTAGATTCCTCCTCCAAATCTGGAGAAGACTCCAGATAACCCCGACAAACTGGTGGTTCCACCGAAATTGGACGTGCTGCCAAAGTTTCCGTCATTTTAATATGGGAGTTTAATTAAAAGATAAGAATTTTTTAATGAGGATTAGTGCATAGTTAGTCGGAGCCCTAGTCCGCCATGGTTGTGTAGCATAGTTATATGGGGAGCAGGGTTGGCCCCCTCCCTTCTGCCATCAAGGATTCTATGCATACTTCAAATATAAATCGGGCATGGAGGCTTTAGAAGCCTTGCCCCATGGTCCGTTGGTAAATTTGTGCTAATGTTTGGGGGGAGGTCACGGGTTCGACCCTAACCTCTACCCCTATACATATATTTTTCCATATAAAATACGCCCTTTGAATTTAAACCTTAGTGCCACCGTAACAATATGTTCTCCGACTTTAAACCTTAATGCCACCGTAATAATATGTGCTCTGAATTTAAACCGTAGTGCCACCATAATAATGCTTGGACTATG
This sequence comes from Pinus albicaulis, assembly GCA_034641835.2. Lineage (NCBI taxonomy): Eukaryota > Viridiplantae > Streptophyta > Pinopsida > Pinales > Pinaceae > Pinus > Pinus albicaulis. The sequence continues at coordinate 1,707,821,043 of CM076580.1, read as the reverse complement.
GTTAATTTGAAATGGGACTTTGCAAAATATATGTTATACCATACCTTAAGTTTAATAACATATATATGCCACCAATGTATATCAAACCTGAACCTTGGCATAAAATTTAATCCGACCTTCCATAACAAAAGTGAAATTCGACCATAGCACAAAAAAAAAAATTCGAACTAGACCTTGGAGAGGGGGTCCACCAGAGGGGACATGTGCTGGCCCCTGGTTGCACCACATGTCAGCCTCTGGTTGGGTTGTCCCTCATATAAAAAAAATTGAATTCAACCTTAGGAGGACATTGGTAAATTTCACCTTCTCAAACCCAAACTGGCGAATCCTGTTGTGACACTTGTCACAGTGCCACTGGGCATAAACTAAAGAATATTACCTACATGCTGATTGGGCTGCCATGTCATCAACCTGTCACTATTCTGCAATTTTCTTTTTTTAATTTACATGTTCTGAACGGCGGTCATCACGCTATAACTTCTTCATCTGGAGTCAGTTTTCGACGAAACAAGTTGTGTTGGATTCCTGGTGACAAGTAGGTTGTTTTCGTTCAATTTCCAATCAATTCTAAGCACTTTCAATTTTGAGATAAATACTGAGCCTCTAATCATTCCTCCCCACTAGAATCCGTTTGGACCCCAAAATCTCTCTGATTATTGATCATTTTGATGAGGGTATTGTTCCCTCACCCTTGCAGTCTCTATCCTCTAAAATTTTCCCAATTTCATCATTTGGATCTTTTCACAAAATGTTATTTTTTTCCTTGATATTGTGACCTTCTCTTGCTGTCATTGACACCGTCATGCTGCAATTTTTTTGAATTTGCAGAGCAACAAGCTATTCTTGAAGAAACCATCTTGTTCCTACCTTGGTCATTAATCAAAGGAAACTTAAAAACTGTCTCACCTTGCACACTGTCACCATGGCGATTCTTAGTTGATCTCGCTTTATACTTGCATCATCTCTTGACCAAGTATCTTAACCATTGCCATATACCTTTTGGAAATCATAAACAAGAATTTTTGGAATGCATGCCTTCTTTTCCAAGATGTTTTGTCGCTTTCTCTTTGACCATTGCACTCTCTTGCACCAGCATCTTGTTTCCAACACTACTCAACACTAATTTTGACTGCTGCAGATATTTTACATCTTGTTCACATCCTCTCAAAGGCAACCTGTTAGAATCCTAAAACATCTCATTACAAGCATAATCATCTTTTTGAAAATTTTGATTCAAAACATCTCTATGTTTGATCATCAACAATGTCAAATTTTGACTTGCATTCACTATCCTCTTCGTATCTCTTGCATGTATAAGAGACAAACTTGTCTTCTTCTTATGCACTCTAATTATGTACTCAATACCATCTTTAAACAAGTGATACTTATTCTCATGGTGATGAAATATTTATTTCCTATCATACAGATAAGGACTTTCTAATACAATATTTGATATCTCAAGCGACACCACATCAAGTTCAACCTCATCAAGAAAGTTTGAATTGATGGTGAATCTTGGTATGCACTTCCTTGTAACCTGCAATTTTGCATTCTTTCATATCCAACCCAAAGGATATGGTCTTGGATGTGTAATAGTTTCAAGGTCTAGCTGCTTAACCAAGTCTTCGGAAATCAAGTTAGCTTGTGTCCCATTATCAAAAACTGTATCAATCTTGGTATGTTTAGAGACAACTCTAATATGGAAAATTATTATTCTTGTATCTTCATCATGAGTGAAATTTGAACAATTTGAAGAAATAGTGCTTGCAATATGTTTACCTTTCAAACCCATGGCTATAATTTGTGTCCCATCTCCTGAATCTGACCCTAAGTCATGTGCAACTATAGAAACATTTTTCCCATTTTCGTTGGCTTTCAATTTGTTTGGCTTCAAATATGGATGAAGTTTCCAAAAATGGTATTCATCATGGCCAGTATTTGAACATTTTTTTCATGGGAGTTTTTCCTTATCTCTTTTTATAGCTCTTTTTATAGAGCTATTTCTCTTTCCTCTTCCATAAAACTTTCCCTTTCCTTTACCCTCAGTTTTAATTTTTTCATCTATGTTTTGTTTCCCTCTTACCTCTAAGTGTGTGGCTTTAACACAAACTTCATCTATGCTTTTGGGATTAAACATTAGAATAGTGTGCCTAAGGTAACTGTGAAAACCCCAAACATACTTTAACAAAGTTTCTTGAGAATGTAAATTAATACCCAAAATAAGAGCTCTTCTCCTAAATTCATGAGTATAATCTTGCACACTTTTCCCTTTCAAGTATCTAAATTTTTTCCAATCCATAATTTTCTTTTGCATGTAAGCTAATGGATATAATTTCCTTTTAATGGCAGCAATAAAACTTGACCAATAAATAGAGATCTTACCATAGATTTTAATCTCTTCTTGAGTCCTTCCTTCCCACCTTACAAGTGCAGATCCTTCCATCCTCAAAGAAGCCAATTGAAGCTTCATGTCATCTTCACGAAGGTTCTGAATTATGCAATACACCTCCTATTGACGTATCCAATTGTCCAATATTTCTACATTTACCTCATCATTATACATTGGAAGCTCAAATTTGACATCTAGTTTGAGTAAGGGTGTCTTTCCTTTTGTTTCTTTTGAGTGAGTGTGAGTGATTTTTGTGATGGAAGTAGAAGATGATGTAGATATAGATGATGAGGATGATGAACATGGTGGAGATGGAGATGGATTTCCTCCGCTACCCTTTTAACTCTTCTCTTCATCCTTCTTATCATCTGAAGTTCCTTCTCTATGTGGGGGCTCAGAACCTTCTCCTGCCATCCCAGCAGTAAATGCATCAAACATAATTTTAACCATTCTCTTTATGTCATTGAAGTCTCTCTTGACATCATCCTCTTCTAAATGACCTTGAGTCTCTCCAATACCAAACATAATGGCTATGGATTCAAGATCAACTTATGATGCTTGTACCTCTTCAATCTCAACTTCTTGAGACAAAACTTGAGGTGCTTCAAGTGCAGCTATGAGTGGAATTTTGGGTGAAGATGGTGCTCTTGTAGCTCTCCTTCTTCTGGTCCTAATCTCAGGACTTGCAACCAACAATTTCCTTTCACCTTTCTGCAATTTTGACCTTGTCAGCATCACAAATTTGCAACCATTAAACTTGCACAAAACTCAAGAAACTCTCAAGAAAATAACCTTGCCTTTCAACCAAGCTATGATACCAACTTGATCTGATTATGAATGTTATTTTTGTTGTGCTAATTTCATTTTTAGATTTAAAATTTACTTTTTTTATCTTATGCTTGATGTACATATGTTTCTTTTTTTCTTATGTGTGTCAAATAGGTAATTCAACTATTTTTTTATGAATGAATTCAAGAGCATAAAGTATGTAATTCAAATGCTAAACAAAAACAACACAAATAAAAATAAACCATCACAATCGATCCATTAGAACAGATTTTTGATGAAGGAGTTCACCCCTCTTAGGCTACATCTCCTTGGTCCAGCTTCCATGGCTTAGGCCTATGTATTATCTCAATAGTTAAAACATTGATGTTTACATGCATCAAATGCTCCTAAAACATACTCCAATGAGTTAAAAATGTCAAAATCTATCATAAATTACTATTCACTCACTCCATTTGGCCTTCAACTGATCTAGGTATGGCCTTCCTCCCTGGTGGCCCTTGGATTAAAAATTATTCAAAGTGACAAAAACACATGTAGAATTGCTCCTATGCCTCTACAACCTATTCCAATGTGTTCAGAGTATGCCAATTTGCTAGGAATGACTCTTCCTGAGCCAAAATTGGTCGAAAATTGCTCAAGATAAGGTCTATTAAAAATTTCCCTAGATTCCTCCTCCAAATCTAGAGAAGACTCCAGATAACCCCGACAAACTAGTGGTTCTGCCGAAATTGGAGGTGTTTCCAAAGCTTCCGTCGTTTTAATCTAGGAGTTTAATTAAAATATAATAATTTTTTAATTATTATTAGTGCTCTAAGCATGCAGTTAGCCGGAGCCCTCCACCACAGTTGTGTAGCATAGTCATATCGGGAGGAGGGTTGGCCCATGGGCTGGCCCCCACCATTTCGCCATCAGGGATTCTACACATAATTCAAATGTAAATCAGACGCAGAGTATTTACAAGCCTCACCCCGTGGTCCATTGGTAAAGTTGTGGTAATGTTTGGTGGGAGGTCATGGGTTCGACCCTGACCTCTGCCCCTATACATATATTTTTCCATATAAAATATGTGCTCTGACTTTAAACCTTAGTGCCACCATAATAATATGTGATCCAACTTTAAACCTTATTTCCATCGTAATAATATGTGCTCCGACTTTAAACCTTAGTGCCACCGTAATAATACTTGGACTATGGTTAATTTTCAATCTGACTTTGCAAAATATATGTTATACCATACCTTAGGTTTAATAACATATATATGCCACCAATGTATATCAAACCTGGACCTTAGCATAAAATTTAATCCAACCTTCCATAAAAAAAGTGAAATTTGACCATAACACATAAAAAGAAATTTCAATCAGACCTTAGAGAGGGGTTCCACCAGAGGGGACACATGGCGACCCCTAGCTATGTGTCAGCCTCTAGTTGAGTTGTCCCTCATATAAAAAAAATGAATTCAACCTTAGGAGGACATTGGGAAATTTCACCTTCTCAAACCCAAACTGGAGAATCTTGTGGTAACACTCGTCACAGTTCCACTGGGCATAAACTTAAGAATATTCCCTACATGCTAACTATGTTGACATGTCATCAACCTGTCACTGTTCTGCAATTTTTTTTTGTAATTTGCTTGTTTTGAACGGCGGTCAGCAGGCTATAACTTCTTCATCCAGAGTCAGTTTTTGACCAAACGAGTTGCATTGGATTCCTGGCGACAGGTTTTTCATTTTCATTCAGTTTCCAGTAAATTCTAAGCACTTTCATTTTTGAGCCAAATACTAAGCCTCTAATCAAAAGCCAAAGACAAGAGGAGACAGTCGTTCATAAGTACACCGAGGAGCTTTTAAGACTATCAATTTGATAAGGAATAAAGGAACCAAAATTCCAAAGAGTGGCAAGGTATGTGAATAGATTGAAATATTTTATTCAAGATGAAATGAGTATGCATTATTTTTGGACTGTGGGTTACAGCTATCACATTGCCTTGAATGTGGAGGAAAAATTGAATAGGAAAACACAACATAAAGGAAGAGGAAGAGGTTTTAGAGTCATAGGTAAGGTAGGGGTTGCTAGAGGCAATGAAAATAAATAATAATCCACCAGTGGTTAAGGTGGGAATAGTGTTGGACGATGCAAAAGAAGACTTAGAAGAGGAAAGGGAAAGCTTGTAGTTACCTTTTATTGTTGTGGAGTTGAAGGACATAAGAAATATGAGTGCCTAGAAGGAAAAAATTTAGGGAGAAAGGGTGAAGCCAAAACACAAATTACATAAGTTGATGATTCTTCTTTTGTTGGAGAAAATGTGGCTGTGCTTCAACAAGAACATGGATAAAATTTGATGTTTAACAAAGTACTGCTCAAGCCTAAGAAGAATACAGTGGAAGAATGAGAGCAAAGAAGGAAAGGTTTTAAAACTAAGTGTAAGGTGCAAGGAAAGTGTTCTAACTTGGTTATAGATGGTGGAAGTATAGATAATTTAGTGTCCATTGAAGTCATGGAAAAGTTGAAACTCAAGAGTTTAGGGCCATCCAAACCCATTCAAAGTCCCATGGTTACAAAAGGGACAATAGGTGGCTGTGAATGAGCAGTGCTTATTGAATTTTCAAATCGGCAGCCTTTGGGATAAATTATTGTACGATGTGGCTAATATGGACACATGCCATATACTACTGGGAAGGACATGGATATTTGATAGGAAATTTCACCATGATGGTCAATAAAATACATATGATTTCAGGAAGGATGGTCAATGATACAATCTCACTACAATGTTGGGAAATATATTTGTAACGACAAGAAGTTGTGGAAGTACCAACACGTGTAAAAACAAGATCATGTTGTGTTCAACCAAGGAGTTCATACATTTAGGATCGAAAGGAGAAATTTTTTTTAGTAGTGATCTATCCGAATGGAAAGTGGACTACACCCATGGTATTCATCCACCCATGGTGTTGCAAGTAACATCTATCCATAGAATTCATTCACCCATTGTATGTATCCACTCATGATATTCATTCACACATGAAATTTACCCATGGTATTGTAAATGGAATCCACCCATGGTATTCATCACCCATGGTATTTATCCACCCATGGTGTTATGCGGAATTATGAATTACGGATAAAACATTCTTCCCTAAATGTGGTGCATATCATTTAGAACAACATGTTAAAGACCTTGCAGATACTTTTCCTAATAGTAAATAGACACAGAACAGGTCAAGAAACTTACTTGGATTCCAAGCGCTTCCAATTATCCTTCTATCGCTCTTGTTGTAGCTTCAAATCCAAGCTAGATCAGAAAAAAATTTCCTTCAAGAATGAACACCAAATAGAAAATAGATAGCAATATACAAATGCATATTCAAGTTATTCAGTTAAATCAACTAAACATGAACTATATACATCAGATAAAAATTAATAACATGAAAGAAATAAGCTTATATAGATACATATGTGGGAAAGTAAACAACAACCTTTATTAATGGATAGAAGGTGAAGTTACAACCAGTGATTGATTTGATGTCACCATCTCCAGCATCATCCCAGCCTCATCACAATGAACATCTCTCCAGTAGCATATCACTCAAATCAATTCCTCAATTGAAATTCCACCAATATTTCTCTACTCAATTTCTTCCTTCTCAAGCACTAGGATCTGTGCTCAATTTATAGATGAGCTGAAGGTAGTTTTAAAATCAATGACTTTCTAATAACAGGCAAGACATGTTCCCAAGCTTAGAGGTATCAAATGGACACATGGATTCGAATTTTTACACATATGCACTCTTCTAGAGGGCACTGGCCAATGGGAGATTCCGGAACAATGAGAATTTCACTCCCAATTGACCAACGCACCCTTGAGTGTCGGGAAGTGCTTTGCAGAGCACCTTTGAATGGAGGTACCTACATATGCAACGCACTTAGCCTCTTGAGAGACTACATTGGTGAGCTCATAGGTGTTATAATATATACTTCAAATCTTGGAAATTTTGCAATGGAAGTCACAAATGATTTGTCTTTGTTCTTTGGCTTAGGGAATATAGCAACTGAAATGATAGGGGATGATAGACCCTATTCATTGGTGTTGGGGATGATGTACAGTTAAACCAGGTCATTGGGAATGGTGCCCAAATTGACCCATAATAGATTGCCCCCTAAAGCATGAAGTCAGAATAATAATAACAATATTTTTTGAATGAGATGCTTTACACTGTGATGGGCTAGAGCTGAAGCAGAGTGGAAACCTGCATCAATATTAAAATACATTACATCATGATATATCCTCTTGATCGTAAATTTCTGAGGAAAGGCATTCACATGCTCAGCACATAAACTATCTAATAACATGTACATAGTGCAGAAAGTTGTCTACATTGGAATGTTGCCCAATACAGACATGCCTACAGATATAGGCCCATGTTCAGATGACGATCTATATGTAAGGTCACTGTATAGATGATGTGTACAACAATCTTGAAATCACAGCTTGGATGGCTGAAACTAGATTTGGGGTCTTCTTATCTCGTTCACTTGATCATTTGGGTACAAGTCTAGCCATGCGAATATATGATTTGTAGTCGAACATGGGAAGACATCATTTGATTACTAGCCAATGATGTGAGTTGTTAACAAACACGAGAGAACCACCATTGATTTCAATAGCCCTCAAGGTACTGCAGTACATTTCGTAAGGCATGAATAGATGATTTGATGTCGACCGCCAAAAAAAATCTTTCGGTCAAAAATATGGAAGCGAGGATCTTGTCGATGCTGTAACAAGCCTCATGGTACTAGAATATGATGTTTCTAGGTGAACTTCCTAGATAATGATTTTTCGTTGACAAGAAGCCACTTTATTGCGAAACGGGAGTTATTGATTTTGGAGACAAGGGATGACTTTATATAGAAATTTTCAGGGATGACTGTCATGAGAATGAAGGTTTATGAGTATTGCAGAAGGATGAGTATTCACTGGATGACTTCTCTTGAACATATCGGCGACACTGAGATGAATTGTCAGCATTGACCCAAAACCAAAGTGAAGGTATGAGGAACCATAGGTATGAATGAACCATCAAGAAGATTACCCAACCAAAACAGTGACGGTGATGGAGTGAAGTGTCATGTTCAAGAGCGACCTGCTACCGTAAAAAAAATTGTTCATTTTCCCAAATTTTCCCTGGTCATTTATCGACCAGTACCTCTTTATTTTTAACAAGCTTGAGGAGGATAACATATCTTTGATCTATAATTCAACCCTTCGGGCAAAAAATGTATAGCTATTTAATAATTTAACGATTCTAGTGATGAATGAAACTCAATTCTTTCCATGATCAACAAGCCCATCGTTATTTTATGTTTTAACGAGCCTAACAACAGTGACATCTCGGTCCTTTTTCATATTTAGAGAGTTGAAAAAGAGGACGAAAAGAAAACTCCATAAGTACCTTTTCGTAAATTTGTCACTCAGATCTGAAAAAGTGTAAAATAATATCTTAGAGAACCTCTTTAGTCATGTTTGATCAAGGTATTCCTTTTTCGTAAATAATCCATCTCAGTCCAGAAAAGGGTTAAACTTATACTGAGTAGATATCAATTCATTTACTTTTACGAGCTCAAAAAGACAAGTGCTCGGCAATATTTTCACATTATCAGAGTCTGAAAAGAGCTGAAAGAGGACTCCAAGGGCTCCTTTTCACTATTATCAAAGCTCGAAAAAGAGATAAAAGTGTTCTTCAAGTCCTTTTTCATTTTTAACAAAGCTCGAAAAATAAGGATAAAAAGTATGCTTTCCGGTCAAATCATTCTCGAAATAAATCTGCACGACTAATCTGTTTATCAGTTGTAAAACTTCTTCAGAACAACATCAAATGAATTAAAAATACCTGTTTCATGATAATAAAAAAATATAATAAAACCATAGTCATAGCAATAAATATTCATTGCAAACAATTAAATGACTAAATAAAAAGAGTTTTATTATTCATTTTTACCATTCAATAGTTACCATTTGCATTTTGTAGCTCTGAACCTGTTTTTCCCCCGAACTTCAGCAGTTTATTGTGTGAAATAGGTAAGAATGTTTTGAATGCCCCCTCAGGAGCACATTTTGAATGCCCCCTGCAAGAGTAGGTTCCCCCCAAGCTTCATTTAATTCACCTAATTATATTACTGGTTACTAATAGTTGGATGGAATGAAGGTTCATTTACGGGATCAAATGGAAGACTCGTTTTAATTAGGAGAGGATGTGTTTCATTTTTAAACGAGCTTGACACAAGAAAAGGAACTATGCTCATGACCTATTTCATTTTTTAATGAGGTTGACATAGTAAAATAACTTTCCTCAAAGGCACTTTTTTCATTTTTTAATGAGGTTTACACAAGAAAAAAAAAACTATCCTCATAGGTACTTGTTTCATTTTTTAACAAGGTTCACATAAGAAAAAAGAACTATCCTAAAAATTTGTTTCATTTTTTAATGAGGTTGACACAGTAAAAGAACCATCCTCATAACATGTTTCATTTTTTAACGAGGTTGACACAGTGAAAGAACTATCCTCATTGTGCATTTGGACTCGTGAGTGTGCGCTGGAAAATACGTAGTCTAACGGAGTCATCATTTAAGAAGTTTGATGAGCACCAGAAATGGTAAGTTATAACATGTGTTGATGGGTCTTCTCCAAAGTTTTCATTGAATTTTGTAATTTCGGAGGGTAATTTCTATGAAATCACTAGCCACCAAGGAGAATAACTGATGGAACCAACTTGATATTGCACTAAATATATGAATAAAGATTCAAGTCATTCGGTACTCATAAGGGGGGAACCAGATAGGATTCTAGATGATGACATGGGTGAAGTCAATGGAAAAAACATTGAAGATTAAGCAATAGTAGATGTTGTCACAGCTGAAATAGATGGTTCAATCTAGGATGTTATCTCAGCCATGGTCAAATGACCCAATGTATACCCTATAGAATCTACGAGAACTGAAAGTGAAACAGGATCAACAAAATCAGAGGAAGGTGATTGAGGAAAATACTTGTACAAGTAAAGCTCCTACCAAAAATGAGTTGGAGTTAAAGGTGTCTCGTCTTATGGTATTTCTTCAATTGAAATCAAACCAGGTGGAAGAACTTCGTCGTCAAACCTGAAGTGTATTTTAGGTGGTTGACTGTGCGATATGGGAGACTCAATGGCTACAATAGATTATGGAGTGACCAATACAGGAACAACTTCTGGTTGTTCGACTTTGGGATCAAGATTTTCTCCACTTATGGAATATAGCAACTGAAATATAAGGGGATGATAGACCCTATTTCATTGGTACTAGGGATGATGTCCATTTTTACCACTAAATAGCTGCCCCCTAAAGCACAATGGGATCCGGATCAACTTCCAGTTGAACAACGTCGGGTTCGGGAGGTATGGTCTCACAGATTGGATGGATCATAACCATGGGGTAGCTGTGAGGACTCTGTCTCGACAACAGTAGACAAACCAGGATGTGTAGAAACAACTTGTGCTAACTCTAGTATATGGGAAGATGATGCTTCACCAGAGGTACCAATAGTATTGGTTTCGGTAGAGTGATGTCACCTTTGCCAACCAGAAGTAACTTCTGGTGGTAAAGGTGGTTTCAATGCTACTCTACGCGAACGATGGGGAAAAGGGTTTTTTTCTTCCACGATGAATGATTTATCTTAACCAAAAACAAATAAACAAAATAAAATGGTAAATCTAGGAAAAAGGTTTACCAAGAAACTGTGAACTGCAGAATACATCCTAGCGAACCAAGAAGTACAGGCAGGAAATCTCCTTGAATGCTATGTTTTGTGTATCACAATTTACAAGGCGGCCGACTCGATTCACTATGGATGGATAGCAACCTAAATTTATCCTCCGAAATATACCCGAAGGTACGTGGAGGCCTAAGTCCATATTAGCGTTGTCTAATGCGAAACTTAACACCGCTCGATATACCCAAAAGCACGTGGATGAGATATGATGTACTTACATATGTGGAGTGAGGTATTGTTGGGGTTCCCATGTTTTGGCAGATTTGGAAATACCAAAAGATGAGACAACATCAGAACCACTTTGGGGCCCTAGGATCTAGCCCTCCTGGACCCGAAGAGGGATCTCTCCAAATAGAGCAAAGAATGATGTATCTTTGAAGCTCAAAAATAAGATGTTAGGCTAGTTATGAAGCATAGAGGGGGGTTTTAAATAATTTGGTTGAAGGGTTGCTGGGTTGGTGACGAGATCATGGACTGAGAAAAAAGTGGGAGGAAAGGAACAAAATAGCAGAATATTTCAGCAGAGAGGATGGGCCAAGACTGTGCCATCCATTGGGCTATGGAGTCATGAAAGGGAATTACCTGCAACAGCTAGCCAAGGCTTCCAAAGGGCAAGTCATCTATACTAAAGGATCTTTAGATTAGATGGTGGGGTGGAACATTAAAGGAGAAAAGTGAAAGAAGGAGAACAGCCCAATTTCTGTCTATAGATCAGGTCAGAGGTCATTTAACTCCAGACCTACTTGGACATACTCAAAGGCAGCTCTCAAAGAGACAAAGGGGCTGCTTATAGATCAGACTAGAGGTTATTTAACTCCAGGTCTACTTTAGCAACTCCAAGGGAAAAACAGAGATAAGTTAAACAGAAGGGATCTTAAAAGGGCGAGTTGGTCGCGCAAGGATCCTAGTGGACAGGGCTAACACTTATCCCCAGTGTTCCCAAACCTTCCAGCTGAAACCCAGCAAGAACATCTAGGCACCGATTCAACCAATTCATACATCAGCCAGCAGGCAATAACATCTGCTGCGCTGATTAAATCAACTGAAAACCAGCTCTTAGATAGCACATAGAGCAGAAAACATAAAGTTATGGAGAGCAGACAGCATAGGGCACCTAACAAGGGTGAATCCTATACCATTATTCTGATGCCTACCAGCAGAACATGAAACAGTATGAAAATGTAATAAACAGAGTTAAGAAACACATCACCAACAGTAATAGACCAGGATCCTGTGAAAAGTGCTTTGATTAATTGATGCAACACCAGTCATGTACAATATGGCTCAATGGCTGTTACAGCCCAAACTTTCTCCTCCTAGCCTATTACATACAACTACTCTGCTACTCCCTCCCACGACTGTTCTAACAGTCAAATGAATCCCTCTAACAGCAAATGCCCAGCAAGGCAACAACAACCTTTTCATTATGTTCTCGGGGATCTTTTATAGGAGAAGAGGAAGAAACAGAAGTAGATGAACATTGAATTGATCTCATTAAGACAGAATCAGCGGAAGTGTTCACGCCCATACCACTTAATGGCAAAATGCAGCACTGTGTGTACTCTGTAGGATGTTTTGGAGATCTCTGTCAGGTCGATTTTGACCTCGGATATTTCATTTGGAGTCCTTCAGCTGTCTGGAACTCTGTGCTGCCATTCTGAATAAATGAACTGGATGGAAGTCTGCAAGGCCCTCCATGCTTCTTTAATTCTGCCTGACTATCTTTTAAGAAGCTCTGTCAGTGTTCTTGACTTTCCTAGGCTCGAGAAACATGGAGGATGCTGCGGGAAGGTGTACTTCTGGAGGAAACATGTCCTGCTGTTAGGTAGCGCAGTAATGGCGTTGCTGGTGCGCTCATTGGTCTTCAAACAGTGCCTTAAGCCTTTGACCGCAGGATTAAAACGTTAATCTTCAATTACAGGCTTGAATCCTCCTCAAATCCTGCTCTGCTGTCTCGTTTGGCCGCTGAATTGGCCTCTCTGTACTATCTGCACACTTTAAAATATACCTGTTTAAAACACAGGCAGTGGTGGAGAAATGCGGTGGAGGTGGAGAGATGGTGGAGCGATGGAGAAACAGTGTAAATAGCGGAGAGGAGCAGAGAAATGGACGTACGGTGTAAAACCCAAATTTTAGCGTTGGCTTAAAATACAAAGGAAATGACAGAAAACAATGGAGCGGAGGCCATGGAGGTGGGACCCAGGGGAGGCGGAGGGCGATTAAACTAAAACCGTTAGATCCTAAACCCAACGGACGGTGGAGATGTAATCGGAGGCTTACAATCGGAGGACGGGAGGCAGGACTTGCGATTGCGATCGGAGGGGTGATGCGATTGAGCGATGGTCGTCAGATCATGAAACAGATGGACAGTCAAGATTGAATCAAGAGACAGTGGGAAGGGGATGTGATTAGCGCCAGGCCGTCCGATCGGCGAGAAAATGGACGGCTGCAATCAAATCGAGAGACAGAGGAAAGGACTGCGATCGGAGGAAATGGGAGTGTGATGGCCGTCGGATCCGCGGAAGGATGAACGGTCGGGATTGAATCAGAGGACGGAGGGAAGAGCATGTGATTTTTGATCGAGAGGGGAAATGTGCTTGTGCGCTAGCCGTTGGATCAGAAGGGAGATGGACGGTCCGGATCAAATCGGAAGATTTCAATCGGGGCGGCGCCAATGTGACTTGTGATTGCGATCGGAGAGACGGGTGCGATTGAGCGCTGGTCGTTCGATCGTGGGATGAACGGACGGCTGTGATTGAATCGGAGCATCACAATGGGGAGTCGGAGGAAAAGGCTTGCGATTGACCGGAGGCTGTTGCGATTAAGCGCTGACCGTTGGATCGGCTAGGAGATGGACGGCCAAGATATGATCGGAGGATCGCAATCGGAGCGCGATGCGATCAATCGGGGGGTGCACAATGCATGTTGCGATTGCGATTGACGGGGGGTTTGCGATTAGCGCCCAGCCGTTAGATCTTGTGATAGATCGACAGCTCAAAGCTCGTCGCGGGACTTATGTTATAAAAAAATCGCATCGGGGTTTCTGCGTTTACAAAGGAAAAGGACCCCCGCCGATCTTCCGATTGCGATTGGCGCTCGGGACTTAAGCGCTTGGTCCTAGCGTCGGGTCATATGTGGGGAAGTGGTTAAGGGATTACGGGAAAGGGGCTAGGCCTTATAATAAGGTCGGAAAGTGGGTTTTGGCCCCCTTTTAATGAAATTTAAGGGTTTTGAAGGGGAACGATAGAGGAATAAAGGGGAGAAGAGGCCAACAAAGGCTAGGGGAGGAAATTCAAAGGGGATTTTGAGGGGATTTGGAGGGTAAATGGGGAAAGAAGGGGGAATATAGGGGAGAGAAAACAAAGGCTTTGGGGGATGAAATAAGAGGGAAAAGGGGGGCCTTTGGGCATTTCTTCACATATCAGAGAGGCTTTATAAGGGAAATCAGCAGAGGGGATTTGATCAAAGGATAAAAGGCACATAGAGGTTTCAAGGAGACTGTGTTTTCAGAGGAAATGCATTCCTTGAAGGCTCAAAAACAATTTAGCCCCCTATTTTCTTGTCAAAAATTTCATAGGGGGGCTAACAGTGGCTCCACATGGGGATGGCTTCTTCTTGAAGGAGCCAAGAAACCAGAAAATGATCTCTTGGTGTAGGTCAAATGCCTGCTGCTTGAACCATCCATCTCTTTCTTTGATCTGCTGCCACAAGCTGTGAAGACAACATATCAGCAATAAAATTCTCCCACACAACTACCTACCCACACTATAGTCTTAACATTTTTTCTTCTTGGGTGCATTTGGACTTGCAGACCCTTTACATCATTAACTTTTACAAACAGGAAAAATAAACCTAATCTACTTCTACCCTTATTACTCCATGAGACCAGATTAGACTGTTGGTCTCATAGTTTCTCTACCTACACTGCTACCTGCTAGGATTAGACTGTCTAGCAGGTTTCTTCTCTACATTCTAAGACAAAAATTTAAACAAATAACTACATGCTCATAGGCTGAGCTTTATTGAGATTTCCTACCTACCCTACTCTAACTAGAAATCTCTGATGTTCTAGGTGATATGATAAAGCCAATACAGCCAGTCAAGTAGTAGTGAAAAAGGATATGAGCACTGGCTGCCTATCAGAGATAACCACAGGGTGCTCTGCTTGTGGTTCTTCAAAACTGTGGTCACCATCAGTAGTGACCATTCCTGATGAATCTGGCTCGTGCTGAGGATCAATGCTGGAGCGTTCGAGCATATCAAGGCCTCCATGTACTCTGCCACAGGATCAACGAACACTTGATGTATGCTTTCTTCTTTTTGACCTACCATGATTGGTAGGTTGTCTACGTCCTGGGAAGCTCTGATTCTTGTATTATCCACTGCATCTTCAGGGTGGCTCTGGGAAACCGGATCTTCTTCTTCTTGTATTTCGAAGAGCAGTGTAATTTCTTCTCTTTTAGGGGGCGGGAGACTTTCCAAGAATGCTCTGGGGTCTCTGAACTCGTATGATTTCTCTTGTGAGCTCAAAAGCTCGAGCTCAGCTTCATACCTCTCAACCACCAAGTCGAGAAACATCCTCTTAAGCGCAGGAAGAGCATTGAATATTGAGCTGAGAGGGACAATCTTTGGAAGGTTCTCCCATTGAGTTTTTGCCAGTACACTCGTTATTCCACTCCGGAACTCTGCTATGAGGCTTGGATCTATTTCCACACATTGTACGGGGTCCTCTATTAGAGAAGTGACTGGATCTTCGGCATGGATGATGTTGTACTGCGACATGGTCTCCCAGTGGAGTCTTATGTGAAACCACAAATAATCAGTGGCCAGCTGATTACCAGTGGAGTCTTTTTATCATTCAAGAATTGTGGAGTCGCCAAGTGGATTATTCACAACTTACTGTCCACCACAGTGGTTTACCAAATCAAAGCTGACTGATCTGATCCCCAGTGGAGTCGCCATTTTGTTGGGGTTCCCATGTTTTGGCAGATTTGGCAATACCAAAAGATGAGACAACATCAGAACCACTTTGGGGCCCTAGGATCTAGCCCTCCTAGACCCGGAGAGGGATCTCTCCAAATAGAGCAAAGAATGATGTATCTTTGAAGCTCAAAAATAAGATGTTAGGCTAGTTATGAAGCACAGAGGGGGGTTTTAAATAATTTGGTTGAAGGGTTGCTGGGTTGGTGACGAGATCATGGACTGAGAAAACAGTGGGAGGAAAGGAACAAAACAGCAGGATATTTCAGCAGAGAGGATGGGCCAAGACAGTGCCATCCATTGGGCTATGGAGTCATGAAAGGAAATTACATGCAACAACTAGCCAAGGCTTTCAAAGGGCAAGTCATCTATACTAAAGGATCTTTTAGATAGATGATGGGGTGGAACATTAAGGGAGAAAAGTGAAAGAAGGAGAACAACCCAATTTCTGTCTATAGATCAGGTCAGAGGTCATTTAACTCCAGACCTGCTTGGACATACTCAAAGGCAGCTCTCAAAGAGACAAAGGGGCTGCTTATAGATCAGACCAGAGGTCATTTAACTCCAGGTCTGCTTTAGCAACTCCAAGGGAAAAAAAGAGATAAGTTAAACATAAGGGATCTTAAAAGGGCCAGCTGGTCGCGCAAGGATCCTAGTGGACAGGGCTAACACTTATCCCCAGTGTTCCCAAACCATCTAGCTGAAACCCAGCAAGAACATCTAGGCACCGATTCAACCAATTCATACATCAGCCAGCAGGCAATAACATCCGCTGCGCTGGTTAAATCAACTGAAACCAGCTCTTAGATAGCACATAGAGCATAAAACATAAAGGTAGGGAGAGCAGACAGCATAGGGCACCTAACAAGGGTGAATCCTATACCATTATTCTGATGCCTACCAGCAGAACATGAAACAGTATGAAAATGTAATAAACAGAGTTAAGAAACACATCACCAATAGTAATAGACCAGGATCCTGTGAAAAGTGCTTTGATTAATTGATGCAACACCAATCATGTACAATATGGCTCAATGGCTGTTACAGCCCAGACTTTCTCCTCCCAGCCTATTACATACAACTACTCTGCTACTCCCTCCCACGACTGTTCTAACAGTCAAATGAATCCCTCTAACAAAAAATGCCCAGCAAGGCAACAACAACCTTTTCATTATGTTCTCGGGGATATTTTATAGGAGAAGAGGAAGAAACATAAGTAGATGAACATTGAATTGATCTCATTAAGACAGAATCGGTGGAAGTGTTCACGCCCATACCGCTTAATGGCAAAATGCAGCGCTGTGTGTACTCTGTAGGTTGTTTTGGAGATCTCTGTCAGGTCAATTTTGACCTCGGATATTTCATTTGGAGTCCTTCGGCTATCTGGAACTCTGTGCTGCCATTCTGAATAAATGAACTGGATGGAAGTCTGCAAGGCCCTCCATGCTTCTTTAATGCTTCCTGACTATCTTTTAAGAAGCTCTATCAGTGTTCTTGACTTTCCTGGGCTCGAGAAACATGGAGGATGCTACGAGAAGGTGTACTTCTGGAGGAAACATGTCCTGCTGTTAGGTAGCGCAGTAATGGCGTTGCTGGTGCGCTCATTGGTCTTCAAACAGTGCCTTAAGCCTTTGACCGTAGGATTAAAACGTTAATCTTCAATTACAGGCTCGAATCCTCCTCAAATCCTGCTCTGCTGTCTCGTTTGGCCGCTGAATTGGCCTCTTTGTACTATCTGCACACTTTAAAATATACATGTTTAAAACCCAGGCAGTGGTGGAGAAATGCGGTGGAGGTGGAGAGATGGTGGAGCGATGGAGAAATAGTGTAAATAGCGGAGAGGAGTGGAGCAATGGACGCACGGTGTAAAACCCAAATTTTAGCGTTGGGTCGAAATACAAAGGAAATGACGGAAAACAATGGAGCGGAGGCCATGGAGGTGGGACCCAGCGGAGGCGGAGGACGATTAAACTAAAACCGTTAGATCCTAAACCCAACGGACGGTGGAGATGTAATCGGAGGCTTACAATCGGAGGACGAGAGGCAGGACTTGCGATTGCGATCGAAGGGGCGATGCGATTGAGCGCTGCCCGTCAAATCATGAAACAGATGGACGGTCAGGATTGAATCGAGAGACAGCGGGAAGGGGATGTGATTAGTGCCAGGCCGTCTGATCGGCGGGAAAATGGACGGATGCGATCAAATCAGGAGACAGAGAAAAGGACTGCGATCGGAGGAAATGGGAGTGCGATGGCCGTCGGATCTGCGGAAGGATGAATGGTCGGGATTGAATCGGAGGACGGAGGGAAGAGCATGCGATTGATGATCGTGAGGGGAAATGTGATTGTGCGCTGGCCGTCGGATCAGAAGGGAGATGGACGGTCCGGATCAAATCGGAAGATTTCAATCGGGGCGGCGCCAATGTGACTTGCGATTGCGATCGGAGAGACGGGTGTGATTGAGCGCTGGCCGTTCGATCGTGGGAGGAACGGACGGCTGTGATTGAATCGGAGCATCACAATTGGGAGTCGCAGGAAAAGGCTTGCGATTGACCGGAGGCTGTTGCGATTAAGCGCTGACCGTTGGATCGGCTGGGAGATGGACGGCCAGGATATGATTGGAGGATCGCAATCGGAGCGCGATGCGATCAATCGGGGGGTGCACAATGCATGTTGCGATTGCGATTGACGGGGGGTTTGCGATTAGCGCCCAGCCGTTAGATCTTGTGATAGATCGACGGCTCAAAGCTCGTCGCGGGACTTATGTTATAAACAAATCGCATCGAGGTTTATGCGTTTACAAAGGAAAAGGACCCCCGCCGATCTTCCGATTGCGATTGGCGCTCGGGACTTAAGCGCTTGGTCCCAGTGCTGGGTCATATGTGGGGAAGTGGTTAAGGGATTACGGGAAAGGGGCTAGGCCTTATAATAAGGTCGGAAAGTGGGTTTTGGCCCCCTTTTAATGGAATTTAAGGGTTTTGAAGGGGAACGATAGAGGAATAAAGGGGAGAAGAGGCCAACAAAGGCTAGGGGAAGAAATTCAAAGGGGATTTTGAGGGAATTTGGAGGGTAAATGGGGAAAGAAGGGGGAATATAGGGGAGAGAAAACAAAGGCTTTGGGGGATGAAATAAGAGGGAAAAGGGGGGCATTTGGGCATTTCTTCACATATCAGAGAGGCTTTATAAGGGAAATCAGCAGAGGGGATTTGATCAAAGGATAAAAGGCACATAGAGGCTTCAAGGAGACTGTGTTTTCAGAGGAAATGCATTCCTTGAAGGCTCAAAAACAATTTAGCCCCCTATTTGCTTGTCAAAAATTTCATAGGGGGGCTAACAGGTAGCACACTCGGAATGTATCGCGGACAATTAAAGACAGTTGCTATGTTTTACGACGCCAGGACACGTCTCTAGCCTAGACCTTCTAAATGTTATCGTTATGGTTGCAATGCTTTGTTAGGTAAATTGAGATAAATTTTAAGTTGAACTTGTTTATCAATTTTCCTTTCAAGGTTCACCGTGATGATGTATTGGAAATTCCTAAAATTCAAACTAAAATGACAAGAAATCTTTTCACTTTTATTTTTTTCAATGAAAATCCTAGCTACTAGAGGGAAAGAGCAATCAATTTGAGAGCAAAAAATCAAAGAGCACAAACTAAATTGCATCTTTCCTAATTGTTCCTATGCAAAACACACAATCCGCTACATGCAAATGGAGGTTTTTCTTTTCAGTCCCTTAATGTGAATGCAGAAAAGGAAACTAAGTGCATTGAATCAATAAAAACAAATGCCTTTTACTTTGAGAAATGAGGAATGGAACAACAATTTCCCTTTTTAGGAAAAACGAAGATTTTACTCAATAAATTAAGCAAAATCATAATTAAGCTTCAAAACAAAGTTATGTGTTGGCATTGGAGTATCCTCGGGACGCTTGAAATTTTTAGACCCAAATTGCATTATCCCGTCTGCACAATGCTAATCACCCTCCCAACCTTCAAATCCTGGATCACGTGTATGTCAATTAGAGGATATGCATTTGGGTGAGTTGTTTCTTCATAATAATGGTTGATCTTGGCAGTAGTACTTCCTTTTTCTTGATATGTGGTTTCATTTGAATGCTTTTTCTTGACATGAGATGAATTTATATATAAGGATTGGTTTGACCCTTGTTGACACCTAATCCTATGGATGGGTGTGCATAATTAATATTGTATATTAATTAATATTAGGAAATAAGGAAGGCCAAGAGTCATTGGGAGATGAATCCCAATAGCCTCACCTCCATGTATAAATACATGTGCATTCTTCAGCTAATACACATTCTGATTTTGAGGAGTTACCTTCTGGCTTGACATGGTATCAAAGTCAGCTCCACTATTGGCATTTCTGCCTGTGGTGTAACTCCCTCTCCTTTGCTCAGTCAATTTTATTCTGCTGCTCTTAATTGCTAGACTGTTATTCTGCATTTTTTTTCTCTATTTAACCCTGACATTTGCAGCTCCAGCTCCTGCAGCTCCTGAAGACTGCAGGCTCCTCTGTCAATCTGCAAATTGCAGGCTCTGTCATTCTGCAAGATTCCATTTCAAAAAAAAATTGTAACGGCCCTTTGGGCCTCCTCCACTCTCCCAACGCCTTACCTACCCAATGCCTCTCCACACTTCACCCTCACTGCTACATTATCCATACAGCGCTTTGCCCCTACGTTCCATATCAGCACTTTCCCTGTCGACTTCTCCTCTCCCCTCATTTCAACATACACCTCCCACTCCCTGCTCACAACGCCCTGGTGTATACGCTCCATTCAATACACCAGCACCCTACCCTCGGCCTACACTCCTTCATCTACGTTTAATAACATACAACGCTGCTCATATATATGTTACACGCTGTCAATTGTTACATATACACTGTTGTCATATCCCCACAGGCGATATCCTTTCAGCTCCTTCCCTCCACGCAGTTTTCATATCCAATACATATTTCCATGCCCATAATACCACTGTGGTGTCACCTGCCTGCATATGATAACACCTCCCTTGACCATACCGCCCATGCACAGTCAATACAGTCAACACCCTCCATTCGTTTAAAACCTGCGTTTAAAACCGCCCTTTCACATAAACGTTGTCTATTCCATATATACCTCCGCTCCAGCATTTTATCCGCAGTTGTATATCGACTCCATTTTATATTCAGTGATGTCTGTCCATGCTATTTACAATAATACTGCCATTTAATACAGCGTTCCATATTACATATAACGCTGTCACTTATATAATAACGTTGTCTGCATAGTTTAATATATCACGCCCGTGGTTTAATACATCACGTTGATTGCGCACCCTGCGCTGTCTGCGTTTAAATCCAACACTGTCTCCTTTTGTTTAATACGCCTTTTAACAATACGCCATTCCATCGTTTAAGTCCAACGCTGTATTTTGTATGGAATACATTGTTAATACTTTGCATTGTTAATACGTTACGTTGTTAATACTTTGCATTGTGTTTAATACGTTGATATGTCTGTCATATAAGTTGGAATTCTGTCCGCCCCTCCACCTTTAATACAGCACTGTCACCTTACCGCCCTCCCATATTTATTACGCCCTTTCCAATTCCTTTATACCGCTCATATTTACGCTGTCACACTATTACCGCCCTCCCAATACCACTCCTCCTCTATCCATAACACCGCTCCACTCATTTTTAATACCATTTACAATACCTCCCTTCCATTCCATATTGACTTTTCATACAAATTCTTTTCCCCAAACAAAAACAAAAAATACATATATTTTTTTGGTGCAGAATTCAGTTTTTTAGCAAAGAGCTTGTGTTTTTTTTTTAATTCAGTTTTTTAGCAAAGAGCTTGTGTTTTTTTTTAAATTCAGTCTTTTAGCAAAAAAGTTTCTGTCCTTTTAAACTGAGTACATTTTCCAACAAAAAAAAATTTTGTTTTCTCTCCTTCAAGAGAAATTTTCCAGCAAAGTTTTTTTCTCTCCTCCTTCAAAAGAAGATGACAGTCCCTT
Organism: Pinus albicaulis; assembly: GCA_034641835.2. NCBI lineage: Eukaryota > Viridiplantae > Streptophyta > Pinopsida > Pinales > Pinaceae > Pinus > Pinus albicaulis. The sequence continues at coordinate 1,707,799,052 of CM076580.1, read as the reverse complement.
CATCTTCTAAAGAGGCTTCCTACTTGGCACAGAGAGAAAAGAGACATGATTCAGGTCCATCCAAAGGAAGAGAAGACAGAAGACGAAGAAGAAACTTCAGAGAAAAGGGGGGCAGACAATCTAAAGCTCAGCAGCAAACAAATCAAGACAGAGGTAAAACTGATGACAAAGACAAAGGTAAACCAACTGAATCAGCTCATTCTGTTCTAGCACATTGTAACAATGGAGTAACTGAAAACCTATTTGATGTTTCATTTACTTCATGGAGAGATGATTGGTTGCTAGATTCAGGAGCAACATGTCACATGACATTTAGAAAAGATTTTTTTTGAAGAATTCACTGACAAAGTTGATGGAGCAGTATATTTCGCAGATAAATCCAAACTCAAGCCATCAGGGCTTGGCACAGTCAGGCTTAAACTGCCTGGTCTTCCCGATCATATCCTACATGAGGTTCTATACCTCCCGGAGTTGAAGAGAAACTTGCTGTCCCTGATCGAAATCCGGCAGCAAGGACACTCAGTTCACTTGTTTGATGGCAAGGCGGAGGTCAGATCAGCATCAGATCACTCACTTGTCATGGAGGGAATAGAAGAAGGGAGACTTTTGAAGCTGAAAGGTTCATCTGCTCATGCTCAAAACTTTGCATTCAGTTCACATCATGATGAAGGTACATTTCCATCAAGTCTTTTATGGCATGCTATATTTGGACACTTAAATTATGACAGCCTTCATTTGTTGAAGAAAAATGGTGTTGATGGACTGCCTACAATTCCTAGAAAACCTAAGGAATGTGATGCTTGTATTCTAGGAAAGCATAGCAAATAGCCATTTCATGATTCACACTCAAGAGCACATAGGAAACTTGAACTTGTTCATTCATATTTATGTGGCCCTATGCCTATTTCTTCTGCAAATGGAAACAAATACATGATGACATTTATTGATGACTACACCAGAATGTGTTGGATTTACTTATTGAAGAATAAGTATGATGCTTTTCAAACTTTCAAGAATTTTCATGCATGGATTGAAAATGATGCACAAACACATATTGGCTCTCTACGTATTGACAATGGAAAAGAATACACTTCAAACAAATTTGAAAATTATCTTTGTCAACATGGAATCAAACATAAAACAACTGTGCCATATAATCCACAACAGAACGGTGTAGCTGAAAGAATGAATAGAACTATCTTAAATATGGTTCGCTCTATGTTATTTTTCAAGAATATGAAATTGATGTTTTGGGCTGATGCAGTTCTATGGCCACATTCCTTCGGTAAAGCATTTCAGGGTCTTTAGGTCCACCTGTTATGCCTTGATACCCAAGGGTCAAAGGAACAAACTTGGTGCTAGAAGCAGAAAATGTATCTTCTTGTGGCACTCCAATACCTCCAAAGGATATCATCTCTATGATGAAGCAAATAAGAAGTTTGTAATAGCAAGAGATGTCATATTTCTTGAATCTTCCAAGAGTGACAAGGTTGTTGAGTGGCAACTTGATCGCCTGGATAGATTCACACATGCAAAGTCTTTCCAAGAGTTTGATAATGTGATTCCACACCTTGAAGGGGGGATTCCGATATTGAATCAAACTGTGGAATCATATCCTGAAGCACTCTCTCCCCCGCATGAAGAAACAACCACGGATGACACATTGGATGATGTGATTGACAGAATTGGGATATTGAATCTTGAATCAATCCCAACTCAGTCAAGTGACCAGCCTGGGCCATCTCAGAAAGGTCCTCCCAAATGGCTGACAAAGACACTGGAGGATGTTCATCCCGATGAGGTTGGAAAAACAGGAACAAGAAGTTCCACTCAAGAAATCGAAGGTGATGTAGATAATTCTGATTCCCCTGTTGATATGGATATTGCTTATAACCGTGAATTGAGTTTGTCTACAGATCATGAACCAACTTCCTTCAAAGAAGCCGCTTCTCATGATGAATGGAAAGAAGCGATGCAAAAGGAGTATGATGCCTTGATAAAGAATGGCACTTGGAAGCTGGTTGATCCGCCTTTGGGAACGAAACCAATTGGCTGTAAGTGGGTCTACAAGAACAAGTACAAAGCAGACGGCTCACTTGACAAGCACAAGGCTAGGCTTGTGGCAAAAGGATTCGCACAGAAAGAAGGAGTTGATTATGAAGAAACTTTTGCTCCCACAGCAAAATGGACCACCATCCGGACTCTCTTTGCCTTAGCAGCTCAGAATGGATGGAAAGTCCATCAAATGGATGTAAAAACAACCTTCTTGAATGGAGATCTAAAGGAGAAAGTTTATATGTCCCAGCCAGAAGGATTTGCGATAAAGGGTCAAGAACACAAAGTTTGCAAACTTGTGAAATCCTTGTATGGCCTCAAGCAAGCACCACGAGCCTGGTATGAGAAGTTGACCGAGCATCTTCTGAAACTTGATTTCAAACACTTTGATCTTGATGTTGCAACTTTGTTTGTTAAGAAAGTTGGAAAAACAGTTGTATATCTTGTGGTATATGTAGATGATCTTTTGATAACAGGAAACAATGAGAGCTATATTGCATCCATGAAGAAAGAGTTGAAGAAAGGTTTTGAAATGACTGATTTGGGTCATGTTCATTACTATTTGGGTATTGAAGTAATTCAACATCCTAAATTCATATTTCTTTCTCAAAAGAAGTACATTGGAGATCTCTTGAACAAATTTGGCATGGATGACTGTAATCCCTTAAACACTCCAATGGAACAAAACTTGAAGCTCACATCTATTGAAGGGAAGGAATTTGAGGATGCAACTAAGTATAGACAGCTTGTAGGAAGTCTTATCTACCTGACCACCACCAGACCTGACATTTCATTTGCTGTTGGAATCCTCTCAAGGTTCATGCAAAAACCTCGTGAAGGACATTGGTCTGCTGCGAAAAGAGTGTTAAGGTACTTGAAGGGGACTTAAGACTTTGGACTCAAATATACACAGGTAGGCGACTTCAGCTTGATCAGATATTCTGATTCAGACTTTGATGGCGACAAAGAAACAGGGGTGTCTACTACAGGTTACACCATGAGTCTTGGATCAGGAGCTGTCTCATGGAGATCACGTAAACAGTCAGTTCCAGCAGATTCCACGACCGAGGCAGAATATGTGGCAGCAGCTGAAGCAACAAAGGAAATTGTGTGGCTCCGGAAAATCCTGGCAGATTTGCAGATGAAACAAATGTATTCCACTCCACTCATGATCGACAACACTTCTGCAATAAAGTTGGCCAAGAAGCCAAAGTTCCATGATCGAACAAAGCACATCAATACAAAGTACCATCTAATTCGACATCATGTTCAGGCCAAAACCATCCATCTACATCATTGTTCCACAAATGAGCAAACTGCTGACATCTTCACCAAAGCACTTGGAAGAGAAAAGTTTGAAAAGTTCAGATCGATGCTTGGACTCACCAACATCCCTTCGGATTAAAGGGGGGGAATGTTGACACCTAATCCTATGGATGGGTGTGCATATGTATTTTTGTATATTAATTAATATTAGGAAATAAGGAAGGCCAAGAGTCATTGGGAGATGAATCCCAATAGCCTCACCTCCATGTTATGTGCATTCTTCAGCTAATACACATTCTGATTTTGAGGAGTTACCTCCTGGTTTGACAACCCTTAATGTCCTAACATTATATTGTATAGCCGTATTGGGTAAATTGTCTACTTCCTTGTTTTTATTTTCAATCTAACACATAAAAAAACTTTATGTTTTTTAAGCAGGTCACTTCCTAAATTTACTCTCAAGAGGATCAAATACAACTTAAAAATTACTTGAGCTTTGATCTTTGATCATTGCTTGGATGGAAATTGAAGAGTCTCAATCACAATTATCGATTGGATTTGTCAAACTATAACTAATTTCAAACCTCAAAGGAGAGAGTAAGCCTTTGTCTGATTGTTTGTTTTGATTCCACTAGTCAAAGAATATTACAATTTCATTGTTTCCACAAAATCCTGAATGATATAACATATACTACCACTAATATATATATATATATATATAAGTGTCAATTGGATGTAGCTTGGGTGATTGGAGAAATGTTGTTATCCACCCCACCTGAGTTCAATTCCCACATGTGACATGTTGAGCTTATAATAAGTATATTCTTGTAATGACTTTAAGGCTTATTGTTTGAGAGCCCCTTAAGGACCAAAAGATGTATAATACTTATATGGAATATAAAGACATTTTTTAAAGAAAAAAAAAAGAATAAAAGAAATTATATATAAGTGCAATCTAACTATTTGATGTTTTGGCTTTTTTGGCTAGAGTTCGACAATATAATTTTTGACAAGATTGTGAATTTTGGTTGTTTAAAATACTTTTTTGACTGCATATATGGATTCAATACCTTGAAAAACCCTTGGGGCGCTCAGATTATGTAGATTACACACCTCAAACTTATGATTCCAACAAATCCCTTCCTAATTCTGGGCAAAATCGACTAGAAAATCTTATATATGTATGGATCTACATCTATGCAATGAATTGTGTTGGGGGGATGGATTGTTCTCCCATCTAGGACCTACAGCTATGCAATGAATTGTGGTTGGGGGGATGGATTGTTCTCCCATCCACCTGAGTTTAATTACAGGAGACATATTTGGTCTACTACGATAAGGTTTGAAGAGTAGGAGACCCACCCACGTGATGTCTGAACTTTTGCTAAGTCATAAGCCATTGATATATTTGGCTTGGATATACTCTTGGTGTTATAATTGCAATGAGAATATTTGATCTTGGGTGTTGTCCTCATTACTCCAACAAGTTACTAATTCACCATAATTAAAAAAAATTGTCCAAAATTACAACACATAAGTCCATCCCCACCTTCATGTTAGATGTGTCATTAAACAAACATATCAAACAATCTGCAATTAACATACAACCTTACATACACCCTAAAACGAAACACATTAATATTAGTTTTTATTATATTTAGATCTAATCATTAATCACGTTAGTTAATTACAATATTTTTCAACTAAACAATAAAAACTATAAAAATATTAACTAACCATTTTATATTATTTTTAAAAAATCATATAAATATTATAAATAAAATTTAATAACAAATTAAATTAATAAAATTCAAAAATATTATTATGAATTAAAATCAACAAAATAACATATTTATTAAAATAAAAATGAATTAATAAAATACATCCTGAAATAATAAGAATGAAAGTCAAACAACCATAATTGTAATACAACGTGCCACTTCTCTCGGTAGAGAATGAATACTCAACACTAAAAATATTAAAAAATAAGTGGCTCAAATTTCAATCTCCTCTATTTCAATTTTTTTTGGTCAAACATGTTGCTCGCGTGATTATTTCTTAGAAGGCCATTTGCACCGACCAAACTGAGATATTTCTTAAAAGAATCAAACACTCTTCTTTTATTTCTCTTTGAACGCTCTTTATTCATTGCTTTCGAACATTCTTTTCTTATATTACTCCGTTCACACTCTTTATTCATTACTTTTACTAAAGACTAAGCGTGTCTATGAGTCAAATTTGTCTAGAGTGTCCATGCTTGTAGTTGTAAGTAAGACCTCTTTATTTAGAGAAAAAAAAAAAACCTCCTTATTGGGTCTTCCAAATCATTCACTTGTCTATTAATATTTGGTCCACAAAAACTTTTTCAAAATTTTGAATATTTTATCTCCATAATAAATGTTCAGCACCCACCACCCATCTCTACTAAACTTATGAAGAGTAAAGTAGACCTCAACCACCTATCAGATTTATGGAGCAAGAATAGAAGTTGAGCATCAACCATCTATCTCTTATTCAATTACCTTTTTGGAGAGTGAAGTAGACCTCAACCACCTATCAAATTTATGGAGGAAGAATAGAAGTTGAGCCTCAACCATCTATTTCTTATTCAATTATCTTTTTGGATTTGAATGAGAATATGATATTTTTACATATTTATGGAGGAAAAATAAAAGTTGAGCCTCAACCATTTCTCTTATTCAATTACCTTTTTGGATTTGAATGAGAGGATATGATACTTTTACATATAAGTTTGAAAAAAAAAATTAAAATTATATTTTAAAATTTTTAATTTTTTTAGTAATTTTTTTATTTAAAAAAACAAATTGTTAATTTTATTTTATGAATATGAATAAGAAGATATAAGAAGTTTATAAATATCATTAAAGATCAAATTTCAAAATTTTCTCAAATATTTTTTTATAAAAATATATGATAGGTTAAATAAATTTAAAAAAATGCAGATATCTTTTTATAAAAAGATATGATATGATAGGTTTATATAATTTATAGAAGAAATAATTTTGATATATAAAAAAAAATTAAGCGAGGGATAATTATAAATTTCAAAAATTTAACAAACACATATATTAAAAAAAAATTGTTTTGATAGAATGAATGTGAATAACTTTAAAGACTAGTCTAAATAATTGGTTTCATTATTACTAATTTTGTAGATGCAGATCTTCAATTTGTTTTTCATATGGTCATGCATATTAAGTTTGCACTTTTTATTTTACACTGAGATACCATCCTTGAAATGAGGAGAAGTTTTTGAAAATTACTTTTATTTTTAAAGGAAAAAAATAGATGTATAACAAAGTTGACATATTCATATTATAATATTTATTGTCTATTATTCTTAATATTTATCTTCAATGGGAGGATATGATACTTTTACATATAAATTTAGAAAAAAAATTAATATTAAAAAATTGGAATTATATTTTTTATTTTATATTTATTTAAATAAATATTTTGATAAAAAAGATAAAAGTTTTGTTAACTATATTTTATGAATATGAACAAGAAGATATAAAAAATTTATATTTTATGAATATGAACAAGAAGATATAAAAAATTTATAAAAATTATGAAAGAATAAATTTCAAACATTTCTCAAATATTTTTTTATAAAAATATATGGTAGATTAAATAAATTTAAAAAAAAAAATCAAATATCTTTTTATAAAAAGATATGATAGGTTTATATAAATTATAGAAGAAATAATTTTGATATATAAAAACAAATTTTTTAATGGAGAGATAATTGTAAATTTCAAAAATTTAACAAATACACATATATTTAAAAATATAATTTTGTTTTGATAGAATGAAGGTGAACAACTTTAAAGGTTAGCCTAAATAATTGGTTCCATAATTACTAATTTTGTAGATGCATATCTTCAATTTGTTTTCCACATAGTCATGCATATTAAGTTTGCACTTTGTTTTCCACATAGTCATGCATATTAAGTTTGCACTTTCTATTCTACATCGAGATACCATCCTTGAAATGAGGAGAATTTTTTAAAATAACTTTTATTTTTAAAGGAAAAAAAAAATAGATGTATAACAAAGTTGACATATTTATATTATACATATTATAATATTTATTATGTCTATTATTCTTAACCCTTATCTTCAAGTAGAAGCTATTGTTTTCATTTTTGGAATTTGATCTGAATAAGAATATTAGTTTTGTTGTGCTAAGATCCAATTTAGAATATAAACAAAGTGCTTGAGGATGATGAGGTTAATTGCAAGTTTAACATGATTTTTTATGTGTTTTTATGTGAATTTCATGAGCAAATTAACATAAACAAAAAAATGAACAACAACATCTAACAGACATGAACACCGCCATAAAAAATATCACAATAGCACATGATGAAGGAGTTTACCCCGCTTGTGATACATCTCCTTGGTCCAGCTTCTAATGGCTTGGCCCTCTTCGATTATGCTCAAAAGTGTGATTACATGTGTTTACAATGCTCTAACAACTCTGAAACATGTTCCATCAGCTCTAGAATGCCCAAAAAATCCTGGGTAACCTCTTTATACATCGAATTTGGCCTAAAACTAACTTAGTTATGACTTCCCCAAGTTTCTGCACTATTAGCTCCACATTTCCCCAAAATCCAACATCATCCTACAAATCCACCCAAATTCGAACTAAATGAGCGCCAATTTCGCCAAAAATCTGGCGATCGGTGCGCTTAAATGCCCAATAATGCTTATAAACCATATACATTATGGCTTATAAAAAAAAATTTATACAAAACCACCACACAGTTTAGTCCTAACCTTCAGCATTAGGCACATGTCGCGGTTGACAGAAAATGTTTGTGTTAACGATTAGGGACGGTTAACAAAACAGGCGATCTTGGAGGTTTTGACAACGGTTATGACATGCATATCTCTGTCGAGGTTAGGTTAGATGTTATGGTTGGGGGGGGGTAGCATCTCACCCACGGTCCCCACCCCCGGCATGGTGACCAATGCTGGGGCTAGACCCCGGCCCGCTCCCACCATTGTGGATTGTATATTACAATAAAACAAAGTTTAAACCATAGTATGGTAAGGAATAACATGTGGGCGCAATGGTAAAGGTTTGTCCGTGGTTTGGCAGAGGTCGAGAGTTCGACCCCCTACGCCTATGCTCAACCTCACACATAAATTTTGGTGGCCCTTGGGATGCCACATGGCATCTTCTGGTTAGCCACCATCCCAACCAATTCAAACACGCCACGTTAGCGCCTCCAACCACCAATACAAGGATGCCAAGTGTCATTGCCTCATTCATCGGAGGAAAAATCTCTTTAACTGGTCAAACTTTCACATGGGCTTTCCTAATCAGCTGTACAGAATACTAACTGGGTTGTCCTGCAATTTTTTTTTTTAAATTTTTCTGTTTGACAAAGTGAACAGAACGTGTTTCTAGGAGCATACAGTGTCGGTTTTCCACGAAACAAGTTGAGCCAGATTCAGAACGACGAGATATACATGGTCTTTTAGGTTCCACGCCATTCTGACAACTTTCATTTTTTAGCATAATTTTGAGCACTTGATCACTCCTCCCCACTTGAAGCTTTTGGACCCCAAAAGATCACTTTCAACTGTCAAGTAGATGAGGGTACATCCCCCTCACCTTTCCAATCCCGATTCATTTGGCCTTTGACGAATTTGTTTCCTTGAGCTTCACTCGAAGGTAACTAACATTCACCCATCTTGAAGACTTTGTTCTTTTGTCACGAATGGCGTCTTGTTGAAGCTCATTAAGGAATTCTGAAGAAAAATATTCAAAAGATGGAATCTTAACATTCTCTCCTTATTCTTCACTTTGAAGCCTCACCTTACAAAAGTGATGCCAAAATCCATCATCGACTTGGTGCTTGCGATCGTGATGATACTTGTACTTTCCTTTTCTATTTTCAAGATGATCTTGCACTATTTGTTGTACCATTTGGAGTCGTTCAATGAACTTCTTGGTTTTGTGCATGTCGCCATCAAAAGAAACATACTTCTTACCAATATGACACCATAAATTATGATGCAAATGGTAAACAAATTCCCCTACTTGGTTTACTTGACTCAAGCTTGAATGTACATCTTGAAATTGTGCATATTGTTGAACATAACTTTCATGTAAAACAAAATGATGCTAGAGTACAATAGTTACACAAATAACACGCCTAGAAGGCATATCAACAAACTTGTCGCTTATACCTCTCTTATACCTTTTTACTAAGTGGAATTGTTGACGAACACCCATCAAATAAAAGTTCCTTAATCGCTGCAACTTAATCATTACACCATTAAAAATTTTTGGATGAAATGAAATGGAAAAGTTGTGTGCATCAACTTGAAACTCAAATGACCTTTTCAAGTTTAAAATAGAAAATAAAAGAGCTGAAATCATCTTTTGCTTCGAAGCATCACAAGCCTCTTTTTTTTAGCCTCCCCACTAGAAGACCTTTTGCACACATGTCAATGCATGCCAAGGAGCTACAATAGAAGAAATATTAACAAAAAAAATCTTCCAACATTGGGCTTCTCCCAAAAAACCTCTTATCAAGATGACCATCTTGGGTGTTGACCAATCCACAAAGGTGTCAAATTTGGAGAGGTCTACCTTCAAATTGCCTCCTCCAACATTATAGCCCAATTACATCAATGAATTTTCACCCAACTCATACTTTGACATCTTCAAAAACAAATTTTCATGCCTTACGACATCAAGTATTTTTCTCTTATACATGACATGTTCATAAGAAATTTTCTAAAAATGACATTGTCATACAAGTGGACTATCTCATCTAGAAATGGCTCCAATTCATTTTTCATATGCATGAAAGTAGTAGGAGTATGGAAAAGACCATAAAACATAATAATCCATTCAAACAAACCTTGTTTGATGTTAAATGTCATCTTCCACATACCTCCTTCAACAACTCTTCTTTGATGAAAGCCACTCCTTTTGTCCCTCACAATGAAATGCTTTCCATTCTTACTGGGCACCAAAACCATTGGTGCACTGCATGGCGGAAGATATGGTCGAGTGATTCCATTGTTCAACAAATTTTTCCTTTTCTTTGGTATTTCTACACTTTTCATTTTTTAAATTTGATGCATGCCAATGTCACAAAGAGAACATTCTTGCTGCAAAGGCTTTTCATGTGGGATTTCATTATTCTTGAGAGGCAATCCCTTCACATCCTAAAACACCTTACCATCATGGTTAATTAAATCAACCAAATCAGAATTTAAAATTGTATTACAACCATCAAATGCTTCATAATCATCATCCACATTGGGTTTGATCATAAGAAGCACTATTTTTTCTTGAATTGACTAGCCTTTTCATTTGGCCTACATTAACTAATGATAGATTTAGTTTCTTGCGATGGGCTCTCACTATGTACTCCACACCATATTTGAACAAGTGGCACTTTTTTCATGCTGATAAAAGATTTCCTTTATGTCATAGAGGTAAGGACTTCCCAAAACAATCCTTGAAATTTCAAGTGATACAACATCTAATTCAAATTCGTTAATGAATTTTGCAGTGATTGCAAACCGGAAAATACACTTTCTTGTAACCTTTAAATTGGTGTCCTTGCATATCCAACCTAATGGATATGTCTTGGGATGAGGTATGGTTTCAAGATTAATTTTCTTGACTAAGTCTTCAAATATCAAGTTTTCTTGAGACCCACTATCAAATAGTGTGTCGATTTTGGTATGTTTTGAGAGAACCTCACATGAAACAGTTCAATTATAGTTTCTTCATTTGAGGCACTGTTAGGTCCCTATAATAATAGTGTATCCCCTTATTCTTATTCTTAGTATAGCCCCATTTTTTTTATTGTTGTGCCCATGTAGTCCCCATATTGTTACTATTGTGCCCCATAGAATCCCACTATTGTTATTGTTGTGCCCTTACATTGTTATTGTTATGTCAGCTAGGATTATATTGTGACCCTTTGGCTCTTTTTTCTTCCCATTTTTGTGGTAGAAAATACACTAAAGGTCTTAAGTGTGCTTAGAATAAATTATTTTACATAGATTTTGAAAAGGAGGAAGAAAAGGAACAAGAAAAATCAAAATAAGGGGATACACTAGCATTATAGGGACCTAACAAGTATTAGTGTAACAATTTGAAGTGCTAGTGGTTGTAATGGATTTCTTACCTTATATCCCCATGCCTGTCATTTTAGTTTCATCACTTGAATCGGACCCCAAATCCTCTTGAGTGATTGCAGTTGTCATTTCCTTCCATTTGTTGTTGAATATCTTTGGCTTCATCTTTGGATGAAGCTTCCAACAATGGTCTTCATCGAGACCCTCCTTGGAACAATGTTTGCATGTCATTTTCTCTCTGTTGGTGTCCGAATATGAACAGAATTCAACCCTTTTTCCACATAAATTATCAACCCAAGGGTGTTAGTTATTTCAATACTAACGACAAAGTATATGCAGATACAAGCAAATGGTCCATTGTAGATCACAGGTTTAATCTATAACACAAATACCACTGTAACAACAATGAAATGAACTACAGAAATAAAAAACATCCATAGAAATTAACACAACTGTAATAGTAAATAAAGAATCACACCAAACACAACACTGTAAAGAAAAGAAAGAAGAATGCAACACCTGATCATAAGAGTGGGCCCAACTCTTGGATCAGGGATGCGGAAACTCAAAGATTACAGGACAAAAAGAAAGATGATGTACATTCAATTAATGATAAAAATATTGATTACAAAGTCTATATGTCCAAAGGCCTCCCTCCGATTCACAGCTCGTAGGCCTCTTATACAATTGTCTTGAAACTCCTCGATTCCTCACAACAAATCTCTTGTTACAAAAATACATCTTGTTACAACGGCAACCAGGTTTCCTAGCAAGAAATTGTAAGAAGGCCTAAGATAGTGTTGATATACCCATGGCTGTCACGTTGTAGCAGCAAATAAGGAAGACGCTGGAAATGATGGTATGTGCCTTGACTCGCGGCTACAACGCTCCTGTTGTAGCCAAATCTGAAGAAATATCAGAGTTAATATATAGAAAGGTAAAACCTCCATAACAAATACATCATTAATCAAATATCCCATAAAATATAGGAAGAAGGGTTTTACCTCATGCTTTTAAGATAAATAATGGCATAAAGAGATAGAAAGATAGGGTAAAATGGGAGAGGAAAGTATACAAATCCAATACCCAACATCTCCCCCCAACTGATCTATCTGCATGTCCTCATGCAGCTCATCATCTCCTCGGATCCAGATTGGACTGACTGTGATTGGCATGAAGTTGTGTGAAGTCATATTCTATAGCCATTTATGTTTCTAGTGGCTTATATCCTTCTGTCAAAACAACGTCCTTCCACCAGTCGGGTTCAACGTTATACGCAGGAGTATACAGCGCAGCTGGCAGCCATAAAAGGGGAAAATGAAATCTTAATCCCATCCATCTAAACCCATAGGTATGAATGCATGCCACATAACGCAGCATTCTCTCTAAGGCACGTGCAAAGTTAGGTGCCCCAAATGGTTCTCTTTCCCTGACGGCTGAAGAAGACAACATCCATATTTTCTGACAACTGTCCAATGCTTCCTTGTGAAATGTCGTAATCTGGCCAACACATAGGTCAGCGCACCATTTCTGGGTTGCCGACATGTGTTCTTTACGACCCTCAATCTGTAGAGAGGTATAATGCTTGTTATAAATGTTTGAGGACTGACCATGCTCTCTTCTCACCATTAATGGCTTTCCGGCTTAATTTTCTTCAAATTTATCCCAATCCTTTCTCTATTTAATCTGATTGACGGTATAGGAGGTGAAATCCCTTAAGTGTATTTCCCCCACGATTGGAACGGGGTTAAAGGATTGATCATGCTTTAAGTAATATCCATGCATGTAGAGATCGCACATTAATTTTTTTCCTATAATATCATGAATTTTTAAAATACGGAGAAATTGAATGGGGTCCTCAATTTCGTACCAAATCTACTTATATATACTTTCAAGACAAAAGAAAAGAAATTTTTCATGAAGGAATAAGGCATAGATATGTGCAGGAGGTCTGCAGACCATTACCTGTTGTGCTAGGGAGAACATCTTCTCCTTATCTACCTTTAGAAACTGAAATTTTTCTTCCACCTCTTCTATCCTGACCTTCTGTTTGGCCTGCTTCAGTCGTGCCTTGTATAACTGATCCATGTACCCTGTGACGACTCCAGCAGCTTTTTCTCGAACCCTAGCTGTTTCTTTCTTGTGGTCGCTTGCCACAAAATGCCACTTTTGAATTTCAGTGGCCAATACAAATTATCTACCTTCAAACAACTCTTCGATTAGGCCAGTCTGGGTAGTTGCAGTGGAGGCTTCAATCTTCAGCTTTATTTCCCTCCATTTGTAGATTTTTACCTTCCTTTTTAAATGTGAAACTTTCTTCTTCAAATCTTGAACCTCCCTTTTCAGTCTCATGGTTACACTGAACTGCAGCTGATACCTATTTTTGAGAGGTAACCTTATTTTCTCACACTGTTCGACCCATTCTTGTTTAATGGTGAATTCAAGTTTTGGATCTACGACATGCTCAGAAGGCGGCGGAATACTGCCAGCATCCTCTACAGATTCTTTTGTCAAGCCCTTCTGGCTGGCCCCCCTATCCACAGGGCCTTCTTATTCTACATTTCTTTTGGGAACTCCTGTTGTTTGGTCGACAATTTCATTGATCCCCCTGTGTTCTGATGTTTCTAAAGGAACTATGTCTTCCTTGTGAACCTCTAAGTGTTCCGGTTCAGTAGTGTCTAGGCCAAGCTTGGTCGTGTCAACAAATTTTAGTACCGAGGGAACAGTAATTTCTTCCATTAACCGTTTAGGCGAGCGAAATCCCCTCACCCCTCTGGGTATCAGGGACTGGAACGGAGAACAGGGAACAGACCCATAATCTTCATTTTCGGTTTGGACCGGGACTTCATGCATTACTACCTCAACCGGAGTCGATGTTGGTTCTTGTGGGGCAGCATCAATTCCGTGGCTCAATTCCCTTCTTTCCTCTTGCCCTTTTCTTACCATTTCTTCTTCATGGGTCGATACTGGTTCTTGTGGAACAGTATCGACTGCCTGGTTCATTCCTTCTTTAGCCTCCTTTTCCTCAGGAATCACCTTTGTTTTCACATTTGGTGCTGATTCTTGAGGTCCAGCGTTGATTTCGCGGGCTAACTCCTCCTGTTCTAACCGAATTGGGGGTGGTACTTGTGTAACACCCCCACCTATATCAATATCCATATCTGTCTGGGCAGGTGATGATGTTTCTTGTGAAATAGCATCACTTTCCATTCCTCTGTCCACAATTCCATTCCTTTGTTCTTCATTGACAAAGGTTGACGACTATATAACAGTATCAATTTCCTGCACGATGTCCATAATTCCTTCCTCTGTGGGTTATTCAAGCGAGGTTGGTTCTTGTGTGGTAGCCTCGTCTGTGTCGCCAACTACTTCCTCCATACTCATATCTTCTTCCTCTGGTTCCTCCTGATCAATTTTTGTTTCCATTTCCTCGGGTTCCTCTTGATCAATTTCTTCTGAATATTCTTCTTCCGCCTGACCAGCCAGAGAGGTTGTTTCTTCTTCTCTAGCAGTAATCATAGCTGCTACCGCTTCTTCTGAGGAACCGTAGAGTTCCACCCAACCGGCTAGTTCTTCTTCTCTAGTAGGAAAAATAGCTGCTACCGCTTCTTCTGAGGAACTGCAGAGTTCCACCTAGGAAACCTGTAGCCTGCCTATTGCATGCATGACCAATAATCGCACCAATCCATGGTTAGAAAGTACTGCCATCATCCGGTGAGAGTGCCGAGCAAACTGTGCCATATACTACAGTTGTTTTAATAGGAAGAATGGCATATTTAGGGCATGCACCTGATTTTGTGGAAATTGGAGGTGTGTTAGAATTTTAAAGTGATACTTAAACAGAGTTGAGACCCGACCCTCGCAGGTAATGTATTTTATTACGAAACCTGCAACTTCATTCCAAGGATACAACACAATTCTGTGCTTGTATCCTTTGCCCAATTGAACGACACTTTCTCCTGCCTGCAAGAATAATTCGGGAAATTCTGGGAGAGAAACTTTTCGAGAAAACCATTGCTGCCACTACTGTCTCAGCCCGCTAATCTCTGCAATTACCTCCTCTATGACAGGAACTTCCAAACCTCTAACCCACAAATAATTCTCCTCTGAATTGAGTGTGAATTCCATTGTGATACCTCCATCAAATCCCTGCAATATTTCAAAGTAGATATCCCACCTTGCGTTGACAAAGACCTTCTAAACCTCTGGATTGCTGCAAACTGAAACTGTGTTTTCAGGCTCATGCCACACAACCAGCCCACCCATACTGTGGAGAATTGTAGCAGCACTTCCTGTACCAGCAGACCATTGGGCAAGGTGGTGGGTACCGAATTCGGAGGAACAACATAGTGAAAATGGAAAGGTAGTAATGGTAAATACGGTTGGTAACTCTCGAAAACTGAGAAAAATAATGAAAGAGTATGGTAAGTGTGGTAAAATAGAAATAATAATTGTTCGTACAGGGTGGAAAAGACATCTTACGAATCCCAATATGATTTAAATGATGATACCACATATTGATGGGAATCGTAAGGTGTATCATGAGCGGAATGTCATACTTAACTTATGAGGCAATTACTACATCGTCCTTGGCATGACGACACCCCCCCCAACTTAAATTTTTGTCATCCACGGCATTAAAATCTTCACATGGGATATTTAATTAAATCATTAAAAGTCACGTGGAGGCATACCTGACGGCCTACTTGGATGATGTGATAGTTGGTAGGATGACAGTGCAGTAATGATGTGGATGGTGTAATAGCATCGGTGTAACAGCATCTGGTGTAACAGCAGCGGAGTAACAGCATCCGGTGTAACAGCATCGGAGTAATAGCATCAGTGTAGCAGCAACATGAGTAGCAGCCACCGAGGAACAGCATCATGAGTAACAGCACCATGAGTAGCAGCAACAAGAAATTCCTTGATTTTCACTCCTTAGTCGTAACTCCTACAAAAAGACAAGAAAATAGAACATAATTCTTTATATATATATATATATATATATATATATATATATATATATCCTTTTTTTTTTTTTTTACAACTAGGGTGCAGAGGAAGGATTCTCTGCGTTGATAACCTTCAAACCAGATTTCTCAGAGAGTTGTTTAATAAAATCATCCTTAGAGGTCGGCCTGTGGTATAGTCTCAGGCGATGTCCATTGACTATAAAGGTAGTACATGTATCGTCAATTGTGACTAGCATGACTGTTCCATTATCAAATATAGCATCCACCTCATAAGGTCCTATCCAACGAGTGCAAAGATTTCCCTTAAAATCCTTAAAACGAGAGCCATAAAGTAGTGCCCAATCTCCACTTTGAAACACCTTATTTTTAATAAAATTATTGTGACATTTCGTTCTCTACTATTGGATAGCAGTATTTCATTGGACAGCCATTGAACGTATTTCATCAAGTTCATTAAGCTAAGCCAATCGGTATTTTTGGGCATTTGCTAGATCTAAACTAGCTTCCAAAGCTGTTATGAGTGTGCTTATTTCAAATTCTATTGGAAACAACAAGGATTTCCCATAAACCAACTCGAATGGTGAAAACCCAGTTGTATTCCACCATGTTGTTCTGTATGCCCAGAGAGCCTCTGGAAGTTTCTGATCCCAATCCCGATGATGGTATGCCACAGTTTTTATCAAAATGTTTTCTAATGTCTTATTTGTGCTTTCCACTTGTCCATTCGCTTGGGGATCGTATGGAGATGTCACTCTGTGCTTGACCCCATATTTTTGCATGAGCTTTGCTATCTTGTGTGATGTGAATTGTGCTCCTCCATCTGAAACAACCTCTCTTGGAGTACCGTAACGAGCAAAAAAAAATTCAAATAGAAAATCTGAGACTACCTTCTCTATTGCTTTCGCAACAGCTTTGGCTTCCACCCACTTAGTCACATAATCAGTACAGACCAAGATGTGAAATTTCTGCTGGGAGGGTGGGTTAAAGGGTCCAACGAAGTCAATAGCCCATTTCTCAAAAGGCTCGAGGACTATCTGTGCCTACAAAGGCATTTCATCAGCTCTACCAGGTTGCCCCATACGTTGGCAACTATCACACCTCCTGACATAATTTTGAGCATCACAAAAAATGGAAGGCCAGTAATATCCCATTTGTAGCACCTTATGGCCTGTTATTTTGTCCACAAAATGCCCTCCACAAGGGCCATCATGGGAAACTTTCAATACTTCATAAATATCATCTTCAGACAAACAGCGACAGATCTGCTTATCTGCTCCTGTATGAAAAAGGTACCCTTCCATCCAAGAATATCGGGCACTATGATGAATAATATTTCACTGTTCCCTATATGACAAATGAGGAGGCACTTTCCCTGTAGCAAGATAGTTAGCAATATCTACATACCAGGGAGGTTTAGTAGAAACTGCAAAAAGATGTTCATCAGGAAAATTGTCTTCTATTGGTGTGCATTCATCATTGTTATCCATTCTAGATAGGAAATCAGCTACTACATTATCTTTTCCTGGCTCATCTACTATTGTAATATCAAATTCTTGAAGCAATAATAACCATCTCGTAATACGGCCAAGAGTAATAGATTTATTCATCAAATACCTAATTGCTACATGATCAGTATGGACAATAGTAGAGTACCCGATGATGTAGTGCCGAAACTTATTGATAGCATAAATGACAGCTAAGAATTCTTTTTATGTCACCGTATAGTTTAGTTCAGCAGGAATCAGATTCTTGCTGACGTAATAAATTTCATACTGTGTTTTGTCTACCTTTTGTCCTAAAACAGCCCCTATTGTTGTCTAAGAAGCATCAATATGTATGTGAAACGGTAATGCCCAATCAGGTCCTCGAAAGATTGGGGCTGTGCACACCAACCCCTTAATTTTCATGAAGGCTGTCTCACAATCTTCATTCCACAAAAATTATGCATCTTTTGTTAGCAATTGAAATAGTGGGTGTGCTATTTTAGCAAAATTTTCTATAAAGTGCATGTAATAAACAGCACAACCAATAAACCTACATACCTGTGTGGGTGTTTTGGGTACCCATAAATGTAATATTACCTCTACTTTAGCCGGATCAACTTGTATTCCAGCAGCTGAGAGAAAATGTCCCGATACTACTCCTTCTTCCCTCATCATATGGCATTTGACTATACTCAACGATACATGGGTCTGTTTACATCTTTTAAGTACATTCTCCAAATTTTCCAATCCATATGGAGTAAAATCATCCATATAGATTTCGACACTATCATCGACCAAATCAGAAAAAAATTCCCAAGATTGCCCTCTGGAAGGTAGCAGGAGCATTACACAGGCCAAATGGAAGAACCCTATATGCAAAGGTTCCCCACGGGCATGTGAAAGTTGTCTTTTCCTGGTCTTCCGGGGCTATCTGGATCTGATTATATCCGCTGAATCCGTCTAGGAAGGAAAATAACTTCTTTCCAGCCAAGGTTTCCACGACTTGGTCAATGAATGGCAAAGGAAAATGGTCTTTTTGTGTTGCCTTATTTATTTCCCTGTAATCTACACAGATCTGCCATTTACCATTCTTTTTGGGGACGATAACTAGCATGGATACCCATTGGCTATCTGAGATGGGATAAATTAATCCTACATCCAACAATTTTAGTAATTCTTCTTTAAAAAAAATTTTGAGAGTAGGATTCATCCTCCATTGAGGTTGTCTTATAGGGTGGCAATATTCCTTAATGTAAATATGGTGAGTGCATAGACTGGCAGGGATACCCCTCATGTCAGTATAATCCCAGACAAAAGCTTCTCGATGATCTTGAAGGAATTTCAAAAGCTGCTTAGTTTGAGATTCAGATAGGTTCGAGTTGATATTAAGTGTTTTCCCTGGTTCAATCTTGATTGGAGTACTATCCTGGAATGGGGTTATAGGAATGTCCCTAATGTCATCTTTTGGTTCAATGTTTTCCTGTGTCTCACAACTCATAGAATATTCTAGAATATGTCAAGCTCGATCGGGAACAGAACTGGAATCATTAATGAAGGCGTTAATGGCATCATCTTCAGTTCCTATTTTAAATTGAAGGGTCTGGTCAATAGTGAGAAATGGTATAACATCTTAATTTTCAGGTTCAGGCTCTTCTGCAGGTAGAGGTTTCTGACTGGGTAATTATTTTTTAGATGGACTTGGTTCTACAGGAGAATAGAGCTTGATATTCTTCATAATTGTATCATTTGATATGATCATGTGTGCAGACCGACATCCTATGTAGGCATATGCAGTTGCTAACCAGGGTCTTCCTAGGATCAATGGGTGGCCACCTACTGAAGATCGAGTCTGCAATATAAGGAGGTCCACAGGGTAATTCCATGAGTCTACTGAAATGATCACATCCTCTAATTTCCCTACTGGTTTAATTGTGGATATGTCTGCAAGTTCCAGGATAGTAGGGGTTGGTTTAATGTTTCCAAGTCCTAATGTGTTCATTGTTTCAGCAGTGATAATTTTAATGGCCGCTCCCAAATCCACCAGTACATTTGGGATTTCAATCCCATTAATTTTTGTTGTTAGAATCAGGTTCCAGGGGTCTCCTTATTTTATAGGCATGATATTTCCTAACATGATATCGGATAGTCTACCCATTACATGAATAGTTAATGGAACCTTAGGTTTCCTCCCTGGTTTCTTTGAGCAATATTCTTTCAAATTTTTTTCATAAATAGGTACATCCCTCATAGCTTGTAAAAGGGGTATTTTAACAAAAATATTTTGCAGTTCCCCTAGGAAGTTAAATTCTTCTTGAGGGTTTAGTTTTCTCAAGGTCAATATTTCAGGATATGGGGGAGCTATTAAATGACCGTGATTGGGAACAACTTGGGGAGGTGTCTGATTTATTACATTTTGATCTGAATTCTCCCTTATTGTTCTTTATTTTGGTTATGTATCTTCACCGTCAAATTGTTCTGTAATAATGGGTGAAGTAGGTGCATTTACTACCTGGCTAGACCGTAGATTTATCTCATTGAGTCCTACGGTAGAAATTTTGTGGGATGGAAGGTTCAGAGTGTCTTTTTGTTGAACCCTTTTATTATTCGGATTTGGGTAGGGTTGGATAGGAAGCTGGGGTATAATGGCTGGGTTTCCTGGGGGCACATTGGAAGGCAACTGAAGTTGTTGTTGAGGCATAGGCTGAGGAAACTGTCCAGTGGGAGGGGGTCCACGCCAAGTCTAATTCCATGAAGGATTCTAACTGGCTTGAGGAGCCCATTGTTGCCAAGGGGGATACTGATATTGAGGCCACATGGCTGAAAATGGTGCAGATTGGGGAGTCATACTAAAATTATGAAAGTAATGGGATGGGTCCTGAAACATACCTAGATTCACCGTCGGTGGTCGAGGTTGCCATGGCTTCTTCTGCCCCATAAAGTATAGCTAGTCCACCATGCTTTCCTCGCTTTCTCCTTGGAAATCCACTTTCAGCCTAGGCAAGGAAGGACATGCACTGGTCGCGTGAGTTTGTTCGCAGATCGTGCAAGCTTCCACCGTGTTCAGCGGGCATTCCTTCAAAGGGTGTTTCTTTCTACACTGAGGGCATAATATGGCCATGGTTTTTTCCAACTCCATATGCTTTTGTTTTTCCTGTAGAGTGTCCATTTGGGCTGATAGCATGCTCAAGATATTGGTCCTCACATTATCCATTAGATTTCCAATCTTTTCTTTAGTGACCCCTCCACCGGAGGTCTTCGATGATTGAATACCCTGTCCACTTCTTGCAGCCCCCCGCAAACATTTGATACAGTAATCACAGATAGTTTTGAAGTTTTATTTCGAAATATCCCCTTTTCCCACTATATTCAAGAGTTGCAGAGAGTCTTCCCTGAGTGCTCTGAGAAGAATGATATTTAGAATGTCCTTATCCAAGTCACTATGTCCAAACCTTTGCAATATGTATTTAAATCGTTCTACACAATCCTCCATATTTTCATCCTCCTTCTATGCAAATTTAAATATTTCCTCCTTAATGTCATGGAACTTACAGTAATCTTGGTACTTTTCCAAGAAATATTTTTTCATTTCTTCCCATGAGGTAATCGTGCTTCCCCCTAAACCCATGAACCATCTCAGGGCTGTCCCTTTTAAGGTAGCAGGGAATATTTTTAATTTGTGAGCATCGGTCATATAGTCATATCCTCGACAAACAATATAAAATTCAAAGAGGAACGTATCAGGGTCTTCAGAAGAGAGCCCATGAAAACTAGGCAAGGCTGTTAAAGGGATGGGTCTCATTGGTGCATCACCTGTAACATTTCCAATAGGAAAATCAATAGAGGAACTTACAGGTGCCATAAATATCCTCCAATACTCACTTGGAATTTCGACTGGTTCCGCAGCTGGTATCTGGAGTGATTCAATCGAAGATGGTTGCACCGCACTCCCCCAGTCCCTTGGTGAATCAAAGTCTTTCAAAAATTCCTTTACCAGATCAGAATCAATGAACTCAACAACGGTAATTTTTACAGCGCTACCCTGGTCTTGGGGACAAAAACCCTTTTTGAGGTTCTTCTTCCCAGTTAGAGTTTCTCAATTCTTCCAATTCCTTACTTACCACTTCTTCCACCTATGTTGTAGAAAGAACACCTTCTGGTACCGTGGATGGCACTGGTTGTTCCATAGACTGCCCTTCGGACTTTGTCTGAACCCTAACCCTAATAGCAGCATGGGATAATGCCTCAAATCTAGATTTTTCAATAATCTCCTGAATATACGTCTTCCTTCCCAAATCCTTCCCTTTATTTGGGGGTCTTCCTCTGCCCCTCTTGTTTGGATATTTGTTCATACAAGTTGTGGAGAGGGTTCACCAAATAAAATCAATCAATCACTCAGAACTTGAAGTAGGACATATAACTTCCTCCTCGAGACAAGAGAAAAGATTCACAGAAAACGAAACAAAAAGGGAAAGGAAAAATCGAAGTTCAGGACCTGGAGCAGAGTAATAACATACCCTCCCAAGGACCAGAAATTGACCCCTAGAAGAAAACAACGGGGAAAAAAAACAGAAAAATTGGACTACGCCCAGGACTTAGGGAAAACACCTTCCCCAAGACGAGGGTTCAATTCTACATAAAACAAAATAATAAAAGAAATGGGAAATAAATAAAGAAAATAAAACACAAGGCACTTATGCTCAGGACTTGAAGCTAGGTAATAGATTCCCACCTCAAGACGAGAGATCAACTCTTAGATCTGTTGCAGATCCTGTTCTTTCACCTGTTAGCCTTCCATAGCAACGACGCCAAAATGTTGGTGTCCGGATATGAATAGAATTCAACCATTTTTCCACATAAATTATCAACCCGAGGGCGTTAGTTATTTCAAGACTAACAGCAAAGTATATGCAGATACAAGCACATGGACTGTTGTAGATCACAAGTTTAATCTATAACACAAATACCACCATAACAGCAATGAAATGAACTGCAGAAATAAAATTCATCCATAGCAATTAACACAACTGTAACAGCAAATAAAGAATCACACCAAACACAACACTGCAAAGAAAAGAAAGAAGAATGCAACACCTGATCACAAGAGTGGGCCCAACTCTTGGATCAGGGCTGCGGAAACTCAAAGATTACAGAAGAAACAAAAAGCTGATGTACATTCAATTAATGATAAACAGATTGATTACAAAGTATGTAAGTCCAAATGCCTCCCTTCGATTCATAGCTCGTAGGCCTCTTATACAATTTTCCTGAAACCCCCCAATTCCTCTCAACGACTCCCTTGTTACGAAAATACATATTGTTACAACGGAAACCGGGTTGCCCAGCAAGAAACTGTAAGAAGGCCTAAGATAGTGTTGATATACCCATGGCTATCACGTTGTAGAAGCAAATAAGGAAGACGCTGGAAATGATGGGTTGTGCCTTGACTCGCAGCCGTAACGCTCCTGTTGTAGCCAGATCTAAAGAAATATCAGAGTTAATATATAGAAAGGTAAAACCTCCATGAAAAATACATCATTAATCAAATATCCCATAAAATATAGGAAGAAGGGTTTTACCTCATGCTTTTAAGATAAATAATGGCACAAAGAGATAGAAAGATAGGGTAAAATGGGAGAGGAAAGTATACAAATCTGGTACCCAACACTCTCCTTCCTTTTTAACAGATGATTTTTTCTTTCCATTTCCTTTGAAACCATTTCCTTTCTCTCCACCCTTAAATGCTTTATTTTTACCCTCTTTTGGAATATTTTTCCATCTTGCCTCAAGGTGAGTGGCTTGCACAAAAACCTCATCTAGACTAGTGGGATTGAACATAAGGATAGTATGCCTTAGGTAGCTATGTAAACTCCATATATAATTCAGCAACATGTCCTATGAATGCAAATCAATGCCTAACATAAGAGCTCTTTTTCTAAATTCTTAGGTGTAATCTTGCACACTTTGACCTTTAAGTTGTCTATATTTCTTCCAATTCATGATGGATTTTTGCATATATGCTAGAGGGTAAAATTGTGTTTTAATTGCAACAATGAAATTAGACCAAGAGAGTGATATATTACCATGTTTTTTAATCTCATCGTGTGTCTTGGCTTCCCACCATACTAGTGGTGTACCCTCCAGTCTCAAGGAAGCTAGTTGAATCTTTGTATCAACATATTGAAGTTTTAAATTCTGGAATAGACCTCCAACTGACAAACCCAATTTTCAAGCTTATATGCATTCACTTCACCATTATACATGGGCAGCTCAAATTTAATGTCAAGTTTTAAAAAGGGTTGTTTACCAATTCCTTTTGAGGTAGGTTTATGAGTGTGAGTAAGGGTTGTAGTAATGGAAGAGGATGAAGGTGAAGGTGAAGATGATGGTGAGGATGTTGGTGGAGTAGATGGTGACTAATCACCATTTCCATCACCTCCTCCTCCTAGAGAACCCTCTCCTCTTGGAATCCTGGAGATTTCACCCTGCAATCTTGTGTTTCTCTCTTCATAAAGGACCTTCACTATCTCTGTTATGTCAAAGAAAGCCTTCCTAAATTCCTTCTCATCCTCTGACATGTTATCATTTCCTCCTTCATGAGACATGCTTACTGAAGCTTCTACTGCAATTGGAGGTGAATCTTGTGGTGGAAATTGTGGCAATTGTGCCCTCCTTCTCCTTGCTCCAACTAGAGAAATTGCAACCGCAAGCTTGACTTCTCCTCTCTTGTGTAGGTTTTAACCCTCTAAAAAAATTGTATGCAAAAAAAATTTTAAAGATAGAAAATAAACAATATCAAGAGCACAAAACATAAAACATATATACACAGTTATTTTTCCCCTAGATCCCAAATTGGGACTACCAACTTGATTTTTCATTATATTCCTTTTAGTGTTACAACACATATATATACATGTCGTAGCATTCATAAACCCCAATCCATTAACTCTGGATTATAACATAACCATAGTTACCTTAACCAGATCTACAAAATACCAAGGGCCAAAAAACCAACATGCCACAAAACCATGTGCAAACCCATGCACAAAACCATAGGTGGGTTCGCCCACCTAAAATAGGGTCCAAAAAATTTTCCTGGGGAAGACCTCGTGCAAGGGGCAACCCACCCCCTGCAAGCCCCTGGACAGGGGGGGTTGTCTCCCCCCGTTTCACCCGATGCAATGAAAAGAGAGAGCCTCTTTCCCCCCCTGTGACCCCCCTTGCGCGTGCAACTATTCATGGAAAGAATATAACAGACACCCAACATTCTCCCACTTTTTGTTTTCTTTTCGCAGGGGGTCACAAGAGAGCTTAGTCATTATTCCACCCCTGCAACACCCATTGTTTCTTTGCACCAAGATAACTTCTAAGTGCTCACATAATTTTTCAATGCATCTGCAACATTCTTCAAAGTGTCCACCTTTACCAGCAACACCTTTTTATCCTCAACCATATCTCTCAAAAAGTGATACTGAACATCAATTTTCTTTGTCTTTTAATGATAAGCAGGGTTCTTATCCAAGAAAATTTCACTTTGCCTATCATAGTCTATCCTTATAGCTTGCTACACCAACCTCATACTTGAACACAATCTCTGCAACCAAACTGCTTCCTTGCTTGCATGAGTGGTTTCCATGTATTCTACCTCTGTAGTTGAAAGAGCCACTACAGACTATCTTTTACTCATCCAACTAGCTACACCTCCAAATAGCCTAAACACATACCCACTTGTAGATCTTCTTTGGTCCAGATCTCTAGCCCAGTCAGCATCAACAAAACCATGGATGTCCAAAACTCTTTACAATCATGGTCTTATGTGGTAGCATAGACCATAATCACTAGTGCCATGTAAATATCTGAAAACCTGCTTCACTTCCCTAGTTTTGATAGAAACCTGCTCAATAATCCCACTGTATGTGTAATGACTAGTCTAGTATAGGCCATTTTCACTTGCATATGGAACATATCCTCCTCTTCTTCTTGTGTCTTGGGACACTATTCAATAGATAGATTTACACCTACAAGAATAGGAACCTTCACTGGTTTAATATCCTGCATATTGAACATCTTCAATATTGTCTTGACATACATCCTTCGGTTTAACCAGAGCTTCCTCTTTTCCCTATCTCTCTTAATATCCATGCTCAAAATATAGTTTGCAGCACCAAGATCCTTCATGTTGAATTTGGAGAAAATTTGGGTCTTCAAATCCTGGATAATTTCTTTGTCATTTCCAACCATAAACATATCATCCACATACAAGACCAAATAAATAACATGGTCACAAATTAATGTAAAATACACACAGTATATAGGTATCAAATTTCTAATACCACATCCTTGGTGATTGTTTTAACTCATACAGCGACTTTTTTAACCCGCATACCAGTTCTTTCTTACCCTTCACCATAAATCCTTCAGGTTTATTCATGTATATCTCCTTTTCCAAATCCCCATGAAGAAATTTTTTCTTCACATCCATCTATTCTACCTCAAAATCAAATGCAGCAGCAACTGATAAAAGTAATCTGATTGAAGTAACCTTGGCAACAGGAGAAAAAATATCACCAAAATCAATTCTCAGCACGTGGGACTAATATTTGGATACCAACCGAGCTTTGTATTTCTCCACCTTGCCTTCTACATTCATCTTCTTCTTAAACACCCATTTTCTCCCGATGGGTTTCCTTCCAGCCGAAAACACCACTAGATCCCTTGCCTCATTTTTCTGCAAGGATGTCATTTCATCAACCATGGCCTCCTTGTAGATTTTTCCATCCTCTAAATCCACTGCCTCCCTGACAGTTCCAAGATCATCATCACTGATAGTTAAAGAAAAATTTGATGGACGATACCTTTCAGGCTACCTTCTTTCACGAACTGATCTTCTCACAGCTAGAGCTTGTGGCTCTTCCTCTTTTGAATATTGTTTTGTTGTAGAGTTTGGTTCATCCTCCTTTAGCTCAAACTATATCTTCTCAGGTTCCTTTGGTAGGATTTCATGTTTAACAACATCTTTCACCTCTCTAAACACCACATATCGATTTTACATAACCTTCCTTGTTTCCGGGTTCCAAAGCTTGTAACCTTTTAAACCATCCTTATACCCAATAAAAATGCACCTTTCATATTTATTATCCATCTTGGTCCTTTTATTATTTGGATCATGTACATATTCATCACATCCAAATACCCTCATATGTGAAAGAGAGGGTTTCTTACCAGTCCATACCTCATGTGGAGTCCTATCCTCCAACTTTGATGAAGGTGATATGTTTACCAGGTAACATGCAGTCTCCATTACCTCTA
This sequence comes from Pinus albicaulis, assembly GCA_034641835.2. NCBI lineage: Eukaryota > Viridiplantae > Streptophyta > Pinopsida > Pinales > Pinaceae > Pinus > Pinus albicaulis. Next base: position 1,707,771,826 of record CM076580.1, on the reverse strand, counting down.
CCCAGAATTCTTGTCCTAACCTGGTACCACTGAGCATGCTTCTTTCCTTTTCCATCAACGTTCTGTTCATTCTTTCTTCAACTCCATTTTTCCGAGGTGTGTATGAAGTAGTATTTTTCCATGCTATACCACACTTCTTACAGAAATCTTCCAATTCCTTCTTGTAGAACTCTCTGCCATTATCTTTCCTCATCACCTTTATCCTCTTCTCTGTCTAGTTTTCCACTAGAGCCTTAGATTATTTAAATCTGTCAAAGACTTCATATTTCTTCCTCAAGAAATATATCCATCTATTCCTTGAAAAATCATCTATAAATGAAGCATAGTACACATACTTTCCTAGTGATGGAACCAACATAGGTCCAAAAACATCACTGTGCACAAGCTCTAATATCGTGTTCTCCCTCTTAGCACCAGAAGGAAAACTCGCCCGATTCTGCTTACCATATACACAATGTTCACAGAAATCGAAATCCAGAGAGAAATTAGACATACCTTCTACCATACCATTACCATGCAATATATGAAGGCCCTTCTCTCCAGTATGTCCAAGCATTTGATGCCATCGCATGGTCTTTTCTCCAGAGACTGCTAGGCTTTCCGCTCCACTTTCAGGAACCATAGAACTGTTTCACCCATCAATAACAATGATACCATGAAGCTTGTCATTAGGGGAATTTTGAGGTCTAAAATACCCTTCTAAGAAAAATGTACAACCAAAATAAACTTTATAGGAACCAATAAGATTGAATATGATGATGTCAACCATGGGGGATGATTCACCATTTTTGGAGTAAAAAAGTAAAAATAATAAAATAATAAAACTACTTTTTCAACTCATATTTTCAACTTATCTCCCTAATTTTTTGCTCAAATTTCGAGTGGGAGTACTCATTGGACGCAAAATTTAATCCCGCATCCAAGGAGTACCCATTTTGCACAATTTCGATAGGCCCTGCTACACGAAAAATGAGGAATACATGAAAAACATGATTTCTATCATGTTTTCAATGTATTTCTCATTTTCCTTGCAGTAGGGTCCATCTAAAGTATGAAACATGTGTACTCATTGGATGATGAATCAAATTCTTCATCCAACTAGTGTTTACGCTCGAAATTTGAGTAAACCCATAAGGAGATAAGTTGAAAATACGGGTTGAAAAATTAGTTTTCTTTTTCCCTCTAAAATTTAATGATGTAATCAAATATTATTTTATTATTTCCACTATTATTTTATAATTTCCTTAAGATGCCCATTTTAGACCTCAAAATTCCCTTAATGATAGAGTTCCAATTCGAACTCCCTGCATTAATACCAGTGCTCCCTGAACCATCTTGAAGGTATCTTTCTAGACCACTATTTTTACACCTGCATCATCCATCTTGCTTACAAAAATTAGATTTCTATCCAATGGAGGTGTTTGCGTGTGATCTCACTGAAAAAATATAAGTAGATTACTCCCGAGCAAAGAAAGCATGGGTTAAAAGGATGAGCGACAACATGTCGAAAGAGCTGGCAGAAACGAGTGTCACAGTCTGGTGAGTAGATAAATGGAATTGGGAATTTGACAGCAAAGGTAGCGTGCTCACAATTCCGTGTTGGAACCACGTGTTAGGAATCTGTAATCAGAAAGATTGGAAAGTCCAATCACAGAAACAACATCATTTCAACCACTTTGGGATTCTAGGATCTAGCCCTCCTGAATCCGGAGAGGGATCTCTCCAATAAGTGCAAAGATGGATTTGTCTTTGAATTTTGGGGTAATGATATTAGGCTAGTTATGAAGGCCAAGGGTTTGTTTTTTTTTTGGATGGTTGAGCATGATTACTGTTTGAGGTGGAAATTCCTAAATGCAAAGAGTTTCAAAGGTGTGAAGTTGCAAGCAAATAGAACAAGCTATGGCCAGGAAAGATAGATAATTACAGGTTTTAGTCCATTGGGCTATGGAGTCATAATAGGGTTTAATTGGAACAGCAAGATGTAAGAGTGGTCCATGGGGAAAGTCATCTATGTCTAAGGATCTCTTTGAAGTTTGATTTATGGAATGAAATGGTACAATAAGAAGGAGAATTTAAACAGATGGTGAACAAAGAGCAGCCCAAGATCTGGTAAGTACTTTTAAACTAGCTAGCTTTTGACATACACTTAAGAAAAACATGAAAGTAAACTAGGATCTGGTAAGTACTTTTAAACTAGCCAGCCTTTGATACACTTTCAACAGAAAACATTTTAAAACAAAGGGAAACTTGAAGGCAATTGTTGGAGTAGAAACTAGCGGGCCGGGCTCACCACAAATCCTCTCCTAGCTATGCTTTACTTGGTTACTTTCAAGACAAACATAAAGATAACACAGAATTGCCTAAGATCTGGTAAGTACTTCTAAACTAGCCAGCTTTTAACACATTCCAAGGGAAACATTCAGACAGTCTTTGGGGATAAAACTAGGACCAGGGCACACCATATCTTCCTTAGTTCATCTCTACTTAACTAATACTGAACATAACATTCAAGAATAATATTCAGCTAAGGCAATAAGATGAGGCAACACTAGCATTCTTATGCTTAAACTGAATTAAATCATTCCTAAATAACACATATTGGAAGAAAACATGTAAATAAAGATTTTCAGTCAGAGAAGGGTACTGATATACTGTAGGTCCTAACTCTATGCATGTTGTTCTTTATAAGAGAAGATGAAACACAATGAAAACAGAAACAAAATGACAAGTTACAATGAGAAAAACATCACCATAAACATAGACCAAGATCCCATAAATCATCTTGTATTGATGCTCCAAACCAGTTACAACTTTAAGTCCAATGCTTTAGTTTAGCAATCATCTACTCGTCTCAACCTAACTTATCTATCACAAGCAGAGCTCCAAGGGCCAGTGAACACTATTTACAATCAGAAGTTTAAGCTCAAATGTATTTCAAAGTTCTACAACCAACAATTTCTCATCTTCTACAGAAGTATTTATAGAAGAATGAGGAGGTGAGATCTGATAAAAGATCTCTCAGGACAATTAATACAGAGTGATGACTTATCGGCCTTTAAGGGGCTCGATGAAGAAGTTTACAGGTGTTTCACTGTATTAATTGATTTACATTTATAAATTGAGCTCGGTGGGAGCTCTTGTTGACTTTTAAGGCTCTGCGTTATGTTATAGTAACTCTGCTGATATTTTTGTCATTAAATTCTTTCAGCAGAATTAACTGTTTGGCTGCGTTGAGGCAAATATCTGATTTCGAACAATAACTTCGGCCTCTGTTTGAATGCTTTGAGGCACAGGTGGCTTTTTGGTAGCTGAGAGGAATCAATTTTCCTCAGATGTGGTGGTGGAGGCCTTTCTATCTGATAAAACACTTATGATTTTTTTTTAACTGTGTTTTAATTCTGGGGATTAGGCTTTTGATAATCATTCTTAGCCGTAATCCCCAAATTATCTACAATCCTTCTGTTCTTCTGCGTTCTATCTTCAACACTGATACTCTTTTAATAATGATTTAAAATCATTGTGTCTTGTTGATGTTTAGGTTGCGCAGGTCTCTCGAGGCATCAATGCCCATGAAGCATCGACGAAACGTGGATCTTGAACCCTGCGAACGATTTTCCTTTTATGAATCAAAGGCACTAGAAACGTCTTTCCCAGCCTTCGGCCTTTCTTTAATTATAACGAAAAAACCTTTAAACACCTGCAAAACACAAACAATATTAAGAAATTATGCATTGTGGGTGAACTGCTTCAGAGGGCGTGGGGAGAGAGCATGGCCGTTGGATGGCATCATCCAACGGTGGAGATCGGAAAAGAGAAGGTCAAAGAAGAGAAAAGGGAAGAATAAGACGGGAATGATCTGGGACCATCCGATCTAGACACGTGGACGGTCCAGATCCAGTCGGAGGATCACAATCGACGGAGGAATCATGTTAATGCGCTCAGCAAAAAACTTGTGATACGATGTAGCGCGGGCCGTTGATCTGAGGATCAGATCAACGGTGGAGAATGAATCAGAGGGATGGAAGATCAGGGGGGAAAAAAAAATGTATTGAATGGAAAATGCGATGTGATTGAGCGATGACTGTTGATTTGCAGATCAGATCGACGGCGGAGAGCGAATCGGAAATCGACAATCAGAGGGGGGAAAAGTAAAGAAATTAAGCGCGCCCAATGGAAAACTCCGATGCGATTGAGCGATGACCGTTGATCTAAGGATCAGATCAATGGTGGGAAATAAATAGGAGGGTTGGCCGATCGAAGGGAACAAACAAACGCGCCCGATGAAACTTGCGATGCGATTGAGCGTTGACCGTCGATCTGCAGATCAGATCGACAGCGGAGAGCGAATCAAGAATCGTCAATCGGAGGGGGGCAAAGTAAAGAAATTAGGCGCACCCGATGGAAAACTCCAATGCGATTTTTCAAGGGCCGTTCAATCGGCTTAAGATCAACGGTGGATTATGCACCAGTGGAAAAACCCTTTAAAACTTTATAAAACCCAAATTTTAATATGATACGAAGGTTTTATGCTTTGGGGGCGGGTTATATATATATGAAATGAATAGGCACCCATCTGTGGGGCCTTTAGTTATATGGAACATGATGGGCCCGGGGCGTATATAACAAAGGGCTAATCGCAATCGGAGCCTCGGGCTCGGGCTTTTCAATCAACCCATTGGAATTTTGTGATGCGATTGGTGCCTCGGGACTTAAACTCTTGGTCTCGGGCATAGGTTATATGGAATGGAAAGCGGAGGGTGGAGTTTATACATATGGGACTTAATCGCATCGGAAGTTTTGATGCAGTCTTTCAATCAACCCATTGGAATTTTCCGATGCGATTGCGCTTCGGGTCTTTTTAATCTAACCATTTTTCATTTAAAAATCGTTGTATGGGCGCATTAGACCGAAACTTTGGATAAGTGGGTTTTTTGATATATAAAGGAAAAAATGGATCGGAGATGGATTCTCACAGTGATTTAGCACCCGATTGCGGGCCCACAGGTTGTATGGAGAAACAATATGATCGGGGGTTATGGAACAGAGGGCCAATCGCATCGGAGTTTGTCCACAACAAAAAGACTTGTGCTCGTTGTGTTTTTCTGATGCGATAAGAGCCTGGATGTCTAGCGCTTAGTTCTAACACTGGGGCACATGGAGGGGAAGTGGTTTAAGGCTTAGCCCAAGGGGGCTTAAGCCTTTATGCAAAAAATATGTATTTTTCATGAAATTTTCAATTTTTTCAATGGATTTGGGGGTTTCGGTATAATTTAAAAATGAGTGTTAAACCATGTAAAGAGTATTTTCACGAATGGGAGAAGGGAAATCATGAAAAATAGAGGAATTTTATAGAGAAAAAAAGGGGAGCAAATGAAGGTTAGTTTTGAGTGGAGGAGGGGGAAAAATGATGATTTTGCAGCAGTCTTTTCTCATGAAATCAGAAGAAATTACGAGTATATAAAAGAGGTAAAAACAGTGAATATTTGGACATAGGCATGAGGCCTTCAAGAGTCTTCAAGAGCCAACACTTTTTAGCAATAAAATTTGTTCCTTGAAGGCTCCAAAAAGTTTTAGCCACCTTTTGCTATAACAAATTTTATAGGTGGCTAACAGTGGCTCCACTTGGGGATGGTGCCTTCTTGAAGGCATCAAGAACTTCAGACTTGCATTCTCTGGGAGGCTGACCTGTGCCTCATCCATTGGGCCGCTTTCCTTTGCTTGAATGATCTTGCTCTGAAAACATATTAGCAGCCATAAAAACAATGGATCTTTCATCTACAAGCTTTCTACCTACCCAATCCTACAGATCTAACATTTTTTCTTCTTTAGAGTGCACTTGGATTGGAAAACTCTTTTACAACATTTTATTCTTTTGAAAGCAGGAAATATAATCTATTTCTACTCCTTATTTCTCCCTGAACTCAGATCAAACAGTTGAGTTCAGATGCGTCTCTACTTATTCTATCAATCTGTTAGGATTAAACAGTCTAACAGATTTTATTCTCTACATTCTATAACATAAATTTAAAAACAGTCAAGTCAATATTAAGCTGTTTGACTTGCTGTGATCTATGGCATAAAAAACAAGTTGCATATAGATTTTATTTTGCAGAAAATTAAGTCAAAAACGGAAGGCTTAAGATCTGAAATTTCAAATCATTTCCTTCCTCTTTTCTACAGCTCTGTTTTGAATACGGTGTGAGTTGTTTTTTCCTTGTTCTCTGGTTCAGATTTTGAGCTACTTAGAACCAGATTTACATCTTTTTTGACTCAGAAAATAAAATAGATTTGAGTCATCTCTCTTTGGGAACTTAGGTTCAGATTTTGAGCTTGTTTTAACCTTTAATTTCTATCCTAAACTATCTACTGATAAGCCAAGATTAAACATTTTGGCAAATCGAATTCACTATCTTATCAGCAGAAATTTAAAACTAGTTAATCAAGATTAGGCTGTTTGACTAACTAGAAGTGTGTTTTTCAGGAGCGGCATTTAAGTTAGCACACTTTCAGATTTGTTTCTCTTTTTGTTGGTATGGGGTTGTACCTTTATTATTTTCACAATCTGCCCTCTTTTCTTTCTTTCACTGTTTTTGTATTTTTGATTTTTTCTAAATTTGAATGCATTGGTGGATGAGATATTTATAATGAGAAAAAATATAAAAATGGATTTCAGAACATGGGAGGGATCAAGAGATTAATGTTTAAGCATCCTACCATTGACAGGACCCCTAAACAATTCTGCTTCATTCAACTCTTGTAAGAAATATGTGTTGTTACCAGCAGCTGAATGAATAGAGTAAGGGCCAAGCCATAAGTTGTCAAATTTTCCATGCTTGCCCTTGTCTTCCCTCCTTGAGTCCCACTTTAAAACCTCGTCCCCAACTTTGAAATTGTTGGCCTTTGTTCTTCTATCAAAAAGCTTTTTGATGTTGATCTGCTTTTGCAATGCTTTCATATATACCTCTTCTCTGATTTGCTGAAGATGAATGGTCTAATTTATTCTTCTGATCATGTCATTATCTTCAGTTTGCAACTCTTGAATAAACTTCATCATTGGTACACCAAGGTTTTTTGGAAAAATTGCATCAGTACCATATACAAGTTGAAAAGGTGACATGCCAATAGATTTCTTCAATGTCAATCTGTCAGCCCAAAGTGCATGAACAAGCTTTGTGTGCCAAGATTTCTTGTTATCCTCCAACAGTTTCTTGGTTATGTTCACTAAACTCTTGTTTGAGGATTCTGCAGGTCCATTACCTTGGGGGCAATAGGCCATGGAATGCCCCAATGTTATCTGATATCTATGATAGAATTCAACCATCTTCTTTGATTCAAATGTTGTTGCATTATCAGTGATGATCTTGGTAGGACGGCCAAATCTGGAGAGAATGTTAATCTCCATGAATTTTATAATAACTTAATCATTGGCCTGCCTACAAGGTATGGCTTCTATCCACTTAGTGAAATAGTCTGTGGCAGTGAGAATCCATCTATGCTGGGCAGAAGACGGTGGATGGATTTCTCCTATGAATTCAAATCCCCACTGTTGAAATGGGGCTTCAAAAGTGATTGGATGCAGAGGCAGGGGTAGCAGTTTTCTTTTGCCTTCAAAAAGTTGACATTTATGACAGGCAATGATCATCTTGTGTATATCAGGAAAAAGTGTAGGCCAATAGAAGCCAGCCCTCAAAATTTTGTTGGCTGTTGTCTTCCAGTATAAATTACCTCCACACTCTCCTTCATGGAACTCGTACTTAACCTTCTCTGCATCAAACTCAGGCAAAAATTTAAGCAATAGACCACTTGCATTTTTCCAATAAAGACATTTATCTATAATGCAATAGTTTACAGCTTCTAACTTTAGGAATCTTGCCTTTGTCTTTTTCAAACCAGGAGGTGTATTTAAATTAAGAAAAACATAAATAATATCAGCATACCAAGGAGAATTCATAAAATGGTCTTCAACAATAGGAGTTAAGAATCCTTCTTTGTCATCCAAAACATCAATCATATTAATATCAAGAACTTCAAAATTGGATTCAGCCATTAATCTAGCTAGACCTTGGCCTTTGATGAGTTTAGTGGGTTTTATCTCTAAATCGTATTCAAGGATAACAGCAATCCACTTACCTCTCTTACCATCTGGGTCCTGTGTTAGAATGTATTTAACAACTAAGTTTGAGACAAAGGCAATGATGTGTGAGTGAAGGATGTATACTCTGAAGTCTTTCAAAGCTTTAACCAAAGCAAAAGCTTGCTTATCCATAATGTTGTACTTCAGAGGGGCATCCCTCAATGCCTTACTAAAGAATGCAATAGGCTACTCTTGTCCTTGTGGATTTTTCTGTAAAAGGACAGCAGCTATGGTATGTTCTGATGCAAATGAAAAAATATAAAAATATTTTGAAAATTCAGGACTTATAAGAACCAGTGTTTTGGTTAACGCTTGTTTCACCAGTTCAAAGGACTTCTTTGCTTCCAAGGCCCATTTTACCCCTTGCTCCTTTTTTAACATGTTTGTGATATTCCTAAGGAGCTCAGCCAAGTTGGGGATGAACCTTCTTAAAAAGTTAATCTTTCCAATGAAAGATTGCAACTCTTTGATGTTTCGAGGATGAGAGATTTGCAATATGGCCTCAATCCTCTTTGGATCTATCTTAATACCCTCTTCTGAAATAATGTACCCAAGAATTTACCTTCTTGGAGACCGAATAGTGTTTTCTTAGGATTTAAGGATATTCCAAACTTTCTGCATTTCTCGAAAACTCTTCTTAAATGTTTTAAATGTTCTTCATCTGTTTTTGAAAACACAGTAACATCATCAAGATAGATAATGATGAAGAAGCCCAGTTCCTCAGAGAATGCTATGTCCATGGCTCTCTAAAAAGTTGCTCCAGCATTCATTAGACCGAAGGGCATTTTCAAATACATGAAAGTGCACCAAGGTGTAGTAAACGTTGTCTTTAATTGATCATCAGGGTGGACTAAAATTTGGTTGTACCCTGAATAGCCATCCAGGAAAGAAATTCTTTTTGAACCAACTACCCTTTGTAATATGTGATCCATCTTGGGTAAAGGGTAGTTGTCTTTTAATGAAGCTTTGTTTAAGTCTCTAAAGTCTATACAAAGCCTGATCTCTCCAGTTTTCTTCCTAACTGACAATAGATTAGACACCCACTCAAAATATCTAATAGGGACAATAATACCAGCATCGTACATTTTCATGATTTCCTTCTGAACTAAAGGCAACTGAACAGGGTTTATTCTGCGCAGTTTCTATTTGAATGGTTTTTGGTTTTCTTTGAGAGGGATTTTGTGCAGTATTATTTCAGTGTCATAGGATTTCAGATCTTCTTAACTCCTCGCAAAAACATCAAAAAACTCTTTAAACAGTTCTATGTATTTGAGTTTAATGTGAGCTGGTAAAGATTTAGACAGTTTAATCATTTTTGGTTTTTTCTCACTGCCTATATTGCACTCTTCCACTTCAATCTCTACAGGTTCTAGTTTTGGCTTATTTTCCACATCGTTAAAATCAAACAACTCTTCTAAAGGGGCCAAACCCTCAGGAAAACTTTCATCTTTAGAGTACAGAGTTTCTAACTCTTCTGTTTCTAACTCTGCATTCAATTTTGTTTTGTTTATAAGTTTGCTTGTCAGAAAATTAATATTGACAAGCTCAAGAGATGGCTCTTCTTCACCAAGAGAATTTTCTTCACCACAGTCTGTATCATAGTCTGAGTCCGAACTGTGTGGTTCGAACTCATTTCTGAATTGCATGAAGTCTTATATTTGTTTGTCTCTGTCAAACACCTGCCAATACTTTTCGTTATCAGGAATGGCTGGTCTAAATTTTATCTGAGTTGTGTAGTATTTGGTTTCATATGGCGTTAAGCATGTTCTAGCTGCAAAGGCTAAATTGTGGGCTGCAATATTTCTTTTTCTTGGGACAAAAATCAGTTTGGACTCCTTGAATGTTTTCAAAATATCCATGACATCATTTTGGTAGGCCCTAAGTCTAGGATGATTTGCGTTATACTCCCCATTGACTTGCCTAATGACTAACTATGAATCCCCGTGAACTTTAATTCTCCTGGCTCCTAACTTTTTCAACAAATGTAAGCCCAAAAGCAGGGATTCGTATTCGGCTATGTTGTTAGAACACTGAAAGTTTAATTTGCAAGAAATGTAGTCTGTGTGGTTGTTTTCAGTGTTGGAAATCCAGACACCTGCACTAGCGTTAGTTCTAGTGCATGACCCGTCAAAATACATACTCCATAGAGGATTGTTTTCAGTTTCGCCTATTTGGTTACGTCCTCTTCAATTACTATGCTTTCTAATTGTTCATGATTAGCGACAATTAATTGAATTTGTTTTGACTCTTCAGGTTTTTTTTTAAGTGGAGGAACGTTTTCTTGAGTGTCAAGGTTTAAAAGCAAAGGACGCATGACTTGTAGTTCAAGACCCATATTTGGTTCGATGTTGTTTAATGGTTTAGCAAACTGTTTTGATAGTTTTGTGGTGTTTACCTCCTCCTCTCTATCGGCCATAAACTTTGTTAAAGTTACTTGTTCATCCAATGTTTCTTCATTATAAAGGATAAATGAATCAAGGCCTGTGTTTACAGAGTATAAAGGGGAGTTTTGCGGTATGTCTTGGCTTGTAACTGTTTATTGCATATGGGACTCCCTGTAAAGTCTTCTAGTCTGATTGAAAACAGGGATAGTCACATAGGTCATGTCCATTTGCATAGTCCCTTGTAACTTAGCCCCCCACGATCTTGATAACAACATTCCATATTTGGGGGAAACATCAGCCACCACAATATCCATGACTAAGCATTTGGCTGGAATCTAGGCTAAGTTAACACAGAGGTCTTTGATTAATCCTAAACACTTTACTCTGCTGGAATCAAAGGAGTACAGGTCCTTGTAAGGTCTGGTGATTTCTAGACCTAGGCTCTCCATTACAGCTTTTGGCATTAAATTATGAGAAGCTCCTAAGTCATGCATAGCATTGTGCAAAATTTTGTCATGAATGTTTAAACTCACATAAAAGGGAGGAACAGGTCCCTCTTGATACATACCTTCAATCTTTGGACCAAAAATAAGCTCGGGCTGGTCATCATTAAGATTGACTGTATCCTCGTTTTCCTCTATATCTAAAGCCTTCAAAATTTGGGTCTTATATACATGCTGGGCAGCTAACTCAACCAAGGGAACAGAGATTTTGATTTTTGAAATTTCCTGGTCTAGGCTGAAAGGAATTTGACTCTTTAAGGTGCTTGTCTCAGCCTTATTAGCTGTCACTCTATCAACAATATCAGCTTGTTGATTTGTCCTATTTACATTTGACAAAATGGTTTTAACAGGAGTACTAGCCGAGATGTTAGTACTACTAATATTTGCACTCTGTTTTTCATTGTTTTGAGTGCCTTCCTCTTTACCATTATCAGAATTTACAGCTACTATTTTGTCCTTTTGTTTGACAACTTTAAGCTTGGTTGCAGTGCTATTTTGTAAAGGTTTTTCAAAGGTTTTGTTGTTGGGGGTTTGTTGACTGGTTTTTCTTCTAAGGTCATATTCTCTTTGAGGCTCTATGATGACATTTTTCATGTCTTGATAATAATTTTCATCATCATCTCTTTTTTCATCATAAGGTGTATAAAGACCTTGTCTTCTGTTTTTAATGAATCTCAAAGTCATCATTATCTACCCCCAGCATGTTGATATCATCTTCCTATGTTATCTCATATGTTTCCTCAACCTCACTTACATAGTTTTGATGAAAGGGAGGAGTGATCTGTTGATCATCTTCCCTAGGTCTGTTTGGATATTGGTTCCTTCTAAAATTCTGATTTTGGTTCTGATTTCTATTTTGAGGAGAAATTTGGTTTTGATTGGCTTGCGCTCTCTTAATTATGCTCATCTCTTTCATCATCTCCTCCATCATTCTCTCCATCTTTGAGTTGGAAGTAGAATGTGTGTTTTCCTCTCTAAAAGACACTCTCTTCTCATTTTTAATTCTTTCTCTCTTCTCTATCAAGTTGACTTCCACAGCAAGAGCTCCTTTTTGCATCTCTTCAAGAGTTTCAGAATCCCTCTCTCTCATCTGATAGGCCATTTCAGGGTCAAACCCTTCAGGAAACTTGTTTAAAGCTGAGCCTTGTGGAGGTTTTAGATCTGGGGAAAGGGAATTATACACACTGTTAAATCTAGTGCAATAAGCTTGCACAGTTTCCCCAATGTTTCTATGGAGGTTCTTGTAATCAGAAAGGAATTGGAGAGGATTCTTCTTTACTTCCCATTTGTTCAATAATTTCTGATGGAAGGCTTGGAGATCATTTATACTATGGGGGGTTAAACCTTTAAACCATTTTCTTACTTCTCCCCCCAGACTTTGAGAAAATAATCTAAGCTTGATAGAATCATCATCAATTTTATTTCAGTCAAAGTAGTCATTCATCTTATCCACATTTTTTGATGCAGTTGTAGCATTACTAGCATCATATAATGGAATTTTGGACTGATAGTCCTGTGGAAGATTGACTAATGGTACAGGAAGGACTAAGGGAGCATACCATGTTGCCATGATATGTGGTGTAGGTGGATTTACAAGAGGTGGATTAACAAGAGGAAAAGTGGGATGAAGTGGAGTGGTTTGGACAGTGAATGAAGGATGAAGGGATGTGGATGGAACATCAGTAGATTGCTGAGCTGATATTGGATGAGAGACACCTAAATTGTGAAGAAAAGGAAAATCAGGAGGTGTTGTTTCTCTACTGCCAGGATGTTCACTTTTCTCTGGGGATGAAATTGAAGACTCAGATTCTAGCTGAATTATATCATCAAATGACCTAGTTCTCAATGGATTTACTAAGTCAACTTGTGATTGTTGTAGAGCTGAAATATTTTCAGGGACTGAATTAGCTCTCAAGGGTGATCTGAAACAAGTTGATAATTTAATCCTAGGATACTTCCTAAGAATACTTTCTATATTATCAACTATCTCAGGTGGATCAAGGTCAGGATAGGCTCTAGGGTGAATCTTTCTAGGAGCCACTATGTTGTGTTTTTTAGACCCAAATAAACAGGAAAAGTTCAACCAGGTATGACAGTCTTTGAGAGGTTAACTAGTCTGTTTACACAAATTTTAATCCTACAGTCCTCTAACTAAGTTTAAATGATATTACAATGACAAAGGTTCTTCCCAGTCGAGTCTTAAGGTCTGTTAAGGATTATGGAGTCTCCAAGTGGAATTTTTTAGCTCTTTTCAGAGGTAAAAGGTTTTATGGTCCACCACCATGTTTATTAAATACCAATCTGAAATATTTTTAGGTTTTCTGAGTTATTTTTCAATTGTGTGGTTTCTAAGAATATCCTAACTATTTTTCAAAACTTAGCTACGGTCATGAGACAAATACAGTATACTCTTATGGCTAAGTTGACTGATTGTTCAAGGTTAGATAAAGTCTTATGAGAATCCTAGGGTTTGCCTAGTTTGTCACTGATTCAAACAAGTTTTATCATGATTACCATTCTTTGGTAGTGCTTGAAAAGGCTGCTTTTTACTCACAAGGTTTTATTTAGTTTTAAGGGGAGTTTCCCAAGCGGAGTCGCCAGAAATGTTAGTTGCTGGTGGCTCAGCTAGTTGTTATAACAAATGTTCTTTGAAACAAATCTCTGATGTCCTATGGTTACCTTAAAATGAAAATTATTTTGGGTTTGGTTCCCTAGCGGAGTCACCAGAAATGTTAGGAATCTGTAATCAGCAATATTGGCAAAGTCCGATCACAGAAACTACATCGTTTCAACCACTTTGGGATTCTAGGATCTAGCCCTCCTAAATCCGGAGAGGGATCTCTCCAATAAGTGCAAAGATGGATTTGTCTTTGAATTTTGGGGTAATGATATTAGGCTAGTTATGAAGGCCAAGGGTTTGTTTTGTTTTTGGATGGTTGAGCATTATTACTGTTTGAGGTGGAAAGTCCTAAATGCAAAGAGTTTCAAAGGTGTGAAGTTGCAAGCAAATAGAACAAGCTTTGGCCAGGAAAGATAGATAATTGCAAGTTTTAGTCCATTGGGCTATGGAGTCATAATAGGGTTTAATTGGAATAGAAAGAGGCAAGAGTGGTCCATGGGGCAAGTCATCTATGTCTAAGGATCTCTTTGAAGTTTGATTTATGGAATGAAATGGTACAATAAGAAGGAGAATTTAAACAGATGGTGAAAAAAGAGCAGCCCAAGATCTGGTAAGTACTTTTAAACTAGCCATCTTTTGACATACACTTAAGAAAAACATGAAAGTAAACTAGGATCTGGTAAGTACATTTAAACTAGCCAGCCTTTGATACACTTTCAATAGAAAACATTTTAAAACAAAGGGAAACTTGAAGGAAATTGTTGGAGTAGAAACTAGCGGGCCGGGCTCACCACAAATCCTCTCCTAGCTATGCTTTACTTGGTTACTTTCAAGACAAACAAAAAGATAACATAGAATGGCCTAAGATCTGGTATGTACTTCTAAACTAGCCAGCTTTTAACACATTCCAAGGGAAACATTCAGACAGTCTTTGGGGATAAAACTAGGACCAGGGCACACCATATCTTCCTTAGTTCATCTCTACTTAACTAATACTGAACATAACATTCAAGAATAATATTTAGCTAAGGCAATAAGATGAGGGAACGCCATCATTCCTATGCTTAAACTGAATTAAATCATTCCTAAATAACACAGATTGGAAGAAAACATGTAAATAAATATTTTCAGTCAGAGATCGGTACTGATATACAGTAGGTCCTAACTCTATGCATGTTGTTCTTTATAAGAGAAGATGAAACACAGTGAAAACAGAAAAAAAATGACAAGTTACAATGAGAAAAACATCATCGTCAACATAGACCAGGATCCTATAAATTAGCTTGTATTGATGCTCCAAACCAGTTACAGCTTTAAGTCCAATGCTTTAGTTTAGCAATCATCTACTTGTCTCATCCTAACTTATCTATCACAAGCAGATCTCCACGGGCCAGTGAACACTATTTACAATCAGAATTTTAAGCTCAAATGTATTTCAAAGTTCTGCAACCAACAATTTCTCATCTTCTACAGAAGTATTTATAGAAGAATGAGGAGGTGAGATCTGATAAAATATCTCTCAGGACAATTAATACAGAGTGATGACTTCTCGGCCTTTGAGGGGCTCGATGAAGAAGTTTACAGGTGTTTCACTGTATTAATTTATTTACATTTATGAATTGAGCTCGGTGGGAGCTCTTGTTGACTTTTAAGGCTCTGCGTTATGTTATAGTAACTCTGTTGATATTTTTGTCATTAAATTATTTCAGCAGAATTAACTGTTTGGTTGCGTTGAGGCAAATATCTGATTTCAAAAAATAACTCTGGCCTCTGTTTAAAGGCTTTGAGGCACAGGTGGCTTTGTGGTAGCTGAGAGGAATCAATTTTCCTCAGATGTGGCGATGGAGGCCTTTCTGTCTGATAAAACACTTATGATTTTCTTTTAACTGTGTTTTAATTCTGGGGATTAGGCTTTTGATAATCATTCTTAGCCGTAATCCCCAAATTATCTTCAATCCTTCTGTTCTGCCACGTTCTGTCTTCAACACTGATACTCTTTTAATAATGATTTAAAATCACTGTGTCTTGTTGATGTGCAGGCTACACAGGGCTCTCAAGCCATCAATGCCCATGAAGCATCGACGAAACGTGGATCTTGAACCCTATGAACGGTTTTCCTTTTATGAATCGAAGGCATGGGAAACGTCTTTCCCGGCCTTCAGCCTTTTTTTCAATATAACGGATAAACCTTTAAACACCTTAAAAACACAAACAATATTAAGAAATTATGCATTGTGGGTGAACTGCTTCAGAGGGCGTGGGGAGAGAGCATGGCCATTGGATGGCATCATCCAATGGTGGAGATCGGCTAAAAGAAGGTCAAAGAAGAGAAGAGGGGAGAATAAGATGGGAATGATGTAGGACCGTCCGATCTGGACACGTGGATGGTCCAGATCTAATCGGATGATCACAATCAGTGGAGGAATCATGTTAATGCGCTCGGCAAAAAACTTGTGATGCGATGTAGCACGGGCCGTTGATCTGAGGATTAGATCAATGGTGGAGAATGAATCAGAGGGATGGCCGATCGGGGGGGACAAAAAAATGTACCGAATGGAAAATGCGATGCGATTGAGCGATGATTGTTGATCTGCAGATCAGATTGATGGCAGAGAGCGAATCGGGAATCGGAAATCAGAGTGGGGAAAAGTAAAGCAATTAGGCGCGCCCGATGGAACACTCCGATGCAATTGAGCGATGACCGTTGATCTGAGGATCCGATCAACGGTGGGGAATAAATCAGAGGGTTGGCTGATCGAAGGGAACAAACAAACGCGCCCGATGAAACTTGTGATGCGATTGAGCGCTGACCGTCGATCTACAGATCAGATCGACGACGGAGAGCGAATCGGGAATCAGCGATCGGAGGGGGGAAAAGTAAAGCAATTAGGCACACCCGATGTAAAATTCCGATGCGATTTTGTGCGGGCCGTTCGATCAGCTTAAGATCAACGGTGGATTATGCACCAGTGGAAAAACCCTTTAAAACTTTATAAAACCCAAAGTTTAATATGATACGAAGGTTTTATGCTTTGGGGGTGGGTTATATATATATGAAATGAATAGGTGTTTGTCTGCGGGGCCTTTAGTTATATGGAACATGAAGGGCCCAGGGCGTATATAACAAAGGAATAATCGCAATCGGAGCCTTGGGCTCAGGCTTTTCAATCAACCCTTTGGAATTTTGTGATGCGATTGGTGCCTCGAGACTTAAACTCTTGGTCTCGGGCGTAGGTTATATGGAATGGAAAGCGGAGGGTGGAGTTTATACATATGGGACTTAATCGCATTGGAAGTTTTGATGCGGTCTTTCAATCAACCCATTGGAATTTTCTGATGCGATTGCACTTCGGGTCTTTTTAATCTAACCATTTTTCATTTAAAAATCATTGTATGGGCGCGTTAGACCGAAACTTTGGATAAGTGGGTTTTTTTATATACAAAGGAAAAAATGGATCGGAGATGGATTCTCACAGTGATTTAGTGCCTGATTGCGGGCCCAAGGGTTGTATGGAGAAACAATATGATCGGGGGTTATGGAACAGAGGGCCAATCGCATCGGAGTTTGTCTACAACAAAAAGACTTGTGCTCGCTGTGTTTTTCCAATGCAATAAGAGCCTGGATGTCTAGCGCTTGGTTCTAGCGCTGGGGCACATGGAGGGGAAGTGGTTTAAGGCTTAGCCCAAGGGGGCTTAAGCCTTTATGCAAAAAATATGTATTTTTCATGAAATTTTCAAGTTTTTCAATGGATTTGGGGGTTTTGGTATAGTTTAAAATTGAGTTTTAAACTATGTAAAGAGGATTTTCACAAATGGGAGAAGGGAAATCATGAAAAATAGAGGAATTTTATGGAGAAAAAAGGGGAGAAAATGAAGGTTAGTTTTGAGTGGAGGAGGGGGAAAAATGATGATTTTGCAGTAGTCTTTTCTCATGAAATCAGCAGAAATTCCGAGTATATAAAAGAGGGAATAGCAGTGAAGATTTGGATAGAGGCATGAGGCCTTCAAGAGTCTTCAAGAGCCAACACTTTTTAGCAATAAAATTTGTTCCTTGAAGGCTCCAAAAAGTTTTAGCCACCTTTTTCTATAACAAATTTTATAGGTGGCTAACACCACGCACTAAATATTGGCCATTGATAACCTTTCCGTCGGCATATGAAAGGAGCTAAGGTGGCTGAAGCCTACCCCCCAGAGGAGGTGACATCATCCCTCCTCTGAGCCAATCAAAGTAATTCCACAGGGGAAAGAAAAGGGGGCGTAGGTTTCCGTCCACCCCGCCGAAAATCGAAGGGGCCCACTGGAGCTAAACAATCGGTGCAGGTATGTTTTTATGGTAAGGTAAGTCTAGTGGGTGGTATGAAGGTCAGTACCTGCCTTGTCCGACACATGGCCCCCACCTACCTGGCTCCTGCCATCCAACCGCCTGGTGCCACGTGTCTCACTGTCGACATCCTTACGACTTCAACCCTACAAGTGTCACCTCACCTCAATACTCAGTAAAACAATGTTTTCCGTAGTGTGTTTTACTCTCGACTGTGCAATTTTACTGGTTATTTACTGGTATTTCTCTCTATCATGTAGGGTAAAACTCGAGTACTAGATACTTTTCACTCTCGCGTCATTTTCCCTTACTACCTCACTTTTATTTCATGTATTTCGTCATTTTCCTTTTCACTATTTCCCTTTTACTTTTATTTTAAAATTGTCATGGAAAAACTGAAGCGCTCCACCCCTGAAACCCCCCAAGCTCGCGAGGTCAGAACTGCTCCTAGACCTGAGCCCCTCACTGACGCTCACGCCCAACTCTGTGACCCAGTCTATCCCTTCAATGTAGCCCGCACCAGAGCCGAGCTCTTTGATTTTCATCGAAGGAATGAAGGTGTGTTTAGATTCGTTGAGTCAGGGATGTACTACCAAATTTCCCGAATGACCTATCTATTCCCATAATTCATTGTCTAGCTTGGGGTGGCCTACATGGAGCGTAAGGATATCTTCCTTTCCACTCAGGGAACCAAGATTCTAGATATTACCCCCCAAGTCATCCAAAAATCCCTATGCTATCCTCCCGCCCAGGACTGTGTCGAGTTTTCCGAAGTTACGCTCTCCTGCCATTTCTCGAATCAACCCTTGGATAAGCATAGTGGTTTCTTCAATCTTATTTCGAATGCACGCCTATTATCTTTCCCTGACATAGAATCTATTCCCTTATCATCTTTCTATAGCACCATATAGCCTATTATAGTTATTATCTCAGGAATGTTAGGGTTTGACGATGCCGAGATGGTGACTAAGGCAGTTTTAGGGTTCCTATGGCTCATGATGCAGCTGAGATCCTTTTGGATATCCCCTCCTTTCTGGCCTTGGCTATTAAAGCCCAGTTCCAAGATATGTCTTCCTTATGTTCTTTCAAATATTTCTCCCTGGTTTTCTACTTATTCCTATTTGAGCATGTGGATATGTTTGAAAGTCTAGGCCTGAACAGGTTCTCCAGGAGAAACATTAAACCTAAGTCTGTTTTCGAGTGGACTCTGGCAGTTAGCTAGCAGCCAGGGGGAAGGGGTATGTGAAGTTTGTTACTAGTTTTATATCCATAGACTATGCTATCATACATGACATCTCCCCGCCCAGAATCTTTCCTGAGCAGAAGGATTGGCTCCAGTCAGTGAAACGGATTGCACAGGTGATTGGTACATTTTCAAAGACCACACTGAGATCAGGGTCTACTGTGCTGAAGTACCTCATTATCACCTACCAGTGGTCCCGTCCATGAGGATCTTTGCCCTCGAGTTCATTCATCAGCTCTTAAGTGCTAACCAAATCCACTTTGTGCCCGTGAAAAAAGGGCACATCTTCAAGCTCCCACTTCCTATAGGCCCTTTCACTATTAATTCAAGGCATGCCCTATCCACGGTGGAAATGATGTTGCGGGAGATGAATCTCCCTCATGGAGATGTCTGGCACTACGATCCTAAGGTATTCCTCACAAGAAAGAAGAAGAAGATTAAATCAACCGCATATGAGCATGAACCTAGGTCTCTCATTGAATGGAAAGCTAACCTTGATACGTGGCCTTTGGATACATAGATGGAGGCCGAATCCTCAGTTGTTGAACAAAAAGGAGATAATTTGATCGCCTAGGCAGAAGGGCAGGAACAGGGGGACCCCTTGGGAAGTTAAGGGTTCATGAAGGTTGATGAGGAAGCACAGCCCAGTAAAAAGCAGAGAACTGAAGGGCCAGAGGAACTAGACGTCGAATTATCCGATGAAGAGGTCCCTTTTCTCAAGGGTCCTGATAAAGACAAGCCAGGATTTCTACTCTCCTTTGATTCTACCTCGTCTTCAGCCCCCTCAGAGATTTCATAGGTGGTCACATTAGGCAAACATGATGCAAGGGATGAAATTGAGACCACGAACAAGTCTGTGAGAGAAAATTGTTGGCAATATGATGTAATGTGTTGTCCTTGATGGAAACCTACTTGATGAAGTTGCCCTTGATGGAAACCTACTTGATGAGTTCCCTATGATAAGCAACCTATTTGTTAAAGATGTAAGAATGATGTATCTACAAATCAGTTCAGATGTGATAGAGAAAATAATTCCAGCAAGTGCCAGAGAAATGATAAATATAATATGTCACAATGTATACGTGGGTTTTTAAAGTTCAAGTCGTGTATGTACATGGATACATATGTCCCAAGTCGCGTATGCCTGTTTGTGCTCCAAATTTATAATACCAAGTGGCTTTACCATGGTATTAGCCCACGGTATTGAGTGTTATATTATCGATTTGATTCCGTCCAGGATTACCATCAGCATTTGAGTGGTTTTGACTCATGGTATTGGTAACAGCTAAATCTATATAAGGATAAGAAGATCATAGTGCTAGGGGTGCAAGAGTAAGGGTTGTTGATGAATAAATTTCTCTAAGGAATATCTGCATGGATGAACTCTGTTCTTAATTGATAGATATGAATCTATGATGCACCCATGGATATAATGATGGTTCAATATATCTAGATATGATGATGATGAATCTCTAGAATGACCTAATGAAGGAATGATGAAAAACTGGCGCAAGTCTGCTGAAGAAAATGAATAAATCTGGGTAAGTTTTATAGATCTGGTCTGTTCTGCAAAATTTATTTTTTACAGATCTATATGCTAGTTGGTTTCGAAAAAAGCGCGTATATATGTGGGTTCGCTTCATGAAAAGCGCGTATGGAAATTAGGGTTTTCTGAAGAATAAAATACACAGAAGTATACGCGGGTTGATGTGCAAGAAAGCGTGTATGTATGCGGCTTCAGTGAAGAAAAGTAGCGTATGCTATTTGAATCAATGACTGTTTAAGGTTGAGTTTGTATCTGCATATCTATTCTGAAGTCTGGGTTATTTCTAAAGTTTTGGTCACAGTGTTTTCACTGTTCTAATTGAAGTTTTGGGCAAATTTTATGATTGTTGATAAAGGGTTGTGTTGAAGCTGCTTGATCCAATATGAAAATTGATGAAACATGGTCTACAGTGGGTTTGAGGGTTGAAGCCTTCAATGTGGAAGTAGAAGCTTCCTACCAGTAGAAGCTACTGTTATGTTCAGGGGTTGAAGCTCCCTTCCAGGAGTAGCTGGTAAACGAGATCAGGGGGTTGGAGCTCCCTTCCAGCAGCAGCTAGTAAACAACTGAAGGTTGCAGCCTTCTGTAGGTAGAATCCTATGTACTGATATGAGTCTACATCAGTACAATGTTGTAAACAGTTTTACATATAATAAATGTTGAAGACAGAGACGACGGCAGCAGTGGTTTTCTCCCGAATTGGGTTTCCACCTTAAATACTGGTGTTCATGTGTGTTCCACTTGTGTGATGTTTTATACTTTTGTTACTGCACAAATTTCCTTTTTATCTAACCTGATGCATAACTGGTAAATCTGTTTTAAAGTCTGTTTCTGAGATACTTTATAAACTAGAAATTTATATCAGTATACGCGAGTTTCTTTCAGCATATCCACGTGTATACGCGAGTTCAGTTCATAGAAGCCGTGTATGCAATTCTGCAAAAGAAAAATTTAAAGTCAAGACATAAGCTCTAAATAATGATTCACCCCCCCCCCCCCCCCGCTCAGTATTTTTCCCAACAAAAAGCTGAGGGATGAACTTTCTCAGTTCACAGATAAACACCATACCAGGCTCACCTCAATCCTGGATATGGATAAAGAGTAGCTCATATTGGCCATCCAGCAGTCAGCCTTACATCCCACACCTTCGTAACTCCAATACAGAGCTCTGTAAATACCTCTAAATATAGGCAACATTCCCTTGCCGGATAAGCTGGATTTGGACCAATGTATCGGGGACATGCTACGGACTCAGGTAGTGAAGCATAAAGTTGCCCAATAGAGGATGGAAAGGAAGTTGAATCAAATGAAGGACACCCAATGAAGAGAAAGGGCTAGCGCTAAGGCTGTGGCTACTTAGCTGGAGAACACCAGAAAAATGATGAGAGGAAAGGGTGTTGATACCAATTCAGCCTTGCAATCCCTTCTAACTAAATCAGATTTGGAGGAATAGGAGTTGAGGATAAAATTGAATATTCCTCGCTCTAAACATATTCAGATCGAGTAACTTGCCCAAATAGACAGGGAAAAAATAGTTCTCGCAGATTCCCTCACTCAAAGGGAATAAGAGATTACTTAGAAAGATAAGGAAATTGTTGGGCTAAACAAGAGGTTGTTAGAGTTACAACTCAAGTGGGATGAACATACGTGTGTAGTTCTAGTGCCAGAAGACCCAAAAACTGCTCCTGATTAGCTCACCAAGGCATTGGCAGATCTGAGGATGTCAGAAGATGAAACACGCACTACCTGTCAGCTCCTAGACGAGGTCAGGGCGGCCTATGAATAAAATCAAAAGACAATTTCATCCCTACATAAAGAGGTAGAGAACCTCCGCAAGGCAGTTCAGGGACATTAGAAGTCTAGCAGAGACTTATAAACTCGGATTAAAGGTAACAAGTCATTCGTAGAAGCGAGATGACTTGTCTGGGGTAAGATCATAGCAGAGGTCAAGAAGCATTGGGAGCTCCTCGTGATGTCCCATGACAAGAAGATTGTTATTCACGAGTTTAAGGCAAAATTGGAGGTTGGATGCAGGGAAGGAGAGGAGAAGTCATCAATAGCAAAGAAATACGTTAGATATCTCAATGAGATTTTATCTGAATAATTGCATACACAAGGAGTGATCGACCATTTCAGGACAGTTATGGACGTCAGTAAGATGATTGAGAAAGAGAATGCACACGTGAACACATTGGGGTTTTTAGCGCTGGTGTTGAAGGGAGTGAAAAGGTTCGAGTAGGAATGGAACAAGTTGGTAGAAGCTGGCCTCCCACCATGTTGGGATCCACAGTTAGGATCACTACTTACCCTAATGGCTTATGATCAGAAGATGCCAGAAATCATGTGCAGGGCAGATACAACACTAGAGAAAACCTCCCAGCTAAAAGCATAGACCTTAGTAGCTGCATTGCGTAAGTAATTCTTCCTTCTCACTCAGTTCAAGAGATTATTCACGGTCCACGTGGATTATACAGAGCTTATGCAATTGCAGTCTATGTTCGAGACCTACACCACAAAACCGTTACCCAGAGGAATTTTCTGGCAAAAGTGTTATGAATACGCTAATCCTCCAGTTTCCTCTACTTCACAACAACTGCCACCCCCGCTGCCTTGTAAGTATGGCTCCTCCATGTCTTCAGTCTGATCATGCCACATAGAAGGTTTAGGCACTCTTCGTCATACCAACTAATGGACATCATGATCTGGCCCATGCAACCTTTGTTTTTATTTTTTATTTTCAATTTCTGTGTAATGTAAAATTACTCTCTGCATTTCATGTTTATGTTATGTTCATGTTATAGTCTGTGTCGAACCATACTGTTTCGGATGAGATCTCGTTACGCCTCATCATTTTTTATTTAGATCGGAAACTGTAATAATAGCAGGGAATATTTTGTTTGAAGAAATATCTGGTCATGCTATCCATGTAAACAGCTATAAAAGGCTAAATTGCAGACTAGGTAAAGGTTTTGAATTCTTTGAAATTTGGAAGTGTATAGTCTGCATAACACATTTTGTAGTTTTGAAATTTGCACTTAATGTATATCTGAAGAGCTGTTTTGAAGAAATAATATAACCATTGTTTGTTGCAAGAATGGATTCCTACTTGACTTATGAACAGTATGTATGTATTTGTTGTGTTTGGTTCAATTTAGTGATCTATTCCGTTATATTTTATTTCCTATTATCATGTTTTTAGAATGCGGGTGGCTTATAGGTTATGTATGAATTTATCTCGAATGATACTCGTAGGATGATCTATAACACTACCTTAATTAATCTCAGTGCATGATTCATGTTCCAAGTTCTTTCTCTTTACCGCTTTCCTCTTAATTCCTTGAAGGGTGGATTCTTATACCTCGTAATCCCGCCTCACTTTGACTTACCATCCTCTTTCTTCATGGTCGTAATCCCGATTAACTTTTAAGAATATTTTTTGGTTTCATATCTGGCCCTATTTGCAGCAAATCCCATTTTAAGATAGCCACAAGCCCATTATGAGCAAACCTCACTTCTCACAATCATAGTTCACGGTTATTGCACTAATATCCCTGTGATCTAGAACCACATATCAAATAACTCCATCCAAGTAATATCCAGGAGGTTCTTGTCAAAGAACACAAAGAATACCTAGATGTCCTCCTGTTTTTTAAGATGTACTAGGCACTAGTGTTTCGCAACTCAAGGTTGTCTCTAGGAGTGACAACATCTTTTTGGCATCGTTGCCGGGGATGAAGTTGAAAATATTTTCCTTGGAATACGACAATATTTTCACCCTTCAATTAGGTGAGCACGAAGGGTTGAGAGTTTCACATCCCTCACCTTGGCAACTCCACTATTACCTAAATCTAAATTAGCTGCAATTCTGGCTTATACTAAGTCACATCTAAGGTCAGATACCTCTCAACTAAGAAATTTGTCTGTATCTGATCCAGAAAAAATTATTTTCAAGAGAATCTGGAAAGAAAAACAACCCGTTCAAGCAGAGCTACCCTCATTCTCATTAGAAGACTCTCCATCCTCATCTCGGAAACCTGAATTTTTTGGCCCTGGCTCTATAGCTCGAGTACTCGAATATCCCCTAGAAAACTCTACTCTAGCCAGCTATGAGATAAAAGACGAAGTCGAGTCAGTAAATACCTCTGTGCCTCCTTTGTGCCCCACCCCAGAGGAAGAAGAATTCATGGAAGTTACCATTCTCTAGAATTCATCTCAGGTAAATGTACAAATTCCATCTCAACATATACCTATCGTAATCCATCAGAATCCTCCTCAAAATCCACCACTACCACCCCTCATGGTCGTTCCAGGTTTCCTCCTTAAGAAATATGCCCCATTGGCCTTGCCTCAATTTTTACATGATATGCCTCAGGATTACCTAAAGCTCTTGCCTCGATTCACCAGGGAAGACAGTACCTCTGCCTAGAATCATATTGAAGGATTTTGTGCTTTTGTTCAAAATGTCAATGTGGAACATCTGGATGTGGTGCTCAAGATTTTCAGCTAGTCTTTGGACAGGGAACCCCGAAAGTGGTTTAAATCTCTTGCTAGCAATGTTGTCACCACTTGGGAGGAAATGGAAAATTATTTTACTCAAAAATGGGGAGAAAATAGTGATCACAGTTACATCCTCACAGATTTCAATTGCCTAAAGAAGAAACACAATGAAGATGTAACAAAATTTATAAAAAGATTTAATAAGTTGTACAGCAATCTACCAACTGAGATAAAACCTCCTCAAGAAGCAGCCAAAGTGGTTTTTTCTGGAGCATTTGAGTCTGAGTTTGGATTCACTTTGAGAGAGAGAAATTTTGCATCCCTAGATCAGATCCAGACTAATTCTCTAGAGGTAGAAGCAAACTTTGCCTCTACAGGAAAATCCAAAGGAAGAACAGAGCATGATGCCAGGAGAAGGGGTAAGGAGGAGGCTTCTTCCTCTAATCAAGAAAGAGAAGCATCGAAGTACAAGATCGAAGAGATGAAGAGGATGATCAAAAATATTTCCAACAAGTTGGTGAAGCTTGAGTTGGAAGCTAAGAATTCCTCTCCTCGACCCAACCAGATGGTCCCTAATAGAGGTTTCAATCCACAGTACCAGAAACCACCTCTGCAAATCTTACAATGGGATAGAAAGGAGCAGCAGGATCATGTTCAACCTCCTTTTTACCTAGAAGGGAAAATGGAAGGAAAAACCGAGGAATCTCCTGATTTTCAGGAGGACCAATTCCTAGCTTACTCAGAAGATGAGGAGGGTGAGCTCGCTCTACAGGAGGATCTAGACGAGAAAGAAACTTCTCCAGAAGATCAAGATATTGATGATTACTATAGGTAATTTGTTGATTTTATGCAAGCGCAATTCCATAAGAAGTATGACCTCGGATCCTCTAGAAAGAAGACCCGAGTACAAGATCAAGAGGAAGAGTCAACTCCAAAAGAGTAAGCCCCTCCTAATTTTTCCAGTAAGGGAAAAAAACCTATAGAAGAGCCTATGCACCATAAAGCCACAACCTCTTCTTCCACAAAGCCAGTTCCTGATTCCCCTGCAAATCATAAGGCTTCTGTTGCAACCTCAAAATCACCCATCACTCCTAAAGAGCAACAAAAAGAGGTCATTATATAAAATAATCCTACAACCTTCAACCTCTAGAAAGAGTTAGAAAAGGTTAAAATCCCTGTGCCCCTAGTCAAACTTTTAAAACAGCCTTCATATAAAACTCAAATATCCCAATTCATGCTCCCCCATGGCGTATTCCCTCTCCCTGACAATCTCAATCTCCAGGAAGAAAGAACCATGGTGGTTTCTGGCCCCCACGTAGTATAATTAGACTCAACAACCCCCCCATTATACGTTTCTCTAGTCATTCATGATCTGTTGTTACATAACTGCATCCTAGATTCTGGGGCTTCACACAACCTACTGTCGTTGTCTGTCATGGAGAAAATGGGGTTGTAAATTACTCGTCCATATAAGGACCTATACTCGTTTGACTCCAAGAGGGTTAAGTGTCTAGGCATGATAAAATATCTGGTGGTAAACCTGGCCCAGATCCTAGCCAAGAGCGTGGTGATGGATATCATAGTAGCTGACATTCCAGCCCGATTTGGAATTTTGTTGTCCAGATATTGGGGTTTAAATATTGGTGGGTCAATTAAACTTAATCTCACCTACACTACCATCCCAATATTTGTAGGGGAGGAAAGAAGGCTATATCGGGAGTCCAGGTTCGTAAATACAGTTACTAAGGTTGATGGCTCGACGAACTCCCCAGTATACGGTAAGGAGGGTGAATTTGCTTGCCTCGTGCTCGAAGAATATGAGGATTTCCTGCAGGAGGCTAAATTCTACCCTCTAAAATAGAAAGAACCCATGAGTAAAGATGAGGACGAGATATGGATTCTACATTTTGACGGGGCCAACCCAAGAGAAGGGAATGGAGCCAAGGTGCTCTTGATTTCGCCCAAAGGATATCTGGTACCTCTCTCTTTCAAACTAGAGTACGAAGCCACAAAAAATGTGACCGAATATGAAGCACCGCTACTTGGATTATAGACAGCAAAGAAAATGAATATCCAGAACCTGACAGTTTTCGGGGAGTCGGAGCTAGTAGTAAGACAAGTCAAAAATTAGTGTCAGGCTAAAAATCCATGGCTCAGAGCTTATAGAAATGAGATATGGGACCTGGTGGAAAACTTCTTCTTGGATTTAATATACAGTTCATTCCAAGAGAGAACAATCAGATGATTGATTCGCTCGTTGTTGCAGCCAACGATTTTCACCCACCACATAATCCTCTACTCAGGTATGAGGTGGAGGTGCGATATCGCCCTTAAATCCCAGATAATGTGAAGCACTAGTAGGTCTTTGAGGATGAGGAAAAATTTAAGCACTTCATAGAGATGGTTGGTGAATTCTCTAATTTGGTAATTGACGCAGTGGATGAAGAGCCCAATGATCAACCACAGACCAAGTGGGAGGAGACATTGGCTGGACATCGTGTGCTGCAACTAAAAGGGAATGTCATTCCCAGAGGCCTCGTGCCCTTGGAAAGACTATTTGATAAGAAGGATATACCAATCAGCCCTAGTAATATGACACGGGATGAGCAGGTGAACGATATAAATATCGAGACGGAAGGAGACCCGAAGGTGGTAAAGTTTTCCAAGGGAGTCCCTAAGGAATATCAAAACAAATACATCCAATTTTTCCAATTGGTCATACCAGGATCTAAAGACTTTCGACATTGAGGTCATCTAGCACAATATTCCTCTCAAAGGAGACGCCAAACTTGACAAGCAAAAACTGAGGCAGATTAATCCATTGCTTCTCCCAACAATTGAGAAATAGATTAAAAGGCTATTGCAGGCTAAAATCATTGTTCCTTGAGATATTCATAGTGGGTGGCCAACTTGGTCCTGGTCAGGAAGAAGAATGGAGAAATAAGACTATGCATGGAGTTCCGAAATCTAAATAGGTCCTCACTCAAAGACAATTATCCTCTCCCGAAGATGGACCACATTTTGCAAAAGGTGGTGGGATCTTCTCGAATGCTTATGATGGATGGTTTCTATGGATATAATCAGGTGGTAGTTCTCCCAGAACATCAAAAGAAAACAAAATTCACCACACCATGGGGGACCTTCATGTATGCCCGGATGTCATTTGGTCTAGTCAATGCCAATGCCGCCTTTCAACGTGCTATGGACATTGCTTTCGTAGGAGATCAAGATAAGTTCATAGTGATTTATCTAGAAGATATCACTGTGTTCTCAAAGAGTGATGTTGAACATATTGAACATATTTTTTGGTCCTTCGAGAAGTGCCACAGGTACAGCCTATTGTTGAACCCCCAAAATTCCATGTTCGCCCTGGAGGAGGGGAAGCTACTAGGACACATAGTGACTGAGGGAGTGAAAATTGATCCGAAAAGGGTAGAAGTGATCAACAGCATTTCCCTCCCACAGAATAAAAAGGAAATTCAGGTTTTCTTAGGAAGAATAAAATTCCTAAGAAGGTTCATTCCAAATTATGCTGAGATCGTCCAATATATTACGGAGATGCTCAAGAAGGATAATGAAGTAAAATGGACCCCCCAGACAAGGACTTCTTTCAACAGAATTAAATAGGCTTTTGTTGAAACTCTAGTACTGGTAGGCCCTAATTACAGCAAGCCTTTCATGATCTTTTCTTTTGCCTCCCCTCACACAGTAGCTGCAGTGTTGTTACATAAGAACGATGACGGGCACGAACAGCCAATTGCATTTTTCAGTCAGGTCTTGCAGTATGTAGAATTGAAGTATAATATCTTGGAAAAGCAAGCCTATGACCTGGTCAAATTGTCAAAGGATTTTCAGATATATGTGTTGCATTTGGCCATAACTCCCTATGCCCCCATAGCAGCAGTAAAAGACATTCTAATACAGGGAGATGGTGAAGGGAAGAGGGGCAAGTGGATCACCAAGATTCAGGAATATGAATTAGAGATCAGGTCCACTAAGCATATTAAAGGATAGGGATTGGCTAAGATTTTATCAGAGTCTAACTACCAAGCCTTAGGTATAAATCTATCCATGGAGGGAGGAGAAGTACCGGAAGGAGTAGGCATATAGTCTAGAATAGAAACCTCAGTGCAAAAGACACACATAAAATACCTTCTATCTTCATGGTATAAATATGTGGTGGAATATCTCCTTACTCTGAGATTTCCTCCCAGTTTTGACAAGCCTAAGTACCGTACCCTGATATTAAGGTCACAGAAGTATGCCATGGCGAATGGATGATTATATAGGAGGGATCCGTCAAGATTTATGCTACTATGTCTAACAGAGCAGGAGGTGGATGAGGTGATGGCCGAATTTCATGATGGTGTATGCGGCGGACATTACAACTGGTGGTCTACGGCTCACAATATCCCGAGAGCAGGTTTTTTCTAGTCTTAATTGTTTGGAGATGCACACGCTCATGTCCAAGCTTGTGGAAAATGCTATACATTTGTAGAAAAGAAAAAAATTGCACCACTACCGTTGATCCCGATACATATCGAAGAGTCGTTCAGGCAATGGGGTATTGATTTTATCAACGAGATCCGCCCTGCCTCTAGCAACCAGCACCGTTGGATTCTCACTACCATCGACTACTTCACTAAGTGGGTCAAATTTGTGCCTGCGAGAAATGTCACAAATGGGGTGGTGATTAAATTTATGGAGAATATAATATCTAGGTTTGGGTGCCCGGCTAAAATTATCACCAATAACGCCCAAGTCTTCAAGTCTGCCAAGTGCATAAACGTTTTCTAGCAGTATAATATCACTCTGGGACATTCTACGTCTTACTATCTGTAGGGGAAAGGGTTTTCCGAGTCTTCCAATAAGACTTGGGTAAGAATCCTAAAAAATATCATAAGTGAGAACCAAAAGAACTGGGACTCGTAGCTTAAGTTTTCACTTTGGGAAAATCGCATTACCTATAAAAGATCCACCGGCAAGTCTCCCTACGAGCTAGGGTTTGAGGACGTCGAGATGGTGACTAAGGTGGGTTTAGGGTTCCTATGGCTCGTGATGCAAGTTGAGATCCTTTTGGATATCCCCTCATTTCTGG
Source organism: Pinus albicaulis (assembly GCA_034641835.2). Classification (NCBI taxonomy): domain Eukaryota; kingdom Viridiplantae; phylum Streptophyta; class Pinopsida; order Pinales; family Pinaceae; genus Pinus; species Pinus albicaulis. The sequence goes on along the minus strand of CM076580.1, from coordinate 1,707,741,483 downwards.
CCTCGGCTATTAAAGCCCAGTTCCAAGATATGTCTTCCTTCTGTTCTTTCAAATATTTCTCCATGGTTTTCTACTTATTCCTATTTGAGCATGCAGATAAGTTTGAAGGCTTAGGCCCAAATAGGTTCTCCAGGAGAAATGCTAAAACCAAGTATGTTTTCGAGTGGACTCCGGTAGTTCGCAAGCAGCCAGGGGGGAATGGGTATGCAAAGTATATTACTGATTTTATTTCCATAGCCTATGCTATCATACACGACATCTCCCCACCCAGAATATTTCCTAAGGAGAAGGATTGGCTCTAATTCAGTGAAAATGATTGCACAGTTGATTCGTACCTGTTCGAATACCACATCGAGATTAGTGTCTACAGTGTTGAAGCACCTCCTTATCACCAACCAATGTTCCCTTACATGAGGATCTTTGCCCTCGAGTTCATTCGCCAGGTCTTAAGTGCCGACCAAATCCACTTCGTGCCCACGAAAAAAGGGCAAATCGTCAAGCTCCCACTTCCTATAGGCCCTTTCACTATTAATTCAAGGCATGCCCTCTCCATGGTGGAAAGGATTTTGCAGGAGATGAATCTCCCTCAGGGAGATTTATGGCACTATGGTCCTAAGGGGTTCCTCACAAGTAGGAATAATAAGATTAAATCAATAGCATATGAGCATGAACCTAGGCCTCCATTGAATGGAAAGCTAACCTTGATACGTGGCCTTTGGATACACAGATGGAGGCCAAATCCTCAGCTGCTGAAGGAAAAGGAGATAATTTTCTCGCTAAGGCAGAAGGGCAGGAATAGGGGGACCCCTTGGGAAGTCAAGGGTTCATGGAGGTTGATGAGGAAGCACACCCCAGTAAAAAGCAGAGAACTGAAGGGCCAGAGGACCTAGACGTCAAATTATCCAATGAAGAGGTCCTTTTTCTCAAGGGTCCTAATAAATACAAGCCATGATTTCTACTCTCCTTTGATTATGCCTTGTCTTCAGTCCCCTCAGAGCTTTCACAAGTGGTCACATTAGGCAACCATGATGCAAGGGATGAAATTGAGACCACGACCAAGTCCGCGAGAGAAAATATGAGGGATGAACTTTCTCAGTTCGTAGATAAACACCATACTAGGCTCACCTCAGTCTTGGATATGGATAAGGAGAAGCTCATATTTTCCATCCAGTAGTCAGCCTTACATTCCGCACCTTCAGGATCCCAATATAGAGCTCTGGAAATACTTCTAAATCTGGGCAACATTCCCCTACCAGATAAGCTGGATTTGTTCCAGTGTATCGAGGACATGGTATGGACTGAGGAAGTGAAGCATACAGTTGCCCTAAAGAGGATGGAAAGGAAGCTGAGTCAAATGAAGGACACCCAACCAAGAGAAAGGGCTAGTGCTAAGGTTGTGGCTACTCAGCTAGAGAACACCAGAAAAAAGATAAGAGGAAAGGGTGATGATACCAATTCAGCATTGCAAGCCCTTCTAACTAAATCAGATTTCGAGGAATAGGAATTGAGGAGAAAACTGAATATTTCTTGCTCCGAACATATTCAGACCGAGGAACTTTCCCAAGTAGAGAGGGAAAAAATAGTTCTCACAGATTCCCTCGCTCAAAGGGAAGAAGAGATTACTCAGAAAGATAAGGAAATCGTTGGGCTAAACAAGAGGTTGTCATAGTTACAACTCAAGTGGGATGAACATACGTGCGTAGTTCCAGTGCTAGAATACCCACATACTTCTCCTGAGCATCTCACCAAGGAATTAGTATATCTGAGGATGTCAGAAGATGAAACATGCACTACCCGCTGGCTCCTAGATGAGGCTAGGGCAACCTACAAAGAAAATCAAAAGACGATTTCATCCCAACAAAAAGAGGTATAGAACCTCCGCAAGGAAGCTTAGGGATGGGGTTAGATCATTATAGAGGTCAAGCAGGAATGGGAGCTCCTCGTGCTGACCCACGACAAGAAGATTGATATTCACGAGTTTAAGGCACAATTGGAGGTTGGAGGCAGGGAAGGAGAGGAGAAGGCATCAATAGCAAAGAAATATGTCAGATATCTCAATGAGCTTTCGTTTGAATAATTTCATACACAGGGAGTGATCGACCGTTTCAGGATGGTTATGGACGTCAGTAATACTATTGAGAAAGAGAACACATGTGTGAACACATTGGGGTTTTTAGCACTGGTGTCGAAGGGAGTGGAAAGGTTTGATTAGGAATGGTGCAAGTTGGTAGAAGCTGGCCTCCCACCATGCTGGGATCCACATTCAGGAGCACTACTTCCCCTAACGGCCTATGATCAGAAGATGTCAAAAATCATGTGCAGGGCAGATATAAAACTAGAGAAAACCCCCCCGCTAAAAGCAGACACCTTAGTAACTTCACTGCGTAAGGAATTCTTCCTTCTCACTCAGGTCAAGAGATTCTTCGCGGTCCGCGTGGATTATATAGAGCTTACGTAATTGCAGTCTATGTTCGAGACCTACACCACAACACCACTACTCAGAGGAATTTTGTGGAAAAAGTGTTATGAATACGCTAATCGTCCAGTTTCCTCTACTTCACAGCAATTTCCACCCCTGTCACCTCATCAACATGGCTCCTCCACGTCTTCGGTCTGATCATGCTTCATAGAAGGCTCGGGCACTCCTCATCGTACCAACTAATAGACATCATGATCTGGCCCATGCGACCTTTTTTTTTTTTTTTTTTCAATTTCTATGTGTTACACAGCATTTTTTCATTGTCCCTGCAATCCCCATCTCGCACATTGGAGGGTCATTTCTGTGACTTATAAGAAGTTTCATGCCTTGAAAATACCATCATTGCATCCCTTTACATGAGAGAAATATTCCTTCTGTTGACCCTTCCCTGAGCAGAGCTTTAGAAACCCTTGTTTTTGCCTTGGCGTGAGTAGCCAGTTCTGCCCTCGTGCCAATGAGGAAGATTAACGCGGGATCCCACGCCATTTGGTGCTCTGTCCCAGTTAGCCACCCGCGCGGAGATGTTTATGGAATTATTTTTAAAAATAGAGGCAGATATTCCACTCTAACAACTTCAAGGATGAGTCATTGGGAGTGGTTGGACCGAATAACCATGGACTTCCTCCTTTAGTTTATGGTTTACACCACTTGTGGGAACCTCCTAAAGGATAGGCCTCCCTTGCACCTTTGTAGGGATCCAAACCTCCTCCTTTTCCTCTATAAAAACAAGCTATCTCTCCTTGCATAATCTAGTTGAACATGGAGAACTGAGTATACTATAGCTGAACTGTTGAAGAGATAGAGCAAGAAGGAACGTCGTTGAGAGAGCTTAAGTCCATGCCCTCATCCCGTCCAAATCCCCTGATGAGCATCTGAGACACGCTACGGCTGAACCTTGTTGGAGGAGATTGTGACATCAAAGCTTTGGTTGTAACTCTTCCCTCTATCAATACATATACGTGACTATTGCTTGGTTCCCATTTTGTGTTATTTTATTTTTTTAATGCAATATTCTTAGCCCTCTTTGACTGGCTAGTAGTTACAAATGAAGTTACTTTGTCATATGTTGTTCTTGTTTGTTGATCTATGTGCAGGTATCCGAGCATGACTGCAGAAGGATTGTGACTTGCCGAGGTAGAAGCGAGAGGCCACCAGCACTACAGCCACGACGATAGCATTGGACTCCAGGTAGGTCGATCTACTGTGTCTTCTTTTCATTTAGTAATTAGGAACCTACACTCTAGCATGTCTCTTTGTTCCTAGACCCACTCTAGGGCTAGAGGCATCGTCTCTGTCCACAGAGAGGATTTACCTACTTAACAAATTGGTGACTCCACTCGGGATCAGTGTGAGTTTGTTTTTTCAGCTTGTTGGGTCGACTTCAGTCATTGATTTTCTTGTATGTCTTTTTCTTGTTTGCTTGCTTGTTTTATATCCTCTGTTCAGCTCCAAAGTGTTAACATTTGCCTCTGCTCATTCGTTTTTGGTTTTTCTTTTTTCCCATAGTTATCCGGCTTGGCACGCTTTTCGCTTGAACAGTCGTGCCGATTGGTGTAGGTTTCTATTTTTGCAGTCGCGCCAACCCTTGTTTGGCGCGGATTACCACCTTACAGTCACGTCGAATCCTGTAGGATTTGGTTTAACCTCCTTGATGAGTCCTTTGGTCAATTGTGCTTGACTCTGGGTTGTTTTGTGTGTGTAATTGAGCCTTTGGGACTGTGTTGACTGTTGTAGGCTTGTTTTTCTCAGTTTCTTATCTATTTTCTTATCAGTGGAGTTTAAGGACTTAGGGTTTCTAAGTGTTTTGATGCACTGAACCTTCTGTTTGGAAATAAAGTCTTTTTTATTGTTGTCAGTCTCATTCCTGAGTTAATTGCGCTTAGTTTTCTTGATCCTTAAGAGTGTTTGCTTTGGTTGGATGATCATTTCATTTTTCGTTTCATTCTTCTCCTTGTTGCTCCGAGCATAGATTACATTGCTTGTTTGGGTCACTTTGAAAACATTCTTTTGGTTTGGAAGATTTCAGCATTAGTTTGAGTGCCTTCTTGTGTTTGTTTTGCGTTGATTGAGTAATTCAATTTTGATTCCTACATTCGAAATACTCAGGCTAATGTTCATTTTGTTTTTCATTTAATTAGTGCATTGTAAGCTTCATTTCATTGGAAAATTTAAAAAAAATCTTTGCATTCTTTCCTTTGCATCGAAATTGAAATATTCTTTTGCATAACTAGCATTTGATAGTCTAGGAAAGAGTTTTTCATTTTCATTTGATTTCATTAGATGCATGAGTTTATTTCTTCGCATATTCTCATTGTTTTCTATTGTTTGAAAAAGCTCTATCCTTCTCGTAATTATCATTCATTGAATGGAAGATGGTGTTCTTTTGCATATAGCTTGCATTTTGGAAATTTGAGATCCAAATTCGGTAGGGCCTTGAAACTGCAACATAATCCAAGATAAACTTTAAAATTCATTCAATTAACATAAGGAAGCATTGGAACCTAACGCTCACATTTAGAGGTCTAGGCTAGTGACGTGCTCCAGAGTTGTTAAAACTAGTAGTTGTCATTCGCCATCTGGCTTTAGATAGCGCTAGCACGGACTTGTGCTCCCCGTACCGTCGAGTATATAAAGGGAGACCCTCATAGGTTTCAATCCTTTATCCATGGGAAGCCTATTCTGCCACCCTGTAACCGTGATACACCAAAAACAGCATTCGGAGAGACTACCTACACGTACATCAAGTCCTTGGTCATTTCTCTTTTATTTGATCACCAAGGTGTATATGGCAGTTCACGGAAACTTGGTACACCCTCTTTCTTAGATTACCTCAATAGTCATTTTGGTATTTTTGTGACTCGCTAAAAGTGAGAATAACATCGAGCGCTTGTCCTTTCACACTATTTTCAATTTGAAAGTGATAGAGTCACCTTTTGCTTGTTTCTCAACTCTTAAAATATGAAACGACAGAGTTTTGTTTCAGTGTCTTAAAATATTAACTGCCCACGAAATATTCCTGGTTAAAGTTATCTTCCTTAGTCTGTTGTTTTAGGGTTGTTTCCAATGGCAATTTTTCCGGAGTTTACCAACCAAGGAATCCCTTTCGAGGGGAATCCTGGTCCTTTTCCTACTTTTTGGAATGTTGGTACTCCTTATATGGCAACATTGTCTCTTCTAGGGTTAACTGTTGGTTTTCTTGTGTGGTTATTCTCCACCTCTGTGGTATCGAGTATTCCGCCCTCTGTACAACCATCTCCTCCACCTGAAAAAAAATCATGTTGATTCTAAGGTGGACCTCTCCCCTTCTTTGCTTATTTCTTCGTCCTCCTCTTCTACGTTGCCTGGTGAAAGTCTGGATTCTAGTAACCAGGTGGCTAAGAAGAAGAAGAAGATGATGAAATAGAAGAAGTCAAATAAGAGAGAGGCCAACTCTGCGGATATTGCGCCTAAGAAACCTTCCCTTGATAAACCATCCAACCTTCCACGGAAAGTCAAATTCCCTTGTATGTTGTGCAAATGTGACCACTTTCTTCGAGACTGCCCTGGCATTCCCAAGGTTCTTGAAGTATGGTCTGACGGTTGTCCGCCATTTCCCTTGGCTTATAGAAGTCATATTGGTGGCACATCTTTGACTAGCAATGATAAGACTCATAAGAAATAGGGTAATATTACCAATCCCTGTAAGTTGTGTGAAGGGCATCATCCCATTCACCTTTTTCCATACATGGATGAAGCCACGTGAGTGTTGAACAACCCTATTTTTTCTGCACCCTGCCTTCTGGTTGGTTACCAGAAACTTTCTTTAAGTCCTTTGCTAGTTGATTCCACGATCGATCAAGATTCATCCTTGGTCAATCCCATTCCCCCAGAAATTCAAATTCATGAATTTGTTCCCAGAAAACCATTGGTTGTGAAATCGGTCGATATGATCCCGCCTACGGTTCATCAGATCTTTTCCGTCGAGAATGGATCTCATCCCCCCATGTTCTTCTTGTTTCTTCAAATTCCTCAGACTTGGAGAAAGATTCTCCCGTCCCTATAATTCAAGAATTTGCTCCTCCTGCTCCCACGATGGAGATCTTGGAGGATGCTCCTCTTTCTCTCGTAACACTAGGGGATGACCATCTCATTTCTATGGTACCCCCTCCAAGTAGTTTGGTCACTTCCTTCAATTGGATTCGATTCCTCGGATACCGCCTTCCTTCTTATGTGCCTTTTGAGATCACGGTACAAGCCTTTAATGTGGTCGTACCCAGAACCATTATAGATGAAGGCTCGTCTGTTACTATTTTGTCTTCCACTACTTGGCAATATTTTGGGTCTCCACCACTTGTGCCTGTTACGCAGAATCTGTTGGCATTTAACAGAGAAACTAGTCAACCATTAGGGATCCTTTCGAAGTTGCCTATTACTTTGGGAGGGGAAACCATCTATATAGACGTGATGGTTGTTCCAGGCCCCTGGGATTTTAATTTATTCTTGGGGTGTGACTATGCTTATGCCATGGGCGCACTTGTCTCCTCCCTCTTTCGTGTGCTTTTTTTTCCACACAAAGGTAAGATCGTGACCATTGATCAGCTTTCATTATTTGGTCCTGATGTGGCAGCTGGCCCACCATCATCTCTTCCAGATCTTTATCTGCCAGTTTATATTCCCCGCCACAGTTTAATTATGTGGCTACCTGTCCCATGCCCGCATTCAACAATAGTGTCGTTGTGCATCATGTGCTAGGGGAATTGGGTCTTGATTTCTGAGATGGTGTTCTCCCATTGGATGAGAACCTCTTAGAAGCTATGAATTCTTATTCAACATGATGAGTTGTCGCTGGAGTAGAGTTTTTTTTCTTGTGTCAAGCTCCTTAAAAAATGAAACAAGGTCTTTCGGTGATCAAGAGCTCAAGTCTGAGCTATGGAAAAAGCTCAAAATTGAAAGTTTTCACAATCACTTACAACTTGAATGAACAGATAGGCCTCAGTGATATGATCCTAACACCGTGAACGTCACTCAAATCCGACACTGTATGTGAAAGTTATGCAGCTTTGAAGTTTTCAGTAAACTGCAAAAAAACCAGTTTGACCAGGTTTGACTTCCAAATTTTAAAAATTAAAAAAAATATATTCCAAGGAATATTCCTAGAATATTCCTCAAAATATTCCCTGAAATATTCCTCAAAATATTCCACCTGGGCCAATAAAATTTCAACAAATGGCAACACAGGATTCGTCAGTTTGTTGAATTTTGAAATTTCGGCCAATTAAGGGTGCCACGTGGCAAGCCCAGAGGCTGCCACGTGGCCCCAGGCCATGGAATAATTTGGTGTTAAAAAAAAATTTTGTGAGTCTACGGGTTTGAACCTCAGACCTCACCATTACAAGCGCCACAACTTACCACTAGACCACGCATATGAGTCTTAACATATGGTGGGCGGCATTTATATTTAAGGTTTAAAATTGATTTGGGTGGAGAGTTAAAGGGGGCCAGCCCCCATTCCACATGACCCCACATAACATGGTTTGGGGCTTACACCAACCGGCGGGTTTTGAAATAGATATCTTGGCAGTTTAATCGGAAGACCCCATTATGTGACCCCTCCAATAGATTTTAAATGCCACGGTTATTAAAACCGTTAAAGCAAACGGTTCCGCATTTTCCGCATGTGAACGCGGATTTAAAATTAAATTACAAAAGTTACAGTTCCACTAATTTTGGATCGGAACCCCATATTCGGCGGATTTTCCAGATTAGTCAAGTTAACTAGCAGTGTCTCCACATTTAGTGGAGTTTGTTTAGGCCAAACTGGACAAAATTTGTTTTGGCCATAAATTTTGATAGGCTCAACCTTTTGGAACGAATTTTTTTTTTATTTCATATATTCTCAGCATTATGAAGCCATTGAGATAGGTTTTAGAGCCATTGGAGCTGATATTCAGCCTATTTAGCTTCAGAGAAGCCTTTTAAGCCATTAGGGCCATTTTGGGTTTGGCGCTGTGTTGAGCTGTGGTTAACCATTTTAGATGAACCAAAAGTATTTTTTTACTATTTATAGAATTTAAGAGCTATTGGGACAGGTATCAGTTCTTTTTTAATAATTTTAGAGGCCGAAAACCTTCAGGAGAGTTTTCAGGGCCACTAGGGCCATTTTGGGGTTTGAGCTGTGTTGAGTTTTGGTTATCTGTTTGGGTGAACCAAAGATCTATTTCAGCTAATTTATACCTTCTAAAGCCATTGGAAGAAGTTTCAGAGGAATTTGAGGACTTTTACAGCCCAAAAATCTTTAAATAAGTGCAAATAGCCAGCAGGACATTGATGAAGAAATCAATGTTTATGGTAATTCCTCATTGTTTAGTGAATTTGGAAAAGCATTCTTAGCTATTTCCTGTCTTCTGAATCATTAATTGTATTCAGATTTTTCTACTGAGACACTTATAATCTTGTATTGCATTTGAGATCTTTTTAATACAAGAGGACAAGCTCATTTTGGGAGGCTTGATCCAGCAGATGTAGCCCAGGAGGGGTGAACTGCTCATCAAACACAAGTGTCATGATACGCTGAAGTTATATTGCTGTATATGTCTGATTTAATAAGTTAAACATAAAATTAAAATAACTTACCTTGACACATAAACTCGTATACAACTACCAAAAACACTCTATTTCAATTGCAAGACATGAATAATTGTTTGCATATATATTTTATGGAAAACGACTATCTTGAACTGCCAATACAAGTCATTTCATTTTCATATTATGAGTGTTAACTTCTACAAGTTCTATAGATAGAGCCTGTAAAGGGCCAGGTAGCCTCTGGATCCCATCCTTTCTTTAAAGGTGACATATCCAGTAAATTCCCCTACAATCAATCTCTGGAATAGTTCAAAGTAGTTGTTTAATCAGCCAAACTTAGAGTTTTTGCACACATTTAATTAAAATGGAAATGGATACCTTGCACCCATTTTCAATTACATCCATTTTCAGATCAGATGGTATCAGAGCTTTGGTTAAGCTTGGTTGAGCTCAGGTTGAGCATTGGTTATGCTTATGTTGGGCATTTGTGTTTGTGAAAAAGGTGTTAAAATAGTCAATCTTACTGTTTTATTGGTTGCAAAATGGCTTCTTGAATAAGAAGGGGTCTTTACTGACATTTGGTTAAGAGCTTGTCATTTGTTTTAAAGCTTTGAGAACTTTTCTTCAGAAGTTCCTCTTGTTAATTTGACAATTTACATAATGTCAACTTCTTCTACAAGTGAAGTTTCCTCCTTCACGAGATTCTTCAATGATGACATGAAGAATGATTTCATTAAGGTGAAGGACATGGTGCAAATTCTCATTGAGGATCAAAGAGAAAGTGTTAAGCTTCATGCACAATTGTTGGCTATGAAGGAAGAGAAGGAAATTATTCTCCAAAGGTTGCATGACATGGAGAAACAACTCCTTCAAGCTCAAGAAGCTTTGTCCAAGAACAAGCGTGAGGAAGAGGTAAATCATTCCAACTTGTCTTCAATTTCCTCCATTGAAAAGTGTGTTGGTTCTTTTGAAAAACATACAAGGGGAATCGGGTCCAAACTAATGTTTAAGATGGGCTATCAAGAAGGAAAAGGTTTGGGAAAGCATGCAAAAGGCATGGTTGACCCTATTTCAGTTATGGAGAGACCCAAGAATGTTGGTCTTGGATATCTGCAGTTTAATGGAAAAGACTCCAAATCTTTGAATGCATGTGATGCAAATTTAAAGAGAACCTTTATTCCAAGTTCTTCTATGCATATATGTCAAATTTGTTTTAAGGATGATTTCCATTGTTTTAAGCCATCATTGCAGCAAGTAGAGGGTAAACATGTCACTTATGGCGAACCTTCAAGTTCAAACAGTTTTCAAGACAAGAACATTGATGAAAGTCTGAAGAGGAAAGTTGTTTCCTCTACTAGTTCATCATCTTTCGAAGACAAAAAGGATGGACATTCCATGCAGAAAAAGAGGTATAATCAATCACATGATCAATTTGATTATGTTTCAACAAAGAATGATCATTTTTCTTGTTCAAATGAAAGAAAATTTTGTCGCACATTTTGTAACGGAGTTAACCATGTTGCTTCAAGATGCTAGTTGAAAAAGAAAGCACACAGGAAGCAGAAAAGGGAAAGAAAGCTTTCTCAGAAAGTGCTTAAAAGTTGCACATTTTTTCAAAATAAGGGACATGATGTCTCTCATTGTTGGACCTTGCATCCAACTCATCATCCAAAGCATATGCAGCTAAGGGACAAACAGTTTGCCGCAAGTGGATCTATGGAGTCCATTATTGATGTGGAAATGGAAGATTCACATGAAGAATTGCGGTTGCAGCAAAAGACGCCATGGAGTTGGCTTGGTAGGAAGTGGATTAACTTCCTAATGTAGTAAGTCATCTTCATTTTGTACATGCAAATTTCAGATTTTGTATGCATGTATTTCAATTGAAAAGTTGATGCAAGTTTTCATGTAAAAGTTTCAGTTGAAGAAATTTCTATGTTGTTGCAAAATTTCGCCATGGAGGTAAAAGAGGAGTTTGAAACTCACTTATGTTGCAGCAATGTCTTTTGGTTCAGCTCTTAGTCACCCACATGTTTTTTGGGATGATTTACTTGTTGGCACTTGAAAAGAAGAGTTGAAGTTGCACATGTACATAGAGGTTGTATGTGTGAATAGTGAACTGTATATAGTTCATTGTACATGATACATACACATGTGTTTGTCAAGATGTATCTTGTTGTTTGTCGAATTGTGTCGATTATGTCACACATGTTTATCAACTTGTGTCGATTGTGTCATACATGTTTATCGACTTGTGTCGGTTGTGTGCACACTTGTTATAGATATTGTGTGTCAATTGTATAGCACATTTCATTGTCAACTTGTTGTTGATGTCATATGTTGCACAAGGTGCCTTTGGTGTCGATTGGTGCAGAGAACGAATTGTCAGTGCAAAGTAGTGCAATATTCCATGAGTTGAAAAGGCATGTAGGCAAATAGGGCACAAATTTCAGCAAGGATCATTGTTGGTTTCAGTATGGCAGATTGGTATGGCGAGAAAACTTGGTCGGGATTCGGCACAAGTATATGGCTCATTCAGAAAAATTTGCCATGTGAACAGTTGGAAATTCAAGAGGATTTTTGGAGGCTGAAGAGAAGAGGATGTTGATATTCTCTCATTTTCTATACTAAAGTTCAGTTTCATAATTTCAATGAGCTTTTGGGGTCCAAAAGCCTCTCATTTGGGAGGTGTGATCAGGAGCTCAAGTCTGAGCTATGGAAAAAGCTCAAAATTTAAAGTGTTCAAAATCACTTTTAACCTGAAATATCGGATAGGCCTTGGTGATACGATCCTAATGCCATGAACAACACTCAAATCCGACACTGTATGTGAAAGTTATGCAGCTTTGAAGTTTTCAGTAAACTGCAAAAAGACCAGTTTGACCAGGTTTGACTTCCAAATTTTAAAAATTAAAAAAGGAACATTCCAAAGAATATTCTTGGAATATTCCTCAAAATATTCCCTGGAATATTCCTCAGAATATTCCACCTAGACCAATAACATTTCGACAAATGGCAGCACAGGATTCGTCAGTTTGTTGACTTTTGGAATTTCAACCAATTAAAGGGTACCACGTGGCAAGCCCGAAAGCCGCCACGTGGCCCCAGGCCATGGAAGAATTTGGCGTTAAAAATTTTTTTTGTGAGTCCACAAGTTTGAACCCCAGACCTCACCATTAGAAGCACCACAACTTACCATTGGACCACACATATGATTCTTAACATATGGTGGGCGGCATTTATATTTAATGTTTAAAATTGGTTTCGGCGGAGAGTTAAAGGGGGCTAGCCCCCATTCCACATGACCCCACGTAATATGGTTCGGGGCTTACACCAACTGGAGGGTTTTGAAATGGATATCTCGGCAGTTTAAGTGGAATACCCCATTATGTGACCACTCCAATAGCTTTTAAATGCCACAGTTATTAAAACCGTTAAAGCAAACAGTTCTTCATTTTCCGCATGTGAACATGGATTTAAAATTAAATGCCAATAGTTATGGTTCCACTAATTTTGGATCGGAACTCCATATTCGACGGATTTTCCAGATTAGTCAAGTTAACTGGCAGTGTCTCCACATTTAGTGGAGATTGTTTAGGCCAAACTAGACAAAATTTGTTTTGGCCATAACGTTTGATAGGCCCAACCTTTTGGAACGAATTTTTTTTTATTTTGTATCTTCTCAGCATTCTGAAGCCATTAAGATAGGTTTCAGAGCCATTGGAGCTGATCTTCAGACTTTTTAGCTTCAAAGAATCTTTTTGAGCCACTAGGGCCATTTTGGGTTTGGAGCTGTGTTGAGCTGTGGTTAACCATTTTAGATGAACCAAAAGTCATTTTTTACTATTTACAACATTCCAAAGCCATTGGGACAGGTATCAGTTCTGTTTGAAGACTTTCAGAGGCCGAAAACCTTCAGGAGAGTTTTTAGGGCCACGAGAGCCATTTTGGGGTTTGAGCTGTTATGAGTTGTGGTTATTTCTTAGGAATTTGGCTTCTGTGATCCATAGAATGTGTGTAAAAAATTTCGGTGAAAATCACATAAAAGAAATTTTTTTCGACGCGTTTCGAACCAGCCAGTGTGGTTCATCATTAGGACAAGATGAGAAATCTGATCAGGAACCCAGTTTAAGTAGATCAGGACATCTCCAACTAGCCGTTGGAAAAACGACTAGTTTGACTCGAATAGGAAGATATTTATTTTTAATATTAATTCTATTATATTTTAAAATTTTTAATTATATTTTTATTATAAATTCTATATAAAATATAAAATCAAATCGAATCAAATAATTGAGGTGAACCAAAGAACAATTTTAGCTAATTTAGACCTTATGAAGCCATTAGAAGAGGTTTCATAGGAATTTGAGGACTTATGTAGCCCAAAAATCTTTAAAGAAGTGCAAATAGCCAGTAGGACATTGATGAAGAAATCATTGTTTATGGTAATTCCTCACTGTTTAGTGAATTTGGAAAAGCATTCTTAGTTATTTCCTGTCTTCTAAATCATTATTTGTATTCATATTTGTCTATTGAGACACTTATAATCTTGTATTGCATTTGAGAGCTTTTTAATACAAGAGGACAAGCTCATTTTGGGAGGCTTGATCCAGCAGATGTAGCCCAAGAGGGGTGAACTGCTCATCAAACACATGTGTCATGATACGCTGAAGTTATATTGTTGTATATGTCTAATTTAATAAGTTAAACAGCAAATTAAAGTAACTTACCTTGACACAAACTCTTATACAACTACCAAAAACACTCTATTTCAATTGCAAGACATGAATAACTGTTTGCATATATATTTTATGGAAAATGACTATCTTGAACAACAAATACAAGTCATTTCATTCTCATATTATGAGTGTTAACTTCTACAAGTTCTATAGACAGAGTCTGTAAAGGGCCAGGTAGCCTCTGGATCTCATCCTTTCTTTAAAGGTGACATATCCAGTAAATGCCCCTACAGTCAATCTCTGGAATAGTTCAAAGTAGTTGTTTAATCAGCCAGACTTGGAGTTTTTGCACACATTTAATTAAAATGGAAATGGATACCTTGCACCCATTTTCAAGTACTTCCATTTTCAGATCATTCAGAGCATAGTTCGTTTTCTTGTGTCAAGCTCCTTAAAGAATGAAACAAGCTGGCAGGAGCATAGTTTGCTTTCTTGTGTCAAGCTCCTTAAAAACTGAAACAAGCTCTTTTGAGGATAATTATTTTAATGTGTCAACTTCTTTAAAAAAATGAAACATGTTCCCGTTCAATTCGAGTCTTTGCTAAGATCTCGTAAAATCCCAATCGAGTCTTTCTCTTAATCTTGTAATCTGAACCTTCACTCCATCTGCCTTTCATATGGATTGAATCTTGGGGGGCATGTACCTCGAATTGAGTCACCATGCTGGGGGAATGCAAATCTTTTTTCAAGCATAGTTTGTTTCCGTTTCAAGCTTGTGTAAAAATGAAACTGATTCCAAGCATAGTTTATCTTTGTTTCAAGCTTGTGTAAAAATGAAACCATTTCCAAGCAAGTTTCCCATGTTTTCAAGCTTGTGTAAAAATGAAATCATTCTCATTTTACCTCTCTTGATTGCCATTTTATCAGCCTATTTTGCCACATGCGCCTTGGTGTTCTCTTTCCCTCGTCACTATCTGCTTGGCTGATCATATGCCCTCACTTGATTATTTTACCCATTCCTGAGGAACCGCTGCAATGAGTGGTCTTGTTAGCCAGTCTCTTGACCTTTACTTGTTCTGAGCAGTTCCACCATCACCATCACCAGTTGCTACCCTTAATACCACTCGTTCCTCTAGGACAAGTCAACTTTCAACTCTTTTCTGGCTCTTAAAAATTGAAAATATTGTTGAGACTCTTGTCATTTTTAACTCGTTAAATGGCTACAAAAATGATATCTGCCCAGTATACGTTTACTCCTTTTTCGGGTTGAGATGGATTATTTACAAAAAAGAAATACCTTAGCCTATTGCGACTAAGAGGTTCTTTCAGATATTATTTTCTACATTTTTGGATCTGAGAGACTATTTATGAAAAGGGCCATGTTGGATTTTTCTTTTCCGTCTTCTTTTCAAACTCTCTAAACATGAAAATATGTTGAGTTCTCCCTTTGTCAGAGTCGTTAAACCTTGATGACATTAGACTTCGTCTCCATGACGTTACTCGAGTTCCTCCTTCCCAGGGCTCGTAAAATGTACTAGGTTGGATTTTTCCAAAGGAAAAACTTACATTACAAGTATAAGTTATCCCCTTCAAGCTTGTTTTAATAAATAATTGGGGTACTCGCCAAAAATGGTGGGGGAAAATTGAACCAGATTTTAGTTGTGTCGGCAGTATGTCGCTCTTGAACATGACACTCGTCTGCATTCATGTTGGGTTGGGGACATCTCATTTCATCATTATTGCCTTCATGGGTTTGGGTAATCTGTTTTGACCTCTCATCTACTCTTTGCCACATCATCATGACCTCAGATCCATTGATGTCAAATACTGCCAAATCCAGTATCATGTCGCTGATATGTTCAAGAGAAGTTTGCCTTTGCATTTTTCAACCTCCCTCTAATTCTCTATTGGTCCTAATTCACTATCATAATGTTCCTCTGTCTCGTGTCTATGATGTGGGAAACATCATGGCCCTCCTTCGACTAGGTCACTTCCTGTCGACTTCAGCTCATTATCCAGGAATCTGATCCAGAGACTCCCTTTTGGTACCTTGGATCCTGCATGCTTCAATGGCAGGTTATTCGCATTCGACACAAGGTCTACATCATTGGCCTTCGATCAGGTGATTCTGTGGGTGTTTGATGCCAAATCATTGTTCACATTCCATGGATTGTACCTATTGTACCTTGAGATCCATTGTCATTATTGGTGGTTTCTCTCGTGCCTATTAATAGCTTTCATCATTTCCCGGTAATCAGGTGATTTTCTTGCATGTTCGACTTCAGCTCATTTATTCGCATGTTTGAATTTGTACTTGTGCGGGTCGAGATGGAGCGCAATACTCTGGGTATTTTCTGATAAAATATAGGTTGCGGGTTCTTGTGGATTATCATGACTCTTTTGATTGGATGGTTGCGACCATACCTGAGTCTATTTGTTGATCCTTACTGTTGGACGGCTGCATCCATACCTTGGATCTCATTTTTTATGTAATCTATTATGGATGGTTGCGCCCATACCACATGTTCATGTATCAAAGATATCAGTTGTATTTGTAATTGCAGGTTTTCCGATAGCGGTGCTTAGTTCGAACGTGTTCTCATAAAGCATTTGACCCCTCCCTCTCCCTCAGGCCTCATGCTTTAGGGGGCATCTGTTACACAGAATTTTGTCACTATCCCTGCAATCCCCATCTCTCACATTGGAGGGTCATTTATGTGACTAATAAGAAGTGTCATGCCTTGTAAATACCATCATTGCATCCCTTTACATGAGAGCAATATTCCTTCTATTGATAATTCCCTTAGCAGAGCTTCAGAAACCCATGTTTTTGCCTTAGCGCGAGTATCCAATTCTACCCTCGCGCAAATGAGGAAGATTAACGTTGGGCCCCGTGCCAGTTGGCACTCTATCCTAGTTAGCCACCCGCGCCGAGCTGTTTATGGAATTTTTTTAAAAATAGAGGTGGAGATTCCACTCTAACAACTTCGAGGATGAGTCGTTGGGAGTGGTTGGACCAAATAACCACAGACTCCCTCCTTTAGTTTATGGTTTCCACCTCTTGTGGGAACCTCCTAAAGGATAGGCCTCCCTTCCACCTTTGTAGGGATCCCAACCTCCTCCTTTTCCTCTATAAAAAGAATCTATCTCTCCTTGCATAAGCTAGCTGAACATGGAGAGTTGAATATACTATAGTTGAACTGTTGAAGAGATAGAACAAGAAGGAACTTCGTTGAGAGAGCTTAAGTCCATGCCCTCATCCCATCTGAATCCCCTGATGAGCATCTGAGACACGCTTCGAGTGAACCCCGCTGGAGGAGAATGCAATGTCAAAGCTTTTGTTGTAACTCTTCCTTCTATCAATACATATACGTGACTATTTTTTGGTTCCCATTTTGTGTTATGTTATTTGTTTAATGCAATATTCTTAGCCCTCTTTGATTGGCTAGTAGTTATGAATGAAGTTATTATGTCTTATGTTGTTCTTGTTTGCTGATCTATGTGCAGGTATCCGAGCATGACTTCAGAAGGATTATGACTTGCCGAGGCAGGAGCGAGAGGCTACCACCACTACAGTCGCGATGATAGCATTGGACTCCAGGTAGGTCGATCTACCATGTCTTATTTTTATTCAGTAATTAGGAACCTACACTCTAGCATGTCTCTTTGTTTCTAGACCCACTTTAGGGCTATAGGGATCGTCTCTGTCCGCAAAGAGGATTTACCTGCTTAACACTATGTAATGTAAAATTGGGTGAAATCTTGATTTCACCCTACGCACTCTTTGCATTTCATGTTCTATTATGTTCTTGTTATAGTCTATGTCAAACCATAATTTTTTGGATGAGATGCCGTTACACCTCATCATTTTTTATTTATATGGGAAACTGTAATAATAGCAAGGAATATTTTTTTTGAAGAAATATCTGGTCACTCTATCCATGTAAACAACTATAAAATGCTAAATTGCAGACTAAGTAAAGGTTTTGAATTCTCTGAAAGTTGGAAGTGTATATTCTACATAACACATTTTGTAGTTTTGAGATTTTCTCTTAATTTATACCTGAAGAGCCGTTTTGAAGAAATAATATAACGACCGTTTGTTGCAAGAATGGATTCCTACTGGACTTATTAACAGTATGTATGTATCTGTTGTGTTTGGTTCAATTTAATGATCTCTTCCATTATATTTTATTTCCTATAATCATGTTTTCGGAATGGGGGTGGCTTATAGGTTATGTATGAATTTATCTCGAATAATACTCGTAGGATTATCTATAACACTACCTTAATTAAGCTCAGTGCATGATTCATGTTCCAAGTTCTTTCTCTTTACCGCTTTCCTCTTAACTCCTTGAAAGGCGGATTCTTATACCTTGTAAGTCGGCCTCACTTTGACTAACCATCCTCTTCTTCATGGTTGTAATCTCGATTAACTTTTAAGATTGTTTTTTGGTTTCACATCGAGCCCTATTTGCAGCAAATCCCATTTTAAGATAGCCACAGGCCCATTCTGAGCAAGCCTCACTCCTCACAATCATAGTTCACGATTATTATTGTACTCTTCATGTGATCCAGAAAAACATATCAAATAACTCCATCCAAGTAATATCCAGGAGGTTCTTCTCAAATAACACAAAGAATACCCAGATGTCCTCCTATTTTTTAAGATGTCCTAGGTACTAGTCTTTCGCAACTCAAGGCTATCTCTAGGAGTGACAATAGAAGGAATATGCAGAACACCGGGGAGTGTTCTAATCCTTCCACCTTGCAGCTTCAACTTGAATTTTCCACGTCCCGGGATTCTGGCCTTCCTATCATCCCCTAAGAAGACATCACCACCATCATACTTATCATACTCATATAACCACTCCTTATGGGGAGTGAAGTGAAAGGATGCACTTGATTCAATCAACCATGCCTAATGATCTACATGTGTATTTGAAGAAGAAGCCAAATAAACATCCCCACCTTCATCTGAGGTGGTTTTTGCCTCTGCAGAAGGAGCATCATCAAGTCCCTTTCCTTTCTCATAAGCTTTAGATCTGCAGTCCTTTTTAAATTTCCCTTCCTTTCTGCATATCCAACACACCTTTACAGACTTTCATGAAGATTTATATCTCCCACTCAAAAAAATTATTTTGTTTCTATTCTGGGACCTTCCTCCTATAGATAAGGCATCTCCATTCTAGCCCTCCATATTTCTCTGTCTCATTTCTTTCAACAACAAGGTTGAAACAATTTCATCAACATTCAAGGTAGTTGTATTGCTACCTATTTCAATAACCAAACTATCCCAAGAATCTGGTAGAGAACACAAAAAACGGATGCACTTATCTTCATTTGAGATTTTAATATCAACAGATGACAATTGAATTACCATAGTATTGAAGGCGTTCATATGCTCTGTCACTGAGTATCCATCCTTCATCCTCAAGTTATACAATTTTTTCTGCAAGAACAATTTATTCACCAGAGACTTAGATTGGTACAAAGTCCCTAACTTGGCCCACAAAATATTCGCCTTAGCTTCCACAAATACACTCATCAATACTGAATCTAAGATACACAATCGTATTGTTCTCTTGGCCTTCTATTCCAACTTCACCCAATCTTCATCTGACATTGTCGTTGTTTTAGTATCCGGATCTATCGCGATCCACCGATCTTTATCCACCAACAGATCTTCCATCTTGAGCTTCCACAACTCAGAAATCAGACCATTAAATTTCTCGATCTCTATCTTTCCACTACTTGCCATCTTCTTTCACCACAAGAATCGATCTCGCAGATCTCCCACTGAACAGGGTCTACCACAAGCCTGGGTGAAAAACCCATAAGTAGCAAAGGCGTCCCCTTGAAGCCGAAACATCTCTGATACCAAATGTAGATTTTAACCCTATACAGAAATTATCTGCAATGAATTCTTAAAGATAGAAAATAAACAATAGAGAGAGAATAAAACTAAAACAGATATACTCAGAGATTTTTCCCCTGGATCCCAAATCGGGACTACTAGCTTGATTTTTCACTATATTCCTTCTAGTGTTACAAACAATATATATATATATATATATATATATATATATATATACATTCTGAAGCATTCATAAACCCCGATCCATTAACTCTTGATTAGAACATAATTGTATTTCCCTTGACTGGATCTACAAAATACCAGGCGCCGAAAAACCATCATGCCCCAAAACCATGTGCAAACCCATGCACAAAACCATAGGCAGGTCTGCCCACCTAAAATAGGGTCCAAAAAAAAATTCCTGGGGCGCTGCCCCCGACCCTATGCAGGGGGCTACCCACCCCCTGCAAACCCCTGGACAAGGGGGGATGCCACCCCCCTATGACCCCCTACATGTGTGATTATTCATGGAAATAATATAACACACACCCAACATCTTGAGCTTCAACCTTGTAAGCATTTAAACACTTGCAAAACAAATTAATCCTCCTTGCACAAGTAAAAACCTAGTGATATGATACCAACTTGATCTGAATGGGAATATTAGTTTTTTTCTGCTAAGATCAAATTCAGAATATAAACAAATTTCTTGAGGATGATGAGGTTAATTTCAATTTTAGCATGAGTTTTTATGTGTTTTATGTGAATTTCATGAGAAAATTAACATAAACAAAACATTGAACAACAACATCAAAAAAACATGAACATCACCATAAACAATATCATAGCATCACATGATGAAGGAGTTCACCCCACCTGGGCTACGTCTCCTTGATCCAGCTTCCAATGGCTTGGCCTTATTCTATTATGCTCAAAAGTGTGATTACATGTGTTTACAATGCTCTAATAGCTCTGAAAAATGTTCCATCTGCTCCAGAATGCCAAAACATTCCCGTGCAACATCTTTCTACATCGAATTTGGCCTAAACCTAATTTAGTTATGAATTCCTCAATATTCTTCACTATTCGCTCCATATTTTCCCCAAATCCGGCATCTAACCGGATTTCAGCTAATTGAGTGCCAATTTGGCCAAAAACCAGGTGAAATTGTCTGCACACTTAATTTCCCAATAACACTTATAAAGTGGATTTTAAACCATATATATTATGGTTTATAAAAAAAAAAAAATATTAAAACATGTCGCACGCTTTAGTCCTAACCGTCGACATTGGGCACATGTCACGATTGGAGGAAAATGTTTTTTTTTTAATGGTTAGGGACGGTTAACAAAAACGATGGTCTTGACGGTTTCGACAGCGTTCATCACATGCATATCTCCACCACAGTTAGGTTAGATGCTACAGTTGTGGGCGGGGGGGGGGGGGGTGGCGAGGCTAGTCTCCCACCCATGGTCCCCACCCCTGGCATGGCGACCAGGGCTGGGGCTAGACCTCACCCCCCCTGGCAATGTGCATTGTATATTACAATAAAACAAAGTTTAAACCATACTATGGTAAGGAATAACATGCAAACACAATGGTAAAAAAATTTTCGTGGTTTGGCGAAGGTCGTGGGTTCGACCCCCGACGCCTCTACTCAACATCGCAATAAATTTTGGTGGCCCTCAGGATGCCACGTGGTGGCCCCTGGTTGGGCCACATGGCAGCATGTGGTTGGCCACCATCCCAACCAATGAAAACATGCCACGTCAGCACCTCCAACCACCAATACAAGGATTTCAATTTTCATCCCCTCATTTTTCAGAGAAAAAATCACTTTGACTGGTCAAAATTCCATATGGGCTTGCCCAGTCAGCTATGCAGACTGTTGACTAGGTTTTCCTGCATTTTTTTTTATTTGTGTGTTTTACAAAGTGGATAGAATGCGTTTTTGGGAGCATATGGTGTTGGTTTTTTGTGAAACGACTTGCACCGTATTCAGAACGATGAGATCTACATGGTCATTCAGGTTCCATGCCATTATGACAACTTTCATTTTTTAGCATAATTTTAAGCACCTGATCAACATTAGTCTCCTATTGTGCAAAGCATTTTGAAAAAATACCTTACCATATCTAAAATCCACTACAAAATCATTATTAGATTTATATGTTTAATTTTTTTTTGCTAATAAGAGATGAAAATTTCTATCATTGTTGGGAAGAAAATTAGGTTAAAAATAAAAATAAAAAATTCAAATGTCATTTGTGACATCAACATGGACTAGCTTTCATGATGTTTAATTAGGGTTTAATGGTGTCATAGGGAGTTAGATTTTGGTAGTTAGTACGCAAAATCCGAGCATTTTTTCAGAAAAATTGTGGGCATTCTATTTCACTAGCTCTTCTACTTGTTGAAACAAAGCTCCACTTATTCTATTTAGTATTATCATTAGAGTTCTAAGAAAATGGAAATGGCGGACAATTTGTAGCATGTGTTTGTGGATTCATGTTATGAACTTCACATAGAACAATTAGACAACTTTTAAGGTAACTAGTAGGATATTCTCAACCCTGACACTCTCACATAAGTTTTCTTGCCTTCTAAAGACTAAGATCGTAGATATCAGTTATAATATGTTAACAAATTAG
Source organism: Pinus albicaulis (assembly GCA_034641835.2). Taxonomy (NCBI): domain Eukaryota; kingdom Viridiplantae; phylum Streptophyta; class Pinopsida; order Pinales; family Pinaceae; genus Pinus; species Pinus albicaulis. The sequence continues at coordinate 1,707,719,253 of CM076580.1, read as the reverse complement.
TTGATTCATAAGTCATCTTGGCTTCTCAAGGCTAGGTTTAAAGATATTAGCTATAAGATGTAAATAGATCACTTTTTTTTAACTTTGTGTTATTAATTTCTTCATTGAGATTGATTTTCTACAAAATACATGATCCCTTATGAGTACAACAATTAGTATTTCGTGGTGTTGTTAAATGCTAATTTGTGGTTATTGTGAGGGGTGTCCCTCCATCCAAACCATCACACACAAATACATATAGTCTATAAACTATTGCTTTGGCGTCATTATCTTTCTCACATAATAGGTCAATCAATAAAAAGGCTTGTAAAATTTAGGCTTTTCCACTGCACTTTCAATGTTATTTTTTATATTTAACCAATAGCTTAATTGTTTCCAAGCATTATACTTGTGTAGTATTAGGGATCCCTAGCAATTGGATGGCGTAATATAACATGAAATATATATATATATATATATATATGCATCCTGATGTCCTGTTGTGTTATTCAACAACCCCCATTATTTTAGCATAGTTACCTTAGGAAAATAATGGGGGCCCTTTTAAATTTTTAGAGTAAAATAGATAAGACCCTTAAGTGATTCTTTTAAATAGAAATAGGAATCAAAGAGGTTAAAAACCTTGAATTTTAGCCTTAAAAACACTTGAGCGGGTACTGATCACAAAATCGCAATCACAATATCACAATGAAACACATATGGCTCCTAGAATCCACTCAACACATATTGCGATGTGATATATGTCAAAGCACTTTAATAAAGGGAAAAGGCATTTTCCAAACAAATTCGATAATTAAAATACTATGGGGCCCACTTCTGCCACGTAGGCAAATCGCAAATCACATTTCGCGGTTCTACCCTCACGGTCTTAATGCCATCCTCCACTTTTGCCTGATGTGATATACTCTATCACATTGCACTTTCGATTCATGACCACTCTTTCCCTTCATTCATTTTTTCTGATATTTCAATTGTGATATCGCAATCAGAAAAACGTAGCCGATCAGAATTTTATAAATATTCACAAACGAGCAACACTGCAATGCAACAGATCTCATTTTAATGTTGGAATTATTACACAGGCACATCAACCCATACTGATTATTAATGCCATCACTTGAAAGGTTTTATAGACTATGCCTCCAAAAATTATTTCATTGCAAAAAGTATTGAATTTATGTATTAACCGCATGCCAAGTTTCATTCACTTGATTGATTCAATTTTTACGGTACTTGTGCATTTGTGAATCAAAATTGCCTCTATCTAATTATCATTTTTCATTGTTTGTAGGCGAGTCCAAATAAACAGATTTCTTTGGAGATTTCGAAATATGTGAAAAAATCTAAGAAACCTATGGAACCTATGAATCCCACACCTACTGTAAGCGAAAGAACAGAAATTCTTCTTCTAATTACAGACACAACATGCGAGCCGTAAAGTGGTTCTTCCTCCTGGGAAGAGATGTATAAGTTGTTTGAGGATGAGAAACCCCATAGGGTTCAAAGGAAAGTTATTGTTGATGATTTTGATTCCTCAAAAGCTACTATAGAATAATTTGCTAATTCTTTTCTGCATCAAGTTCTTGTGCACCCTAAAATTCTACCATATACCGATATGGTGATATGGATAATTGATAAACTCAACATTGGGGACAGGACTTTCTTAACCAGCAGAGGAAAAATGATAGGTTCTTTTAAAGTCGAAGACTTGAAGTTGATGTATCACATTCCAGGCCCAACAAAGTTCTATAACAAGGAATTTATGTCGCAATTCGCCAACGAGAATGAGTTGAAGTCAAACCCGATCAAGAAATGGAGAAACAACCCAAATAAACACAAAAATGATGGCAAGGGTATGCATTCTACTAACTGCCTTGCTAGTCCCTACTGTTATGTTGATGCAATGATGTCTAGGCTCTTTGGCCAGCCTGATACTACCAAATTTTTAGTTGAATGGGTTTCCCTAATGGAAGAAGTCACAGAATATTATATTATGGATTGCAGAACCATTTTGTTAAAAAATATTGCTACTTAAATTCTAGAATATAGGAAAAATCATTCTATTTCCTCCAAAAAATTTATCCCCTTTTATATTAGTGCTTATATCATGGAAGTTGTATGTTTCACTTCAGATTTTCCAACCATGGGTTGGAAATGGACTACCCATGACCCTATCCCCGTTCATGTCTATCATAGCATGTTATGGGAGTTAAAATATGAAAACCATTTTTATAAATCCCGCCATGGAGTCATGCTCCCTTTGTTTCAAGTTGTGTTCAATGAGAAAGCCCCCAGGTTGTCTAAAGAAGCTCAAGTTGGCTTCTCCTCCATTGGAAAATGGTTTGGAGAATAATTTTTTACCTATGTTAGAGTTTTTGGGAGCTCGACCCGAGCGCATGTTTTACCATTATATGTTCCTGATAAGCTTCTCGCAAGAGAATTAGCTTATCAAATCGTCAGCAACGGATTAACTAAGTTTCTTAAGGAATCTAAGAAAGAATTGTGGCCCTCCTTTCCCATGCATTGTGGTTTTTACGCCTTGGACAATTATAAACATGCAGGACTAGAGGTCAGCCACATTGAATGTTTGAAATTGTTTACAATTTGAAACAAAAAATACGACCCGAATCAAGTTGCTAATGATTTTACCACCCAAGTTAAAATCGGAGCTTTTGTACATGAAGATGATGAGTTCGATGACTTGTTTCAGTTAGTCGATAATTACTCTGCAGTTCAAATGTTAGCAAACCTATGCCTCCATCCACAACAATTTTCAAAGTTTAAGTAGTACATGAACAAAATATTGGAAGGGATTTATTTGAAAATGATAAAAGTATCCCAACCCATAACACATAAGGAAAAGGAAAAAGAACAAGAACCTAAGGATACTGAAGTCCTTAGTTAAACTAAAGGAGATAAATATGTTGAAGTTCAAACCATGGAATTAGATTTCCCAAGTAATTTGAATGAAGTATGGAAGGAGTTTAACCAAAACCTACAAGGACACCAAGAAGTGATGATTATTGGTCATCAACAGATAGCGCAAATGCCTCAAATAAAAATCCAGGACCCGTTCACTGTTGGGCCCTCTGAAAAGTTAGTTAGCACAAAGCAAGTGGAATTCATCCCAACCTTCGCTACTACATAAATTGTGCTCAAAATTGAGGAAACACCTCCTCTAGATATATTTTATAGTCCTAAACATAAAGAAATTATGAGCAGACAAAGAAAAAGAAGGAGAACAGAGCAGTCTCAAATCCTTGTTCCAGGAGATGTTTCAATGGAATTTTTTTAGAAAGATTCACAAGCAGATCCTCCTCGGGATCTAACTCATCTGACCTAGTTTGTAGGAGCCTATGCATATGCAACTATAGTTAAAGCTTCCAAAGTTCAACAATTGATTAAATAACCATCCAATTAGAACATGAACTACAGGTAGAGAAGAAAAACATCAACCAACAACTACAAGTACAGGTAAAACAACTCCAAGAGGATTGATCAATTGAAATTACAGCACCAAATTGAAATCAGTTCAAAGGAAACTGAGATTCATAAATTTCAATTTATTGTTGAGCAATTGAAAGATACTCCAAAGATAGATGAATTTAGAAAAGAAGCACTAGAACTAAATACCCTACTGGCACAACAAAAAGTTCTTTTTAGTCAAAATTTGTCAAATATCATTGAATTATGTGAGCAAATCGATTCACTAATGAATCGAATAACATACCATAGAATAAGTTTTGATGAGATTGATGATAAAGTTTCACAGTTTGTCACCTAGCAGGATATTTTTGATGGTTGAAAGGCCAATTTTCCCAGGATTGAGGACTCTAAAATGGAAATATTATTTATTTACTGGGACATACAATTGAAACATGTTGAAAGATCCATCTGCATAGCAATAGATTTGTCTAATAATATTATTGAAACAGTTAGTAAAAATCTCATCGATGCTAATCTTATTGATAGATGCCCTCCTGGTTCACTTCCTATTGTGAAAGATTTGATAATGCAATGGCAACAAGTTTCCAAGGTAAAAGAGGAAAAAATCATAAAGTTGGAAAAACTATATTGGGATAAGTATTGGAGATACTTGGTAAAGCCACATAGCCAATGGCTCATGTTGTGTTGTCTTACAAATACTTCCTCCTATATGTTGCCTCCACTTTCAGATGTGGTTTTCACTAGACATCTTCACATCAGGCCAGGCCAACCTCCCGAGGTTAAGCCTATGCTTAACATCCTTCAGTTGAAGGAACGAATGGCTAATGAGACATCAGGACAACCATCAATCAAGTCACCCCTTTAAATTATGTTTCTTTTCTATTTTCACTTAGTTTAAGGAGATTTGTTTAAACCTCCTCAGATTTTATTGTAATTCCTATTTTAACACTTTCTATTTTATTATATAAACTCCTTCATCCCTTTTAAGAAGGGGTCCTGAAATTTTGAAAGGAATACTTTATAGAGTCACAATTTTGTACTCTTAAAGTTTTCTTAATAGAAAGGGTTGTACCAAATACTATTTCTCAAACGAGCAGAGTTAGCGTATACATGGTACTTTTATCCTATATGTTATACTTTTTTTCCAAATTAGAAATGGTTACTTTTTCTTATGGTGTTTTGTTTTATGTATCTATTTGAAAATAGTCAGGCATTAACTCACTTTTGAACATGTTAGATTACTATATTTTGGTACATATTCAATACATGCAGTTGCTGAAATTTGCAACAAGAAACAATGAAATTGGCATCCAGAAACAACATCCAAAAAATGGCACCTAGAAATGGCTACCACGCAAGGCTTTTGATTTAATTATTCCTTAATTAAATTGAAAGAAATGTGTCAAATTTATTTATCCCTTAAATAAATTGGATAATAAATTGTAATCTTATCTCATAATCACTTGTAATAGTTAACTGAGTGTGATAGACTCAATTAGCTCATGAAATTCGAGTTGAGGGTGGTTGGTGAGCCATGTAGCGTGATTATATTTGTTTTAGAGTCCAAGTTTCATTTAGTGTATTATTTTAATGCATGAGAAATCAGTTAACTCAATTAAGTGAGTTAAAGTCAGTCTATCTAGTTGTAACTGATTATTGCACTAGTGAAAGGTCAAGTGAATTGAATCATATTTAATTCGCATGCAGTGATCTTTCAAGTGACTGATGATTTACTACTAATAGTTGCATGCATGTCAGTTTTAATGAAGGCCTAGTTGAGACAGAGGTTAAAGGGAAGTTATATATCAGTTTTATTTATAGAAAAATTGTCTGAGTGCAATTATATACACCATAAGATGCCCATGATGTATTGTGCAATCAAGGAAGGCAAATTATCCTAATTAATAGGGATTAATTTCCTAGGGATTGCATGAGCAAGGCAGGTTGAAGACAGGCTGAGAATTGACTAAGTGTTTGGACCAATTTTTTCTGGATCAGTGTGAGACAGTTGGTAGAGTGCAGCATATTCTTGTGAGCAAGAATGCATTGTATTGTTTCATGAGATAGAGTGGTTTTGAGTAGCAAGATTTCCCTAGAAAAAAAATATCAGTGTTGTGCACTTGATTTTCTTATTTCTCTTACTTGGTGTGATTGTTCGATCGTGTTTATTTTCCACGATTAATTGTAGAATGATTCAGTATGTTGCTCTAGTGTATTGCATGATCGTATTGAACCCATTGGTATACATATTATTTGTATAATTTCTACATGGTATCAGAGCGCCAGAAATCACTATAGTGGAGAAGAAATTGAGTTTGTGTTGAACAATATTCAAAGTTGCAGATACTTTCGTTGGTGCGACAAGCAGATCAAGATGGATTTCAATGGATTAAGATTGGAATATGTACTCAAGGGAAGTTCGAATTATATTTCATGTAAAGGCAGAATGGAGGCAGTTATGGAGGACAACAGGTTGAAATAATTCATTGATAATGATATTCCCAAGCCCACAGAAGCAGGCACCACTCTTCTTTATGCTTGGAAAAATAAGGTAGCAAGGGCGAGGAGGATCTTATTAGAGGGAGTTTGAGATCACATTGTCTCGAGTCTCCATGGCAAGGAGAATCCATATTCAATGTGTTGGCTCCCTGTGATTTACAAGAATGGCAAGAATAAACGCTGCAGGGGGCCACATCAGAACCACTTTGGAATCCTAGGACCTAGCCTTCCTGGATTTAGAGAGGGATCTCTCTATTAAGTGTTTTCAAAGGATATATCTTTATGCTTTGTTTATGATATTAGGCTAGTTATGAAGCTCTTAGGAACTTTTTTGTTTGGTTGGGATGGATATCATTAACTGAAGAGGTCAGTTGAAGGGTGAAGATGAGATTAAATTGAAATAATGTTTCAGCTGAAAAGATAAGTCATGAAACCGTATTAACCCATTGGGCTATGGAGTCACAAAAGGATTTAATTGTATAACAATTCTTCAATGGTTTCCATAGGGCAAATAATCTATATCAAAGGATATTTTAGATTGAATTGTGATATGAAACATTAAGATATTGTGAAAGAAGAAAATCTAATGATCAATTAAGAATCTATTAACTCCACTAAACAAGAAAAGCCTTTCAAAGTAACTGTTTGAATCTAGCCAAAGGACAGGGAAAACCATAGACTTCTTTGGGAAGACTTGTAATAAAGAAAAATTTTAAGACAACAATCCAGTAATCCTAAGACTAATTTTAGAAAGGATAAACCATATAAGAGAACAAGGAAAATAGCCTACGATCAGACAGAAACTGTGAATCTATCCTACTTTTGGCATACTCTCAAGGGATCTGTAATATTCCTTTTTTGGGATTCTCAAGATTGTATGTCAGAGATGGAATACAGAGGAATTTACTATTTATGTCACCTCTGAAAAGAGGGTGAGAACTAGAGGCTACCTGGCCAACTGTAGACTCTGCCTATAGAACTTCGAATAATCCCATTCAGGAATCTCAACAAGGCCTTCAATGAAAACGTTGTATAAGAAAATATGAGCAAGAATAACATAGATCGGGGCTGGGATCCCCTCATTTATGCTGTATGTGACTTATATATATGCAATTTCATTAGAAACAAATAATTAAGCACATTAAACAGATCTCCCGCAAACAAGACTAGCTAGAAATCAGCCAAAGAGAGACACTGCTGCAACATGAAAACCCCAGCTACTAGAATTGCACAGATTTGACTGAAACTCAGAGGATGACAGCCAAAGATATGATACTTCAATAATATAATATTAAATTAGATTAAATATGATCTTATCTTCTTTACAACTTATTACAAAAAGAACTAGGGCAAGATCCCTTAAGAAATTAGAGCTGCAACTAGAAATAAACTGCAAAAATATATAGACAGCGTTATTTTTTAGATGGTTTAGATGTTGTACATTAAATTTCAGATCTATGAAATATTTATGGATGGAACATCAGATATAATACAGATCTGGAAGCTACAAGACTTTAAGAACAAGTTCCAATTGGAATTACATCAAAATATTGCATATTAAGCTGTAGATCTGAATTACAATATACTGTGCTGCAGAAAACCCATAAATTTCTGAAGATAAATTTAATTGCTGAAATAGATCAGATCTATAGATACATGGATCAGCAACCCAATCCATGGATAACCAAGGGAAGGCAAGCCTAACACCAATAGATCTTCCTCCAAACTGATAGTAAACTGGAACAAGAATCCCTCTCACAAAATAATGCAGTATGCAGCAGAAACTGCGCAGAGGGTGAAGGAGACTAAATAAATGGACTGAAATTACAGATCTGATACAAAATATAGATCAGATAACTCCCTGGGGGCTGAAGAAAAATCTCCAATAGAGAAATCCTCTCAAAAACAACTAGATCTAAGCAGATCTAGAATGCCACTTGCTACAAAAGATAGCAGCTGCAAAACCCTTAATGGGCCAGCGCTGCTCATGAAAGATAGAGCTTGGTCTCAAACCAGATAGTGGCCAAATTCAGCAAAGAACTCCTCCAATGATCCTCAAAGGAAGAGATGAAACCCCTAAACAGGAATTCCAATCACAATCCTCCACTAAACAGCAAAGAATGGTATTTTTCTAAGCAGACAAATACTTCAGAAATATAATTCATCAACAACCTCTTCAAGTGTCTTCTCTAGCATGAGAAAGTCTTTGCAAACCCTAAACCACTTGGATGAGTTGATCCTTTTCACATTAGAGGCTCCCTTCTAGAACTACGCAGTCCCTTTTGGAGATACAATGAACATAGACAGCGCAGTTGACTTGGTCAAGGTGGACCCAATCTTGGCTCAAAACCTCTTTCACACCTGCAAGTGATTATTTACATAGCCCTGATTTGTCTTTGTTCACGTGGGCATTGATTTATTTAGACTTCTTAGGATTTTTACATGTCTTCCTTTATTCACTTATAAAGAAAACATAAATTAAATCAAAATTGAATGTCGCCTCTTAGCTAAGGCTAAGTAGGAACATTACAGTCCTCCCCCTCAAAATGTTGCTTGTCCTCAAGCAACTGGTAGGGTAAGAGTTGTGTTTATTCTCCTTCTCCATTGATGAAACCATCAATAATCAAGCTCTCATCATGAAGTGTTCACCAAGGCAATACATAAAAAACTTCTCCTCCAATGCTAGCATGATAGGTGCATAGTCTGCCCCTTCAGGAGTGTAAAACTCAACAGAAATAAACATGGGTGAACCAATGTCACATCTAAAACATGTATCATTAAGTACTGGATAAATTCCCATCCCATGTGGTGCATATATACTACTTAATTTTTTCCCATACATACCCATAAACAAAACCAATATGTTATCTATGTATGGTAGCAAAATTACATAAAGGCAAACTGAAATTTGCACATGAGGAGGTGGGTCACAATCCCACATAAGGTACCACCGCAGTGCACCCCTTGTTTTGAGTAGATCTGAATGTGATAGGTGGTATTCCCACCACATCTCTGTTGCATGGGTCACTTTGACATGGCTGAAAGTGAAGCCCTCATTGGGTGCTTTTGGGAAGCATCCATCATGATAAGTAATCTCCCTTGGCACCTCAAGGGAGTGGCCAGCTTTGGAACCTTTCTTGGCCTCTTCATTGGCATGAGATCTTCATGAAAAGTGCTCCTTGTAGGAGCCATGGCCTGCATACATATGGTAAGAGAATGTGCCAAATTAGAAAAATAAACTTGCTCTACAAGATCAGATTTCTTACGATACAAATCTCCCACACACATAGAGTTAGGCATGGGTTTCTCCCCTCTTTTGAGAGAAGAAAGAGATGGCTGAAATGTTTCCTGCATAGGATCCCTTGGCTGCCCCATATCCACATAACTATTGCACTCTTGTAAGTGTTGTTTTAGTTCCTCCCAATCATAATGTTGATATAGCTCCTCCTCCATACTCTCCCAATCAAAACTCTCCAAGATTAGGGAGTAGATTCTTGTTGATTGCATGTAACTAGAAAGGAAATCCTTATGGGCTCTTTGTAGTATCTCTTTCTTAAGCTTGGAGGCTTAAGACAAGAATACTTTACCAAGATGATAGATGACCCCTTCATGGACCAAGTAGCCTCTTCCTTGCTTTATGCCATCTAAGATCATCCTAGTGTGCAGATATTTGGAGTACTCCACAAGGAGTTGAGACCTCCAATATGGATCTACACTTCTCAACAAGGACAGCACTGTAGATGCATATATGGTGGTGCTTGCCTTGTTGCTGCTTGTTCCTTTGGAATCATGCATGCCAAAATTGTTTGTGGGAAGGCTGATCCTCCCCCTTGCTTCCTCCCACAGCGTTGTGACTCTTTCTTCCATTGTTTCAGCACTTGGTGAAGCTTTTCCCACAGAATCTAATGGCACCCCAAGTGGCTTGCCATGTTGTAGGAATGTCTCTTGCAGCTTTCTCATGAACATGAGGGAAGGAACTGTAAATTCCTTTCCCCCACTGCGCAATTCCATCTTTGTTGTGTCGGTAGAGACATCAAGTGAAGGGTAGGTGTGCATGCCTTGAATAACTTGTTGCTTCCAACTCTTCAAATCCACCCACTCCATCTGCAAGGCCCTCCAATCAGTGGTGAATTTTCCCAAATTAATCAACCACTGGACACCCAAGATGAGGTTGGTGTCTGGTATGTCCACTACAAAGAAGTGGTCCCTCAAAGTGTAGGTCTCCATAGTCACAGAAAGTGAGGGAACATACTGCATGCACTGCATAGTTCTATCCCCTCGAACCAAAACAGAGAACCCATCAAAAGAATCAGTAGGGATCCCTCTCCTCTGCACAAAGTGAGCATCAATAAAGTTGTGGGTTGCCCCATTGTCGATCAGAATAGATACTCTTTGGTCCATAACTGAACCCTGCACTCTAAGAGTCAAATATTTGGGCACTCTCCTCAAAGAAGCAAGAGTCCCACTGGTTGGAGAAAATGCTCCTTCTTCTTCTCTGGATGATGATGGATCCTCCTCCTCATCATCACCAGCACCGTGACCTCCCCTAGGTCCATCACTACCTTCCTCCTCTTCAGAATCAGAGAAGACTTCAATATAATGTGCTCTTCCAGCAGCACATCTATGTCCTGGCACCCATGGTTCTTGACAAGTGAAACATAATTTCTTCTTCCTCAACTCCCTCTGGATATCATTGTCAAGAAGATTTTTCTGTGAGCTCTCCTTGGGTGGAGTAGCTTTCCCTTCCTTCCCTTTAGAAGAGTGAGTGGCTTTGCTTGGGAAGGTTGCCTTTGCTCTTGGCAAGGCATCTTGGAGATCTCTAGTTCTTTCAATGGCATCATGCAGAGTGGTGGGTTTGGTAGACTTGACCAACCCATGCAAAGGTTATTCCAAGCAATCTATGAACATATAGACTCTCCTTGCAACTAAAAGATCAGGAACCATTACAGACAGCCTCAAAAATTTAGAGATATAGGCTTCAGCATTTCCTATCTGCTTAAGCTTTGACAAGCCTATGAAAGGGGCCTACGGATCCTTCCGATCAAATCTTTCCACTAGTCTCCTAGTGAACTCAGCATAAGTGGACACATTTTTGTGCCCCAGTGTAGAAATTCCATGAAACCACCAGTTGTGAGCTTCTCCATCAAAATGCAGTGCAGCAATCTTAATGGCTTCTGCTTCAGGCACTTTATTCAACTGGAATTAGATGTCCAAATTTTCCACCCATGCTTTAGCAGAACAAGAGGATGATCCATCGAACTTAGGCAATAATAACATGCCCATGGTGTGGTGCCTCCCATGAAGGAACCCTCCATCTCTAAACCACTGCAATGGCTTCCTCCGGTCCTTCAAATGGCAGAAGTCTTGAAAGCTCAAGTTATCCTTGAACCTTTGACTTTGTGAATCATATTCTGCAAAGTAGCCTTCCAAAGAGGTTGACTCTTGAAGCCCTTCATTCTCTACAGCCAAGAAGGTAGGCATTGTAGAGCGTTGTGAGATCTGTGGAGCTTGTGGCAAGCTCACCGATGGACCAATCCCAAAGTGAGACATTTCAGAACTCTCTCCTTGATGGATTCTTCCAAGGGACTCCCTCATTCTATCTATCCTCATCTCCTTTATCTCCTTGGATAGATCTTTCATGGTTTCCAACAGAGTTTTTTCAAACTCTTCTGCCTCCTTATCTTTATCATTCAATTCAGGGGCTTTCCCCTTGTCTTGACCCTTGTCAAGGTCAATAGTAGTATAGTCATACTTTTTATGAATTCTATTCCGGTATCTCCTCTCCCTCTCAGAAAGAGGATCTTCATCTTCGTAATGCAGCATGACTGAGGCTCCAATGCTAGCACAGTTTGTGCCAAGAGTGGAGCTCTGATACCACTGTAATATTCCTTTTTGGGGATTATCAAGATTCTATGTCAGAGATGGACTACAGAGGCATTTACTAGTTATTTCACCTCTGAAAAGAAGGTGAAAACCAAAGGCTACCTGGCCAACTGTAGACTCTACCTATAGAACTTGGAATAATCCCATTCAGGAATCTCAACAAGGCCTTCAATGAAAATGCTGTATAAGAACATTTGAGCAAGAATAACGCATATCAGGGCTGGGATCCCCTCATTTATGATGTATCTGACTTATATATGAAATTTCATCTGAAAAAAAAATAATTTTAAGCACATTAAACAGATCTCCCGAAAACAAGACTAGCTAGAAATCAGCCAAAGAGAGAAGCTGTTGCAACATGAAAACCCCAGCTACTAGAATTGCGCAGATTTGATTGAAACTCAGAGGAGGACAGCCAAAGATATGATACTTCAGTAATATAACAGTAAATCATATTTACATATGAGCTTATTTTCTTTACAACGGATTACAAAAATAACTAGGGCAAGATCCCTTCAGAAATTAGAGCTGCAACTAAAAATAAACTGTAGAAATACATAGACAGCATTATTTTTCAGATGGTTCAGTTGTTGTACATTAAATTTCAGATCTCTGACATATGTATGGATGAAACATTAGATCTAATATAGATCTGGAAGCTACAAGACTTTAATAACAAGTTCCAATTGGAATTACATTAAAATATTGCATATTAAGCTGTAGATTTGAATTACAATATATTGTGTTGCAGAAAACCCAAAAATTTCTGAAGATAACTTTTATTGCTGAAATAGATCAGATCTATAGAGACATGGATCACAAACCCAATCCACGGATCACCAAGGGAAGGCAAGCCTAACACCAAGAGATCTTCCTCCAAACTGATAGCAAACTAGAACAAGAAGCCCTCTCACAAAATAACGCAGTATGGAGCAGAAACTGCGCAGAGGGTGGAGGAGACTGAATATATGGACTGAAATTACAGATATGATACAAAATATAGATCATCTAACTCCTTGGAGGCTTAAGAACACTCTCCAATAGAGAAATCCTCTCAAAAACAACTAGATCTAAGCAGATCTAGAATGCCACTTGCTACAAAAGATAGCAGTTGCAAAACCCTCAATGGGCCAGTGCTGCTTATGAAAGATAGAGCTTGGTCTCAAAACAGATAGTGGCCAACTTTAGCAAAGAACTCCTCCAATGATCCTCAATGGAAGAGATGAAACCCCTAAACAGGAATTCCAATCACAATCCTCCACTAAACAGCAGAGAATGTTATTTGTCTAAGCAGAAAAATACTTCAGAAATATAATTCATCAACAACCTCTTCAAGTGTCTTCTCCTCCTTTTTATAGCATGAGAAATTATTTGCAAACCCTAAACCACTTGGATGAGTTGGTCCTTTTCACATTAGAGGCTCCCTTCTAGAACTGTGTTGTCCCTTTTGGAGATACAATGAACATAGACAACGCAGTTGACTTGTTCAAGGTGGACCCAATCTTGGCTCAAAACCTCTTTCACACCTGCAAGTGATTATTTACATAGCCCTGATTTGTCTTTGTTCACATGGGCATTGATTTATTTAGACTTCATAGGAGTTTTACATGTCCTCCTTTGTTCACTTATTCATAAAACATAAATTAAATAAAAATTGAATGTCTCCTCTTAGCTAAGGCTAAGTAGGAACATTACAGGATCTTTCAAAGCAACTTTTGAAGGCAGACCAGAGGACAGGGCTAACCATAGAATTCCCTGGTTTAAACTCTACTTAGCAAGATTTGAAGAAGATCTTTAAAAACAATATCTCAAGTTGTACTCAAATAGACATGGGCTCACCAACATTTATCCCTGGTTATACTCTATTGAATCGTTCTTAAAACAAAAACCTAGATAAAACAGGAGGGAAATTAAGAACCCTCCAATCAGACCTTAGCAGCTAGAAAACATAAAGATAAAGCTTTCAGACAGAAATAGGGTACCTTGACAGTAAATCCTAATCTAAATTTTATGTTCCTTATCATAGAAAATGGACATCATGTAAAACATAATAAAAAACAAATACAGAGAGGGAAAAAATCACCATTAACATAGACCAGGATCCTATGAATCAATTTGTTTTATTGATGTTCAAACCAGTTACATACTTCAAGTCCAGTAGGTCTTTACAGCTCAAAACTTCTCTTCTCAGCCTAGTATTATTCAACCACTCAGCAGCTCTTCAGTAACTTCAGCAACTATCTTACACTTCAGTAATAATCCAACCAACACTTACAATGAGCTCCTCATATGATATTTATAGATGAAATGCGGAGGTGGGGTGAAGAATGGGTCCTTAAATGTTTCATAAATGACAAAGTAAATGTTTTTGACCTTTGATACCATACAAGGCCCAAGGCAAAAAATGTATTTAAGTCTAACTCTGCATAATGAATATTTCATTAACTCTTTGAACTACTTAGTTGCTTTTGTTGACATTTTAGGCTTTTTAGGTAGGCTGGCAATAACTTCTGAGCTGTTTATTGGAAATATCTCTGACTGTAATAACTTTATGTGTCTTTTAAGGAAAATTAGGCATGTAGGTGGAATTTTCAGTCTTTTGGAGGAGTAATTTCTTCAGTGATTTGTCATTTGAAGAATTCCTTCTTGATGATCTGTCTGATTATGTATTTAAACTTTGATTAGGCCTTTGATAATGCTTTAGGCCTTCTTTAATCATCTTCTACTTTTGTCACTTTCTGTTGACTATTTTATCCTTTAATTAATTTATCTTTAACTGTGCTTTTTGTCTTTAATCTTTCTGGTTAAAATTTTAATATTTTGTCTTATGCTTCACTGTTCTTCATTATTTTTGTTCTGTGTACAGGTGGCTTGGCTTCTGCGCTGGAGGGTTTTTTTGGTCAACCAATGTCCATTTAAAATTGACAAACACTAGAATAAACCCTGGATCTCCCTTTTTGCTTGTTATAACCCTGAGGATCGTCATCCTGGGCGTTTGCAACTTGGATGTTGTTGTGGGAGGGCTTGTAATCTTCACGCCACCATTAAACCTGCAACTCAACAAAAAACAATTAAATAAAACCTGCATTTGTGGAAAAAACTGTGATCTGAGGCGTAGGTGAGGGCGAAAGAGCGATGCAAAAGAGAAAAATGCATGGAGGAGGGGTTTCAAGGCGGAAACATGAAAAAACCAGGGAAATATTTGAAAAAATGGCGCGGAAATGGTGAAAGCGGTTTCGCGCAATACTGGGGTGGTATTTGTGTAGAGGTCGGGTGGTAAATGGTTTTAACCCCGGTGAACGCAATACCATACAATGGTTGACACGTGTCCTGGGGTAAATCGCTTTTATCGCATTAAAAATTCATGTTAACCCGTTTCAGGGAATCGGGTGTGATATTTGATCAGGACCGTTAGATCTGGGGGATCCAAATCTATGGTGGTGGGCGAGCGCAACGGGAGAAGGTGCGCAGTAGCGGAGGACAGGTGGGAGGCAGAGAATGGACCGAAGAAAGGTTAGTGGAAGGTGGGCTGGCGGATGACGCCATCTGTTCTGTCAGGTAGTGAAATGACTATCGGGCGAGGTTGAGTTTTGTGGGTCAGTGGGAGCCGTCAGATTGATGGGATCGATGATCGATATTATCTTGGAAAAAGGTAAGGGTGGGGGTAAAAATACAAGGTGAAGGGGCTAAAGATTATGGCGGAGAATATGGTCCTGTGAGAAAGGGCTAGGACCAGGGGTTAAGGTAAAAAGGGGCTCAAGTTTAGCGCATCTTTTGTAAGCATCGGGTCATACGAAGAAAGGAGCGAAACACTTCAACCTTTTAGGGCTTAAGGCCTATTTTTATGAAAAGTAGGAAATATGCCCAACAAGTGGGTTTTTTAGCCTTTTTTGATGTTCAGATAGGGATAAAAAGAGGGTTTTAAACCATATAAAGAGTTTTTCAAGGTTTAGAGGGGTTTTTATGGGAAAATGAAGGGTAAATGTAGAGAACAATGGTTTTTTCATAGGAAGAAATGATTAGTGAAGATAGGTGAAAAATGGGTGAAATGAGCTTATGAAATGGTGAAATAAGTTTGAGAACAATCTCTTTTTGTTTCAGCAGGATAATCTTGTAGGCTCTGAGTGAAGATTTATAATGAAAGGGTTCTTTGGAGATAGTGAACTTAGTGAGGTTTCAAGAACTCACATATTTTCATAAAATTTGTTTCTTGAAAACTGAAGGGATTTTTTTAGCCATCATGAGATATAATGAAATTTATAGATGGCTAACAGTGGCTCCACTTGGGGAGGGCAGCTCCTTGGAGGTGTGAAGAATCTCAGAAAATAAATCTTTGGAAAGTAAACTAGTGCCTTATGTTTTGCACCTTGACAATCCTCTTTATCTTTGATGATCATGTTGCTTGAAAGATGATCTTCAATATCATAATTAGATGATTTTTTTCCCAAACTTCTACCTACACAACCTATTTGTCCTAACATTTTTTTTTCTTCAGTGGGTGCATTTGGACTTGCAAACCCTTGTAACATCAATTTTTCTTTTATTTGAAAGCAGGAAACTAATCTATTTCTACTCTTATATCTTCCATGAGTTCATATTGAACTGATGAACTCATTATTCTCTACCTGTTAGCCATCAGTAAATTTTGTCACAGCAAATGATGGTTAAAACAGGTCTTGAGCCTTCAAGAGATTATTTTCATAGAAAATTACTCATTCTTGAAGCCTTATGGTGTTTTCTAAAAAGCAATCTTCACTGATGTTCCTTCGCTAGTGTTCCTTCACTACTATTCCTTTCCTGTTGTCCCTTCACTATTGTTCCTTCACTGTTGTTCCTTTGTTGTTGTTCCTTCACTGTTGTTCCTTCGCTGTTGTTCCTTTACTGTTGTTCCTTCACTGTTGTTACTTCGCTATTGTTCCTTCACTGTTGTTCCTTCGTTGTTGTTCCTTTACTGTTGTTCCCTTATTTTTTCTACCCCCTGCGCCCCTTGTAAAAAGGGTTTTTTTCTTTGTATTTATCCATAACTGGGTTTTTACGTTTTAACACTGAAAACCAAAGTTTTCCCGACCTAAAATCCTTCCTGCTACGCGACAAAAAATGTGACATCACCCCGGCCCCACCACGTGTTTCCGCCGCACATCTTTCTATTTTTCCTGCTCATCCATGACCGTTGATCTTCGGCCCAAAGATCTAACAGTCCCAAACACATTTCGCGTTCATTTCACCAATAAAACCGATCGCTCGTTTTCGACGTGAAATAGGTGGTTTTCTCCTGGACACGTGTCAATCAAAGACCTGTATCACGTTCACTCCTAACTAAACCGCTTACCACTCTTTTCGTGCGCGAAAACCATTCGTGGTTTTCTGAAACCGCCTATCCACTATTTCGCTTCAATATTCAAATTAAACCTTGTTTTCATAGGTTTTGTCTGCAGAACCTTCTCCACATGCAATTTCTCCTCCTCACTGCTCCTTTTGCCCCCCGCCCAGCCTCTGAAAGCAGTTTAACCCAATACGCACGGGATTTTATGTAATAGTTTGTTTATGTTGCAGGTTTCATGGCGGATGAGCTGTAAAGCCATCCTATAGTCACGATAAAGTAACAAATGGTCAAGGATGACGATCCTCAGGCCAAAATCATGAAGAAAGGGATTCCACAGGTTCAAAATCATGGTTTGACCAGTGCCTCATGAGCATTGGTTATACAATGAAACCCTCGGCACGCCAAAGACACATCTACATTAACAAAGAAAAAAGAAGAAGAACAGTGAAAGATAGTGGAGATTAAAGTTTAAAAACCAAATATTTAAAGACTTAGCCGATGATTTAAAAAGATAAAGACACAGTGAATAAAGCAAAGAAATGCTTAAAGGATAAAACAGTCAGCATAAAAGGTTTAAAGGCCCGAAGAAGATTATAGAAGTCCAAAAGCAATAACAAGGGTTTAAAGCAACAAAGAGAGACAGATCAGTCAAGAAAGCCTCCAAATGCCACATCAATGAGGCAATTAATCCTCAAAATGCCACCTACAAGTTCATTTTCCTCAAAATAATACAAATTGAATGCACAGTCAGAGATATTTGCCAAAGACAATTTAGAATTAATTGCCAGCCTACTAAAAGCCTCCAAAGTCAGCAAAAGTGACTGAAGTAGATAAAATTTAATGTAAAATTGATTAAAACAGAGTTAAAACATCTGAAAACTTCTCCATTTGGCCTCCCAAAGGCCGAGAAGCATTTACTCTGTGCTGATTAAACAAATAGACCTCCTTCTTACTCCACCTCCTCAAAATACCTATAAATATCATATGAGGAGTTCATTCCTATTGTTGGTTATATACTTATTGAATGTAAATAGCTTTTGAGGCTGCTGAAGCTCTGTTTTGTAATTTAAGAAAGATAGGCTGAGATGAGAAGTTTGAATCTGTAAAAGACCCACTGGGCTTGAAGATTGTAACTGGTTTGAACATAAAATACACAAGCTGATTTATGGGATCCTGGTTTATGTCAATGGTGATGTTTTCTTACTGTAATTGTCATTTTTCTTATGTTTTCCATACTATCTATTTTCTCTGATAAAGAACAACAAATATAGATTAGGATTTACTGTCAAGTACCCTAAATATCACTGATTAATCTTTATCTTTATGTTTTCTTCTAATTGTGTGTTTGAGGATAATTCAATAGAGTGTAATTAGTCAAGGAATGTTGGTGAGCCCATGTCTTGCTAATTAAAACCTAAGATTGTGTCCTTGAATGTTCTTGAAAATTTTGTGAAGTAAAGTTGAATTAGAGAAGTCTATGGTTAGCCTTGTCCTCTAGTTTCTTCTCCAACAGATGCTTTGAAAAGTTCCCTTGAGAGTATGTCAAAAGCAAGCTATTTTAAAAGTACTTACCTGATCTTAGGCTACTTCTTATGTTTATCATGAATGTTTTCCTTTAAGAATATGTTGAAAGCAGGCTAGATTCAAAGTTCTTACTTGATCTTAAGCTATTCTTTGTTTTTAATGTTTTCCCTTTAAAGTATATCAAAAGCAGGCTAGTTTAAAAGTACTTACCTGATCTTAGGTTACTTTTGTGTCTTTCCATTAAGTATATGCCAAAATCAGGCTAGTTTAAAAGTACTTACCTGATCTTAGGTTGTCCTTTGTTTTTCTTGTGTATTTGCTTCTTTCACAATACTTTTTATGTTTCCATATCACAAAATCAACTTAAAGAGATCTTTTGACATAGATGACTTGCCCCATGGACCACTTTTGAAACTTCTTGTGCAATTAAATCCTTTTGTTACTCCATAGCCCAATGGATTGACTATTTCTTACCTATCTTACCAGCTGAAACATTTTTTCAACCTGCTCACATTTTTACCCTTCAAAATACTTCCTTCATTTTGATGATATTAATTCCAACCAAAACAAACAAAAACCCTTATACTTATAACTAGCCTAAAATCATATCATAAGCCTTAAATATCATATCTTTGAAAACACTTATATAGAGAGATCCCTCTCTAAATCTAGGAGGGCTAGATCCTAGGATTCCAAAGTGTTTTTGATGTTGGCTCTGCAGTGTTTGTTCTTTCCAATATTGCAAACTACGGAGACCTAACACTACCTATTCTAACTATCCGTCAAGATTGAGTTGTTTGACAGATTTTTATTCTCTATTTCTAAAATAGGAAATTTAAAACATAGTCAAATTAGGATTAGACAGTCTGATTTGCTATGGGGACTATGGCATTATGTACAAGCTGCTCATAGACTTTATTTGCAGAAATTTAAAACAAAACTGTGAAGGCTTAAGATCTGAAATATCTAGACATCCTTCTTTCTTTCTTGGTTCAAATTTTGAGCTTTTTAGAACCATCTCTTTTATATCATAATCTATTCTATTGATAAGCCAAGATTACACTGTTTGGCAGATCTTTTTCACTAACCTATCAGCAAAAATTCAAATTTACTCAGTCATGATTAGGTTGTATGACTGAATAACAGTTCCTTCTCATAGTAGTGGCATTTGGACTTGCACACTTTCAGATTTTTCTCTTTTTTGGTATGGGGATGTACCTTTTCTTTTCATCTGCCCTCTTTTCTCTTTTTCTCTTGTTTTTTGTATTTCATCTTTTTCTTTCAAAAAATAAATGTTATTTACAATGGACAAAAAGCTTTGAACAAATATTTTTTTAAAAAAATAATGTTTGAGCATCCTGCCATTGAGAGGACCTCCAAAAAGTTCTGTTCCATTCATCTCCTGAAGAAAAAATGCATTTTTACCTATAGCAGAGTGAATGAGATAAGGGCCTTTCCATAAATTTTCAAACTTTCCATGTTTTCCCTTATCTTCTCTTCTGGATTCCCATTTCAAAACTTTGTCACCAATGTTGAAATCACTTGCTTTTGTTCTTTTATCAAACATCTTCTTGATGTTTTCTTGTATTTGTTGTGCTTTATTATAGACCTCCTCTCTGGTTTGTTGCAACTGTACAGTATGATTAATTCTTCTTAACATATCATCTTCTTCGGACTGTACTTCTTGGATCAACTTCATGACTAGCACTCCTAGACTGGTTGGAAATATTGCATCTGCTCCATAAACTAGCTGATAAGGGGACATCCCAATTGACTTTTTTACTATCAATCTTTCTGCCCAAAGTGCATGTACTAGCTTGTTGTGCCATGATTTTTTATTTTCTTCCAGCAACTTCTTGATAATGTTTACCAAACTTTTTTTTGAGGATTCTACCAACCCATTACCTTGAGGGTAATAAGTTGTGGAATGGCCCAAGGTAATCTGATATTTATGACAGAAATCAACCATCCTTTTGGATCCAAATGTAGCAGCATTTTCAGTGATAATTTTCCTAGGACAACCAAATCTAGACAGGATATGATTTTCAAGAAAATAAATGATGATTGAGTCTGTGGCATTCCTAGAAGGGATGGCTTCTATCCATTTGGTGAAGTAATCGATTGTTGTGAGGAGCCATTTGTGTTGGGCAGATGAGGAAGGATGGATTTCCCCAATGAAGTCTAGACGCCATTGTTGAAAGGGAGCTTCAACAATGATTGGATGCAGAGGTAAGGGCAGCAGTTTTCTCTTGCCTTCGAAGATTTGACATTTATGATAGGCAATGACCATCTTGTGGATATCTTGAAATAGGGTGGGCCAATAATAACCAGCTCTAAGGATTTTGTTCACAGTAGTTTTCCAATAGAGGCTGCCTCTACATTCTCCTTCATAAAACTCATGCTTGATCTTATCTGCATCATTCTCAAGCAAAAATTTAAGCAATATTCCACTAGCATTTTGCCAATATAAACATTTATCTAAAATGCAGTAATTTATAGCCTTTAACTTTAAAAACCTTGCTTTTTTTTTACACAAACCAGGAGGGACGTTTAGATTAATCAGCACATACAAAATATCAGCATACCAAGATGAATTCAGAAAATTATCTTCAATAAGTGGAGTTACCAACTCCTCCTGTTCATCTAATGCATTAAACATGTTTATATCAAGAGCTTGAAAGTTGGATTCAGCCATAAGTTTTGCTATTCCTTGACCTTTGATGAGCTTAGTGGGCTTGATTTCTAAGTCATATTCTAATATTACAGCAATCCACTTTACTCTTTTTCCATCAGGATCTTGTGTCAGGATGTCTTTTACTACTGAATAAGGCACAAATGCAATGATGTGTGAGTGTAAAATGTAAACTCTGAAGTATTTTAAGGCTTTGACCAAGGAAAAATCATGTTTTTCCATTATATTATACTTAAAAGGTGCATCTCTTAATGCCTTGCTAAAAAATGCAATAGGATGCTCTTGTCCCTTTATGTTTTTTTGTAATAGGATAGCAGCCACTGTGTGTTCTAATGCAAATGAAAATATGAAGAAATATTTTGTAAAATCAAGACTTATAAGAACTGGTGTTTGGGTAAGTGCTTGTTTTACCAATTCAAATGATTTCTTTGCTTCCAAGGTCCACTTGACTCCTTCTTCTCTTTTAAGCATGTTTTTCATGTTTCTAAGGAGCTCAGCTAGGTTGGGTATGAACCTTCTCAAGAAATTAATCTTTCCAATGAAATATTGCAGTTCCTTGATGTTCTAGGATAATTAATTTGCAAAATACCTTCAATCCTCTTTGGGTGTATCTTTATCCCTTCTTCAGATATGATATGACCAAGAAATTTACCTTCTTGGAGACCAAACAATGTTTTTTTGGGATTTAAGGATAAACCATATTTTCTGCATTTCTCAAAGACTTTTCTTAGGTGTATTAGGTGTTCTTCATCTATTTTGGAATAGACAGTTATGTCATCTAAGTAAATTACAATGAAGTAACCTATTTCTTCTAAGAAAGCAATATCCATAGCTCTCTGGAATGTGGCACCAACATTCATTAAACCAAAATTCATTTTCACATACATGAAGTTCCCCAAGGTGTGGTAAAGGTTGTTTTAAGTTGATCATCTGGATGTACCAATACTTGGTTGTATCCTGAGAAACCATCTAGCAAAGAAATTCTGAAGTCTATACAAAGCCTTATCTCTCCTATTTTCTTCCTAACAAATACAAGATTAGATACCCATTCTGATTATCTCATAGGGACTACAATTTCAACATCATACATTTTCCTAATTTCTTTCTCAACCAGAGGTATTTGAATAGGGCTTATTCTGCGCAACTTTTGTCTAAAAGGTTTCTGGTTTTCTTTGAGGGGTATCTTATGCTGAATTATTTTTGTATCATAGGATTTTAAATCTTCATAACTCCATGCAAACACATCAGAAAATTCTCTAAACAGCTCAAGGTATTTCAGTTTAATGTGAGCTAGCAGTGTTTTGGATCACTTGATCATTTTAGGCTTTTTTTCATTGCCTATATTGCACTCTTCTACTTCAGCTTCAGTAGGTTCTATTTTTGGCCTTTTTGCAACATCATTAAAGTCAAACAGTTCTTCTAGAGGCACTAGTCCTTTTGGAAAGTTTTCATTCTTAGACTGTATTACTTCTAGATCTTCTTTTTCTAAATCTGTGTAGTTCTCTGTTTTATGTTTGGGTACTTTG
The DNA here is from genome assembly GCA_034641835.2 of Pinus albicaulis. Taxonomy (NCBI): domain Eukaryota; kingdom Viridiplantae; phylum Streptophyta; class Pinopsida; order Pinales; family Pinaceae; genus Pinus; species Pinus albicaulis. The sequence continues at coordinate 1,707,696,359 of CM076580.1, read as the reverse complement.
GTTAACAGATTTATATCAGAAATCTCAGGAGTTTCTTCTTAAAAAAGTGATTTTCCTCAGTAGCACAGTCTTATTCATACTCTGAATCTGAACTTGGTATTTCAAATTCATTTCTGGAGTATAGGAATTCTTGTATTTGTTTATCTCCTTCAAAAACTTGCCAGTATTTTTCATTGTCTGGGACTGCTAGTCTATAGTTTACTTGAACTGTGTATTGCTTGCTTTCATAAGGTTTCAGACAAGTACTAGCAGCAAAGGCTAAACCATTGGCAAGGATGTTTTGGTTTCTAGGGACAAAGGTAAGTTGGAATTCACAAATGATTTTAATAGGTCCATGGCATCATATCTATAGGCTCTTAGTCTATGATGTTTAGTAGTCTATTCCCCATTTACTTGCCTAATTATCAATTTTGAATCTCCATGAACAGTTATCCTCTTGGCTCCTAGTTTTTTTAGCAAGTGTAGTCCTAAGAGGAGTGCTTCATATTCTACTATGTTGTTGGTGCACTGAAAGTTTAATCTGTATGAATGACCTTCAGCCTGATTATTCTCAGTGTTGTGCACCCATAGGCCTGCTCCTGCACCAGTTTTAGTACAAGACCCATCAAAACTCATGCTCCAAAGAGGATTGTTTTTGGATTCATCATTAATTTCCTTTCTGTCCTCTCTGCTTTGTTTATTTTGAATTCCACTATGTTATTTTTGAGGGTCTATACTATATTTGTCTTTGTCTTGTTCCTCAAGGTTTTCAATGTGTTGAGGAATTTCTCTTTGATTGTTACGATTGGCACTATGTTGATGGTTTTTTTGATGCTCAAGACCTTCATTTTTTTTGTTGTGTTTTCCTGAATTAGTAAACTATTTGGATGATTTTTCTTTCCCTTCCTCTTGTTCTATGGCTGCCACTATGTTGGTGGATGTTTCATTTTCTAATCCTTGCTCATTAGGAATCTCATCATTGTAAAGAATGAACGATTCAAGGTCAGTATGTACAGAATAAAGAGGGGATTTTTCTGGTCTTTCTTGGCTACTCATCATGTATTTCATGTGTGTTTCCCTATAGAGTCTTCTAGGTTCACCGAAAACAAGGATGGTGGCATAAGTCATATCCATTTGCATTATGCCTTGCAACTTAGCACCCCAAGATCTTGAAAGAAGCATGCCATATTTGGGGGGTATATCAGTCACAACAATGTCCATTACTAAGCTTTTAGCTGGGATTTGTGCTAAATTGACACAGAGATCTTTTATTAGGCCTAGGAATTTAACTCTTCTAGAATCAAAGGAGTATAAATATTTATAAGGTCTGGTCACCTCAAGGCCTAATCTCTCCATTATTACTTTGGGCATGAGGTTATGTGATGCTTCTGAATCAGGCATGGCATTGTGTAGAATGTTATCATGGATGTTTAAGCTGACATAAAATAGAGGAACTCCACCTTCTTGAAATTTTCCTTCAATTTTTGGTCCAAACAGAAGCTTAGGTTTGTCATCATTTAAGTTAACAGAGTCATTGTGATCTCCTATGTTCAAAGCTTTTAAAAATTGGGACCTATATACATCCTGAGTGACTAACTCAGTGAGAGGGATGGAGATTTTTATCTTGGAAATTTCACTCTCTATGTTGAAAGGAGTTTGAGTTTTGGAAATGTTTAATTCAGCCTTTTTAGTCACTGTTTTCTCAGCAAAATCAGCTTGTTGGTTTTTATTATGACCAGCAATTAAAATGGTTTTTTCAGGAGCATTATCTGAGGTGTTAGTGCTGCTAGGGTCACCACTATGTTTGTCATGAATTTGGGTGTTTTTTCTCTTGTTTTGATCAGAACTTTCAGCCACTATTTTATGGTTTTCTATTGGGTTTTTGGAAATTTTTACAGGGTTGTTTTTAGCAGAGATTTTAGAGGTCTTTTTCTTGGGAACTTCTTGGTTATTTTTACTTCTTAATTCATATTGTTTATGTATTTCTGTTATATCATTTTCAAATCCTTGTTGGTAGTATACAGACTCTAGGGCTTCTTCCTCATAGGGTGTGTATATGACTTGTTCTTTCCTAGTGAGAAAGATAGTGTCCTCATCATTTGTTCCCAACATGTTTATGTGATTTCCCTCTATTTCTTCAATTACTCCCTCATCTTCATCATCATAATTCTGCTGGAAAGGAGGTATGACTTGTTGATCAGGGCCACTTTGTCTAATTTGAGGGGGATTTCTTCTAAAGTTCTGATTTTGATTTTGATTTTTGTTTTGAGGAGCTATTTGGTTTTCTTTAGGATAAGCTCTCTCATTCATGTTTATTCTTTCCATCATCATCTCCATGGTTCTAACAAAATTATCAATTTTGGAGTCTAATGTGGATGGTCCTGCTTCATCTTTGTAGATAACCTTTTTCTCTACTTTCAATCTAGCCCTTCTGGCATTAAGGTTAGATTCTACACTTATTGCCCCTTTCTGCATGTCTTCTAATGTGAGGGATTCTTTCTCCCTTAATTGATAACACATGTCTGGGTAAAATCCTTCAGGAAACTTTATTAAGGCTAAGCCTTGTGGTGGTTTCATTTGTGGAGGGAGTGCATTATAAACACTGTTGAATCTAGTGTAATAAACTTGAACACTCTCTCCAGCATTTCTTTTAAGATCATTGTGTTATGTTAGGATTTGAAAGGGGTTTCGCTTGACTTCCCATTTTTTCAGGAATAATTGATGAAAAGAGGGGAGGTCATTGATACTGTTAGGGGTTAAGCCTTTGAACCATTTTCTTGCTTCTCCCCCTAAGCTTTGAGCAAATATCCTAAGCTTTACAATTTCATCATCTATTTCTTGTCTGTCAAAGTAATCATTCATTCTATCCACATGTTGTTGAGTTGTAGTATAACTACTAGCATCATATAATGGAATCTTGGACTGATAGTCCTGTGGTAGAGCAACTAAAGGTAAAGGAAGGACTAAGGGAGCATACCATGTTGCCATGATATGAACTTGTGGAAACAATGGGGGGTTTACAAGTGGAGGATTTGTGATAGGAGGTTGATGATGAGATGAAGTGGTTTGAGCTGTGGACGTATGGGTGAATGTAATAGAAGTACTAGGACCAGCTAAGTACTATTGAGCAGATTTAGGATGAGAGAAACCAAAGTTGTGAATGAAATGAAGGTCAGGAGGTGTGGAAGGGAAGGCTTCTCTGCTGATTCTTTGGGATGAGTTCTCAGGCTCAAATTCTATCTAATCTATACCACTAAGTGACTTGGTTCTCGATAAATTTCTATTATAGGATAAGTCAACTCGGGTGTTTTTCAAGTTAATAAGGTTTTCAGGAACTGAACTTGCTCTTAAGATGGGTCTAACAATAGTTGGGTTCTTAGATGTAGGAGACTTCCTAAGAATGCTTTCAAGATTATCAACTATTGCAGGAGGATTTGGGTCAGGATGGGATCTAGTGTAGATTCTTCTAGAAGCTAGGATTTTAGACCCAAAGATAAGAAAAGTTAGCCAAATATGACAGTCTTTTAAAGGCAAACTAATCTGTGCAAGAAAACTTAATCCAAAAATTCTTCTTAACTGGGTTTTTGTAATGTTCTAATGATAAAATAGGTTTCCCAGTGGAGTCTTTGGACCACCAATGGGGTCAGCAGGCCTACTGAAAACCAATGGAGTCACCAGGTGGAATATTTTTACTTGTTTTCTAGGAGTGGTTGTTGTCCACCATCAACAATCAGGAACCACTCTTGGCAGACACTTGATTCATTTTAATAATGGGATTTTCTGAGTTGTGAAGTTATCTATTACTCAGTATATCTCCCCAGTATGGTCGCCACTATGTTGGCTCCCTGTGATTTACAAGAATGGCAAGAATAAACGCTGCAGGGGGCCACATCAAAACCACTTTGGAATCCTAGGACCTAGCCTTCCTGGATTCAGAGAGGGATCTCTCTATTAAGTGTTTTCAAAGGATATATCTTTATGATTTGTTTATGATATTAGGATAGTTATGAAGCTCTTAGGAACTTGTTTGTTTGGTTGGGATGGATATTATTGACTGAAGAGGTCAGTTGAAGGGTGAAGATAAGAGTAAATTGGAAGAATGTTTCGACTGAAAAGATAAGTCATGAAACAGTATTAACCCATTGGGCTATGGAGTCACAAAAGGATTTAATTGTACAACACTTCTTCAAGGGTTTCCATAGGGCAAGTCATCTATATCAAAGGATATTTTAGATTGAATTGTGATATGAAACATTAAGATATTGTGAAATAAGCAAAGCTAATGATCAATTAAGAATCTATTAACTCCACTAAACAAGAAAAGCCTTTCAAAGTAATTGTTTGAAGCCAGCCAAAAGACAGGGCAAACCATAGACTTCTTTGGGTAGACTTGTAATAAAGCAAACTTTTAAGACAACAATCCAGTAATCCTAAGACTACTTTCAGAAAGGAGAAAACATATAAGAGAACAAGGAAATAGCCTAATATTAGACAGAAACTGTGAATCTAGCCTGCTTTTGGCATAATCTCAAGGGATCTTTCAAAGCAACTTTTGAAGGCAGACTAGAGGACAGGGTAAACCATAGACTTCCCTGGTTTAAACTCTACTTAGCAAGCTTTGAAGAAGATCTTTAAAAACAATATCTCAAGTTGTACTCAGATAGACATGGGCTCACCAACATTTCTCCCTGGTTATACTCTATTGAATCGTTCTTAAAACAACAAGCTGGATAAAACATGAGGGAAAATAAGAATCCTCCAATCAAACCTTAGCAGTAGAAAACATAAATATAAAGCTTTCAGACAGAAATAGGGTACCTTGACAGTAAATCCTAATCTAAATTTTATGTTCCTTATCAAAGAAAATGGACAGCATGTAAAACATAAGAAAAAACAAATACAGAGAGGAAAAACATCACCATTAACATAGACCAGGATCCTGTGAATCGGCTTGTTTTTATTGATGTTCAAACCAGTTACATACTTCAAGTCCATCAGGTCTTTACAGCTCAAAACTTCTCTTCTCAGCCTAGTATTCTTCAACCACTCAGCAGCTCTTCAGTAACTTCAGCAACTATCTTACACTTCAAGAGCTGCTGAGGAGGTGCGATGAAGAATGGGTCCTTAATTGTTTCATAAATGAAAAAGTAAATGTTTTTTACCTTTGAGACCATACAAGGCCCAAGGCAAAAAATGTATTTAAGTCTAACTCTGCATAATGAATATTTCATTAACTCTGTGAACTACTTGGTTGCTTTTGTTGACTTTTTAGGCTTTTTGGGTAGGTTGGAAATAACTTCTGAGTTGTTTATTGGAAATATCTTTGACTATAATAACTTTATGTGTCTTTTAAGGAAACTTAGGCCTATAGGTGGCATTTTCAGTCTTTTGGAGGAGTAACTGCTTCAATGATTTGTCATTCGAAGCATCCTTCTTGCTGATATGTATGATTATGTATTTAAACTTTGATTATGCCTTTGATAGTGCTTTAGGCCTTCTTTAATCATCTTCTGCTTTTTTCACTTTCTGCTGACTATTTTATCCTTTAATTAATTTATCTTTAACTGTGCTTTTTGTCTTTAATATGTCTAGTTAAACTTTTAATCTTTTGGCTTATGCTTCACTTTTCTTCATTATTTTTTTTCTGTGTACAGGTGGCTTGGCTTATGCTCTGGAGGGTTTTTTTAGTCAACCAATGTCCATTAAACATTGACAAACACTGGAATAAACCCTGGATATCCATTTTTTCTTGTTAGAACCCTGACGATTGTCATCCTGGGCGTTTGCAACTTGGATGTTGCTGTGGGAGGGCCTGTAATCTTCAGGCCACCATTAAACCTGCAACTCAACTAAAAAAAATTAAATAAAACTTGCATTTGTGGAAAAAAATATGATCTAAGGCGTAGGTGAGGGCGAAGGAGCGATGCAGAAGAGAAAAATGCATGGAGGAAGGGTTTCATGGCGGAAACATGAAAAAACCAAGGAAATATTTGAAAAAATGGCGCGGAAATTGTGAAATCAGTTTCGCGCAATACCGGTGTGGTATTCACACAGGGTTCGGGTGGTAAATGGTTTTAACCCCGGCGAACGCTATACCATACAATGGTTGACACGCGTCCTAGGGTAAACCACTTTTATCGCTTTGAAAATGTACATTAACTTGTTTCGGGGAATTGTGCGTGATATTTGGTCAGGACCGTTAGATCTGTGGGTGTTGGGGTTCCCATGTTTTGGCCAAGTTGGCAAGACCAAAAGATGAGACAACATAGAACCACTTTCAGGCCTTAGGATCTAGCCCTCCTAGGTCTAGAGAGGGATCTCTCTATATGATTCAAAGTATATGTCTTCAAAGCTCGGATGTTATGATTTTAGGCTAGTTATAGGCTCATGGTTGTTTGTTTGATTGTTTGTGTTTGGTTGGAGGGAATCAGGAAGAGAAGGACCAATATAAGACAAGGATGAGCAAAGAGGAAGCTTAGGTAGAGACAGATAACTCAGAGAACATCAAAGCCATTAGGCTATGAAGTCAAGAAAGGATTTATTTGCAATCAATGTGCAAGCTTTCAATTGGGCTAGTCATCTAGAGCATTTGGATCTTAAAGGATGATTGGTGGGATGGGACATTACGGATTGAAAATGAGTGAAGGGAAACTATCCAACTGTGTCTATAGATCAGGCCAGAGGTCATTTAACTCCGTGCCAAGATTGAGCGTAATTAGAGGAGAATATAGGAATTTTGGGAAGGTTTAAATGAGATAGAAAACTTAGAGAGGCAGTAGGATCGTGTTCTAGACCTCCAGTGTTCTCAACACATTCAAATAATCCCGACAAGAACATCTAAACACAGATTTCATTAATTCATACATCAGAGAGCAGGCAATAACATCCACTACACTGGTTAAACCAATTGAAATCAACATTCAGATACACATATAAGCAGAAAACATAAAAGGCTGGGAGAGTAGCAACATAAGGTACCTATCAAGGGTAAATCTTATGCCAAACTTCTGATGCGAGCCTGAAGAAACATGATGAAATGAAAGCAAGTCAATCACAAATACAGAGAAAGGAAAAAATCACCAGCTGCTTTAGATCAGGATCCAAAGAAACATGCTTGTCATATTAAAAACAACACCAATCAGGTACATCATAGCCCATAGCTTGAACATTCAGTGTGAATACATCAAGTCTCAGCCTATCTTACAATATACACAGAGAACTTGTCTCAAGAGGAAAACACTTGCGTTCCACTGATATCTCATCAACAACCATTACAAAGTTTCCTTCTGTGCTTTATAGCAAAGGATGAACCTAAGATCGACTGAAGGAGTAGGTGAAAATTAAATGTATCATTAAACATAACAATGAATGCAGGGCCGAAACCCATTTTGCTTGACCTTCTATGTATTTAATCTCTGTCACCTTCCTTGTGAAAGAATGATCTACTTTGGATATGATCTTGACCTTTTGGCTTGTTGTACTCCAGGTGATTTGAACAAAAAATGAAATAAACTGCTAGGAAGGTCTGTCTCATAAATGTCTGACTATTTTTTGAACTGTAGTTAGGGCGGAAATTCTTTCAGGGACATTCTGCATAATGAGAGCTGTATGGGTGCCTTGTACTTGATGGAGAAAAGCATTTTGCTGGTAAATAAACCCAGATGGTACCTGCTACTGTGCTCAAGATCCTTTGGATCGATCCTCGGGGTCTTCAAACTGCTGCTTTGCCTTCTAAACCTCTGATTAAAGGCTTAAGATCCTCATTAGTTTGCCTTAATCTCTCTGCTCTGTACTTGGACACTCCGCTGCTTCAATACCATCTCTGACAGGTTAGCTAGGGCTTTAATGGTGATGGGAGATTCTTAGAGTGTGGAATCCCGCTTTTCCTTAGTGCAAATCCCATCAACCGCTTCCTTTGACAATTTTATAGCAGCGCCGGCCCTTGGATTAAATTCTGTCTGCAAACTTCTCCATTAAGATGGTACGACAGAAATATAGAGTCTTTCACCTCTAGCGACCCTGCAAAACAACAAACTATGAAGAAAACCATGAAGGTGAACGACGGATGAGGTGGATGGAGGAAACGGACATGCAGGTGGGGACATGGCGAAAAAATGCAGTGAAGCGATGAAATATGGGAGGTGGATGAGCAGCGAAAACAATTTGCATGGGAAAGCCACGTAAAAATGGCTTCGGAAACAAATATATGCAGTGAGACATGCGGGCGTATGACGAGGACACGTGGAGGTGACGTAGCGTGACTGGGGGATAGAAGAATAGTCAACAGTGGAGGACAAATCTGGGCCGTCAATCCCAAATGGAATCAACGGCGGAAAACACATCAGGGTGGACAGACAAGCTGGCTGATGGCTCAATCGAGGATGGCTTATCCGTATGCAATAGTTACTCAAGGACACTGGATAGGCTTCCTACCAGACCGACGCGCTCATAACAATTTTCACGGGGCATTCTCGTCCCGAAGATTAATGCATGAATGGGGGTGGTTTTTCTTGGTACATGCCACACGTCATTCCCCGAGTGGAATCGTTCTCCGGGGAAACCGCCCGCCGGGCAGAGTGGTGGTGCGGAAAACCAAGGATTTGGGGTATAGGTCGCGGTCCACCGGAAGTGAGAGGCTCCTGACCGTTGATCGTGTTAGGATTAACGACTGGGGATCGATAACCATGGGCTGGCATGCGATGCGCATGGTTAAAACAACATGCAACTTTGGCAAATGATGACCGTCAGATGGGTGATCGGAGATCCAACGACTGACGACAATTCCGCTGGACGACCTGTGCCGAAGGTTAATGCGCGGGAGAAGAGTGGTTTTGAGGATGTACAGTGGACACGCAGAAGGTAATGTATGGAATCGTTGGGCGATGGAGGAAAACCGTCGTCCGCAGATGAGCGGTGCGGAAAATACTGGTGGTTTTTGAACTACAAAGGCGGGATGGGGACCACCGCTTCGGGCGAGCTCCACACCGTCGGATCATTCATTAATTCGGACGGCGGAGATCCATCGATCTATCAAAACATATTAACACCCCCAAAATGCGCGTTTGAAAAGGTTTTTAATGATTTTTCGCAAGTGGAGTAGTATTTGAGGGGCTAAGCGCCGGCGGATCTTGTTGGTCACGGCGCCGGGTCTTATGGAAAAAGGTGCGGAGGCTAATGGGGAAGGGGCTAAGGGCTCATATGTGAACTGTATGTATTTTTACTCATTTTCAATGCAATTTGGGGCTAGCCAGGGGTAGCGATAGGGCAAAGAAGGGTAGGAAAGGCCAAAATAGGGGCAGGGAAAGGATTTCAAGGGGGTTTCGAGGAATTTGAGGATAAGGAAGGGGGGAAACTTGGGGGGGAAGAAAGGGAGAATTGTGGTATTTGCAGGGATATGAGGGGTAAAATATGCCCTTTGAAGAATGGATCATCAGAGAGGATTAGAATTGGGCGCAGCACACAGAGACTCCAAGGGGGATGGATTTTCAGGGGAAAGGCATTCCTTGGAGGCTCCAGGACAATCTAGCCCCCAGCTTGCTTGTCAAGAATTTCATAGGGGGGCTAACAGTGGCTCCACATGGGGATGGCTGCTCCTTGGAGGAGTCAAGAAACCAGAGATGATCTTTGGAGTAGGCCAGATGCCTGTTGTCATAAGCCATCTTTCTTCTTCAATTTTAGTTGCTACAATATGATAGAAACATCAGCAAAAATAATTCCCAACCAATCTACCTACCCAAACTATAGTTCTACAATTTTCCCTTGGGTGCATTTGAACTAGCAGACCCTTTACATTATTTTATTTTGAAAGCAAAAACAAACCTACTCTAGATCTACCCTTATTTCTCCATGAGGCCAGATTAGACTGTTGGCCTCATCCATTTCTCTACCTAATCTAATACCTGCTGGGATTAAACTGTCCAGCAGGTTCCTTCACCTACATTCTAGGACAGGAATTGAAACAACTAATCTACTTGCTCATGCACTGAGCTTTATTGAGATTTTCCTGCCTACCCTACTCTAACTGAAATATTTACAGTCTAGCTTACAAAATTTGTCTTCCAATGTAACCAGTCCATCAAGTGATCCCATGGCTGGTCCTTCTTGCTCAACTCCTTGAGCATGCTGGATAGGCAGGGCATCTCCCACTCCTCTTGTCCCATAACAGCAGCCTTGAAAAATTTTCTCCCTATTTGCAACATGCTGCTCAAAAAGACCCTAGATCCTTCTTCAAATGTTTGCAGGAAATATGCATAAGGATCATGAAATGATACCTAGTTATGAATATCTGGCAGGCAGGCTTCAACCAGGACTTGCTCGTCTTCCACTGGATCAAGGATAAGACTCTCTTGAGGAGGAGAATCTTCTTCATCTTCTGAACTAGAGGACTCATCATATATGGCAGTGTTGTCCCCCTGGAGCTCTGATATATTTTGCTCTGAGGTGCTGAGCTCTGTGAGAAGATCTATGTATTCTTGAGCAGCGTTTTGGTCCATTGCTTCCTCTTTTTCAAGAGAAAGCTCTTTTCTTACATTCTACTCCAAAATCTCTTCTTTTCTTTCCTCCTCGTCTTCTGAAAACAAAAACTGCTGGTTTCCAGTCTCATTGATGATCCGTGGTGAAGCAGAATGAAGACTCAGAGAATCTTCTTCTGCTATTATACTGTCATAACTCTCCCCATCAGTATCATAGATAGGCTGACTGGTTTCACTTCTTCTCTGGAGTTGATGGAACTGATTTTCCTCCCACAAATCTGTTAATGATGGCTCAGCAAAATCTACTTCTATTTGGGAAACATCATCATTAGATATATCAAAGATGGGAGAATTAGGAATGTAAGTAGTGTTACCAATCAGATGAAATGGATTCTCAGCAGATCTTCCTTTACTCTGATCCACAGAGGAGTCCTCTGAATCTGAATCATCAAACTCAAATAATGACTGAGTAGGAGCGTGTGTTCTATAGAAGGCCTCGGAGGTGGACTATTGATTTAATATCCGCTCAACCTCTTCTTCTTTCAAAACAGGGGTTTCCATTTCATCATGGACAGAAGCACAGTAGTCCTCTTTCTCTTGTATTAGCTGATTTGGAGGCTGGATGCTTTCTTGAGCCTCATCTTCCACACCAGATTCTGCCTCTTCTATGTAGTCTTCTGCTTCCTCAAGGCAACTTTCCGTATCAGCCTTTGCTAATAGGTCCTGATGTTCTTTGGTCAGCATAACACAAGGCATAGGTAAGAAATCAGGCAGTTCCTGATCACCAACCTCCTCATCTTCTATAGATTCTTGAACATCATACATGTCTTGCTCATCTTCTCGGTCTTGAGTTTGTTCTTGCTCTGAAAGATGCATAGGCTACTCGAAATAGTCATCATCTGCATTCATATTAGCCATGTGCATCTTCAGCATTTCACCAAAAGTTTCTATTAATTCAATTAACTGATCGCACAAAGCATCATACTTTGTGTCCCGGTCCATGTTTGGATTCATGCTTATGCAAAGAAGGCTACTGCTTCTTCTCAACCAGTTCAGTGTCCTTCACCAGTGGATTCATTTGGTCTTTGGATCATTGGGAGTGTGGAGTCGCTAGGTGGATGAATTTGATTGTTTGGAGCAGGTTGTTGTCCACCATCAGCAATTGAAAGCCAATCTAAAGGCAAAGTGGTCTCTTCCCCAGTGGAGTCGCCATTATGTTGGGGTTCCCATGTTTTGGCCAGATTGGCAAGACCAAAAGATGAGACAACATCAGAACCACTTTCAGACCTTAGGATCTAGCCCTCCTAGGTCCAGAGAGGGATCTCTCTATATTTTCCAAAGCATATGTCCTTGAGGCTCAATTTTTCAATGTTAGGCTAGTTATAGGCTCCGGATTTGTTTGTTTGATTGAGTTTGGTTGTTGGGAATCAAGAAAGAAGTGTCCAATACAAGACAAGGATGAGCAAAAGGGAAGCTAGGCAAAGGTAGATATCTCAGAGAACATCAAGACCATTGGGCTATGGAGTCAAGAAAGGATTTATTTGTAATCAATGTGCAAGCTTTCAGTTGGGCTAGTCATCTAGAGCATTTGGATCTTGAAGGAGATATTTGGAATGGGACATTAAGGATTGAAAATGAAAGGAGGAGGACCAACCAACTCTGTCTATAGATCAGACCAGAGGTCATTTAACTCCAGGCCTGCTTGGACAAAATCAGAGGCAATACTAGGGATCTTGGAAATGGTTAATTGAGATGGACAGATCCTAGAGGGGTAGAGACCAGGTTCTAGACCTCCAGTGTTCTCAACACATTCAAATAATCCCGACAAGAACATCTAAACACAGATTTCATTAATTCATACATCAGAGAGCAGGCAATAACATCCACTACACTGGTTAAACCAATTGAAATCAACATTCAGATACACATATAAGCAGAAAACATAAAAGGCTGGGAGAGTAGCAACATAAGGTACCTATCAAGGGTAAATCTTATGCCAAACTTCTGATGCGAGCCTGAAGAAACATGATGAAATGAAAGCAAGTCAATCACAAATACAGAGAAAGGAAAAAATCACCAGCTGCTTTAGATCAGGATCCAAAGAAACATGCTTGTCATATTAAAAACAACACCAATCAGGTACATCATAGCCCATAGCTTGAACATTCAGTGTGAATACATCAAGTCTCAGCCTATCTTACAATATACACAGAGAACTTGTCTCAAGAGGAAAACACTTGCGTTCCACTGATATCTCATCAACAACCATTACAAAGTTTCCTTCTGTGCTTTATAGCAAAGGATGAACCTAAGATCGACTGAAGGAGTAGGTGAAAATTAAATGTATCATTAAACATAACAATGAATGCAGGGCCGAAACCCATTTTGCTTGACCTTCTATGTATTTAATCTCTGTCACCTTCCTTGTGAAAGAATGATCTACTTTGGATATGATCTTGACCTTTTTGGTCGAAGTATTCCCCTCGCTGGTGTCGTGGAATAAAAAATAAAAACCAATTACGAAAGGTCTCGTCTCATAAATGTTCAACATAGAAAAGTACGTTCCGTGGAAAACCTTCAAAGGACATGGTGCATAAAAAAGCCGTATGGGCGCCATGTACTTGATGAAGAAAAAACATTATGCCGATGAAAACCCCGATATTACCTTGCCCGTGCTCGGGATCCCGATCGATCCTCGGGGTCTTCAAACTGCTGCTTTGCCTTCTAAACCTCTGATTAAAGGCTCTAGCTCTTCGTTAGATTGTCTTAATCTTCCTATTGCTCTGCACTGAAACACTCTGCTGCTCCATTTTCTTCTGACAGGGTAGCTCGGGTTTTAATGGTGATGGGAGATTTGCTGCAGAGTTCACACTCTGTTCCTTTAATGAACATCTCGTCTCCACCTTCCCGGGCCTTCATTCATAAATCCAGTCGCTGTGGATGATCTTCCTCGGATTTAGTTATCTTGGTAGCATAGAAGTTCATGATGGTGACCATTCCTTCTTTATATATCTGCAAGAACACGAAAACTGTGAAGAAATCCATGGACGAGGGTGGCGGGTGATATGGATGGATGAAACGGACGTGCAGGTGGGGACATGGCGAAAAAACGTAGTGAAGTGATGAAATATGGGAAGTGGATGCCTAGCAAAAACAATTCGCATGGGAAAACCACGTAAAAATGACTTCGGAAACAAATATATGCAGTGAGACCTACGGGCGTACGACAAGGACACGTGGAGGTGACGTAGCATGACTAGGGGATAGAAGAACAGTCAACAGTGGAGGACAAATCTGGGCCGTCAATCCCAAAGGGAATCAACGGCGGAAAACACACCAAGGTGGGATGTCAAAGACAAATGTGCCAAGGTACCTGGGGATGGCTTATCCCGTGTGCAGGTTTCGATGAATGACAGCGCTTGGATAGGCTTCATCATATCCGACGGCTCATAACAATTCTCATGGCATTCCCGTCCCAAAGATTAATGCACCAAATGGGGGTGTTTTGCCCGGGCATGTATTCCACATGTCATTCCCGAGTGGAATCGTGCTCTCCGGAAACCGCGTATGGTGAAGTGGAAAAACCAAAGGATTTGGGGTATGTGGCATCATGTGGTCCACCGGTGCAGAGGATCCGGACCGTTGATTACGTTAGGGATTGACGACGGGGATACATAAACGGTGGGCCAGCGGGCGCGATGCGCGTGGTTAAAACAGCGTGCAACTTTGGCAAATGATGACCGTCGGATGGGTGATCGGAGATCCAACGACTGACGATAATTCCGCTGGACGACCTGTGCCGAAGGTTAATGCGCGGGAGAAGAGCGGTTTTGAGGATGTACAGTGGATACGTGGTAGGTAATGTATGGAATCGCTGGGTGATGGAGGAAAACCGCCGTCTGTAGATGAGCGGTGCGGAAAATACTGGCGGTTTTTGAACTACGAAGGTGGGATGGGGACCACCGCTTCGGGCGAGCTCCGCACCGTCGGATCATTCATTAATTCGGATGGTGGAGATCCATCGATCTATCAAAACATATTAACACCCCCAAAATGTGCATTTGCAAAGGTTTTTAATGATTTTTCGTGCGGAGAAAGGTTTGGAGGGGCTAAGCGCCTGGCGGATTCGGTGTTGGTCACGGCGCCGGGTCTTATGGAAAAAGGTGCGGAGGCTAATGGGGAAGGGGCTAAGGCCTCATATGTGAAATGTATGTATTTTTACTCATTTTCAATGCAATTTGGGGCCAGCCAGGGGTAACGATAGGGCAAAGAAAGGTAGGAAAGGCCAAAATAGGGGCAGGGAAAGGATTTCAAGGGGGTTTCGAGGAATTTGAGGATAAGGAAGGGGGGAAACTTGGGGGGGGGAGAAAGGGAGAATTGTGGTATTTGCAGGGATATGAGGGGTAAAATATGCCCTTTGAAGAATGGATCATCAGAGAGGATTAGAATTGGGCGCAGCGCAAAGAGACTCCAAGGAGGATGGATTTTCAGGGGAAAGGCATTCCTTGGAGGCTCCAGAATAATATAACCCCCAACTTGCTTGTCAATAATTTCATAGGGGGCTAACATGGGGGATCCAGATCTATGGTGGTGGGCGAGAGCAACAGGAGAAGGTGCGTAGTAGTGGAGGACAGGTGGCAGGCAGAGAATGGACCAGCGAAAGGTTAGTGGAAGGTGGGCCGGCGGATAATGCCATCTGTTCTGTCGGGTAGTGAAATGAATATCAGCGAGGTTTAGATCTATGGGTCAGTGGGAGCCATCAGATTGATGGGATCCACGATCGATATTATCTTGGAAAAAGGTAAGGGCGGGGGTAAAAATACAAGGTGAAGGGGCTAAGGATTATGGCAGATAATATGGTCCTGTGAGAAAGGGCTAGGACCAAGTGTTAAGGTAAAAAGGGGCTGAAGGTTTAGCACATTTTTTGTAAGCATCGGGTCATACGAAGAAAGGAGCAGAAGACTTCAGCCTTTTAGGGCTTAAGGCCTATTTTTATGAGAAGTCGGAAATAGGCCCAACAAGTGGGTTTTTAAGCCTTTTTTGATGTTCAGATAGGGATAAAAAGAGGGTTTTAAACCATATAGAGAGTTTTGCAAGGTTTAAAGGGGTTTTTATGGGAAAATTAAGGGTAAATTAAGAGAACAATGGTTTTTTCACACGAAGATATGATTAGTGAAGATAGGTGAAAAATGGGTGAAATGAGCTTATGAAATGGTGAAAGAAGTTTGAGAACAGTCTCTTTTTGTTTCAGCAGGATAATATTGGAGGCTCTGAGTGAAGATTTATAATGAAAGGGTTCTTTGGAGATAGTGAACTCAGTGAGGTTTCAAGAACTCATAGATTTTCATAAAATTTGTTTCTTGAAAACTGAAGGGATTTTTTTAGCCATCATGAGATATAACGGAATTTATAGATGGCTAACACAGTGTGGAAGGCCTTGATAGATATGTTTTACAACAACAGTGACCAAAGGAAGTTGGCACTTAAGGACAAGCTCAGGAAAATCAAGAAGGAGGAGGGAGAGATGGTACCAACATACTTGGCGAAGTTCACTCAATGTTGAGATGAGCTTGGAAGTGTTGGTGTGACCGAAGTAGATGATGACTTGGTTAGCCTAACACTTCTAGGCCTTCCCAAGAGCTGGCATAGTTACCAGGACTCAGTGAATGGGAGGGAGAAGTTACCAGATTCAGAGCGACTTTGGTGAGATTTGGTACAAGAAGAATTCAGGTAGAATACCATAAATGGATTCTCATCCAAGAATAATGACGAGGAATATTGTGCCTTGGCCGGTAAGGAAAAGAAGGCCAAGGGGAAGAAATCACAAGGCGAAGCTTGCAAGAAATATTTGTCCAAGATCGGATGTTTTCACTTTCACGAGCATGGGCAATATGCTACAAATTGTCCACAGAAGAAGGTAAGCAAGAAGGAGCTTGCAGTTGCAGCGGGTGAAGCATGGACTTCATAATTCAAGCTTGATTTTACTCTCATTGCATGCATGTCCAGCACTGTAATTGGATGCATGTGGTATTTATACAGTGGTGCATCGTTCCATATAATAGGGAATAGAGATCTCTTTAGTGACTTGGAGGAGAAGGACCTCCAACAGAGCATAGAGTTTGGAGATGACAAGAGGTATAGCGCTACCGGAATAGGTACAGTTACCTTTCAGAGGGAATCTGGCTCCCCTCTCATACTAGCATATATTTTTATGCTCCAAGCCTAAGGAATAATCTTGTATCTGTAGCGGTATTGGAAGACAGTGGTTATGAGGTCATGTTTAGAAAAGGAAAAGTTTTCCTTAAACACATAGCCATGGGATAGGTGAAGAATATCATTTCAAGAGTTAAGAAATTGTATGCTCTCAAGGTTGAGGATGCATGCAAGGTTTTGAGAGAAAATAAGTGGTTAATGACTTGATGGTTGAGAGGGAGCAATTATCTCTCAACACGCAACCTCAAAAGAAGTCTCAGAATTTTGTGGAGCAGCCACAATTGGAGAAGCAGAGAGGATACCAAGTGGAAGAGTCCACTCAATAAGAGACCTCCAAGAGGGGGAAATTTTGAGCTAGATGGGAAGAGGGAGTGCATGCAACTATATCTCTAGGTGAGAGGTGGAGCGATGTGAAAAATTAATCCCAAGAAGAAATTTGGGTAGGATTCATTGAGATTGTGTGTCTCATGGATCGAACCTGGCTACGAGGATCCCACAGTACAACAGTACCACAAAGGATCGGTTAGATTGATGCAGTCAGATGTCAGGAAGACAGAAATTAGAGTGACAAGTGTCATATATTGGAGCATAGATCAGAGTTGGAAATAGCGCAGAGTGCATGGATACAGATGTCAGCAGCGCAGAGAGTCTTGTAGACATGTGCAATAGGATCCAGCAGTTAGAAGAATCTAATGACAGATGCATTATACTGATTCAGTTGTTTGGAGGCTATTCAATTTCATAAGTGTTGCATGCAGAACATTCCAAAGGTATCGGATCAGGATAGATTGATTCCTTTCTTGCTGAGAGGGAGTTTTGAAATTTTTAACAAGAAACAGTGAAATTGGCATCCATAAAATGGCTACCATGTGAGGCTTTTGATTTAATTATTCCTTAATTAAATTGAAAGAAATATGTGTCAAATTTATTTATCCCTTAAATAAATTGGACAATAAATTGTAATATTATCTCATAATCACTTGTAATAGTTAATTGAGTGTGATAGACTCAGTTAGCTCATGAAATTCGAGTTGAGGGTATTTGGTGAGGCATGTAGAGTGATTCTTTTTTTTTAGAGTCCAATTTGTAGTTAGTGTATTAGTTTAATGCATGAGAAATCAGTTAACTCAATTAAGTGAGTTAAAGTCAGTCTAACTAGTTGTAACTTATTATTGCACAAGTGAGAGGTCAAGTGAATTAAATCAGATTTAATTCACATGCAGTGATCTATCAAGTGACTGATGATTTACTATTAATAGTTTCATGCATGTCATTTCTGATGAAGACCCAGTTGAGACAGACGTTAAAGGGAAGCTATCTATCAGTTGTATTTATAGAAAAATTTTCCGGGCACAATTATATACACCATAGGATGCCCATGATGTATTGTGCAGTCAAGGAAGGCTAATTATCCTAATTAATAGGGATTAATTTCCTAGGGATTGCATGAGCAAGGCAGGCTAAAAAAAGGTTGAGAAAGGGCTAAGTGTTGGACCAATGTTGTCTGGATCAGTGTGAGATAGTTGCTAGAGTGCAGCAAATTCTTGTGAGAAAGAATGCATTGTATTGTTTCATGATTCCTTGGTTCATTATACAACCCAGAAAAAAAATATATGTGTTGTGTGATTGATTTGATTCTTTCTCTTACTTGGTGTGATTTTGCAATCATGTTTATTTTCCACACTTAATTGTAGAAGGATTGATTATCTTGCTCTAGTATATTGCATGATCAGATTGAATCCATTGGTATACATACTGTTTGTATAATTTCGATAGCAGTAAGAAATTCCGATATAATCTTATCCAATTGATTTAATTAACTATTTAATGAAATCAATTATTTAAAATTGTTTTCATATCTATAAGTGTTTGTATAACCTTTATTTGCATTCGCTGAAAGATCATCTTTATAAATCGCATAGAGAGAATAATTCATCCCGGGATAGATATAGATAGGTATATTCTTTACTTCAAGCTTCCTATCACTCTCGTCTACCAAGTTCTAGATATTTATAATACCATCCATTCACCCAATTATATTTCACTCGGAAATTCATCCCATAAATCTAGTCGGAGCCACCATACCAAATAGAATAGGGACGATTTTTAATTCCTGACTGGGTGGTTTTCCCCGATGTTGTTGCACCAATTTTCTGGGCCTCAACATTTTTGGTGCTAGAAGGAGGGCCATCAAACTATGAATGGCACCAAAGCTCAATCCAAAAATAAAATCCCATCAAAATAGTCATTCTCCCTTCAAGTCTCCTACAACTTCTAGTCTTGTTTCAAGATTTCCTATTCTTAGATCAGAAGTTGTTCAATCTCCCCCCAAGTCTCCTAGTTATATTCCTAAGGAACTCTCTTCAGATTATACTCCAAAATCACTCGATCAAGGACAAAATTTAATAAATATATTGGAATAAATTTCTATTTCAGCATAGAAACCCATACTTTCTAAAGCCTCGGAAGGAAGTCTTACTTCAATATTTGAAGATACTGGTGTATTAACCCGTTCTAAGAGTGAAAAGATCAAAATAATTCCTTTTGAGTTTCCTCTCCATTCTCAGCATAGGAAATATCTGATATCCAAGACTCAATCATCCACTAGTGAGATTCAATCCTCTTCTACCCCTCAAACTCCATCATTTATTCCTCCTTATTTTACATCTTCTCAATCAACTTCTTAATCAATTCATATTTCTTCTTCTTTGTAATCTACAACTACTGCCTCAAGCAGTATTAGTTCCATATTTGTTTCTTCTACACCTACAACCACTACTGGAGCTACTTCTCCCACTCCAAATCCTTCTTGAGGGAAAAGTAATTCTCCTGTTCATACAATGGAAGAAAGACCTTGGACGAACCTTGGAGTTTTTCAATTCGCAGGTCCTCTTCATCCTTTCCCAAGCATCTAGAAATATGGCTACCTAAGTATAACCCAGATGATGGTACACCTACATAAAAACATCTCCATAACTTTATGCTTATCATGATTCTGTTGTGTAACCAGCTCCAAAAAGAGAAGAAAAGAGATATGAACGCCTTAGAAATAAGCCACTTCGAGGGGGAAACCTCCAATACATTACATAAATGAACAATTCTTGGATGATACAATTCACAAAACCTCCTTTCTATATATAGGAGTCCATGGGGCCATAATGTTATCCTAGTGGGCCACAATGTAATCCTAGCCGACCTAACAATAATAATTTAAGGGCACAATAATAACAAAATGGGGGTTACAAGGGTACAATAATAACAATAAGGGGTTTATACTAACAATAATAAGGGGCTATACTAGTGATATAGGGACCTAACATGCCCCTCTCCTTCAAAAAAGTGTTGTCCTCAACACTTGAGTAGCTCCGGGTGCTTCTGTATAAAAATCTCATCCTCCCATGTAGAATCTTCAGTGGGTAAGTTCTTCCACTTGATGAGATACTCTGAAATTGATCGATTCCGTAGCTGTCGAGTTCTTGTTTCCATGACCGCTTCAGGTTCCAATATGATTTTTCCTTCCTCATCAAGTTCTGGCAATATTGTTTGAACCGGAAGATTTTCACCTATAACCTTCTTTAAGCATGAAACATGGAAAACTGGATGTACTCGCGAAGAAGCAGGAAGCTCCAATTTGTATGCCATAGTACCAATCTTTTGCAACACCTTGTATGGACCATAGTACTTTGGCGATAATTTATTATCCTTCTTTGCTTGCTTGAGGGACATTTGTTTGTATGGTTGTAGCCGTAAAAATACCCAATCTCCTACATCAAAACTTCTCGCGCTACGATGTTGATCTGCCTGTTGTTTCATTCGATTTTGTGCCAAATTCAGGTTATCCTTTAAGAGTTGGAGAACTTCTTGCTGATGCTCGATGTGATCTTCCACTGCTTGAACCTTCGAATTTTCCCTTAAAGATGATGTAATGGATGGTGGATGATATCCATAAAGTGCCATAAATGGGGTCATTTTTGCTGCAGTATGGAAGGAAGTGTTATACCACCATTCAGCAAGAGGTAACCACTCGACCCATTGTGTTTGTTTATCAGATACAAAACAACGAAGATATCCTTCCAAACATTTATTTACTATCTCAGTTTGACCATCAGATTGAGGATGATAAGATGAGCTATGAGCTAATTGAGTACCCAAACAAGAAAATAACTCCGTCCAAAAATTTCCAGTAACAATGGGATCTCTGTCGCTCACAATAACCCTTGGGCTTCCATGTGGCTTTTGAATTCTGTCCATAAATGTAGTAGCAACCGTACTTGCTTTAAATGGATGAGATAATGCACAAAAGTGTGCATACTTGGTAAGTCTATCAACTACCACCATGATGACACTCTTTCCTTCGGACTTAGGTAAACCTGTGATAAAATCCATTGAAATCTCCTCCCAACGCTGACCTGGAATGGATAAAGGTTGTAGAAGTCCTGGGGTCTTAATTGTTTCCACTTTATTCTGTTGGCAAACCAAACATTCCGCCACAAACTTTCGAATATCAGATTTAAGGCCATCCCAAAAAAATTCTTTCTTCACCCTGTGGTAAGTTTTTTAAAATCCTGAGTGTCCTCCTAAAGGAGAAGTGTGCAATTCTAGAAGAATCTTTTGTTTTAGTTGGGAATTCTTACAAAGATATAAGCGATCTTTGTACCATAAGGAATCATTTTTCCAACTAAATGTATCAGATGTACTAGGATCTTGCCGCAACTTTTGAATGAGTATCCATACATCTTTGTCCTTCTTCCATTCATCTCTTGCTTCAGTTATCCAATCTGGTTGGATAATAGAAATGGCACAAAGCAATGCTTCCACCTCTTCATTCTTTCTCGAGAGTGCATCTGCAACAACATTAAGCTTTCCTTTTTTGTAGATTATTTCAAAGTCATAACCCAACATCTTTGTGACCCATTTTTGCTGCTCTTCTGACGATAGTCTTTGTTCCAAAAAGTGTTTAAGACTATCATGATCGGTGTTTACCTTGAAGTGTCTTCCCATTAGGTAAGTTCGCCATTTATTTAGTGCATGCAGTATTGCTAACATTTCCTTCTCATAAATAGGTTTCTGTAAATACTTTCCTTGATTGGACGACTTTCAAAAGCAATGGGTCTTCCTTCCTGCATTAAAACAACACCAATTCCATTTCTTGAGGCATCACATTCCACAATAAAGGTTTTTGTGAAGTCTGGCGTAGCTAAGACTGGTGCTAGGTACATTGCCTCTTTAAGATGTTCAAAGGCCTTAGTTGCTTCAAGAGTCCATGAAAATGCATCTTTCTTCAATAATGTTGTTAGAGGTGCTGCTATTCTCCCATAATTTTTAACAAACTTGCGATAATACCCTGTTAACCCGAGAAATCCTCGCAACTACTTAATGGTTGTGGGGACTTTCCATTCCTTAATGGCTTTAATTTTGTTAGGGTCTACCTTAACACCCTCGTGAGATACAATATGACCCAGATATTCCACCCCTTGTACTCCAAAGAAACATTTGGATGTTTTTGCATATAATTGTTTCTCCTGCAATAGTTTGAGCACCCTGTCAACATGTTCAACATGATCCTTCCAAGACCTGCTGTAGATTAGTATATCATCAAAAAACTAGCACAAATTTTCTAAGGAAGGGTTTGAAAATGGAATTCATCAACCCTTGAAATGTAGAAGGTGCATTGGTAAGGCCAAAAGGCATGACCAAAAATTCATAATGACCCTCATGAGTTCGAAATGCTGTTTTTGGAATATCTTCAGTCTTCATTCTAATTTGATGATATCCTGAACGAAGATCCAACTTGGCAAAATAAATTGCTCCATGTAATTCATCCAATAATTCATCAATCACAGGAATGGGAAATTTGTCTTTAATGGTGAGCTTATTGAGCTCCCTATAATCCCGACACATTCGCCATGATCCATCCTTCTTGTGTACCAATACTACAGGAGCAGAGAAAGAACTTTGACTGGGTTGAATTATACCCGCCTCTAACATTTCTGCAATCATACGTTCAATTTCGCTCCTTTGGAAGTAAGGATATCTATAAGGCCCGATGTTTGGAGGAACACTTCCTGGAATCAAATGAATAGCATGATCATGATCACGAATAGGTGGGAGTCCTTTGGGAGTTTCAAACACCTTGGAATGATTGTCCAAGACTTGTTGGAGATCCGCAGAAATAGATGATTTTGATGTTGGAACTTCTAGTGAGCATAATTGTGAAATTACGCCTCGTTGTTCTTTCTTTAGAAGCTTTGTCATGACATTAGAGCTTATTATCTTTCCCGGCTTCCCCGCAATACCCCGTAATTCGACTTCCTTTCCTTCTGAAAAAAATTTCAAGAAAAGTTCTTGAAAATTAAAAGCTACCGTCCCTAAAGATTGTAACCATTGTACTCCTAGTACAACATCAGCACCTCCCATAGGAATGGAAAGCATTGGACTAGTCAATACATATTCCCCCATGGTTAGCTTGATATTATGGCATTTTCCAGAGCAATTTATAGTTCCTCCATTTGCAACCATCACTTGACATTCTGGTGCTGGGTATAGGAAACAATTTAATTCCTTGGCTACCTTATAATGAATAAAATTATGGGTTCTACCTGAATCAATCAACACTATTACCCTTTTCTTCTTTATATGTCCTTCTATCTTGAGAGTTTGAGGAGTGGTAATTCCTGCCAGTGCATTACACGATATGGTCGGATTCATTTCTTCCTCTTCTAGGGGTGGTTCCCGGTGTATATCCTCTTCTTGTTCATTTTCTTCTTCTTCTTCACAATCTATGTAAAATAATTTCTTCTCAGCACACTTATGACCTTTAGTGTATTTGCTATCACAACTGTAGCAAAGCCCTTTGCTCTTTTTTCTTCCAATTTTTGTGGTGTCAACCTTGTAGGTTGTGGAAATCTAGGCATAGCAACACTTCCTTCTTTATAGAAGTGAGTGGTAGGCTTCCTTGTCGCCATAATTTTACATTCAATTTTTCTTGCCAACCCGAATGCCTTCTCCAATGAATCAGGTTCCAAAACGCGAACTTCATGTTGGATGTTATCCTTTAAAGTGCCTATGAAGAGATCAATCCTGTGTTCCTCTGGAATATCAGTTACCCTTATATTCAATTTTTGGAAGTCCTCAATGTGCCGCCCCACTAAACCCTTTTGTTTGAGATTTATCAATTGGCTAAAGAAGGTGTTGCTCTTTGTATCCTCATAATGTGCTATCATTTCCTCCGTAAAAATCGACCAAGTGACAATTTTTTTATGGGAGCAAAGCCATCGATACCATACAAATGTATTTTGTTCTAAATGTAAAGTTGCAATGCGTACCTTTTGTGTGTTTTGCACGTTATGGAGATCAAAATATTGCTCCATCCGTAGTATCCATGTTACAGGATCCTTTCCATCAAACTTCCTCATATCCATTTTTGGAATATGGTGGTTCTTCCCACCAACATTCGAGTTTATGAAATCACGATTAACATTTATTTTGTTCTCATCATGAGGTTCTTCTCCTATATTTCCGCCATTAGGAATCATTTCCGGTTTTAAGCTTGTCATCAAGCCTTCCATGTATGCTTTTAGATCACTCTTCATGTTTTCCATGTTGTCTTTTATGTCATCCATCTTAGCTTCCATGCCCACTTCCATGCCATCCATCTTAGCTTCCAAACCAATCATCTTAGCTTCCACGCCTTTCTTCAAAACTTCCATTTCATTTTTTGTTGTTCTTTGCGAGAGTGAAATTTGCTCTTGTAATTTTGATATGTCATGTTGCCATTCTTCATCTTCATGAGTCATAGTAGAGCCTTCTAAAGGCTTAATGGGTGTTGAATTCCTTTTAGGGGCCATTTCAGACTCCAATATTGATATCTATTCTACAATAGGCCCTTGCAATCAATTCAACTTGATTCTTCAAACAAGACTTATGCAATTCGGAAAAAAAATACACACCTTTTACTAGCTTTGAGGAGCTCGATATTGAAATTGTATTATCTCTGTGATTGAAAATCTTCGATATCTGAAATTCAGCCCTGTAGTAGCCCTTTGAATATTCTTTCAAATTCCACAGGTCTAACCTGATTTTGATTCTCCAAGACAAAGTTGTGTCCAATCTCCCACAATGACCTAATTCTGGAATGATTCAGTAGAGCAAACTTGTACGACTTGCCACGTGTCACTGTTTTGTCCTTTGTCTTTGAAATTGATAGTGAAGAAACTACAAGCCGTGCACTTGTGACCACTTTTGACGGCACTCCAATCCAATATTCAGAGAGAGATTTATTGAACTTTTCCCACGATCACCTCTTTGAGATGAAATTCAGGAGCCTGAAAAAGCACTACCTTCCACAGATCATATCTCCAAAAATATTGCGAACCAAGCTCTGAAATGTTTTGATGAATTTCCTCAGGATTTCAGCTTCGCACCATATGAATTTAAGATTCTGAACCTTCGTAGAAAATTTTTTATAGCGCAAATTCCATGATGACCTGTTTAGGATCCTGAAAAAATACCTGACTTCCACAGATCATATCTCCGAAATTATTGCGAACCAAACTCTGAAATTTTTATACGAGCTTCCTCAGGATTTTTTCTTCGCACCCTAAAAATTTCAGCTTCTGAAACTTCGTAGAAAAAAAGTTATAGCGAAAATGCCACGATGACCTGTTTGGAGCAGCGAAACCCTAGAATCCCAAGGCTCTGATACCAAATGTTGTGTAACCGGCTCCAAAAAGAGAAGAAAAGAGATATCAACGCCTTAGAAATGAGCCTCTTCGAGGGGGCAACCTCCAATACATTACATAAATGAACAATTCTTGGATGATTCAATTTACAAAACCTCCTTTCTATATATAGGAGTCCATGGGGCCATAATGTAATCCTAGTAGGCCACAATGTAATCCTAGCCGACCTAAAAATAATAATTTAAGGGCACAATAATAACAAAATGGGGGTTACAAGGGTACAATAATAACAATAAGGGGTTTACACTAACAATAATAAGGGGCTATACTAGTGATATAGGGACCTAACAGATTCTTAATGATGCCACTGAAGAAGATTGTGTAGTTAGATTATTTCCCTATACTTTTCAAGGATTAGCTGGATCATGGTATTTTTCACAACCATCAGGCATTATTACTAGCTGAGATATTTTTGAAGAATAATTCCTTACTAAATTTGGTGATGATCGTACTATTTCAACTCTTATCAATGAACTTTCCAACCTTAAAGAAAATATAGGGGAAAAGATCAAATATTTCAACTCCAAATTTAATAAGCTACTCAATAAAATCCCAACCACATCTAAGCCTAGGTAGATGTACAAATATAATGGTACATATCCTCTCTTCCTTCTAATATTTCTATTTTTGTAGATAGAGCCAAAAAGGCTAAATTGGTAGAAAATATGAAATAAGCTTTTTTTGTTGAAAAGAAAATTCTTGCCTCAGAAAAGAAAATTGCACAAGAGGAAAAAAAAACTAAAATGGTTTCATTTAAGGATGAACCCAAAAGAAAACATCTAGGGATCCTTATGATATTGAGGGATTACAAAAGGTTCTCAAAACTATGTCGAATGATATGGTTGAAATAAATAAACAAGTAGTTGAACCTTCTTCGAAGAAACATTTCAGATCTCTTAAGGAAACTCAAGCTTCCCAACCTCCAAATTTAATCTCAAATGTTGAATCAAATAAAGACGAAGATCAAGATGAAATAATCATTTGCAGAAGAATCACAAGATGAAGAACTAGTCGAAGTTCATGGATTAGGGTACTTTATCCTTCCAACGTCTGACAATGAAGATGAACATGAGGCACTTCTAGTTAACACTAGAAGTAAAAATTTTACTGACCTCCCTTAATCTCCTCAAAGAAAAAGTCTTCATCCTTTGTTGCTAAGGATCAATTTGATAACAAGAGAACTCCTTCTCCTCAATCGAACCCAACTTCTTCTACTCTTCCATCTACATCCAAGACATTAGTTGTCTTTGATACTATCGAATATAATATAGTGGAATTCATGAAGAAGGTAAAAGAAAATATGTCCATACATGAGTTGAGCAAGTTAAAACATAAACATAATTTTTTTTCTCAAAGAGATGAATGCAGTCCCTTCTTCGTGCTTACCAACGCATGTTACTTCCCAAGCTTCAAAAGGAGTTGGAAAACCTCCTAGTGATCCAACTGAAAAAATTGATGCAAATGATTCTATTTTTATCATAGACAGATATAATTCGCATACTCCTCCCTTCCTTTTAACTTTTGAAGTATTTAACAAAAATGTGCATAATTGTCTAAATGAATATGGAGCCTCTTCAAATATTATGCCATATTTTGTTTGTTTGAAGTTGAACATTGCTCCTCAAAAGTCTACAGTACACATTGTGCAATTAGACAGAACTAAGGTTAAGGTATTGGGAGAAATGAATTCAATCCTCATCAAACTAGAATCCAATTCAAAAGTTCATCAAGTGATTGATATTTTGATTGTTGATATCCCTTACTTTTATGGTTTAATCCTAAGTAGAGATTGGTCAGAAAAACTTCATGGTTATTTTGCCACTGATTGGTCTCATATGTGGCTTCCCTATAATGGTAAGCCAAATCAAATCCGAGTAGACCGTGAAAAACACATGAAATACTCAGTAACTGAATTCGAAGATGAGAAAGAAACCATGAATTTTACTAATAACATTCTCGCCAATTACTCTACTAGATCTTTTTTGGAGAATTTTAATGCTCGGAAATATCCATTTCTCACCAACTCAGTTAATTCTCAAGTCAAAAAAATTCTCGGTCAGACTCTTCCAAGTGTATAAATATCATAGATAAACCTTGTATTAAAACTTTTTTCAGGACATTATACTTTGATGGATCAAAATCTGGTGAAGGTACAGGAGCTGGTTGTATACTAATCAATACGGAAGGAGAAAAGACAATGCTGGCATGCAGGCTTGAATTTGAATGCACAAATAATATCGTAGAATATGAGGCACTGGTCCAAGGCTTATATAAATAAGTTGAACTTGGTGTCAAATATCTCCAGGTATATGGTGATTCTGAAATAATTGTCAAACAGGTAAGAAATACTATACACTATTTTTATGGTCATCTTAAACATTACCAGTCATTAGTAAAATCTCTCACATCACACTTTTTAGGATTCAAAATCTCATTTGTTCCAGGAATTCAAAATGAAAGCGTGGACCTTCTAGCTAATGCAGCATCTAGACTTATTCCTTCAGAAGATTATAGTCCATATAGGTTTTCTATAGAATTTATTTTTCACCCATCTATTCCTAATAATGTGACTAATTGGAGAGTATTCAACAATGATGAAGATGTTATAACTTTTCTTACATCATAAGGGTCATATGATGATCAACTAATTAATGAATATGAACATGAAAGACAATTGAGTGAGTTCTCTACCATCTGAGCTACAGCCCCATTGAGTTATTTGGTGAAGTTTTTCTTTCTGATTTGAAAATAGCCTAAATAATATGTCCACGTAGATCCTTTATTTAGCAATCTGTACTGAAGAGAAAAGCATAATTATTGAATGTAGTGTGGAAAAATTTTTGGACGGACTGTGTGGGTGTTACTTGGTAAATTAATATCGACATTGTCAGGGAATCGAATAGGCAGTAATACTCACTCACCATTATACTACAACGAATAGATAGTCGTAACAATGGGCATTAGCTTCAATGAATTATGGCTCGATAAAGGCACTATGATGCATTAACAAGATTTAATAAAATAATTTACAAGCCATTGAGAAGTTTGGATATGGGTTACAAAAAATTGGCTTATTCCTCAATGGACGTTTGATTTTGATCTAAATATGAAATTTTCAATTGCCACTATGTGACCTAGGATTTTGCATTTTCATTGTCATCTTTTGGGATGAAGTTATTCTCAAAATTATTGCAGGTGAATTGGGTGGCTACATTGACTAAGTTGAGATAAAATTTGAGATTTGTTCTTGTGCTAAAATTTGTGTGGAAGTGGATTTAGAAAAGAGCTTTGAGAAGTGATTCAATTCAATATAATAGGTTGGAGTCACAACTAAGCATTAGATTACAACCATATTTCTCTTAACTGCAATTGTTTTCATGAGTATGTCCACTCCGCAAAGAGCTGCCTAGATATACAAGAATATCAACCCTCTCTAAACAAGTTCCAACCCTCCAAAACAATAATGAGTAAGAAAAAATTAAACAAGTTTCTAAAAGGCACAAGAAGCAACAATCTAAGGGGTCTTAGCTCGTAAAGGGACATAGTGAGGACCATCCAATCCAACCAGACATATATTTGAAGTCCTAGAAGATCAAAAGGAAGTAGAAGAGGAAAACTCAATGACTTATCTTGAACCATCAATCAAATCTCAAAAAAAATGGGGAAATAAATTCCACCTATCATGGAAGAGACTCCATCTAGGTGTGAAAACCCTTCAAGAGGAATCTAGAAGTAGATGAAGTTGAATTAGAAGAAGAAAAGGAAGAAGGAGAAATAAACCTTCATAGTTTTGGTTCCATTCCTATGCAGAATTTTTGAGAAAAAACATGCATCCTTCTATTTTATTAAAAAGAGGAAATAAATCAAGCCAACAAAGAAGATAAAAATAGACAATAAAAAAATATGTTGGGAACTCAACAAACTCTAAATTTTCTCGTGTTTAGTGGAGGAAGAGTCGCATGAAAAAAAAATGTGTATTTTTTTTGCATGGTTTAGTGTTGGAAAATTTATTTTTGCAATAAGGAAACAATTAGTAAAATTATGGTATGACAATGATTGGACCACTCCCTCTCCTTTCCATAATGGAAGAAGGCATATTTTGTGTGTTGGTCTACTACAAATATTTTAAGTTTGTACTTTTTTTATTTAGCTACAACCCTTTATATATGATGTCAACACAAAAACCTTTAGCTCGGGTTGCTAAGAAAAACATTATTATCTTCCTCACCCAAATTCACTTCTCACATATGACATGTTGAGCTCATAATGGGTATTTCTTGTAATTACATTGAGCCTTGTTTTTTGAATAACCCTCGAGGACCATCACGTTTATATTCCTCAATATAAAGATATCTCTCATGGAAATATATATAGTGGTATATGGGTATAGTGGTACACACACACACACCCACACCCACAAACACCACTTAATTATGCTGAGGATCATCATGTAGGAATGTCGTTATAATAAAATCAATCTATATTGTTGTTTTGTTGATTTTAGGTAAGAATTTAACACAATATCTAGAAGTAACCTAGAATTAATGTGTATTCCTCATTCATAATACAAAAATGTTTCTCATGGATGTGTGTGTGTGTTTAGGACCATAATATAGGAATGTTGTTATAATAAAACCAATCTATCTTTGTTGTTTCATTGATTTTAGAAAGAATTTGACAAATGCCTAGAATTAACCTTTGGAATATATTAAAGGAGTCAAAGGTTGGATTTGACTTGAGAGTTGTTATGATAGGATCGTACAAGAATGTTATTGAAATTCAAGGGTTGGCCACAAAAAATTAAATGTATCGTCCGAGTTAAGTAAGGATGTCTCATGTCCCCAAATTATTTTGGCATCTATGTTGAAAATTTAGAGACAATTTTTTGTAAAATCAAGGTTGTGTTGACATCATAATGAGAGAAGCCATCATTCTTTTTCTTTACACCATTGATGTGTGTCTTATGAGAATGTATCCCTTCAATCTTGACAAGAAGCAGAACTTTCTCAAGGATCTAACACAAGTATAGTAGTAAACACTAAGAAAATATATGTTATGACTATTGAACCCTCCTCCAATCCTTCCTCTCTAATGTTCTAATGCACACAAGAAGGATTTGACCCATTGAGAGTGGTAGACCATTAGATCAATTAAGGGAAACTCTTGGCATGAATATAAGGTTGTAGGCTTTGTAGGTTGTTCAAGTCCTTATGAACATTACAATTGTATTTATATCTTTAGGACAACCTATTCTTATCTCTTAACAATAGACAATCCCTAATTCACCTCATTCTCTTACCAGCTTCATATTCTTAAGATTCTCCTCTAGGTTAAGATCGTTAAATGATAGAATTACATATGTTATTAAACTAAGGGGAGGATGAGTGTCAACAGAAAGATATTAGAAAAAAGGACGTGAATGGAATAAGTGAGCCTCCCAAAGAATTTACACACTAGCTAATTTCTCATTTATGAGGTTGACATGTCTTTAAAGTTATCCCATGGGCTTGTCTAAAGGACAACGTAATTAATGATAGATAGAAAAGAATTTATTAATGGGCAATAAGGTAATACTTTCTTAAAGATATGTGCAATATTATTTAATGAGTTACTTTTATCAATAACCCCTTTTCTTTCCCTAGTGTGGTATTATGTGGTAGTATATGTTATTGTTGTTTAACAACATTTTAGGGGATATTATTTATCCATGTAGATGTTTTTGGCTTTTTCCAAGACATTTTATGTTGTCAATTTTATTTGAAATTTGGTGAGGATTTCTTGGAATGACAAATTTTAGCTATGTGTTTTGTAGAATTTGTATGCCCTGAATATTTTCAAGGTATTGAATTCATTTATACATTCAAAAACAATTTTAAATGACCAAAATTCACAATCTTACCCAAAATTATATTGTCATATTTTAATGAAAAAAATCTAATAATTAAACTATTCCTTATTCATTTTATAAATAAACAAATTTCATACACCAATATTTAATAATCTCACTAGATTATTATTTTAAATTTCTTTTATTACACACACACACATAAGGTGTAGTCTAACTAATAGATGAAATGGCATTTTTCAGTGCATTTTTTTGGTTAATTTTAACCAAAATCCTATAGATATTTTTTAAAACTTGAGTTTAAGTTGTTAAATATGTAGAATTTGAGCTCCATGGAGGGGGGGCGGGGGGGGGTGCGGTTCTCGAGGTGTTGAATCTATTTATGCATTCTAAAATGTATTTTAAACAACAACAAAATGGTAGTCATGCTTAAAATTGTATAATCTAATTTTGTTGAAAATTATTATTTTGTCTATAAGTTAGGCTATGTGATGTCTTTATAGAATGATATTATAACATTGAGAACTTATGATAACATTTTATCTAATTCAATAATCCATTTTATATATATATATATATAATTGTGTATTGAAAAATTAAACCAGCTTAGAATCCATCTTAGTTCTAGATCTATCAACTGTCAAGAGGGATTAAATCTCTTTTAACTCTAAAAGACATTTGCACATCAAGATATTTGATTCATCTTCGAGCTTGATAGATCAAAAGTTAATATGAATCGAGGTTGGTTATATATATATGCGTGTGTGTGTGTGTGTGTGTGTGTGTGTGTGTGTGTGTGTGTTCTTTCTTGAAATTGTATCATCTCATTCCATTGAAAAATATTATTTTGTCTATAAGTTAGATTGTGTCTATGATATGATGTATTTATATAATTCAAATTAATGACATAAGAAAGACACTCTAACATTAAGAACTTATGATAACATTTTATCTAATTCAATAATCCATTCACACACACAATAATATATATATATATATATATATATATATATATATATAGTTATTGTTAATTTAAAATTATTTTATTACACACACATATAAGGTGTAGTCTAACTAATAGATGAAATGACATTTTTTAGTGCAATTTTAAACCAAAAGCATACATATATATATATATATATATATATATATATATATATATATATATATATATATATAATCTCATTAAATTGTTATTGTTATTGCTATTTTCAAATTATTTTATTACACACACATATAAGGTGTAGTCTAATTAATAGATTAAATGACATTTTTCAGTGCATTTTTTAACCAAAATCCTGTAGAGTTTTTTTAAACTTGAGTTTAAGTTGTTAATTTGTAGAATTTCAGCTCCGAGTTGGGTTTTTAGGGGTTTTGAATCCATTTATGCATTCAACAATGTATTTTAAACAATAAAAAAATCACAATCTTGCTTAAAATTGTATCGTCTTATTTCCTTCAAAAATATTATTTTGTCTGTAAGTAAGACTGCTTCTATAATATGATGTCTTTGATAAAGACTGGTTGAGAGCACTCATATATTTCACACAAAGGTGTATGGTCAACAAACACACACCGTTTACATTCAGATTATTGTAATATATAGAGTTTCTCATATCTAACTTATTCCTAAGTTAGAAAGAGAGGTTGAGAGAATTTCTCAACCATCACAAACCAACATCTCAAATATAGGATGTAAGCATTAATTCCAACATCCCCTCTTAATGCTTACATTACATAAATTTATTCAAATCGCCCATAAACAACAAAATACACAATCATTATTTAATTGGTTTACAACTTATCAATATAGGTTCCATCAAGTTGCCTCGTAGAGGTGTAGTCAACAAGTTGGATTCCTGAGTTCGATACCTGAAATCCCGAATCAAGGACCTCCCGAAGTCAATTACCAGACAGCGTCCCAAGTTGTCGCATAACCTCATTAGAAGACCACTCGATGTCTTCAACGAATGAGGCATCATTCCCTAGATCTGCAGTTGTCATACTATCTGGACAACCATCCTTGTTGAGCGTGAACTGTAGTTGTTCTAAAAGAGTTTAAGAGGTTCAAATTATTCATTGAATTCATCATCAAAATTCAATGGATATTCATATGTGGCTATATTTGTTGATTCTTTCCCTTTTAACAGATCACTGTCATGACTTCTGCTATTCCACATTGTATGCCCAATTTTATTGCAATAGTAGCATTCAATTTCACCTGTGTTTGTGTTATTCTTTCTCATCGTCGTCTTTGTAAACAATGCATTTTATATTGGAGAGTTCTCTTCTGTATCCTCTGGTTTTAGTCTCTTTTCCTCTGCCAGAAGTGTTGTAATTGTCTCATGCAATGTTTGTGAAGACATTTGACTCAAAGTGAAGACAATATTATTATAACTTGAAGGAAGACTATTTAGTAATATTGCTTTAGCATCTTCATCCTCCACCTTCGTACCTACTTCAGCTAATTTTCTTAAAAGAGACATTAAATTATTTACATGACTGGACATAGATGTTTCCTCATTATTTTTCAGTCTAAATAATTGCAACTTTATGGAAAATTTTGCATTTGTAGCTTTTACACCAAATAGCTAAGCAAAATGTTCCCATATTTCCCTAGATGGTTTAGTGAGATCTACAAGATGTAATTTCGAATCTAAAAGAGAAAGTCCAATAATGGACTTAGCTTTGTCATCTCTATTTTTCCATTAAATTAACTGTTTGGCATCTGTAAGTGCTACGTCTGAACCATTGATTATGCCCCACAAATTTTTCTTCATTAACTGCATTTGTATTTTACTTTCCATGAGGGAAAATTTAAGCCACTAAATGTTTCTAAAACCATGAATTCCATGATTAAAGAAGAAATTAAAAACTGACAGAAAAGACATTTATTTAAAGAAATTGAGTTTCCCCTCTAAAAGCGAAAATGCTTCAACTCCTCGCTCGACAAAGAGCGACATGTTTTGAATGGGCCAGCCTTCTACACTCTAGTATACACACTTGAATTGATTTGGGTTGCATTGTGTAATTATTAACGATTTTGTGATACCCATTGGGCATTGAAGATGGTAGCTTGGATTGGTTGTCATTTGTGTAATCAACTACCTGGACATTGCACGAGCCTTTGATTATTAAGCTCCAACACTCCGCGAGCTGAGCACGAGTAAGCGGCAGCTGCTGCCTCAAACTATGATTCTCTGATATTTCGTATAGCAGACAACGGCTCTTCAAATCCTTTGAGCTCGCAGACACTTCATCTCTATGCAACGGCTCTCTTTGATCTCAACCCACATAACTCATTATACAATAGTGATTGTACAATGGTGACGGAAAAACTTGAGATGGATTCGATTCAGTGTAGTCTTGAATTCAGAAATGAATAACCAGGCGTCTTACAAACCCTTCCCGGACAACGATTATCGATTGTTGTAGATAGAATTATACGCTCCAAGCTCGGCTCCTTTGGTTCTGTTGTGTACCAATATGCATAGCAGCACAAGCTCTCCGTCACAATTCCTAAACTAATCTATGTTGGTCAATCCAGCTCTGATACCATGATAAAGAATGGTTGAGAGCACTCATATATTTCACACAAAGGTGTATGCGTCAACACACACACACCGTTTACATTCAGATTACTCTAATATATATAGTTTCTCATATCTAACATATTCCTTAGTTAGAAAGAGAGGTTGTGAGAATTTCTCAACCATCACAAACCAACATCTCAAATATAGGATGTAAGCATTAATTCCAACAGTCTTTATATAATTCAAATTAATGACGTAAGATTGATATTCTAACATTGAGAACTTATGATGACATTTTATCTAATTCAATAATACATTCAATATATATATATATATATATATATATATATATATATATATATATTTAACGTTTTTATATAATTGTGTATTAAAAAATTAAACCATCTAGAGGGATTAAATCTCCTTTTAATTCTAAAATACGTTTGCACATCAAGAGATTTGATTAATCTTTGAAGTTGAAGTTATGATGAATTTAGGTTGGCTATATATATATATATATATATATATATATATATATATATATATATATATATATATATATATATATATATATATATATATATATATATATATATTTCTTCTCGCATAATAATATCATTGGCTCAAGGCGACACATTCCTCCCGCGTGCAAACTTTAAATCGGGATGACAGGGGAGGACGTCGGCATTCTACGGCATTCACTCCCCCTCCCTCAGCCTTTACTCCTGTAAGTTGGCCATTTATGGTTGATGGATCCCAACATTCTCATATCAGTTTTATTCATTTCCTACATCGCTCCTTTGTCGTGCCTCCACTGCTAGTCGTTCTGCTCATCTCCTTTGTCACGCCTCCTTTGTTAGTCGTTTTTCTCATCGTCTACCTCCCTTTGTGCACACGACCTCTGCCCAGCAACCGTTCCTCACCGCTGAGACCATGTTGTGACGCCATAGAATGAGATGTCGTCGAGGAGGTGGTAGAGGCACCCCCTCCCACGCTCCCGCCCCTGGCTCACCTATGTGCACCCTGTCTCTCTCTGTAGTGCTTAAAGACCTAGAGGTACTCGACCCTTTCTCTGCCCAGCTCTTAGTTCGCCTCACGGATGAGCAGCAGCAAGATATGGGCTCGAGAGGCAGGAAAAGACCTCGCAAGTCCACCATTTCACGCTCCTCTTCCCCTCTTCCACTAAAATATAATGGACTCCCCGTCAAAAATTCAGAGGACGACTCGGGCAGCGCCTGGAGCTGCCCTTCGGATGGCACCCGGACAAAAGAAGCAGTTGCAGACAACGTGGCTCGCTCAGCCAAGGCCAAGCAAACCAAGAAAGTCTCCTCGTCGACTCCAGAGTCAAATCCCCAGCTCCTAAAGGAGGACAGCGAGAACCTATCTAATTACGAGTGCTTCGTGATTGAAGAAAATCCATAACAGGTGGCCAATGACCCCCAGAATCGGTAATTGCAACTCTTTGGCTCTCTTTTATCTATGTTTACATAGGTTCACCTATGATTTTTATGTATATTTTGTTTCTTCCTGCAAACCCTGTTACTATTGAACTCATCAATGGTTGGTTTCCCCTTGAAGGGCAGCCTAAATTTTTATTTTGTGAACAGTCCTCATCAAACAGGGGTTGGCTAGTCTAGCAACCACCTGTCCTGAAGCTTGATATGTATTTTTGTATATTTTAATAGAAATTAGCCTAATTTAGAAAAAAAAAAATATATCATTAGCAAACCATGGGTTGTCAAACCCTAAACTCAAAAATTGTTATTTTACCTCAATTTTATTTTAATTATTATTTTATTTTTATTTTGATGTATTTTCAACGTGTGAGGAGAAGAGAAGACAATTATATATATATATATATATATATATATATATACTTGCATAATAATATCATTGGTCAAACCCTAAACTCAGAAATTGCTATTTTACCTCAATCTTATTTTAATTATTAATTTTATTTTTAATTTTTTTCTTTTCTAATTTTATCTTGATGTATTTTCATCTAGTCAAGAGAAGACAATACCACAAAACATTACAACATTTCTACCATACTCTACTAACATAATAATATTATTGGCAAAACTATGGGTTGTCAAACCCTAAACTCAAAAATTGTTATTTTACCTCAATTTTATTTTAATTATTAATTTTATTTCATTTCATTTCTATTATACTAAACAAGCCATTACAACATTTCTACCATACTCAACTAGAGAGAGCCTCTCGACCCAATTAATAACATAAAAACAACATATATTTTATCTAGCTCAATAATCTAATAAAAGTTTGATGTATCTAACTGAACTTATTAATTATATTTTTCTTTTCTTTTCATTTCATTTATACCAATAAGACATTACAACATTTCTACCATACTCAACTAGAAAACACTTCTCAACCCAATTAATAACATAAAAACCATATACATTAGCTCAATAATCCATTTAAAATTTGATGTATCTAACTCAATACGTTTAAAAAATTGGATGTCCGTAATGTTTTATTCATCCTATGTAACTGAAAAATCCAATCACACTATTATTAACTTTCATAAATTTGTTAATTAGTAACATAAGAATGATGGTGACCATGTTAGTTGGGAAAGCCTATTACATAAATTTGTTAATTAGTAACATAAGAATGATGGTGACCGTGACCGTGTTATCTGGGAAAACCAATATCGCCGTTGTAGGGATCGAACCCTGGATGTTCATTTTATCGAATTGGGCACCGTGAAATTTGCAAAAGTAAAAATCGCCGTTGCCGGGGATCGAACCCGGGTCACCCGCGTGACAGGCGGGAATACTTACCACTATACTACAACGACTAATTGATTTAATGAAGCATTCATCTAATCTAACTACTCTTTCTTCACACTATTATTATATTAAAAAATAAAAAGTTGCCGTATTATTTGGGAAACCAAGGCCACCGTTGCCGTCGGGATCAACCCCGGTCGCTATTATTTGGGAAACGCCAAAAAATTTACATAATAACTTAGAAATTTTATAAGATTTTTGAAAATTTGGATTATCATTATTAAATTTCAATAGTGTTGGTGTTTTTAAGGTTTTTGATGGTTCTCAATCTATTTCTATCCTCTAAAAAATGCAATTTAAACATTTCAATTAACTGATTTTTTGAATATGTTTTTACGGAATTCCAACAAAAATACCACCCCAAATTATTATGTTGCATCCATAAACAATTCCAAAAGAAAAATTATATATTGCGTTAAATTATCAAATCTACTTGTAACGGAAGTTATATTTTGTTATAGATTCTGAGGTAACATTGATGAGAAAATACATATGACAGTTAAACAAAGTTTCTCTAAATTATGGGTTCAAACTTTTATTGTTTGATATTTTAAAAGTAATGACAAAAACTGGGTTCAAAACTTTTATTGTTTGATATTTAAAAGTAATGACAAAAACAATCTTCTGAGTTATAGTCTTTTTTAAAGCAAAATTATATGTGATTATTGTGGAAAAGAAGAATAGCATATGGTTAAGAAGTTTGGGGAAAGGGTAAAAATTACACTGGCTTTAAAAGCTATCATTTCATCATGGATCACTTGATTATGTTTAAGACATCTCAAAGGAATGTCGTAGTAATAAAGTTAATCTCTAGCATTATTTTGCTCCTTTTAACGAAGAATTTGACACAATGTCTACAATTTATTTTTTAGATTTTATCTTGTAGAATAGCTGAGAAGAATTAAAGATTTCAGCAAAATTATATGTGATTATGGTAGAAAAGAAAAATAGCATATGGTTAAAAAGTTCGGAGAAAGAAGGTAAAAATTACACTGGTTTTAAAAGCTGTCATTCCATCATGGACCATTTGGTTAAGTTTAAGACATCCCAAAGGAATGTTCTTAGTAATAAAGTTAATCTATAGCATTACCTTGCTCATTTTAACTATTACTTTGTTCATTTTAATGAAGAATTTGACACAATGTCTGAAATTTATTTTTAAAATAGATTAGAAGAATTAGAGATTTCATAATAATTGAGAGTTGTTACAATAAAATTGTGTAAAGAAGTTATTGTTAAGTTTACAAACACTAAGACTTTAAAAGTATATAAAAAATTCTCATGCAATACAAGTAAACATAGAAATAGAATAGGAAAACATGGAACTAGTCAAAAACACCAATTAGTATTGGAAAACATGAAACTTGTCAAAACACCTGCCTCTATATATCAACAATTCTATGTTCATACTCTGGCTATATATATCAACAATTCTCTGTTCATACTCTGTAGTCTGTATATGTAGGAAAACTTTATAATTCTCTGTTCATACTCTGTATATGTAGGAAAATATTATAGTTCTCTATTCAAACTCTGTATATGTATTCAGACTCTGTATATGTAGGAAAACATTATAATCCTCTGTTCATACTCTGGCTATATATATATCAACAGTTCTCTGTTCTGTATATGTAAGAAAACATGGAATTAGTCAAAACACCTGGCTATATATATATCAACCATTCACTCACACCACCTGGCTATATATATATCAACCATTCACTCACACCTGGCTATATATATATCAACAATTCGCCCTGGCTATATATATATCAACAATTCTGTGTTCATACAGAAAAACATCATAATTCTCTGTTCATATTTTGTATAGATAGGAACATATTATAAAAAAGGTATGAGTGAAAAAAAGAAAACATGGATGAGACAAAACTACAGATCAATGAAAAAATGGAATATTGATCTCAATGCTTGTCCCAAAAATAGCAAGGAGCTAAAGAATTTTATTATGAAGAAGTTTGGTAAACAGGTATGGAGAAAAGAATTGCGTAGAAAGA
Source organism: Pinus albicaulis (assembly GCA_034641835.2). Classification (NCBI taxonomy): domain Eukaryota; kingdom Viridiplantae; phylum Streptophyta; class Pinopsida; order Pinales; family Pinaceae; genus Pinus; species Pinus albicaulis. Next base: position 1,707,656,742 of record CM076580.1, on the reverse strand, counting down.
AAGTACTACATTAAAGAATGAAGAAGTACTATATTGAAGAATTCAACCTTACGTATGATCTTCAACAAAAAGAGTACATTAGAGCTAGGGCAAAAGTTCTTATTGCTCAATTAAGAACCAACTCTTATCAACTTCTGTGTGAAGAAGTACTACATTGAAGAATTCAACCCTACTTATGATCTCCAACAGAAAAAGTACATTGGAGCAAAACATTCCGTGGAGGGCAAAGGTTCTTATTGCTCAATTAAGTATCAACTCATCAGCTTCAATGTGAAACAAGAAAGTAGAAAAAGCCTAAAAAAATTTGAGAAAAACGAGTATCTACATTTTACATATCTAAACAATAAAATCAAAAAAACATTCAAAATTAAATTTAAACATTCACATTCAAAAGTTACCATTTCTCTGTTCATATTGAAACATATTCTGTTCATATCAACGATGGAAACATTCACATTCAAAATTTGCCATTCTCTGTTCAGATTGAAACATTCACATTCAAAAGTTGCCAATTCTCTGTTCATATTGAAACATGAAGGAAACATTCTCTGTTCATATCAACGATGAAACATTCAAAATTTGCCATTCTCTGTTCAGATTGAAACATTGACATTCAAAAGTTGCCAATATTCTGTTCATATTGATGATGTTGCCAATTCTCTGTTCATATTGAAACATGAAATATATATCAATTCTCTGTTCATATCAACGATGAAACATTCAAAATTTGCCATTCTCTGTTCAGATTGAAACATTGACATTCAAAAGTTGCCAATATTCTGTTCATATTGATGATGAAATATATATCAATTCTCTGTTCATACTGATATATATATTCTGTTCATATCAATGATGGAACAGTGGAGATGCGGGGTATCGATCCCCGTACCTCTCGCATGCTAAGCGAGCGCTCTACCATCTGAGCTACATCCCCCAAGTTGTTAGGTTGCCTAACTTGTTTTAGTGACTATTGTGTTAATATAAACAGGATATCGATGTAAATAATTATACTGAGCCGTAAGAAAGCTGAAAAAACAAAAATATTGAGTATGACGTGGCAAAATTCGTGGACGGAATGTGTTGGTGTTATCTGATAAAAATTAATATCGCGCCGTCGGTGGTGATGCTCACTCACCATTATACTACAACGATTAGCTTGTGGTAGTTGTGGGCGTTAGCGTGGTTGAATTCCCGATTTGATAAAGAGAATTACCCAGAAATTTCTACCGAATTTTCTTAAAATTGTGTCAGAATTTTTATTGTTGTCCAGGGAAAATTGTGGTATGTTTAGACTATGGCGATGTTATATGGTTAAATTTATGATTTTAAGAAATATTTGTTGAATTTCATGCAAAATTGATTGGAAAAGATACCAAAAAAGAGGAAAAACATCTAATAATTAGACCAAGGTATAAAATAAATTTATTGTCCTTTGGTTGTAGGGAGGACAAAAAGCAAGTGCCACTCTTGAATATAATAAAGGGAATATAAACCTTGCCTTCCCTTCTTCTAAGAGTGACTACTCCTACCCCAACTATCCTCAGAGTATATGCAATGTTCATATTATGTCAAGATCGTTGACTTCATGTAAGGTGTAGGTCTCAAGTACTAGTATGAAAGGCATTAGTTCCAATCCCATTTTTAATAATTTTCTCAAATTTTAGAGTAAGGGTGGTGACTACAAGGATGAGCCTTACCCCTCCCTAGGATTTACCTTAGCCACTACCACCTAAGAAGCTTTAGTTTCCCTCTAATTCACATTGTATCATGTTGCAAGAGCCATCAACACTACATTTAAGAAGATTATTAGTTGAGGTTTTAAATACAAGCAAGATGGATGCACCCAACAACATTGAGGAGGAAGTCTTTGCTTCACTTATCAAAGCCTCTAAATCCATAAGAAAGAAGCACCTAACAAAGTAAATTTGTCAAAAGGGCTAAATATATTCCTAAGATGGATATTATGACTCTAGATCCAAAACATAAATCATTCTAGTGCATGAACGAGCTTGAATCAAAAGATTTACAGGCCTATGGCCCCATAGAGTAGTTCAAGTATGGGCCACAAAAAATTAACTTATTCCATGTCAATTTATGTATTATTGCAAAGGCCTTTTATCATGTATTGACATTAGGCCCATACTTCATGGGATCCAGGGGAATATTTCTTCCTTATTGGACCCTTCACTTTGATCTTCTTATGGAAATTTCAATTGCCCCTATATTAGTCAGGGTTTTGAAGCTCATTGTCATATTTGTGATGAAACTACTCTCAAAATTATTGGAGACAAATTGAGTTGCTACATGGGTTGAGCTGAGATAAAATTGGAAATGTGTTCCTACCCAGAATTTGTATGGAAGTGGATTTAGAAAGGAGCCTCCCATAAGCGATTCAAATCAATATGGAAGGTTGGATTCAAATTAAATCCATAGATTACGACCATATTTTGTTCAAGAGCAACTCTTACCATGAGTATGGTCAATTTGCAAAGAGTTTCTAAAATAACAAGGGTCTCAACCCTCTCTTGTGAAATATCTAGCCACCAAGAATAATAACAAGTAAGAAGCATTCAAACAAGGTTTTCAAAGGCATAAGAAACAACAATCTAAGGGAATTTAGCTTGTAGGGAGTGTAGAAAAAATGGTGTAGAATTTCAACTGCTCATGAAATTTTAATCTAAATCACAAGACACAATCCTACTCTACTGCTATGCGAAATTCAATTCACAATTTAGAACATCTATCACAAACATGCAATGATAAATAACACACATGCACACAACATTTTTCTAGGGGAAAGCAACTATTAAAAACCCCTTAAGCCTGCTTGCATTAATATGATGAATAGAGATGTATTACAATTTCCAGTTCAATTTGAGCTCAACCTGCAAGTGAATAACCTATCTCTCTGCTCACTAAGAAGCTTTGGTCCAGACTTAGTCAATTTTTACCTCTTCTTGTGCCCTTATTTGTTTGCACAAATCCTGAGGAATTAGGCCCCTATTATTTAGGAATTTACCTCCAATTGATTACACAATTCCCAAGGTCGATCATCTGATTGCATGCAACACCATTACACTTAAGATTAATCTACAACTAATGTTACACTTCCTTGGAATCTCCATCACAACTATAGAAGTTGAATTCTCTGCACGCACTAGCTATTTTGGGTTGATTTATTAGTTAATTGGATGATCACTATGTTAGATTGTTGTTCCACTCCAACAGTTAGAGCTAGTTTAATTGAAAATAAATTGAAATAATTTACCTTGATTTCTACAAATTAGCAATCACACATGCTTAAATGAACTCCAAACCCTCTAACTCAAATTTACTGAGCTAACCGAGTGACAAGACCCATGTCACACAAGTTGACTGCATCCAAGTTGTCTGTTGATGTGGAAATTTGAATTTTCTCAATTTGATCAAGGAAAAATCAAACTGAGGCTTTCTTGCTGCATTTTTCAACACTCCCTCTCAGCAAGAAAGGGATTATAAACCACCCCTATCCTACGCTTGTGGAACTCAAACTTCCCTCTTAACAAAGTCTTTGTAAAAAATTTAGCATCTTGTTCCTCTATCGGAATGTATTGTAGCAACATTATATGCCTCTACACACAGTCCCGTAAATGGTGATATCAGATATCTATATGCTTGGATCAATCGTGAAATATTGAATTCTCGGAGAGCTTGATGCAACCCTGATTATCACAATAGATCACAGTTGAATCCATCATTTGAATAAACCATCCCACAAGTATCTTTATCATCCAAATCGCCTCACATGTTGCTTGACTTGCAACCATATATTTTGCTTTTGTCAAGTTTAGTGTTATTGGCACGGGATAAATTTTAAATTTACACTTTGTCCTGCATATTTTAAAATTCATTAGCGAAAATGGAACAAATTTGAAATGGCTTCACCAACTGGTGTCCCACCACTTGGACTTGCTACTTATGTTGTATACTGCCTCAGTGTATTGAATCTTATTGACACTCACAACAATGAAGCCCTTAGCCACTTGTTAACTTAGGCTCTTACTTGTTTGGACAAAAATAACAGGTCTTTTGCTGATGTTGTTGAAGCACGGATGCTGGCATCTAGAATTTTCCTAAATGTAATTATGGGAATAATGACTATAGGTGAGTGCATCCTGGTTAAATTGGCCACAGTTTTTGGCATTCAATTAAGGGATCTAAAGAAAAGTGTGCATTTTCCTTTGTTAGATGAGGTTGAGAAAATCCAGAAAATAAAGGCATGCCTGGAACTATTCATTCTAATATTGATCAAAGCATGTCTATATACTAGTGTTGTGGCTTTGTTAAAGCAAATCTCTCTTCAACACTCTAGCCCCCATGTCTTCCTAGTTAAAATGATTTGTGATAATCAGTTTGAAACAACAGAAGAATGGGCAGTGTATATGAGGAGGACTATGATCTGCTCCCTAGTGCAGTAGTGTATGGAGATGACTATTTTCAAGAGGGTAGTATATGTTATTGTTGTTTAACAACATTTTAGTGGATATTACTTATCCATGTAGATGTTTTTGGCTTTTTCCAAGACATTTTATGTTGTCAATTTTATTTGAAATTTGGTGAGGATTTCTTGGAATGACAAATTTTAGTTATGTGCTTTGTAGAATTTGTATGCCCTGAATATTTTCAAGATATTGAATTCATTTATACATTCAAAAACAATTTTAAACGAACCAAATTTATAATCTTACCCAAAATTATATTGTCATATTTTAATGAAAAAAATCTAATAATTAAACTATTCCATATTCATTTTATAAATAAACAAATTTCATACACCAATATTTAATAATCTCACTAGATTATTATTTTAAAATTCTTTTATTACACACACACACACATAAGGCGTAGTCTAACTAATAGATGAAATGGCTTTTTCAGTGCATTTTTCTGGTTAATTTTAACCAAAATCCTATAGATATTTTTTAAAACTTGAGTTTAAGTTGTTAAATATGTAGAATTTGAGCTCCATGGGGGGGTTTTCTCGAGGTGTTGAATCTATTTATGCATTCTAAAATGTATTTTAAACAACAACAAAATGATAGTCATGCTTAAAATTGTATCATCTAATTATGTTGAAAAATATTATTTTGTCTATAAGTTTGACTGTGTGATGTCTTTATAGAATGATATTATAACATTGAGAACTTATGATCACATTTTATCTAATTCAATAATTCATTATATATATATATATATATATATATATATATATATATATATATATATATATATATTGAAAAATTAAACCAGCTTAGATCCATCTTAGTTTTGGATCTATCAACCGCCAAGAGGGATTAAATATCTTTTAACTCTAAAAGACATTCGCACATCAAGATATTTGATTCATCTTCGAGCTTGGTAGATCAAAGGTTAATATGAATCTAGGTTGGTTATATATATATATATATTCTTTCTTGAAATTGTATTGTCTCATTCCCTTGAAAAATATTATTTTGTTTATAAGTTAGATTGTGTCTATGATATGATGTATTTATATAATTCAAAATAATGACATAAGAAAGATACTCTAACATTCAGAACTTATGATGATATTTTATCTAATTCAATAATCCATTCACACACACAATCAAATATATATATATATATATATATATATATATATATATATATATATATATATATATATAATCTCACTAAATTGATATTATTATTTTAAAATTGTTTTATTACACACACATATAAGGTGTAGTCTAACTAATTGTTGAAATTCAACAAGATGATGAGCTTAGTGAAAAGAGTTGTCTTCACTAAGTGGGCCCGCGGGCTATTTTTGGCGCAAAGTCTATTTTTAGACTATGTCTATTTTTAGACATGTCGATCATATTCTATGAGTTGCAGGATGCTATTTGTGGATGGTTGAACAAGTTGGAAAAATAGATGGACTTCTATTTTTAGACATACTGGGCGGAAACTATTTTTAGATTGCCAATTTAAAATTAGATATGTCGAATATTATTAGCTCTTAATAATATTTGGACTCTAAACATTATCTTATTCTCTTGGAGCACTTTAGTTAAGTGCACATATGTGGCACAGCAGCTGACAGAAGGAATTACGCTATTCCTGAGGGTTTACTGGAGCTAATGCGTGAGGACTTCAGTGAGAACTCATGTGACAGAGTTTGGTGGAGTTGTAGAAGTAGTTGGTGGAGTTGTGTTCAGTTTAACTTAGTTAGACATAGTTGAGCTAGTTGTATCTAGTCTAACTGATCGATACACTAGTGAGAGTGGTGTGAATTAACTATTAATTAATTCCCTAAATATTAACTCATTAATCAACTGAAGAATACATTAATTAACTACAGTGCATGGACAGTTTCAGTGGAGACCAGTGGAGAGATAGGTGAAAGGGCAAGATAGACTATCAGTGGTGACTATAGTGATGCATTGATTGCATCCAACACTCAGTAGAGATCACAATGAGGATTGCGCAGTCAATCTTGGAGCGATTCGAGTTCATTCAGAGCCATTCTTCAGCAGGGATTGCGTAGTAGAGGCAGGCTAGCAGGTGGCAAAGATCGGTGCATGGATTTGCTAGATCGGACTTGATTAGTGTGTAGCGATTGTATTGTACTGAGAGCTTGACATGTTTAGCTTTGTATGAGGATTGTTACATGATCTCTATGACATATATTATATACATATAGTTGGGGTTTTTAGCTTCAAGCTTTCAAGTAAAACAACTTTGTTAATGTGTGTGAATTTTTATGGTTTCATGTGTGCATTGCAATTGATTTAATTTCCGCATGTGATGATCAATGGTGGAATAGATTTTGTATTGTGCATGAAGTTAAAACAGTGTGTGATAAGGAGAATCTTGGACATATAACATATTATTTATATAATTTCTACATGGTATCAGAGCGATATTGATCATAGCAGATTGCAATTATTGAAGCGGTTGAGTTTTGTGCTGGTGGAATTCGAATTTGCTGCAGTGTTTTCTTGGTGTCAAAGTTGAGCATTCATTGAAATGTCTTTCAACATTTCAATGAATGCAGATCGAATTATATTGCACGGAAGGACAGGATGGAGGCGGTGTTGGATGATAATGGGTTGAAGGAGTTCATAGATGCAGAAATTCCAAAATCTCCTTCTAGTGATGCAGCCGCACTTGACGCATGGCAAAATAAGACAGCAAAATGTTGAAGGATTCTGTTGGAAGGTTTGAAGGATCACATAGTGTCCAGCCTTCATGGTAAAGCTAGTCCATTCTTGATGTGGAAAGCTTTGACAGACTTGTTACAAAGCAGAAGCGACCAGAGGAAGTTGGTGCTTAAAGACAAGCTCGGAAAAATAAAAATGGAGAAAGGCGACAACATACCCAAGTACCTCACGAAGTTTGTCCAGTGCATGGATGAGCTAGGAAGTGTGGGGGTTACTGTTGATGAAGAATACTTGGTGAGCTTGGCTCTCCTTGGGCTTCCGAAGAGTTGGCATAGCTACGAGGACTATGTCAATGGTCGGGAGAAACTGCCAGGATGGGAGTGACTTTGGTCGGATCTTGTGCAGGAGGAGATAAGGCGGGGTACCAGGGATGGATCTTCATCGAAGAATGAAGATGAAGAAAATTTCGCTTTGGCTGCCAAAGCAAGGAAGGGGAAGGGAAAGAAAAATCCTTCTCAATCTGGTGCGAAAAGCAAGAAGCAGGACTTGTCCAAGGTGAAGTGCTTTCACTATCACCAACACGGACATTACGCCACTAATTGTCCATAGAAGAATAAAAATAAGCAGGCTACTAGATCTGCATCTGGAGAGGCCTTAGCCTCGTAGTTTGAGCTATATTTTTCACTAATCGCATGCTTGGTTTCAAGTGTGATGGGATCAGTGTGGTTTCTTGACAGTGGTGTGTCTTTCCATATGACTGGAGACAAAGATTTGTTTACTGATATGGATGAGAAAGATCTTGGAGTGCACATCGATATGGGCAATGATGGTAGATACAGTGTTGAGATTGCAACAAGATGATGAGCTTAGTGAAAAGAGTCGCCTTCACTAAGTGGGCCCGCAGGCTATTTTTGGCGTAAGTCTATTTTTAGACTATGTCTATTTTTAGACATGTTGATCATATTCTATGAGTTGCAGGATGCTATTTGTGGATGGTTGGTCAAGTTGGAAAAATAGATGAACTTCTATTTTTAGACATATTGGGCGGAATCTATTTTTAGATTGCCAGTCTAAAAATAGATATGTCGAATATTATTAGCTCTTAATAATATTTGGACTATAAACATTAACTTATTCTCTTGGAGCACTTCAGTTAAGTGCATAGATGTGGCACAGGAGCTGACAGAAGGAATTACGCTATTCTTGAGGGTTAAGTGGAGCTATTGCATGGAGACTTCAGTTAGAACTCATGTGACAGATTTTGGTAGAGTTATAGAAGTAGTTGGTGGAGTTGTGTTCAATTTAACTCAGTTAGACACAGTTGAGCTAGTTGTATCTAGTCTAACTGATTGATACACTAGTGAGAGTGGTGTGAATTAATTATTAATTAATTCACTAAATATTAACCATTAATCAACTGAAGAATACATCAGTTAACTACAGTGCATGGACAGTTTCAGTGGAGACTAGTGGAGAGATAGGTGAAAGGACAAGTTGACTATCAGTTGTGACTATAGTGATGCATTGATTGCATCCAACACATAGTAGAGTTGCCAATGAGAATTGCGTGAGAAATGTTGGAAAAATTCGAGTTCATTCAGAGCCATTTTTCAGCAGGGATTGCGTAGTAGAGGTAGGCTAGCAGGTGGCAGAGATCGGTGCATGGATTTGCTAGATCAGGACCTGATTAGTGTGTAGCGATTGTATTGTACTGAGAGCTTGTGAGAAGCTTTGTATGAGAATTGTTACATGATATCTATGACATATATTATATACAGATAGTTGGGATTTTTAGCTTCAGGCTTTCCTGTTAAAACGTTGTGTTCATATGTGTGAATTTGTATGGTTTCAATGTGTGCATGCAATTGATTTAATTTCTGCATATGATGATCAATAGTAGAAGAGATTTTGTATTGTGCATGAAGTCAAATAGTGTGTGATCAGGAGAATCTTGGATGTATAACGCATTATTTATATAATTTATACATGGTATCAGAGCTATATTGATCATTGGAGCAATTGCAAAGCAATGAAGCGGTTGAGTTTTGTGCTGGTGGAATTCAAATTTGCAGCAGTGTTTTCTTGGTGTCGAAGTTGAGATGTCTTTCAACGGATTGCGATTGGAGTATGACCTTGAGGGTAGCTCGAATTATATTTCATGGAAGGACAGGATGGAGGCGGTGTTGGAGGATAATGGGTTGAAGGAGTTCATAGATGCAGAAATTCCAAAACCTGCTTCTGGCGATGCTGCCGCACTTGATGTATGGAAAAAGAAGACAGCAAAATGTCGAAGGATTTTGTTGGAAGGTGTGAAGGATCACATAGTGTCCAGCCTTCATGGTAAAGCTTCTCCATTCTTGATGTGGAAAGCTTTGACAGACTTGTTCCAAAGCAAGAGCGACCAGAGGAAGTTGGCGCTCAAAGATAAACTCAGGAAAATAAAAATGGAGAAAGGCGACAGTATGCCCAAGTACCTCACGAAGTTTTTCCAGTGCAGGGATGAGTTGGGAAGTGTGGGGGTTACTATAGATGAAGAGGACTTGGTGAGCTTGGCTCTCCTTGGGCTTCCGAAGAGTTAGCATTCCTATGAGGACTATTTCAATGGTCGGGAGAAACTTCCGGGATGCGAGCGACTCTGGTCGGATCTTGTGCAAGAGGAGATAAGGCGGAGTACCAGGGATGGATCTTCATCGAAGAATGAAGATGAAGAAAATTGCGCTTTGGCTGCCAAAGCAAGGAAAGGGAAGGGAAATAAAAATTCTTCTCAATCCGGTGCGAAAGGAAAGAAGCAGGACATGTCCAAGGTGAAGTGCTTTCACTGTCACCAACACGGACATTACACCACTAATTGTCCACAAAAGAAGAAAAATAAACAGGCTGCTGGATCTGCAGCTAGAGAGGCCTTAGCCTCGCAATTTGAGCTGGATTTTTTGTTGATCGCATGCTTGGTCTCAAGTGTGATGGGATCAGTGTGGTTTCTTGACAATGGTGCATCTTTCCATATGACCGGAGACAAATATTTGTTTACTGATCTGGATGAGAAGGATCTTGGAGTGCACATCGAGATGGGCGATGATGGTAGATACAGTGCGACTGGTATCGGGACCATTTCCTTTGAGAGGGAGTCTGGCAAACCTTTCATCTTGAAGGATGTCATGCATGTTCCGGGATTGAAGAAGAATCTTGTCTCTGTGGCGATGTTGGAAGACAAGGGATATGATGTTGTCTTTAGCGAGGGAAAGGCTTTCCTACGCAGTAAGGCAGTTGTTGAAACCCGGAGGATTGGGGTTCAAGTTAAGAACCTTTATCAATTGCAGGTATATGGTTGTGCAGCAATGGCAGGCAAAGCAGAAGGAGTGGTGAGCTGGGATGAGGGCGAACTGTGGCACAGGAGATTGGGCCATCTTCACCATGGCGCTTTGAAAATTTTGCAGCAGATTTCTACCAAGCTTCCCAAAGGTACACTTGTGCAGTCATATCAGTGTAAGGGATGTACTTTGGGAAAAATTGTGAAAGCCACCTTTCATGAGAAGGATAGTTGCACCACGACAATCCTTGATAGAATTCACACAGACGTGTGTGGACCTTTCTCAGTAGCTTCGACAACAAAGCATAGGTATTATGTGATATTTGTTGATGCCTTTTCTCGTAAGTGTTGGATCTTCTTCATGCAGAAGAAGAGCGAGACATTCTCAAAGTTCTATGAGTTTAAGGCATTGGTGGAGAAAGAGTCGGGGAAGCAGGTGAAGGCTCTTAGTAGCGATAATGGTAGTGAATTCATCTCTGGCGAATTCAAATATTTTTGCAACGCAGAAGGAATTCAAAGAGAGCTCATAGCGCCTCATAACCCACAGCAGAATGGGGTTGCAGAGCGAAAGAACATAACGATCGTGGGTGTTGCATGGGAAATGTTGCATGATCAGGGCCTTCCCATACACTTGTGGGCTGAAGCATGCAACATTGTGGTTTATGTGAAAAACCGTTGTCCTCATAGAGTACTTGGCATGAGTACACCCGAAGAGGCGTTTTATGGTAAGAAGCCTGATATTTCTCATTTGAAGATTTTTGGCTCACCTGTTTACATTCATGTGACGAAGGATGCCAGGAAGAAGCTGGAGCCAACCGCAGAGGTTGGGATATTTTTGGGGTACACAGAAACACCCCACAACTATCGTGTGTATTTTCTAGACAGTCGAAAGACTGTTGTGTGATGGGATATCAAATTTCATGAGGAGAAAGCCATGAAGTGTTCGCTTAAGATGGAGCCACACTTGCATGCAAATGAGGAGCTATTTGTTCCTAAGGATGAGCCTCAGGATGTGGATCAGCCACAAGAGGAGGTTCATGGAGTGGAAGAAACCACTCATGCAGTGCCAACCATCAGAGGGTGGAAGCGCACTACAGAAGCTGAGCGACTGAATCTTGATGCAGAGAAGATTGTAGGAGCACCTACATCACAGCACAAACAGAGACAGTCACCTGACCGATATACTGGATACATGGCTCTGATGAGCAAGTGTATTGTGACAGAACCATCTTCTTTCGAGGAAGTTGTGGAGGACCCTGCATGGGTAGATTCCATGGTGGAAGAGTATGATTCGATTGTCATAAATAGTGCATGGGAGATTGTCCCAAGGCCGGAAGGGAAATCAGTGGTAGGTTCGAGATGGATCTACAAAGTGAAGCAAGCAGCTGACGGGAGCGTCGAGAAGTACAAGGCAAGATTTGTTGCCCAGGGCTTCTCACAGATTGAGGGGATCGACTATGAGGAAACCTTTGCACCTGTCGCAAGGTATTCTTCCATATGGAGTATCCTAGCTCTCTCAGCGTAGATGGGTTGACACATTCATCAAATGGATGTGAAGACTGCGTTCCTCAACAGAGTCATTGAGGAGGAGGTGTATATAGAGCAGCCCGAAGGTTTCGAGATCTTCAGCAGTGAGTCGCATGTGTGCAGGCTCAAAAGAGCATTGTATGGGCTGAAGCAAGCACCTCGTGCTTGGTACACATGGATAGACAATTATTTCACCGGTCTTGGATTCACCAAGAGTGAGGCGGATCCGAACCTATACCAGATTTTGGTGGAGGGTAAGTTGTTGATCATTGTACTTTATGTAGATGATTTGATTTTGACGGGTGATGAACAGTTGATACTCTCATGCAAGGCTGATCTTGAAAAAAAGTTTGAGATGAAGAACTTGGGCCTCCTTCATTATTTCTTGGGATTGTAAATTTGGCAGCGCAGTGATGGACTGTTTGTGTCTCAAGGCAAGTATGCCCAGGATATACTAGAGAATTTCAACATGCAAGGCTGCAAGCCTATCAACACTCCTCTTCCTGGTAGTTGGAGGAAAGAGGATGCTACATCGACAGAGGTAGTGGATTCCACTGTTTATCGACAGTTGGTTGGTTCGCTCATGTACGATCGAACATATGCTATGCTGTTAACCAGCTTTCACAAGCTATGGTTAAGCCTACCAAGCTCTTTTGGAAGGCGGGGAAGCATGTATTGAGATATCTCAGAGGCATATCGGGATATGGATTATGGTACAAACAGTCAGATGAGGTGAAGCTGCATGGCTTCACGGATGCAGATTGGGCAGGGAGCCCAACGGACAGAAAGAGCACATCTGGAGGGATTTTTAGTATCGGGTTTACAGCAGTTTCTTGGTACAGTAGGAAACAGAGATCCGTGGCACTCAGTTCAGCGGAGGTCGAGTACATGGCAGCAAGTTTGGCTGCATGTGAGGCTATATGGATGAGGAAGATCCTGGTCGGGTTTTTCAGTTCACACTTAGAGCCTACTGTGATATATTGTGATAATCAGAGTTGCATTAAACTCTCAGTTAATCCAGTGTTTCATGATAGATTTAAACACATTGACATCTAGTATCATCATATCAGAGATTGTGTGCAGCGGAAGATCATGCTACTTTCTTACATTCCTACGGAGTGGCATATAATCCCATACTTTGAATACCATAGACGCAGGATCAGAGTGGCATATAATCCCTATCTTGTTGAGAGGGAGTGTTGAGATTGCAACAAGATGATGAGCTTAGTGAAAAGAGTCGCCTTCACTAAGTGGGCCCGCAGGCTATTTTTGTCGCAAGTCTATTTTTAGACTATGTCTATTTTTAGACATGTCGATCGTATTCTATGAGTTGCAGGATGCTATTTGTGGATGGTTGGTCAAGTTGGAAAAATATATGGACTTCTATTTTTAGACATATTTGGCGGAATCTATTTTTAGATTTCTAGTCTAAAAATAGATATGTCGAATATTATTAGCTCTTAATAATATTTGGACTATAAACATTAACTTATTCTCTTAGAGCACTTCCGTTAAGTGCACAGATGTGGCACAGGAGTTGAAAAAAGGAATTACGCTATTCTTGAGGGTTAAGTGGAGCTATTGCATGGATACTTCAGTTAGAACTCATATGACAGAGTTTGGTGGAGTTGTAGAAGTAGTTGGTGGAGTTGTGTTCAATTTAACTCAGTTAGACATAGTTGAGCTAGTTGTATCTAGTCTAGCTTATTGATACACTGGTGAGAGTGGTGTGAATTAATTATTAATTAATTCACTAAATATTAACTCATTAATCAACTGAAGAATACATCAGTTAACTACAGTGCATGGATAGTTTCAGTGGAGACCAGTGGAGAGATAGGTGAAAGGGCAAGTTGACTATCAATTGTGACTATAGTGATGCATTGATTGCATCCAACACAGAGTAGAGTTGCCAATGAGGATTGCGTGAGCAATTCTAGACCAATTCGAGTTCATTCAGAGCCATTTTTCAGCAGGGATTGCGCAGTAGAGGCAAGCTAGCAGGTGGCAGAGATCAGTGCATGGATTTGCTAGATCAGGACCTGATTAGTGTGTAGCGATTGTATTGTACTGAGAGCTTGTGAGAAGCTTTGTATGAGGATTGTTACATGATCTCTATGACATATATTATATATAGATAATTGGGGTTTTTAGCTTCAGGCTTTCTCGTTAAAACACTGTGTTCATATGTGTGAATTTTTATGGTTTCAATGTGTGCATGCAATTGATTTAATTTCTGCATATGATGATCAATAGTAGAAGAGATTTTGTATTATGCATGAAGTCAAATAGTGTGTGATCAGGAGACTATTGGATGTATAACGCATTAGTTATATAATTTATACATACAGTGCGACTGGTATCGGGACCATTTCCTTTGAGAGGGAATCTAGAAAACCTTTCATCTTGAAGGATGTCATGCATGTTCCGAGATTGAAGAAGAATCCGATCTTTGTGGCGATGTTGGAAGATAAGGGATATGATGTTGTTTTTAGCGAGGGAAAGGCTTTCCTGCGCAGTAAAGCAACTCGTGAAACCCGGAGGATAGGGGTTCGAGTTAAGAACCTTTATCAATTGCAGGTAGATGGCTGTGCAACAATGGCAGGCAAAGCAGAAGGAGTGGTGAGTCGGGATGAGGGCGAATTGTGGCACAGGAGATTGGGCCATCTTCACCATGGCGCTTTGAAAATTTTGCAGCAGATTTCTACCGGGATTCCTAAGGGTACACTTGTGCAGTTAGATCAGTGCAAGGGATGTACTTTGGGAAAATTTGTGAAGACCACTTTTCATGAGAAGAATAGTCACGCACAATGATCCTTGAGAGAATTCAAACAGACGTGTGTGGACCTTTCTCAATAGCTTCAACAACAAAGCATAGGTATTATGTGATATTTATTGATGACTTTTCTCGTAAGTGTTGGATCTTCTTCATGCAGAAGAAGAGCGATACATTCTCAAAGTTCCGTGAGTTCAAGGCACTGGTTGAGAAAGAGTCAGGGAAGTAGGTGAAAGCTCTTAGGAGCGATAATGGTGTTGAATTCATCTCTGGCGAATTCAAAGACATTTGCAGTGCAGAAGGAATTCGAAGAGAGCTCATAGTGCCTCATAACCCAAAACAGAATGGCCCGGTCGCGGAGCGAAAGAACAGAACGATCATGGGTGCTGCATGGGCGATGTTGCATGATTAGGGACTTCCCATACACTTGTGAGCAGAAGCATGCAACACTGCGGTTTATGTGAAAAATCGTTGTCCTCATAGAGTACTTGGCATGAGTACACCTGAAGAGACGTTTTCTGGTAAGAAGCCTAATATTTCTCATTTAAAGATTTTTGGCTCACCTGTTTACATTCATGTGACGAAGGATGCCAGAAAGAAGTTGGAGCCGACCGCAGAGGTTGGGATATTTGTGGGGTACACAGAAACACCCCACAATTATCGTGTGTATTTTCCAGACAATCGGAAGACTGTTGTGCGACGGGATATCAAATTTCATGAGGATAAAGCCATGAAGCTGTCACTTGAGAGGGAGCTACACTTGCATGCAGATGAGGAGCTACTTGTTCCTAAATATGAGCCTCAGGATGTGGATCACCCACAAGACGAGGTTCATGGAGTGGAAGAAACCACTCATGCAGCGCCAAACATTAGAGGGTGGAAGCGCACTACAGAAGCTGAGCGACTGAATTTTGATGCAGCGTAGAATGTAGGAGCCCCTACATCACAGCGCAGACAAAGACAGTCACCTGATCAATTTACTGGATACATGGCTCTGATGAGCAAGTGTATCGTGGCAGAACCATCCTCTTTTGAGGAAGCTATGGAGGATCCCGAATGGGTAGATGACATGGTGGAAGAGTATGATTCGATTGTCAGAAATAGTGCATGGGAGATTGTCCCAAGGCCGGAAGGGAAATCAGTGGTAGGTTCGAGATGGATCTACAAAGTGAAGCAAGCTACTGACGGGAGCGTCGAGAAGTACAAGGCAATATTTGTTGCCCAGGGCTTCTCACAGATCGAGGGGATCGACTATGAAGAAACCTTTGCACCTGTCGCAAGGTATTCTTCCATACGGACCATCCTTGCTCTCTCAGCGCAGATGGGTTGGCACATTCATCAGATGGATGTGAAGACTGCGTTCCTCAATGGAGTCATTGAGGAGGAGGTGTACATAGATTAGCCTGAAGGATTCAAAATCTTCAGTAGCGAGTTGCATGTGTGCAGGCTCAAAAGAGCGTTGTATGGGATGAAATAAGCACCTTGTGCTTGGTACACATGGATAGACAGTTATTTCATCGGACTTGGTTTCGCCAAGAGTGAGGCGGATCCGAACCTATACTAGATTGTGGTGGAGGGTAAGTTTCTGATCATTGTACTTTATGTAGATGATTTGATACTAACATGTGATGAATTTTCGATACACTCATGCAAGGAAAATATTGCAAAGGAGTTTGAGATGAAGGACTTGGGCCTCCTTCATTATTTCCTGGGATTGGAAATTTGGCAGCGGAAGGATGGACTGTTTGTGTCTCAAGGCAAGTATTCCCGGGAGATACTGGAGAAGTTCAACATGCAAGGCTGCAAGCCTATCAAAACTCCTCTTCCTGGTGGTTGGAGGAAAGAGGATGCTACATCGGCAAAGGTAGTGGATGCCATTGTTTATCGACAGTTGGTTGGTTCGCTCATGTATCTAGTCAATACACGACTGGACATATGCTATGCTGTTAACTAGCTTTCACAAGCTATGGTTAAGCCTACCAAGCTCTTTTGGAAGGTAGGCAAGCATGTCCTGAGGTATCTCAGAGGCACATCAGGATATGGATTATGGTACAAACAGTCGGATGAGGTGAAGCTGCATGGCTTCACGGATGCAGATTGGGCAGGGAGCCCAACGGATAGAAAGAGCACATCTGGAGGGATTTTCAGTATCGGATCTACAACAGTTTCTTGGTACAGCAGGAAAAAAATATCCGTGGCACTCAGTTTAGCGGAGGCCGAGTACATGGCAGCAAGTTTGGCTGCATGCGAGGCTATATGGATGAGGAAGATCCTAGTCGAGTTGTTCGATTCACACTTAGATCCTACTATGATATATTGTGATAATCAAAGTTGCATTAAACTCTCGGTTAATCCAGTATTTCATGATAGATCTAAACACATTGACATCTGGTACCATCATATCAGAGATTGTGTGTAGCGGAAGGTCATGTTGCTTTCTTACATTCCCACGGAGGATCAGGATGCAGATATTCTGACAAAGGCGTTCACCAGGAGCAAATTCGAATACCATAGAGACATGATTGGGGTGGAAAATAATCCCTATCTTGTTGAGAGGGAGTTTTGAGATTCAACAAGATGATGAGCTTAGTGAAAAGGGTCGCCTTCACTAAGTGGGCCCGCAGGCTATTTCTGGCGCAAAGTCTATTTTTAGACTATGTCTATTTTTAGACATGTCGATCATATTCTATGAGTTGCAGGATGCTATTTGTGGATGGTTGGTCAAGTTGGAAAAATAGATGGACTTTTATTTTTAGACATACTGGGCAGAATCAATTTTTAGATTGCCAGTCTAAAAATAGATATGTTGAATATTATTAGCTCTTAATTATATTTGGACTCTAAACATTATCTTATTCTCTTGGAGCACTTCAGTTAAGTGCACAGATGTGGCACAACAACTGAAAAAAGGAATTATGCTATTCCTGAGGGTTTACTGGAACTAATGCATGAGGACTTCAGTGAGAACTCATGTGACAGATTTTGGTGGAGTTGTAGAAGTAGTTGGTGGAGTTGTGTTCAGTTTAACTCAATTAGACACAGTTGAGCTAGTTGTATCTAGTCTAACTGATTGATACACTAGTGAGAGTGGTGTGAATTAATTATTAATTAATTCACTAAATATTAACTCATTAATCAACTGAAGAATACATCAGTTAACTACAGTGCATGGACAGTTTCAGTGGAGACTAGTGGAGAGATAGGTGAAAGGGCAAGATAGACTATCAGTTGTGACTATAGTGATGCATTGAGTGCATCCAACACTCAGTAGAGATTCCAATGAGGATTGTGCAGTCAATCTTGGAGAAATTCGAGTTCATTTAGAGCCATTCTTCAGCAGGGATTGCGCAGTAGAGGCAGGCTAGCAGGTGGCAGAGATCGATGCATGGATTTCCTAGATCAAACCTGATTAGTGTGTAGTGATTGTATTGTACTGAGAGCTTGACATGTTCAGCTTTGTATGAGGATTGTTACATGATCTCTATGACATATATTATATACAGATAGTTGGGGTTTTCAGCTTCAGGCTTTCCCGTAAAACAGTTGTGTTAATGTGTGTGAATTTTTATGGTTTCATGTGTGAATTGCAATTGATTTAATTTCCGCATGTGATGATCAATGGTGGAATAGATTCTGTATTGTGCATGAAGTTAAAATAGTGTGTGATCAAGAGAATCTTGGACATATAACATATTAGTTATATAATTTCTACACTAATAGATGAAATGACATTTTTTAGTGCAATTTTTAACCAAAAGCACACACACACACACACACACACACACACATATATATATTCTCATTAAATTTTTATTGTTATTTTAAAATTATTTTATTACACACACATATAAGGTGTAGTCTAACTAATAGATTAAATGACATTTTTTAGTGCATGTTTTAACCAAAATTGTGTAGAGTTTTTTCTAAACTTGAGTTTAAGTTGTTAATTTGTATAATTTTGGCTCCGAGTGGGGTTTTTAGGGGTTTCAAATCCATTTATGCATTCAACGATGTATTTTAAACAATAAAAAAATCACTATCTTGGCTGAAATTGTATTGTCTTCTTTCCTTCAAAAATATCATTTTGTCTGTAAGATAGACTGCTTCTATAATATGATGTCTTTGATAAAGAATGGTTGAGAGCACTCATATATTTCACACAAAGGTGTATGCATCAAAAAACACACACCATTTATATTTAAATTACTGTAATATATAGAGTTTCACATATCTAACTTATTCCTAAGTTAGAAAGAGAGGTTGAGAGAATTTCTCAAACATCACAAACCAACATCTCAAATATAGGATGTAAGTGTTAATTCCAACATCCCCTCTTAATGCTTACATTATATAAATTTATTGAAATCGCCCATAAACAACAAAATACACAATCATTCTTTAAGTGGCTTACAACTTATCAATATAGGATCCATCAAGTTTCCTCATAACCCTCGTAAAGGTGTAGTCGACAAGTTGGATTCCTAAGTTCGATTTCTGAACTCTCGAAACAAGGACCTCCCGAAGTCAATTACTAGACAGTGTCCCAAGTTGTCGCATAACCTCATTAGAAGACCACTCGATGTCTTCAACGAATGAGGCATCATTCCCTAAATCCACAACTGTCATACTATCTAGACAACCATCCATGTTGAGCGTGAACTGTAGTTGTTCTAAAAGAGTTTAAGAGGTTCAAATTGTTCATTGAATTCATCATCAGAATTCAATGGATATTCATATGTGGCTATATTTTTTTATTCTTTCCCTTTTAATAGATCACTGTCACGACTTCTGCTATTCCACGCTGTATGCCCAATTTTCTTGCAATAGTAGCATTCAATTTCACCTGTGTTTGAATTTTTCTTTCTCATCCTCGTCTTTGTAAACAATGCATTTTATATTGGAGAGTTCTCTTCTATATCCTTCGGTTTTAGTCTCTTTTCCTTTGCCAGAAGTTTTGTAATTGTCTCATGTAATGTTTGTGAAGACAACATTATTATAACTTGAAGGAAGACTATTAGTAATATTTCTTTAGCATCTTCATCCTCCACCTTTGTACCTTCTTCAGCTAATTGTCTTAAAAGAGACATTAAATTATTTACATGACTGGACATAGATGTCTCCTCATTATTTTTCCGTCTAAATAATTGCAAATTTATGGAAAATTTTGCATTTGTAGCTTTTACACCAAATAGCTAAGCCAAATGTTCCCATATTTCCTTAGATAATTTAGTGAGATCTACAAGATGTAATTTTGAATCTAAAAGAGCAAGTCCAATAATGGACTTAGCTTTTTCATCTCTATTTTTCCATTAAATTAACTGTTTGTCATCTGTAGGTGCTATGTCTGAACCATTAATTATGCCCCACAAAATTTTCTTCATTAACTGCATTTGTATTTTACTTTCCATGAGGGAAAATTTAAGCCACTAAATGTTTCTAAAACCATGAATTCCATGACTAAAGAAGAAATTCAAAAACAGATAGAAAATACATTTCTTTAAAGAAATTGAGTTTCCCATCTAAGAGCGAAATGCTTCAACTCCTCGCTCGATAGAGAGCTACATGTTTTGAATGGGCCAGCCTTCTACACTCTGGTATACACACTTGAATTTATTTGGGTGGAATTGCGTAATTATTAACAATTTTGTGATACCTATTGGGCATTGAAGATGGTAGCTTGGATTGGTTGTCATTTGTGTAATCAACTACCTAGACATTGCGCGAGCCTTCGACTATTAAGCTCCAACACTCCATGAGTTGAGCACGAGTAAGCGGCAGCTATTGCCTCAAACTATGATTCTCTGATATTTCGTATAGCAGACAACGACTCTTCAAATCCTTTGAGCTCACAGCCACTTCATCTCTGCGCAACGACTCTCTCTGATCTCAATCCACATAACTCATTATACAATAGCGATTATACAATGGCGACGAAAAAACTTGAAATGGATTCAATTCAATGTAGTCTTGAATTCATAAATTAATAACCAGGCATCTTACAAACCCTTCCCGAACAACAATTATCGATTTTTGTAGACAGAATTATACGCTCCAAGCTCGGCTCCTTTGGTTCTATTGTGTACCAATATGCATAACAGCACAAGCTCTCCGTCACAATTACTAAACTAATCTATGTTGGCTGATCTGGCTTTGATACCATGATAAATAATGGTTGAGAGCACTCATATATTTCACACAAAGGTGTATGCGTCAACACACACACACTGTTTACATTCAGATTACTCTAATATATATAGTTTCTCATATCTAACTTATTCCTCAGTTAGAAAGAGAGGTTGAGAGAATTTCTCAACCATCACAAACCAACATCTCAAATATAGGATGTAAGCATTAATTCCAACAGTCTTTATATAATTCAAATTAATGACGTAAGAATGATATTCTAACATTGAGAATTTATGATGACATTTTATCTAATTCAATAATATATATATATATATATATATATATATATATATAGATATATATATATAACGTCTTTATATAATTGTTTATTAAAAAATTAAACCATCTAGAGGGATTAAATCTATTTTTAATTCTAAAAGACGTTTGCACATCAAGAGACTTGATTAATCTTTGAAGTTGAAGTTATGATGAATCTAGGTTGGCTATATATATATATATATTTCTTCTCACATAATAATATCATTGGCTCAAGGCGGCACATTCCTCCCATGTGCAGACTTTAAATCGGGATGACAGGGGAGGACGTTGGCACTCCACGACATTCACTCCCCCTCCCTTAGCCTTTACTCCTGTGAGTTGGCCATTAATGGCTGATGGATCCCAACATTCTCATATCCATTTTCGGATTTCATTTCCTGCATCGCTCCTTTGTCGCACCTCCACTGCTAGTCATTTTTCTCATCTCCTTGGTCACGCCTCCTTTGCTAGCTGTTTTTCTCATCGTCTGCCTCCCTCTATGCACTCGACATTTGCCCAAAAATTGTTCCTCACTTCTAAGACCATGTTGCGATGCCATAGAATGAGATGTAGTCAAGGAGGTGGAAGAGGCACCCCCTCCTGCGCTCTCGCCCCTGGCTCACTCGTGTGCACCTTGTCCCTCTCTGTAGCACTTAAAGACCCGGAGGTACTTGACCCTTTCTCTGCCCATCTCTTGGTTCACTTCACGGACGAGCAACAACAAGATATGGTCTCGAGAGGCAGGAAAAGACCTTGCAAGTCCACCATTTGACGCTCCTCTTCCCCTCTTCCACTAAAATATGCTGGACTCCCCGTCAAAAATTCAAAGGACGACTCGGACAGCGCCTAGAGCTGCCCTTCGGATGGCACTTGGACAAAAGAAGCAGTTGTAGACAATGTGGCTTGCTCATCCAAGGCCAAGCAGACCAAGACAGTCTCCTCGTCGACTCCGGAGTCGGATCCCCAACTCCTAAAGGAGGACAACGAGAACCTATTTGATTACGGATGTTAGGTCCCTATATTACTAGTATAGTCCCTTATTGTTATTAGTGTAACCCCCTTATTGTTATTATTGTACCCTTGTAACCCCCATTTTGTTATTATTATGCCCTTAAATTATTATTGTTAGGTCGGCTAGGATTACATTGTGGCCCACTAGGATTACATTATGGCCACATGGACTCCTATATATAGAAAGGAGGTTTTGTAAATTGTATCATCCAAGAATTGTTCATTTATGTAATCTATTGGAGGTTGCCCCCTCGAATTGGCTTATTTATAAGGCGTTGCTATCTCTTTTATTTTATTTTTGGAGCTGGTTACACAACATTTGGTATCAGAGCTTTGGATTCTAGAGTTTCGCTGCTCCAAACAGGTCATCGTGACATTTTTGCTATAATTTTTTTTCTGCGAAGTTTCAGAAGCTGAAATTTTTAGGGTGCAAAGAAAACATCCTGAGGCAGATCATCTAAAAATTTCAGAGCTTGGTTCGCAATATGTTCGGAGATATGATCTGTGGAAGTTAGGTCCTTTTTCAGGCTCCTAAATAGGTCATTGTGGCATTTTCACTATAAATTTTTTTCTACCAAGGTTCAGAATCTGAAATTTTTAGGGTGCGAAGCTGAAATCCTAAAGAAACTCGTTGAAAAATTTTAGAGCTTTGTTCGCAATATTTTGTGAGATGTGATCTGTGGAAGGTAGTGCTTTTTCAGGCTCCCGAATTTCATCTCAAAGAGGTGATCGTGGGAAAAGTTCAATAACTCTCTCTCTGAGCATCGGATTGGAGTGCCGTAAAAATTTATCGCAATTAAACGGACTTTAGTTTCTTGAATATCAATTTTAGAGGCGAAGGAAGAAACAGTGACACGTGGCAAGTCGTACAAGTTTGCTCTACTGAACCAGTCCATAATTAGGTCATTGTGGGAGATTAGACATAACTTTGTCTTGGAGAATCCAATTCAGGTCAGACCTGTGGCATTCAAAAGAGAATTCAGAGGGCTACTTCAGTGATGAATTTCAGATATTGAAGAGCCGCAATCACAGATATAATCCAATTTCAATATCGAGCTCCTCAAAAGCAAGAAAAAGGTGTGTATTTTTTTCCGAATTGCATAAGTCTTGTTTGAAAAATCAATTTGAATTGATTCCAAGGGCATATTGTAGAATAGATATCAGTATTGGGTTCTAAAAAAATGCCCCGTAAAAATAATTCAACACCCATTAAGCCTTCAGAAGGCTCTACTATGACTCATGAAGATGAAGAATTGCAACATGATCTATCAAAATTACAAGAGCAAGTGCACCAAATTTCGCTCTTGCAAAGAGCAGCAAAAAATGAAATGGAAGTTTTGAAGAAAGACGTGGAAGCAAAGATGGATTGTGTGAAGAATAATATGGATGGTTTGAAGAAAGGCGTGGAATCTAAGATAGATGACATGGAAGCTGGCATGGAATCTAAGATGGATGACATGGAAGCTAAAATGGAAAACATGAAGAATGATCTAAAAGTAGACATAGAAGGTTTGACAAAGTTGATACAAGAAATGTTTCCTAATGGTGAAAATATAGTAGAGGAAACTCATGATGAGAACAAAATAAATGTTAATCATGATTTCATAAACTCTAATGTTGGCGGGAAGAACCACCATATTCAAAAAATGGATATGAGGAAGTTTGATGGAAAGGATCCTGTAACATGGATACTACACATGGAGCAATATTTTGATCTCCATAACGTGCAAAACACACAAAAGGTACGCATTGCAACTTTACATTTAGAACAAAATACATTTGTATGGTATCGATGGCTTTGTTCCCGTAAAAAAATTGTCACTTGGTCAATTTTTACTGAGGAAATGATAGCACATTATGAGGATACAAAGAGCAACACCTTCTTTACCCAATTGATAAATCTCAAACAAAAGGGTTTAGTGGGGCAACACATTGAGGACTTCCAAAAATTGAATATAAGGGTAACTGATATTCCAGAGGAACACATGATCGATCTCTTCATAGGCACTTTAAAGGATAACATCCAACATAAAGTTCACGTTTTGGAACCAAATTCATTGGAGAAGGCATTCAGGTTGGCAAGAAAAGTTGAATGTAAAATAATGGTGACAAGGAAGCCTACCACTCAATTCTATAAAGAAAGAAGTGTTGCTACGCCTAGATTTCCACAACCTACAAGGTTGACACCACAAAAATTGGAAGAAAAAAGAGCAAAAGGGCTTTGCTACAGTTGTGATAGAAAATACACTAAAGGTCATAAGTGTGCTGAAAAGAAATTATTTTATATAGATTGTGAAGAAGAAGAAGAAAATGAACAAGAAGAGGATATACACTAGGAACCGGCCCTAGAAGAGGAAGAAATGAATCCGACCATATCATGTAATGCACTGGTAGGAATTACCACTCCTCAAACTCTCAAGATAGCAGGACAGATCAAGAAGAAAAAAGGTAATAGTGTTGATTGATTCAGGTAGCACCCATAATTTTATTCATTGTAAGGTAGCCAAGGAATTAAATTGTTTCCTATAACCAGCACCAGAATGCCAAGTGATGGTTGCAAATGGAGGAACTATAAATTGCTCTGGGAAATGCCATAATATCAAGCTAACCATGGGGGAATATGTATTGACTAGTTCAATGCTTTCCATTCCTATGGGAGGTGCTGATGTTGTACTAGGAGTACAATGGTTACAATCTTTGGGGGCGGTAGCTTTTAATTTTCAGGAACTTTTCTTGAAATTTTTTTCAGAAGGAAAGGAAGTTGAATTACGGGGTATTTCGGGGAAGCCGAGAAAGATAATAAGCTCTAATGTCATGACAAATCTTCTAAAGAAATAACAACGAGGCGTCATTGCACAATTATGCTCACTAGAAGTTCCAACATCAAAATCATCTATTTCTGCAGATCTCCAACAAGTCTTGGACAATCATTCCAAGGTGTTTGAGACTCCCAAAGTACTCCCACCTATTCATGATCATGATCATGCTATTCATTTGATTCCAGGAAGTGTTCCTCCAAACATCAGGCCTTATAGATATCCTTACTTCCAAAAGAGCGAAATTGAACGTATGATTGCAGAAATGTTAGAGGCGGATATAATTCAACCTAGTCAAAGTTCTTTCTCTGCTCCTATAGTATTGGTACACAAGAAGGATGGATCATGGAAAATGTGTCCGAATTATAGGGAGCTCAATAAGCTCACCGTTAAAGATAAATTTCCCATTCCTGTGATTGATGAATTATTGGATGCATTACATGGAGAAATTTATTTTACCAAGTTGGATCTTCGTTCAGGATATCATCAAATTAGAATGAAGACTGAAGATATTCCAAAAACAACATTTCGAACTCATGAGGGTCATTATGAATTTTTGGTCATGCCTTTTGGCCTTACCAATGCACCTCCTACATTTCAAGGGTTGATGAATTCCATTTTCAAACTCTTCCTTGGAAAATTTGTGCTAGTATTTTTTGATGATATACTAATCTATAGCAGGTCTTGGAAGGATCATGTTGAACATGTAGAAATTTGTTGAATAATGATTAATTATCCACCGAGACTATCCTGATCACATACAATTCGAATTTATATGCAACACATAATCTCTTCCACTCAGATCATCACACATGCGGAAATAAAATCAAGCGATAACACATCAAATCATCATACACATTAACATAGTATGTATGGGGAAAGCTTATAGCTGAAAACCCCGCAGCTATTGTGTATATTATAATGGAGAAATCATGTAACAAACTCTATACAATACTCCTCACAAGTACTCAGTACTATCTCATGAAGTTACACACAAACTAGCTTGGTTTTGAACAAGTCACAGGTTCAAAACACATCCACTAATTGCCTTGCATCTATTGCGCAATCTAGGCCTGTCTATATAGAGATCCAAGGTTCGAATCTCCTTGGCTTGACAGCGCAATCATCATGGGAAATTCCTCCAAGTGTGGTGCAAATCTCATGCACAACTGATGTCGCCACTGATAGCTAACTCCACCCTTTCATCTACCTCTTTCACTGGTCTCCACTGAACTGATCATGCACTGTCGTGAACTGATGTGTTCTTGAGTTGAATAATGAGTTACTAATTAATGAATTAAATAATATTTAATTCACTCCACTCATAACTAATTGATTAGCTAGTTAAATTAATCTCAACTAGTTCAACTAAAATAAACAGAACACAACTCCACTATCTGTCTCATTAACTCCTCCAAACTTCTGCCACTGAAGTCCAACTGAAGTCAACCATGCATGATGCCATCAAACCCTTGGGAACCACGTGATTCCTCTGTCAAATGCATGAGCCACTTCTGTAGCTCGAACCGAAGTGCTCCAAGAGAGTAAACTGAAGTTTATAGTCTAAATATTATTAAGGGTAAATAATATTTGACTTCCCTATTTTTAGGAGAGGCAGTCTAAAAATAGCCTTCGACCTCTTCGACCTAAAAAATAGAGTCTCATCTATTTTTACCAACATGACCACTGCTCCAAGAATCTCAAACTGGAATCCCCGAACCATGCTCCATATGTCTAAAAATAGACATAGTCTAAAAATAGACTTTGCGCCAGAATTCGCCTGCGGGCCCACTTAGTGAAGGCGACTTCATTTCACTAAGCTCCATCATCTTGCTGCATTTTCAACAGAACATGTTGACAGGGTGCTCAAACTATTGCAGGAGAAACAATTATATGCAAAAACATCCAATTGTTTCTTTGGAGTACAAGAGGTGGAATATGTGGGTCATATTGTATCTCACAAGGGTGTTAAAGTAGACCCTAACAAAATTAAAGCCATTAAGGAATGGAAAGTCCCCAAAACCATAAAGCAGTTGCGAGGATTTCTCGGGTTAACAGGGTATTATCAC
Organism: Pinus albicaulis; assembly: GCA_034641835.2. NCBI lineage: Eukaryota > Viridiplantae > Streptophyta > Pinopsida > Pinales > Pinaceae > Pinus > Pinus albicaulis. The sequence goes on along the minus strand of CM076580.1, from coordinate 1,707,629,626 downwards.
AAGTTTGTTAAGAATTATGGGAGAATAGCAGCACCTCTAAAAACATTATTGAAGAAAGATGCATTTTCATGGACTCCTGAAGCAACTAAGGCGTTTGAACATCTTAAAGAGGCAATGTGCCTAGCACCGTTCTTAGCTACGCCAGACTTCACAAAATTTTTTATTGTGGAATGTGATGCCTCAGGAAATGGAATTGTTGATGTTTTAATGCAGGAAGGAAGACCCATTGCTTTTGAAAGTCGTCCAATCAAAGGAAAGTATTTACAGAAATCTATTTACGAGAAGGAAATGTTAGCAATACTGCATGCACTAAAGAAATGGAGAACTTACCTAATGGGAAGACACTTCAAGGTAAAAACTGATCATGATAGTCTTAAACACTTTTTGGAACAAAGACTATCTTCAGAAGAGCAGCAAAAATGGGTCACAAAGATGTTGGGTTATGACTTTAAAATAATCTACAAAAAAGGAAAGCTTAATGTTGTTGCAGATGCACTCTCAAGAAAGAATGAAGAGGTGGAAGCATTGCTTTGTGCCATTTCTACTATCCAACCAGATTGGATAACTGAAGCAAGAGATGAATGGAAGAAGGACAAAGATGTATGGACACTCATTCAAAAGTTGCAGCAAGATCCTAGTACATCCGATACATTTAGTTGGAAAAATGATTCCTTATGGTACAAAGATCGCTTATATCTTTGTAAGAATTCCCAACTAAAACAAAAGATTCTTCTGGAATTGCACACTTCTCCTTTAGGAGGACACTCAGATTTTTAAAAACTTACCACAGGGTGAAGAAAGAATTTTTTTGGGATGGCCTTAAATCTGATATTCGAAAGTTTGTGGCGGAATGTTTGGTCTGCCAGCAGAATAAAGTGGAAACAATTAAGACCCCAGGACTTCTACAACCTTTATCCATTCCAAGTCAACGTTGGGAGGAGATTTCAATGGATTTTATCACAGGTTTACCTAAGTCCGAAGGAAAGAGTGTCATCATGGTGGTAGTTGATAGAATTACTAAGTATGCACACTTTTGTGCATTATCTCATCCATTTAAAGCAAGTACAGTTGCTACTACATTTATGGACAGAATTCAAAAGCTACATGGAAGCCCAAGGGTTATTGTGAGCGACAGAGATCCCATTTTTACTGGAAATTTTTGGACGGAGTTATTTTCTTGTTTGGTACTCAATTAGCTCATAGCTCATCTTATCATCCTCAATCTGATGGTCAAACTGAGATAGTAAATAAATGTTTGGAAGGATATCTTCGTTGTTTTATATCTGATAAACAAACACAATGGGTCAAGTGGTTACCTCTCGCTGAATGGTGGTATAACACTTCCTTCCATACTGCAGCAAAAATGACCCCATTTATGGCACTTTATGGATATCACCCACCATCCATCACATCATTTTTGAGGGAAAATTCGAAGGTTCAAGAAGTGGAAGATCACATCAAGAATCAGCAAGAAGTTCTCCAACTCTTAAAGGATTACCTGAATTTGGCACAAAATCGAATGAAACAACAGGCAAATCAACATCGCAACGAGATAATTTTTTCATGTAGGAGATTGGGTATTTTTACGGCTACAACCATATAAACAAATGTCCCTCAAGCAAGCTAAGAAGGATAATAAATTATCGCCAAAGTACTATGGTCCCTACAAGGTGTTGCAAAATATTGGTACTATGGCATACAAATTGGAGCTTCCTGCTTCTTCGCGAGTACATCCAGTTTTCCATGTTTCATGCTTAAAGAAGGTTATAGGTGAAAATATTCCAGTTCAAACAATATTGCCAGAACTTGATGAGGAAGAAAAAATCATATTGGAACCGGAAGCGGTCACGGAAACAAGAACTCGACAACTACGGAATCGATCAATTTCAGAGTATCTCATCAAGTGGAAGAACTTACCCACTGAAGATTCTACATGGGAGGATGAGAATTTTATACAAAAGCACCCAGAGCTACTCAAGCGTTGAGGACAACACTTTTTGAAGGAGAGGGGCATGTTAGGTCCCTATATTACTAGTATAGTCCCTTGTTATTGTTAGTGTAACCCCCTTATTGTTATTATTGTACCCTTGTAACCCCCATTTTGTTATTATTGTGCCCTTAAATTATTATTGTTAGGTCGGCTAGGATGACATTGTGGCCCACTAGGATTACATTATGGCCCCATGGACTCCTATATATAGAAAGGAGGTTTTGTAAATTGTATCATCCAAGAATTGTTCATTTATGTAATGTATTGGAGGTTGCCCCCTCGAAGTGGCTTATTTCTAAGGCGTTTCTATCTCTTTTATTTTATTTTTGGAGCTGGTTACACAACAACGAGTGCTTCGTGATTGAAGAAAATCCACAACAAGTGGCCAATGACCCCCAAAGTCGGTAGCTGCAACTCCTTGGCCCTCTTTTATCTATGTTTACATAGGTTCACCTATGTTTTTTTATGTATATTTTTTCTTCTTCCTGCAAACTCTGTTACTATTGAACTCATCAATGGTTGGTTTCCCCTTGAAGGGCAACCCAATTTTTTATTTTTTGAACAGTCCTCATCAGACAGGGGTTGGCTAGTCCAGCAACCACCTGTCGTGAAGCTTGATATGTATTTTTGTATATTTTAAGAGAAATTAGCCTAATTTAGAAAAAAAAAATCATTGATAAACCATGGGTTGTCAAACCCTACACTCAAAATTTTTTATTTTACCTCAATTTTATTTATTTATTAATTTGTTTTTTTTTTATCTTATTTTTTATTTTATTTTGTTTTTATTTTTATTTTGATGTATTTTCACCATTTGAGGAGAAGAGAAGACATATATATATATATATATATATCATTGTTCAAACCCTAAACTCAGAAATTGTTATTTTACCTCAATCTTATTTTAATGATTAATTTTTTCTTTTCTATCTTTATCTTGATGTATTTTCATCTAGTTAAGTAAGAGAAAGACAATACCAGACAAGACATTACAATATTTCTACCATACTCTACTAACATAATAATATTATTGGCAAAACTATGGGTTGTCAAACCCTAAACTCAAAAATTGCCATCTTACCTCAATTTTATTTTAATTATTAATTTTATTTCATTTCATTTCTATTATACTAAACAAGCCATTACAACATTTCTACCACATTCAACTAGAGAAAGCCTTTGCACCCAATTAATAACATAAAAACAATATATATTTTATCTAGCTCAATAATCTATTAAAATTTTGATGTATCTAACTCAAATTATTAATTTTTCATTTCATTTCATTTATATCAAATAAGACATTACAACATTTCTACCATACTCAACTAGAAAACACTTCTCAACCCAATTAATAACATATATTTTATCTAGCTCAATAATCTATTAAAATTTTGATGTATCTAACTCAAATTATTAATTTTTCATTTCATTTATACCCAATAAAATATTACAACATTTTTACCATACTCAACTAAAAAACACTACTCAACCCAATTAATAACATAAAAACTATATACATTTTATCTAGCTCAATAATCCATTAAAAATTTGATGTATCTAGACATTAAAAAAACATTATGTCCGTACTAAATCGCCGTTGCCGGGGATCGAACCCGGATCACCCGCGTGACAGGCGGGAATACCTACCACTATACTACAACGACTGATTGCTTAAAAAAGGGATCTATCCAATTTAACGAGAATCCATTCACACTATTCTATTACTATCATATTAAAAAATAAAAAGCTGCCGTATTATTTGGGAAACGCCGTTGCCGGGATCGACCCCGGTCGCCATTATTTGGGAAATGCCATAGTCCGAAAAAATCCACATAATAATTAAGAAATTTCTTAAAATTTTTGAAAATTTGGATTATTTTTGTTAAATTTCAGTAGTTTGAATATTTTTAGGGTTTTTGATGACTCTGAAATTATTTCCATTATCAAAATGCAATTCAAACACTCTAATTAATTAATTTCAAACACACCAATTAATTGATTTTTTAAATTTATTTTTACGAAATTCCAAAAAAATACTACCCCAAACTCTTCTGTTGCAGACAATTCCTAAAAAAAAACTATATATTGCGTTAAATTATCAAATCTACTTGTAACCGAAGTTATATTTTGTTATAGATTCTGAGGTAACATTGATGAGAAAATACATATGACAGTTAAACAAAGTCTCTCTAAATTATGGGTTCAAACTTTTATTGTAATCCCATTCTTGACATTGCTTTCGGATTTCAGACGATTATATGTTGGGTTTCGGAAATTCAAATCTTAAACTATATTGCGTTAGATTATCAAATCTACTTATAACTGAAGTTATATTTTGTTATAGATTTTGAAGTAATATTGATGTTCATTGTTGCAGTTAAACACAGTTTCTCTAAATTATGGGTTCAAACTTTTATTGTTTGATATTTTAAAAGTAATTACAGAAACAATCTTCCGAGTTATAGTTTTTTAAGCAAAATTATATGTGATTATTGTGGAAAAGAAGAATAGCATACGGTTAAAAAGTTTGGGGAAAGGGTAAAAATTACACTGGTTTTAAAAGCTATCATTTCATCGTGGATCACTTGGTTATGTTTAAGACATCTCAAAGGAATGACGTAGTAATAAAGTTAATCTCTAGCATTATTTTGCTCATTTTAACGAAGAATTTGATACAATGTCTAGAATTTATTTTTTATTTTGTAGAATAGATGAGAAGAATTAAAGATTTCAGCAAAATTATATGTGATTATGGTAGAAAAAAAAAATAGCATATGGTTAAAAAGTTTGGAGAAAAAAGATAAAAATTACACTGGTTTTAAAAACTATCATTCCATCATGGACAACTTGGTTATGTTTTAGACATCCCAAAGGAACGTTCGTAGTAATAAAGTTAATCTATAGCATTACCTTGCTTATTTTAATGATTACCTTATTCATTTTAACGAAGAATTTGACACAATGTCTGGAATTTATCATTTAAAATAGATTAGAAGAATTAGAGATTTCATAATAATTGAGAGTTGTTACAATAAAATTGCGTAAAAAAGTTATTGTTAAGTTTACAAACACTAGGACTTTAAAAGTATATAAAAAATTCTCATACCATACAAGTAAACATAAAAGTAGAGTAGGAAAACATGGAACTAGTCAGAAACACCAATGAGTATTGGAAAACATGAAACTTGTCAAAACACCTGCCTATATATAAACAATTCTATGTTCATACGCTGGCTATATATATCAACAATTCTCTGTTCATACTCTGTAGTCTGTATATGTACGAAAACATTATAATTCTCTGTTCATACTCTGTATATGTAGGAAAATATTATAATTCTCGGTTCATACTCTGGTTATATATATCAACAGTTCTCTGTTCTATGTAGGAACTAGTCAAAACACCTGGCTATATATATATTAACAATTCATTCACACCTGGCTATATATATATCAACAATTCTTTGTTTATACGGAAAAACATCATAATTCTCTGTTTATACTCTGTATAGGTAAGAAAACATTATAAGAAAGGCATGAGTGAAAAAAATAAAATATGGATGAGACAAAATTACAGATAGATGCAAAAATGGAATATCCACCTCAATGTTTGTCCCACAAATAACAAGGAGCTAAAGAATTTTATTATGGGAAGTTTGGTAAACAGGTATGGGGAAAATAATTGGGTAGAAAGAAAAAGTACTACATTAAAAAATGAAGAAGTACTACATTGAAGAATTCAATCCTACTTATGATCTCCAACAAAAAGAGTACATTGGAGCTAGGGCAAAGGTTCTTATTGCTCAATTAAGAATCAACTCACATCAACTTCGGTGTGAAGAAGTACTACATTGAAGAATTCAACCCTACCTATGATCTCCACTTCGGTGTGAAGAAGTACTACATTGAAGAATTCAACCCTACCTATGATCTCCAACAGAAAAAGTATATTGAAGCTAACATTCCATGGAGGGCAAAAGTTTTTATTGCTCAAAGTACATCGAAGCTAACATTCCGTGGAGGGAAAAAGTTTTTATTGCTCAATTAAGATCAACTTGCATCAACTTCGATGTGAAACAGAAAGATAGAAAAAGCCTAAAAAAATTTGGGAAAAACTAATGTGTACATTTTGCATATCTAAACAATAAAATCAAAAAAACATTCAAAATTAAATTTTACCTCTATTCATATCAAAACATTCACATTCAAAATTTGCCATTCTCTGTTCAGATTGAAACATTCACATTCAAAAGTTGCCAATTCTCTATTCATATGAAAACATTCACATTCAAAATTTGCCATTCTCTGTTCAGATTGAAACATTCACATTCAAAAGTTGCCAATTCTCTGTTCATATCAACGATGGAAACATTCACATTCAAAATTGCCATTCTCTGTTCAGATTGAAACATTCACATTCAAGAGTTGCCAATTCTCTGTTCATATCAACGAATGAAATATATATCAATTCTCTCTTCATACTGATATATATATTCTGTTCATATCAATGATGAAACATTCGAAATTTGCCATTCTCTGTTCATACTGATATATATATTGTGTTCATATCAATGATGAAAATGTGGAGATGCGGGGTATCGATCCCCGTACCTCTCGCATGCTAAGCGAGCGCTCTACCATCTGAGCTACATCCCCCAAGTTGTAATGCTGCCTAACCTTGTTTTACTGAATTTTTGGTTAATATAAACAAGATATCGATGTAAATAATTATACTGAGCCGTAAAAAAGCGGAAAAAACAAAAATATTGAGTGTGGCGTGGCAAAATTCGTGGATTCTATTTTTAAGTTGATAAATCTCTTGTATACCGGTTGTGTTTCAATACATATAAATTAAGTCGCGGTTTATATGTCGTGATAGTTTAGGAAATAGAAGATAGTGAATTTTAAAGGTTTAAATTGAAAATTTTGAATGTATAAATAAATTTAATGTTTTGAAAATTTTTATATGTTATAAGTGTGTCTTAATTTTGTTTGGATAATAAATTTTTAGTTGGAATTTAGTGAATTTTTTTCAAGAAATCTGACTGTTGCGGTGTTCAAATCATTTTTTTAATTGCATAAATGGATTCAGCACCATTAAGAACCCCAAGAGCACTCAAGATCCTGAACCTGACAATTGTAACTGGGATTTTCAAAAATTTCTACAGAATTTTCTCAAAATGGTGTCAGAATTTTTATTGTTTTCAAGGGAAAATTGTGGCATGTTTAGACTATGGCTATGTTATATGGCTAAATTTATGATTTTAAGAAATATTTGTTGAATTTCATGCAAAATTGATTGGAAAAGATACCAAAAAAGAGCAGAAACATCTAATAATTAGACAAAGGTATAAATTATGTTGGAGTTAATGCTTACATCCTATTTGAGAAGTTCGTTTGTGATGGTTGAGAAATTCTCTCAACCTCTCTCTCTAATTTGGGAATAAGTTGGATCTTAGAAACTCTATTTAATAGAGTAATCTCAATGTAATCGTGTATGTGTTTTGATCGCATACACTTTCTGTGTGCAATATATGAGTACTCTTAAACCATTATTTATCTTGGTATCGGAGCACTAAATTGGATCTATGTTTATTTAAACTATCATTGAAGTTATTTTGTTACAAATTGCCATGGCATGGAGGCCCTAGGTGATTGACGAAAACGATTGAAATTTGTTGAGTGATATAAATAGGAGAGAGTCGTTGCCTCTACGAAAGATCAGAGGTAAAGGTTGCTGTTAGCATACATCATTGAGCATAAATGAGTTGACACGACACTCAACAATCTCAGGGATTGGAGGACGGGCTACAAAGCTCTTTCTTTTGAATGCTTTGAGGCTCGACCCCGGGACAGATGACAGCCGACTGTATGTTAAGCGTAGGAAATGAGCATGGGTTGAGCGTAGGAAATGAGCTTGCTAACAGCATGGATGCATAAATGAGTACTGAGAGGCGAGCAATTTGTCCTCCCCAGATTCTTATATGAGCGAGCAAATTGGTTGAGTCGTGACCTGTCTCCAACATAGAGGTCAAGTTGATCGCAAGTGGGTAACGAAACTACTTAGTCGAAAGTGCATTTCTTATCCATGCCTCTATGGTGGCCAGCTGATGACGCATTCAAACTGATCAGTGATGCGTCCGGTTGCGTGCTTCTTCGATGGGTATTTCATAGTTTTAGGTACCACGAACAACAATATGGTAAGCTGTAATTCTAGTCCAAAATATTTGCGGTGAAATCTGCATTTTGGGTCATTATCTACACAGATTAATTTTGAGTGCGTAATTCTCTTTGTTGGCATAAAAGAATTACAACATTTTCAATATTTCAGAGAGAGGTGACTTCAAAATTTAAAAGGCATTTTCGGTTTTGAATCCTTCCTGTGATCATGGAGATCATGGTTTTAGAGAAATTCAGTGGTCTAAATTTTCCCTCATGGAAAGTAAAAATTCAAATGCAATTAATGAATAAAAACTTGTGGGGTATAGTGAATGGTTCAGAAGTAGCACCTACAGATGCCAAGGAGTTACTTGAATGGAAAAATAGAGATGACAAAGCTAAATCTATTATTGGACTTGCCCTTTCAGATTCACAATTACATCTTGTAGATCTCTCCAAAACATCAAAGGAAATATGGGAACATTTGGCTCAGTTATTTGGTGTAAAAACTACAAATGCAAAATTTTCCATAAAGTTGCAATTATTTAGTCTGAAAATGGATGAAGAGATATCTATGTCTAGCCATGTAAATAATTTAATGTCTCTTTTAAGACAATTAGGTGAAGCAGGTACTAAGGTGGAGGATGAAGATGCTAAAGCAATATTACTAAATAGTCTTCCTTCAATTTATAGTAATGTTGTTTTCACTTTGAGTCAAATGTCTACACAAACATTGCATGAGACAATTGCAGCACTTCTGGCAGAGGAAAAGCGACTAAAACCAGAGGATGCAGAAGAGAGCTCTTGTGCAGAAAATGCATTGCTTACAAAATCAAGGATGAGAAAGAAAGATGCAAACAAAGGTGAAATTGAATGCTACTATTGCAGGAAAATTGGGCATATAGCGTGGAATTGCAGAAGTCGTGCCAGTGATCTGTTAAAAGGGAAGGAATCAACAAATATAGCCACAGATGAATACCCATTGAATTTTGATGATGGATTCAATGAAGAATATGAACCTCTTAAACTTTTTTAAGAACAGCTACAGTTCAGGCTCAACATGGATGGTTGTCGAGATAGTATGGCAGTTGCAGATCTAGGGAAGGATCCCTCATTAGTCGTAGACATGGAGTGGTCTCCTAATGAGGATATGCGATAGACTGGGATGTTGTCCGGTAATTGACTTCGGGGGGTTCTTGATTCAGGAGTTCAGTAGCCGAACTCGAGAATCCAACTTGCTGACTACACCTTTACGAGGATTATGAGGCAACTTGATGGAGCCCATATTGATAAGCTGAAAATTGGTTAAAGAATGATTGTGTATTTTGTTATTTATGAGTGATTTCAATAAATTCATGTAATGTAATCATTAAGAGGGGATGTTGGAGTTAATGCTTACATCATATTGGAGAATTTGGTTTGTGATGGTTGAGAAATTCTCTCAACATCTCTCTCTAATTTAGGAATAAGTTGGATCTTATAAACTCTATTTAATAGAGTAATCTCAATGTAATCGTGTGCGTGTGTTTTGATAGCATACACCTTCTGTGTGCAATATATGAGTACTCTTGAACCATTATTTATCTAATTAAATTTATTGTCCTTTGGTTGTAGGGAAGACAAAAAGCAAGTGCCACTCCTAAATATAATAAAGGGAATATAAACCATGCCTTCCCTTCTTCTAAGACTGACTACTCCTACCCCAACTATCCTCAGAGTATATGCAGTGTTCTTATTATCTCAAGATCGTCGACTTCATGTAAGGTATAGGTCTCAAGTACTAGTATGAAAGGCATTAGTTCCAATCCCATTTTTAACAATTTTCTCAAATTTTAGAGTAAGGGTGGTGACTATAAGGATGAGCCTTACCCCTCCCTAGGATTTACGTTAGCCACTACCACCTAAGAAGCTTTAGTTTCCCTCTAATTCAGGTTGTATCATGTTGCAAGAGCTATCAACACTACATTTAGGAAGATTATTAGTTGAGGTTTTAAATACAAGCAAGATGGATGCATCCAACAATGTTGAGGAGGAAGTCTTTGCTTCACTTCTCAAAGCCTCTAAGTCCATAAGAAAGAAACATCTAACAAAGTAAATTTGTCAAAAGGGCTAAAGATATTCCTAAGTTGGATATTATGACTATAGATCTAAAACATAAATCATTATGGTGCATGAACGAGCTTGAATCAAAATATTTACAGCCATATGGCCCCATCGAGTAATTCAAGTATGGGCCACAAAAAATTAACTTATTCCATGTCAATTTATCTATTATTGCAAAGGCTTTTTATCTATTCGTATTTGAAAATAAAAGGGAACGAGATCATGTATTGAGATTAGGCCCATACTTTATGGGATCCATGGGAATATCTCTTCCTTATTGGGCCCTTCATTTTGATCTTCTTATGGAAATTTCAATTGCCCCTATATTGGTCAGGGTTTTGTAGCTCATTGTCATATTTGTGATGAAACTACTCTCAAATTTATTGGAGAGAAATTGGGTTGCTACATGGGTTGAGTTGAGATAAAATTGGAAATGTGTTCCTACCCCAGAATTTGTATGGAAGTGGATTTAGAAAGGGGCCTCCCATAAGAGATTCAAATCAATATGGAAGGTTGGATTCAAATTAAATCCTTAGATTACGACCATATTTTGTTCAAGAGCAACTCTTACCATGAGTATGGCCACTTTTCAAAGAGTTTCCCAAATAACAAGGGTCTGAACCCTCTCTTGTGCAAGCTCTAGGACCCGAGAATAATAACAAGTAAGAAGCATTCAAACAAGGTTTTTAAAGGCATAAGAAGTAACAATCTAAGAGATCTTAGTTTGTAAGGAGTGTAGAAAAAATAGTGTAGAATTGCAACTTCTCATGAAATTTTAATCTAAATCACAAGACACAATCCTACTCTATTGCTCTGCAAAATTAAATTCACAATTTAGAACATCTATCACAAACATGCAATGATAAATAACACACATGCACACAACATTTTTCCAGGGGAAAGCAACTACTAAAAACCCCTTAAGCATGCTTGCATTAATATGATGAATAGAGATGTATTACAATTACTAGTTCAATTTGAGCTCAACCTACAAGTGAATAACCTATCTCTCTGCTCACTAAGAAGATTTGGTCCAAAATTAGTCAATTTTTTCCTTTGCTTGAGCCCCTATTTTTTTTGCACAAATCCTGAGGAATTAGGCCCCTATTATTTAGGAATTTACCTCCAATTGATTGCGCAATTCCCAAGGTCGATCATCTGACTGCATGCAACACCTTTACACTCAATATTAGTCTACAACTAATGTTACACTTCCTTGGAATCTCCATCACAGCTAGAGAAGTTGAATTCTCTGCACGCACTAGATATTTTGGGTTGATTGATTAGTTAATTGGATGATCATTGCGTTAGATTGTTGTGCCACTCCAACAGTTAGAACTAGTTTAACTGAAAATAACTTGAAATAATTGACCTTGATTGCTACAAATTAGCAATCACACATGCTTAAATGAACTCCAAGCCCTCTAACTTAAATTTACTAAGCTAACTGAGTGACAAGAACCATGTCACACAAGTTAACTACATCCAAGTTGTCTATTGATGTGGAAATTTGAATTTTCTCAATTTGACCTAGGAAAAATCAAATTGAGACTTTCTTGTTGCATTTTTAAACACTCTCTCTCTGCAATAAAGGGATTATCAACCACCCCTATCCTACAATTGTGGAACTCAAACTTCCCTCTTGACAAAGCCTTTGTAAAATAGTCAGCATCTTGTTCCTCTATTGGAATGTATTTTATCAAAATTATCTGCCTCTGCACATAGTCTCGTAAATGGTGATACCAGATATCTATATGCTTGGATCAATCATGAAATACTGAATTCTCGGAAAGCTTGATGAAACCATGATTATCACAATAGATCATAGTTGAATCCATCATTTGAACAAACAATCCCACAAGTATATTTCTCATCCAAATTGCCTCACATGTTGCTTGACTTGCAACCATATATTCTGCTTTTTTCGAGTTTAGTGCCACATATTTTCTTCCTCTGCTATACCAGGAAACCATTGCAGACAAAAAATTGAAAATTCCATTTGATGTACTCTTTCAGTCGGATGGACTCCCTACGCAATCTACATCTATAAAGACACAAAACTTCACTCCCTCTATATGTTTATACCATAATCCATTATGGTTAATGCCTCTAAGGTACCGTAAAACATGCATTGCTGCCTTCCAATACAATTTGGTCGGACTAACCATAGCTTGGCTCAACTGGTTGACTGCATAGCACATATATGGTCGTGTGTTCACAAAATACATCAATAAACCCACTAACTGGCGATAAATGGTAGCATCCACCTCTTCTTGAAGTGACAGTCTCTTTCCTCCAGTTGATCGCTAGAGTTGTCTCAATGGGCTTATAACTAGCCATGTGAAATATTTGTAATATCTCGGTGGCATACTTGCCTTGAGAAACAAGCGATTCCCCATCGCCTTGCCATAATTCCAACCCGAGGAAGTAGTGCATGAGACCCATGCCCTTCATTTCAAATTCCCTTGCAAGATCCTCCTTGCAAGAGCTAATCAATTACTCATCACCAAACAATATTAAATCATCAATATATAAAAAATGATAAGTAAATAATTACCTTCTACCAATATATGATAGGGGTTTGCATCTGGTTCATTTTTTGTGAAGCCCAAACCAGTGAGATAACATTCGATCGTTTTGTACTAAGTACAGGGTGCTTGTTTGAGATCGTACAATGCTCGCTTGAGTCTACAGACATGAGACTCTGGATCAAATGTCTCAAAAACTTATGGTTTCTTGATGTACACATCATCCTCAATAACCCCATCAATAAATGTATTTTTTACATCCATCTGGTGGATCTTCCACCCAATCTGCGCAACCAATGCAAGAATTGATCTAATGGATGAATACCTCACTATAGGAGAACAGGTTTCCTGATAGTCATTTCCATCAACTCGAGAGAATCCTTTCGACAAAAATCTGGCCTTATAGTTCTCTATGTTTCCATCAATTGCATGCTTAACCTTGAAGATCCATCTCAAACCCACTACTAATTTATCTATTGGTTTTGGGACCACCTACCAAACACTATTCTTTACAATGGATGTGTACTCTTCCACCATTGCATCAACCCATACAAGTTTCTCAACTGCTTCCTTGAAATAAGATGGCCTAGTCTCTATAATCTCATTCATTAAATCCATGTAGCCAGTGTACCTCTTAGGTGACCTCCTATGTCTATGCAAATTTGAAGGAGCTCCCACACTCTCCCTCCTACATTCTATGGATGGTTCTGCTTGAGTGGATGTCTCCACTCTCTTCTCTTCAATTTTTGGTTGCTCCACAACTTCCTGAGGCTCCTCCTTTGAAGCTAAAAGCTCCTCTTCTGGTGGGATTTTAATCTCCCTCTCAAGAGAGCACCACATCGCTTTCTCCTCATCAAACTTTACATCCTTTCACACACCTGCCATTTTGATGGAAATTAAGTACACACTTTATTTGTGAGGATTTTCGGTGTAACCCACAAAAACTCAAAAGTCACATGTCGGATCAAGCTTCTTCCTTGATTATTTGGAGACATGGTAGTAAAAAAAGGCTCAAAAAATCCTGAAGTGAGACACATCCAGCTTTCTCCCCGAGAAAGAATCCTCCGGTGTAATCATACCAAGAATCTGATGAGGACTATGATTCTACAACTAGGCTATTTTGTTACATGTCTCTGCCCACAAATGCAGTGGTAGGACTTATTCATATATCATAGTTCTAGTTGCTCCCACAATGCTCTGGTTCTTCCTCTCAGCTACCCCATTCTGTTGTGGGTTGTGGGGTGTTGTCAGCTTTCTTTTAATACATTCTTTCACACATAAATTCTTGAATTCATTTGAAATATACTCACCTACATTATCGCTCCTAAGAGCCTTCACCTTCTTTCCAGTATCTTTCTCAATGAGTGCCTTGAATTCTACAAACTTGGAGAATGTCTCATCCTTATTCCGCATGAAGAAGATCCAACACTTCCTTGAGAAATAATCAATAAAAATTATTTTTTTTTGTTATGTCTAGAAGTGGAGACTATCGAGCAATGTCCACAGAAATCAAAGTGGATCATTTCCAAAACTACATGTGCTTTTCTATCTCGATCATGGAATGTGGATTTTTCATACTTCCCCAAGGTACAACCTTTGCAGACATATTTCTGCTCAAGCGCTCCTTTACAAAGTCCAGTGATTATTTTCTACATAATCTTTAAGGCGCCATGATGCAAATGGCCAAGTGTTATGTGCAAAATTTCACCAACATTGCGGCTTTCCACTTTCTCCGCCTTACTACTTAATGTAGCATAATCTTCCACATCTAGCTTTTATAGGTTCTTCACACGAACCTTGATATGCTTCACATGTCCAATGGCTATGTGTCACATGAATGATTTCCCTTTGTTGAAGATCACATCATAACCATGGTCTTCCAACACTGCTACAATGATGAGATTTTTCTTTAGGCCTGGAATGAACATGAAATCCTTGAGTCATAGAGGGGATCTTGACTCCCTATGAAAAGTTGATTGTACCAATCCCGGTCACGTTGTACATTTTGTCGTCCCCTAGCTCAATGTGCATATGGAGATATATCTCCTCTAGGTCAATGAAAAACTCTCTACATCCTGTCATGTGGAATGATGCACCTGAGTCGGGGTACCACATACTCCCATCACTATGCTAGCCATGCATGTGATGAGGGTGAAGGCAAGCTCGAACTGTGAACCTAAGGCTTCACCTGCTGCTGCTCCTGAGTTCTTCTTGCTCGACTTTTTGTGTGGATACTTTGTGGCATAGTGCCCAAATTCATGATAATTGAAGCATTTAATTTTGGACAAGTCATTATTCTTTCCCCCTTGGTTGGATTCTGTTTTGGTTTAAGATTTCTTCCCTTTTCCCTTCTTTCCCTTTCCAAGAAATGCAACTTTTTCTTCATCCTTGCCCTTGGATGAATTCCCATTTCTAGTATTCCACCTAATCTCCTCTTGTACCAAATCAGACCATAAGCGCTCCCAATTCAATAATTTTCCCCTCCCATTCACCAAGTCTTGGTAGCTATGCCAACTTTTGGAAAGGCCTAGAAGAGCTAGGCTTACCAAGTCCTCTTCTACAACATTTACACTAACCCCGCCAAACTCATCAGGAACTTGTGTAAATCTGCTTGGATACCGCGGAATAATGTCATTCTTTTTCATCTTGATATTTTGAAGTTTATCCTTGAGTGTTAGTTTCTTATGGTAACTACTATTCTCGAACAACTCTGTCAGTGCCTTCCACATTGTGAAATGAGTTTCTTTCCCATGGATATTTGAGACAATGTGATCTTGTACTCTCTCCAATATTATTCTCCTACCCTTGGATACATTTTTCTTCCATTGGGCTAGGTTCTGTGCATCAGATTCTTGTGGTTTTTCAACATTTCTCTTGATGTGTTGTAGCAATCTGTTTTTAACCAACACTGCCTCCATGCGATCCTTCCATGCAATGAGATTAGAGCTTCCTTACAAGGCATACTTGATTTGAAATGATTGTATTAGTTTTGTTGTGCTAAGTGTCTTTTCAGTTTATAAACATGTGCATACTTGTCTCATTAGCTTGCTTAAGGATTGATGATTTTAACCATGAATTGTAGATGATTTTAGGTGAATTAGAAGCATGAAATAAGCACAAATAACACTGAAAAACAATGTAAAACAGAGAAATAATTCACCACATGAAATTTACACAGCAGGCATGATGGAGCATTTCACCCCTCCTGGGCTACCTTTGCTGGTCTAGTTCCCAATGGCATGTCCATCTTTCATTATGCTAAAATGTTTTCAAATACATGTAGTTACAATTCTCCAATGGTTGTTTTCTTTGCACCAATGGCTCCAGAATGCTCCAATTAGTCAAAAATGACTCTTCATTCACTCAGAATGGGAAAAAATTAAGTCTCCTACTCTTTTTCCTAGTTACACCTAGAAAAACTCCACTAAAAGTGGAGAACTCCACTTATCTGGAGTTAAATTAGTGACATCTCCAAAAATAGTGTGCCTGCCTAAGCCACTGCCGAATAAACCATGGCATTTAATATCGGTGGTTGGGGTGGCCACATGCCGACCCCAAACCTCGCAGTCATGACCGTAACCGAAGGAAAAACCCGAGGATTTAACTATGGTCGAAAACTTGTTACAAGGGTTGCACTGTCGAAGTTTGCGGAGACCATTGCATAATCGCAGAGAGATGACATAAAATTGTGGCCATGTGACAATTGTTGCAAAATGCTAGCAGGTTGTTTTAACCGTCGGTTATAAAATTTAAACATGGTTTTTTGTTTGATGTTAATCATGTGATCAACTCCGGGGGAACCACTAGAAATTTTGGACCGCTGGCAGTTCCTAACCCCCACACATGAATATTATAAATTTTAAATAGATCCCACAACCCTTAAGGTTAAGAAAAATTGCGGAGAGTGGGTGGTAAGTCGTGCGCATGTCAAGCGGGAGGTCTCGTGGTCAATTCTTGCGAACTCCCAAAAATTTTAACACACCAATTCGGGGACACATGGCAGCCTCAGGGCTAGCCACATGGCACCTTTAATTGGTCCTCCAAAAACATACCAAACTCATCCAAAAAATAAAACAGTGACACTTGTCATCCCATTATTAACCCGGTGAAAAGGAATTTGAGAATATTCCCTTTTTGTTGACTGTACCTCCACCCTGCTGACTGGGCATCCCAATCAACCCTGGTCAAACTATTGCAAAATTTACCTATTTGGCAATTCAATCAGAACGTGATATCTCCCTCATACAACATCAGTTTTTCGAACCGTTTGCGGTGCTGAAATCAGGAAGACGAGATCTACGCAACCATCTTGGTTTCAACCCAATCCTGTAACTTTAAATTTTGAGAAAAATTTATAAACTCCTGGTCACTCCTCCCCATTGGGAAGCTTTTGGACCCCAAAAGCCTTGATTACATATTCAGTAGATGAGGGTACAAATCCCTCATCTTTCCAATCTCCACCACTTTTCCTTGCTTGGTTTAGTGCCTTTGAGCGCAAATCGAAGGTAGTCAACACTTCCCCTCTTGAATGCTCTTATCCTCCTGTCAAGAATTGTATATTCTTTGAGCTCATCCAGAAATTCTGGCGAGAAATATTCAATATAAGGTAGCTGAACATCACTTCCTTGATCATTGATCAAAGGTGGCTCATACAAACGTAAGTTTTCAACATTAACAATTGAATACATTTGCATATAAGAAGGAAATTCAAGTTGAAATGCATTATTACCAACTTGCTTTATGATCTTTAATGGTCCATATCGAATGGATTTGAGCTTTTTACATTCCCCTTGCATCCTTTCTTTGCTAATGTGAAACTATACCTCATCTCCCTCTTGAAATTTGTGATCAACCCTGTGTTTTTCATGCCTCTCTTTGTATTTTATTTGACTTTTCTCAAGTTGTTATTGAACTTGTTGATGCATAATCTAAATTTTCTCAATGAAATTTCGAGCCTTGTCAATATCACTATGGCCATCTATTGCAACATCCTTCCCAATGATGAAGTCTAATGGCAATTTCTGAAAATACCCAAAGCATACTTCAAAAGATGATGTTTGATTTGAAGAGTGCTTTGCCCAGTTGTAAGCATGTTAAATGTAACGCAGTTTTTCATCCCACAACTTAGGATGTTTGCTGCAATATCCTCTCAATAGATGCACACCGGTTCTGTTCACCACCTCAATTTTTCCATCAGTTTGCGGATGAAAGTCAATACTCTTTTTCAACTTTATGTCCATCATACTCCATAGATTTGACCAGAAATTCCCAATGAACCTGGAATCCCTGTCACTAACAATAGAAATTGGCAATCCAAAATGAACCCAAACATGTTGAAAATAAATTTCAGCATTTTGTTCAACAGTAATGGTTTTCTTACATGGCATAAGTATACACATTTTACTAAATCTATCCACAACTACATAAAGATAATCATGTTGTCTTCTTGACATAGGTAGACCTCCAACAAAGTCCATGGAGACACTCTCCCATGGCCTTGATGGCACCGGTAGTGGCGTGTACAAACCAAACTTCCTATTACTAGGCTTACTTGTTGCACACATAGAACAAACTCGTATAAAACGTGACACACTATCTATCATGTGAGGCCAATAGAAACACCTTTGTATATGCGCCACTATTTTGCTTAACCCAAAGTGTCCAGAAATAAGAGATGAATGAGCTTCTCTCATGACACTTAAACTCTCTCCTTGTGGTATACACAGCTTGCCCAAATGAAACAACAAATTGTTATGCATGTGATAATATTTTTCTTCAACTTGATTCCCTTCACTCAAACTAACATACACATCTTGAAAATCAATGTCATGTGCATATTGTTCTATGTAACTCTCATGTACAACAGAATCATTTTTGAGTAAAGTAGATGCGCTAATGATTGGTCTTGAAAGCATATCAGAAAATTTATTGAAAATACCTTTCTTGTACATTATAACCAAGTGAAACTGTTGAAGAAATTCCATCCACCTGAAATGTCTTGATTGCTGCAATTTTGTTTGTGACTGCAAGTACTGTAATGGTTGGTGATCGATATGCACAATAGTCTCTTTACCCATCAAGTAGTGTTTCCACTTCTTGAAACTTTGTACCAATGCATATAGTTCTTTGTCGTATGTAGGATAATTATTCACAACACCATTAAATGTTTCAGAATGAAAAGTGATAGGCTTACCATGCTGCAAAGGTACTGTGCCCATGGCATAATCACTAGCATTAGTTTGAATCTCGAATGGTTGTCTCAAATTTGGTAATGCAAGGACTAGAGCTAAATTGATCTTTTCTTTTAAAGCTTCGAAAGCTTTCTGTTGTTTTCCTCCCCATTGGAAGCCTTTCTTCACACTTGTCACTGCATGCATAGGAGCTGCGATGGAAGAAAAGTTAGCGATAAACTTTCTCCAATACTGAGCTACACCTAAGAAACTTATTACCTCGGTTACTATTTTGGGTGTGGGCCAATTCACAATGGCTTCCAATTTATAAGGATCAATCCTCAACTCTCCTCCTCCTACAATATGTCCCAAATAGACCAAAGAAGTCTTTCCAAACTCACACTTTGACATCTTAAGAAACAATTTCTCTTTCTTCAAAATATCAAGCACTCTATTCACATGCAAGACATGTTCTTCTTTTGTTTTGCTGAAAATAAATATGTCATCTAAGTACACAATCAAAAATTCATCAAGGAATGGACGCAAAACACTATCCATAACATGCATGAAAGTTTCTGGTGCATTACACAAACCAAATGGCATAACTAGCCACTCAAAGAGTTCTTGTTTGGTTTTGAATGAAAATTTCCATATATCACTTTCTGCAATTCTTACTTGATGATATCCACTTCGTAAATATAGCTTAGTGAAAAAAATTTCTTCTTTCAGTTGATCAAGCAAATCATCTATTCTTGGGAGTGGGTAATGATTCTTTACCGTAATCTTGTTCAAAGCTTGAAAATCTACACACATGCGCCAAGTCCCATCTTTCTTTGGAATCAAGACTATGGGTGAACTGCATGGCGAAGTGCTTGGCCTTATGATTCCTTTGTCCAACATCTCTTTGGTTTTCCTCTTTATTTCATCATTCTCCATTTTCGACATGCGATACATACCGATGTTTGGAAGAGGACAATCTTGCCGCAACTGAATCTCATGTTAAATCTATCTTTTTGGAGGCAATCATGTTGGCTCCTGAAACATCTCATGATGTGCATCAACTACATCATATAAATCTGATTTCAACTTAGGATCACACTCCTCGAGTGATTCATGATTGATATAAGCTTTAGGCTTAATCATAAGAAGAACAAACTTCTTACTTGAATTTACCAGCCTCTTTACCTGTCCAGCATTTACCATAGCAATGTTTGTCTTCTTGCGATGTGCTCTTACAATGAACTCCTTGCCATATTTGAATAAATGATATTTTTTCTCATGGTGATGGGAGATCACTTTCCTGTCATACAAGTAAGGACTCCCCAACACAATACCTATTATGTCAAGCGGAACCACATCTAATTCAATTGTGTCAACAAAATTTGCAGTGATTGAAAACCGCAATATACATTTCGTTGAAACCTATAAATTTGCATCCTTACAAATCCAGCCCAATGGATATGGTTTTGGATGTGGTATGGTCTCAAGGTTAAGTTTCTTGAACAACTATTCAGATATTAAGTTTGCTTGTGACCCACTATCAAAAAATGTGTCAATATTGGTATGCTTGGATATGACCCTCACATGAAACAATTCTATTCTTTCTTCTTCATTTGGAGTGTTTATGTGATAGTTTGATGTACTGGTATTGAGCTTAGTATCAATTTATTTTCCCTTCATATTCTTCAATCCCATGGTTTTAATCTTAGATTCATCACCTAAATCATGTTGAGTTGTAGTTGCAGCTTTCTGTTTCCCTTTGTTATTGGGTTTCTTTGGATGCATTTCAGGATGTAATTTCCAACAATGAGTTTCGTCATGGCCTTCTTTTGAACAATGTTTACAAACTAATTTTTCTCCCTCTTTCTTAGCAAATGCATTCTTTTTTATTTTACCTTTTGAGTTCTTCTCTTTGTTTTTACCTTTAAAAGGTTTCTTTCTACCCTCTTCAGAAATGTTCTTCCCTCTAGCTTCTAGATGTGTGGCCTGAACACATGCTTCATCTAGACTGGTGGGGTTAAACATCAGAATAGTATGTTTTAGGTAGCTATGTAAGCCTCTTATGTACTTGAGCAAAGTATCTTGGCTCTGCAAATCTACCCCTAATAAGAGATCTCTTCTCCTAAATTCTTGGGTGTATTCTTGCACATTTTGTCCCTCAATTGCCTAAATTTTTGCTAGTTCATTATGGATTTCTGCATATGAGCTAATGGATAAAATTGTTGTTTTATAACAGTAATGAAATCTGACCATGATAGAATAATCTTACCATGTTTCTTGATCTCATTCTTTGTCTTGGCTTCCCACCAAACAAGTGTTGCACCTTCCATTCTCAATGAAGCTAATTGGATTTTGGTATCATCATCTTGAAGGTTCTGGATTCTCAAATAGACCTCCAATTGCCTAATCCAATTATCAAGCTTTTCTGCATTGACTTCACCATTAAACATTAGAAATTCAAACTTAACATCAAGTTTTTAAAAAGGACTTTTACCAATGTTTTTTGACTTGTGTGGTTGAAGTACTAAAGAAGAAGTAGAGGATGATAATGATGAGGGTGAGGATGATGGCTCTCCATTGCCTCCATTTCCTCCATTTACCTCCTTTGACTTATCTTCATCATTGTGACCTCCTGGAGGTTCATGTCCTTCCTTGTGAAGTTTGGATCCTTCTCCTTCTAGTATCTCATTCCTTTCTTTATAAAGGATTCTAACCATCTCAGTCATTTCAAAAAATTCTTTCCTGAACACTCTTTCTTCCTCTTTGGGATCAACTTCTTCATGGATTTCTCCTTCCTCATGAGGCATACTTAATGTATCTTTTGCTTCCTTAGGAGGTGAACTAGGTGGTGGAGATTGTGGAAATCTTGCTCTCCTTTGCTTTGGCTCTTCTTGAGACCCTTCTGCTCCCACCAATTTGCTTCTCCTCGTTTGAGCTTGAGCCTAGTAAGCATCTAAAAAATTGCAAACAGTTAAACAATTATTTGCACAAAACAACACCAGAGAATAAACTTGGCTCTGATATCAATATGATCTGAAATGACTGTATTAGTTTTACTGTGCTAAGTTTATTTTCAGTTTATAAACATGTGCATACTTGTCTCATTAGTTTTCTTAATGATTGAGGATTTTAACCATGAATTGTAGATTATTTTAGGTGAATTAGAAGCATGAAATAAGCACAAATAACACTGAACATCAGTGTAAAACAGAGAAATAAGTCACCATATGAAATTTACATAGCAGGAATGATGAAGCAGTTCCCCCCTCCTGGGCTACATCTATTGGAGCAACTCCCAATGGCATGTCCATCTTTCATTGTGCTCAAAATTTTGCAAATACATGTAGTTACAGTGCTCCAATGGTTGTTTTCTCTGCACCAATGGCTCCAGAATGCTCCAATTAGAAAAAAATGACTCTTCATTCACTTATAATGGGAGAAAATTGAGTCTCCTACTCTTTTTCCCAGTTACACCTAGAAAAAATCCACTAAAAGTGGAGAACTCCACTTATCTGGAGTTAAATTAGTGACTTCCACCACAAATAGTGCGCCCGCATAAACCACCACTGAATAAACCATGGCATTTAATATCGGTGGTTGGGGTGGCCACATGTCGACCCCAAACCCCGCGATCATGACCGTAACCGAAGGCAGAACCAGAGGATTTAACTGTGGTCGAAAACTTGTTACAAGGGTTGCACTGTCGGAGTTTGCAGAGACTGTTGCATAAACGTGGAGAGATGACATAAAAATGTGGCCATATGACAACTGTTACGAAATGTTGGCGGGTTTTTTTAACCATTGGTTATAAAATTTAAATGTGGTTTGTTGTTTGACGTTAATCATGTGATCAGCTCCAAGGGAACCGTTGGCGGGTTGGGACTGCCAACGGTTCCCAACCCCCACACATGAATATTATAAACTTTAAATAGATACCACAACCCTTAAGGTTAAGAAACATTGTAGAGAGTGGGTGGTAAGTCATGCGCGTTCCAAGCGGGAGGTCATGCAGTCAATTCCTACGGACTCCCAGAAATTTTAACATACCAATTAGGGGACACATGGCAGCCTTAGGGCTAGCCACGTGGCACCCTTTAATTAGTCCTCCAAAAACGTACCAAACTCATCCAACAAATAAAATAGTGACACTTGTCATCCCATGATTAGCTCAGTGAAAAGGAATATTTTGAGAATATTCCTTTTTTGCTGACTGTACCTCCACCCTGCTGACTGGGCATCCCAGTCAACCCTGGTCAAACTGTCGCAAAATTTACATGTTTGGCAATTCGATCAGAACGCGATATCTCCCTCATACAACATCGGTTTTTCGAACCGTTCACGACGCCGAAATCAGGAGGACGAGATCTACGCAAAAATCTTGGTTTGTACCCAATCATGTAAATTTGAATTTTGAACAAAATTTATGAACTCCTGATCAATGCCCTAGTCTCATCCCATTGAAGGCCATCTTCCCAACTCTGAAGTGATCCTACTACACTCATATGCAAATTTGAACCTCTTGAGAAAAAACTTCGAAATTCTTGTTCTAATGTGAATCTTGCTATGAAACCATGTATAAAAAATGGTGTAGAATTGTAACTGCTGATGAAATTTTAATCTAAATCACAATACACAATCCTACTCTATTGCTCTGCGGAATTAAATTCATAATTTAGAACATATATCGCAAACATGAAATCAGAAATAACACACATGCACACAATAAGTTTTCTGGGGGAAAGCAACACTAAAAACCACTTATGTCTGCTTGCATTAATTTCATGAATAGAGATGTATTACAATTTCTAGCTTAATTTGAGCTCAACTTGCAAATGAATAACCTATCTCTTTGCTCATTGAGAATATCTAACCTAGACTTAGTCAATTTCTACCTCTTCTTGAGCCCCTATTTCCTTGTGCAAATCCCAAGGAATTAAGCCCCTATTATTTAGGAATTTACCTCCAATTGATTGTGAAATTCCCAAGGTTGATCATCTGACTGCATGCAACACATGTATACTCAAGACTAGTCTACAACTGATGTTACACTACCTTGGAATCTCCACCACAGTTGGGGAATTCAAATTCTCTACATGAGCTAGCTATTTTGGGTTGATTGATCAGTTAACTGGATGATCACTGAGTTAGATTATTGTCCCACTGCACAACTAAACTTCCACTTGTTCCTCCAACATTTAGAACTAGTTTAAATGAAAACAAGTTGAAATAAATGACCTTGATTTCTACAAATTAGAAATCACACATGCTTAAATGAACTTCAATCCCTCTAACTCAAATTTACTGAGCTAACTGAGTGAAAAGATCCATGTCACACAAGTTAACTAAATCTAATTTGTCTGTTGACGTGGAAATTCTAATTTTCTCAATTTGACGAAGGAAAAATCAAATTGAGACTTTCTTGCTGCATTTTTCAATAAGGAGGCCTAGTAAGGATGATGCAATCTAATTAGTAATAAATTTGAATTCGTAGAAGATCAAGAGGAAGTAGAACAAGAAAACAAAATGACTTATCTTGAACCATCATTCAAAGCTCAAAAGGAAATGAAGAAATAAATTTCATCTATCATGAAAGAGGATCCATTCAAGGGATTTGCTTCT
Organism: Pinus albicaulis; assembly: GCA_034641835.2. NCBI lineage: Eukaryota > Viridiplantae > Streptophyta > Pinopsida > Pinales > Pinaceae > Pinus > Pinus albicaulis. The sequence goes on along the minus strand of CM076580.1, from coordinate 1,707,605,054 downwards.
CTTCAAGAGAAGGATCCCAAAGTAGCTAAAGAAAAATTAGAAGAAGAAAAGTTGGAAGAAGAAATAACCTTGATGGTTCTCATTCCCCTTCCTTTGTAGAAGTTTTGAGAAAGTGGCTTTCATCTCTCTATTCCATTAAAAATAGAAGGAAATCAAGGCAAAAAAGAAGATAAAAGTAGATGTAATAAAAAATTATGGTGGGAACTCAACGAACTCTATATGCTCTCATGTTTAGGGGAGGAAGAGTCCCATACAAAAAAAACATGTGTTGTTTTTGCATTTTTTTGTGTTGGCAATTTGTTAGAATTTATTCTTGTAATTAGGAAACAATTAGCCATCTTCAAGGAAATTTCAATTTCTAAATGCTTAAAGAAATTTGGTTTTGCCACTAGTCTGGTTTCCCTAGTAGTACACCAAGGAAAAATAATATGTATATTTTTGTTAGAATCTAAAAAATAAAATCACTTTCATTTACAAAAGAAGGAAACAATTATTCATAGCTATGGTACAACAATCACTAGACCACTCCCTTTCCTTTCCTTGATGGGAGAAGCAATATTAAGTGTAACACACACCCTTACCATCCTAACTCAAAGGAGGTGGTTACTATGTTGAATTGACTCCCAACTTTCTATTATGGAAACGGGGTCTAAAAATTTTGACCTTTCTCAAACTCCACAAAACCCAAAACTAATGACACTACCACGTTCATCTCGTCGAGACAATTCTAGTGATATAAAATTTTACCTTAATCGAGTTTTGAAACTGAAAGTTGTGGATTCTCAATTTATCAAATTGGTCCACCTCACCTTACCTTGCCACATGGAGCCCACGTGGCATTTCATATCATGCCATGTCACAATAAAGCAGTTACAACCTAGTGGCATTCCAATATGGCATATCACATTCCCCTCTACCCATGTGGCTTATGCCACAACTCGACATGTGAGTACATGTATATAATATGAAAAAGGGTCCACTATTCCCATGAAAACTATAATATAATACAATTTACATATTCAATATAGAGTAGGTCCCACCCCCACTCAATCCGATGGCGAAGGTGTACACCGCAAATTAATGACGGGGGTGTGTGTTCCTAGTTTCAGAACACGATTATGTCGTCTTCATCTGATGGCCTCCATCCTCGTCACATCACCTTTCCTGATCCGTTGACAGAGTTTTATTTCAAACCCCCACCCTTCCTCCCTTCTGACATTAAGGGGGGTGGGGAAGGTTCGCATTTCATATGCATCATCTGATCAATGTTCAATCTTCGCCCTTCATTTATGTTGTTAGCACCCTGTAATTAGAAAGATTGGAAAAAGTCCAAATGCAGGGAGAACATTATTTCAACCACTTTGGGATTCTAGGATCTAGCCCTCCTAAATCCGGAGAGGGATCTCTCCAATAAGTGCAAAGATTGGATTTGTCTTTGAAGTTTTGGGTAATGATATTAGGCTAGTTATGAAAGGCCAAGGGTTTGCTTTGTTTTTGGATGGTTGAGCATGATTATTGTTTGAGGTGGAAAGTTCTAAGTGCAAAGAGTTTCAAAGGTGAGAAGTTGCAAGCAAATATAATAAGCTTTGGCCAGGAAGATAGAAAATTACAGGTTTTAGTCCATTGGGATATGGAGTCATAATAGGGTTGAATTGAAACAGCAAAAGGCAAGAGTGGTCCATGGGGAAAGTCATCTATGTCTAAGGATCTCTTTAAAGTTTGATTTATGGAATGAAGTGAGACAAAAAGAATGGGAATTAAACAGATGAAGAACAAAGAGCAGCCTAAGATTCGGTAAGTACTTTTAAACTAGCCAGATTTTGACAAACACTTAAGAAAGACATGAAAGTAAAATAGGATCTGGTAAGTACTTTTAAACTAGCTAGACTTTGATACACTTTCAATAGAAAACATATAAAAACAGAGGGAAACACAAATGATAACAAAGGATGGTCTAAGATCTAGTAAGTACTTCTAAACTAGCTAGCTTTTAACACATTCCAAGGGAAACGTTCAGACAGTCTTTGGGGATAAAACTAGGACCAGGGCACACCATATCTTCCTTAGTTCATCTCTACTTAACATGAAATTAAAGTAACATCCAAGAACAATATTCAGCTAAAACAATAAGATGAGGGAACACCAACATTCCTATGCTTAAACTGAGTTAAATCATTCCTAAATAACACAGATTGGAAGAAAACATTCAGATAAATATTTCCAGTCAGAGAAGGGTACTGATATACAGTAGGTCCTAAATCTATACATGTTGTTCTTTATAAGAGGAGATGAACACAGTGAAAACAGAAATGAAGTAACAAGTCACAATGAGAAAAACATCACCGTCAACATAGACTAGGATCCCATAAATCAGCTTGTATTGATGCTCCAAACCAGTTATAGCTTTAAGTCCAATGCTTTAGTTTAGCAATCATCTACACATCTCAGCCTATCTTATATATCACAAGCAGAGCTCCAAGGGTTAGTGAACACTATTTACAAGTAGAAGTCTCAAGCTCAATTACATTTCAATGTTCAGTAGCCAACTTAACCAACCCCTCTCTCATCTTCTGCAGTGGTATTTATAGAAGAATGAGGAGGTGAGATCTGATAAAATATCTCTAAAGATAATTAATACAGACTTAATGGCTTCTTGGCCTTTGGGGGGCTCAATGAAGAAGCTTACATAGGTGTCCTCAGTATTGAATAATTTACATTAAGATTTTAAGCTCGATGGGAGCTCTTTTTGACTTTTGAGGCTCTCTGTTACATTGAAGTAACTCTGCTGATATTTGTCATTAAGTTTGTTTGCAAAATTTACTCTCTGGTTGCATTTGAGACAAATATCTGATCCTGATCAATAACTTCGGCCTCTGATATGAATGCTTTGAGGCACAGGTGGCACTGTGGTAGCTGGGAGGAATCGATTTTCCTTGGCTGTGGCGGTGGAAGATTTCTGTCTGATGGACCTTTATGATTTTTATGTTAAGTGTGTTTTAATTAGGGATTAGGATTTTGATAAACCATCTTAGACGTAATCCCCAAAGATTTGTCTTCAATCTTCTGTTCTGGTGTGTTTCCTGTCTTCGACACTGATACTCTTTGATTTGTGTTTGATTCGTTGTGTTTGTTGGTGTGTAGGGCTGCGCAGGGGTTGTGTGGCATCAATGCCTCATGAAACACCGATGAAATGTGGAGTTTAAACCCTGCGAATTATTTTCTTTGATGGATCGAAGGCGGGAGGATCATCACCCTTTGCCTTTCAATTTTCTTCAGTATAGCGGAAAAACCATTTAAACCCTGCAAAATACGAACAACATTATAAAATCCTGCATATATATAGGTTTACTGCTTCAGAAGGCACGTGGAGAGAGCATGGACATTGGATGGCATCATCCAACAACCGAGATTGATTAGAGGAGGTCGAAGGAGAGGCGGAGGAAGAATTAAATCGGAACCGTCGATCGCGCAGAGATCGATGGTCGAGAGCGGAGGTGAATAAGTAACGTGAAGGGGTCACATTATTCGGAAAAATAAAATAAAAAGTGGGGACAAAGGTTTAAAACCTTTGTTTCGGCGGAAAATGGTTGAAAAATGAGTGGGGAGCTCGGGACGAACATGGGTCGTCGGATGAGATCGGCCCATGCGATCAACGGTGGAGATCGGGCACCACAAAACATTAGAAACATGCCCCAGACTTCAGAACCTTTAATTAAACCACACTGTATAATGTTCCCAAGTCAGCATTGGGTGACTGTGCGAGGAACCCATGGAGATCCGCTCCAATTGAAATCTGCTGCGTGGACGCTGATGTGGCGCTGGGACCACCAACACCACTGTGGATGAGGGGACCGGGGCGATTGAGTGTGGACCGTCAATCTGCAGATCAGATCGACAGCGGAGATGTTTTCAGTAACCGCGCCGTACCAGTTTTATCTTACGGGCTTCTTCAGAGCGCGGTCACCTTCCAAAGAGCGGCCTCAGATCGGACAGCACGCATCGATATCGCGCTCACTCCACATTCAAACTTTAATGCGCGATGAGGGCGGTTTTTCAATAGTGGTCAAGGCCACGCGTTGGCCAGTGGCGCTGATCACTGCCAAACAGAAAAAACCGCCTCCCTCTTAAAAGAGGTGCGATGAATTCCGCCTGGTTTTCTTTTTAATATAACGAAAAAAACATTAAAAACCCAAAAATTTAATATAACAAAGGTTTAAGCTTTGGGGGCAGAAAATATATTTGTAATACAGCTCGGCGCCCGTCTGCGGGGTCGTGGGTTATATGGAAAGTAATATGACCGTGGGTTACAACGCGCGGGGCTAATCGACATCGGAGATTTTAACATGGCAAAATATTTGTGTGCTAGGCTCTTTGTGATTCGATAGGCGCTCAAATGGCTTAGCGCCTGGTTCCAGCGCTAGGGCGTATGGAGGGGAAGGGCTGAGGAGTTAGCCCAAGGGGCTTAAACCTTAACACAAAAATATGTATTCTTATGAAGTTTTCAATGCTTTTCAAGGGTTTTGAGGGTTTCGATAAGGCCAAGAAAGGGTCTTAAACCTTATCAAAGGGGTTTTGATGAAGGGGAAAATGGAAAAACATGACAATGAGGGATTTTTATGGGGAATAAAGGGGCAAAAATGAGGTTAGTTTTCTGATGGAGGAGGGGGAAAAACGGATTTTGCAGCAGTTTTTCTCATAAAATCAGCAGAATCCTAGAGTGTACAATGGGCACAGTGGGGAATATTTTGGACAGAGGCATGAGGCCTTCAAGAGTCTTCAAGAGCCAACACTTTTTGTAATTAAATTTGTTCCTTGAAGGCTCCAAAAATGATTTATCCACCTTTTGGTATAACAAATTTCATAGGTGGCTAACATATGTAAGCGCCCAAGCCCCATCGACACCTTGTTCTAGCTCTTGGGATATGTTGCACGCATTTGATTAGACAATTCCCATGTGGATTCCTTAGGCCCAAAGTGCCTCCACTACACCTTGATTTGTTATGTTACTGTATTCTGAAGTGTGATTTGCATCCAGTCCAAAATGCATAGAGGTTTGGGCTATAATTTTCCCTCTAGTTATACATGTATCACAAATTAGTCAATCAAATTATTAGCATCTTGTAAATATATTTTAACCAAGGAAACATGGAAAACATCATGAAAATTTATTGATTGAGTCAAGGCCAACCTATAGGCTACTAATCCTATTCTTTCAAGCACTTCAAATGGCCCACAAAATCGTGGTGCCAACTTGGCACATGACCCAATTTACAAGGATATTTTCTTATGCCTAACTCACAAGTATACATTCTCCCCAACTTCAAACTCTTTATGTATTCTATTTTGATCTACATGTGACTCTTCTGTCTATCTTGTGCCACCTTTAAATTCCTTCTAATAGTTCCCATTTCCTGATCCATTTCTTTAAACATATTAGGCCCAATGATGACCATATTCACTAAATCATTCTATCTAATAAGAGTATTGCAAGTCCTCCCATAGAGAAATTCTAATGGGCACAATTTGAATGATTCTTTGTAACCATTATTATATGAAAAATCTACTAGTGGAAGGTATTATTACCACTTCCTTGGTTGATGCATTACATACATCCTAAGCATATGTTCTAATATTATATTTGTCCTCTTTTTTTTCCCATGCATTTATGGATGGTATGATGTGTTAAAAGAAAACTCGGTCCCTAGGCCAGCAAATAGCCCTTTCAAAAAAATTGAATTAAAGTTAGCATCTATAACCGAGATAATTCTCTCAAGTACTCCATGCTAAGGAAACTTTTAAGGATGGAATTTTATCTTAAAGATTAGAAACCTTGGCAAATCTTACTAGTCCCTAATATGAAAATTATAAAATGTTTGGTAATATTTTTGTAAAAAATATTTAGATTTCTAATGATTTTATATTAGTCTATATAAGATTTTTTCAATTTTTAGGGTAAAATAATTTTATACTATAAAATGTGGTCGAATCATTTTTAGAAAAAAAATGGAAATTGGAAAATCTTTTTTTTGGAAAAAACATGGAAAATCCGCCCACCTGCGAATATTAGCCCCTAAAATTTTTCCTTCTCCATGCAACCTCACAACTTCTTTTATGAAAAATTGTGCCACCTCATTTATTTTGTAAGTGGAATTTATGGCCATGACGTGAGCCACCTTGCACATTTTTTCAATCACCATCATGATTGCAGTATTTATCTTGGCAGAACTTTGTAAACTTGTTATAAAGTCTTTGGAAATTACCTCCCACTTCCATTCCATAATTGGAATAGGATGTAGTAATCTAGTTGGGTGCTTGCACTCGGTCTTCACTTACTAGCATTCTATGCATTTAGAAATAAAATTAGTAACTTCTTTCTTTAGATCAGGTCAATAATAAAACTTTTTGATGGTTGCCAGTTTCTTTTGATAGGATTTGCATGGAATTATTTTAATAAGAGCCTATTTAGATTTCTTTCATTGGGCACATAGATTATACTTTTAAAACTTACCAACCCATATTTAGAGAGTGTGAAATCGTTGTCCTTCACCCACGATATTATTGCCACAATTTTTCCTTCAATTGTTGATATTTTTCATCTTGTTATCCAATCGCTCTAATCCTTTCCTTGAGATTAGTCCTATAAGAAATTATGTTTGATATATGACACATTTCACCCTTTTGTTGAATGCATTAACCACTCAATTATCTTTTCCCTTAATGTACTTAATCTCTAAATCAAACCCATTGATTGTGGCTAACTATCTAGCTTACATGGAATTTAGTTTAGGCTCATCAAATAAATACTTCAGCCCTCCATGATCATTCACTAAAATGAATCTCCTTCCAAGGAGGCAACGCCTCTATATTTTTAATGAAAGAATGATGGCATCCAACTCCAGGTCACGAGTTGCATAGTTTTTCTCATGCTCACTTTAGCTTTCTTGATTCGTAGCACACCACTTGACCTTCCTGCATCAAGACTCCACTAAGTCCCTCTTTTCAGGCATTTGTGCAAACCACAAAATCTTTATTTGGGTCTATTGTTCTTAGTACTAGTGAATTAGTGAGCAATTGCTTCAGTTGATCATAGCTTGTAGCACATTTAACCGTCCATTCGAGCTTCTTCCCTTTCCTTTGTAATGTAGTGATTTTATAACCAATCTTAGAAAATTTCCTAATGAAACTTCTATAATAACCCGCCAGCCCCATAAAAAATGTAATTTTGAACACATTCTTTGGTGTTGGCCACTCCAGGATGGCTTTAATGTTTTATGGGTCAATAACTACTCCTTCCTTTGAGACAATGTGTCTCAAATAATTGATTTATGACTAGAATAATTCACATTTCTAATCTCCACATATAGCTTATGTTCTCTTAACAGTTGTAGCACTGCAACTAGGTGCTCTTAATGCTCCTGCCTGGTCTTCAAATAGACCAATATGTCATTAATAAAAACTAATACAAACTTATCCAGGTAAGGGCTTAACACATTGTTCATTAAGCACATGAAAGTGGTAGGTGCATTGGTCAGCCCATAATTCATAATTCCCATTCCTTAACTGTAATTCTATCTTATGAATGTCTTCATCCTTGATAGGTACTTGGTTATAAGCTGATCTTAAATCAATTTTTGAGAACAATCCTTCTCCCCGCGATTGATCAAATAAGTCATCAATTCGTGGCAAGGGATATATGTTCTTAATGGTGACTTTATTCATCTACCTGTAATCAATGCGCAACTTGAGTGTGTCATTCTTCTTCTTAACAAATAAGATTATTTCTCCCCATGGTGACACGGTTGGCCTTATGTAACCTTTTTCTAGCATGTTTTTGAGTTGTAGCTTCAACTCAGTTAATTTTGGAGTGCCCATTCTATATGAAGCCTTGGGTGTTGGAGTTGCGCCTGGGAGTAGTTCAAGGGAGAAATCCACTTCTCTATGGGGAGGAAAACAGATAATTTATTTTGGAAATACATCTTGAAATTTTTTCAAGATTGGGTGCTCTAACAAAATATTGTTGTTGTCATTTATCGTACTACTGTTGATTTGAACCGTGAATAGTTTGCATCCATTTCGATAAATCCTCTTGACCTACACCATAGTGATTATCCTTACTAATATCGGCTTTAATTTTCTCTTTATCACTCTTTTTTCCCCAGTCTCATCAAGGAATTCTATCGCTTTTTCATAGCAATCCACTTTGGTGTGATGCAAGAAAATCCAATGCATTCTCAATAGTGCATCACATGCCTCCAGTGGCAATACATTACCATTTTCAATTGTTTTCAAGCCACTGAGCCCTAATTGGCACACTTTTACCCAATGCTATAATTTCGTTTTCGTTCCTATTACCAATTGCACCAACCATGATTCCTCATGCGCTTCTTTGGCCAATCGACATTGTTCAACAATTTTTTGGCTAATATAACTATAATTTGATCCGAGTTCAATTCAGATATAGACAATTTGATTGTAAAGAATACCTTTCATATTGATTATGGATGCCTGGTGGTCGGCTTGTTTGTTATCCAATGTTTCGTATATTCTATCCATGATATAGGCCACCTCCTAAAATATCTCATCCTCCCAGTCATTATACAATTTTGATACATCGCTTTTATGTTATGGGAAATATCTCCTCAGGTGATTCTCCTTGCAAGTCCCACATTTATATGGTCCTCCACCATAGCTTTTCCTCTTATCTTGTGATTTGGTTAGTTCTATTGTACAAAAAATACCTTCTGCGGAAAAAATCGATCTCTCTAGCGATAATGGGATGATCTAGTAACAAACATAAAAAATATATGTAAAATTTCCTAGCTTATATCAGAAAGTACAAAGTAAGATAGATGGCCTACCTCACTATGATGCTAACACCCATTGGTGTCATTTCCCTATCTTCTCGCTTCTAGTCCAATCCTCTTTACGTCGTTGTGGATGAATATTTGCAAGGAAGATCAAATAGAGACGAAAAAATCATACATAGCATAATTCATTCTAACATGAACTATTTAACATATTAGAGAGTATAAGACTAAATGAGTAATGATTTACAAATATATGGGAAGAAAACACATAATGTATTATTAATAGAAATGAAGGGCAGCATACAAAAACTTAAGATTTGATGTTGGAAGCCTCCCTTAGATGATTTTCCAAGTCCTAGCCAAGACCTTCAAGCACTCCTTTCTCCTTCACAAAATGGCGGCATTTAGGCACAACTGAGCGCAACAATGGAAACCAACATTGATCAACCCTTTGAGTAAAGTAGGGAATTCACATTCGACGATAAGTTCACGTCACTAGCCTTCGATCGAATGATTTTACGAGTGTTTAACTTCATATTTCCTCGCCTAATGCATTTTCTCTGGAAAACAGAGCGTTGACAACGCAAATTTTACTGAGTACAGTCACGCTAAAGACCCTTTTTTCCACTATCTACCCACACTGGTCTAGTTTCTCGACCATCACCTTTTTCTCTAACAAAAAGAGCGCTGCCAACACAATTTTTGTTGGGTAAAGTAGCATTGTTGACCCCGTCAGCACATATTTTTCTGGGTAAAGTAACACTGGTAAAAAAAAGTGATATTTTTTAGGGTTTCTTGATTGACATTCTGGAATGTTTTAATCTTTAGATTCGTCTTCCTGCTCTGTGTGCTCAGCATCTTGATGGCTTGCTGTTAGATTCTTTGTGGTTTGCAAAATTTTGTTCATTTTCCAAGTAGTGAAATTAGCTTGAAGTGAATCTTAGGTTATTTGGGTAATTGAATTTACTGTTTTGCTGCTTGCATGTCTATTTGATGAGAATTTTAGTTCTGTTGGAAACCAGGAATAATTGCATTTGCATTTGTTGGACTTTCATCTCAAAGTTTACTTCTGAAAAGTGCATTAGATTAATTTGCATTTGAAAGTTTTTTTTGAGATTGTAATTGAGCATAAATTACATTTCTTAGTATTGAAATACAAGTGCATCCTCATTCATTTTAAAATGAAATTGTGCATAGATTTCATTTGCATAGTTTTCAGGGGAATCATGCATATATTACATTGCATGGTTTGGCATATTTCAATGCTTTGAACTGAATTGGAACTATGAAAGTAGAAGATCTAGTTAGGAGGCTCTTGTCTATTGCAGTCTTTATTGTTGCATCAATGTTTGCACTTCTTCCCTATGCTAGATAGCTTTCATCGAAATGGAAAGAGTAGTTGCCTAATATTAGTTGCATTATAGGTATGTTCAGGTGACATTGATTTTGAGCCTTGAAATTTAAACATAATTCAAGATCAACTTAAAATTTACCTCAAGTAACCTAACGATAATTTGGAACATTAAAGAAAACATATAGAGGTCTAGGCTAGAGACATGTTCCAGTGTCATTAAATGTAGGATCTGTCATTGTTTTCTAGCGTTTTATTTGGGGGTGATATCTCTTTCCATGTACGGAAGTGTAGAGGACCATTATCCAGTACTTTTGGGTATATCGAAGGAGCTCCACGCATGGTAAGTATATGGGAATGATCTCATCGAACGGTTATGCATTATACATCACTACTACGGACTGCAATCCCACGTAACATCATGTATATTTTGGGAGTCCCCTATAGGTTTCTATCCATCCATAGGTAACTGATTTGGTTGCCTTGGAAACCGTGATAGACCGAACACAACATTCAGGGAGATTGGATGTTGTACGTTAACTCCTTAATTCGCCAAGGTGTATATTGCAGTTCATGGCTTCTTGGTAAAACTTTGTGCCTATATTACCCTTTTTTTAATTTATTTTTTGGTAATTTATAAAATTAATCGGCCACATAATAACATCCTACCCGAGAAAAAACTCCTTAGTGGATCTTATGTTGAGACTAATGGCAAAAAATCCTAATTTTACCAATCAAGGAAACCCCTCAAATGGGAATCCTGGTCCTTTACCTTCTTTTGGAAATATCAGTGCTCCTTATATGGAAACGTTGTTCCTTCCTAGAGTTACCATTGGTATGTCAGTTTGGCTATTTTCAACCCCTATGGTTATGAATGTCCAAACTGCTTCTCAACCCAGTTCGCCCCCATCTAAACAATGTCAACCTCGTGTTGACCCTAAAGTTGACCCTTTGCCTTCTTCACTTGTTTTTTCTTCCTCTTCGCCTGATGAAAGCATTGATTCTAGTAACCAGGGAGCTAAGAAGAAAAAGTAAAGGTCGAAGAAGAAGAAGAAAAATAAGAAAAAGGCTAACCCAACAACCATTGCTACCAATGCAACTAAAGTAGATAAATTGTCCATTCAACACTGTAAAGTTAAATTCCCTTGTAGGTTATGTAAGGGTGACCACCTTCTTAGAGATATGCCTAGTATTCCCAAGATATTAGAAGTGTGGTCTACCGGCTCACATCAACCTTTGTCATCAACCTCTGGAGATTATGCTAGTGATAAAACCTTGACTAGTGATAATAAGGTCGATGGGAAAAAGGGTAAATTCAAATTTCCTTGTATTTTATGTGAAGGGAGTCATCCCATTCACCTTTGTCCTTATATGGTATTATCTTTGTATCTTTTGTTATATTAATCAATGGTTCTGCATTTAATTTTTTCCATATTAAAAGAGGCCTTCGCCAAGGATGTTTTTTATCCCCTTTGTTTTTTCTTCTTGTTGCTAAAGGGTTGAGTAGATTGATTGGGGATGTGAAAAGAAGAGGTGACCTCAAAGGGGCTTTGGTGGATGGTGATTTGACTCTCACGCACCTCCTTTTTGTGGACGACGTGATTTTTTTAAGTGATGGATCTAGAAGAGATACAAAGACTATCAAAAATTCCCTCGCTCTTTTCAGTAAAGCAACTGGGAGGGAGGTCAATATTCATAAATTCTACATTTCTGAATTAGGTTGCTCCAAAGATGAAATCACCATCTATAATATATTTTTCCTTTTCGAAAATTGACGTTTGATGAAGGGTTGAAGTATCTAGGTTTTCATCTGAAGCTTAAAAGTTAAAAAAACATACTCGCTCTGGTTGTTGTCAAAAATCGAGAATTGACTCAAAGGATGGAGCTTCAGATGGCTCTCGTGAGTTGCCAAGTTAGCGTTCGTAAAGTTGGTTCTTGAGGCAATCTCGGTTTTCTAGATGTCCATGTCATGGATTCCCAAAGGGACTCTAAATTTGGTTCAAAAGAGTTGTTGCATATTTCTTTGGCTATGATCAAAGGAGCATATTTTCCCTTGGGTAAAATGGGACAAGAATGTTCTTTCAAAGAAATGGTGTGGTTAGGGCTTAAATAATTTGACATGATTTTCGAAGGAATTAGTAGCCAAGGTGGGATGGCAATTAATCTCCACAAAAAGTATGTTGACGGAGGTGGTTTTTAGGAATTATATCTATCATAGCTCCTTAGAGGACTGGATCAATAATCCCATCAAGAGAAAAATAAATGTATCGACGATATGGAAGATGATGGTTGGTTCCTTTAACACCATTGAAAAGGAATTGACTTGGAAAGTGAGCGAGGCTTGGCCAATATCCATGGAAAAGTTGTGGGGATATATATCAGTTTCCACAAGCGATGGTTCAATTTCTGGCAAAACATGGTAGAAGAACCTTAAATCAAGTAGTTGATCCTAAGAACACATCTATATGGGCTCAAGGATGGTTGAGTCATCGGTTTTTAAATTTACCTGAAGTATGGCACCAACTATGACACAATTATACTGCACCCCTTAATATTTCCCATGTCATGATCCATGACAAGGTGGATGAATTAAAATGGATCCATTCTCATTTCGGGGGAATATTCACCTAAGGAAGGATACATTTTCATTATTGCTTAAAAAACAAGAGGAATATGCTTGGTGGTGGAAGCTGGTATGGAAGCTTAAATGGCCGACAAAAGCTCATATTTTCCAATGGTGTTTGTCGAGAACAAAATTCCCATTGGTGAAAATCTAAAAAAAAGGAGTTTTGCAAGGCCTAGCTGGTGTCCCTTATGTAAGGCTAGAGAGGAATCGATGGATCACCTTTTCATTTCCTACTCTGTTACATGCTAAGTTTGGAATTTTGTCTGTTGTGCACTATCGGTGGGATGGAAATGGCAAGGCACGTCCTACAAAGATGCATGGAAGAATTGGTGGAATTTTGTTTCCCCAAAAATATTGAGAAATATGCCCCCTATCATAAGTTGGGGAATATGGCTAGGAAGGAATAATGTGATTCTCCTTGACAAAGGAATGTAACCTGATCACGTTATTGCCCAGTTGGTAGCTATATATGATCATATTCCTATTGATGAAGCAAATAGCAGGGTACACATTATTACTAAAGAACAGGTGAAAGAACCTGTCCACGGTCATATTTTGATGGTTCCTCCCTAGATGGATGAAGTTGTGGGGGCAATTTTATCTTGCATTTAAATGAAAATCATTCTTACAAACTCCAAAGTGGATTGGGTCAAGGATCCAAAAACTATGTTGAACTCCTAAGATTAAAATTTTTATTTCTCTTTGCTTCTGAAAAAGGGTGTCGATAGTTGCGGGTCTTTGGTGATTCTCGTGTGGTTGTCAACTAGTTTAGTGAAAACTCTAGATGTCACATGCACACACTCAGGCCCATCCTAGAGGTACTCTTACTGTTAAAAATCAATTTTGATCATATTACATGTCAACATATTTATAGGGAGATAAATGCAATTGTTGAACTTTGCAAGGCGGTCGTGCAATAAGATTGGGGCATTTGGCAGATCTCAGAACATGTTGGCAATGAACACTATGAATATTATCACAGACCATTCATAGATGGTATATAGGTGGAAGGAGCACGAGATTTAAGATACTCACCCAACTTTTAATACATGATGGTTTTTTGGCCTATAGGAAAAAAGTATTAACTTATTTGAATTTATTTTTCAGTTTTGCACCTACAAGATGATCTTCACATACAATTATTAAGTTATTATGAAAATTTGTTGTTTAAAAAGCTTGATCTTAATCTTTTTGTGATTTGTAAGCTAAACACTATGTTTTGTTACAGTCTGATCATATTTTTGGTTTCTGGACTTCTAATATGACTATAAATGAAAAGTCTTTTTCATATGCCTTTTAACATCTTGAACATGTAATTTTCATCCATTATAATGAAAAAAAAAAAAACTATTAATTTCAAAATTATTATACTTGTAATATAAAACCAACCCCATATATATATATATATATATATATATTTTTTTTTTCTAAAATATTTAAAAATCATATTTTTAATATTTAATAAATTTATAATTAAAATAATATAATTATTTTTATTTTTTAAATAAAATAATTAATTTTTCCTATCTTAAATAAAGAAATAAAACAAACAAACATTTTAAATATTTTTCATGTATTATTTTAATATCAAATCTAACACATTTATGAACCCATCTTCTTTTGATTGAAAAGTGTATCACTGTAATTTTTGTGATAAAATCATTATAATAATGAAATCTTTTTTTTGGAAAAATAATAAGATATGAGCAACTTTATAACTAATTTACCAGCTGTTAATATTTAATTCATGTAGACAGCTTATTTCTTAAGAGCACTCAGCAATGAAAAACATACTTTTATATGGATGTGAGGTTTGGGGTTGCAGCATCTCTAGAGAATCTTGGAGAAAGATTGAGCAAATCCAGAAACGTTTTATAACGTATAACCTTAAAATTAAAAGCAATACACCCTATCCTATTCTCCTTATAGAAGTGGGTCTTTCCCCTATCGAGAGCCTAGCTATGACTAGGCTTCTATTGTACAAGCACAAGCTCAATAGCACAGGAGACCATAGACTTCCTAAGCTAGCTTTAAATTCTAGCCAAAACCACCTAAGGCTTAAACAAGGTTGGTATCAAGACACCAGGGCCTGGTTAAACCATTGGGAGATTGATGAGAATGTTGCATTGCAAAACATCAATAACATTAAAAAAATTGTTACTTCTAAGTTTAAAGAAAAAATGTGGTGTGAGAAAGATCTAGCAACTAAAAAGAAAATTAAGGTCTTATAAGGAGGTCATCAACCCCACCTTAGATGATCAAAAGTATCTCTCTGTTTTAACTAGCTCAAAGACGAAAATTAATATAGCCAAGATTAGAACGAACTCTCATGAGCTCCATAGTGAAACAGGTCGTTGGACAGTTCCTAAAACACCATGGATGGAAATGATCTGCCATCTCTGTGAGAATATGAACATTGAGGATGAAAATCACTTCCTCTTAGAGTGCCCCGCGTACAACCACATTAGAGCTTAATTTCATAATCTTTGTTGCAATACTGACCTTCCTAGCCTTTTAAGATGTCAAAATTATAGTGAGCTCGGGAGGCTTCTCTCCAAGCTTTTTGAGCATAGGAATAAAATCTTAAATCAAATTAAATAACTCTTTTCTTTAGTTTCCAATAGACCAAAGATTGATCTCAATGGACGTTAACCATCATCATCATCATCATCATAGATCAAACCACTCTGGATATATTCAATACATTGCTTACAATGATTTTGTTCGGGGTTTAGCCTATTGCTTATAAGTTAATTTGTAATTCTCAACAATCCTGAAATTCTGATTTACAGTGAAAGTTATTACCTTATCTTTTGAAATAGTTGAACTAAACAAGGAATTATTAATCATAATTATTAGGTCTGGAATTAATCAATCATAATTATTAGTTAAATTTTTAATTGGTATCATAACTTTTAAGTTTTATGTAGGCTCAAAATTATGATTTACGATTTTTTAAATATTTAAAAAAATAATAAAACAATACATCTAAATTAATTTAATGTAATAATTCCAAAATTAGATATAGATAACTTTATATAATGTATCTAATACAAAATTAAACAAAATAATGTTATAATTTGTAAGTTTTATATTATTAATTAATTATAATATATAATTACTTTATTTTTTAAATATGAATTTTTTTTATGTCATTAAGAAAATTATTTATATATATATATATATATATGTATTGTTTACATTATTTTTACCTGATTTCAATATCTACAACGTCTTCATTAAGATTGAATCCACTAAAGCTAGGAGACCAAAAAAATTCTAACGTCATACCTCCAAACTAAACATATTGTAAACAATATTCCAAAAAAGGGATTTATATACACTTCAAAATTGTGACTAAGAGACTAGTAGGAGAGGTTGGTCCCCATGGACTCAACCTCCTCCCCACCCAGAGAGACATGATAATTTACAACACTAGCTAGTAATGTAAGAGCTCCTTTGGATAAAGAATCAAATTCAATGTTTAATTGGTGAAGAATATGACAGAAATAGATGAGTTTAAAAGAGTTAATAGCTTCATGAATAGAGCAAGGTTTCCATGTTAAGTATTCTCACCTTAGCCTTTTGATTTGCCCAATCTATCACTAATTTTGAATCTCCCAACACCTGAAGGCATGTTACCCCTTTTACCTTGGCCAATTCCAACAACATCCATAGGGCTACAAACTTTGCTTTATTATGCAATCCTCTTCTTGGCACATATCTACAATGGACAGAATGAGTTTGACTAAGATAGACGACCAACCCCACTCCACATCATGGCAGATGGCCTTGGAAAGTCCCATCGAAAAAACCCATAGATATCCAACGTCTTTCATTGGCATAATTGGATTCCTGGATCGTATTGATTTTTAGGGCATCCTTTAAACTAATAATTACTTCTTATGATTTTCTTTAGGTTAATATTTTCTTGTGATATTTTCCATCATAAAGCAATTACACAAAGGATCTCAACGATGAAACAAAAATGCCATAAGAATAATAAAGAGACATCCATACTATAACACAAGTATTTACCTTGGGAAAACCCACATGGGGGAAAAAACTAGCAACCTTTTCCTTAGATAAATTCTTCAGTTCAACAAGCGACATATATAGACATCCTAGTCATGTACAAGGTAAACTAACCAGCAAAGTAAATATGGTCAAACCTGGTCCAGGCCTCCTAGCTAAGTCAAACAACTTTCCCAGGAACTCACTCTGGTCTGCTCAGCTAGGGAAAAATTTCAGCCTCTCTTCTCATCATAAATTCAATCTTGTAACTCTACTTCACCTCAGAAAACTTTATGCTCTCCCTCTTAATATACTTGGTTTGCTTCAAAAGATATTACAAGTTCATCATGTAATTACCCTTCCTTCTTCCTCGCTCAAACATAAGTCTTCCTCACATGATGAAACAAAGAGATTTTTTTTCTTGGTGAAGATTCGAATTTCCATTGGAGGAGGTTGAATCACTCTTATAAATATTAATCTAATATGTCGAATTGGTGTCTTTCTTGACAAAGCCAACTTGAAACTTTTAAGGGGCCAACTTGACGAGGAGGATTTTGACTTGGCTTATTTTAGAGCCAAAATATTTAAATTCAAAATTTAAATTCTTCTCTTTTACAACCATCATGAAGTACATGCCTTTTAACATTTTCCTTTTTTATTGTAGCATGGAGAACACGCTTACAAATACATTAAGGACCAAAATATACATTATGAAGACCTACCATAGTTACAGAATTCAACAAATTGTGACTACTCTGGATTTGACTCTTATTCCTATGCCACTGCCACTATCTTTACTACACAAATCTCCAGAGAAATAAACTTCTCTTGGCAAATTTCATGCCCACCACACATAATTTATTAACAGACAAGGTAATCCAGAGAAAGTCGATACAACTTATCGTGCCACCATATTCTAAAGACATCTCAGAGTGTAACTCCCACCCATATTCACTTGAATTTCAACCCAGATCACAAATATCTGCAGATCTGCATAATGTAACAACAATGCAAAAAAAGTGACCATAAAACTCCTCATAAAACTTGCACAAAGAACCTCTACTTAGATCTCATCAACTCCTTTGTCACAACTTATCTTAAGTGAAAAGATTTCTACTTCATAAATATTATTAAATAAAAATAAAAATTGTATTAATAAAATTAAGTAGCATAAAATACAATTATATTACTAGATCAATATTTTAAAATTTAAAATTTAAATAAATTATTTTTATTTTTACAATTTAGATTTTTTATTATCTATTAAATACTTTAAAATATAAAAACTACATTATACAAAATGTCAAATTCCAAACTTAATGGTGTCAAAAGGAAACAATGTACGAGGCAAGCTCATTACCTTTTTTTCATGAAAGATAACGGATTGAATAGATTCGTGTCTCTTCCTTTCACAAGCCAATAGTGCAACTTTTTAATTCGAAAAGCGACTATGTGCTTGTGATTCTATACAAAATTTAAATCTATTTTTTTTATTGAGATTGATGGCATGAATTTTTTTAAAATAGAATTTATGCATTAGTGATGTATTTTTTTAATTGTGAGAAAAATTATGATAATTTAGTTGTTAATGGGATAATTATCAATGATTATTGTTGGTTAATGTAAGTCTATTCATCATTGTTATTTTAGGAAAACATGCTTCTCTGACTTGGGTTGTTAATTTTTTTTTTTGGTAAGCTTGGTGGGACTACATCTTCCTCATGTCCAATATATCACCTCAATTGGGACAGGAAATTGAACCTGTGACTTCACATCAAGGAGTCTCTTAACAGAGCACCCGATCATCGTCTATCCAAGACCCTGTCTGAGGGGTTACAACCAGCATAGATCGATCTTAACTTGGGATCTATCAAGTGGCCAGAAGGATCAAATTTCTCTAGATGCAAACATCTTCCAGAGTGCAAAACATGAGGAAAGATTTATACCTTTCAAGGTTTGATTCTATATTCGGAGTTAAGATGGATTTATACTGGTTTTAAGCAACATAATAATAAAATGTTTTAACTATAAGAAATTTGTTATTTTCACTTGTTTTATAAGTTGTTGACATTAAAATATTGTATTTGTAATTCACATTCCGATATTAAAATGTTAATACATGCCCCTCATATTTTGGAAATAGAAAACTCTTCTATCTATGTGTGTGTAAGGATGTATAAATATCTATATATGTGTATGTGTGTAGGAATATATACATATCTATATATGTGTAGAAATGTATACATTTCTATATATGTGTGTAGAGATGTATACATTAAATGTTTATTATTATTAGTTTTTAATTATTTTTCAGAAAAGAAAAAAACACAAGGTTTTATATTAACTAAAAACCAATTAATTAAAAAAAAAAAACTCCAAGTATAGAAAGTCTTCAACATCATCTCCCAAAGGAGTGAAGAAAGCACTATCACTATAGTCATCATTTCAAGTGATTTACTTATATACTGCCCACATAGACCAATCTTTACAAAACCAACTGCATAAAGAAACAGAGAAAATTAGTATTAGATCAAACCAACCAAAAAATCTAATTATTTTATTAATATCATTTTTAAAATGTTACATATATATTAAAAATTAAAATAATTTCAATTTTTTCGTATTTTGAATTAAAAATCACTTAATAAGGTAATAAGAATTCTTTCATTTTCTTTAAATATTTTGTTTTGAATATTGCATATAAACTCAACAAAAAAAATTATTTACACAAAATGTAATATCAACAAATGCTATATAGTAGCTAGTCTCTCCCGCTTAGTTCAAATATAACTAAATTAAAGTAAAATCATTCAATTTAAGTTAGTATTAAGGTTTATAGTCTTATCAATTTAGGTTTTACTGATTGGTAAATTAAGATATTTTGTTAAATTGTAATTGTGCATTGTTTGCAGGTATGAACAACTTTGTTGCTAATTTCATTTGTTGAAATATGAATTCATCCACAACCATAAGTGAATTATGATCTAAAACTACTTTTTATTGGCTATTAGATTGCCTTTAGACGTGAGAAAATATTTGAATAACCCAAAATCCAATTTCTGGATAAATAAAAGGATATAGGGAGTTCTAATTGAACTCATATAGCAAAATACTCTACTAAGGTTTTACAAATGGGCTAACAAGTTAAGTAGGTTTGAGTATCAAGTGAACTTCAAAGTTAAGTGCACTTGAGCCAAAGGAGTATTGAGATGGGTGACTTGCCAAGAAGTTCTAGTTAATAGGTGCGAGTCCCAAAAGAGATGATCGATTCTACATTATTCATTTTGCTAGTTTGAATCTCACTTCTTCACTCTTGTGAGCATCCCTTCATTCTTCTTCACCCTTGTGAGCATCCCTTTATTCAATTTGTGCTAAAAAGACTTCAAAATCATGAAAAATTGATCATTTGCAACTAGTATTCATAAACACTTCTTAAATTAATGACTCACTCTATGTATATAATCCCCCCAAAAAATATCTAATGTTAAATATATTAAAACATTATAAAAAAATAATAAAATTTAATTTCTAGTGTTAAATTATGGAAAAATGTGCAATTTTTTTTGTCAAACAAACTAGTAGAAGAAGTGGCCCAATTCTAGCCAGATGACCTGCATCCATGGGCTTGGTAGCAACGTGGTTGACTATGTTATTTCCGATCTCCCTTTATACAACGAAATAATAAATTTTGACATCTTAGATGACCACGAGCCTGACTCTGATCGTAGACCTTTACTTATAACTCTCAATTTTGTAATGCATAGAGATCCCATAGATGATAATCCTTATAGCCAAAAGAACCTAATCTTTGATAGAAATAAAAACAATCTCTTTCTAAATGATTTAAAAACTAATTTGCTTTCTTTATCTAGTATAGACAACATAGATGACCTCTATCATAATTTTACTACAACACTCTCATATTCTATTAGCAAGTTCTCAATTGAAGTTTCAAGTAATAAAAGAAATAGCAAAACCAATCCATGGTATGACAAAGATTGTAAAAGTGCGAGGAGAGCAATTAAGGAAGCTATTGATGAATATCTTAAAATTGACAAGATAAAAATCTACAAAGCCCTAACTAAAAGGAAAAAAGGCATTATATTCGTAAAAGATAAGAGAATCTCTTATGCCTCTCAAAGGTGGCTCCTAAGAAATTTTGGAGGCAGAATCTAACTAGGAAAACTAAAGACAACAATAAAATTTCTTTACACGACTGTAATTAATATCTTAAAAATCTTTATGAATCTCCAAACGTCAGGGGTAACTTTGAAACCCTGCTCACAATGAAAGAAGTTTTCTCATTAGAAGACATTGATTTTGGGGTTAAACGCTTGGCAAATGGGAAAACTAAAGACATTGAAGGTTACCAGGCATAAATCTTAAGAATTGGAGGTCCTGTCCTCATCCTCCACATCCACAAGATTTTCAATCAAGCGGTCAAGCAAGGGTTCCCTAAACCATGAACTCGGAGCCTCATTATCCCTATTTTTAAAAGTGGGGATACAAATAACCCCTCTAATTATTAGACAATTATGATCAACCCTCTCTTAGCCAAGTTATATGGTATTATTTTGGAAAAGAAGTCGAGCATATGGCTTGAAAGTGAAGGTAAGCGGGCTAAAGGCCAAGTGGGTTTTAGAAGGAAGCACTCAACAACGAACCACCTCGTTACACTTAGGATCATTGTGGAGGAATGCCACAATGATAAATCCAATCTCTTTTGTTGCTTTGTGGACTTTAGAGAGGCTTTCGATATGGTTCCTAGAAACAGCCTATGGAAAAGATTAGAAGAGCTAAATGTTCCTCTCAAGCTAAGAGCGACCCCTATAAGGTTATACGAGAATGTAGTTGCCATGTTAAAGAGAAATTAGGGGTGGTCGAAAAATATTAAGTGTAATATCGGAGTTAAACAAGGTTCCCCCTCTCCCCTACCCTATTTGGCATTTACATCGACAAGCTAGAAGGGTTTTTAGAGGAAGCAGGTTGTGCTGGCATGATCTTAGCTGGGATAGTCATCATCCTTCTTCTCTATGTTGACGATATTGTTCTTCTCGCAAGGTGCCCCTCTGATCTTGATAAGCAACTTAGAATTCTTAAGGATTTATGTTCTACCATGGGTATGATTGTTAACACTGACAAAAAAAAAGTTACGATTATCAAATCCAAGAAGGACACTTACGCTAATTTTATGTATGACAATAGTAACTTGGAGGAAGTGTCTTATTACAAGTACCTAGGAATTGATATTCATCACAAGCTCAACTGGAACTATAGCATTGAGAAAATGATTAATGGGGGCTGGAAAGCTTATTTTGGTCTTGAAAATAATTGTAAAACTGCAAATCTCGTAATTGGGACAGAAAGAAGTTCATCTTTGAAACTTTAGTCACTCCTATTATCTTATATGGATGTGAGGTTTGGGGTTGCAGCATCTCTAGAGAATCCTGGAGAAAGATTGAGCAAATCCAGAAGCGTTTTATAACATATAACCTCAATATTAAAAGCAATACACCCTATCCTATTCTCCTTATAGAAGTGGGTCTTTCCCCTATCAAGAGCCTAGATATGACCATGCTTCTGTTGTACAAGCACAAAATAAATAGCATAGGAGACCATAAACTTCCTGTTTCGGGAAATAACTCCCTAGAGGTTTGTTGGGTCAAAACCTCCACAGAGCAGGGCATGCTATTCAAGAAGGACTCACACAACCACACTTGTATGCTAAAAACTAGATAATCATCGATAGTAGAACTCACCCGTAATCCTACGTTTGATGTAGATCTCGCGGGGTCCAAACCCCCAGCACCCTTCTTCCTCCTCAACCTGAAAACCAAGAATAAACGTGCACGGAAATCTAGTTGTACAACATATATCTATCCTAAATGTCAGTGAGATCCATGTGAAACATCATATAAACAATAATAAATGCTTAAATAATAATCTTTTCACATATGCAAGAAGATATTAACACGTGAATTCAGGAACAAGATGGTTCCTCTTCATTACGAACAACATGTACAGTAGTTAAAAGTGGAGAGATCACCTGAATCCTTCCACGATCTTCGAACAGACCGTCGTCCGGATCCGTCCCGCCCTTGCCTCACTAAGATACTTTCAAGACTTGTGCACACGAGATGACATATAAATGGATGAACATCTCCAGGAAACAAGGGTTTCCTGTAAAAATCTAGGAAAGTGCAGGAGGCACGGGAAATCAGACTTGAATTGGGATTACAACAGAGTATAATGTCTATAAATTTCTCTCTCCCTTAGCCCATGCACATGAGGGGCTTTTATACTCCCTAAAAGTAGTTTCAATCAGTTGGAAACAGTGTACGTCTTGAGTGGTTGAATACTTTGATGTCTCATGACTGAAAATATAGATTTTTATATATATTTTTGATTTTAATGGCATACACGGAAAAGTGCATGTGGACTCGCGTATACATGAGGAAAAGTCTGGGCATACCCGCGCATGGGATTTTTAACACTGTTTTTTATGAATTTTGTTCAAGTCTGTGGGAATGGGTGCCCAAGGCCATAGAGACAATCATGAATCACATGAGGGTGAAAAATGATGTTATAACAGATGCCCCCTAATATATGAGGTCAGAAGGGGTACATGATGGCCGAAATGTATTATGCACATAGAAAGAACTTCACAAGGACAAGAGAGGACTTCACCAGATTTCAACCTGCCAAAAACCAATGAAAGAAAACAGAGATTCAACTCATGCTGAGGCGAGCATACCCATGCTCAGTCAAAAATACATCATATAGAAAGTACTGAATGGATCCAAAATGTATACAAGTATAGCTGAATTGAAAGTACACAATGAATCATCTAAGCATGGCTCGGAAGTACAAGTCGGAATCAATGTCCAAATATCACATATAGAAAGCTAATCAATGATGCTGAAACTGGATGTCTGATCATAAAAGTAACTGAATCTCCAAGTACCAAATCATAAGGGGTGGAACACATGGTACAATCACGCAACCCGGGAGCCAACATATAAGATGTTGTTGTACTGAACTGCAACATATAAGGGTGGACGACATCACTGGCAGAAACTGAATGGACTATCAAAAGTGAACCAAAAATGCTGATGCAACCCGAGGTCTTCACCGATCTCGACGACACAATTCTACACAATGGGAATAAATGAGCTGAAGTCGACCATGTGAGAAATTTGCTAGTTAGAGTCCATGGTATCTTAGATTAATAGCAGACAACTTCACCAATAATGAAAATGAGTGTGGTGCCCAGAGTACAATCTAACAAGTGCGAATGAATGAGTTGAAGTGAAGACTTACTTGGAAAGATCTACTGTCGAGGAGGCAATGATGAATCCCCGTATCGAATGGCGAAATTGCTGCCTTTGATGACGCAAACAGGCCATGCAGGAGCTACGAACCTTATTCCAAAACAATGAGTGGGAGTGGGTGGGGAAAAAAATCTCTGGAAGGAAGGCATTAAAGGCATCCCACATCAGATCGGGGCAGGTGTATACCCATGGGAGCAAAGTGGAAGAATGAAGGACAGGCGCAAATAACGGAACCAATAGAAATGCGTTTCAAGGCATGCTCAAGATGAAGCTGGCACATGGAAGAAACCTCTGAACAGCCAATAGTGACACGGTGAGATATCGGAAGGCCAGGGTCAAATGATAGTGCGCACGAATCCCAAGTGTGATAATGTATGCTGACGTCGAACACAGGGGAAACCACTCAGTCAAAGACCCATAATGATGATCAAATGCTGAGCACAAGGTCACCTATCAATGATGGAAATAGGGCCAGGGTGCGGCTCTAGGTTTACTCTCAGAACAATGTGTCGTAGTCGATGAGAGACAAACCTGCTAGCAAGAAGTCAATGGGGACCTTCTCAAACCAGCACGAGAAGAAGACAAAAACATCTGATGTGATAGAACAAGATACTGACCAAACCGGGAAGGCCGACTGAATAATGAGTCAAGAGACACAGCAGAATGGCCGACTCTGGTTAGACTTCCCTTGAACAAAAGCACAACTCATGGTGACCATGGCAGTAAAAAGTGACACTGTATAAGTTTGTTATGCAGGAGGCAAAAACAAACTCTCCATATGATTGGAAGAGATAACCAACCGGGGGAGGACTGACCAGTGAAACAAGGCAAAGGCTGAACCTAGGTCAAAACTAAAACCATCCCAAATGAAGGAAATATATAAGTGTATTTGCTTTGTTCAAGGGCGACAAACTGACACTGTACTGCCATCAAATTACAAAGTTACATCCCGTTCCCGCTCTTTTTGTTATATTTGATTTTTTGTCTTTTTCATATAATAAGCCTGAAAAATAATAAAAGAATGCTATAGTACAATGGATAGAACGAGTATCAAGAAACAGATGCACTAGTTCCTGGGATAGGAACAATCCTATGCCCAATGCAAGGTGGCGGAAACTGGTAAGCGATACTCAAAGGAATGTTCCATCCATGGGTAAAAGGGTGTCAAGTCGCGATAGCTAAATGCATGCAATGGTTAACTTGTACGAACAGTCAAGGTCAAAAGTTGGCTTAAACATCGAGTTCAGAAATGAAGCCGGCTAAAGGCCAGGATAAACAAGTAGCCAATATGCAATGCAATAATACAACTCAACAACACCAGGGAGCCTCTAGGGTAAGAGCCAGAAAAATGATAGTGGAGAAGAAGAATAATGAAGCTTCAACACATAAGTCATGGCGGGACTAAAGAGGACTCCCGAGCCTACATAAAACGCAGCATGGGCAACAAGTGATAGTAAGGAACTAACTAGCCAACTAGTTAAATTTTATTGTATGGAATGATTAACTATGCCAATCAATTGCTTGATTAGCTAATGAGTCTGCCATCCAATTGTCAACTCGAGGAATATGAATGAAAGTTAAAAATTGAAATGATCTTTGTAACAAACGTACCCTCAAGAACAACCGAAGTAAAAATGGATCTCAAACCCGATAAGTATTGTTCAACTGCGACACCACCATCTGAGAGTCCAAGAAAACTACCAACGAATCAACACCCAAAGATATTATCTCCAAGAGTAGATAAATAACTGCAGTGTATTCTACTATATTATTGGAAGCAGGACCAATACAGACTCCTCTTGATACTAACAGCTGACCGGATGGATGATGAAGCACCCAAGCCGCGGAAGCCAAGTTCCGGGTGTGTCTACTAGCACCATCGGCGAAACAAAAATGACTCATGACATCCGACACAACCTGCCAAAGCAAATAAAAAACATCACCATCCCATCAAAGATCGAAAAACCAGATATGTACAAAGCAAAAATACTATATACAAAAGCAAAATGCCAGGCCGAAGCCTAGGCATAATACTTTTTCAAATAGAGCCCATTTCTAGGCTCTGACAACTCATTCCCTTCAAAATCAACCAAGGTATATGCTCCTTTTTTAAGTACTTTTTTAACGATAAAGGGGCCATACCACATAGACTTAAACTTTCCTGCCCCCAGGGCATCTTTTTCTTGGGCATAGGCCAAAACAAGGTCACCTTCCGAAAAAACCCTAGGCTTGATTGCCTTATCGTACTGAACTTTAACTCGGTTTTTATGCGCTTCATTCATCGTGGCGGCATCCCGACGCTGCTCATCGAGATGTTCCAGATGAAGGAGATGTTATTCAAGACTAGAAGTGTCAGGAAGAAGTTCAACAGCTAACTTAAGAGAAGGAATCTCAAATTCAATAGGAAATACAGATTCCAACCCGTAAACTAGCTGAAACGGAGTAAGGCCAGTTGCAGTTTTCGCTGACGTCCTGTATGCCCAAAGTGCAGGATATAGCATGATATGCCAGTTGGATCGAGCTTTATTAATTGTCCTTTGAAGAATTGTCTTCAAGGATTTATTCACGGCTTCCACTTGCCCATTGGCCTGAGGATAATACGGAGATGAATGCTCCTGCCGGAAACCTAATTTTAGAGCCAACTCAACCATCATGCTATTCTGAAAATGACTGCCATGATCAGTGACAATCTCTCTAGGAATACCAAAATTAGCAATAACCTGATTGAACATAAAAAGAGCTGTTGTCTCACCATCATTCCCAAAAGTAGGCACAGCCTCGACCCACTTCGTAAAGTAGTCTACTGCTACAATAATGTACTTGTGACCTTTAGTCGAAGGCGGGTTACAAGTAGTATAATCAATACCCCACTTTGTAAAGGGACCGACAGTAATGACTGGAAAAAGCGGAGCTGGATGAGCGTGCATGTTTCGAGTATAAACTTGACATGGATGACACTTTTTGACTGACTCCACACAATCTTTGAAAATCGAAGGCCAAAAGTACCCAGCACGCAAGATTTTTTGGGCTGTAGCAAAACCCGATAAATGACCACCACAAGCTCCACTGTGGCAATCATTCAGCATAGCCTCAGCTTCTTCAAGAGTTAAGCAACGTCTTAGGATTGAATCAACCCCTCGACGGTATAAAGCATCACCAATGATCAATTAATTCTTAGCCGAGTGACGCAACTTACGACGCTCATCTTTCGAAAAATTAGAGGGAAACTTCGCAGTCTGAAGATACACAATAATATCTCCATACCAAGGATCCTGTGGAGAGATGAGGAATAAATGTTCATCTGGGAAGGATTCATCATAGACTATCTCTTCTCCACAGGGCAACTCAGAAATCAATTTCGCGAAAACTAATGATTTCTTGGACTTGGCAAACATAAACTCAAGATCAAATTTCTGCAAAATCACAATCCATCTATTTTATTTGCCTTTAATCCTGCGCCCTTACGAGGACAAAGAAAACGAAATGGTTGGTACAACGCAAAACGTAAGTTTTAGCGAAGAATGTAATGTGAAAGTCATTGCTGCAGCTTTGGTATTTGCTAAAACCCGATGGAACCGACTTTTCTATCGAATATCACAGGTTTAGGTCTTCAAACCTCAACTAAGATAGTATATAACATGTCTACAAGAGCATCATCTTCTGAACGTGTACCAATGGTAGATTACGATCTTTATAAGATACAACAAGCTTTGCTAATAATCAAGGAATTGGAATCAATAAGGCTTGAGAGGTCAGTACTTTTTTCGAAGAAAAACGTAATGAATAGTAATGACAGAATCATCCCAAAAAAATGGAACTCCCTTCTTCAACAATCTCATAAATCTCTTGGTAACTTCAGCATAATTTACGATAAATATCCAAAGAAAAGTAGCCTTTCCTTGTAGACTTTGAAGTTGACGAATAGATGACGGGGGAGGAAACTGAAGTATTGCCTCAACCTTGAATGGATCTACCCTAATCCCTTCCCTAGACACAATGAATCCCAATAACCGACCAGATGTAATCGCTAAAATGCACTTGTTCGGATTCAACCTAATCCTGTAGAAACGAAATCGTTCAAATACTTAACGGAGGTGAGCAGGATGATCCATCCTCTTTCAAGAATGAGCAGCTAAATCATCCAAATATGCCTCGATAATCTATTTGATGTCGTGGAAGGCATATGACATGGCTCGTTAAAACGTAGCCCCAGCATTTTTAAGACCAAAAGGCATCTTCTTGTAAGCAAACGTACCCCAGGGACAAATAAAGGCAGTCTTATGCTGATCTTTAGGATGGATAATGTCGATGATATGGGAGAAGCGAATCCGCACAAAGCTAGGGTGACCACTCGTCAATGATCTGATCTATAAATGGTGTGGGGTAAATCTTTCGGACACGTTTTATTAAGGTCTCTGAAATCGATGCAAACTCGAATTGTTCCTTGTTTTTTATCTACGGGAACAGGTTTCGAAACCCATTCAGTCAAAGGAATAGGGAAAATAAATCCCGCCTTAAGCAGCTTCTCCACCTTGGCTTTGATAGCTGCAGCCTTCCTAGGATTGACCGGATGAAGTTTTTGCCTCACAGGCTTAGCATTTTCGTAAGTCTTGATCTCATGCTGGACAATAGATGGATCTATACCAGGCATTTTCTCATAAGACCAAGCGAACACATCCCTATACTCTTTAAAGAGATCGGTGTAAATCTGAATCTCTTCAGGGGAACATTCAGCTCTGATGAAGACATTCTCTATAACATTGGGATCCCTGGAAATGTTCACCGGGATAGTTGGAGAAATCATATCCATGTTCCCTTCAGCATATACCTGTGTTGGTGCTAAAGGGTTCAGGACTGGGCGAACAGGACTAGGAGAAACAGGACTTGGAAAACTTGATTCAACTTCGCTCAAATCAGGTAAAAAGTAAGACAGATGATGCAAATCATCCCACGGTCTATCTATACCAGTCATAGCTTCAAGGATGGCCTCTTCAGATGGAAGAGTGGTATCAAGGCAATCCTGGGCAGAAGAAGAACTAAGTGTCCAAGATGGAGCCACATCACCATCCAATTCCTCCGGAGAAAGAGGAGCTGGAATGGACTCTGCAGAGTCAACAATAGATTGATAAGCAATCTCAACTGCAGACATCGGAAATGCCATTCCACCTACTTGACCTTCCGCTAATGTGGCCGTAGGGGAAGGTAAGGTCCAAGGGTCCGAAAAATAATGAGTTCTGAAGAACTCTCTTCGAAGAGGAGCCTTGGAGGATGAAATTGCATTTATATGAACAGTAGGAGGTGGAATATCAAAAGTACCCATCAACGAAGAATACATTCCAACCCCTAAATTCTCAACAGGCGACTTGGCCTTATCCAACTTTGGAATAGTTGAGTCAGCAGATGCATTCGGGTCTACTGGAGGACAGTCCAGTTGATCCACTGTAACAATCCTCCCTTCATGAGGGAAACAAATAATCTGAAATAATGAAGATGCAATGGCATCCATCTCATAAATCCAGTTTCTCCCCAATAGAAGGTTGTAGTCCAAGCTTGCATCAACTATCTCAACCTCTATATTTACAGTTTTTTCCCCAACACAGATGGGAAAAGCTGGGACAATACCATGCAGTCTGTGAGAATTACCATCAAACGCAGTCAGAAGAGTAGCATATGGAACAGCTGCGGGAAATCCAATTCCCTTCCAACATGTGAGAGACATCACACATGTGGAAGCACCCTCATCAACGACCGTCCGGAAAATATTGCATTTCCGGTATGATGATTTAATATGAAAATCCATATGATGGGGGAGTCTCTTTTTAAAATTAGTCATATCGAATGTAATCATAAGAGATTTCTTTGGATTGATAGCCCCAAGAGCAGTGAGCAGAGCACTGCGCTGAGCCGGACAAGACTGGAGCACCTCAAGAGCCGACATGGCACAAGGGCTCTGCGCCAGATCTTCCACAATAGAGTAGTTCTAGGCAGCCCTGGCATTTTGATTAATCATCGTACGCTTAGTAGATGCTTTGGGCATCCGAGGTATAGGCTCAACAATAGGCTTCGTGATGTGAAGTAGCTCAGTAGCATCGGGAGCACCCTTGGCTTTCGAAGACTCATCTTCGCCATAATCACGGGATCTCGTGGCGACATCCACGTGAGCACTCATCATGTATATGTTTGATAGAATTTCCCCTTCCTGGGTGCCCCAAGAGGAAGCCCCAGTATTTTGATTCGCGCCAACAACTAACTGTTGCCCTTGGGGAACAGGGTTTGTCAACACAGCCTGGGAAATAAAAGAACCCTGCTGAGCTAACAAGCGCTGCGCATCCTGAATTTTAGGGCAAAGGTGAGTAAGATGGTCTCTAGCACATAACTTGCATGGAAATTTCACTTTCTTTTTATCCTTTGGACCCTCGCCAACATGCTCGTTGGTTTTTTCATTACCCTTCCCATTCTTGCCCTTTTTCTTATTACGTCCCTTCTTCTTCCCTTCGGATTGTTGATTTTCTTTAGGGTTAGAAGTCTGAACGACATTCACCGACAAAGATTGAGAAGGTGATGATTCAGCAGGCACAGCCTGACCAGAAGGAGCAGATTGTAAAGACAACTGTTGCAATTGATTAAGCAGGTTAGTTGCACCACTATTGATCGACCCAATAAGTCCATCACCATGAGGACCGGATTTAGTTTTGGATAAATCCAATTTGGAGCGAGGAGCATTAGGCAAATAACTATGAAGGACCCCAGATTGAGAATATATCAATTCAAGTTGTTGGGCCCTAAAAATGGCCTGCTCCTCGAAAAATACCTCGGAGAGGGATACATCCTTAGAAATATCTGATTGCAGAGATTTCAGAAACCATTCCAAAAGGAATTCTCCTGGAATATGAGCTTTAATAAGCCTCTTCCTTCTTTGCCATTCCTGAATATGATAAGAAATGTGGGTTGCATCGTCCTGTTTAAAATTAGCTAGGAGTTCAGTCCCGGCATCATAACGGACAGGCAACTGGAAATGATTTAGAAATGTTGTAGCCAGATCTCCAAATGTGGAAAAATTGCCCCCAGTTAACTCAATATACCACTTGGCAGTGTTTCCAGTTAAGGTGCGTTGAAACAATCTCAACCTAATCGAATCATCGATCAGGGAGTTAGAAGAACACCATAAATGGAAGGTGGTGATGTGGTTAGCCGGGTCCTCTCCATTCTTGCCTTCAAACTTTGGAATGTCTGAAGGTAGTTTGGTGGGAACCGGAGGCCACCCTGGACTATACCGGATCGGATCATTCATCAATTTCGACAGATCTGGCAAGTTTAACGTTGCCAGAAAAGGTAAACGAGGCGGAGCCTGAGGATTCCATCCTTGATGGGATGAATTCCCTACATTCTGAAAAGAATACCCTGGATTTGATGAGGCACCAGGTTGCCAAAAAGAACTCGTAGAAAATGTTGGGCCAAATGACCCAACATTTGGAGAAGGACCCCCTCCCAACGTAGAGTTACCAAAAACCGGACCAGTTCCCCCCCCCCCCCGAAGTAATGAATGAAGAGGAAAGCCCCTGATAGGGGTTCCAAGCATTAGAAAGAGGGGAAAAAATCTGATAAGCACTCGACGAAGGGAAAGAAGCATTCCCTTGGTGACCAGCGTAAAACTGATTCCCAGCCCCCGCTGTAGTAAATACAGGGTTCCAACCTGTAAAAGAAGTCGAACTCTGACCTCCAGACCAAGGGTTAAAACTCTGAGTCTGAGAAGTAAAAGGAAAAGACCCTAAAGAAGGATTTGAACTAGGGATATGCCCAGTTCCGAAGGGGAACCCTTGAAAAGAAGCTGACCCACTAGCCATGGAAGACATGGGTGTAGATGCAGTTGCAGTAGCGGAAAAAGAAAAAGAAGGAATCCCACTAGTGGGCATTCCAAAACAAAAGGGATCAGATTGAGAAGCATGTGCTTGGGTGAAACTAGAGCCAAACACAACAGTACTAGAAGAAATCAAAGATATATCAATAGTGCCTCCTCCTTCAACTGAAGCAGGAGTCTGAATCCCTGCAACACTCACAGCAGAAGCCGCGTTCCCAGTCGTGGCCATTGAAAGGTATGAATAAAAAGGAGGATCTTCTAGTCTCTCTGACTCAGGTCCGATGTATTCAACAACAAACAGATAATCAGGAGGAAGAGGAGATGGAAGTGATTGAGGAGACTCAGGTACTTCCTCTACTTCTATTCCTAACTCTCCCGGAAATAAGACTCTCAAGGTGAGCGGAGCGTTCCTCTCGGAACCAACACCAGAACCAACTACGAAACCTTCAATCCCTTGTGGAGGATCTCTCTCCACTGCGTCAGACGCCACAGGGTGATACTCACCTGCTAAGTTACTCCTACGCCTTCTTGAATAAGGCTCTGCACTCTCGGGAGATAACCCCCGGATTCTCCTCGATCGACGAGGCCCTTGATCAGCCACTTTAACAAATTTTAATTAGACTCAAAAAGTATAAAGCTAGGCAAGCTAGGAGCAAAGAGCACTCACTACAAAAAATCCCTGAGATACAACCAAGCAAACAACCTTCAGGTATTTCTGCTCTGGGTGATTAGGACCGGACACCAAAATACAAGAGAGCGAAGAATAGGACCTCCCGAAACTATTATGGGATAATTACGGCCTAGGCCTACTAGCGAAGGTAACAAAAACAGTTACGTCGACCTCCTAGCAACAACCTTTGCCGGCACAAGTACCCAAGCTTCGCAAGGGCACCCCCCAGAAGTACTGCTGGAAGTGATACGACGTCTGCCTCAGGTACCACGGGTATTCCCCCCCGCAGTCACCTGTGTGGAACCTAGGAATGGCAACTATGGGCACCAATCCGTGTCAGAAGCCGGGCGGAACGGTCTTGAGGCAAGATCCAACAAATCAGAGAGGGGGTATCTCTCTTCTCGGCCTTCACTTCCCCTCGCGCTTGACTCTCTGGAGGAGAGCTTTCCCGGTCCACCTAACGGAGTTGGATTTCGCTCAATTAATAAACTTCTATGTTTTAGTTTGAGTGGCCTTGGAGAGTTAACTCTCCACTCACATAATACAAGGCCCTACAACCTAGCTAGTTGGTGTATGACACTTAATAAAAACTTGCTAGTTGTTTTTAAATTATAGCGCTTATTTTAATTGGCTATTATATTAGGTCAATGGGATATGGAAGTGAAACTTGTGGTGTTTAATGACGCAGAAAAGAAATTAATGAAAACCAAACTACATGCAAATGCAGTAATTACCTTTCGATGAAAAGAAATTTCTACACGGGTTGTACAAGACTAAAAAATTTTCTTTTCAAATATCAAACTCACACTCGCAAAATCTATGAAAAAGACTACCAATGCTTAAGTGCACCTAATGCAAATAACTAAGAGCATGAAAATTCTAAGATGCAAAATCTAACAAAGCAAAGAGAAATTTTCAAAGAATCCTTCAGTTTTAACAGTTTTTGGTTGTCCACTAAACTAGTTCCCAAAATCAGAAACTCTCAGTATAAAGACACCAAAATATGCTTGACACAAGAGGAAGAAACCAATGACAATTCCCTTCCCAAATCAAGTCAAAAACCAAAGGCAAGAAATCTCAACAAAGCTTCAAAGGATGTAACGAAATGAAAACAAAAATGCAAAACAAAAGCAAATGACAAAACAAAATGTTTTTTGAGCTTTTGAATTTTATAAAAAAGAAGAGCTCGAAGAGACCAAGAAAACTATCCAATTACCAAGCCAAACAACTCTGAATTTCAAGCAAAACTTCAAAAACGCTCCAAATCTTATAGTGCCACTTAGTAGCAAGATTTATATGAGCAAAAGAAGACAAGAAACTCAGTAACTCAGCCCAGAAGAATAGTACAACCTTGCAGCAAACAAAAACTTCAAAGAACCAAGAAAGATTCTTCAAAAATTGCAACAAGACCTAGTCAAATGAACTCAAGAAAACTAACCGAAAGCACGCAAAAATCCAAGTGCAAGGCAAAACATAAAATGAGGAAAGAGTATATGAGCAGAAGCTCTCTGTTCTGATTAAGCAGAACAGCCAAGAATCCCCAGATAGAGATCTTGGTACTCGAACCAGAAATGCAAGCACTAAAAAAACAAGATTTGCCTAATAAGCCAGTCTTCCACCAAACAAGAGAGAAAAAGACCGATAACCACTATCAACACAATACAGAGACTATAAAGACACTGCAGGAACAGGTCTCCACAGGCAGACAAGACTAAACAGTCAAGAAATCAAAATTTTCAAAATTTGCCTAGGCATACGCTACTTATCATCTTTTCAACAAGCGTGCATACGCACCTGTGTCAAAGGAAACCCGCGTATACGCGACTTCCTTTAACAAAAGCTGCATGTATACGCGACTGTGTGAAGAAAAACTTGCGTATGAGAAAGCAAATAATGAAAAATAAAAAAGATCAAGCCTGGATAAAGAACCAGGTCTTCAGTCTGACTGAGAAAAAGTTAACTGGACTGGAAATAATAATTAAAACTGTTGGAAACCTTTCAAACAACTGAAACCACCCAACAGGGGAATCACAAGAATGCGATCCCCAGCAGAGTCACCAGTTCTGTTTCGGGAAATAACTTCCTAGAGGTTTGTTGGGTCAAAACCTCCACATATCAGGGCATGCTATTCAAGAAGGACTCACACAACCACACTTGTATGCTAAAAACTAGATAACATCGATAGTAGAACTCACCCGTAATCCTACGTTTGATGTAGATCCCGCGGGGTCCAAACCCCCAACAACCCTTCTTCCTCCTTAACCTGAAAACCAAGAAGAAACGTGCACGGAAATCTAGTTGTACAGCATATATTTACCCTAAATTTCAGTGAAAACCATGTGAAACATCATGTAAACAATAATAAATGCTTAAATAATAATCTTTTCACATATACAAGCAGATATTACCATGTGATTTCGGGAACAAGATGGTTCTTCTTCATTACGAATAGCATGTACAGTAATAAAAAGTGGAGAGATCACCTGAATCCTTCCACGATCTTCAAATAGATCGTCGTCCAGATCCGTCCCGCCCTTGCCTCACTAAGATACTTTCAAGACTTGTGCACTCGAGATGGCATATAAACTGATGAACATCTCCAGGAAATAAGGGTTTCCTGTAAAAATCTAGGAAAGTGCAGGAGGCACGGGAATTCAAAATTGAATTGGGGCTCCAAAAAAGTATAATATCTATAAAATTTCTCTCTCCCTTAGGCTATACACAAGAGGGGCTTTTATACTCCCTCAAAGTAGTTTCAATCAGTTGGAAACAGTTGGCCACGTGCTGGGGTGGTTGAACTACTGGAGTAACCATCAACCCAGCCCGAAAATAGGGAATTTTTATATATTTTTTAATGATTTTAATGGCATACGCGGAAAAGTGTGTATGGACTCGCGTATACACGCGGAAAAGTCTGGGCATACCCGCGTATGGGATTTTTAACACTGTTTTTTATGAATTTTGTTCAAGTTTGTGGGAATGGGTTCCCAAGGCCAAAGAGACAATCATGAATCACATGATGGTGAAAAATGATGCTATAACACTTCCTAAGATAGCTTTAAATTCCAGCCAAAATCACCTAAGGCTCAAACGAGGTTGGTATAAAGACACCAGTGCCTGGTTAAACCATTGGGAGATCGACGAGAATGGGGCATTGCAAAACATTAATAACGTTAAAAAAATTGTTACTTCTAAGTTCAAAGAAAAAATGTGGTGTGAGAAAGATCTAGCAGCTAAAAGAAAATTAAGATATTATAAGGAGGTCATTAACCCCACCCTCGAAGATCAAAAGTATCTCTCTGTTTTAACTAGCTCAAAGAAGAAAATTAATATGGCCAAGATTAGAACGAACTCTCATGAGCTTCATAGTGAAACAGGTCGTTGGACAGTTCCTAAAACACCATGAATGGAAAGGATCTGCCATCTCTGTGAGAATATGAACCTCGAGGATGAAAATCACTTCCTCTTAGAGTGCCCCGCGTACAACCACATCAGATCTCAATTTTATAATCTTTGTTGCAACACTGACCTTCCTAGCCTTTTAAGATATCAAAATTATAGTGAGCTTGGGAGGCTCCTCTCCATGCTTTTTGAACATAGGAATAAAATCTTAAATCAAACTAAATAATTCATTTTTTTAGGTTCGATAGACCAAAAATTATCTCAGTGGACATTAACCATCATCATCATCATCATACTAAATATGTTATTTTATTTTAAATTTATAATATTATTAGTAAATACATTAATATAAATTAATAAAATTGGAAACATGAATAAGAACCAAATAAAATTAATTAAAATTAATTAATTATTGACAAAAGTATTATATATATTATTTTATTGATATTAAATTATAAATATATTTATAGTATTTAATATGAATTTCAAAGGATAATAATATAAAAATGCTATTACGTTTAAATTGTAGGGGCTTTTGCATAATATTAACTCACTTTTATAAGTTTGGTTATGCTATTTATTATGAAGTTCAATTAGGAAGGTTTTTGTTTTTTTTTTCAAACCTAATTCTCTCACATTAAATATTTGTATAATAATTTATATATATTACATTTTGTTTGGTTTAAATTTCATTTTATATATTTGTATAATAATTTATATAAATTACATTTTGTTTGGTATAGATTTCATTTTATTTTATATTTATCTTATTAATAGTATTAGGTTTGGTTTTTTTTTTTTTTTTTTTAATTGATTATAGTGTTTGATTTTACCAATTTCAAAGGATAAAAATATGGAGACGTGCATAATATTTACTTGGTTTGATGAGTTTGGTCATACTATTAATTAGTTTTTTATATTTTTTAGGCAAAAATATTTAGGGTCCCATTTTTATTAAGATTGATTATAGTGTTTGATTTTAATATCAATTTCAAATGATAAAAATATGGACACGTACATAATATTAACTTGCTTTATGAGTTTGGTTACGGTAATCATTATAAAGTTTAATTAAGGATTTTTTTTTAACTTAATTATCTAAATTAAAACTTAATATAATGTTCTTTGTCTAAATCATGTTTTATTTTATATTTATCGTATTAATATAACATTAGTATTTAAATTTTTTTATGAAAAATATTTCCTATTTGCAAAATGATTTTGTTTGTATAAATCATATCTTATTTTATATTTATCGTATTTATATAGCATTATTTTTTTTTTAAATTTTGTGAAAATTATTTCATGTCCCTTTCTTTTTATTAAGAATGATTTGGTGTTTGATTTTAATTGGTATTTAGCGGATGGAGAATTAAGTTCAAACCACTTCATCGTCAAAATTATATTAATATGATTTTTTTATATTTAATTAACAAATTAAATTATAATTGATTTTTTTTTTAATATAAGAGAGTAAGTATTATTATTATTTTTTTTTTTCTATTTTTTTTTATTTTATAGATCTAGGACAATCGGTAACTAGTGAGAGTTGTCTGAGCAAGGCCCGGGTTCAAATCCAACTGGCTGCCACTATAAACCTAGGCTAGGTGCAACAGCCTGCAAACCGCACACAATAGCAAATTTATGCCTCAACAAAAGCCGAGACGTCCGCTATGGGGTCGCCTACTCATATGAATTAATCAGATGCTACCATTCTTCTGAGTTTTAGTAAAAAATGTTGAATCTGACAGCTAATCAGATTACTAATAAATAAATATTTTTCTTTTAAAAATTTTAATTTTTAAAATTAAAGTTTAAAATTTTTGTGTTTTTAGTGAAACTCAAAATAATATGAATTTGAGTAAAAACCCAATGCATTATCTACAATATGCTACAGAAATTATTTTATTTTAGGTAAACTTCATATTAAATAATAATAAAATTACATACTTCAAAAAATTAGTTTTTATTTTTTCAATTATTTTATCTCTCTAACCTTGTATCTAACTTTTTTTTAAGCGTGGCTTGACAAACATTCGTTGTAGCGGGAATCGAACCCGAACCTGCGGTCGTTATATGACAGTATGCTAGTAATATGACTAAGTGACAACTTGCTTAAACGAAGTCAAGATGGCCGAGTTGGTCTAAGGCGCCAGTTTCAGGTACTGGTCCGAAAGGGCATGGGTTCGAATCCCATTCTTGACATTTTTTTTTCAGATTTTTTGACCCCACACATAAAGGGCATGGTTTCATGAGACAATTTGGACCATAGGTTTCGAATCCCATTCTTGACATTTATTTTTCAAATTTTTTGACCCCACACATAAAGGGCATGGTTTCATGAGACAATTTGGACCATAGGTTCGAATCCCATTCTTGACATTTTATTTTTCAGATTTTCTGACCCGACACAGAAAGGGCATGGGTTCATGAGAGAATATATATTTAGAGATTGTGCTCACTGTTTCAAGAATGGGTTATGTTATACAGGATTATTTTAGAAAATAAGATTTGTGTATAGTTAAATTTTTTTGTTAAAATAGGTAAAAGTTGTGTTATTTTTAAAAGCTATTTTTTTCTGACCACACAAATAAAGGGCCTGGGTTCATGAGATTTTCTGATCCGACACATAAAGGGCGGGCATGGGTTCATGAGACCATATATATTTAGAGACTGTGTTCATTGTTTGATGAATGGATTATGATATGTGGGATTATTTTGGAAAAGAAAATTTGTATATAGCTAAAAAAAAGGTTGGGAAAATTGGTTAAAAGTTTTTTTAGTTTTAGAAGCTATCATTACTTAGTTATGTTTAGATTATTATAGGAAAGTCCTGGTAATAAAGTCAATCTCTTGTATTGCTGTGCTCATTTTAGCAAAGAATTTGACACATTGCCTAGAATTACTTTTCGGAATATATTAGAAGAATTAAAGATTTCATTATAGTTGTTATTAGGCATGTGTTCATGAGATTTTCTGACCCGAAACATAAAGGGCATGGGTTCATGAGACAATATATATTTAGACACTGTGCTCACTGTTTGATGAATGGATTATGATATACGGGATTATTTTGGAAAAAAAGATTTGTATATAGTTAAAAAATTTGGGAAAATTGGTAAAAGTTGTGTTAGTTTTAGAAGCTATCATTACTTAGTTATGTTTAGAACATCATAGGAAAGTCCTCGTAATAAAGTCAATCTCTTGTATTACTGTGCTCATTTTAGCAAAGAATTTGACACATTGCCTAGAATTACTTTTTGGAATATATTAGAAAAAATAAATATTTTATTATAGTTGTTGTAATAAGATTGTGTAAGAATGTTATTGTTAAGTTTACAAACACTAAGGGTTAGTTGGATGAGATTAATTGTCATATAGGAATTAAGCAAGGATGTTCCATGTCCCCTAGCCAACAGGGGCAACTCAATTGGTGATCGATGTATTATGATGTATTATGATGTACTATGTATACCATGAGATTCAAAGTTCAAATCCTCGTGGGTCAAGCCAACTAAAAAAAAATGCACATATTTTTAATGAGCAGTCAAACTGTAATTTTTGTCCACGAGCTATAGAATAGACGATGACGAAGTGTTCTGTTAAGGCACTTCGTTGTGTAAAGGTCACTAGTTGGAAACTTTGTGGGAAAAATCCCAGTCATGCTAAGGGTTGGTGTGGTGGCAAGTCGAGTGTGATCCCTAGGTGATTTTGATGGCTTAGATGCCCCCGGGTTGTAGCGACTCAAGCCACAGGTTAGTTGTGTAGTCATCTAAGGACTCACATAAACTAGCAAACAAAAAAATGATTTCTCATGTCCCCTACAAAATGGATGTTTGGAAAAAGCAAATTGTGTTCACACTACTTTAGCTCGAACTATTGTCATCCTTCTTTATGTCGATGATATTTTTTTATGGTGAGGTGTCCCTTTGATCTCGACAAACAACTAAGAATTCTCAAGGATTGTTGTTTTAGCATCGGTATGGCAGTAACCATTGACAAAGAAAAGGTTATGATTATCAAATCCAAATGATCATGTATGTTAATTTTAAAATTGAAAATAACTACTTAGAGTAAGTTGCCACATAGAAATATCTTAAATTTGATCTTAATCACAAGATTAAATGGAACTATAACATTGAGAAAATTGATTAATGGATGGTAGAAAGCTTATTCCGGTCTTAAAAATAATTGCAAATTAGTTTACTTCTAGTTTTTGGGGAAACACACTTCTTTGATATTATTGTCATTCCTATTATCTTATATGGATGTGAAGTTTACTATTGTAGTATCTTGAGATAACAATGGAGAAAGATCAAGCAAATCCAAAAGCATTTTATAATTTATAATCTTAAAATTAAAAGAAATACACCTTATCATATCCTTCTCATAAAAGAAACTCATTTCCCCATTGAAAGTATGGCTATGACTAGATACCAAATATACATGCACACGGCAATTGACATGAAAGACAAGAGGCTACTTAAGTTTGTTTCAAACACTAACCAAATTTTTTCGTAACTTAAAAGGGGTTGGAATAATTTTGACAAGTTTTGGCTAAACCATTGAAGAATAGAAAGAAGGTCACTTCATAGGATATTGATACAATTACATATAATTTTAAGGAGAAATTGTGGTGGGATAAAAAAATTGAGGGTAAGACCCGAAACTAGAAAGAATAAGTAAATTATCTTTTTTTTTGGTAAGCTTGGTTGGACTAAATCTTCATCATGTCCAATACATCACCCTGATCGGGGCAGGGAATTGAACCAATGACTTCACATCAAGGAGTGCCTTGACTAGAAAGAATAAGTAAATTATCTTTTTTTTTTGTAAGCTTGGTTGGACTAAATCTTCATCATGTCCAATACATCACCCCGATTGGGGCGGGGAATTGAACCAGTGACTTCACATCAAGGAGTGCCTTAATAGAGCACCCGATCACCATCTATCCAAGACCCTGTGGACAATTTTTTTTGTAAGTTTGGCAGGACTACATCTTCTTCGTGTCCAATATATCACCTTGATCGGGGTGGGGAATTGAACCAATGACTTCACATTAAAGAGTGTCTTAACAGAGCACCTGATCACCGTCTATCCAAGGCCACATGGACAAGTAAATTATCTTTTTAATTTAACTACTATAAATAATAAAATCAATAATGATAAAATAAGTATCAACTCTTTTAAGTTGTGTATTGAAAGTAAGTGTTAAAATGGAAGAGTTTGATATCTTTGCAATACTAAGAATATGGAGGGTGAAAATAATTTCTCTTAAAATCTAGAGTATGCCCATATTAAATCTCAATTTCAAAATATATGTAATGATGTTGACATTCCTAACCTTTTAACTCTTCAAAACATGAAGATTTAGGAAAAATTCTACCGATTTTTTTAAAGCGTCGTAAACAAATTGTAATTTTTCTAACAATCCATTTCAATAAAGAATGTTGTGTATGAATTGAATTCACGAAATAACATATCAGAAATACAAATACAAGAGATAAATACAAAAAATTATTTGTTTCAAATATCTATCTACCAAATTGGTTAGTGAGGAGTCATTCATTGTCTAACAATACAAATTAGTTGGATTCCACCCTAATTTACGCCATGACACCTCTAAACCAAATAAATTCCCAAGAGGGCCCAATCTCGCTCAACCCAAGCCATGGTGCCCAAGAATTAAAACAAAACAATATATAAATCATCGAAACCATTTAGGAAACCCCTTTAGGAATCTCAATCATCTTTCCATTAGTGTGCATCTTCTTCCCCTCAACCCAATACATCATCAATTTTTCAATTAGTGTGCATCTTCTCCCCTCAACCCATACAATATGAATTTTCAATGAATGTGCATCTACCTCCCCTCAATCCAACACAACACAAGTTCGGAAATAATTTTCTTCTTTACTAGACAAACACTCATGAATCTTCCCCTCCAATGTTCCAGTGAATACAAGAAGATTGATCCACTGAGAGTGGTAGATCATTCGATCAATTAAAGAAAGCTCTTGGCATATATAGAGGGTTGTAGAACTTGTAGGTTGCTCTAGTCATTGGGAATATTGCAATCACAGTTCTCCCTTTAGAACCAACCTATTCTCATATCTTAACAACAACAATTGATTGCTTACTTAAGGCTCTCATTGGCCTAATGTTCATGGGACTCTCTTATCTATTAAGAGCATGCAATGGTGGAACTATATAAATTGCTCCATAACTAAGGAGAGGAAGAGTTTCAATATAAAAAGAAAAAAGGAGGGGGTGGGAATATAATAAGTGAGTCCTCCAAAAAAAAATTTCACATTATGTATGTGAAATCATGCATGAAGACTGCATGCCTTTCAAGTAATAGCATGGATGTGTCTAAAGGGCACCTCGACTTAATGGTTAGTAGGGAAGCAATCAATAAAGCATGGGCAACAAGGTAGTGGTTTCGAAAAGACATGAGAAATATTATTAAATGAGTTACTCTTGCTAATAACCACCCTTATTATAGTTTTATAACTCCTTGTTGCACAATAATTAGTATCGTATCTAATCTATAATCTTAAAATTAGATTATTATTACTATTATTATATTTCTTTTTTGTACATGAATATATAACTTAATCACACAAAGATAATATCACATTGTAAACATGAGTTACTTTTACCAATGACCACCTTGATTATGGTTTTATAACTCATTGTTACACAATAATTAGCACTTATCTAGTCTATAACCTTATTATTATTATATTTCCTT
The DNA here is from genome assembly GCA_034641835.2 of Pinus albicaulis. NCBI lineage: Eukaryota > Viridiplantae > Streptophyta > Pinopsida > Pinales > Pinaceae > Pinus > Pinus albicaulis. The sequence goes on along the minus strand of CM076580.1, from coordinate 1,707,562,241 downwards.
TTTGGATCTATATTTATATAACTCAATCACACCACGATAATATCCACATTGTAAACATTATATTATTACGTTTATTTTTTTGCATGCCATTGGATAACTTGATCAAAGTAGGTAATATTTATATGGTGGAACTTAGAAATATAACATTTGATTTAGCTAAATAATCCATCCATACTATTCTTAATTTTTCCCAATGTTTTAAGTTGTGGTTAATTTTATTTTATTTTCATGATTTTTTAATTTCGTTTTTTTTACATTTTTATTAGCCTCGTACCGCTAAAATTGTTGATTTGACTAAAAATGTGGTGATGTGGTGGCACGAGAACATCTTTCCATTTTTTTTCAATGTATAGACACTTTAAATTGAGGCAGGTTTTCTTTTATTTTTAGATTTTAAAAAAAATTGAGTTTTTTATATTTTTATCATGTAGTCTAAAAAAGCAGGGTTTTGGTTTTGAATCTGGCAAAGATTTTGAAAAAAATTGGCAAATATTTTATCAGAATATTATTTACAGTTGTTAAACTTTAGTATTTTGAGTGTCCTAAGGGTTTTTGACAGTACTGAATCCATTTCCATTATCAAAAATAGATTCCAAACACTCCAACTACCTGATTTTTTGAATTTTAATTGACCAGATTCCAACAAAAAAACTACCGTCCAAGCTATTCCACTGCTTGAGTAGACAACTTCCATTTTTATTAGCTCTACAAAATTGACATTTCTATTTTGACAAAGAGGTGGGGAGGTGGTGGTGGTGCATTGATGTTGCTCCACCTACTCAATGTATCAATACTCTAGTTGTTGATTGATGTACCGTTACTCTATTTGCTACTTAATGTACTTTTTTTTTTTTTTTCCTTTAAAGTAGTCCACATACTCAGTGTAGCTCCATTCTTTATCTGTAATCTCATTTAGCATTTGTCTTTCATCACCATAAAACAAGCATTGTCCACATAGTTGGGTCACTTGCTCCATTTAGTCTAGTTCATATGTTATGTTGCTAGCCTTCGAGGCTAAAGCTGGAGTGAATACAAAGGAATTGGAAGTTGATACAATGAGCTTGCACTTAGACTGTGAATTGACATTGGTTGGTGCATAGATTAGAGGTTGAATTCACTATTGAATAGACCTGATACTTCACAATTCCATTGTGCTCGTTTCTTGTAGAATGAGGCTTATTTTTTTTTTCTTAAACACTCTTGCTCCTTTAGTTGCAGGGAATGGATGGAAAGCAACCAGTGTCACACTTTAATTTAACTAAGGGAATATAATACCACATTATCCCTTCTTCTAAGACCGGCTACTACTATCCTAGCCCTCACTCAGATTATATGTAATGTTGATTACTTGAGACTCATTATGTCAAGATGGTCGACTTTATGTAAGGCACCAGTTTCAAGCACTAGTACTTAAGGCATGGGTTCAAATCTCATTTTTGGATTGAGATGATGCAATATAAGTATTCTACATATTTTAAATACTAGTACTTAAGGCATGGGTTCAAATCTCATTTTTGGATTGATGCAATATAAGTATTTTATATATTGGATTTTTTTACTGAATTTAATGATATAATTATTTGTAAGATTATAATATTTTGTTGTTTAAATTGCATTTTTGAATGCATAAAAGAGTAGAAAATCTCGGAATTTTGACTGTAAAATATGTCCAATAAAAAGCCAAAGTGTAAAATAGTTGAAATATGTTTTTTGGAATTTTGTCCTTACCAACCTCTTTATTTTATTTACTTGTTTCTTCACTCACACAAAGGTAGTATAATCATACTCGTTTTTAAGTTGTAGACCACTTGATTTTGTATAGGGTTTAATCTCATGGAAAGGATTTGAAAGTTAGAGCCAAATGTAGTGTGAGGTTCTGTGTTAATATTTAGTGAGACCAAAGTATTTTTTTTTTAAATTTTCAAATTATTATAATAAGTTTTATTTTAGCCATTACCATCCCTAAAAGCTTTAGCCTCCATCCACTTCAAGTTGTGTTATGGGAGCCATTAAAACTACATATAGGATGATTATTAGTTGACAATTTAGAAACAAACAAGATGAATGCACCCAACACAACAACAAGATGAATGCACCCAACACAACAACAAGATGAAGCCTTGCTTCACTTCTTTGAGCCTCTAAATATGTAGGAGAGAAACGCTTGAGAAGAGTAAAAACACTAAAGATATTCCTAAGTTGGACATTATGATTTTAGAGCCCAAATATAGAGTCATTATGATTTTAGAGCCCAAACATAAAGTCATTTTGATGCTTTAAAAATTTACATTTCTATGGCTTAACTATTGAGAAGTTAATGAAATGAAACTTTAAAGTCCATGAAACTAAAAATAGTTTATGGGATTATGAGTTTTTTGTTTTTCGCCTTTTGCATTTCAGTGTTTTTCTTATTCAAATTGATGATGAGCTGGCCCAACCTTCCAACAATCTCATCGCTGAAAAGACAATGCCAAGAAATCGATGCTAACATATTCTCATAACTTTCTCTGATGTCTTTGAACACATCACATTCCCAAATGAAATGTTTTTCCGATTCCACTGCCCCAGATGTGCAAAATGTACACACTCGTTCTTCCCAAGCTTCTTTAGACCTTTTCCACCATCTTGTTTCACATCGAAGATGATGCGAGTCGGTTCTTAATTGAGCAATAATAACCTTTTCCCTCCACGGAATGTTAGCTCCAATGTACTCTTTTTGTTGAAGATCATAAGTAGGGTTGAATTCCTCAGTGTAGTACTTCTTCTTTCGACCCAACTCTTTTCCCCATACATGTTTACGAAACTTCTCCATTAAAAAATTCTTTAGCTCCTTGCTATTTGTGGGACAAGCATTGAGGTAGATATCTCATTTTTGCATCAATGTGTAGTTTTGTCTTATCCATGTTTTCTTTCTTTCATTCATGCCTTCCTTGAAGATAACATTAGGCCATCTACCTACTCCCGTTTGCTCAATTCTTTTTAGATATCTAATGAGCCACACCATAGCAATTGCTTTGATGATAGTTGCTCCTGTTTCACTCAACATTATCTCATAAGGTACCGAACTTTTTATTTTGAACTTGCTCATAATCAAGCATTTTTGGATTTTCTCAATTTGCTTCCATTTTGAGACAGGGGTGCTGATAGCCCACAATTCACAGCCATAAAGCATTACTGGACAAACTAGGAGTCCAAAAAACACTTTAATCTTTTTCCAATCCCATAACTCTGCCTCTCTACATCTATTTTGAAAAGCATCTCTTCTTTCTGTAATCCTTCCAATTAAATTTCTACATCTATTTTGAAAAGCATCTCTTCTTTCTATAATCCTTCCAATTAAATTTGTTGTTGAAATCGATCCCAAAATATTTATACTCATTTAACAACAACAACAATATTCCATGTTTACACAATTATATGAAAAAAAATATCATATATTTAAATTAATCCTATACTTGATGGCTTTTGGGGCATTAATTCTTCGCGGACTACACTAGCTTTTGATTTAAATATGGAAATTTCAATTGTTTTTATATAGGACAGGCTTTCGTACCTCATTGTTATGTTTCAGAATGAAGCTACTCTATTTTGGAGAATTTGTTCTTGCGACAGAATTCCTAATTCTCTTTGCAGTGCCTTTTCTTTGTTTTTGTGAGGGTTTTCCTCTCGGATTTTTTCGCTTCAGGGGTTTTGACCGGTTCTTCTTTGGCATTTGTTGGTATCGACCACGCCTTTAGCTTTTGCTTCGACTATGTTCAGCCCTCGGTTTGGGTTCATATTGGATTGCCCTCTGTTTATCAGTGTGGCAGAATATAACTTGTTGGACTCTTTTCTTTGCATTGTGACCTGGGTTTCTGTATCTTTCAAATGGATTACAGGGGACTTCAGAAAATTAAGAGGACGGCTATAAGGCAACGAGAAGAGGCAATTGAGGGTATCCGGAGCTTAATTCCTAAGTTTCAGAGAAAATCAAGGAACCAGACAATAATGTCTGTAATCAGATTGAAGTTACAATGGACACATCTGCTCAGATTGAAGTTATAATGGGCGCATTAATTTAGTACCGTCAGGAATCGAACTCAGTGCGGCCAATTTTTTTCTTTTTTTTTCATAAAGAAAAAAGCATCCATTCCATTGATTAAGAAATGATTACATTAGCATAATCTTATAGCATATAGCCCTGTGAAAGCAGTAGATCACATAAAACTACATCTATCAACAGCAGTAACAATGGCTGAGAGAGCCAGACAAGAAAAAAGGACTGTGATCAGTATTTTCAGGATTGCAACGAAGGATTAAAAGAGTTTTCTGCTGATGCATTAGAACTATTCTGACCACATTCCAGATAATTGTACAAAAAATAAGAACAGATCAATACTCCAAATTTTGTGTCTGAGTATGACATCAAAAAGTGAGAGATGGCTGACTGGCAGATGGAGCCACGTCTACGGTCTCACTGGTTGCTGTGGCAGTCTAAGATCATTCCTGAATTTCGGATAGGATCTCCTGCTGAGGACTGCGCTGTTCACCTGCAAATGGATGAATTGAGGCAATGGAAAGGCGACCACTGTTTAAGATTTGTTCGCCCATCCTTTTTTCAAAGAAAATGAATCCCGTTTCCTCACTGATAGCCTTCTTGGAGAGAGAATCCGCCTGTCTGTTCCACTCTTTGTGGATATGGTGAAAGGTAAGAGAGTGAAATTTATTTTTCAGAGCTGTTATTCTGTCCATCCAGTGGCTCAGACTTAAAACCTGCATGTATTGCTATTTCCTGTAATCCAATGAATGGCTCCTTTTGAGTCACCGAAAACCTGTAGAGTTGTAAGATGCAAATAGATTGCAAAATAAAGAAGGGCCAGCATGCACAGATATCAGCCTTTGTGTTAGTTCCATCACCAAAGTTTGCCCAAATATGGAATGCAGATGATCCCTGTCGAATAATATATGCACCTCCACCACAATGGTGATCTTGGGATGCACCTTCGAAAAAGCCAACTAGATAGGAACTGTGACTCTGCGGAAATTAGAAAGGACGGGATGGTTTGTGTAGAGGGGTTCTCAAATAGTCTTTGAAGAACCCCATAATCTGAGAGAGGATGTAGAGTGGATTAATGGACTCTCGAGAGATCTTCAAAGATAGGTTTGCTCCTTACCTTCTATATTCCCAGGCAATAAAAACAGGTAGTGTTTTATAAGTTCCCATCTTATGATCTCACCACTGCTTCCAAGAAACAGACGAGGAAAAGGGTCCAGAATCCATCAAGTGAAGTGAAGATAAAACATCAAACCATAAATACCTATAGAAAGGATACTGGAAGAAGAAGAGGAAAAGGGTCCAGAATCCATCAAGTGAAGTGAAGATAAAACAAATACCTACAGAAAGTATACTGGAAGAAGAGATGATCAATTGTCTTAGGCCCATTTAGAAATAAACAGCATATATTCGGGCTTGAAAGCCCCTGCGAAGTAAATTGTCCTGTCCCATGTGAGAATGTGATTTTCCAGGACAAGCCAGACAAAGCACTTTAGTTTCTGCGAAAGAGGCCAGTGCCAAAGTTTTTTTATCATAGGCCAGCTCTATGTTACCAGAAACGAGAAACGGGAAACGAAACGAGAAACGAGAACGGTACGAGAAACGGAGTTTTGAGGTTTCGCATATAAGAAACGAGGAGAGAGAAAAACACATAATTAAATGTTAACAATATAAAAGTGAAACCCAGACCTTGAAGAGCAAGAGCATAGTCACATTCCAAAGATGTTTTTGAAAAGCAAACCTAATAATAAACCAGAAAAGAACATCCAAGAGCAAGCTATGCCCTGGAGAAGCTAGGGGTAGACACGGGTTTTAGAATTTTCAGAACAAAATTTTGGGTATCAAGCAGAGATAGAAGACTTGGCATTTGGTCAAATTAACAAAAATCAAATTAAAAATATCATAGTTTAGCAGTTCTAAAATTAATGAAGTTTAGCAATTCTAAAATCCGAGTAAAATTCAATCACTATTTTACATGTAAAGAAAGAACTAAAACTATCATTATTTTATATGTAAACAAAGAACTGAAACTACAGCAAAGCGTCCAGTTTTGCAATTGCCATTCACGGTTAATGGGGTCACAGTTTTGATAATTTTCATCACTCAGATGCTGAAAGATGGATAACTTCATGGAAATTAATTAAAACCATAATTCAGAACTGCCTAAACGCCATAAGTTTATAAACAATATGTAGATCTTTTCAAATCCACTTACACAGAAACAGATTCATAGAAATTTAAACAATTTTTTCAGACAGTTTAACATGGCAAGAATATTTTACCTCACAATCAATCAAAATCAAAATTATGTTAGGAATCACTAGTCTGATGGACTCCCCTGAAAGCTGAGATCGATGTTGAAAGCTGAGCTCGCTGAAGCTAACTCGCTAGTGCATGAAGCTGCCCAATTATGTTAGGAATCACTAGTCCGATGGACTCACCTGAAAGCTAAGATCGATGTTGAAGGCTGAGATCGCTAAAGCTAACTCGCTGGTGCATGAAGCTGCTCAATTGGCTATGATCTGCGCTTTCGCTGTATCCCATGAATGGCAATAGACTCTCCTCTGCCCCATAAATAATCGAAGAACATTGCTTCTGGAAATAACAACTGGAGTTTCTTTTGCATGCGCCCAGTCCATAGATAATCAACTAGAGTTTCAGAACTAGAGCGTTCGAGTTCTTATAGATTTAAAATTTATTAAAAAACTTCTGGAACAGAATACGAATAGTTTATAGATAATCAATTCGAGTTTTAGAGCTGGAGAGTTCGAGTTCTTATGGATTTACAATTTATTAAAAAAACCATTGTAGTTTTAGAATAGATTACTTGAGTTTTGAGTTTTGGAACTGTTGTTAAGGCAGAAACAACCAGTGTCGCTGCTTGTTAAGACCAGTCTAGAGAAACGGTGGAGAAACGGTGGTAAGAAACAATAAGTTTCGCAGCTTGTTTCGCAAGAAACGGGTTTCTGGGCACTGAGAACGGAAACGACCGTACAAAACGGCGTTTCCCCAATGGTTGCGTTTCTAGCTCCGTTTTTTCCCAAAACGCCCTCGGCCGTTCCGTAATCTGACCAGTGGCCGAATTACGGCACCAAACCATTGTGTCTTCTTCACTAGATAAGAAAAACCCATTTGCTGTGAGGACTTTGGTAAAAGTGCCCCATTATGTGGCCATAGACCCTGAAGGCTCAAATCCAAGGAACCTTTCCGGCCACAGGTGCTTTGAGCCTTTGGGCAGTATGCAGAGGCATGACAGAGTCTGAAAACTCCTTCTGTATTGAGAGAACTGAACTGAGGCATGACAGAGTCTGAAAACTCCTTTTGTATGCAGAGAACTGATGAGTTCAGGGGAGGAGAATAAGCTTGTAAATCCTCCATGAAAGAACTTTTCCCAAGAATGATTTGTTGACCGTTTCTAACCTTTCAGGAAAGCCATATGAGGACCCATGCCCATGGAAGAGCCTACATCATACCCTCCAGGATATGGATGAGGAAGATTTCTGGTTGTTTTGAATATGCATCCACTCCCAAAGAGGTCTGTTTTTAATATATTTTTCTTTTATAATTCTGCTCCACAGAACCAAGCCAGTAACAGCCCGCCACAAGCTCTTCATGGCAAGAGAAAGACCAAAGCAGTTAAGATTTTTAAAACCCCACCAGAAAGGTTGGGAATGGATAACAAATCCAGTTAGAAATAATTAATTCCTACTTGTTTATAGTTGTAATTCTCCATTTCAGGAGTTTGTTCCTACATAATAGGAATCAGCTAGAATATAGTTTCTCCTAGTTTAGTGTGTGGTTGAGAGAATCTCTCAACCACACTACTGTACGTCTAAGATAGAATTCCTATCTTAAGACTTTTGATTGTATAAATATGTATGTAATTCCTTCATTCAGATATAGAATATATTGAGTGTGTGTCATTTTATCTTGAGTATCGGAGCCCCGGGCCCGTAAGGGGCTGGGCCTCGGCCCCGGTGAGGTGAAATAACGAGATAGAGAGTTTGTTTTGCGGTTATTTTGTTTTGGGTTTGTCCACGAAGAGTCTTGCCTCACGAGAGCACTATGTGAACGGCAGCGACGGATTGAAGGCTGTGGGCGCCCTAACGACTACGAAGAAACATGTCAATGCCTGCGGCGATAGTTGGAACAGGGAGGCGATGTGACTGCTGCTTCTGAGGAATGGAGCTGAGCTGCCAAGTGGCAACGGCATTCATCGGTGGAGAATTGTGAACGATTTGGAAGAGCTGCCTTAAGATTGAAGTAAATCGCTGGAAGTCGTGACAAGAGTGGGAGGTTGTGATCGTTGGAGTTCGGCGTGGTTTAAAGACTAGCGTGCTGCGCAGGAGCCATTGTGGAGCTGTTTCATCATTAACTTTGGCTGTGTTGCCGTTTTGGATAACATTTGCTGTTGTATGGGATGTTTATCGACGTATAAGGCCGGCAGGAAGTGTGAAGTCCTGCTGCACCCAAGATCTCAGTCTCTTATGAATCATTTCTTCAGCGCTTGGGTGATTTTGTGAAACTTCTGTGGCGAGTGGAGCTGGAGCAAGCATTGGTGCTGCGGTCCTCGTTAAAAGACCAGATTCTAATTGATGGGGAGCCGAGGAGAGGCGTCTGTGGTTGCACTGTTGCGTTGAGCGGCTGGTGTGTCTGCTCAGTGCGTGGAGGCCCAGATCCTTCTACAGTTTACGCAGACATTTACAGTGATATCTCTTTGAAACTGCTTTCATGTTTCCTGGAGTCGTTTTCTGCATTTTCTTTGTATTGAATGCATTGATCTGGGGTGAGAAATCTTCTGGTGCTGTATCTTTTGGGCCTATGCTTACTTTGGTCTTTTTTATGGTTTGGAATTTTTCGTGCCCTTGGTTTTTTGTTGGCAGCTACTTTGGATACAAGAAACCTGCAATTGAAGAACCAGTGAAAACAAAGGAAATCCCAGACAAATTATGAGGCGCCCACTGCCATCAGGATTGAAGGAATTTGACAGTTCTCTTAATGCACCCGAGGCAAAAACTTCTAAGCGAGGTGGTGCTTCAGGCTATGGAAACCATGAGGCGTGGGTTGCGGTTCAGAAATCTGGATCTGTTTTTTTTAAGTTTATTGGAGATGAGTGGGAAATGCGATGCAAGTGATTGATGTGGGATGTTGACTTTGGTCACTACCTTCAGTTTCGGCTTTATTGTGACTTGTACAAGCTATTGGTGTCTAATGTGTTGGAAGTACGCAACTGGCATGTTTTCAGTTGGTAAAGCATTAAGAGGTCTGTCAGAGACAAAGGATGAACATATAGCTGGTGAGTCCAGTAAGCTTTCTTGCTGCTACATATCTACAATCGATAATTGCCGTGGTTAATTGAAGGGCGTATTTGAAATTGGTGCTATCGCATTAGATTTAGTTAATTTGTCAATAGTTGGTGACAGTGTATGAATTGTGACATGCTGCAATATTTGTATGTCTGAACCTGTTTGTGGTGAAGCCAACAGCTATGGTTGATGAGGCCTTGGAAACTCTAGTGGCAAATCGGATCACTGGCTTACCAGTGGTTGATGATGATTGGAAACTAGTGTTGTTTCCGATTATGACTTGTTAGCACTGGACTCTATATCAGCTGCTGGGCGAACTGAAACAGGTTTTTTCCCACAAGTTGGCAGCACATGGAAAGCTTTCAATGAATTACAGAAATTGCTAAACAAAACTAATGGGAAGATTGTTGCTGAGGTAATGACGCCTTCACCACTTGTTGTTCGGGAATACACCAACCTTGAGGATGCAGATAGATTATTGTAGTGGACAATAGTGGGAAACTGGTTGGGTTACTTACAAGGGGGAATGTGATTAAAGCTGCAATGCAAATGAAACGCGCTGTTTAGCACGAGGCTACAGGGATTTGATTATCTGGAGATCATAAAACATGGATGTAGAATAAGGGTCTATAAAAGGTAAGTTGCGAAAATGGGCTATATAAGTCATGTTCCATGTTAAACGGGCAAGTTAATAGATTATTTGATCGATTCACTTCAAGAGAACCAAGTGGATGTATTTATGTGCTAAATTATATCGTCAATTATTAATTATTCAGAAGGATTGAAATCATTGGGATTGTATTTGGACTCTACCGCTAGAATTGGCATAGAGAAATGCCGAGCCTGGTGCGTATTGTTACTCCTTGGAATCAAGATTGCAAAGAGTTTGTGTGGCCATTGTGTTGAAGACTGCTTGGGTGTTGGAGCTGCTTGATATATGGAGAAGTTTATGCTGAAGACTGCTTGGGTATTTTTTTAATTCTCTGATGATGTTGCAATGTATTGACTAACTGTCATGACAATGAAATTGGTGACAGTAGTATGACCGACTATTGTCACAATTTTTGAGTGTGTGTTGGAACTGGTCATTCCAACACTAAACAAATTTGTAGGGAATGATGAACACGACAGTGAAAACGACATCAATTGGAGCTACATCAGAGATTGAAGGATGATCGTGTTGCAGATTGTCAGCGAGCATGAGGCAACAGATACTGTGAGTAGGGGAAGTGGCATTATGTTGCCAGAGAATTGATACTGAAACGTGACGGAGGATTGGACCATGGAGTCCTGGATTATTACTCTTGAAGGGAAAATTGTGTTCTCTTCGTGTGGCTGTGTGCCTATGTCTGGATCATCAGTGTTTGAATGCACTGCATTGAGTCCAGGTGGAAATTTGTCAATCTGTTTCTTTATCAGTAAACCCCTCACAGGTATTGTTGGTGAAAAATGGCTGCTGGTATGGGCAGAGATAGAGAAATTAAACTTGAAGATTTTATGTTGTATTTTCTTGGAATCATGTTTTATTGAGCCTAGCTAACTCAATGTAGGCAGAGTTATTTTGTTAGAATTTGCAACTCTAACGAATGACAGGTTAAGCATGGATTTCCAAGAAGTTATTTGAACAGATAAGGATGCCCAGGATGTAGGAGAAGATGAGGTAATGAAGCAGCGACAACGTTTATGGTGGATAGCAAAATAGATGTTTGTTTGAGTTAGTGTGGTTTGTGGAATAAACTCCCTAGCAAGTTATAAGCAAGTCCAGTTGTTGTAATGGTCATTGTATGTACCCAGAAACTCCAAATGTGAAGTATGGAATGTAAGCCTGATAAAGGCATTTGAAAGTTCGTGGTGATCTTAAAACCACTTTGTAATGGTTTATGGTCAGCCTGAAACCATCTTTTGTCACTGTAAAGTGATGGTTTGTGGTGAGCCAGAAACCACGTACAGAGCCTTAGTGGCTACAGGATTTTCCCGGTGGTGGCACATTTAAGTTCTGAATTTTCCCGGTGGTGGCAGATTGGACTTGCCCGGTGGTGGCATATTGAAGTTGGCGGATTTGCCTGGTGGTGGCAGATCGGACTTGCCCGGTGGTGGCATATTGAAGTTGGCAGATTTTCCCGGTGGTGGCAGATCGAACTTGCCCGGTGGTGGCATATTGAAGTTGGCGGATTTGCCCGGTGGTGGCAGATCGGACTTGCCCGGTGGTGGCATATTGCCTGTGTGGCTAATGTGTACACGGGAGCTTTGTGCTCGTAGGAGCAGGTGGACTGCAGTAACACCTCGCTCACGGTCTCAGATATTGGTGTGTCTGAGCACAAGAGGGTCGGCGCACTTTTCTATCTGACAGTTGCGTCGAAAGGCGCAATCAGCGCAACTGTTTGCGATTGTTATTTGGACATGAATATTTGGCTTAGAAAGGCACTGATCTCTCTTTGTTTTGGAGGTTCTGCACATGCAATTCGCCCGATGGTGGTGAATTTGTAGGTACATATATGCAGTGATAATGGTCGACAGAATCATGTATGCAAAGGACATCCTACATGACTAGCAGTTGCAGCGGTTGGTACCCATACATTCCAGTGGATGGTTGCTCTTTTATGGATGTCGACATATTCTTTGTTATGTTTGACCACAACCAGACTTTGTAAATAACTATCATGACAAGTAGTCATTAAGGGGGGGAGTTAGAAATAATTAATTCCTACTTGTCTATAGTTGTAATTCTCCATTTCAGGAGTTTGTTCCTACATAATAGGAATCAGCTAGAATATAGTTTCTCCTAGTGTAGTGTGTGGTTGAGAGAATCTCTCAACCACACTACTGTACGTCTAAGATAGAATTCCTATCTTAAGACTTTTGCTTGTATAAATATGTGTGTAATTTCTGATTCATAATATAGAATATATTGAGTGTGTGCCATTTTATCTGGTTTTTTATCTAATCCCACTTTGCCAAGTGAATCCCAGCTCTTGCCCTTTTCCCTCATGGCAAGAGCAAGACCAAAGCAGTTCAGATTTTTAAAATCCCACCCACCAAAAAGTTTGGGAAGGGATAACAAATTCCATTTTGCCAAGTGAATGCCAGCTCTTGTCTTTTTCAGGTCCAAAGAAAATTGAACGTAACCGGATGAACCTTGTTTATGATAGCTGTTGGAATTTTGGAGAGAGTTAACCAGTAAACCACTATGCTCTCTATTATAGATTCAATCAATATCATTCTGCCCCCAGCGAGAGCCATCTGCAGCACCAATTACTGATCTTTTATCAATTCTCTTTATGAGCCATGACCAGTCTTGGGTTTGGTAACAGTTTGGCTTAAGGAGAAGCCCAGATAGGTGAAGCCATTATAAAGGGAGGCCACCTTAAATGGGAGGAATGTGACAATTTCTGAAATAATCTCTGTTCCGAAGTGGTGTACTGTAAAAAGGACTTATGATTGCTAATCTCCATGCATAAGTGCGTCGGCAGTGCTCAAAACCCATGAAAATAATAGTAAAAGGGGTTAAGGAACCAGACAAGAATGTATCTGATCAGATTGAAGTTATAATGGACACGTCTGCTCAGATTGAAGTTATAATGGGCACATTAATGTAATGCAGTCAAGAAATCGAACTCAGTGCGGCCAAATTTATGGCATAAGTGCTCAAAACCCACGAAAATAATAGGAAATCGGATTTAACGAAATGAAAAGTATTGGAGATGCGGGGTATCGATCCCCGTACCTCTCGCATGCTAAGCGAGCGCTCTACCATCTGAGCTACATCCCCTGAATGTTATTACAAATTTTTCTCTAAATTGATGTGTACATTGAGATATTTAATAATTCCAATCAACAGTGAAAAAGCATAATTATTGACTGTGGCCTGGCAAAAATTCTGGTCATAATGTTATACTCACCATTATCGTACAACGATTAGTTAGTGGTCACGGTGGGCGTTAGCTTGGATGAATTCTGCCTCTGATAAATAGAATTACTCAGTCTCCCTCCACATCAAGTTGTGTCGCATTGTGGGAGCCATCAAGACTACATCTAGGAAGTGTTGGTTGGGATTTTAGACACAAGCAGGATGTATGCACCCAACAGAGCTGAGGAGGAAGCCTTTGCTTCACTTCTCAGTGCCTCTAAATCTACATAAGAGAAACACCCAGTTGAGAACAAATTTCTCAAAAGGACTTGATATATTATTCAGTTGGATATTGTGACTCCACAGCCAAAATAAAAACCCATTCTGATGCATGAATATGATTTAATTAGAATTACTAGGTCTATGGCAAACTCTTGAACACTTTAGGCATGAGTTATGACAAATATTTTTATCTATTTTATTTGAAAGTAAAGGGAAAAGAGATCAAATATCCAGATTAGGCCCATACTTGATGGGTTTTTAGCAGTTTAGATATTGATTATAGCAAAGGTTTTTATCTATTATTATTTGAAAGTAAAGGGAAAAGAGATGAAATATTCAGATTAGGCCCATACTTGATGGGTTACTGGATCTTTGATTTTGACCTAAATTTGAAAATTTTAGAATTTTAGTTTTGTATGACTTCCACATCTCCTTGTCATCTTTTGGGATGAAGATACTTTCAAAATTACCGGAGACAAGCTAGGACATTGCATTGACCAAGTAGAGAATTTATTCCTCGGCCAGAATTTCTGTGGAAATAGATATAGAAAGGAGCCTCTTGAAACTGATTCAACTCAATATGGAAGGTTCAAGTCACCTTCAAGCCCAAGAATACAAACATATTTCATTCAAGTGCAACACTTTCCATGAGTTTGGCTACTTCACAAAGAGTTCCACAAATATAAGAATCTCAACCACCTCTAAAGTAGGCTCCACCCCCAAGAACAACAATGAGTAAGAAACATTCAAACAAGTTTTTGAAAGGCACGAGAAGAAACAATCTTAGGGACCTCAACCTGTAAGGAGACCTTGATCAAGGCCACCAATCAAACCAATGACGAATTTGAAATATTAGAAGATCTAGAGGAAATAGAGTGGAAAAAACCCAAAGACATATCGTAAACCATCATTCAAAGCTCAAAAGGAAATGGAGAATTTAGCTCCAACTATCATGGAAGAGACTCCATTCAAGGCATTGGCACCCCTTCAACCGAAGGATTTGGAAGTAGATGAGGAAGAAGAAAAAGAAGAAAGAGAAATAAACTTTGATAGTTTTGGTTCGCCTTCCTTTCTAGGACTTTTGAGAAAAGACTTATGTCCCTCTTCGTCGTTAACAAGGGGAAGGAAATCAAGCCAACACATAAGAGAAAAACTCAAAGGCCAAAACTATGGTGGGAACTCAACAAACTCTAGTGGAGGAAGAGTCGTGCATAAAAATAATGATATGTTGTTTTTACATTGTATTGTGTCTGCAATTTGTTAGAATTTACTCTTGTAATGAGGAAATGATCTATCATAGTTACATTAGTTCAATGACTAGACCACTCCCTTTCCTTTCCATGATGGGAGAAGATATATTTTTTAAGATAGTCTACTACAAATATTCCAAGAATGTACTTTTGTTGTTTAGCTACAATTATTTTTCATATATTTAGTTCAATGGCTAGACCACTCCATTTCCTTTCGATGACGGGAGAAGATATATTTTTTAAGGTAGTCTATTACAAATATTCCGAGAACATACTTTTTTTGTTTGGCTACAATTATTTTTCATATATATATATATATATATATATATATATATATATATATATATACAATTTCAATTATATGTGTGTGGGGGTAGAAAGTCGGTAAAAAATTGTTAAAGGCCAGGTTGTTTTAAAAGTTATCATTTCACTATGTACCATGTAATTAGGTTTAGGATCATCATATAGGAATGTTAATAGTCAAACCAATATCTTGTGTTGTTGCATTCATTTTAGGAAAGAATCTGACATAATAAATTGAATTAACCTTTCAAATAGATTAGAAGAATTAAAGGTTGGATTCAAAGTTGAGAGTTGTCAAAATAAGATTGGACAAGAATATTATTAAAATCTAAGGTTCGTCAAAAGAGATTAAATCTAATATATTGCTTAAGAAATGATGTCTCATAGCCCCAACCTTTTTTGGCATTTACTATTATGAACCTTGCACCATAGAAATGATGAGAAACCAATAATTACAATCACTTCTAGAGGGAAACCTTCGTTTACAATAAATATAATAAACAAGATTTGATTGTCCTAAGATTGGGTCTCCTTAGTGTGTGTGTGTAGAGAGAGTGCATGTTTCAACCCTGTACATAAATTATCTGCAAACGAATTCTTAAAAACAGAAAATAAACAATAGTGAGAGCATAAAACATAAAACAAATATACATAGAGATTTTCCCCTGGATCCCAAACCGGGACTACCAGCTTGATTTTTCATTATATTATTTTTAGTGTTACAACATATATATATATATATATATATATATATATATATATATATATATATATATGCCGAAGCATTCATTAGCATCAATCCATTAACCCTGGATTAGAACATAATCGTAGTTCCCTTGACCGGTTCTACAAATACCATGAGAAGAAAACCATCATGTCCAAAACCATGTGCAAACCCATGCACAAAACCATAGGCGGGTCCTCCCACCTAATATAGGGTCCAAAAAAAAATTCCCAGGGCGTTGCGTCTAGTGCAAGCGAAGGGGGGATTTTGCCCCTCTCACCCCCCGCTTCACAACTGCTTCTAATCGTGGAAAGAATATGATACACACCCAACAGAGAGAGAGGGTACATAATAAAATGGGACAATCAAAGGTTTTAGTCTACTTAACAATCTAACAATAGAAATGTAATCGACACTCAATATCTAGGGTTTAATAAGGGGTTTTAGAGTTAAAGGGGCTTATAAAAGGCTTAAAATGCTTGTCTACTTCAAACAGGTAATTTCCCCAACAGTACTTGACTATTTGTAGGTGTTTTTGCATGAACAAATAATCTTCCACTGGCAAGTTCTTCTATTTAAGTATTCAGTAATTTCCTGATACGAATGGGAAAGTTGGTGTTTGTTGTGCTAAATTCCAATTCAGAATATAAACAAAGTGCTTGAGAATTATGAGGTAAATTGCAAGTTAACGATAAGTTTTTATGTGAATTTCTTGAGCAAATTAACATAAACAAAACATTGAATAGCAAGATCTAACATACATGGACATCACCATAAACAATAACACAACATCACATGATGAAGGAGTTCACCCCGCTTGGGCTACGTCTCCTTGGTCCGGCTTCCAATGGCTTGGCCCTCCTCTATTATTTTCAAAAGTGTGATTACATATGTTTACAATGCTCAAACAACTCTGAAACCTGCTCTAGTGGCTCCGGAATGCCCATAAATGCTAGTGTAGCCTCTTTCTACTGCGAATTTGGTCAAAAACTGAGTAAGTTATGGCTTCCCTAATTTTTTTCACTAATCGCTCCACAATTTCCACCAAATTAGGCACTATCCTACAATTTCGCTCCGAAATTTGCTAACCGAGTGCCAAATTACCCAAAAATAGGGCGAATTTGTTAGCGCGCCAATTTTCCCATTAAGGCCTTAATCTGAATTATTAACCATAATTAATCATGGTTAATTGATTTTTTTTTAATTAAAAATTCACTGGATGGTTAGCTAATTTTCGGCGGTTAGATCGAGTGAGGTCACATTGGAGGTGGCGTTGGTGGTTAGCTCGGGTGGCTTGCTACCCGACGACTTCAATGGTGGTCTCGATGATGTCACAAGGGTCGTCGATGGACGGTTTGGTGTTACACTTATGGTCAATGAGGGGGGGGCCCGCTCATGGTCCCACCCTTAGGCGGTGACCAGGGCTGGGGCTAGACCCCAACCCCCTCTCTCATGGTGCAACCCATATCATAACAAAAATATGTCAAACTTGTTATATATTAAGAACTAAATCTGATAGCGCGATGGTAAATCTTTGTCCTCATTTCTTGGAGGTCGCAGGTTCGACCCCCACTGCTGCTGCTTCGACCTTGACCTAAAATTTTGGTGGCCCTCGGGTTGCCACGTGGCGATCCTTGGCTAGGCCATGTGGCAACTTATGATTGGCCTCCATAAAATCAATTAAATCATGCCAATTCAACCAAATGAAAATGTGCCACTTAGCACTACATAATTTTTCGGAGGAAAATAGTCATATGCACTGTCGCCTTGCCACGTAGGCATGCTCAGCCAGCTGTACAGACTGCTGACAGGGTTGTCATGCATTTTTTTTTTTTATTTACCTATTTGACAAAGTGGACAGAACACGTTTATGGGAGCATACGGTGTCGGTTTTCCACGAAACGAGTTGCGCTAGATTCATAACGATGAGATCTATGTGGTCTTCAGGTTCCACACCATTCCGATAACTTTCATTTTTTAGCATAATTTTGAACACCTAATCGCTCCTCCCCACTGGAATATTTTGGACCCCGAAATCTCTTTGATTACTGAAAAATTGGATGAGGGTACAAACCCCTCACCCTTCTAGTCTCAATCCACTGGAATTTACCTGATCTCATCAACTTGAGATTTTCCTGAAAATTGATCGTTTTCCTTGATTCTAGAGAACCCGTCTTGCTGTTGTAGATACCATCATGCTGCGATTTCCCCAAAATTGTAGAATAGAAATCTATCCTTGAAGAAATTGTTAGGTCCCTATATTACTAGTGTATCCCCTTATTGTTGTTAGTGTATCCCCCTTATTGTTATTGTTGTACCCCTGTCACCCCCATATTGTTATT
Organism: Pinus albicaulis; assembly: GCA_034641835.2. NCBI lineage: Eukaryota > Viridiplantae > Streptophyta > Pinopsida > Pinales > Pinaceae > Pinus > Pinus albicaulis. The sequence goes on along the minus strand of CM076580.1, from coordinate 1,707,544,154 downwards.
ATTATGCCCTTACATTATTATTGTTAGGTCGGCTAGGATTATATTGTGACCCCATGGACTTTTATATATAGAAAGGAGGTTTTTTCATTTGTATCATCCAATAATTTTTCATTTATGTAATGTAAAGGAGGTTTCCCCCTTGAAGTGGCTTATTTCTAAGGCGTTGATCTCTCTTCTATTTTTGGAACTAGTTTCATAACAAATAATCAAGTGTTGAGGGCAACACTTGTTTGAAGGAGAGGGGCATGTTAGGTCCCTATAATACTAGTGTATCCCCTTATTGTTCTTAGTGTAGCCCCCTTATTGTTATTGTTGTACCCTTGTAGCCCCCATATTGTTATTATTATGCCCTTACATTATTATTGTTAGGTCGGCTATTATTATATTGTGACCCCATGGACTCCTATATATAGAAAGGAGGTTTTGTCATTTGTATCATCCAAGAATTGTTCATTTATGTAATGTAAAGGCTTCTCTAGTTTGGCATATGAGAGAAGCTCTTTCTTTGGCTTCTCTAGTTTGGCGTATGAGAGAAACTCTTTCTTTGGAGGAGGAAGTGGTGACTTCATGTTCCATTATTGGGGTTAGTGTGGCAACATTGTAATTGTATATCTCGGGACTTTCAATTAATATATGAAGCTCTTAGAGCCGACACACTTTCATGCATATGTCGTGAATGATTGTGAGATATTATTTCATTATTTGCGGTGTATGTTTATGTTAACACATACTAATGAAAATGAATTATTTCGTTGGCTTTGGTATGCATCTTGTTGGATGTGCATTGTATTTGCTTTTATGATTGTTGTTATCTTGTGAACTACTTTTCAAGTTAACTAATGATTCTTTCCATGCTCTTGTGTTTTTCTTTTAGGATAGTACTTTTACTTTTCTTCTAGAGGCACACTTTTCCTTCTCCCTTCCATGAAATAACCTTATATACATTGTAATTGCATTCCCCACAATGTCAACTTACTTTCTTGTTACAAATATTTTTGGTATAATCTCTTATGAATTGCAGCTAAGGAAAATTCTTAAGAACAATGGCAACCGACCTTATTTCCTGGTTAGGGTTCCTATTCCAAATGGTGTGAGATCTAGTTGGGACTTTATACCAGGAATACCCCCTTGGTTGACGAATTTCCAACACTGTCAACATAGTGACAATTTTTAATTGATTTGTTTGAGACAAAATTTAGGAGCATTTATAAAAACTAACTTCCTTGGACCATATCTCCAAAAATATAACGAACCAAGATCTGAAACTTGAACCAAATATTTCCCGAGATGTGCTCTTAATCTTCACTAGGTTCCACCATCTGAAACCTCCCAGAAAAGTAGTTATATCAAAAACTCCACGATGACCTATTTGAAGCAACAAAACGCGAGGATCAAGAGCTATGATACCAAATGTTATGATCCTCACGCCTTAAAAATAATAAGAAACCAAAAATTATGGTCCACTTCAAGGGGGAACCCTCCTCTGGAAATAAATACAATATTTGATGATCCTAAGACTAGGTCTCCTTAGTATATATATAGGATACAAATGGTAAAATTATAATAAAATGGGACCATGAGGGGTTTAGCCTACATAACAATATAACAATAGAAATGTAATTCAATCAATATATAGGGCTTAATGAAGGGTATTTGAGTTAAAGTCGAGCTTATATAAGGCTTAACAAGTTATCACTTGATTCATGCCTACTATTCGTTATCTTCTTTGGAGATTTGTAGGTTGCTTCTCACTTTGATGGCTTCTCTTTCTTAGTCCTCATTTAATATGCCATGAGAATCCCTTGCATTTCATTCATTGTCAATTTATCAAGTTCCTTCATTTCTTCAACAACGAAAAATTTAACATCAAATCTTAAGGGGAGTGACCTTATCACCTTTTATACAATTATCATTTCTTCAACCTTTTTATGAAGTCCTTTAATGATGTTAACAAATTTTGTTCACATGGAGGATATAGGCTGCAAATTTTTCTTTGTCTTTCATTTTCAAACTCTCAAACTGCCTTCTATGACTTTAGAGTTTTTCTTTCTTAGCCTTTTCATTGCTTGCATTAATATTTTGAAATTTGTCCAAAATTGCTTTTGCTAATTCACAATGCATCAACTCGAAAAACTCTGATTTTCATAGTCCACAAAGGATAACATTCATGGCTTTTACATTATGTTCACTAATCTTCTTTCTAGGTGGATCTATTGGAGCTTTATAACCTGTCACAACAGATTGGAAAATGTCAAAGCCAAGAACCACTATATAAGTTCACATCCTTATATTCTATAAAGCTTAGTTTGCTTTGTCGATTAATGGATATTTTTTTATGGAGAAGCCTTCTTTACTAACCATGTATATTTCAAAGATCTACCTTCCAATGGATATATTATTTTGTAAGTAACTCACTCTAATACTAATTCTTGAGCACACACTTATGCTTGGTTGTTCGGGAGGGGGGGTTGGTGAATCAATATAAGACAATTTTTACTTATTCAAACATTCATGAACACACAAAATCACATATGAGATCTATCAACTGTATAACATGGAACACACGATTTATGTGGAAACCCTTTCGGGAGAAACCACAAAACTTCTTTTTATAATTCTTTACAGGAACCAACCTTTATTACGAATATTTGTAGGCACCAACCTACTGAAGGAACCAATCCACACTGGTACAAAATCTAGTAGGCATCAATCTACTCTTCTAGATCTTCGTAGACACTAATTTACCAGAGACACCAATCCCCACTACCGAGCACCAACTTAGCAAGAGATACTAATCTCCGTTTTGTGTGGCACCAACTTGCATACAACTTCTTCAAAAATGATCTACTCACCAAAATACTACATTTTCTTCTCACTTCTTCAAATCCCCTCACCAATTCACCAAATATGAGTGTGTCATGTGAAAAATATGGTAACTTTCCCAAAACTTGCTATTTTTGGCCTCTCCCAAAGATAAAACTTGTATAGAATACCACATGTCCAATTATTTATATTTAATTTTGAAATTTTCATGTGAGTCACTATGGTATCTCTCCTCAATTATCTAAAAATTTCACATTTTCAAGTGTCTAGAAAAAGAATTATAGCAAAAATGCCATGACCACTCTTTTGAAAGTGATTTCAGGACAAAAAACAAACCCTGATTTCCATAGGGTATATCTTCGAAATTATAGTGAATTAGAACATGAAAATATTACCATGCTTACCTTGAGCTATTTTGACAACATACTCAAAATTTCATGGTCTAATTCTTCATAGAAAATGAATTATAGCAAAAGTTCCAAGATCATTCGTTTAAAATTGATTTCGGGACCATATAAATGCTAACTTCCACATGATATATCTCCAAAATTGCAGTGAATTAGAATATGATTTTTTTTATCAATCATACCTTGTGATGTCTTCTCGATCTTCTCCAAATGGCATGGTTTGAATGTCCTAGAAAATAAATTATAGTGAAAATCCCAATGTGACTCATTTGAAATAGATTTCTAGATTAATAACAAACCTTAACTTCCACATTGTATATCTTCGAAAGTTTAGTGAAACAAAATCTGAAATTTTAACTAGATATTCAACTTTATCTCTCTTAAGTATGCTTCAAATTTACTATTTGAAATATAGTCCTAAAAAAAGCTACAACAAAATTGCCAAAATAATTCTTTTACAAATTACTTACACACATTTCTTCCAATACTTTCTCATTTTAAACATGATCATAATCCCTTAAAAAGAACATATTAATTATTAAAACATATCAATTAATTAATTAAATAAATAATGTTGAGATTGCAACAAGATGAGGAGCTTAGTGGAAAGAAGTCGCCTTCACTAAGTGGGCCCGCATGCTATTTTTGGCGCAAAGTCTATTTTTAGACTATGTCTATTTTTAGACATATGGATCATGTTCTATGAGTTGCAGGATGCTATTTGTGGATGGTTGGTCAAATCGGGAAAAATATATGGACTTCTATTTTTAGACATACTGGGCGGAATCTATTTTTAGATTGCCAGTCTAAAAATAGATATGTCGAATATTATTAGCTCTTAATAATATTTGGACTCTAAACATTATCTTATCCTCTTGGAGCACTTCATTTTGATGCCTGGATGTGGCACATGCAGATGACAGAAGGAATTACGCTATTCCTAGGGTTTAGTGGAGCTATTGCATGGTTGACTTCAGTTAGAACTCATGTGACAGAGTTTGGTGGAGTTGATGAGACAGTTAATGGAGTTGTGTTAAGTTTAACTTAGTTGAGCTAGTTGTATCTAGTCTAACTGATTGATACAATTAGTGAGAGTGGTGTGAATTAATTATTAACTCATAAATCAACTAAAGAATACATCAGTTAACTGCAGTGCATGGACAGTTTCAGTGGAGACCAGTGGATAGGTAGGTGAAAGAGCAAGTGTGACTATCAGTTGTGACTATACTGGTGCATGATATTTGCACACACATTGATGGAGAAGCCAATGAGGATTGCGCAGTACATACCAGTGGGATTTGAACCTGGATCTGGTAATTATCCATATTGGATTGCACAGTAGAGGCTGGCTAACAGGTGGAGCATATTGGAGCATGTGTTTTGTATGATTTGAGCTTGTGTAGTGTGTAACAATTGGAGATTGTACTGAGAGCTTGTGAGGAGTTTGTACAATGATTGTTACATGATCTCTATCATTATAATATATAGATAGTTGGGGGTTTTCAACTTTAAGCTTTCCCATAAATACTGTGTTTATATGTGTGCTTGTTTATGGTTTTAATGTGCGCATGCGATTGTTTAATTTCCGCAAATTGATGATCAATAGTAGAAAATGTTATGTATTATGCATGAAGCTCAAATAGTGTGTGATCAGGATAATCTCGGTGAATAATTTAACTGTTATTCAAATTTCTACAAATAATTCATCTTTTATTTCACTTTTCTAAATATCATAAACAATGGATTTGAAACCACAATTTTAGTTTTTGATTTCTTTACATAACTTTATACCTAGTTAATATAACTTCATTTGTATTTTTAATTTTAAATTCACTTTTTCCATAAACACCCACCTACCTAATATACTTGATACACATACACACATAAATAAGCGTTTAAACATCCATAACAACAATTTATTCCGCCTATATTTTCATTTTTAATTATTAAAATAATTTTTTAATTAATTACAAATAATCTAAAATCATACTTTAAAATTAAAAAAACAATTTCAATATTAAACAATATCTGCTACATACTTAGTATCTATGTCTTATCTCTAACTGATCATAAATAAAATTATTAAAAAAAATCATATAATATCTGACTTTTTATTATACACACTGTACATGAAACCTACTACATTACATCTCAATTATAGAATAACGTCTTAAATAAGAGGAATCTCAATATATTTTACAGATGTTAATATGATTTTGGAAATTAAGAAGAATCTCAATATCTTTTACACATGTTAATATAATTTTAAAAATTAGAAGAAGATGAGGATATTTTTTCTACATGATTTTAGAAATTTATTTTATTGGAGAATGAGGTGAAAGAAGAGGAGTGATTGCTATTATAACACAACTAGTATATTCAATAGCTTGTAAGCCAGATATACTAGGAATTTATGACTTAGCAAGAGTCGAGACTCCATGAGGGCGAGGGAGGAGGAGGAGTGATTGCCACTATAACACAAAGAGTATATCCAATAGCTCGTAAGCCAGATATACTAGGAATTTATGACTTAGCAAGATTCAAAACTCCATGAGAGTGGGGGAGCCTAATCCTTGAGCTAGACCCAAGAACAAACTTAATGGTTGTCACTATAACTCCAAGAGAATATTCAACAACTCATAAGCTGGATATACTAGGAACTTATGACTTAGCAAGAGTTAGACTCCACGAGGGTGGGTGAGCCTAGTCCTTGAGGGTTATCACAATGGGCTAAAGATATCCTCCGTGGAATTCAAAACTGGGTGGAGGGGATAACATCCCATTGTCCCAACCACTCAATCATCCAATAAGAAGACTATTATATGGATTGCAAATAATGAGAACCCTCTATATTATTCACATCATTGGGCCTAAAGGTGCCCTTCTAATTCAATATGGAAGAGATGTTGTAATGACCTGTTATGTTAATCTTATGTTATGTTCTCTAAACATCTTGACTTAATAAAATTACACTAAAAAAAAAAGTAATAATTAAAATAACATTAAGGTAACGGTTTTTTTTGTTACTTTGACAACTTATAGTTTTGCAAATAATATTTTTCTTTAATTTAACCTAAAAACATAAAACTCTATTTAATTTTCCTTTTTCCAAAAAATTTATGTTTCAATTATCTAAAAGTTATGACAGATTACTGAACTATCAATAATCTTCCTCTCTAAAATCTACCAACTAGATCTGCTACTACTCTGGTCCATCTTAACACAACACTAGTTGTTACGCCGAAGGCGTTCTATTGTGGAGTTTTACTTTGCGACACTGTTCAAAGATTCATCGTTTGCCAGCTGTCTTATTTTAATAATATTTTTTTGATCAGTGAACCTGCTTACGTCAAGCTTTCTTCGGCATTGTTTTGCACCAAAAAAGGTGCAAATGCTAGTTCATATAGTTGTGACTTCTTTAAATCAAAGAAACTATAAAGAAGCTCATGCACAACTGAGAACAATATTCAATATGCACTGGATTAAAAAAAAGGGTAACCAGATTTAAAAATCTTGAATTGCAATTAATTGAATAAAGATCAATTAATTTTAATCTCTCAAAATAATGGTTGCAATGAGCATATTATTTAAGGGTAAAGGTCTCTAAAAACTTGTATTTGTTTTTATGAATGGAAATATGAGAGTAAATATTTTTTTTAATAACATTTTAATTAATTACGCCGAAAGGCGTTCCCTTTGTTGGGTTTGGCCGAATGCGTTTTTCGCTGGAGCCAATCACAGGAGTTTGCCATCGTTCTTCGAGCGAATGAGAATGTGCCGTTTGCCGCCTGCTGGTTCGACCTCTCTGTTTTCTCCACCTCTGACGATTTCCCAGGTCAGCTCACACTCCAGCGCGCGATGCTGCTCTTACCTCCACCTCGGACGATTTGGCTGAATGGAGTTCTCGGATTAATTGCTGCCTCGCTGTTTCAGTGTTTACAGCTCACAGTTCTCCAGCTCGCACGATTTACAGCTGCGTCTCGTTAATGCTCAACCGTGGCAGCAACGCCTCTCAGCCTACTTCAAAATCCAAGAAATCGCCCAAATCTGGAATGAATGTTTGGTTGTTGCAGCGTTAAATATGCAGATGCGCCCTAAATGTTTTATTTGCTCTAATTGCATTACTTTTACTTTTCATTCCTCTGATCTCAGATTGACCCTGTGAAATACAAAAACACGTTTACTGGCATGAACATGGTCATAAAAGAGCAAGGAATTAAGGGGTTATTCAAGGGTTGGGCTCCAACTATGGTGGAATACACTGCACAAGGTGCGTTCAAATATGGGTTTTATGAGTTCTTCAAAAAGTATTATTCAGACATTGCAGGAACCGAGTATGCTGCCAAGTACAAGACATTGATCTACCTTGCAGTTTCGACCTCTGCAAAGGTCATTGCTCATCTTGCCCTCTGTCCCATGGAGGCCATTAAAATGAGGATGCAAACACAACCTGGATTTGCCAGATGGCCTGCAATGATGAATATGCTCCCTCCTGCTTATTTTCTAACCCAACTGTATTTCTTTCTGTGTGGATTGCAGTTTGTAAAAGGGCATTGGTCCGCTATGGGGACACGAAATCCCCTGTAAGTTTATCTTCCATTCTTTGCAATCTGCAGCCGCATGAATCTACCAAGCCCATGTCTCTGTCTGCCAAGTTTTACATACTATATTTAGATTTGGACTGAAAAGTCTGAACAAATTTTAGCATGCAAAAATTGCCATCAGTGTAATTGAACTTTCCTGTCTAATGAATGATTGTTGTATTTTACTCCCGGTTTACTCGCAATTGCTTATCGACTCACGGTAACGCCTTGACTAGGATCAGCGCTTTTTTCCTTTTATTTTGGGTTTTTTCTCATTCTACATATCCCCAATTGCTATCGAATCACGGTAATGCCTTGACTAGGATCAGCACTTTTTTCCTTTTATTTTGGGTATTGGCTCATTCTACTTATCCCGAACCCAACGAAGGGAGAACTTAATGTCCTGGAGATGAAGGTCCCTTGCACCCGAAGTCTTAGTACTCGGCATTAATTACCTCACGCTTAGCTGGTTCTGCCCATCCTGTCATACCTGGTTCTTGCTTAGCTGGTTCTCCCTATCCTGCCATATCTGGTTCTTCCGTAGCTGGTTCTCCTTATTTCTGTGATTACAAATTAGATTTTGCGATCTTCCCTTGTGGATTCCTGGAACCAAGGGCTACAAATTTGAATATGCTCGCTTGGATATATATTGTTGTGGTTGCATCTAGGCGTTTCTTTCTTGTGCAGTGATCGGCGATATCTGTAACAACCGCCAAACCATGAGCTACCAGAACAATAAAGGAATGGTGGAGGGTTATCCGCCACCAGGTATGTTGATTATTGTTGTGTAGTTATTCTCTATTTTGTCTCTATTATCCACTATGTCAAAATTTGAAATGACTATTATACTTGCTAAATCTTGTAGAAAATGATGGATATTTCATTGCTGCAATTGGTTTCCTGTTATTTTTTCTTATTTCATTATTAGATTCAGGGAATGAGAATGATCAGTATTATATTTCCAGAAATGGGTAGATGTTAAATTCAGATATCTGATTGCCAATTTAATGGAGAATTGATTGGTTTTCCTTGGTTGCAATTGGGTATATATTAATTTTCTCCTTTTTGTATTGTTTGATTTGTAGGCTATACACCACCCTACCCATATCCTCCTCCAGGGTATCAAGGCCCCTCTGCACCTGGTTATCCTTATCCTCCACCACCTCCACCTTGTTACCAACCTCCTCCTGATCAAGCACAATGCTGTCATCATGGATTTCCTCAAGGATATCAACAGGGTTACCAGGGATATTTCAATCCTGGATATCCACCTCAGCAGTACCCTTCATCTCAACAGTACTCTACATTTTCTTCACCCGATCCTCAACGCGGTTACACCGGCTTTTTGGAAGGATGGTAAGTATTCATTGAAGACTTATTGGACATTGTGAATCTAATGATTTATTTGGTCTGGTTTGATGATTACATTGTTGTATATTGTTTTTTTTTGTTGCATGTGAATTGGGTTAGGTCAAGTGCTAATTGGCATTTGCCAACACTATTGAACTTTTTTATGGATCCCTAGAGCCAGTTATACCTTCCACCGTATATGCTGACTAGGATCTTAATAAAATGGAACCTGGCTTGCTGTGGTTCCCTTTTATCTTGGTTTATCTCCATGGATTGGTTTAGTAGTCTTTTCTACATGAAATTATTTTTGACTTTATTCATATTATTGCCGTTGATAATTTGTTGATGTTGTTGGTGATGCGTGTAGCATGGCAGCTCTTTGCTGCTGCTGTTTGCTTGAGGAGTGCTGCCTGTGATATGGTATAAATGGATATGGGGGCATCAATATATTTGAAAACATGCAATGATTTGCGAGAGTAAGATCTGGGCCATCCAGTTTGAAGCTTTTCCCCGTTGTTCTGTTTCTTGACTCTGCCAAACAGGATTAAGAGCGAGAAGGTATTAATGTGGACAGACAGATGTTGAAGTAGTATTTTCCATGTTGCACTAGTAGTAGACCGTTTGACATTTCCATCATCAATAGCTGAAATGGGTTGGTTTTATATTGTAAAAATCTATTGTATTATTGCTTGAAAACTGCTGCAGAGCCGAGATGTTAGTTCATTACTCTATATATTCAGTATATGTAACATGAGCTTTTGGGTTTTACTTTACATTCTAGATTTGGAACCATGCGACGGGATATTTATAAGAGAATTTTCTTAGGAATTATTAATATCCTTTCTCTTTGGTGAGCACTGCTTTTTGTTTAAGGCATACTATTTAAATAGATGCCTGATTGGAGGCCCGAATGTGTGTTTTATTAGTTGCAAAACGTGGCAGAACTTCAAGTATTTGGCTCATTACTGTCTATTTATTTTATGTAACATGATGCCTTTGGATTTTATAGTGCATGCTAGAATTGGCACAATGCTATTGGATATCCTTTTACGAATTTCCTCTTAAGCATCATAAATAATCTTTCTGTTTGGTTAATGCCTCACTATGCTGAAGAGGATGTCATTTGAGTAGATGCCTGATTGTTAACCTGAATTTGTGATTTTGTAAATGTGTCTGGCACCCTTTTGTTATGTTAACTTACATGAAGCAGTCATTCGAGTATGGCTGTGGCATCCATCATTTAAGACGATTAGCTCTCGTGACTCCACTGAGTAGATTTTTGTTATCTGTATTTCCCATTCATAATATCATTGGATTATTCAAAATATAAAACGAATCCGTGCATTTGATTGTCACGCATTTGGTGCTCAACCAAGAGTTTATCAACCATGTTTTAGAATGCTTAATTGAAGTTTGAACATTATCTAGGTCAGCTAACAAGGAAGTTGGAATAATACTTACAGCTTCTCATTGACTTGTCATGTTGTATAATGCAAAGGTATAAGTTTATATACATCAACTATAATGCAAAGGTACAAATTATCATGACACACACATTATTCGTTTTGAGTACAAAGATGCATGCCCTTTTATATATGTGTGAAGTTATTCATCCTCTATTATGATCTTGAGTGATTCTGTCAATCATGGTTGAAAAAATTGTGGAGTTGTTAGCTTGGTCCGGAGTCTGACTCTCTGCTAGTAAGTCAAACTTCCAATGACCAAGAGATCTGCATGCACTTGCTAAGTTGCTAGTCAGATATTAACCTATGAGTAACTTGCAGGTTATTTGCTGCCTGGAAGTCCAACTTGTGGGCAGATTGAATAATTTGTTGGTGTCGTAAAAATGTCAAAAAAAGGTTACCGAGTGGAACTCAGATACTCCAGCCTTTCCGAGTGTTTCAACATTGTTGTCAATCATGAGAAAAAATGTTCTCACATTGTAGCCCTAATAATATGGTATTTGCCTCTATATTGTATTTCTAGAATGTCATGGGGCAAATATAATTGTTGAACCGTGATTTTAGAATGGTATTGAATGTGGATTAGAATTGAATATAAGTAATTGTAGGGCAGACCACTCACCGCCTAGGAGCTGCTGTTAGTAGACGTCGATCCATTTAGAAGGTTGTATTGTTTATTGGCTTGACAAGGTCCTATCAAGAGTAGATTTGGTGGAATTGGTGGTGGCATCAACGAGTCTCTATTGCAGGTTCTATCTGGCAATGCTATAAAATTGAAGAAAGCAATGGAATATTGAATATGATGTTTCTCAAGGAAATGAATTTCGAAATTTTCCATTGTAGGTTAGGGCCACATCCAAGTTTGATAAAGAGCATGATTTTAAAACTGGATACATGGGCATACTAGATTATAGGTAATATGAAATTGTTATGTAAGAACCAGTTATGAAACATGTGTTTACCGAGTTGCAGGTTTATTGACTCAGTATTTAGGGAAATCCTGGCAGGAGTAGTGAATCAATTTTCAACTGAAGGCATTGTTAGTTTCTGATTGAGAAAAAGGCAGGCATTTTCTGAGAGTAAATCCTTAGTGTGCGCTTATTTGGTAAATAATCTATTGTACATGTTGCAGCATCAAAAAATCAGCATGAGATGAGGGCACTTCTTTTAGGATAAAGACTGAAGTTCGTGTTTTGCTTTAGTTGTTGTGATTTAATGGTTCTGTTGCAAGCAAAAGGGTTGCCCATTTTAGTAACTATTATATGTTTTTTGTTCTTTGAGCATGTTAAACGCAATATGTTACATTGTTTTTGTCAAGCCCTCTATAAGTGTAAATTATAGTCCTTTATGTCGACTCTTTATCTTATGTGCTTTGCCCTAGTAACAGATAACCTTGACCAATTCTTTGTATTTCACTTCTCTAGTGACAGGAACAGGTTACCGAGCCTGCAATGGGGCAGAGTCAAATCATCATACCAAAGAGGAGTGGTCAGTTAAGGTTGTGCATCCAGTGCAGGATGGATAATGTCCTCATGGTAATATACTCAAACGTGTTGGATAATGTCCTGATATGGTGACATGCTCAAGCTTATTGTTGCCATAATTTTGTTTGCTGCAAGTAGTGATATTGGTTCACCTTTACTGTTCTTTTATGTTTTTCATCAATTGTATTGTCATTGCTACCTAACTGATGCCTAGGAACAATGCATGCTTTTCTTTTCCTCCTCGTCCTTGAGGACTGTTAGCATGTGTAGAATCATTTGGAGGATTCGGCTCTGTTTGTTAGCCATCTGCTCAACTCAGCATATACTGACATCTTACATGGTTGTCTTGTTTATGTTGTTATGAGATGCATCTTTCTGATCAACTTGCAATTCATTCTCAATTTTCTTTTTTCCAATCTTCGATGAGTGAATCACCTTAGAAAACCAAATTAATTGTTTCACTATGTTCTGTATCATTCCTATTCTCTCAACCGTTTCTATCTTTTCGATATTGTTTTCATCAAGTTTTTTTTTTGCCTCTACTTATTTGTTATTGCTTTTCCCTATACACTTGCTCCAATTCCCTACCTGCTTCCATTGCATTTTGAGGGGAGAATTGGGTCTCTCTCTATATTATAATGATAAGAAAGTTTGTTGTTAATGATGCTCCTCGATGTTCAGATTAATATTGAATCACTCCACTTTGTGCCCACTCCATTCAAATGATGGAGATTGAGATTTAATCACTTCTTTGGTCACCACTAATTGTGTAAATACTCAAATAATATTGTTACCAATAAGACTCAATAATTAATTCTTTTTAAATAATCATATGATTTGACCAAGAGAGAAAAGTAAGATGGTCTACATTTTCATAATAACGTGGACATGTTAAAAGCATATTCAATCACTACAACATGGCTAAAGGAGGAAGGAGGAAAAAGGTATTCAGTATGCACTCCAATGTAACGATGAATGCAATATATGTTAGGGATATACACAAATTATATGTTAAGACATGTCTAAAGGAGGAAAAAGTATACATTATGCACCTCAGTGTAACGATGAATGCAATATATGTTAGGGATATACACAAATTATATGTAAAGACATGTCAAATTTGGAGTGCATAACCTTGTGTATATTGCATTTGTTGTGGCACTAAAAAATGCTTATTGGTAAAATGACTCCAAAGGCCACAAGAGGCTTTAAAGTTTCTAATAGTCAAAATATGAGGTGAGTACAAGATTTGTCTTTGTTGTAAGTAATATGGTGTTGATTAACTCAAGCCCTTTCAATCGAAACACGGGACATCTCAGTTGAATCCACTTTTCATTTTTAGGAAATACTGAGAGAAGTTTATCCAAGGAGACTCACAAGAGAAGAATACTTTGATTTATCTCAATAGCATGTTAGCCACGACTAAATCAAATATCTCCATTGAAAATCATTTAAGCAAGTTGTGGATTCCACTATCAGTCTGTGGATTTCATTGTGCATGAAGGTCACTATGCAAATATTACCATATCCTAAAAATCATTCCTCGTACTAAATTTGAATTTATCCTAATCACAATGCCTTAAGCATTATGACATGACTTTAGAGGTGCAAAGGCTCAAATCCTCCTCCTTTTGATTGGGAAAAACCTAGGTCATGTGATTTTTTATTATTGCAAAGTGACCTTTAGATTGACTCTAAGGTGCGCATAATTGTAGACCATACATTAATATGGACAAATGCAAGCCTTGTTAATGTTTTTTGCTCATTTCACTCCATGGAAAACATCTCTTATTGAAGGTTTTCATAGACCCCCCCAAAAAATTCTCTTGTTTGTTTATAGTAGACGTTGTTGGGGGAGATGGGTGACTATAAGTTTTAGCAAATGTATTTTTATCGGCACACTTTGATTGGATGAATGCATTGATGTGCTTGAATATATGATGCACATGTACACAAAATAATAAGAGACGCCTCATGTCATTATACATATTCCATGAAAAAAATATCAATTTAATTTACTTTTAAGTGAAATTTGTTTGATGTTTATAGACTAAATTATGGTATTTGGGCTTTCATTTTATGCAGTTCTCGAGTCTGTAAATCTGCCTTCCGAGGCAACAGGTGAGAACAGTAAATTCTTAATTCCCGCTTCATGTTCTGTGGATGCATATTTTGGTGTTTCAAGTTTCAAGACTACTTTTATTCAGCAATGACAAGACGAGGTTTAATTTTTACTGTCCGAAATAAATACTCTAAACTGTATTGAGTAAGTTTACTCTGTTTTTTTGTTAAAGGATCTTAACTTGAGTGATTTGGTGAGCAATTTGTTTATCTAGCTAGCTGAGTGAGTTCAAGTCTCAAAAGATATGTTGTAATTGACCTCTATCTGGCATTTATGGAATAGTTTTATCAGATGCAATAGTGATAGCCGATCTCAATTCTCAATTCTCATTCTAGTTTGAGACCAAAAAAAAAGAGTCCACTCTGTTTCTTTTCCATTCTTTGTTTAATCTGCAATAGTGAACTCCTCTGCTCTCTGCCTCTCTACTTTGGAAAGCCGGACACCATATTACTAAAGGGGATGCATTTATCACACTCTTCATCTTCCGTGGATACATGCTAAGTCACCATTACACCAAAAAAACCTTCTTCGTACCTCCCCATGCAAGTAAGCCAAGTGCGTGAGATTCAGCTGCTGCAGCTAGCTTATCACAAGCATTTTTAAAGACTATCGTTTATACTGATAAGCATTTTTAAAGACTATCGTTTGTGCTGAACATTAAATAGCTGTACAATCTATAATTGAGAATTTTATCAATTTTAGTTACTCTTTCTCTGGACAAACCTTCAGTCGAATTTTTACCCACAAGCAGTGGAGAGCCACGGTCTCGATTATCTGCCAGATATTTTAGACAGATATGTGGTAGGACGAAGAATCCTATAGGAGGACACTCATCGAAAGTTTTGATTTCTCAAATGTCAGCATGCTACTTAAGTGACTGCTTGAATTTACACCAAGATTCCGACTTTCAGTTTTAACATGCAAAAATATTTCAACTGATCTTTCTTGCGCTGTGATTCTGTTTTTATTTGGTGAAATAGTTTATATACATGAACTTCAGGGATTAACTTGCAAGGTCCTCACTGCAAATGTTTTTTTTGTTGTTGTTGATCTTATTGAACAGAAGGCAAATATGTGTCAATAAAAGGTATGGTTTTCTTTCAATTTTGTATGTTTAAGATTTATGCTGTTCAACCCAGGCTGTTGGTGGCATCTCCAATGTGTAACTCCCATTTTAAGTACTTTCTAACATGCAGTTGTTTTTTTCTCTTCTGTGATGAGTAAAATTAATCGTTTTGATTATTTTCCTCTTTTCGTGTGTTTAAGTTAATGTTGGGAAAAGGGAGTACCAGACAAAGCCCTCCAAGGCAGATGGAGACAGGACAACAGCATGGAATTCAGATTTTACATTGTAAGTTACTGGTTCTCATGCAAACGTTTAACTCAAACTTGGTTTATGCCCTTCCGTCTTTTATGACCATGTCAATTCTGGTGCAGTCTTGTACTGAATCTCCGAGACAATCTAGTAGTATCACTTCTTGATAGCAAGGGCAATTCAATTTCTGAAACAGGTTTCTTTGTTTAAACCATTGCTTTCCATGTTAATTATTAAATATTGGTAGCATGTTTGAAATAATTTTTTCCTCTTGTGGATATATTGACTTACTTGCTTTCCATTACGAAACAAAAATGAACCCAACAATCAATCAATCGATTTGATTTTGAATGCCCAAAACCACAAACAATGGGTATGAGAACTGACAAACCCCAACAATCAAACGATTGATTTCTCAAATCCCCAGAGCCCAAACAATCAAGTGGGTTGATTGCTCAAAGCCCAAAACCAAACACAGAAACGATTTTGCAGCAGGGCAGGAGAGGGGAGGAGGAGGTCTTTGAATGAATTTTCAAAGCCCCATGCTTTTATTTTATCGGTGCGAATGCCAGAGTACCAGAGTCAGTGAAAGTAAAGTATCGTGCTGGTCACTGGTTTATCTTGAATACATGCTTCTACTTCCGTGTGCCCTTAGGTCTTCGCTGGCGTTGTCATGAAGTTGATACTTAGTTCATGCTCTTCACCTGTCTCGTTCTTATCCTTAGATACAGACCCTTGTCAAGGACCAACATGATTTTTTTTTCCTTTTTATGTATATATTCAAATTAGTTTATCTGCTTGAGGTCTCTCCAGTTTGTATATATACATCTTTTAAATTCAATTTCAATAGACCTTTAAATTCAGAGAATATGAAAACTAACACCATGTTAACTAGTGAAGGAGGCTTTGTGCTGGTGATATTCTGTCACCTAGTCAAGGAGGCTTTATGGTGGAGATATTCTTCACTCAGAATCAAATAAACCTAGGCATACATGCTTTAAGATCCTTTACATTAAGTTTGGACTTTTTATTTCAAAAATAAGAAGTTCATAATTAAGTCCAAGAATAAAATATTTCAATCTCATCCCATTGCTCATATGTGCAAAACACAAACAGAATGCTATAAAAACAGAATAATATACCTCTTGAATCTTTTCCAACCTACTGACCAATACAGTAGAAGAAACTTCCCACTTACATTAAAAAAAAAAAAAAACCCCTTCCATATTCCTAAAACAAAACAACATTACAAAATTTCTTATCACATAGACATTTTTAACAATTAAATGGGTCTGAATCTGTTCAATGGTTTTATTAATATATTGGTATCATTATTGCAGATACTGTGATGAAATTCGCATCATTTGAAAACACGGTAGAAATGCTATACAAGCATGTGATCCCAACCCCAAACGAGCAATGCAGCACACCTGTTGAAGTGGGTGTGAGTTTTACAGGAGGATACATCGGTGGGATATTCTGTGCTATCATCTCTCACCCTGCAGACAACCTGGTCTCCTTCCTCAATAATTCTAAGGGCGCTGCTGTGGCTGAGGTGGGAGAATATTCATTGAGGTGTATCAATTCAAAGCTTGATTCAGAGGATTTCAACTTTAAATTTTATGGTTTCTGAACTTTAACTTTATGGTTTCTGTATTACATCATAGCAGGTGATCACCAATTAAGTTGCCATGTAGAGAGTATCAATACAAAACATTAAATGAGTAGTTCATGTACATATAGGCTTCCATTAATGCTTGTATTAAGTGACTAATTGCGTTGTTTGTTCCTATATCCATTTTTATATATTTGCATTCTGATAGCAAGCCTTTTTCATATTGTCTTAGCTCAAAGATAATCCCATCCCCATTCTCACCATATCTTTGAATGGTCTACACCTATTATTTACAAATTCCAGCCGTTGTGATATTATTAAATGTAAAGGGTACGAATTGCCAAAACAATTTAACATGCAAATAAACTCTTCTTTTTCTAACTTGTTTGATATGGTATGAAATCTTATCTTCCTGTCCAAGTGGAAAATTATATGGTGTCAATGTCACAATTTGTATTTTAAAATAATCTTCAACTCGTAAAGTCTTCTAAGTAATTTTATGTCAAATAGTTCAGCCTTGCCTACGAGTGGCCAAACTCAATTAAACCTCGAATCTTATTTTTTGGGAAATGAAATATTTCTACTCTTCCCCTAGTTCTTGACCACGCTCGGCAAATCACTCTCGTGCATTTCCAAACCAAAAAGAAGAGAGATAAAAAAAAAAAAAAAACATAATAATAATAATAATTAAATAAATAAATAAAATATGAATAAATAAATAGAAATAAAATAAAATAAAGATATACTTAAAATTAAAATAAAATAGATAAAAAAAAACTTTATTGCAAAAATAAGAATACAATAAATAAATAAATAAATCAATAGAAACAAAATAGAACAAAGATTAATACATAAATAAATAAAATGAAAAAAAAAGCAATACATAAATTACAACTTAATCATATTAAATTAAAAATTAATATTTTAATTGCAATAAATATAAATATTTAAAATTCAAATTAACTATTTCAAAAATATGTTTTCAGATATGGTCTTATCACTTCTACCGTTCTTGTTATGCTTTCAGCTCCTTCTTGTTATATCATTTTCAAAGCTTCAACTCTTGCTCACAACATCTTCAGAAATGTTTTCCACACTGCTCAAACCATGTAGCTCAATCCACCAACAGGTGTCTCTCCATGTAGCTCAATGCAGACTCCTCCAATCCACCAACACGTCTCTCTCCATGTTTGATGATTCGGTTAAGATAACAAAAACATTATGTTGAATCGAATCTACCATATCTATCCTAAGGAGATTTCTTTCCTTTTATCGCTGTTTATTTACTTTCTTTCATTTCCATTTGGATTGAGCACATTTGCATTCATAGCCTGCTCGTGTTTTGTTCCGACAGTTCATTTCTTTCCTTATAATTTCCTTTCAAATCATTTTCCGTTTTAATATTCTTGTGGGTTGAACAAATGCATAGATATCTCATTAACAGTTAACTCCTTCACCAAATCCATTTCAAAACTGACATGTAATCTAATTCAACTCCCCTCTCATAGATCTTTATACTTATGGCACAAACTACCCTCGCAAAAACATTTCGCCTGGCTTTGAAACCGAAGATACACCGTTCCTCTCCTTTCGGCGTTCCTTTGCGCCACAGGTGCAATTGCTAGTTATATATTAATTTAACATAGCAATGAGTGTGAATGGTTATTTGCGTCAAAGAGCGAGTGCATAATATATGTTTGGTGTATAATATATGTTTTTGTCAAATTTTGTATTAGGGTTAATAATTTGAAAATATAAATATTAATTTAACATAACAATGAGTGTGAATGGTTATTTGAGTTAAAGAGCGGGTGCATAATATATGTTTGGTGTATAATATATGTTTTTGTCAAAATTTTGTATTAGTGTTAACAATTTGAAAATATAAATAAAATTTGGGGATATATTTAGAAAATGTACTTAAAATTTTGAGTTTAGAAGATATAGAAATAATTAGGTAAATATATAGTAAATTGAAATGGTGTTTAATATTTAATTAGACTATTATTTTGTATTTAAAGTTAATGATGTAGAAAAATAAATAAATAAATAAATAAATAAATAAATAAATATATATATATATATATATATATATATATATATATATATATATATATATATATATATATATATATAATAAGCTTGGTGAGACTATATCTCCATCATGTCCAATATACCATTCCAATAAAAGCGAGAAATTGAATTGGAGACTTCACCTTTTTATCAAAGATCTCTGAACAATGTGAAGATATATTTAAAAATTATGGTTAACCAAGAAAATCAACAAAATTGATGTCTCTTTTTTATGTTTTTATTTCTTGGTGACAATGTAAGATCCCATTGGTAACCTTTGAGAATTTTTTTTTTTTTTTTTAATAAAATAATAATAAGTCCGCTTAAAAACCACATCCCAACCAAACTAATCTAAATCTAACCCAAAAACACTGAAGAAAATTGAACCTATGAAAACACAACACCCTGAACCTGAGAATTAAACCTATGAAAAAACAGCATCCCTAAACCTAACCCGGAAGCATAAAGAGAATTAAACCCCTGAAAAAACCGCACCCCAACCTAACTAATCCGAATCTCATCCCAAGAGCGTAGAGAAAATTGAACACCCGACTTCCCAATGACATGACCTAATCCCAAAAGCGTAAAGAAAATTGATCACCTGACTTCCCAATGACAAGATGCATGAGCTGACCATCTAGGGATAAAATAATAATTTCAATTCTAAAAACATATTTTAAAAAATGTGTTCAGATGGAATATCAGTTCAAGAAATTTTTTCATTTTGGGTTCAGAGTCTCGCCCACTACAGGCGGGGACTAATAAAATCTTTCAAACCAATCCTTGAAGCATTTTTGAAGTTACAAAGCTTGCAGAAGAGGAAGACATGTTGAAAATCCGTGGACCCAGAAGATGTATAAAATGCACTGCAGTTACTAATTTGCTGTTTTCTAGCATCTCTCAAACCCAACATGGAGATCCAGCTGACAAATTTGTAGAGAGAATATGCAAGATGCTCACGAAACCACTCTGGTATTCCCTTCTCAGAGCTTCGGGAGTCGCCCACAACCTCAACCCAGAGCGAACAGAACAAATTTTGATAAAAAATGAGGTAAGCAATGATGCAAAATCCGCTCTTAGATTTTTCACATGGGCAGAAAAAGAACTGGGCTATGCTCATACCCTCAATTCCTATTGCATTCTCCTCCCCATGTTGGCAAATGCAAACATGTTTAGAGCTCTGAATAGCATGACCATGAGTTTAATAAGAACGAAAAACAAAAACTGCTCACAAATCCATGTTAATGAAGTGGTGGATACCCTAAGTAAAAAATGTATAAAAGACTGCAAGTCATCTGTTGTAGTATTTGAAGCTTTACTTGAAGCCTATGTGGGGTCTGACATGGTTTTGGAGGCAGCCGATGCTTTTCATAGGATACTCAAAAATGGTTTCAGGGTGGGAATAAGGTCCTGCAATAGTCTTCTGAAGGTTCTTTTGAAGAAAAACTGGAGAAACAGGGGCTTGAGAATGTATTATAGCATGGTGGAGAGCGGAATTGTTCTTGATGTTTATTGTTATAGTATGATGATTCACTTGTGTTGCACTGAAGGGAATTTGCACCAGGCAAATGGGATTTTAGCTGAGATGCAGAAACGAGGATGTGTTCCCAATTCTGTTTGTTACAATACATTGATCCATGGGCACTGCAGGAAAGGTAATCTTAGGGAAGCTTTTGAGATCAAAGATGCAATGTCTGGGAAGGGCTTGATCGCTGACATTTTTACTTATGGTGCCATTGTCAACGGTCTATGTAAAAAGGGAAAGATAAATGAGGCAAAAGAGGTCATCCGAGAGATGTTTGAGGTTGGATTGCTGCCTGATATTGTTATTTACACTGACCTGATTCAGGCGTACATAAAGGAAGAGGAGATTGAAGAAGCTTTCAAGTTAAAAGATGAAATGCTGGAAAGAGGTCTCAAACCGGATTTGTATACCTTTTGTTCACTCATACACGGTCTCTGCAAAACGGGCAGACTGTTGGAGGCAGAGAAACTCTTGCAGGAAATAAAGGGGAAGGGTTTAGGGCCCACTGGGGTTGCTTATACTTCTGTTATCGATGGATACTGCAAAGTAGGCAACATGGTTGAAGCTCTTAGATTTTTTGACGAAATGACAAAGAAGGGCATGGCTCCTGATACTCTTACATACAGTGCCCTTATTAATGGATACTGCATTGCAGGCGAGTTTTGGGAAGCTAGTAATCTATTTTACAAAATACTCGAAATGGGTATGGTGGTCAATAGTGTTACATGGAATATTCTTATTGCACATCATTGTAAGCAAGGTCATATGGAGGAAGCTCTTAGGTTGAGAGATGAAATGATCAGAAAAGGTATATGTCCAGATGCATATACTGATTCTCTTATCCGTGGCCTCTGTAAGGGTAGCCAAATTCAGGATGCAAGTGGACTATTGAAAAAAAATGTTGGATAGGGGTTTGCTTCCAAGTCATGCAACTTATAGTGCACTTGCAGGAAAGATAGAGGAAGGCAAAAGGGTTCCTAAGGGAAACTAGTTAGCATTATTACCCCAATATGTTTTCTAGTATATCTGATAGACCAGTCACCACTTATTGTCCAGTATGTTTTCTAGAGTATCTCATAGACCAGTACTGGTATGGGTAAAATTCAGTCGATGTTTGCTTAAGTGCTGACCACAAAATGATGGAAAATACTTGCCTTCAGACTACAAAAGGTTTGCATTCAGTTTGCTAATCTGCAGATTTTACAAGAACTATTGCAAAGATTTCAAAGTTGCTGATGAAACGGTGAATAAGGTGTTCTCATGTTTTTTGAATACTGGCCAATAGGGAGGATGATAAATGATTACTGAATATGGTTGCATATAAGGGTTTCGCTTCTGCTCATTTTTGTATACCATTCTGATTGGTGGACATTGCAAAGTCGATGCACAAAGGAAACCTATGATTCTCAGCGAAGTGCTGAAACAACAGTGAATTCAGTTTGATATCAATTACACAACATTGAATGGTGGGTGTTGTGACGAATATAAGATGGTAGGGGCTTCCAATTATTCAAGAAAACGGCGGATAAGATCCTCATTAAGGCCTCACTTTATACCTTGATGCCCACAATGCGCTAATTTGTGCTCACTGAAAACAAGGAACTGCTGCTTGGTAAATTTCATCACATAGAACACTGCTCGATGCCTTTTGCAGGGCTGGTTCTTGGAGAAGGTAGACTGACTGACCCAAGTGACCATTTGGGCTGTTTTGGATCAGATCACTGAATTTTGTCATTTTGGATCAAACACAATTTCACCCCTCCCAGTGATTTTCCCCAAAAACGCTTGAACAAAGTTCCAACCCCCTTAATGTTGTTTTTCTCATTCCAAGCTTTACAGCACGCTATTGAACACTCAATTCTGATTTAGGAGCAGAAAGTTACGGCCCGAACAAGTTGACCATCACATGTCCAACTTGGTGCACCTGACTCATGGCCTCCCATTTTAGTCTTGTCATTTCTGATTAATATAGTGATAAATAAGGGCACCAACCTCTTGTAATAGGTTGGCGAAAAAGAGTAGCATCATATCTCTTTTTAGAGATTGCTCCCTATGTACACAACTCTTTTATGAATGAACTAGTGTAGATTCAATCAAAATCTGGATCTATCAAGCATTAATAGTGATCGAATCCGTCAAGGTGCAATTTATTTTTGAAGGTGTCGAAAATTAAGGTTTGTGACTTGAGGGATTTGATCCTCTTAAATCCCTGATAGATCTGGGGTTAAGATGGATCTAGACTAAATATATATACATTTCCATGGAAATTTTCATTGAGGAAACCCTTTAGACACTTACATTATGTGAATGGCCCCTAGAGTGAATGTCGCTGGTTGACAACATATACACCTAACCTCAAGGGACTCAGGTGGATTCAACCTCATGATCTTCTTGGCCATTACAGATTCAGCATGGAAAAACAAATTGTTTGAGCTAACCCTTGGGGCTATCTAACTCACCCCACACACATATATAAAATATTTTATTCATATTATTATGTCGGCTTCTTATCTATATAGTTTTTATTTGTATTTTTGTTTTGAAATATTATTTGTCACATACATAACACATCTACCTCTATACTAGGTTGTAGAGTGTGCCTTTCAGGGCAATAAGTTTTTTGTTTGCAATATTGCGTGTATTTCTGCAATTTACTTTTGCTTCACATCTCTGCTATAACATGCTAATTCCGCGATTTAATGGTTTTTCCACCAGATTGCTTTAAATCCAGATCGTTGACTTTCAAATAAATAAATGGACAAAGTATTAGTGCCTATCAGTGCTACTTACAGGCCCAGGATGATAGACAAAATAAGTTGGTTTGTATATAAACTTTAAAGAACAAAAAAACCTTTCAATTAGATGTTAGAGATTGGATTTGTGCCTAACGGTCTGTAATTTTTTGGAGCAAAGCTAAATAGTATTTATGACACTTCGAGGAAGGAAAGTGTAATTTTGGCCAGTGCATTTGAATATAAGTGCAGGATGAGATGCTTTTTATTTGGTAGGAGAATGGAGATAGGAAGATGTGATTTCCATCCTGTTGGTGAGAAAGCCATGTTTCCGAGTTTCTTGGTTTTGAAAAGCCTCAGACTTTTGTAAATATGTGGAATTAAGGGCACAATAAGAGGATCTCTGTATGAAAGGAGCAGGATAAATCTCATCTACTGCACCTTTGAACAGGCAGAGATTTAAGCCATGTGGATACAGCCAGCCATGACAGAGCTGTATGCTGGCATGTACCAGCACTATAACGCCAGCGTCACAGTATGACCAGCATGAGCATGTAATGCTGGTGTTCTAGCCTGACCAATACGTGATAACCTAGAAGGTAAACCCTGCAGGTGTATGGCATACGGGCTGGCATAAAAACCTGCAGCTTGGAGGGCATCAGGGACAAGATCTATCCTCGGGTTCTACTTCTATGTTGTAACTTGTATCCCCTTAAAACAATCTCCTTTTGTTTAATCTTTTCTTCTGCTCACATCACCCAAGAAAAGGATGTAAAATACTGCTTTCAGATACATTTAATTCTCAGCATGTTTCATAAGTCATTATGGGAACTAACTACAACCAAAAATCTTACCATATCTCCTGGGATGAGTGTCCCTTCTTGCTAGATAAGATAAGATAAGATAAGATAATTACATTAATATCCAACGAATGACCACAAAAGTAGGTCAATGGGACTGCAGAGTACAATGATGTCAATACAAGGAGGAGTACCAAAAGGTCTCCTATATAAAGAGCAAGAAATAAGAAATAAAGCAATACAGCAAGAAAAACATAATGCCTGAAAACCAAAATGAGGAAAGTCCTGGACTCCAAGTGCAGAGGGCACAAAATAATGGTCCACTAAATCTCTCACCTAACACTCGAGGTTGAATGCAAAAAACTCAAGATGGAGTGTTGTCCCGAGGGAGGGCTAGGGGAGGATCTGGAGCCTCTGTTACGCCGCTGTCGAGAAGAAGTGATATGTCGCTGGTGACTGGGCGATCTCAATTGCCTGTTAGTAAGAGATTTGGTCCGGTAATGACTCAGGGGTCCCTGTGCTAGGGGGATGGCCCCTCTAACCCGCACTGATCTAGAGTCTGAGGCAACAATGTTATTAACTTGTTGCTTCGTGCGTCTTGCTGATGGGAGCACTGTAAAAAATGACATAATCCACTGCACAGGATCTGCTCTAGGAGGAGGCTGGAGAATCTGTGTGTGAAGTCTCGTGGCCTCCTGTATGTACAAGACTAGGCATCTCTGGTCTGGGTATCGAAAGAAGCTAGATAAGGTCTGGATCCCTCTAAACAAGTAATGGAATCTCCCACGAATCATAGTAAATGGGGTAGCGGAAGATGAGGTGCCCTTTCAACTCAGTCTCTTGAAGGTGGCACAACTGGCAAATCTTGTCTAACTGGGCAATCTGATGTTTAGTCTCAATCCGCAGTTATGAGAACCTACTCTGATCTGACCCAAGGGAATCCGAAGTGCATGCATCCGATGGCGAAGCGTGTAATGGGGCCGAACAATGAGTCCATCTCTCAACAACATGAAGTGCTCAGCATAGAAAGCCATCTTCGGACGTAACCCATCCTGAGAATTTATCCAAATAACCTGTACATAATTCTTGTAAATATCCTCTCGAATGATTTTATTCATCTCTTGTTTGGTTGGTAGGAGGTGGCTCGGTGCACACAAAGAATACTTGAATGGAGGGAGTTGGTCTATCTTGATACCAATTGAAGCAAGGAGATCTGAGATTCCAGCATACCAACATCGGGATCGAGCCGAAGGACTCGCTACTGCAATGGACTTTGATGAAAGGTAGGCCAAGTATGGAGATCGGTCCCGCCCCTTCGCTGTATCCGCAAAACCCTGAACACGGTGAAGAAGAGAGATGATACCAAACACTGTCTCAAGGCGAAAGGGGTGAGCTCCAAACTCTGCAAGAATGATGGGCTGAGGAACTGTTTTCTTGCACCGAATGATGCGACGAAGAAGGGTGATTTGCACTCTCTCTGCAGAAGACCAATCAGACTCTAGTAAGCTAGGACCCCAAACCTTCGAACCATATAGAACTGTGGATCGAACAAGACTGTCCATCAGTGACATCTTCGCTGATATGTCCTGAAAATGATTCCGAAAACATTGTCTATCGAGAAGGGCTAAGGATCCATAGCCCTTGTTGATTCGATGCTGGAGTGCAAGCCGCAAGCTAAAGCGAGGTCCTGTGAATAGTACCCCCATATAGGTGTATGAGTTGGTGATCTCAATCTCCTCTCCTCTGAAAAAGAAATGGAGGTCACAGAGGAACTTCTTCGACGTGTTGAAGATCATAACCTTGGTTTTACCTAGGTTAACTGTCAACTGTCGAAGATCACTGAAAGGGCCAGGGCATCCAGCTGCCTCTGCAATCCGTCAGGGGATGGGGCTAGAAGGACCACATCATCTGCAAACAACAAGATAGAAATCAAGACATGATGTATAAGGCAACCATCACCGTCCTGGATGTGTTCACGCAAGAAGGACTCCAACTCGTCAATATAGATCCCAAATAGTGTGGGGGACAAGGGACAACCTTGTTTTACCCCAATAGTGCATCGGATAAAATATGATAGCCCATGTACTGTGCGCAGACGACCAAGGACCGACTCATATAAGCGCATGATGGCTGACAAGAGGGTCTCTGAGATGCCAATATCTATGAGTCTCTGGAATAATGCTTCTCTAGGGACTGAGTCAAAAGCTTTTCGAAAGCCTACAAAACAACAATAAACTTTCGAAGAGCGATGTCGTGCCTTCTCATTGATGGCCCTAAGTGTAAGGATGTGGTCATAAGTCTGGTGCTCAGGTTGAAATCCAACCTGCCCTCTAGCTCTAAGTTGTTTCCGTTCAAGCTCCTTGGAGATTTGGAGGTGGAGGGATGTAGCATATAGTTTGGAGAATGTGTGGCCCACCATGATAGTCCTATAATTGTTGGGATCTGAGCTGGGCCCCGATTTGTGTATTAGGTGAATGATGTGCTGAGACCATGTCGATGGGAAACCTGTACAGACCACATGGTTGAAGAGATCAACCAAGTAGGGAACCAGAGCACGAAGATCATGTTTAAAGAACTCTACCTGGAAACTATCCTCATCTATTGCTTTGCTGCTGTTCATCACCCAAATAGCCTCTATGATGTCACTATCATAGAATACGAAACCTGAAGAGGTTGGAGAGGTCACTTGAATCTGGGGTTGCCTTGGGATGTCATAGAGGGTGGACACATGGGAGAACATGGACTGGGGGTTAATGTCGGAGGGGAGGGGAGAGTGGCGGGGGAGGACAGTATGCCAGAAGTGTCTAGGGGAGTGAGCAAGAGAGGTACACAAGTCACGTCTTCTCTGGGAGACAAAGACACATTTCTTGTGACGGAGGAGGCGACGATATGAGGCTTTGATGTTGGGGTAGGAGGGGTGAGTATGGATGAATTCATGTTGAAGCTGGCGGCGGAGAGCTTTGCATTCTTGATCATACCATTGATTCATAGGGAAAGATTTGGGTTTATGATAGGTGGAAGTGGGACGACAAGAGTGGGGGTAGAACTTAAGGGCAACATCCAAAATGATGGATGAGAGACAATTGTACTTGGTCGATGCAGAGTCAAATAGTGAGAATTGGTCCATGGAGGAGAGCATCTGGCGAAGGTGGGAAGAGAAGATGTCTGGGTCACCCTCATCAAAACGAAAAGTAGTACATGGCGAGCCCTTGGGGGGAGGTGGGGTGAGAATGGGGGGGTTGTCATCACAAAGAGAGAAAGAAATAAGAGCATGGTTAGCTAAGGGCATGGGGGAAACAAAAAAGTGATGAATGAAGGGGAGGAGGTTCTGGCTAGAGAGGACATAATCAACAATGCTCGCTCCTCCACCATGAGGCTGACATGTGAAAAAGCGGGAGTTTGGAAAACGTGGGAGGCCATTAAGAATCAACAGCTCCTAAGATTCGCCCAAGTGTAAAAGATGTCGACCGTAGGCGGTAAGGGGCCCCAACGCATCCTCAGACATCTTGTGAAATCCCACCGACTTTGGATTGATCTCCTGGATGCAGTACACGTCCTCAAACCGATTGTGAAGAGGGATCTGGAGGGCTCTAGTGTGGGAGTTGAAGTCATCTAGAAGAATAACCTCTCCAACTGCTGAATACTGAGCTATGCCGACATACAAATCGACGAAGGGGTCCCCGTCAGGCCCATTATGAATGGCATATGATGAAGAAGTAGGAGGGAAGTAACAAACAACAATGTAAATGTCCCTGGGGAGAGGAGAGACCCCTCAAACTCGAACCCACATAAACCTCGCAAACTCATTTGCAACCACCAAAGAAATCCTGTTCTGAAAGGAATCCCTGATGAAGCAAGC
This sequence comes from Pinus albicaulis, assembly GCA_034641835.2. Classification (NCBI taxonomy): domain Eukaryota; kingdom Viridiplantae; phylum Streptophyta; class Pinopsida; order Pinales; family Pinaceae; genus Pinus; species Pinus albicaulis. The sequence goes on along the minus strand of CM076580.1, from coordinate 1,707,516,003 downwards.
AACTCCCCCAGAACCTCTGATACCACCAGAACTCCTCATCTCCTGCTTATAAGCTGAGAACTTATGGTAACCTGTAATGTCTGGGAGAGGTCGAACATGGCTCTCATGCATCTTGGTGATGAATAAGATATTCGACAGTCGAAGAGCATCATATAATAGACCTAGCGATGCCCAAAAATACCCATTCCCATTCCAACAACTGACGGAAATGGATGCCCCTTGTTGCCTCCACAAACGAGCCTAATCACTGCTTTGAGTTTCTTGATAACTGCCCATTTCCCTGCCTGACGTGTTGCTGTAACCAACTCCCTAGAGCGTTTGAGCTCAACAACCTGTGTTTTAGTGAGAATAGCTTTCGCTTAGCTCTAAGAGCCCGAAGGCGATCAGCCGCCGACCTGAATCGGAGAAAGAGAGTGGAATCATACCCAAGCCAAGCTTTATCAAGGGTCACATCCTGGAGATCTAGTTTTTCATTGAGGAACAGGGTCCCAACCACCATGGGGTCTGAGGATGTGAGAGGCAAAGGAAGCCCTCTCACTTTGAGGTTCAATTCTCGCGCTTGTCTAGTGTGTTCTTCCATGAGTTTAGATTGTACCACCTCCTCAACTGCGGCTAGAGGGGGAGCGAGGGGGGTATCCCTCCCTCTAGCAACTTGGGTCCATGAGTTGATGTGTGTTTCTGTTTCTTGTTTAAAAGCCGTTTGCTGAGCTTTGATCTCCTCCTGTTTGTTTTTCAGATCGAGAAGTTCAATGTGTAGAGTGTCATTAGAGGGTTGGTGGTGAACTGCTTGCTCCTTGTTGTCCCTCAACCGCTGCTTCAGTGAACCATTCTCGCCTTCCATTACAACTACTTTGCCCCTGAGTTCATCGACCTCTCTTTTTAGTGCCTGGTTAGAGGATTCAAGGGTTTCCAATCTCCTAAATAGTTCCTGAAAAGCCCTGTTGTCGCATCGAAATCCATAATCGGGCAAAGGTGATGGTTCCGACAAGATTTGAAAGAAGTCTTCGACACCTATGTCTATGTCGGTAGGAGGTCCTGACGGCGTCATCACCTGTGGTTGATCCTGTTGCTGAGGTTGGGTGCCCGGGGATCCAAGCGTCATGGTGTTGAGAAGAAATGGTGGGAACTTTCCCATTCCGTTTCTGCGGCACTGGCACAGTCAGAAATGGAATGGTCTGCGGTACTCTCAAAATCCGTGGCCAAGCTGGATGCCCACAAAATCGCACTGCACAGCAACAGGGCTGCCTGCTATTTGAAGCTCTACATTACGTTTGGGTATTTTGTCAAACAATTCGCGTGCATACTTCAAATTGCCACAGTTAGCATACATGGCAAGCAGGCAATTCCATATGAAGATGGACTGCCCAACTGTCAAGAGCACGAAACAAAAATTTTATAAACTTTCAATGGCATGAAGTCAAAACCATAAAATTTACCTCTTGAGCACTTAGTAAAACTGATCAGGAGTCGCCTTTGACGGAACTGTAGGGTATGGAATGGATTGAATTCTTCGAAGAAAACTCCAATATCAAGTGAAACAGACGGACCCATATTCGATTTAAATGATATTTGTAAGATTCTGCTGGTTGGTTTTTTTATCCACGGCAAGAATGGCAGCTAGTAGTTTGGAAATCCATCTTCCGTTTTTTTCCATGTCGAGCATCAGATTTGAAATGTAGAGCACCAAGAGGACTCTTTCCATTCAAAATACATGTCATTTGGTATAGGGAACTTGTGAATGGGTGTGGGTACTTGAGCTATTTCTTTCCAAAGAGAACATGAGTGCCCTTCCCATATGCTTTATATAGTTTGAATCAGATACTTGTGTCGTTGGTGATTATCCGGCATTAAGAGTGAGATATGTCGCACAATGATTATCCCAACGAAGGTTGCCAATCCATTCTACAAGATATTCCAGAAGGCTACTAATTACCATTTTTAATTTAAAATAGGTTTCATTCTCATTACCAGTGGTCTTTTTATGAAGAGCAAGAGAAATCATGGGGTTCTTTGAATCAAAGGAATAGATAAACTAAAGAGGTATAAAAACCCTGCATGCAAAATAAATAAAAAGACGAGGTGCAGAATTCACACATAGGATAGAAGACAACTTCTTTGAACAACCAAAAGGACAGGCTCATCGTTGACAGTGGTCTTCTGCAGTTTATTTAGCTCCCATTCAGTGATAGGAGCTCGAGCCACTGTGAGTGTACAGTATGGAAAGCTATTCTGGACAAGATAGTTATGTAAAAAGGTCCAACGTTTTTATTTTCCGTGAATGATCAGTGAGGTTAGCAAGTTGTAATTATTTTAACTTATGATTACCCTCATTAATTTTCTCCTTGATTAGTCTATGGTTATATTACCCAACTAAAATCTAGCAGCATTGTCAAATTGTACTCTTAACAGACTCTGAGTTACTGATTTTGAAGAATCATTTTGAAGGAAAAGTGATAGATGGGGAATCTTCTAATGGTTTGACATATTCAATATTGGATTTTTGCCTCTTAGTAATTTCTTGTTTCATCCTCTAACTTAAAGCTGACTGTTGGCCCAGCTTGAGCAGGACCAAGGTGTTGAACTCGTACATGAGCTGTTTTTAACATTATTTTTGATTGCGTTAATCAAAATGTATTTCTTCCCATCATTGAGTACACTGGTCGTTCGCTTACGTATGTTGGAGGAATAGTATATCTATAACGCAGACTACTTTATGGTAAAGCCAGTGCCAGTGGCCACTGATGTATAAAATAGCATTGGTGAATTGCATTGATGGTCTTTATCTCTTAAGGTTATTCGCTATTTTTGGGCATGTATTTGTAGCGGTCCTCTGTCCAGGCATCCTGTGGATGTGCAGTGCTTCTTATTTTATTAGTGTTATTTACTTTTACTTCCCTAGAGAAAACTGGTTGCAATTTCGGTTGTTTAGTTTGTGGGTTTCACCATGTAGATGTGAATGGTATACTTGATACTTAGTCCTGAGTTTCACTTTTTGCAGATTTTAGGTACAATTGAGGCAAATTTATTGTTTTACATATCGTTTTTGACATCTGAAAGTGCAATCTGCATCTGTGGTGTTATAAAGGGCCGTATCTGATAGAGCATGCCCTGCAGACTCCCATTTACATGCATGTGCAAACACATGGAAAGGTTGCTTATTTTGTCAATCAGAGTAAAAGGAAAGATGTTATTGTCCATCATTGGCCCCTGGAGGTTAGGAGAGCTCGTGTAGGTAACATCTAGTTGCCCCCAAGGATATCTAACTTGGTCCACTCAGTCAGCGATTTCCCAGAGGACATTCCCAGGATCTGTATTAGTACCTTCATGATAGTTGACAACAACAATGCTAGCTCCTCTTCTACTTCTAATGCAGAGCAGTGTCCTTCTTGCATATAGCAGTACCGATTCCTATTTATTTTCTAGGGCTTACCACTTGTGTTTACCTCTCTGTGTTTTTTATCGTTATTTGTACTTCTGTTTGTGCCTTGGAGTTGTTTTCAGCATTCTCTTTTTGAATTGTACTTTCTAGTTCCATTAACCTATTTTGGTTATTTGTGGACATTAATATAATTTTAGTTTGTTTTATTACTCCTGTCAATAATAATTTGCACAAATTAATTTGTTTAACTTCCATTACTGTCTTTGATGTGTATATTTAAATCTATATTACATTAGACACATAAGTCAGTTCTAGAGTGGATAAAGTGATATAAGCTTCCCCACTTGTAATTTTTCCCAATAGGAGTTCCAAAATTTTAACAACACCATCTCTTTAAAAGATTTATTGCAGCCTTGTTGAGTGGCATGCTCCATATGAACATAATAAGTCAGTCAAATACTTAATATTTCTTGGCTTGGAAATGAACTTAAACTTTGATGTGCTTAAGTTGCCTATAACCAGACAAAAAAATATTTATATATATATTTTCTACTTCTAGCTCTATATAAACAAGATAACTACGAGTAATCACAAGTTCTTAAAGGATGCCTTGGTTTTGACAGTTGTCAAGCCCAACATTGTAATATAACATACATAATATAGCTAATAATTTGGAGATGAATTATGAGTGAATAGTTGGAACTTGGAAGTGATCAATTATGTTTTTGCAAGTGTATTTCAAGTTTTAATGCCGAATATGATGCAATTTCCATTCAAACACTTTTCAACAACCTGATACTGATATTGTACAACAGTTTGCAGACAAGTTTGTTGTTCTTGCCAATCATTCAACCTTTCTTCAAAATCCTGTCTAGTGCTTGATCCAGGCGGCTCCAGAGACACACACAAGACAAAGTGGGTTTATGGAAGCTCAAAAATCAAAGTGTTTGGATTACTTTAAAACCAGGACCAGAGCGTAGATCTCGTCATCCCGATCGCAGTGGTGCGAACGGTTCGTCAAACCGAGCTTGTATGCAAAAGTTAGAGCTGGTCAAAGTTTTGGATTGACTTGGTGACTTGACATTCTTAAGGAAGGCACAAATTTGACCTTTTCTGACAACTGGATTCCGGCTAGCTCTGGCTAGATCCCGGGCAAATTTGTGGCCTATTTAAATTGACTCCTACGGTTATTTTCAAAATTTTAAAAAATGGCTAATTGTTTTTAACAAAACAAAAATTATTTAAAAAACAAAGGGTGGCGGGCCACCACTCTTGCCACCCCACCTGACCGCATGTCACAACAAATTAAAAAAAAATATATATTTATGGGCCGGTGGGCCATGACCCTCACCAGACCCCATGGAGCCTCCACCTAAAAGGGTACGTTTAACATATATCATATATATGATAAAACATATATAATATATATGTTGAAACATATATATAATATATGTTAAACATATATGATTCGTTGCAGAAATAGCTGGCGGGGAGTTGGGGCGGGCCGCCCAATGCGGGCCCGACCTCCCAAACATTTAATTATTTGGTTTTAAAAAAAAAATGAATGCGGATTCCGTGGGGGAGGCGGGATTTGACTACTTGACCTCCCTTAACAAATCGCCATTTTTTACCACTTATCCAACGACATGTTTTGTAAAGTACGCCTAGACTTTATTACTTAAACCCGTCATTTGCAAGTGCGCCCAGGCCAGGGAGGAGCAGAGCGCGAACGCAGTTTGAGGTGGGCATAGAATTCGATGCAGGTGGAACCATGAGCCTTGAAATTTTCTTGGGGAGGTAATTTTTCTCCATGTCGGAATATAGTCAAGTTTATAGTCATTTTTCACGGTTTTTCACAGGGAACACAATGGCGAGGTCAGATTCGCCTTTTGAGTTGCAGATTTCTAGTCCACCCATGGAGCAGCATATTGGAGGAATCTAGGGAGAATCTAAAAGATTCCTTTTTGCCCCAGATTTCACTTCATCAGAATTGAGAAAATGGACAGTCGATTTTGCGCTATTCGATGCCACGAATTTGATGGTGTATTCAGATTTTCCATCTGAGCTTTACATTTTTCGGTCACTTTTTGAAGTGAAGTTGCAGGGGTCATCTTTCAAGGAGTGAGCAGTCGATTTCACAGCTTTCGATGCCACGATTGTGATGGTGATGTCAAATCCAGCGGTGCAACAACCCATTCTTCAGTCATCTTCAGCGTGAGGTATATGATGAGTTGATTTCATATATTTCTTTGTCTTTTTGTCTCTGAGATGCATTGTACTGTACATATCCCTGTTGATGTTTGATGTGGGATCTTGTTTTTGTTCTTGATGTGAGATGTACTTTATATCATGGATTTGTATTATGTTTGAGATCCCTTTGATGCCATGTTGGTGGGATAGTCATCGTCACATGTATGTCGTTCGAGATCCCTTTGTTTGCCATGTTGGCGGGATACTCATAGTCTTTATGTGTGAGCTATTGTCATACTGATAGGAGTCCTTTTTTGTGAATGAGAGGTCCATAGTGGAACATCTTATAGAGAGTTCTAGCCACTTCTGCGTGAGGGAATTTCCTTGTATGTCAGAGAAAACACATCCATGTACATCTTCACTCCTTACAACACTTAATGTAACGACCTACACCATCTTGACATCGAGGCCCGGAGATGTAGTCCCTCTTGGACGAACTCCTTTATCAAATGACGTGTTCTTATGATTGTTGATCTTGAAATGTTATGTTTCTCTTCTTTATAGCATGCAGTTGTTCATTTATGTAATTATCGACACTTTAATTAAATGCAATTCTAATTTATCAGTTGAAGTAAAAGGTCTTGGTTAAGGGTATTCGATATTTGCCCTGGATCAATGCTTAATAAGGGTAATCCAATGGAAAAGGTCCCCTGTTTTATGTTGGTCCAAACCTAACCTAATACCAATCAAGTGCACTAACAACACAGGCTATGAAATGCATTAGTCTGCAAAACATAAACAATTTTACCTCTTACTCTAGGAGGGACCTTCCAACATTTCCTTCGTTTCAATGTTTTTTCTTTTCTCCTTTTTTTAGGAAAAGATGTATCATTTTATTGTTAATGATATATGTTTTCTAGATATAGTATGTGCCTCATCAATAACTAAATGAAATTTTTATCAGTAAATCTTGTGTAAATTTTTATGCATAAATAGTTCAACTGCCTAGGAAAGAGATGATCCTAGTTAAGGATTGAACGATAAAACACAACATATATGTATCCTTCTTGATGAAACTAAGTTACATCTTGGTTGTGATCTTGTCTTTTTCCTTTGTTCGAGCTTGGTTCTCCTATTCTTGATTTGATTATTCTTCGTGCATTAAAAAAGTGACTGAGATACAGAGATAACTTTCAAAATGCTCATGAGGCCAGTTAGCCTACGGCACAAAGATGTCTACATTCATTTCTACAATTTAATGAAATTAAAGTCAAAAGATAATAGTGAAACAAGTGTGCAAAATAAAGGTGATAGCAGGATCACGGTGCAAAGAAGTTTTAGACTACTCACATGGAGAGAGAGAGAGCACATGTGGGTTTGAGGGTGGTTTGGGAAGAGATCATGTTACAAAGGAATGTTTCAACTCCAGTTGTCTATACCTCTGTTGTATCCCCTAGATACATAGAGGAAGTTGAAAGAAGCCAATGAAGCCTTGTTTTGCTCGCCAAGTGTATCATTCAGTCTCTCTCTATTTTTGCACTAGTTTGATTGTTAATGGCTTGAAGTTTAATTTTTCATGTTCCTTGGGCTCTAGGTTTTACAATGACAAGGGTAGGAGATGTGCCTTGTAAAGACTAAGGGTCTCCATGTCTAAGAATATAGGGGATTGGAATAGGTTACATTTTGAGACAAAATCATAAAAATGGGGTTAGAAAGCTACCATATGGCCTTGTATAAGCTAGAAAAAATGTAAAAATAATCTTTATGTATTTAATACATCGAATGTGTTGAGGTTCATTACCTTAGTCTTGCTCTTTAAGAACAATCACTCTTAACTTATTTTTCACTTTCTATTGTTAATGGAATAATAGCTATAATTTCTCTTCACTAATGCTTTCATTCTCTCGAAGATTTCTTGGGTTAAAAATCACTAAACAATACCCATAAGAGTGGGTTAAAATCACTAAACAATACCCATAAGAGATGGTGTCAACTATCTTCTTTAGTTACAAAATGTCTAATACTTCCCATCCATATTTTGGTATTGAATAAAAAAGATTACTATTTTTTAAGTCTCAAAATTAGATTTTTGACTTTTTTTTCTTCTTAAAGTTATAGGAAAGATTTACTTCGAGGAAATATTGATTTACATTATAAAAACTATGCTCCTTACAAACAAACAACCTTAGTCATAAGTTTTTAGTTAAAAATTGAACATGTGCTTTTAATAGAGTGAAAAGGCTTATCCCTTAAGAAAAACACTTCAAGGCCATGTCAAGTTAAGAAGTTGTCGATGCATTATTGAAAGTTATGTTACTCCAATGCCTTCATTATGAACTTCTTCTCACTTAAAGGATCTTTGGAAGGATATGTATCTTTCCATTCAACATAAAACAATTTAAAATCACTTGTTGCTATTTTCAAAATATTAGAATCTAATGATGCTTTAATTAAGTCATATCTACTGAGAATGTTGTTGATTGCATCTTGGACATCTTCCTAACATATAACCTTTGTCTCTGTAATACTATTATAAATCTACAATATTGGTTACTAGAAAAATTGTCCAAGTCCAATGGCAAGACAATAACCAATGTAGCCATATATATCTTTCAATAGATCCACTTGTTATACTTTTCTAACTCACACTAACATCCCACAAGCTTTCGCCTTGTAGGTAATGGTGTCAATGGTGAAGTGTGATTCCTTGTCAATGTATCAAACTCATGAGTCACCAATCGTAGTTTTGTTCTACTCTTCAGCATTTATCCAACTAAGAGTGATTGATTTTCCACGAAATTCTACCACTGCTATGATGAGCAATCTGAAACTACTTTTCTTTTCACTAAGACACATAATTTCTCAACACTAGAAACTCCGGAATTAAACACAGAGATAAAGACACAATCACACAATAAAACAATTTTTTCTTGGGAAACCCAATTGGGAAAAGCCTCTGCTTGCTTGAGAATTTTATTGATAGAAGACTGAGTAATAGATGTCTTACAAATACAACTTTGTCTCAATAGAGAATACAATGACCTTCCTGTTTGAACTAAGCTTGAAACAATCTGCAAGACCCTGATCTCCTATGCCAATTTTCCTTACCTGAATGAGCTCTGAAATCCTTGCGCAAATCCTGGAAATAGCCTCCTATTTCCTAGCGCATGAGGAGCTCCTATCTCGTAGGAATTTCCTCCCATTTCCTAGCGCATTCCCGAGGAAATTCTCCCACTTTCAATTCACACATGACTCCTTGGCTCACTCTCTCACAAGCTCACACACAAAACTAGTGCACACAATAATGATACAATTATGCCTTCATTCTTCCTTATAAAAAAAATCAAATGGCTAAATCTAGAAAATTATATTTTAGAAAATTTATTTTGTGATTAATTGAGTTAACTGAGCTGAACTAACTCATGCAACTCGTCTCATCTCAATTCTAGAACTTGAGATTCAATCACTTGTCCTTTTCCTAAATTAGCTTGCGTAGAAGACAATGAATTCAACCTTCCACTTCAATGCATTAGTTAATTGCTTCGTCACTCATCCTAGTTTTTAGGAACTCGTGCATGTTAAGGAAAACTGCCTCTTGGTCCCTTTGACTAAGGCACAAGTCAAAGAAGGACCTTTCTCACTACTATTTTCAACACTCCCTCTTAGAGAGGAAAGTGCTTCTGGAAGAACCTCGTCCACCTGGATTTGTCTCCAATACTACCATGTTCTCTAATATTGCAACTGCTCCCTTTGAACTAGAATACTTCCCCGCTTTCTTCTGCGGAACCTGATTTGAAGACATGTTCTTTTCAACCATGCTTTGCAAGTCCATCACTTCAGTCATAAGTGACATGTACTTTGTCTACCTCTGTGGTTGCTTCCTTTGGTTGAAGGTGATACTAGAAGATCCAATTCTCTCGTGATCCCCCTTACACAAATCCTCTGCCCACTTGGCTCAAACTCTCGCTATACTGGGAGTCAATGATTGAGTCGTTGCCTCCACTTTCCCTAGGCTATGCTCCTCACCATCTTGCTGGTTAGCCCAATTGCCAACTAGCTTAGATTGAAACTGATACTGATTAAGGCTCCATCTTGAGAGCTATATCTTGCTCTCGCTCAACCATCACTTCTTTATTATGCAAACTCCTTACCTTGTTGCTCAAGGTTGTGCCTGTCTCTACCTACAACTTGTAGAGATTCTTCACACTCACACCTATCTGCGTCTTACATACAGAAGCTAAGTGTTGGAGGTACACCTTACCTTTGCTAAAGATGATATGATGTCCCTTTTCCTCAAGGGTAGCTATCGAAACAAGATTTTTCCTCTCCTATTAGTCTTTTAGTCCTTCACAAGGACTGGACTTAGGGCTAAATAAACACCTTCTAGCATCCCTCCAACCTACTCTCAAGTTGCCACCTACTCTATCCCAATCATGGACTCTCACCAACCTAACATCAACACCATACTTGAAGGAGGCTTAGCATACCTTGAGATGTTGATTTATATCCCAATATTCTAGACCTGTGACTATAAATGTTTGCAATCTTTGGCCTTGGCTAGGGCTGTTGTAGCAACTGCTACAACCCTCCAAACTCGTCCTCAATTTGCTGCAAAACTTTTTCTCCTCCCTCCTCTATCAAGTCCACTTCTGCGCTGTAACTGTGAGGTTACTTAGCCCTTGTTTCTAGCCTCTTGTTACGCCTTATGACCCACCCAAACTAGGCTACAGGAGCTCGACCTCCTGCACAGAAATCTGCAACTTGACCTTAAAGAAATTAGCCCACGAACCTAGCATAGAATCTGCCCAAAATTTCCTCGTAGACGCCGGCCAACATCTGCCTTTCTTCTTCTAGACCTATCAAAAGAACAAGACTTGTCCTTAACTTCAGCTAGAGCTTCTTATGCAACAACTCCCTCAGATCTCTCTGTTATGATTTGATGCGCTTGTGATGATCTTAAATTTGTTCCAAGGGCTCTGATACTATGTAGATTTTACACGAAATTCTGAAACTACTATGATGAACAATCTGAAACTAATTTTATTTTCCCTAAGAAACAAAATTTATCAACACTAATTAAACACAGAGATAAAGACACAATCACACAATAACACATTTTTTTTTTCTTGGGAAACCAAACTGGGAAAAGCCTTTTCTTTCTTGAGGATTTTACTGATTGAAAACTGAGCAATAGATCTCTTACAAATACAACTTTGTCTCAATAGAGAAAACAATGATCTCCCTGCTTGAACGAAGCTTGAAACAATCTGTGAGACCCTGATCTTCTATGCCAATTTTCCTTGCTTGAATGAGCTATCAAATCCTTGCGCAAATCCTGGAAATAACCTCCTATTTCCTAGCACACGAGGAGCTCCTATCTCTTAGGAATTTCCTCCTATTTCCTAGTGCATTCCCAAGGCAAATTCCCCCTTAATCAATTCACACAAGACTCCTTCTTGGCTCGCTCTCTCACAAGATCACAAACAAAACAAGTGCACACAATAGTGATATAATTGTTCCTTCGTTCCTCATAAAACAATTTGAATGGCTAAATATGAAAAATCATATTTTAAGAAAGTGATTTTATAGTTGATTGAGTTAACTGAGTTGAGCTTACTCATGCAACTCATCTCATCTCAATTCTAGAACTTGAGATTTAGTCACTTGTCCTTTTCCCAAATTAACTTGCACTGGTAGAAGACAGCGAACTCGACCTTCCACTTGAGCACATTAGTTAACTGCTTCATCACTCATCCTAATTTTTAGGAATTCATGCTTGCTAAGGAAAACTATTTCCTGGTCTCTTTGACTAAGGCACAAGTCAAAGAAGGACCTTTCTCGCTACTATTTTCAACAAGAACCCTTTGACACACTCATTCGATCTTTAGTACTTGTAAGAATAATATGTCTGTCTTATTGCTTAAACATTGTTGTCTACACAATATTTTGTCAACCTTGAATTTTTTTACCATGATAGACTCCCCATTCAACTATTAAGCCTTTATTTGACCTCTCTCAGTGATTAGCCTCAAACGCTGCCATTGGTTTACCTATGTCAATTAACCATTCAATGAGCCTCGACATTATAACTACCTCCATCAACTTCAACTATGTTGCTAACTTTTTTCACATACCTTTTTGAAACTCCAACTCTCTACTCTTGAATAATATAGATATTATTTTAGGATCGTACAGCCTAAATCATATGATGTGCTTGTTATATCCTTTTTTAGGGGTTTAGATTCTGAAGAACTCAACAACAAGGATTAAACCCAAGAGGACCAATTAGACTTTGTTGTTTGGAATGAGATAATATTTCAAGTTAATGGTTTGATAATCATTTGATGGACTTTAGAAATGAGTTCAATTTTTTTTTTTGGTCCATTTTTAATGTATTTTTATTTATGTGTTAAATGTGTAAATTAAACCAACTATAGAGAACTTAAATAAATCTATTACTAAAAGATAATTTTCGTGAATGATTAATGAAAGCAATATGTAGCTTAACTTCTCTAAGAAATAATTTGTAGAGAACTATTATTATAGCATGACCTTAAGGAAAAATAATTTATTTTAATGCAAAAAGAGATGCAAATTATGTAAGTAAAACACCATGACTTTCCATGAAATATACTTTGGTTACATGAATAATATATGACAAAAACATATTACTACAAATAATAAAATTACTAATAGTATATGCAAGACTATTCTAAAAAAATAATAATCAAGAATTCATTCAATTGCAAAAGATAGCTTAGCAAAAATAAAAACCTTACTAGATGCTTCTGACATCAATTCAATGATAGAATAATTCACGAATAAGAATTAACACACATAAATCTTCAAAAAGGAACACATAAATTGGCTCCAAAAGGAGTTTCTCAATTAAATCTGAAGTACTTTGATCTATAATCCTTCCAAAATCGCTTCAATCAAAAGACCCTTTCTTAGAGGCTAATTTTCATATCTATAGGGAAAATTACATGTAAAAATAGAGTAAAGTGAAAATAGAAAAAGTTCACAAATCCTTGCACATCGTTACAACTCTACGGGACTAGGTGTCTCATCATATGTGTGCTAAGCATTGTACTTCCCCTATTGATCGAATATTTCCTCACATAGACCTAAATGAGAAAATGTGTGTTGTTCCTTGGTAAAACTCAAAGTGGCATTTTCTTGTCTAAATCTCTTGATATATTTTACTAATTTTGGCATAGTAGATTTTAGTTGAGTCATTGTTTTGACTTCTCTTGTAAGGAACTTTTGAAGATGCCTACACTCAAGTGAGGATGTACCTTTGACATAAGCTTCTTACTTGTCAATGATATTCTTTTAACTCTTCTAACACTTCTCTAATTGGTTGAAAACCCTTCGACAAACTGTTACGTGGATTAATCCCTCTTGCAAACAAGAGCGATCTCCCTAGTACTCCAACGAGTAACTAGAAACAAAGATCCATTTGAAAAAACCTTTTCCTCTAGATTAATTGCATTCCAAGATTATTATAATAGTAAAGTAGAGAGGACATGCCCCTACCTTGAAATCCAAATGTTTGATGTAGCCCTTTGTCTCGTCGCTCCAAAGTAGTTCTCCAATGAGTAGAATCTGCAATCAAAGACAAGACAAATAATCAAAACATCTGCAACATATAATAATAAAAAATACTAATCCAACTTAGTGATCAAGGAGTATAAGTATTGGCATCATTCCAATAAGCATAGAAACAAAGCAACGAGAAAAAGAGATCCATATGTATTATCTTGAATAGAAAGAGTAATCTTACAACTTGATGCCTTGATGTTGTACATATTTCTCCCGAGGTCTTGAACAATCGTTCTCCTTCAGTTTGATAAGATTTTCTCTCTGAATACCAGCATGGAGTTATGGACACAAAGGTGTGATCTTCCTTATGCCAACAACAACTCAGTAGTATAGAAAGTAGGCACTCTTATGAACTCTCTTTAGCTTAGAAACTATATAGGTCAGTTTCTATGATCCATAATCTACCCTTCAACCTAAAACTTGAGCTCAATTTATAGGGAAATGGAGGTAGTTTTAGTTCCATGAAGAGGGGGGTGGATTACTCTCATGAAGGGATTTGAGTTCCATGGACCAAGGGATAAGCTCCATGAGTGGAGGGATAAAGCTCAAATTGATCGCGACTCTAGAAGCTTCCGGTTGGGAGAATATTCGACCAACTAGGCTTCTAGAATTTACTTTTTTCTTTTATTTTCTTTTCACAAGGGTGCATAGGTTATAGTGGAAAAAAGTGTGGGAGTCGCTGCAGTTTGTGGACGGAACATCAATGCATGCACAAGGAAAGGCTAGAAAAACCGCGCAGGTAGACTTTTAAGGGTTTTACAGAGATTTTCTCCAATTCCAAGACTTGATTCAGAAACATTAGTGTTTTTGACCTCTAAGGGAACATGATATGGATGGTGATAGACCCATATGAACAATCAAATGTCATGGTGACAAAATGATGTGTAACAGAATGCCCCCTAAAGTGCAAAGTCTGAGGTTATTATGAAGAGTGAAGTGCTTTATCATTCTAATGATTGGATTGGAGACACCAGTTGAAAAACTGTAAAAACATTCAATGAATATATATATATATATATCATCGCTGAGGTAGGCATTCCCATACTCAGATCAAAACTAACGAAATGTTATGATACAAATATGGTTTCAATATTACATCAAAAGTAGACACAGTATGGATGCAACCATCTGTCATAAGTAGTCTACTGTATTATGAATAATAAAATTCCTTGCAGCCTGGATGGTGGAAACTAGATCTAGGGTCTTGATTTCCACTTCTCGAACTAGTACGAATCTATCCATGCGATTGATTGTGTCGAAGTCGAACATGGTAGAAGCCACTTGATTACCGGTCAATGATGTGAACCGTTAACAAGCATTAGAGAAACCACCAATAATGACAATGGCTCTCAAAGTACTCCAATACAATCTATGAGGTGTGAATGAATTATTTGCAGTCGAACACTCATAGAATCGTTCGATTGAAGGATAATGATGCAACCTGTCGTCGAAGGCGAGAAACCTGCCATTAGAGCATGTAGATCCCAAGGTACTGATAGGATTCTAGATCAACTTTCTAGATAATGAACTGATGTCGATAGAAAGTGATCTGTTGCTGGAATTTAGCCTACGACACGAAACCATTAGATCAAGTTTTGAAGAAAGATTTTGCAAGGAATGACTCAGGGATGGTCAACGTGAATGGAGACAAATGTTTGCAATGAATGGTTTATTGAACTTTCTCTTGAACACATAACGACATTGTAGATGGCTTGGCAGCATTTGTCCTAAAGCTAATACCCAGAAACTGCCTGAAGACTTTTAATGTGGTTCGATTAATTGTTAGACAAATGATTTCCCAACCCAGGTACAAGTGTGAAAAAGTGTCGTGTTCAAGAGTGGCATGCTGCTTTCTAAATAAGGATGACAACTGGATTCCTTTTCTCTCTTCCCCCCCCGCCATTACTAGCAAGTACGTCTTTATTTTTGTCAAGCTTGAGGAGGATAAAATTTTCTTGTTTGTGTAAGCTCATCCTTCAGATGAGTCCATCTTAGTATTAAAATCGAATCTTAAGAAGGAGTGGTTTGTGTTGAAAAGAGTAACTAGGTCGGCCTTCATATGTAATTATGTACTTATGTAAAGAAGAAGTCAATAATAATAAAATGTATTTTTGGTTTACTTGCTTCATGGGTTTCATGAGCAAGATTTTTAGTATAGGTCTATAGACTTCTTCTTGATGTCTATTATGAACATAAGTGTAATTAAGAGTCATGTACTTGGTGTGTTTAGTCTAAAGAATATCCTCCAAGACATTGTAGAAGAATGGCCTTCAAGGCTGCCCATATTCAACGTTGAAGATAAGCCCATTTGCTATAAATGAAGTCGACCTAAACAATGTTGAAGTCGGCCTACATAATGGAAGGTCGGCTTAATATCTGGCCGGAACAAATATTTATACCCTTAAATATGCTGCGGTGAAAACACAGATTTCTGCGGACAAGTCTGAGGTTGGACAACAATTATTGCGGATTAGTCTGAGGTTTAAGAGCAGTAGATGTAATGTGGATTAAAGGTATAGACTGCGGATTAGTCTGAGGCAGGACAACATTGATAAAGAACAGATCTAAGGACAAGAACAACGTTGGAAAGGAGCAGACCTAAGGACAAGGACAACGTTTGAAAAGGAGCATATCTAAGGACAAGGACAACGTTGAAGAGGAGAAGATATAAGGACATAATTGAATGTGAATTGAAGAATATGAATTAAGGAATAGACAAGAAGAAACAAAAGAATACAGATTGCGAAGAGAAGCATGAAAATTATAGTATGGACTTCTCTAAGTTTTGAAGTACCTAAGGAAAGAATTTGCAAAGGTTAAAGACAGTGATCACAAGAAGTAAGGTTGATCTAAAGGTGGGAAAAGGTAAGGAAGGTAAATAAGAGATTTACCTTCCTAACTACATTACAAGATATTAAGTTACAATTAAAATCAATTCTGTCTCTACATTTGAATAATTAATTTGATAATTGACTTGATGAAGGATTAACTGAGAAAATACATAAGCAAGCTCACAAGTAATTATCAAGAAGAGAATTTTTGTATTAATCACAAGCCCTACAAAATTCTCAACATGGTTTCAGAGCTAAGATGCTGAACATAAGGGTTGCTTGTCAACAAAGTCACTCAGAGAGGCAAGGATCAAAAGTTTTGGATTGAAAAGACAAACCAGTTTGCAAGGAAGACTATCCAACTAATTTATATGATAAGATGAACTCATTAATCCTTGGTATTAAATATTTGCACTCAAAACATTGTTTGAAGGAGCATCACAACTTCTGAAGATAGTCATTATAGTCAAAGGTTCAAGAACAACAACATTGAAGAAAAGAAACCCTTGACTTCATTAACATAAAGGGAGCTGCAAGCAAGACCACTGAAGTAAGTATTCATGACCCTATCTATCAAGGTGCCTTTTTGTAAAGAAAGAAACAAGCTGGTTGGATCATCAAACTTCAGTGCATGGAAGAAGAGATCAGACTTGAACTTAATTGAAGACGAAGTAATGGACTATATCGAAGGATCTACTGTTCAACCTCCAAAATAAGATACTTCAGCCCATGCCAAGTACACGAAGGGAGAAATTAGAGCCCAAAGGATTCTCATAGAATCCATCAAAGACTCTCTCATTCCCTATGTATCAAAACTAAAGACTACAAAACAAATATATGAGAAATTTGTGGAGCTATTCTCTGTGAGTATTGCTGGAGAAGAAATCTCTCTGAGACAAGAAATATACAAAATGAAATTATCAAAGGAAGCAGGAATCGTCCCATACTTTATGAGGATTTCTGAAATAAGAGATCAACTACAAGAACTAGGAGAAGTGATGTTTGACACTGAGATGACAACAGTGGTGTTGAATTCTCTACCAGAGGAATGGGGAAGCTTCACTTATAGTCTATATGGGAAGAAAGAAGCCACTCCATTCCATGATTTGTGGTCTCTATGTAAAATAGAGGAAACAAGACTAAAGAACAAAGCTGATACAAGATCAAGTGAAGAGAATCATGCCTTTGCAGCCTCATATAGGAAGAAAGGAAGATTTAGAAAATTTGGCCCTCAAAATAAAAGAAGAAATACATACAACGTACGATGCTTTGGATGTGATGAACTTGGACATTATAACAGAGATTGTCCTAAAACTGGAAATGTCAAAAGGAAAAAGGAAGAAGCTCATGTCACGTATGAAAGAGAAGAACTTAACACTAAAAGATCTAAGAAGGAGGAAGCAAGAGATCTATATTATGATTGAGATCATCTTTCTCTTTAAGTGATCTCTGTTTGTTTGTAAAAATTGTATGATAGAAATGTACATTAAGAAGCATCTCGAAATAAGCATGGAAGAAGTTCTCAGTGTAACAACTTCAGGAAAACCTCCCTACTTAAGTAAATAAATCATCAGATCAAGGGTCATCACGGGGACAACGTTTTGAGATATGTTGACATATTGATGAAGCAGGTCAAAGGAATGAAGCTCTTCATTCAAGAGAAACCCCTAAAGGATGACTCAAGGAAAACAAGTATGAGGTATGCAGACTTATATGCTAACTTTGGATGCTGTGAAGTCATGTCATATGGTTGCAGGTAATGAAATTTTGTATTTAGAAGTATGATCTATAAAAGAGTATCTCTCAGTGCACGGACAAGATGAAATCAATATAATATGTCCTCATGGTATATAAGGAGGTTGTTGAAAGTTCTTGGGAATGGAAAATGTGCATAAAGGAAGAGATCATGAAATGCAACCATGTCTTGAGGTAGGTATCATTCAGAAGCCAAGTAGATGTGACTAAAAGATCTCCTGGGAAGATATGTAGACTATGACAAAAGTCTGGAAACCCTTAGCAAAAACATATCATTAAGAGATGTGTCAATCTGTGTGAAGGATACCAATGTCTACAGGAAGATGTCATGGTGAAAGATAATCACTAAGGTAACTCTCGTTCTAAGAGTTAATATGAATATGTTTATCTGGATGAATCTATGCAGGGTTGTTAATCATGAAAAATGATGTATGATCCTTGGAAATGATTCGAGGGAAAGCAACACGACATAACAATGGACCAGATAAAGGAAGTCTGATAAATCACTCTCTGATAGCTAACATGACTCAAGATGAAAGTGATGGATGATCTGTGCCCTATGAAGCTAAAAGTTGGAAATTCCTCAATATCAAAATCCATGACATTGAGAACAAGAATTCTTCATGAGCAGTTGGGTGTCTCACCATTGCTACTGGAGGTCCCTGGTTAAGAGGGAGCCTGATGGTAAGTTTCTTACTTGGAAGAAACTTGGTAATTCCTAAGGATGAGCTTAGGTACATTCTTTGTATAAGAATGAGTACATTCCCTTGTGGAATAGGTCCTCCCTGGTTGAGAGGGAGAGATAGACACATCATTCTGGTCTTGGGAAGACAGAATGGAGGATTGGGTAATCATCTGGCATTTGATACTCTTTGAGAATGTGTTAGGGCATTCAAGATAAGAGTAGTCGGGGACTGATATTATTTGAGGGCTAGCTACCCAAGAGAAGAATAGTCCAAGAAGGTCATACTTTGGGAACACCTGGGTGGAGTATGTACCTTGGAGAGACAATGACGAAGGTTTCTATAAGTCATGTGTCTCACCAGCATTGAAGCCCATTGTCTCATTGAAGAGATGGGGCTGTTAGTCAAGGCCTTGCACTAGTACAATGTTGGTTGAAATGATGCTATACAGATGCGATTACCAATCCGATTTTTCTTATAAGATTCTTCAGTTTTAAAAGTGACCATGTACTTGTATGAATACCTCCCTAGTTAAGAGGGAGTGTTGAAAAGAGTAACTAGGTCGGTCTTCATATGTAATTATGTACTTATGTAAAGAAGAAGTCAATAATAATAAAATGTATTTCTGGTTTACTTGCTTCATGGGTTTTATGAGCAAGATTTTTAGTATAGGTATATAGAGTTTTTCTTGATGTCTATTAGGAACATAAGTGTAATTAAGAGTCATGTAATTGGTGTGTTTAGTCTGAAGAATATCCTCCAAGACATTGCAGAAGAATGGCCTTCAAGACTGCCCATATTCAACGTTGAAGATAAACCCATTTGCTATAAATGAAGTCGGCCTATAAACAGTGTTGAAGTCGACCTACATGATGGAAGGTCGGCTTAATATCTGGGTGGAACAACTATTTATACCCCTACATATGCTGCGGTGAAAACACAGATTTCTGTGGACAAGTTTGAGGTTGGACAACAATTATTGCAGATTAGTCTGAGGTTTAAGAGCAGCAGATGTAATGCAGATTAAAGGTATAGACTGCGGATTAGTCTGAGGCATGACATCATTGATAAAGAACAGATCTAAGGACAAGAACATCGTTGGAAAAGAGAAGACCTAAGGACAAGGAAAACATTTGAAAAGGAGTAGATATAAGGACAAAGATAGCGTTGAAGAGGAGCAGATCTAAGGACATAATTGAATGCGGATTGAAGAATATGAATTAAGGAATAGACAAGAAGAAATATAAGAATACAGATTGCGAAGAGAAGCAGGAAAAGTATAGTATGAACTTCTCTAAGTTTTGAAGTACCTAATCAAAGAATTTGCAAAGGTTAAAGATAGTGATCACAAGAATTAAGGCTGATCTAAAGGTGGGAAAAGGTAAGGAATGTTCCTAACTACATTACAAGATATTAAGTTACAAGTAAAATCAATTTTGTCTCTACATTTGAATAAGTAATTTGATAATTGACTTGATGGAGGATTAAATGAGAAAATACATAAGCAAGCTCACAAGTAATTATCAAGAAGAGAATTTTTGTATTAATCACAAGCCCTACAAAATTCTCAACAGTTCGGTCCTGTTGTGATCGACAGGTCCTTTACTATTAAATTTTAACGAGTCTAGTATATGAATAACTCAGTGTTTTTCAGTTTTAGGGAGTCAGAAGAAAAACATAAGTAAACTCCATGGTTGCTCTTTTTTTGTAATTTTAGTCTCTCAGGCCCGAAAAAAGATAAAATAATGCATGAGAGAGCTCTATCGACCATGATTAGTCAACGTATACATTTTTTGTAATTAGTCCAGTTCAATCCGGAAAAGAGGTAAACTTATACTGAATGGACGATTGTTCATTTACTTTAAAGAGTTAGAATAGTCAAGTACTCAACGATATTTTCATATTTAGAGAGTCTGAAAGGGCTTAAAAGAGGACTCCAGGATTTCGCTTTTTCGTATTTTTACAGATCCCGAAAAAGTGATAAAAGTATACTCGATGTCAAAATAATTCTTTTCACCAAAAATCCTTTATCCTGCACAAAAACTCAAAAGATTACAAATATCTTCTTTCAAAAAGTAAAAATATTTAGATTTGACCTTTTAAAAGTGAAAAATAAATAAAATAATAATATTTTATTCATTAAAAACTATAAAAAAGAGTTATAATAAGTCATTTTCACCTTTTGTTTCCAGAATAGTGCATAGAGAGCTTTTGGCCAAAAAACTTTCGGAGCTGATATCAGAAGAACCGACCGTTCATTTCCCAAACCGTCAGAACCAGGTAATCCACATCATCCTTAGCTACGTTTTCATCCATTTCATTTCTTGTTTTAAGCTTTTATTTTATTTTTTAGGAGAAAAATATGTTTCAAAATTTGCCCTTAGAGGTGCGCAGGTTCTCCATGTGATAACTGCACACCCCGATGATTTTATAAAAGAAAAATCATTAGGCTGCCGCGGGTTCTGCGTGGAGCGTGTGTGGACAATCGCATTGTCTGCACACAGAACTTGCGCAAGTGCTGTGAATTTTTTGAAAACTAATATTTCTTCACAAAAAATGGTTCAAGTTTCCTCCAACTGATTTTAATTGTTTAATTTGTTAATTTGTAGGCCTTTTAACCATGTTGGAATGGCGGGAACGAGAACATAAGCTCATAGATAACAAAGCCATGGATGATCAAGAAACCATGCGTGCATTGAAAAACTGTGGGTTTTACAAGTTCTGGTCTATTCAGGGAATGAAGGCACAAGTCAAGCTAATGACTCGGCTTGTGAATGCATGGGACGTACAAGACCAATGTTTCATAATTGGTGACCACTGACTCAAGATTGAACCAACAGACATATACTTCGTTACTGGATTACCTCAGAGAGGGAGAAACATTTCCTTATTTGGGACTAGACAAGGAGGTCTTCCCACTACCGGCTACAAAGCTCAGTGTTGTAGCAATAATGTAGAGTTGAAGGACGGTTGCATAGACATCAAAAACATCTTGCGACTGGAGCTTAAAGTCATAACATTCACAGTGACCAGGTTATGCGGGAGTGCAGCGCCTCATGTGGCTACTAAATCACAAATGAAAACTGCAGTTGAGTGTTTCAGAGGGACAATGTTCAACTAGTGTGAAGGAGTATTGGCCAATATGAAAAACCAATTGACTAGAGAAAAAAATAGGAAGTTGAAAAACTTCGGAATACGGTGCCATTCTTATCTCATTTTCTCTAGAGAGAATTCGACTTCTTGCTCCTCAACTGATTCCAGTAGATCATGGAACTCCTCAGGAACCTCGGATGGTGTGATGGGTAGCACTGATGGCTCGTCATGGTGGTGAGGGTGGTTCAGTAGTTCGGTTCACTCTGTCTTATTTCATGTGGCTCAGGCATCAGGTCTTCACCATTGAATAATTTCCTTATGCGGGAATGGAATATAGAGGTGATATTGAAACATCCTTGCCTCCAGGGGCACAATGGGAATAGACAGGTTAGTGAATCATTTTGAAGTTTTTAATCTAGTTTTTATTTGATTTTTTATCGTCCAATACTGACAATTTTTTTTTGTATATGCATATGTCGGTGTGACACGGCCAACAATGCTTCGTCGCTTTGAAAGGCGAGAGGCACAACCCGTAGCACCTCCACAGGATAATGCAATAGATATCTTGGTAGATATGGAGCACAAACTTGAGAGGTTGACCATTGATATTCCCGAGACAAGAACCGATGATATCCCTCTTAGGCTCCAGAGACACGTGACCGATGTTCCAGGTCCACTCAGGAGATTTGTGCGGAAGGTGGCATGTGCTATAGTTTATTATCATGACCATCATCATGGATAGATGATGGTCAATGTAGATCAACATTTTGTTTTTTGCATCAATATCTTTTAGATCATAAGTTGTTTGAACCTATGATCATAGACGATGTAATATTTTTTTGACACAAACTTATCTATCCTAATGTTATTACTACTTTCGTTCTTTGAGTATCTTGTTCAACATGGATTGAATGTTGTTTTGATTTACTTTGTTAATGTTACAAATGTCTATTTAAAACTAGATTAGCTAATGCATAAGCCAATGTGTTTAAGTTTCTTGAAATATGTTGATATTCGATATAATCAAATTGTCGTTCCAAGAGACGAACATTAAAAAATAATATTAACAACACTAGATTTCTAATTGCATAAACTATGTTTAAATGTAATACAATGAGTTGTAAATCCAACCTAATGATCAAACTTCAAATACCAAATGTAATGGCATCAGATAATAACTCAATGAATACGCTATATTCTGCAATATTGTTTGTAACTGTTTGACCAAGGCATATCCCATGAATAGAAACTAACTCATCGGTGGGTGAATAGATAACCCAAGCCGCGGAAGAGATATTCCGTGTACTACAACAGATGCCATCAACAAAACTAATGTATGTTTTAAGGGATGTCAACATCTGCAATATCAATAGTAATCAAGATAAACAACGATAGTAGTAACAACAAAAACTATTCTAGGCACACTTGTCTAATCTAAGGCACACTATTCTAAAAAGTAACTATTGTACAAGAGAGATCTTCACATGAAGAGTCAAGCATAATATCTCTTAAGATAAAGACCATTTCTGGGGTTATCTAAAGAGATCCCGTCATATTTAATTAATTCATAGGCTCCTTTTGCAAGCACACACTTGATGTTGGGTATGTGTTATATTCTTCCACGATTAGCCCCACACGCCGTATGTTGCGTCAAGGAAGCCGGGGGTCACGAGGGGCGTGCTGGGGCCTCATCAAGCAAATCGGGCCACTTCCTACTAAAATTGGCTTGTGCGGACCCACCATAAGCGGATCCGCCCATGGTTTTGTGCATGGTTTTGCACATGGTTTTGGGGTTCGATGGTTTTCGACCCCTCGGTATTTTGTAGATCCCACAAGTGGAACTACTATGATGTTCTAATCCAGGGTTAATGGATTGGGCTTATGTATGCTTATATGCTTCTATGATGTATATTTATGTGTTGTAACACTAAAAGGAATATAATGAAAAATCAAGTCACGTCGTCCCGATTTGGGATCCAGGGAAAATCTCCGTGTTTATCTCTGTTTTATGTTTTATGCTCTCGCTATTGTTTATTTTCTTCAAGCAGGGGTTGCCCCGTGTAGATAATTTCTCGTTCGTGGTTAAAACCTACACTTGATAATATAGGGACGATGCCACATCGGTTCGAATTTACTAGAGACTAGCTTGTCGTTAGCTTGATCATATACTAAAACCATGTCACCTTCTGAATGAATTCGAGGGTTAACACTTTGATCATACTGAGCTTTCACACGTTTCTTCTAAGCTTCGGCGACCAATGCAGCGGTGCGCCGAGTCTCATCTAATTTTGCTAAGTATAGAAAACGTTTCTCCTCTTCAGAGGTAGCTGGTAACAACTCAATGGCTAATTTGAGTGACAGTATTTCACATTCAATGGGTAACACAAATTCTAAACCATAGACAAGTTGAAAATGAGTGAACCCTGTAATACTTTTTGCAGAGGTACGATATGCCCATAATGCAGAAAAAAGCGTGGTATGCCAATTTGATTTATGAGTCCTGACAATCTGTTTAATCATTGTGGTTAAAACCTTGTTGATGGCCTCAACTGGTCCATTTTCCTGTGGGTAATACATAGTATAATTATCATGGTGTAGGCCAAGTTGATCATAAATTTCGGTCATCATAATATTTTGAAAATGGTTCCCATGGTCCGTAACAATAGCTTGAAGGACATCAAATCGAGTAATCACATGATTGAATATGAAAATAACCACAGTTTGCCATCAACCGCGAATGTAGGCATCGCCTCGGCCCATTTGGTAAAGTAATCTACGACGATAATAACATACCCATGCCCCCTGTCTGAGTGAGGGTTACATGTAATGAAATCGATGCCCCATTTCGCAAAAGGATCAACAACAATGATTGGGTGAAGAGGAGCTGGAGGTGCACACATCTTTCGATAAAAAAATTTGGCGGTTGTGGCATTTTCGGACTACGATGATACAATATTTGAATAAAGACGGCCAAAAATAACCAGCGCACAATATATTTTGGGTTGTGGCAAACCCATATATATGACCACCACACGCTCCAGAGTGGAAATCATTCAAAACCATTTCAGCCTCTTCATGAGTTATACAACGTCGAAAAACAGAATTTTCACCACGACGATAAAGAGTGTCTCTAACAATATTGTATTGCTGGGATTGTTATCAGATTCTCTGTCGATCTGATTGTGAAAGCTTTGGGAAAAAGGTTTGGGTCTGAAGATATATAATGATATCTCCATACCAAGGATCTAAAGTACTGATGAGAAACATAGATTCATCCGCGATAGGATTCTCTGCCACTGTTTCAGACTCAGTATTGGGAAAATCACACATAAGCTCGGCAAACACTAGTGATTTCTTTGACTTGTCATTAGGGGAATTTTGAGGTCTAAAATGGGTCTTCTAAGGAAAATGTACAATCAAAATTCACTTTATGAGAACCAGTCACATTTTAGGGGATGACATCATCCCTAATGGTTGAGGTGGCATTGCTCGAGTTAAAAGTACTTATTTGTCACATTCTCAATGGTGGATAAAAACTCATGGTTAACCATGGTAGTGCTCTAATTACTTTTAAAGTCAAAGTAAAATACACATAATAAATGTCATTTCACACTTTTTGAATAAATATATATTATTGTCATTTCATATTTCTTGAAAGAAACAATGCATATCCCTATACATTTATTATATTATTTTTATATAGTATATTAATTACATGTTATTATACAATTTAAATAATATAAATTTTAATTAATAGCATAGAATATAATTAAGAATTTATAAATTTATATTTATATTTTATTTTAAGTTATTTAACTACAAATGACAAATGCATTAGTTGTTCAATGATAATGACTTTTTCTTGAAAATCTCATTCTTATTTATAGTCACATCAATGCAATTTTTTAATAATTTTATTTTGGTACAACTTTTGAATTGAATTTAACTATGATTACATGGATTGTGGTGCAAAAAGTGAATTGAAAATTCATAAATATTATTTTATTGGTTTAACTATTATTTTATTACTTCCTTAGGAGGCCCATTTTAGACCTCAAAATTCCCCTAATGACTTCTCGAATTCCAAATCAAACTCTTGCAGGATGACAATCCATTTGGAGTATTTTCCCCTAAGCAATTATTTTGTCAATATGTATATCATCGAGTTGCAATTAGATGCCATTGTTGTTTTACGTAACAATATGTAATGGCAGAATCGTTGGACAACTTGAACTGTTGCCAAGGAAAATTTCTAAACATGCGAATACTTGATTTACGTCGGGTTGAGATTTTGACTTAGGTAATAGATCAGATGTTCGTTGTGAGATTCATCCTCCTAAACCAAAATCATTCCAATCGTGGAATCAGAGGCAACTAAGTATAAAAAGTAATCCAGGTGGTAATTGGGTGGATGCAATAACGGTGCATGGGTAAATATGTTTTTAAGTGCAGCAAAAGATTTATCGGCAATCTCATCCCAAATAAAAGGAACACGTTGTTTCAACAACCGGGTAAAACCTTTTTTTAACTCAACATAGTTAAGGATAAACCTACGTAAAAAATTTGCTTTCCTTTGCAAACTCTGGAGTTGGCAAAGAGTGGAAGGAGGAGGTAAATTGATGATAACCTCAACATTCGAAGGATCGAGACGAATACCATCTTTTGAAACGATGAACCCAAGTAATCATCTTGATTATACACAAAAAAACACATTTGTGTGGATTCAAATGAATTTTGTAATGCTTAGTCGTAAGTGTATAGGATGATCTTCTTTGCATAAAGAATGAGCTGGTAAGTCGTCCAGATAAGGCTGTACAATATGTTTGATATCATGAAAAGAATAAGACATAGATCTTTGAAAAGTTGCACCAGCATTTTTTAGTCTGAAAGGTAGCTTGCAATATGAAAATGTGCCCCAAGGACATATAAACGTTGTTTTTGGTTGATCGAAAGGGAGTATGTTGATTTGATTGTAGCCATAAAAACCATCCATAAATGAGAATATTTCGTTTCCAGCACAATCATCAACAATTTGGTTGATATAGGGCGTAGGATAGTTGTCTTTCGAACACGCCTTGTTAATGTCCCAATAATAAACAGATACTCTTATAGTGCCTTGTTTCTTCATAACGAGAACTATGTTAGATACCTAATCCAGTCAATGGAATTGGATAAATAAATCCCGCTCTTAATAACTTCTCAACTTCAGCTTTGATTGCTGCAGCTTTCTGCGGATGTATTAGACGTAATCTCTGTCTAATAGGCTTAGCATCCGGGTATGTCTTAATTTCATGAATTACAATCTTAGGATCGATACCTGGAATATATTCATAAGAACAGGCAAAAATGTATCAGAATTCTTGAAATAGGGCTTTGTAAGTGTTAATATCTTCCATTGAACAAGAAGCACCTATATGAATGTTTTCAATAATTCCAGGTTTAATTGATATGTCAATAGGAACTGTTGTAGAAATATTTCCCAAATTTGTCTCAGAATCCAAATGTGTAATCGAAGTGGGATTTTGTGGTTCCTTGACATAATCAATTGTAAAAATAGAAAAAAATCATTTTCAAACTTATCAAGGTCAGGCAAAAAATAAGATCTATGATGTAGATAATCCCATGGTAATTCATCTGATGACAAAATTTCTCGAATAATTTCATCAGTTTCAAATACATATTGAAAGGGATCCGAAAATGGTGTCAAGGTTGAGCTCGATAGAGGAGATGATTCTTCGCTGATCAAATTCATTTGATCAGGAATAGTTGATGGGGTGTCAGAATATGATTGTACTACTACATTTGCCGATTCAAAAGGACTCAAAGGCATCTCGCCGTTGAAAGAGTCCAATTCCGATTATGAAGGCACAGTCCATGTGTCATCAAATGGTATTGTGCTTGATGAGATCATATTTATATTGGCAATTTTTCGTGGTACGTTGGGTGGGGGCATAGTGAAATTTCCCATGAGAGTGGAATATTTCATTAATCCTACACCAACATCTTCATATGGGATAACTGATTTTTTGACATGCTGGATGCTATTTATAGATGTAGGGCCTGATGAAAAGTATGACAACTGATCGATTTGAACAATCTTTCCTTTGTGAGGAAACATGATTACCCGAAAGACTGATGAAACAACAACAATCATGGCATAAGACCAACTACGACCTAAAAGAAGGTTGTAATCAAGAGGGGCATCAATAACTTCCACCTCTATATTAATGGTTTTTGCTTCTACTTCTATAGGTAGATCTTGGAGTATTCCGTATGGATGAAATCCTCTTCCATCAAAGGCTTTAAGGATAGTCGGTGATTGGTTGAGTGCTGGAGAACCAAGGGTTTTCCAAAAATTTAACGACATTATACATGTATATACCCCTCATCAATTACAGTATGAAAAACTTGTCTTGATTTGACTAATACGGGAATCTGAAAAGCCATCTGATGAGGGAGTCTAGGTACAAAATTTTTGAGATCAAAGACTATTAGGTTCGAGTCTTGAGGATCAATAGATCAGATAGCTGATAATAGTAATTTCCTTTGTGCTGGACATGATTGTAGCACTTCTAAGGCCGACATTGCTGAAGGGGATATCCCCAAATCTTTAACAATGTTGTAATTCTGAGCAGCTCTCGCGTGTGGATTGAAAGCTGACTTTCGAAGTACACCTTTAGTAGGTGGTTTAATCACTAAATCAGGGTTAGGTTTCTCGATTTGAAGTGGTTTGGAAAGTGAAGGAGGTATGGCTGGTATTTGACTAGAATTTTCAGTCTCTTTACCAGATACATGACTCTTAGTTCCATAGTCTTGAGATCGTGTCGCAACCATGAATTGAGACATCATTAAAATATCTGCTGATGAATTGGAAGAAGATCCGATCATTTCACTATATTGAGTGAGAAAAGGATCCTTCAAGACAACATGTACGGGTGAAACTTTGACAAATTTGGATGCCTCAGACCGATGCTCTTTAGTATAGTGATCCTCGTCACAGATAAGACAAGGATAATGAGGTTTCCGCTTTTCATCAACTGGTTTGTTTTTTTCCGTTTTCTCTCTAGGAGATGTAATTTTTTTATTTTTATTCTTTCCTTTCTTCTTATTGCTGGTTTTAGCTTTAGTTGTGGATGAATCACAACATGAATGTCGGCAGAAGTTTCAAGGGAAGAATCTCCTTTAGGTGAATCTGGTAAAGTTATAATGGGAGAAGTAGGTTTGGATGACTTCTTCTTACTATTGTTAGCACTAACTGTACCAATTGCACCATCTATAGAATGAGAACTAGAAGGAGTTGCAGTAATTTGACCTGGGCGTGGCAAGTTAAGAATTTTTTCGTATAAAGTACTAGATTGTGTATATACAAGGTCTAAGTACTGTGCTTGAACTATTAACTGTTCTTCTGTAACAAAACCTCCCTTAGCTACATATTTAGTAAGTTTTGGAAGTAATGATTTGATGAACCATTATTCCAAGGTGTGATTTGGAATGAAAAATTTCACTAAACGTCTTCTACGTCTCCATTCATGTATGTGATCTGAAATGTATGTAGACATACTTTGTTTTAATGAAGTTAAGAGTTCCGTGCCATTGTCATAACGGAATGGAAACTAAAAGTGAGCTAATAAATCTATTGCTAACGCGTTGAAATTATTGAAAGATCCACGTGGTAATTCAATATACCACTTTGCAACTAAGCCTATCAATGTTCTTTGAAAAAGTATCAATCGAATGGAATCATCGATTAAAGAGTTTGATGCACACCAAAGATGATAAGTCATCACATGATTTGAGGGGTCTTCTCTTGATTTTCCTTCAAACTTAGGTATGTCACCGGGAAACTTATTTGGCATTAGTGGCCAAAACGGAAGATAATAAATTGGATCCTTCATGAGGTGCGACAAATCTGGAAAGTATAAAGTTGCAATGAATGGTAACCAACAGTTAGGGTCCTGTTGAGCAAATTGATAACCTTGAGGAACGATACCAGTACCCGAAGGAGGATATCCAAGATAACCTGGAATATCCTGTGCAGATGAGATTGGAATACCTCTGGGATATCCAGGGTTAGCCATACCAAACTGAGGTTGAGATGGTATCTAATATGTATAACCAGGGTATGGTTGACTTCGGTAGACCGGATTTTTTCCTATTGGTCCATATTGAAACTACCCTTAATAAGGTTGATTAACAAACTTACCTCCATAAGGTTGGCTTGTTGGAATTTTAGTTGTACCAGGTTGTCCTACAGAGGTTTGAACAATAGACTGAACCACAGGTCTAGTTTGATGAGCAGTGACTTGAGGGATTTCCTGTGATACAATTGATGTCGTTGTTTGAATGGTTGTAGCAATAGGGACTTGGGAAACTCCAGGGATAGGTGTACTTGGTTGTTGAACATAAGTTTGCACAACAGAATGGATAGGAGTTTTCAACGTACTCGGACCAACTTGCTGATTACTAGGTACAGATACTTAAGGTGCAATTTGAAGTGTAGGTTGGGTAGGTTTCTAGACTTGGGCCTAACCAAATTGACCAGTTGGCTGACCAGGTTGATTATAAGGTACTTGCAAAGTAGGTTGCAAATTATGTTTGTTTAATGACGGGTTCCGCACTGTGTTAACTCTGGGAGCTCCCATTAAAGGTTGTGGTGCATAAGGTTGACGATAATCAGTTTGAGGTATTGGAATGTAAGTTTGATAATTTTCTGGATAATTTCTAGTAAAGGGTTGACCCCCTTGAAAGGATTGGTTCTCTTGATAAAACTGCTGCCTCAGAGGAGGCTCTTTTCCTTGAATAGGCTGTGGCCTCGGCATAGGGTACTGCCCTTGAAGAGGCTATGGCCCTGGTATAGGGTACTGCCCTTGAAGTGGATGTGGTCCTGGCATAGGGTACTGCCCTTGAAGAGGTTGTCCTTGAGGAGTATACTGCCCCCCAGGTAGTAAATTGCTACCTTGAGGGTCAGGTGAAGGAATATTTCCAGACATCATATAGACTTGTTCCATTGTCAAAATTTCAATATCAGATTCATTAAGACCAGTTGATTGTGTAAATTTTTCAGAAGAGGGAGATGCTCCCGAGAAAGTACCAGAGAGTGACCGGTATCCAGCAGGAACTGATGGACCACCATACAAAAAAGTTTATGGCGATGAAGAAAACATGGATGACTCACCTGACATGCTTGATGAAGACATGTAACCACCTTTGGGTATGGAGTAAAAAGGAATGCGGTGTGGTGAATAATCGAGACCAGTATTATGTAGAAAGTTGGTTAACTGATGATACCAAGGGTCTGGTTTAAAAGGACTTTAAGGGTAAATCGGTTCACTATACCTTAGATATAAATATTATTGACGCGAAGGAATTGTGATCTCTTCTTCCGTGTTAGTAATTTTTTCGATACTAATTAGGCCAGGAGGAAGGTTCTCAGTAATGTGAAGCTTCACTCGAGGTGAATGAGGACGACCAAGGGTTCAGGCTATGAACTCCAAATTTGACTCAGATGAAGTAGATTCGGTTTTAGGTTCATATATTTCGAGTTCAATAAGTTTAGTATATGAGAATTCACTGGTTGCAGACTCAACTGTAATTAATTCTGAAATTTTTTGTTGTTATTGATTTCTTCCTACTATTTGAGGTTGATTTACTTCATAATCAGGATGTATTATTACTGATGTTTCCTCTTGTTCAGTAGATCCGGTTCCTGATTTTTGACCTCTTTCAGATTTAAGCTTTTCTAATTGATATGGTGTATACTCAGGGGGTTTCCCCTGCATTCTACGAGAGTGTCTTGGTAATCAGCCACGGTTAATGTTTAACACACGAAAAAAAAATAAAAAAATGTTTCAACAAAATAGACCTAAGGTCGCTAAGAAAACAAGCGATTGAACACACGCCTACAAAATCTAAGAGACAAAACACACACAAACAATATGTTTCCACACTAAAAACACTAGTTGGTGATGAAATCCAACGTCGTATAAGTTTAATGTGGAAAACTTAGCGGTTAGAATAGTTACCCTGACAACCTGCTTAATGAAACAGTTCGGTGCAAGTCCCTCCGCTTATGCCATCTCGAAGTGAAGAGTACCCTCCGGAAAGTCCAAGTGACTCTAGCCAACATCTGCTCCAGGTATAGTGGGACCTTCCCTCCACCGTCACCTCAGGAAAAATCCTAAATATTATGGCTACTAAGGTCACCAACGGAGACAAATTCACCTGGGGGAACAGTCTACGATCCGATATACATGCACGGTCAGAGTATCAAGCTCAATCCACTTGAAGGCTCCTCGATATGGTAAATCCGAGGTTTACTGACAAGTGACCCCAGGCTCCTCGACAATGGTTAATCTAAGGTTCACCATTTGTATTACATGCACATCTTCTATCTTTTCCAATGATATAGGTATGATTAACTCACTGGGTCTGACATGATCTCGTGCTTGACTCTTTTAAGAAGAGCTTCCCAGAGTACAAATGCAACAATTGGATTTTCCTACCGCAAGATTTACTTGTTTGTTTAAACCATTTTAGAATTTTTATTACAACCTATTCCAAAACACTAGCCTAAGCTATGTTGGTGGAATGAGCCCTATAAAATGTAAAATTTCTAGATTGATTTTATTTAGGTGTTGTATTAATTTGTTGTTACTTAACACAAAGGATATGGAGTTGAAACTTTGATGATGTTGTGACCCTACACAAAATACTCTAAATGCATGTATATGAGAGGTGCAACTCTTTCTTTTCAATGAACCTTATTTAAGAGAAATTTGAGAGATTTATCAATTTCCAAAACACATTTAACTCTTTCATTCATAAACAAAATAATTTTTGAAAATAAGATGATTTGATCAAGAAATAAATTTGCAAGAATGATCAATTTCTCTTCTGAAATGAAATTCCTTGAACAATCAAATCAAAAACTACAATTCAACAAATAATCAATTCCCAAAAGAAAACAATCTCTAAAATACTCTAAAAGCATAAATTTCAAAATCAAAACAAAATTATAATTATGAAGTCTATCTAGAATGTTTGAGGATGATTTCTCTTAGTTGTGATCAGACTAAGAAAATTTCCTCTTATCTCAGAAAAAATGAAATCATCCAAGAGTGCTTTGGTGTTAAACTAGGCTTCAATAAGCTAGAAGCTCTTCCGGGTTCGCAAATGAACAGGGAACAAATATTCATAAAAGTAAGGTTTGAAACAATCCTAATGGTTCAAAAAAGACAAAATCATAATACCAGTAAGCTGAGGCAAATGAAGGTATCTTTCACACAAAGCAGCAACAAAATAGAACAAAATATCACTTATAAAATGCAAACAAGATGATAAATCACACAAAACTCAAAATTTGCTGAAAAGAAGTTCTCACACAAGATTTGACAAATAAGATGGATAAGGGAAAACTTAAAGAATAAGGTTATCTGGGTCTAAAAAAGATAAATTTATTTTTTTCAAAAATTTCCAGGGGGTGTGCAAATTACAGTGGAATACAGTGCGCTTGCACACTGAATTGAACTAAAAGTTGCACAAGTTTCCGCACTATTTTCTGCCGAAAACCGCGTAGGCAAGGAAAAACTTGGAAAAAATAAATAACACGTTGTTTTTTTTTTTTTTTTTTTTTTCAGGGATTCTTAAAATTTATCTACCCAACCAGACTCAGAGAAGTCAAAATCAGAAAACTAAAATTTTAAATTGAATACAAACAAAGAAAACTAAGCTCTAGTTCCCCAGTATGGTCACTAATTTGTTATGTGGATTAATCCTTCTTGCAGACAAGAGTGATCTCCCTAGTACTCCAGCGAGTAACTAGAAACAAAGATCCATTTGAAAGCCTTTTCCTCTACATTAATTGCATTCCAATATTATTATAATAGTAAAGTAGAGAGGACATGCCCCTACCTTGAAATCCAAATGTTTGATGTAGCCCTTTGTCTCGTCGCTCCAAAGTAGTTCTCTAATGAGTAGAACCTGCAATCAAAGACAAGACAAATAATCAAAGCATCTGCAACATATAATAATAAAAAAATACTAATCCAACTTAGTAATCAAGGAGTCTAAGTATTGACATTATTCTAATAAGCATAGAAACAAAGCAATGAGAAAAAGAGATCCATACGTATTATCTTGAATAGAAAGAGTAATCTTACAACTTGATGCCTTGATGTTGTATAGATTTCTCTCGGGGTCCTGAAAAATCGTTCTCCTTCATTCTGATAAGCCTTCCTCTCTGAATACCAGCATGGAGTTATGGACACAAAGGCATGATCTTCCTTATGCCAACAACAACTCACTAGTATAGAAAGTATGAACTCTTATGAAATCTCTTCAGCTTAGAAACTATAAAGGTCAGTTTCTATGATTCATAATCTACCCTTCAACCTGAAACTTGAGCTCAATTTAGAGGGAAATGGAGGTAGTTTCAGTTCCATGAAAAGGGTGATGGATTCCTCTCATGAAGGGATTTGAGTTCCATGGACCAATGGATAAGCTCCATGAGTGGATGGATAAATCTTGAACTGATCGCGACTCTAGAAGCTTCCGATTGGGAGAATATTTGACCAACTAGGCTTCTAGAATTCACTTTTTTCTTTTCTTTTATTTTCACGGGGGTGCGCAGGTTATAGTGGAAAAAAGTGTGGGAGTCACTGTAGTTTATAGATGGAACATCAACGCATGCGCAGGGAAAGGCTAGAAAATTTGCGCAGGTAGACTTTTAAGGGTTTTACAGAGCTTTTCTCTAATTCCAAGACTTGATTCAGGAATATTAGTGTTTTTGACCTCTAAGGGAACATGATATGGATGGTGATAGACCCATATGAATAGTCAAATGTCATGGTGAAAAAATGACGTGTAACACAAACTAAAATTGGGTAATTTGCTCTTTGACATGGTATCTTTGACGAGATCCTATACTTTCATGCATTTAGACCATTCATCTTGAACTTCATTGTGGGATGTGTTAGAGAACTTACCTCGATCTTGTAGTAATTGTTCAATTCCATATATTGTCAATTTAGTCAACATCCCAATTTCATGATCCTCATGACCATGACTATTTTGTATTTCCTTAGCGAATACCAGTTGGTCTTGGATCTTGGCTTGCCTCTCCTTTCACATGAGATTTTCCTTGTACATCATGGATAGCTACATGCTTTTTTTTGTAGGTCTAATACATTAACTATGCATTTTTTTCTTATTTTCTAATTGATGTTATCCTTGTTGAATATTGAGGGGGGAGGAGGGGGGGCAAGGGGTGGCGTTGAATCAATATTCATCATTCTTTGCATTATTTAACACATTCGCCTTCATTATTAAATTTGTTTCACAATTTAAATGAACAAATAAATTCCATACAGAGTCAAATTAGAACACAAAACACGAGAGATTTAATGCGGAAACCCATACGAGAGAAAACCACAATTAAAAAAAAACCTATAAATGAATGTAGGCACCAACCTACCATTACATTATTTGCAAGCACCCACTTGCAGGAGACACTAATCCCATTTCACATTTGTAAGCATCCGCTTGCAGGAGGCACCAATCATGTTTCACATTTTCAACCACGCACTTGTAGGAGGCACCAATCCCTTTCTTTATCTTTGAAATTTATTTTTCTTTTTATTGATCCAATCAACTCTATGGTCTAATCTCTACAATTTGATCTCAATGCTAACTCTCTACAATTTTACCTCAACATAACTCTCTTCAATCTGACCTCAATAATTCATCTCTCTACAATCTAATCTAGACATTTCAACTTTCTATTTTTATCTTTCTCGTGTTGTTAACAACACTTTAAATCTACTCAACATTCATACTAGTGGTCTCACATAATCACATATGTTGTCTCTCAACATTCACATTTGTTGATAGACTTATTGCCCTCCTCTCACACATACACGTATGGTGTTCCTCAATATTTATATTTTTTGTCACTCAACATACATGTTTGTTTCCGATATCACACTCTCTTGCTGGCACATTCACACCTGTAGTCCCCTTACTGGATTTAGTTGATCATATATTTATATTTTCTTTCTGCTCAAATCTAAATCAATTCATGGTTTAGAAACATGGTTTTTTCCCATGGTATGGAAAATGAGTGATCCATATTGTATCATTATATTTTTTTTCATCCATATCGATGCTTTTAGAGTAGAAAAAGTGGAGGAATCAACTCACAACACCATTTTTATCGGTGGGACCTAGTTTGGAAAATTAGGGTTTGAAACCTTCAGAGCATTTTTAGGCATCAAAAGGATTTTTTTGGAGGTCAATACTTTTCCGCTTTAGCACAACACCTATTTTTTCATACTCTACACACATAAACATTTCCAATGGTGCAAGAATCACCTCAATTGGAGTCCAAATGAAAAATTTATGCCACTTGGAAGTTGACTTTCCTGTTTTCACCACCATAATTTGAGAAGATGCCATATCAACCATCCTTAAGGAAAAGGGGCTAGCCATGTAGTCACGATGAAGAAGGCTCTAGAAGAGTCCATATTGTAACTCTGGTTAAGAGTTGAGGGAGCCAAACCTAATCACTAGTAGGCTATCAAGTTCTGTTATAACTGGGCCGCTAGGTGGAAAGGTTGGGGTTCCATTATTTTCGAGCGCATTGTTTCCATAGACATGCATAGTAGCCGAAAGGGATAGAGAGAGAGAACACAAAGAGGATTTGTACAATATGGGATCCCAAGGGCTATATGCCTTTCTTATTTGTACTTGCAAGCATTTTTTTATTCAGAGAAAGAGAGCAAAGCGAACTCAATTTCCAACTTGGTTTTCTCCCGAAATGGTTTCCCAAGTTATATCTTGTGTCAATCATGGTTTGTGAGTTTTTATTTCATTGTTCTCCATTTTTTTCATCATCATAATTTTCATGCATACACAATAAATAGTAATTTATAGATCCAAAAATCTAAAGAAAAATAAACTCTCATAGTGCATATTTCATATTTTTAAGTATAATTTAGCATATATGTTGTGATGAACTATCCGGTAGAATATCCACTACAATTTACAAATCATATTGGTATCATAATAGGTTTCTTTAGGTACATTGTGGAGATATATGGGGAATCTAGATTGGCTAAGCCAAAAGTCAATAAACTTAAGTCATGGCCGACAAATTTGTGAATAACCATCTTGATCCTACATAGGAGAGGTTTTAATGACTATATGCACAATTTACATATATAAGTTTCAATGTGAATATCCTCAAGGCGGCCCCAACCAATAAGCTCGGGTTGTTCAGAGAAGATGGGAGTTCTAACGCGGAGGTGTGACTTGAGGGGAGACTAGGAGATTGGGAAGAAACAAAGAACAAACCGAAGAAAGGACTTGAAAAAGATAAACCTAGTTTGAGTGTCATGAACCATTCATAATCCATATTCAAAATGGAAGCGAAATTTGATATCAAACCATAGCAAGGTGATATTGATGCTTCAAAGTTAAATCACTGGTTGCAACAATTCGAAGTTTATTTTAGTGTTCATCCTGTATAGGAAGAATAAAATATTTCATTTGCATTGCTGAAATTAGAGGGTCGTGCCCTAACTTGGTGGGATATACTTTAATGACTAAGTAGGAGGACTTTAAAACCGTCATAAAGTCACAATTTTACCTTATTGAGTATATAGAGGACCAGTAGATTCGGTGGCACTAATTCACGCAGAAGCAAGGGAAGAGTATACTATGATAATACACCATATAGTTTAGATAGATGGAATAATGTTGGGTATCTACACAATGAACCTAGATTTAATCTTGAAGTATCTAGGGTGTCTACATATCCATATGTAGAAGCAAGTGATGTTGTTTAAGCTCAGAATGATGGATCAGGTTTGTGTACAAGCACAATACTTGGAGAACTAAGGAAAAAAGAAAGAGAAATAAAGTAGATTGAAGTAAAATGAGCACTAGTATGCTTCTAAGGAGGAGAAGAAGAAGTTAAAGGGGGATAAGATAAAAAACACACTAGTGCAATTATCCAAACAACCACAACAACCATTGTAACACTAACGGTCATATAAAGGAGAAGTGTTGGAAGTTGCATACAAAGCTTAACCCAAAGAACAAAAAGAAAGATAATAAAAATAAAAATATCATGGCCACTGATTCAATCAACCAGATTGAAAGTAGCTCGGACATGGATGATAATATCATATGCACTCCAGTGCATAAGGAAGTGAATATGAGTAGCATTCAATAACAAGAAGATATAAATGGCCAAACTCTTCCACATAAAGATACATGTCAAGAAGACAATGATTAATGCTTTGTTTGACTCAGGATCATAGGAGAATCTCATTACAGTAGATCTGGTCAAAAAATTGGGATTGGAAGTTCATGATGATTTAAGCCCATATCCATTAGGATGGGTAAATATGAATGGAAAGTTAAAGGTAACAAAATAGTGAAAAAACATATTTGTTATTAGTGCTGTTTTAATATTGATTATAAAGTAGAACTAGATGTAGTTCCCCTTAATGTATGTGGAGTGGTATTTGGAAGTCCTTACATGTACATGCAAGATGCAATCTTCATGCAAAGAGCCAACCAAAACCAACTTTTCAAGGATGGAAAATCATTCACATCAACATGCACAAAGGAAAGTAAAAAATTTTGTTGGTAAGTTCCAACCAAGCCAAGAAACATATCAATTCTATCAAGAAGTCTGTTTCTCTATTTTTAGGAGAGAATTAGTCTATAGAAGATACAATAAGATCAAAGGCATCCCTAGAGGGACTTACAGAGAAACAAAAAAAAAAACTGGAAGAGTTGCAACATGCATATAGGGATGTGTTCTAGGAGCCTAAAGGGTTATGACCCAAGAGAAAAGTGGAGCAGGAGATCTAGCTATTGTTAGGCTCCCCATTTCAAAACATTGAGCTGTGTAGGAAGTTTGTTATAGAAGATAGTGAGGTGAAGAAAAATTTGCAGTAGCTACAAGAACATAATTTCATTCAATAGAGTACATCACAATGTGGGTAACCCATCACCATAGTGCTAGAAAACAATGGGACTTGGAGGATGTGTATTGATTACGAGACGTTGAACAAAATCGCACTCAAGAATAGGTACACCTTACCTAAGATTGATGATTTTCTAGATCAATTGTAGCAAGCAAAAAACTTCACCAAGATAGAATTAACATATGGATAGGTTAAATTTAGAGAAGATGATGCCTAAAAGTCTGCCCTAAAAACCATGCAAGGTTTGTATGGGTAGTTAATTATTCCATTTGGCCTAAGCAATACAAAAACTACATTTATGAGGTTGATGAATGATATATTGCACCATGTTATCGATTTATTTTTTATTGTCTATTTGGATGGTATATTGGTATATAGTAATACCTGAGAGGAGCACATCACACATTTGACACGGGTACTGGAGACATTAAAGAAACACCAACTACTAGCAAATCTCAAGAAGTGTGAGTTTGCAAAACAACCTTCGGTGTATCTAGGGAATGTGATAGGTGGGGGATACATGAAAATAGATCCATCAAATATGGAGGCCATCATAAAGTGGTCAGTTCCTACTAATGTTTTCAAGGTTAGGTGTTTCGTTTGGGAAACACAGTACCCGAGGAAATTCATAACCTCATTTTCAATGGTAGCAACACCACTCCACGCCATAATAACATGTGGCAAGAGTTTCTAGTGGGGAAATGGTCAACAAAGGGCCTTTGAGGAGCTAAATAAGAAGAATAATTAAGCACCAATTTTGGTATTACCGAACTTGCAACAACCCTTTGAAGTGGAGATAGATGCGAGTGGGTGTGTTATGGGAGTGGCCTTGATGAAGGGAGGAAGGCCTATATGCTACCATTTTGAAGTATTTCATGGGGTAGTTCTTAAATACCCTACCTACAACAAGGAGCTCTATGCCTTGGTGTAAGCTATGAAGAATTAGAAGCATTATATTATGGGGAAGGAGAAAATAATCCACACATATCACCAACAACTACAATAATTACATGCCCATAGTAAGCTACAAGATACCAAAAAATTCAAGTGGATGAAGTTTCTACAACAATTCCATTTAGTGATCAAGTACAAGAAGGGCATCACAAACAAGTTGTTTGAGATGCTTTCAAGACCACCCACATCACAACTTTTGTAACTCTAATGAACATGGAGTCATTTACCCATGATGAATACAAAGAGACATATTCATAGGATGAGGAATTCAATGAGGTGTTTCAGTGGTTGCAAATTTAGAGTCATGTGCACGATAGTGACAACACAATTGACGTGACCATCTCTAGTACGGGTTACTCTGCAAGATAGATAGTTTATGTATTCCTAAAGGTGAGCATTTGTAGCTGATCATAGAGGCTCATAGCTTCAATGTTGCAGGAACTTTGGTGCAGGGAAGACAATGACCAACTTTTAAAGGTGTGTGTATTGGCTCTATTGTTCCTCAGATTGCTTTGGCAACACAAACAATTCTAAAGGCATTCAACGAGGAATAATGACCCTCTCGCTTTAGGTTGAAGGACTGAACTTCCTCAAACATAAAGGATATTCCTTTTAATTTTGTGAAGTATGATCAATGGACTTCCATATTTAGAAGTATGATCAATGAAGGAGGATATCTCGATGTACTGACAGATGAAATCAAAATAATATGTCCTCATGGAATATGAGGTGGTTGTATATGAATGAAAAACTGAAAAATTTGCAAGTTCCTGGGAATGGGGAATGTGCAAAAAGGAAGATATCATGAAATGCAACCATTTCAAGAGGCAGTTACCATCCGGAAGCCAAGCGTAGATGTGACTAAGATATCTCTTGGGAAGATATGTAGACTCTGACGGAAGTATGGTAAAGAAGAAGACCCTTGGAAAAACATATCATTAGGATATGTGTCAATATGAATAAAGGATGACAATGCCTAACGGAAGATGTCATGGTAAAATATCATCACTGAGGGCTGCTAATCATGAGAAAGGATGTATGATCCTTGGAGATGATTCAAAGGAAAACAACATGGCATAAAAGTGGACCAGACAAGGAAGTCTGATGAATCACTTTCTGATAGTTGACATGACTCATGGATGAAAGTGATGGATGATCTGTGCCCTATGAAGCTAAAAGTTGAAGATTCCTCAATATCTAAATCCATGACATCGAGGAAAATAATTCTTCATGAGCAGCTGGGTGTATCACCATTGCTACCGGAGGTTCCTGGTTAAGAGGGAGCTCGGTGTTAAGTTTCTTAATTAGAATAAACTTGATAATTCCTAAGAATGAGATTAGGTACATTCCTTTTATAAGAATGAGTACATTCCCTTGTGGAATAGGTCCTCCCTAGTTGAGAGAGAGAGATAGACACATTATTCCAGTCTTCACTTAAGAAGACAAAATGGAGGATTGGGTAATCATCTGGCATTCGATACTATTTGAGAATGTGTTAGGGCGTTCAAGATAAGAGTAGTCGGGGACCGATATTCTTTGAGGGCTAGCTACCCAAGAGAAGAATAGTCCAAGAAGGTCATACTTTGGGAACACCTAGGTGGAGTATGTACCTTGGAGAGACAATGACGATGGTGTCTATAAGACATGTGTCTCGCCAGAATTGTAGCCCATTTTCTCGTTGAGAGATGGGGCTGTTAGTCAAGGCCTTGCACTAGGACAATGCTGGTTGATATGATTCTATACAGATGCGAGTACCAATCCAATTCTTCTTATGAGATTATTTAGTTTGAAAGTGAAAATGTACCTATATGAATATCTCCCTAATTAAGAGGGAGTGTTGAAAAGTGTAACTAGGTCGGTCTTCATGTTGACTATGTAATTATGTACTTATGAAAAGATGAAGTCAAAATAATAAAATGTATTTATGTTTAGAAATTCTTATTAAGTAGATAGAATTCTTCTTAATGTCTATTAGGTTTGAGACTTATAGGCATAGAATATAGTTAAAGTGTCATGTATATATATGAAGGAACCTGTCATTAGTATATGCTCCAGATCTTGTCAAGAGCCTTGTCTCACGTCCAAGAATCTATGGAAGAAACGCCTACAAACAGACCTCTCTCAAACATTGGAAAAATAAGCTATAAAAATATGCTATAGTCGGCCACCATTCAGTTGATAAGTCGGCCTTAAAATCTACTGACAGGTCAGCCTAAAAACAGAGCAATAATCAATATAAATATCTGTTCTACGACCCATTTGAAGACAAGATTTTTGGTGCTTAAAAAGACAGTTTTGCAAATTAAGAAAAGGGTATTCATTGTGGTTTTTCTGGGAAATTTTTTCGTTAAAGAGTTTGAATATATTCAGTGCAAATCCCTTGATATATATAACGTTGATGCTGTGTATTAAACTGAGCCTGAAGTATATTTGCGGATACATGAACTTGAAGTACATTTGCAGAGATCTGAAGCATACCTGTAATATATATTTGCGGATACCTGAAGTACATTTGCGGAGATCTGAATCATACTTGTAATATATATTTGCAGATACCTGATGAAGAAAGGAATCATACCTAGGATAAAGCATACCTGAAGTATGAACACCTGAGTTGATTTCCAGATTTCAGGAAACAATTATAGGGTGTCTTTTGCAGATGTGTCACAACCTACATTTTGAATACTAGTGCAAGAGTTTGATTGAAGGAAACAATTTAGTAAAATGAAGAAGGTGACTATAAGTAGAAAGCATCCTTAAAGAAGAATAAGAGTAAGGAAGTGTAGAACAATGCAGATAATTGAAGAAGGGAAGAAACAAGTTTGAAAAGGAAATGAAAAGATCTTGGAGACATTTCTAAGTCTAGGGTCTGAGTCTGGGTCATGGTACTTGTCATTTGAAGATCTATAAGAAGAATTATTTGCGGGTTTTCCTCTGCAAGGGGGAGAGGTTTTTCCCTGGCTCTAGGAGCCTAATTTTGTGTCTCGTGATAATTATCAAGTTAATTTTGATAATTAACTTGATGAAAGATTAACTAAGCTAAAGAGAGAAAGATATAAGTAAATCAAGCAAGCTCACAAGTAATTATCAAGAAGAGAATTTGTAATAATCTCCAGCCCTTTAAATTCTCAACAAGATCCATCGTGTGGATTAGGCATCGCTAAACCTCAAGCAAATTTGTACACGATGTCAATCTCCACCGTTGGAAGTAATGAACATGGATTGTCTGATCCATCAAGTGACTCACATCATTAAATATTGTGCATGTGTTTTACC
This sequence comes from Pinus albicaulis, assembly GCA_034641835.2. Taxonomy (NCBI): domain Eukaryota; kingdom Viridiplantae; phylum Streptophyta; class Pinopsida; order Pinales; family Pinaceae; genus Pinus; species Pinus albicaulis. The sequence continues at coordinate 1,707,473,243 of CM076580.1, read as the reverse complement.
CAACAAAAATGTTGGCCATTTATTTGGATATTTATATATCGTTAGATCCTTTGAGAATAAAAGTGGAGATTATCTCTCACATATGTTGAAACACGATGCTCAATATGGGCCATCAATTTGAAGGTAAAAATTTTGCATGATTGGATGATTATGAAACTTGATAATATTTCATTTTTTGTATGATTTTCAATAATTGTTTAAAATGTGAGGCACAAAAACTATGTTAATCCCATCTGATTTTTACTTTCGTAGATAGATTCATCATTTTCATTGATAATAAATAAATAAATAATTCTTATTGTAACAACCCTAGTAAAAATCCATGTAAAATTTTTATAAGACCACGGTTGATGGGAAACATATTACAAGCTAAATGTTGAGCAAGACATCTTAGTGGGTGTTCATTTCAATTATTATGGCTAAAGGAAATTGGAAAAGGCAATGACAAAGGCATTGGAAAGGCATGCGACATTAATTGGCATTTTATTTATGAAAATAATGGAAACTAGGAGAAAATGAAGGTGAAAGGTCACAGGTTGCATGTGAGCAGGAAAATGAAGGAAAATAATGGAAAATGAAGAAAATAGAGGCCTGATTAATAAAAAGGCTTTTGAGGATCAGTTGGAAAGCTTTTGTTCAGTGCAGTTTTGGAGATCTCCTCATTTTCTCTCTCTTTCATACTCTTGGATACCTAGAGTTTCTTAGAGCACTCTTGGAGAGTGTGTCATACTTGGATATTTGGATCAAGAAAGCAAAGGAAGAGTAGGAAAGCGAAATAGGACATAGAGATCAACATCTACATCAAGTTCTGAGTGCAGGTACCGAGTTGTATGTATGGTTTCCTCACTAGTTTTGGGCATGCATGGTGTATGCATGTGGATTTGCCTAGCCTTTCCATTTCCTGGATAACCATGGTGTTGTGGATTTATTTCCATTGATTATTTTCTGGTTGATTCTCATGATTCCTTTAGATGTGGGTTGAGTTATTAGTTCCTGGAAGCCTTGGTTAGACAAACGCTCTAGAAGCCCTAGGTGGGTTGAGTTACTAGTCCTGGAAGCCGTGGTTGGAAAAATTATCTAGAAGCCCTGCAACAATTGAGGTTGAGTTACTAGTCCTGGAAGCCCTGGTTGGAACAAACACTTTAGGGCCCTGTAAAATTTTGGATAGAGAACAATCTGTGATGGTTAGTGATTTCCGACTGCGAGGTGGAATCACTAGTTTGGGATTGAGATGGTTTGGTATCTGGAGCCTTGGTTTGGTGTTGATTGATGTGTTTGATAAAGTCCCACATTCATGCTTGGAATATGGCACAAGGGTGATTGGCTGGAGTGAGCCTTGGCTCAGCCAATCTATGGTCAGGTGGAACATGGAAGTCCCATCTCCAGTTGGTTTTCACGTTCAGTAATGAAGAGCTCATTCCTTTGGTATTTGGTATGCAAATATACTAGTTTATGTATGGATTATATTTTTGTTATATCCATTGTATTTCTGTTGTTATTATGTCGGTTACAAACATGTGTTCGATCAATGATGATGTATGGCTCTATCTATATTTTTACCTGTAAATGAATACACAATGTATCTATTGTAGCTTATGATGTAGGGGATAAATGTTTCTTAGCTATTCTCAGATAATTATTATATCCCCATGTTTAAATCTATTGTTTATACCTGTAGATGCAATGTTTGTGACATGTTTGACGAAATTCCTATCATGGCCAGGAAGAGTCTAGATGAGTTCTCGATGATGTGATTGCTTCCATACCTTTTTTTTAATGTCATTTATAATCTCCTAAAGTTTCATGAAGTTCTGGGCAGTGACCTAGGTTTTGGGGCTGAAAAGGTGGCACAAGTCCTGAAGTTCCAGCCACAGAACTGACTTTATGGCGCCTTGGCTGTGACCTTTCCTTGGAATTCCTGTGGATATAAGCTTCTAGCCACTCCCTTTAAATTACATGCCTGTGACTAAGGCTCAAAAGGGTAAAAAATCAGTTCCCCCTCACTGTTCAAGGGTCTGAGAGGTTAGGTTACCTCTTGGAGGTGTTGTTGATGTAGTGTAAGGTCTGTTTGTCAGGTTTCCGTTGATTACAATTCCTTAAGGTACTCTAGGAGGTTGAATCTCATATTAGTAGGCTTTTGTCGCATGTTTACCCCGATTGGATGATTAATTGGGTATATGTGGGAAGATGGTGTTACAGAGTGGTATCAGAGGATGGTTCAACTCTCGGACTAGATGCGTGGTATGTTGATCATGCATTTATGTTGATTGCATATGTGTTTAATATGCTTGTGGTCTATATGTTATTGTTGCATATGTTTTGTGTTCTCCATGGTGGCAGTGGTGTTGCCATTGAAGTGCTGATGTTGTTGTTGTCAACATGTTGGCATGCGTGTATGACTGGTTATGTGTTGATCATGCTTGTGTATTGTTCATGCACACTTGCGTACATATTGTGACATATTGTACATGAATTGCTTGAGTATGCTAGGGTTACACATTTTTCATGTTGCGATGTTATCTGTGTATGCTTGCTTGTGTGATGTCATATGTTGAACATGCATTGGTTATTCATGATTGGTTATACATGTCAAGTGGGCGCATATGGTCAAGTTTGCATTGGTTTGATTGAGGTTGTTATGCATAAGGTCATTGTATGCAATTAGGTAATCATGATGATATTGTTATGTTATGATGCTAATATGTTGGCTAAGATAGAGTAGTATATGCAGACCATTAAAGTGAAGTTGCAGCAATGGAATTTGGAGTAAGAGCATATCATCATACAAGGTTGTATGCTTGGCATGCAAGTATGTGATTCATGGTTGTTGTAAGAAATAGGGTTACTTATATGGTTGTCATTCTATTCTTATTATGGTTACATATGTGATAAATGCTAGTTGATCAGTGTAGTCATATGCATTATGGTTATGTGTATGCCTTTCATTCTATTGATGTTATGGTTACATACATTATAGATGCTAGTTGATTAATGCGGTTATATGTACATGTGTTAGATATTCATGAATGATAGAAACCTGTGGTGGTTTGCATTGGTATTGCTGTTTTATGTTACTTATGTTATATTTTATTGATGAGTATGATATAGGTTAACTGTTGTTTTTTTATGATAATTAGCTTGATGATTAGGTTGCATGTTGTTGATGAGTATGATATATAGCTTGTTGTTGTTGTATGTTAGTAACTTGGTGATTAGGGTTATAGAATTAATATTTTGTTGTTATATGTATCATGCTAAATAGGATTGGCCTATGCAGATATTTAGAATTATGACATTCAGGTATGAGTCGACTTAGTTGAGATATTGTGTTGTACTAATCTAGGTTGACTATGCATATGTGAACGTTATGCATGTATGACAAATTTTTATGGGCTTATGAGGTGAATATGTTAGTTAGTTACTGTTATGGATATCATGACCTTATTTATGTTGAGTTGAGGTGTTGTGAAGTTTTATTGTGCCAATATTGATTGATTATGCAGACAAGATAGCCTCCCCTAAGATACATTGAGGTATGAGCTTGCTTGTGTCGTCTACTTTGTACTTGAATGTTTGATTTTGTCATGTATTTGGTGTTTGAGTGTTGGTGTCTATTATGTCATCTATTTAGTGATGAATGTTTGATTAATCACATGAGATGAGGTTGTATCTATAAGATTGCATGAAGTAATGATCTTGTTTTACAAACAGTTGTAATAACATGTATGCATTAAGATAGTTGATATGTACTTGAGTGAAAGTAGGCGATAGTTGTAGCTTTATGTATTATGAACAATGAATGTGAGTTGATTGTTGATTATGACATGGTTTTTAGTCTTGGTAAAAGTTGATTTCAAATTAATAGATATGTTGTCTTGATATTTGGAACACGTGACTAATATGTGTGTGTTCAGTTACAAGGAAATGTAATTGGCCCAAAAAGGCAAGGTAACTAGCTTGTTGTTATGTTTATTTATGCATCGATAGTTATGTGGTTATGGCAGTATGATGCATGTGTTTACATGGGAAGAGACTGCCATGAAATATTGAATAAGGCTCGAGATGAGCATTCCTTTGGAAGTGCTGGGAAGCGATGGGGATTGAGTCATGGTGTTTTTTCTACTCTTGTGCTTTCAGTTTTTTATGATTTGTTTGCGCATGATTTGTATTTTTTTATTACCAGTGCAAGGCCTTGCCACTTTGTTGCGGTGTCGTATTTATTTTGGTTATTCATGATCCACTTCTTGTTTGTTCTTGTTCTTTCCTTTTATGTTTTTAGAGTCTTCGGGATTGGTTGGGGAAAGAGGAAAGTAATGGAGCCCGAGGAGAGCTGGATGAAACCAAAGAGGTAATGTAAGACTCAGATGAAGCTCAATGTATGAGTAAGCATAGAAGAAGGTAAGAATATGACTGTCGATTGGACTAGTTGGGTCCATTGTGGTAAATGGACGATGGTAGAGTAGTCATGAGAAAGGTAATCAGGTAAGATTTGAGGCTTTATATGCCTTGGATAAGTTGGGAACTACGGTTCTCAACATGGTGAATGTTGTGTGAAGATAAAGGAAGTTATCTTAACATAGACCTTATGATATCTAGCAACTGCATTGTGATCATGATTATGTGATGTTTATATATGTATATATGTATGTATGTATGTATGCCGTGTCTGACATGGTCGTCATGGATCATGATTATTTAATGCTGATGTTTATATGTATATATGTGTGTATTTCGGTCATTTTCTGACAGGATCATGATGGTTTTATGCTAATGATAATATATGCAGGTATGCGTGTATGTATCCATGTCACTATATGACACGGTTTTCAAGGATCATTCTTGTGGAGTAATGATTTCTTCTGCAGGTGAATGACATGAATAGGTTCTTGGTCTTATGAGGAATCAAGTGGGAAGAGTAATGTTGAGATTCAACTAGATGATGAGCTTAGTGAAAATTAAGCACCTTCACTAAATGGGGCCCGCAGGATATTTTTAGGTGTATGTCTATTTTTAGAATGGTGAGCATATTCTAAAGTTAGCAGGATGCTGATTCTAGATGGTTGAGAAAATTATATATTTGGATGAATTTCTATTTTTATAAGATTGGGTGAAGTCTATTTATAGATCGCTAATCTAAAAATAGATGCATGTCAGTTATTATTAGCCCTTAATAATAATCAGACTCTAAATATCAACTAATTTTCTTGGAGCACTTTATTTTAGTGAACAGGTTTGGCACATCAGTGGGCTGAAGGAATTACAAAATTCGTAGGGTGGTTGGTGACTCATGCATGGAGGACTTCGTTATAACTGATTGTGGCAAGTTGTAACAGAGTTGGAAGAGTAGTTATGTGAGTTGTTATTTAGTTTAGCTCAGTTAAGTGAGTTAAACTCAGTTGTGCTAGTTGTATCTAGTTGTAACTAAAGATACACTAGTGAGAGTTCAGTGAATTAATTATTTAATTAATTCAAAACTAGAGACTCACTTGCAACTGAACAAATACAATAGTTAACTACTTGCATGTCAGTTCCAGTGGAGACCTAGTGGAAAGATAGGTGAAAGGGTGATATGGAGTATCTGTTGTGACTATAGTGATGCATTCAATGCATGTACACACACATTGGTGTTTCCAATGAGGATTGCGCAGTCAAGGCAAGGAAATATCGAATTCATTCAGGGATCTTCTTCAGCAGGGGTTGCGCAGTGGAGGCAGGCTGTCAGGAGGCAAGAAATTGGTGCATAGATATGCAAATTTATGCATGACAATGTGTGACGATTGTTGATTATACTGAGAGCTCTATGCTATGAGCTTTGTATGAGATTGTTACATGTTCCATTGATATACAAAGTATATGATAGTTGGGGGTTTTATCTTTAAGCTTTCCCGGTAAAACATTCTTGTTATGTGTGATTGATTTGCTTCATATGTGTTTGGGAATTGGCGATTTATTTTCCGCAAAGAATTAAGTGGAAGGATTTTGTATTTAACATAAGATTAATTTGTTAGATCAGGAGAGTCTGGTAATATACATGTATCTTGTATAATTTCCACATGGTATCAGATTAGTGTTGATCACTGGAGATTTCAATATTGAAGCGGTGCTGAGTTTTGGGCTCGTGGACAATTCAAATTTGCTGCAAGAATTTCTTGGTGCGACAGTTGAGTAAACATTGAAATGGCTTTCAATGGGTTGTGGTTGGAGTATGCATTGGAGGGAAGCTCCAACTACATAGCCTGGAAGGACAGGATGGAGGTGGTGCTTGAAGATAATGGTCTGAAGCAGTTCATCGATAGCGATGTTCCTAAGCCCACTTTGACGGATGCTGCATTACTTGACGTTTGGAAAAATAAAGTAGCGAATACAAGAAGAATTATGTTGGAAGGTGTGAAGGACCATATTGTGTCAAGGATTCATGGGAAAGCCACTCCATTTGCAATGTGGAAGGCTTTGACAAATCTTTTCCAAAGCAGCAGCGACCATAGGAAGTTGGCGCTGAAAGATAAGCTCAGAAAAATAAAAATGGAGAAGGGCGACCGTATTCCAAAATATCTCACGAAGTTTTTCCAACGTAGGGATGAGATGGGGAGTGTGGGAATCACAGTTACGGATGATGAATTGAAGCCTGCCTCCTTAGCTTCAAGGGTTGTACAGTATTGAAACTTTACAATGGACAGAGAAACTACCGGGATGGGAGCGACTTTGGTCGGATCTTGTGCAGGAGGAGATAAGGCGAAGTACCAGAGATGGCTCTTCATTGAAGAATGAAGATGAAGAAAATTGGCTTTTGGCTGCCAAAGAAAGGAAGGGGAAGGGGAAGAAATCCCATTCAAAATCCGATGCTAAAGGAAAGAAGCAGGATTTATCCAAGGTGAATCGTTTTCATCACACATAGCATCTCACACGAATTGCCCAAATTTAAAAAAGAAAGAAGGCTTCTGAAATGCACTGAGGCCCTTGCCTCGCAATTTGAACTTGATTTCTCTTTGATCGCATGCTTGGCTTCAAGTGCAATGGGATCAACGTGGTATCTTGATAGTGGTGCTTCCTTCCACATGACGAGAGATAAAGAGCTTTTCAGTGACTTGGAGGACTAGAAATATCTCCAAATTCATATAGAGATGTATGAGAATATGGTGAGCATATCAAGTAATGAAATTGGAACCATTACTCAAAGGGAGCCATGTTTCATTTTTGTTGAAAGATGCGTATGTTCAGGTCCTAAGAAGAACTTGGTCTCTGGCCGCGATGTTGGATGACAGAGGTTATGACGTTGTTTTCAACGACGGAAAATATTTCCTGCGACATAAAACAATGGGTTGGCTTTATATAAGACTGTTTCTGAATCTCTCCAAGCCAGAGTGTGATGGCCGCACCGCAATGATGAAGCAGAAGAAGTGGTGAGCCGGGATGAGGGTGAATTATGGCACAGGAGATTGGGCCATCTTCACCATGGTGCCTTGAATATTTTGCAGCAGATTTCTACAGGACCTCCCAATGGTACTCTTACAGAGTCAGATCACTGCAAGGGATGTACTATGGGTAAGTTTGTGAAGACCACCTTTCATTAGAAGGAGAACCATGCTTCGGTAATCTTGGAGAGAATTCACATAGACGTGTGTGGACCTTTCTCAATTGCTTCAACAACAAAACACATGTATTATATTATATTTTTTGATGACTATTCTCGTATATGCTGGATCTTCTTCATGCAGAAAAAGAGTGAAACATTCTCAAAGTTCTGTGAGTTTAAAGAATTGGTGGAGAAGGAGGCTCGGGGAAGTAAGTGAAGGTTTCGCAGCAGCAATAATGGTGGTGAATATATCTCGAATGAATTCAAAGACTTCTGTAGCAAAGGAGGAATTCAAAGAGAACTCATAGCGCCTCATAACCCACAACAAAATCGGGTACGTGAGAGGAAGAACAAAACGATCGTGGGTGCTGCACGAGCTATGGCCGCATGACCAGGGCTCTACTCGATGCACTTGTGGGCGGAAGCATGCAACACTACTTTGCTTTATGTGAAAAGTCGTTTGTCCTCATATGAGTACTTGCATGAGTACACCCGAAGAAGATTTTGCTGGTAAGAAGCTAGGTATTTCTCATTTAAATATTTTTTGGCTCATCTCGTTTACATTCATGTGACCAACGATGCCGGAAGAAGCCGGAGCCGATCTGCGATGTTGGGATATTTGTGGGGTACATAAAAACACCCCATAATTATCGTGTGTATTTTCCAAACAGTCAGATGATTGTGGTGTGACGAGATATAAAATTCAATGAGGAGAAAGCCATGAAGTTGTCGCTTGAGAGGGAGCTACACTTGCATGTAGAGGAGGGAACTTGGTTCCCAAAGATAAGCCCTCAAGATGTGGATCAACCACAAGAGGAGGATCTTTGCAAAAGGAGTTTGAGATGAAGGATTTGGGCTCTCCTTCATTATTTCCTTGGATTGGAAATATGGCAAACGAGAAGGTGAACTGTTTGTTTCTTCAAGGCAAGTATGCTCGGGAGATACTTGGTAAGTTTCACATGCAGGACTGCAAGCCCATGGATACTCCTCTTCTAGGAAACTGGAGGAAATAGGATGCTACATAGACAAGGGTAGTGGATGCTACTGTCTATCGACAGTTGGTGGGTTTGCTCATGTATTTAGTTAATACAAGACCAGACATATGCTATGTGGTGAACCATCTTAGTTAAGATATGGTTAAGCCTACCAAGCTCTTTTGGAAGGCAGGAAAGCATGTCCTGAGATATATTAGGGGCACATTTGAGTATGGCTTATGGTACAAACATACGGATGAGGTGAAGTTGCATGGCTTCACGGATGCAGATTGGGTAGGCAGCCCAACCACGCAGAAAGAGCACATCAGGAGGGGTTTTCAGTATCAGATGTACAACTGTTTCTTGGTACAACGGGAAACAAATTTCCTTGGAACTCAGTTCAACGGAAGAAGAATACATGGCAGCAAGTCAATATGCATGTGAGGCTATCTGGATGAGGAATATATTGGTCGATTTGTTCGGTTCTCATGTAGATCCTACAATTATTCATTGTGATAATCATAATTGCATTAAACTCTTGATTAATCTAGTGTTTCATGATAGATCTAAGCATATAGATATCTGGTATCATCATATCAGAGATTGTGTGCAACGTAAGATCATGTTGCTTCAGTACATTCCTACGAAATATTAGGATGTAGATATTCTGACGAAGGTGCTCACCAGGAGAAAATTTGATTACCATAGAGACAGGATCGGGGTGAAGGATAATCCCTATCTTGTTGAGAGGGAGTGTTGAGATTCAACAAGATGATGAGCTTAGTGAAAATTAAGCACCTTCACTAAGTGGGGCCCGTAGGCTATTTTTAGGTGTATGTCTATTTTTAGAATGGTGAGCATATTCTAAAGTTAGTAGGATGCTGATTCTATATGGTTGAGAAAATTCTATCTTTGGATGAATTTCTATTTTTAGAAGATTGGGCGAAGTCTATTTATAGATCACTAATGTAAAAATAGATGCATGTCGATTATTATTAGCCCTTAATAATAACTCGTAGTCTAAATATCAACTTATTCTCTTGGAGCACTTTATTTCAGTGAACAAGTGTGGCACATCAGTGGGCTGAAGGAATTACACAATTCCTAGAGTGGTTGGTGACTCATGCATGGAGGACTTCATTATAACTGATTGTGGCAAGTTGTAACATAGTTTGGAAGAGTAGTTATATGCGTTGTTATTTAGTTTAACTCGCTAAGTGAGTTAAACTCACTTGTGCTAGTTGTATCTAAAGTAGTACACTAAAGATGATACTAGTTTATAGTTTATGAATTAATTATTTAATTAATTCACAACTAGAGACTCACTTGCAACTGAAACAAATACAACGAATTAACTACTTCTGTATGTCGAGCCTGAAGGGAGACCCTAGTGAGAGATAGGTGAAAGGGTGAGATGGACTATTCATGGACTATAGTGATGCATTCAATGCATCTACACACACATTGGAGTTTCCAATGAGGATTGTGAAGTCAAGGCAAGGCAAAGATAGAATTCATTCAGGATCTTCTTCAACAGGGATTGCACAGTGGAGGCAGGCTGTCAGGAGGCAAGAAATTGGTGCATAGATATGCAAATTTCTGCATGACAATGTGTGATGATTGTAGATTGTATTGAGAGCTCTATGCTATGAGCTTTGTATGAGATTGTTACATGTTCCATTGATATACATAATATATGATAGTTTGCATTTTTAGCTTTAAGCTTTCCCAGTAAAATATTCTTGTTATGTGCGATTGATTTGCTTCATATGTGTTTTGCAATTGGCGATTTAATTTCTGCCAAGAATTAAGTGGAAGGATTCTGTATTTAACATAAGATTAATTTTTTAGATCAGGAAAGTCTGATAATATACATGCATCTTGTATAATTTCTAAAAGTAACTCAGATAGATCTATGGCGTCAGTACCATGTGGAAATGAATTGATATTATATGTTTGTATTTTAACTATGTTTATCTTATGGACGGGTAATGCTGAGGGGTACATCAGCGAAGTGAAAGTATTGTGATCTAGGACATGCTAGGATAAGCATCGATAATGGAAATACACTAGAAACAAGTTTTCTTATGGGGTTAGTGTGTGGTCTATGGACGTACAATACTATTTTTGTGTATAAGTTTATCATGTTGTATGTTTAGTGATCGTACCTATGGTGATGTGTATATGTAACATATGTAGTGTTGTGTACATATGATGTTGTATGTCTGTTGTATATATATGGTGTGGTGTATATATTGCATATGCATTGCTAGGTATAGATGGTGCTATGTACGTGTTGGATATGTAGTGCTGTGTACATACTGTATTGTGTGTGTGTTGGATATGCAATGTTGTGTACATGTTGGATGTGCGATATTGTGTATGTATGATGTTATGCACATGTTTAATATGCAGTGTCACACACATATGGTGTTGTGTGCATGTTGTACATATGATGCTATGTACATATGGTGTTGGGTGCATGATTGTACACGTGGTGCTGTGTGCATGTGCTGTTGTGTACATGCTGTGCATATGGTGTTGTGTACATGTCATGCATGTGGCATTGTATAAATATGGCATCATATACATATTGTGCATGTGTTTTTGTGTACATTTGGTATTGTTTACACATTGTACAGGTGGTGCGATGTATATTTGGCATTGTGTACACGTTGTGCAGGTGGTGTCGTGTACACGTGATGATGTGCACACGTTGTGCAGGTAGTGTTGTGTACAAATGGTACTATGTACATGTTGTGCATATGGTACTGGTATACATGTGGTATTGTGTGCATGTCATAAATGTTGTGTTGTGGGCATGCGGTATTATGTATGTGCATGGTGTAGTCATGGTATCATGACATGTTTATTGTGTTGTAAAACGAGTATATGTGTATGTATTATGTTGTATTGTACACCAGGTGTAGGTGTATGTGTTGTGTTGTAAACTGGATGTAGGTATATGTGTTGTGTTCTAGTGTAGGCATATGTATTGTGTTGTATTGTACATCGAGAGTAGGCGTATGTGTTGAATTCCAGTGTAGGCATATGTAGTGTGTTTTATTATACACTTAGTGTAGGTGTATGTGTTGTATGCCAGTGTGGGTGCATGTATTGTTTGGTGTTATATGCCTTCTGGGGATGTATGTGTTGTACACGATGTGTATGTATATGTAGTTGAAGAGAAGGCACTAGGTGCTTGCTGGGTGTTGAAACTGATCTGATGTGTACAAAGAACAAAGGCGGTAGTAAGGATTGATGAAGGAAAAATATTGGTATTTTATGTAAGCTTTATTATGCATGTAATTATAACTTTGGTTACATGGTGAGTTCTGTTAGCCACCTATAATATTTTTTTATACCAAAAGGTGGCTAAGAATTTTTGAGCCTCCAAGGAACAAATTTTATCACTAAAAATTGTTGGCTCTTGAAGGCTCCTTGAAGCGCCTCTATGCCTCTCGTCTAGTATCTTCATTACTATTTCCGTATTTTGTGTACTCGTAAAATTTCGCTCGATCACAAATGAAAGACTCATGAAAACTCATTTTTCCCCTTTTTTCTCCATCAAAACTCCCTTTGTTTTCATAAATCCTCTTCTTCCATTTATGAAAGTCATTTTTCCAGTGTTAAAGACTTACCTTTTTAACTCATTAAACCTTTAAAACCACAAAACCTTATTATTGATTCAAATTTTTAACTAACAGGCTAAAAGTCACGCAATATTTAAAATAATAGAGCTATGCAGACTAATTAATCACAATCTGTAGGTAAATCAAATGGTTGATTAAAAAGACGATCGTTAATCACATCTTAGAATTCCAAGCACAAGTGAACATCTGAGGCACATCAGTTTACCTTCACGCGTATTGGTTCTTTCAAAGCTAATACTCACAGACGCATGATTAAAACGGCAGCCTGATCGCAAAACGCTCAATTAATATTTTTCCGCTTTATCCATAAAACCTTTATCTAAAAGTTGAATAAATATATAGCGTTTCCGCCATTTCACCGTTGATCGAAAGCAACCACACGTCTTGCACCCAGACATCGATTTTTTCTTTCACATTGTTTTTGTTCCCCATCGCCATCCCCCACTCCATTTTCTGTTCGCGGACTTTTAGATCGACAGTTCGCGCTCAATTCCTTCAGACGAAAGTTTTAATTGCGAGCAGCTATTTCATCCCATTTCCGCACTCCCCTGATGGTTTCTCATCAGCGGATCTCTGCCTGAATCAGACCGCACGCGATCGCTCTTCTTCCTGATATTCCAGGCATCCAGAGCATCGAGCTGAATTTGTTCCTTTTCTCCTCTCACGCTTACCCTCATTAGATCCGGATCATCCACGGTCCAGATCTTAACCTGCCAGCGCTTCCCGCCTCCTGCGCTAACCTACCGTGCTTAACGGTTTTTGCCTGCGGCGGTTTACCGCTTCACCGAATAAAGGCGTTTCTGGATCAGGCGACGCCCCGGCTTTAGCCACGCAATAACCATCTGCCAGGAACAATCGAATATCGGCTGTTTCAAAGAGCGCGATAATGAAAATTAAGCCCGGCGGCCCTGATTATCAAGACCCGCTCAACAAAAGTGCTGTTGGTGATGATGCTCGGCAGCGCGGCAACAATGAAGATTGAAGATATTTTGCTGGGATTAGCCGCCAACATCTGGCCTGCGTCAATCCTAACCCAAAACAATGCTGTTAAAACCGTTATTAACGTATGAATCCTCCACTGCCATATCCTGATAGATAACGATCTTCGTCATCACAGAGTCATTCATTGTTTTCACCCTTTAAAGTGAGGCCGAAGACAAGAAGATGTTTGTATTCAACGCAATTAAAATACTTCTGGCGAGAATTGAATAATATTCCAGTTATCTCCACCTTACTTAAACCTTTGTACCACAACCTCTTCAGACCACAGTTAATGTAAAACAGCACAGAGAACCACCCAACTCTTCACCAGCCCCCAAAGGCGCTGCATAGTTCTGAAGAGGGTTGTCCATTTATATAGCCCAGCCCATCTCACCCCCACGCCCTTCATAAATACTGGAGAAGATGAGAAATTGTTATACGCGGAATTTAAAAAAACACTACTGAGTTTAATTTCAGACGGGCATAGTGGTTTCACTACTCCTGCCTCCCGTCACGAAAGCCAGAGAAGTAGGTTGAATAGTGTATATTTCCGAACCAAACGTTCGAACGGGCATTGGGTTCCGCCTGAGCATCAATAAAGTCGCTTTCAGATCCGCCCACTCACCGCATGCTTCTTCGTTAATCGCCTTCAGACAAAGTACGGTGACGGTCCATATCACCAGCATAATCAGGTTATTAGGACTCACCGACACCTAACTTCCAGAAATATTTATCCATGCTTCAAACTCATTATCGAAGAACATCCATCGCTTAAATAAACGCCACTCCCCTTCAACATAACATTATCTTTAATGATCACGCCCATTTGCTGCTGTGCCAGATTGAAGATATCATTTATCCATCTTTCTCCAGCAAAGATTCCACTTTGTTAATCAAATACTTATCCGACTTTATTACACCTCGCTTTCAGCCACATCTTCCATAATGGTGATCATCGCCTGTTTATTGCATCTGGTTTTTGAATAACCTTTCCAGAAGACAATGACAGCCCCACTTTATTGGTTTCGTGTTGCCTTCAATAGAGGTTTTTCATTTCCTGACCAATAACCTCCGAAATTGATTGTTTCATTTCAATGTTTCCATCCACCACTTTAATCAACAACACGGCAGACGACCGTTCCTCGGACCGCACCGATGCCGTTGCCTGACCAGGTCGCAGGATTCCAGAACAATGATTAAAACGCCATTAATCATCTTTAGCTGATTAACTGACCGTCTCTTTACCAGAACCTTTAATTTTAATTTCCGGCGAATATCGGCGTTTGTTCATCCAAAACAAAATAAAACCTTTCATTTATAACCAGCCCCACATCATTACCTTGTTTTCACATAAGCATCCATTCCCGGTGTTGTCAGATAGATCCCTCCTGATGAGAGCGATCTCGAATCCCAGGCCATTAAACGAAGAACACCGACTCCGCCAACCCGGCGACAACAATAATCAATGTTCCAGGATCAGCACTAACTGCGATGATTTGCCGATCAAATTACGCAGACAGGTCGACATGATGAACATCGATTCAAACAACAGCTGACCGAGCGGCATAACAAACACGATCATGGCACCAGCATCACCAGTGCCATTGTTTATGGCGATTTGTTGATCACCGATTAAACCGAACAACCAGAAGCGGCTGAAAAAGCGCAAACCGCGTAATCCAGCAACAAGGGCTGAATCCAGCCAGGTGAACGCCACCAACAAACAGCGCGAACTGGAAGAAAGCGGCTGCTGGTAAAACACCTGGCGATATTACGGCTGTGGGATCGAAAATCTGGCGATGTCCACTGATTCCGCGATACGCCAGACTGAATACGCCGAGGCGACACCTGAAGCTCTGGCGGCCTGCTGGCGGCGGTGCCACTGGCCGTATGGCTGGACAACCCTGACGGTAAAGCCGCAACGGATCTGGAAGCGTGCATCAGCAAAGAAGAACTGAACTACACCGGAAAGGTCTGGTGGCGGCAGGCGAAATGCCCGGATGACGCTGGATTTATCATCATTAATTCCCCAGTGAACCAAATGCATGATTTGATGCGTTCAGAAACAAAATAGTGTTGAATATTTGCTGAAAATATCACGAATATACAAAAGATTCCAGAAGACTCATCATATTTAAAACATTCCAACCTTAGTTATATTGATCAAATATGTGCTCAACAAACCAGATCATATACACATTAAGCAAGAAAAATGAAGGTTTTCCATGTATCCACAGATACAATAAATATTTATGAATCTTCATAACAGAAAATCCAGATATGCGTTACAGCGTGTCGCAATCTCCCACGGATAATTTTTAAACCCCAAATATTTTATCCAGAATTTCTCTCTTTAAATGAGTAGAAAATCAGACAAATATGAATCAAAATATTTTCCAGCAACAGAATATAACGTAGGACACTGATAATACCAGTTTTATCGTAAGACGATAGATCCTATGACCGAAAAATAAAGGTGGCAAAATGATATCAAAACCTTCATATTTATAACAAAAACATTAGGTAATTTGAACTGAAAATAATAAATATTATTGTTCAAATCAGAACCACCTTTAGGTAATATTTCATATTTTGTTGAGGAAAGATTTCAGACCACAATCCTTTATTTATACCACAAAATGAAGAACGGAGCCAGTCATTATTTTGCCAGTCGAGAAATATAACGTTAAATAACATCAAGATTAATTAATGCAAATCACTTAGCCAAATCAGCAGAAAGCACATTAAATAAGGACTAAATAATCCATTCAGTAGCCTGATTCAACAAATGAAGACTTATCAACGACTTCACTGGTTGAATACGAAATGTTAATACCATAACGAACGATGCCATTCAATTATCTTCGAGGAAGCATGCGCCGCCGATGCAGACTGCTGGCTGATTTCGCGGGCTTCTCCGCTGACCTACAAAACAACTCAATAAAGCAATGGCTATTCTGGCGATATGGGCGCCAACTTACCATAAAACCATTCTATACGGTGCATCAACCATCCATCGATACGAGGTGATGACCGGCAACAACACTTCCGCACGGCAGGAAAGAAGAGACAAGAAAAAACCAGACATCTGTGGTTACTTATATGTTTCTCCACCTGACACCAAGAGTGGCTCGTGGAGAGAACAAAGGCAGACAATGAATGATCTGAACTCCATGATTTACACTGACAAAAAGAAGCAAGTCTTTTCATGACAGACCACAAAGGCAAGGAAGAGACAGAGTCCATGCCTGCCTAGATAAAATAAAAAAAATAAAAATCATGAAATAAGTGAACCCAATTTGAGAAAGGAAGTGCTGTGGCAAACACTGTTTGATAAAATATGAGAATGACATCCCACACACATATTATGTGCCTCAAGAGACAGCCTTTATTTATAATATGATTCCACACAGACACACAGACACACCCAAATGTCTCCCTATAAACGGGGAAGGCCTCAGTGCTCTATCCATATGTAATCAAAGATGTGGCTGCCAAGGCTCTCACACCACCAAATTATATGAGCTGACCAAAGGATGGAAGCTGAAGATAAACATCCCATGTGGGGGCCACCTGAGTTTTCACCCCTCATGAGTGCTGAGACATCCCACACCCTGGACTCACATCTACCACGCTGACCACCAGAATGTCACACATTGACTGTTCAGCGCTGAACAGGGACAGAGCTGAGGATGTCCGGTCAAAGGCAGGCTGAGGAACCCCTTGTCTGCCTGGATCCTAGGCACCGAAACAAGGTGAGTTGGTTCATGGTGGCACCTTCTGCTGGACCTGCCTGAATGAACACGATGCCTAGAAGAGGTCCCGCCACAGAGGGTGATCCCTCTTCAAACTGGCACGAGAGAAAAGACAAGCAACATTCCACACACCAAAAATGATGATGAACAGAGTGATGGGGGATAATATACAATGGAGACCAAGCTGACCCAGGATTACACTGCTGAGGGATAGGCATGGGGCCAGGCCAAGGCACACCAGAGAGGAACCAAGCAGCCAGAAGGATGATGATCTGGATTGATGCGTGACCTGGAGGACCCAAGAATGTGAAGGACAATTCAACCCATCAAACAATAAGCACCTTATGGTGCTCCACACATCATTCAAATAATCATAAGAAACGATGATGATGCATAATCATGGCGACGAAAATCAACAAAGAGATGCCAAGGAAGATAACAGGTTTCACGCAAGCATAAAAAGGCGAGAAATCAACTCCAGATGATAATAACTTCGCGGGAAAAAAACAAACCGAGTATTAATCATCGGGCAACCAATAGACACCTTCATCGATGCCAGAGATTTTCCGTCATAATGCTGACCAACGGGCAGCCATCAACGGGTAAAAATCGAGAATTTTCTCTGACGGCGCATTTCCGCCCATCCATTTTACCGCAGTAATGCAGATAGAGAAAACGCAACCTCGCGATCAGAGTGACAACCACCAGCTGAATGCACCAGATCCGCCAGCCAGGCAAGATGCTCAATCCGGCCCCTTTCTTTCAGCGACTGGAAACAAACAGGGAACCAACCGAGAAGAACCTTCCCCATCTTCATAGCGGTCGCATCATCAGTTCAATAAAAACCGCGCACCAGCGGTTTTGGTCTGCGCGTTACCCATCGATCGAGCGTAAAAAGCGCACCAGATGAGGATTCCGCCTGTTGCAGAGCAGCCGGAAGAACGAACGTAATCTTTTCCCATTCAGTACCGGCATAAAAACAGATGTTTTGCGATGGGCGAAGAGAATAACCGCTGGAGATATCCGCATGACGGCCAAACCGCTTATCGAAATCAGCATCAGCGGTAACGGAATTCAACGGAAGAGAAACCTTCCGATGTCGGTCTTCGTTATCCGGATTTGTCATTAACGACCGCGAGGTCTGCGCAGGCAGACCAGCCACAATCCGCAGACTGATTTCGATCACCCTGGCCCGCTGAAGGCGGCAGAATACGCTGGCGCTGACGCCGTACGCAGCGACCATTTCAGGATATCGTCAACGAAATTTCCGGGCCAGCAGACCGAGCATTCATCAGAACGATGATCCGGCGAAGATACGGTGATATTGGCTAATCCGGCAATGTCATCACCACCGATGGCGATGATCGAGGAAAAATGATGGACCACAGTAACCAGATGACGCTGGTACCACGAGAATTGAGAACACGCTTTAAAAATGGCTAAGAACCGGCGATCGTTGATAATCAGATTAAATTTCACTTTTCTGAGATCCTGACTGACCTGTACAAACGCGATGGGGTCCAGATAAAAAAAATCAGCAGATGTTGGTAATGAACACCGTACAGATGATGGATAAAGCGATAAAATTCCACCAGATTTTCGCCCATTTGACTGGCACCATTGCAGAACAGACATCGACCCGGCAGGATTTATTATCAGAGATCCGACCACGGTCACCGGCCCATAAAGTCCAGAAAGCGACAAGAACGAACTCACGTACGGTAAAGCCAGTAATATATATACAACGAACCTGCTCTGGCGCAGATAGGCCTTAAAACCGCCGATATACGGATGACCTGAATGGCATCCAGCGGTGACCAACTTTACGTACAGGATAATATCCAGCCTTCCAGATATGACCTGCCGCCAGCGTAATGTCAGCACCACCTGTTCTGGCTGCATTGAAAGATCATCAATGCAGCAGACGGCAACGGCTACCCCAGACCACGAGGCCAGCGCAGACATAACGCACGACCGTATGATCGACGAGTCAGCAAGAGCAGACGCCATTAATCGCCGATCCCAGAGCGATCAGACAGGCGCAGCCCCTGAGCAGCGGATAAAATAACTCCTGAACTCTGGCTTTATTTTCTTTGCAATGACGGCACGCCTGCGGCGATGAGCATGACCCACAAGCGCCAGCGTTATGGCGATAATATGAACAGAACTTTGGCGATCAATGCTGGCCTTCTGTAAAGATAAATCTGCCTTAAGACACATCATATATTTTTATTCATGTATGTGATTTTGTCCTTCAGTAATAATGATTTGAGGCACAATTAATCAGAATCAAACACCAAAAGCTCAATCAGAAGGATTACTCTCATGAAAAGATACTACACACACACTATACAAATAATCAGCATTGAGTCAGAAGATACACAAAGAATCCAAACTAACTATGATGAGTGATGTGCTATGAGAGGCATCAATGATGCCACTGATTTACACCTGGATTCCGCCCCACATTGTCAGTGACATTTATGGTCACACACCTCACTGAAAAAAGAACTGAGAAGAAAGTGCATGGGTGTGCTACCCAGCCTGCCAGGTGGTTAGATTCCAGAACATCACCTGGCCCACCCTGACATTAAACTGTTAACACAATGTGTGAAGGAGGGTCCCTCATAAACAGTGTCACAAAGACTAAGAAACTGGAGGAGAAGAATAATGATGCACACCAAAGAGACTGTGAGTAAAAGACATCAAACTGCAAACCCACAGAGTGAGACAGTCTGGAGAAGAAAGACATTAATTTTATTGAACTGCAAGACCACCTGAGAAAGACAAATGATGTTCATGGATAACACACTGATTCTGTTTTTTTAACACTGTGAGCTGAAATGTAATTACTCCCTGACAGTGGCAAGGAAAGGGTCAGGAAACCACATGATTTCTGCAGACACCTCCAAAACTGCCTCCATGTGGGGCAGGCCTCACAGACACTGACTGCCATGGGATGAGACAGAGTCATGAAAACATGCTCAAATGATGTGAGCCAAGGTCAGCAACACAGACCCACAAAGTGATGAGGGATCCCAAGAGGGAACAAATTATGCTCACGGATGATGATAGGTATAGGAGGGGGGCGACAGGTTCCGTCATCTCAACATCAGGGGGAGGAATGTTAATGGTAGTAGGGGGATCCTCGAGTTGGCCTGACACATACTGCGCGAGGATGGGAGAGGCGGATTGATTTTGTTCAACCTCATACCCGCGAATGACCTTGAAAGAGGCTCGGTAATGTGTGAGGTGAGGAAAATGGTGGGAATAATGGCCATGGACACCACACAGAGCACATAGTTTGTTGGTGCGAAGAGTCTTTGGGTTCTTAGCTGCGGATGAGGAAGAAATAGAGGATTCAGGGACTGTAGACTCAGGGAACACGACTTTAACCATGGGTCTGATACGGGGCAACTTGGGACAAGTATGGGTGGCATGACCGACACCATCACACAAGGCACAAGGCTTGGTGGGTGGAGGAGGGGTAGGGTCAGTCAGGGTGGCCTTGTATTTGGATGCCTCCCTTGCGAGCTTTTTCCTTTCTTTCCCGTAGGCCGTCACAACAGGAGAATGGTCTTCGTCGAGGTGCCGGTGGCACCGTAGCGACTGGAAGAAGCTAAGGGAAATCCCATCGAACCGGTGTCAAAGAAAGGTATGGTTTGGGGTGACTCCGGTGGGGTTTCTAGCTGGAGGATTAAGATACCGTACGGGTATTCCCAGGGTCAAATTAGGGAGGGAAAGGGTTGCCATGATGGGGACCGAATAGAATCCAAGAGGGGGAGCAAGGAAAGGTATCTGAAAGGCGGGGTAATGGCCAGGAGGGACGGCTCCTAGATTGTTGAGACCTAGGGGAACCGACCCAGGAGGGTAGAGAGGTTCATGGGCATTAGTTGGATGAGAAGGTCCAGAAGGAAGAGGTTCGACCAGCTGAGGCGAAGGGCTAGGAGCGGGTTGCGGCGGGCGAGGATGAGGTTGCTAACTAGCCAAAGCGGGTCGCTTAAGGTCAGCCCGAGACGATTGCATCATGCAAAAATTCGCTAGCCGGGATCGTAGACAGATGTGAGGAGAGCAAGACCAAGGAAGGGTTCCAAGCAAGGAGTGAGTCTTTAGTAGATGCCAGTGGGAAACACCGGTCAAAGAATCGACGGTTTATATCTACGGAAGAGAGATGGTTGGCTCTTGGGGGAGGTATGAGATTTTGGCTCTATGATATGTCAACCGGTCAATGGTGACTATATTTCCGTTATGAGGGAAACATCTTGCGTGGTACCGCGATGGGATATGAAGACATAGTATATGGGTGTAGCTACGCCCCAAAGTGAATGTTATAGTCAAGAGGGGCGCTGATGACTTCAATGTCAACGCAAACAGCTTCTCGCCCGCAAGGGTGCATAGGACGCCACACGAAATAGGCCAATGGGTTTCGGGAGGCATGGCCATCCCACGCACGACGGTGATTGTGGAAGTGGCCATCTCAGAGATTCGAGTTGTTTCCAAAACCACAAAAGCAAACATCACACATGTAGATGCCTCATCAATAATAAGCATCTGCACACATTAGCGCTTTTCTCCGGGATTTTGGACTCGGGATTCGGAAAGCAACTGCAAGGTGGAGGGGAGATGATCTCGGACCGATCGTATCGAAACAATCAATTGGTTGTCAGCAGGTAGATCTGGCTGCCACCATCGGGCGCGATAGTAGAGCCTTCTTTGAGAAGGACACGACTGAGAAGTTCCAAAGCTGAAAATGGCAGCAGGAGACTGCGCCAAATCATCTGCTATGCTATACGAATGAGTGCACTTTCTGACCTGAAAGCAAGATTTTTTGGCATAATGGGGCCCTTTAGGAATCTGTAGAGAACCTCAACTTTGGGCTGAGGGATCTACAGAGGACCATCTGGTGTCGAAAGAGGCTCTGTAGGGACCTGGAAGAAGGTGTCTCGGGCGTGGACAGAGCAGGGCCTGAGGGGTAATCGACGCAGACGCATGGTGTGGAAAGTTGAAGGTTACGATCTACTGCGAGAGTTGGTCTGGGGACCATCACGAGAATCTGTAATCGCAGGAACCTGGAGTGTGGTAAGGCTGAGCGTTACCGGGGCATGAGGTGGTTGAGCAGCCACCAATCCTTGTCTGAGGGAAAGGACTCAGTAAACACAAACGGTTGAAGAGGTAGCCGCATTTCGGGGAACAAAGGCGAGGGCGAGCGCATGCCGTTCACGCACCGTAGGCTCGCGACTCCCACGATCCGCCACATCTATGGTAATAGGACACCGTGAGTGTAAATGTACCGGTAGTAAAAACCGCAACAAACAGCAGGGGTTATTGAGTGCGAAGAGGCCTCGGTCCGGCTTGGGGCCGTAGGGCCTCGCGTCATAGTTAGCCATGTTAGAACTCAATACTCAAGGACGTGATCCACGATTGTCAGGTAGACCGAGACTGATTTCTGATTTTTCCTTCTTTTCTTTGGAGAAGAAGGAGATTAGTTGCATCCCCGCCGTGCAAGAGCACTCCCGCCCAAGAGGGGTTAGTAGTTACCGTTGGGTGGGGAGCGCGAGAAGTGCAACGGGAGCGTGGAGGTCTGCAAAGTGGGGTCAGAGAAGCTGCGGACACCGTGCTTGTAAGCATAGATGAGTTAGGGATGAGCGGCGGTCCATGATGGCAAGCAGAGGTTGGGAAAAAGGAGGGGAGGCATGCCGTATCCCGGATAGCAGGCGTTGCTGGAGGGGGGAAAAGTGCCGGAGGTGACAGCTCCCTTCCGAGGGAAACCATAGCCCATGCAGTGAGGTTGAGCGTAGGTAGTGTGAAAAGAGCTCCAGCAGATACCATCTACAGAGTGAGATACCCACTGGGTGTTAGCACCACCGGTCCTGGGGGAGGTCGTAGAGGATCTCGATATACATATCGATGACCAAAGTCTCCGAGCATAGATTAGGTCATATTTCAAGGTTGGTTTGGAGGGTGGCCCCTCCGTGCTTTGAGCGGAACGAGCATGCGTACATATTTGCCGACTTGCGCGTGAAGAGAGAGTGAAGGAACTAGCCCATGTAGACCCAATCTTCAAAGGTAGGAGCTCGTACATAAGCTCCTTTTCTTCTCTCCGCCATTCCCTAGACATGAGCGCAGTTGCCGAATCAAGATGATTGACGTAAAAGAAGTCAAGAGTTCCTGTACCGCGTCTATCTTGTTTTTGAAGTCGGAAAGCAGATAAGAAGTCTATGGGCAATGGTCGTGCAGCGTGGGTATGGGAAGAGGCGGTCTGATCAACATACCATTTAGAAACTTCGCCTGTAAGCATGCGTTGGAATAGTATAAGAAGGATGGAATTATCAGTAATGGAATTGGATGAACACCACATGTGGAAAGATCAGATATGCTTGGAGGGATCTTCACTAGTAAGGCCTTCGAACTTGGGAATGTGGGAGGGGATCTTGGTTGGCATGGAAGGCCAACTAACATCGTGGCGGATAGGATCGTTAATCAATTGATTGAAATCAGGGAGACCGAGACCTGCCATATTAGGGAGCAAAGGGACAGTTGAGGTAGTTCCCGTGGTGGTTCCTCTAGTAACAGACCCAATAGTAGGACCGGGGTTGCTGCTAGCATTAGGCCTTGAACTAGACATGGTGAAGGTAACAGGGGAAGAACTAGAAGTAGGGGGAGAGCTCGAAGAATCAGGAGAAGAGTCGAGGTGTACCTGGGAGAATTAATCCTGACTGACAAACAAAAGAGCAAGTCGACCAACCGGAAACTGAGGGTGAAGGCCACGAAGTCTCTAGGATATACGCCTTGGGGGTGCAATGATGATGGCACAAAGGGAAGAAGAATAACCGACAAAGGCAGGGAGGTGCAGAATCAAGTGATGTCAATGTCGAAACAAGGGCAGAGAGGTGCAGTGTCAATTGATTTTAAATTCTTTGCCTGGCAGTGTTAACCAAGCTATTCTTCACTTAGGGTCAGTGTGTGGTGTGTCTTAATTTTAATTTTTAAACCCAGATGTTTTGAG
This sequence comes from Pinus albicaulis, assembly GCA_034641835.2. NCBI lineage: Eukaryota > Viridiplantae > Streptophyta > Pinopsida > Pinales > Pinaceae > Pinus > Pinus albicaulis. Next base: position 1,707,449,301 of record CM076580.1, on the reverse strand, counting down.
AGTAAAAGAAAAAGTGTGCTACGTAACTGAAAATAAATCTGTAGAGAAAAGTAAATAAGGCTGAAATAACAGAAAATTAACATCTAACAATGCATCGATCTAACCCAAGAAGGTGAGTCTCTCAAAACTAGTCTAAAAGATGGAAAAAAATCTAGTCAAAACACACGAAAAAAAAGGGGCCAATAGATCTAAGGTCAGGAGGGACAGGGATCTAAAGGAGAGATTTGTTGAAAAGAGGTGCAGAAAACAGCAAAGAGGCAGAGGCAAGGTTGCTGCAAAAAAGGGGGAAATCAGCTAAAGGTAGAAGGGACAAGGAGGTGACCCTAGAGGTAAACCAAAACAAAAATATATGAGGTGATTTGAAAGGGATAAGAGCTGATCTAAAGGGATCTGAAAAGGAGGTATCAGATCTGAAAAGAAGAAGGTTGAAACTCTGAAAATTCAGACGTCTGAAATAGCTTAAAACTCTTCCACAAAAAGTGGAGGGTACTAAAGCCCTAGGGGGCAAGATTCCCACTTAGTTGAGTAAAACAGATCAGAAACAGGTCTAAATGGGTGGAGACAGAGGCTGGAAAACCCTGACAGAAGCTTCAGACAAACCCAGAAAAATTGCTAGAAAAGTGTAGAAAAAAGTGCAGGTCGTAGGTTCTGACCTATTTTCAGTCCAGGTCGCAGTTTTGGGGCAGAAAAGTGCGTCCTCTAGGCCAGGTCGCAGGTTTTGGGCCGATAAGTGTAACCTGCATATATGAGTCTCTCGGCGGCAGATTTCAGAAAAATTTGTCGTCTCAGCTACGGCTGATGTCTGTCACTTGCACAATATGGCCAGAAACACACAGAAGTTAAAAAATTTAATGTTTGAGGGTTTTGGAGGTAAAAAACACCATAAAAATAGGAAAAAAAAAACTGAAGAGAAACCCTGGGGTCTGAAATAGCTGGATATGCAGGAATATATAAAACGGCAGTGGTCGCAAAAGAAAATCGTGTGGAGTCGCCATTTGTTAGTATGAATCTTTTGTCGGAAAAAGACCACTTTAGCTACGCATAACAAATAGCCCTAACGTCAATTATGGCTATTAATATCTTCAAATCTGCAGTTAGTTGATCCAAATAATGTTGCACAAATCTAGATCTAAGCATAAAAGACATTAAGCAGTACAAATAAAATGTGGCTCCATGCATCCAATAAACAAGACATGAACAATATGTTTGAAAGAATTTTTTATATTAAAGGGAACCTGAGAGGAAAACAAGAAAGGTGTTTCCAATTCTCCTCAATGGGATGGGTTCTTGAAAGTCCTCAGCACTTCAGATCTAGAATTTCTCTCTCTTGTTGGTGTAGAAAACCTAGACAAACATAGAACTCAAAGGGAGCTCACAAAGCAAATAATGGAGAATGTGACAATGATAATGGCTCAAAGTCAGAACAAAAGTATAGATCCAGAGTGATCTAATATGCAACAAAAGGTGACAAATGAATGGGAAAACCCTTCTATTTATAACAAAATATTAGGGTAGTCTAGAACTTGGTGTATGAATAAAATATTATTAACCAAATTCTAGAACCACCTTTTAGGAATATTTTATTATATTTGTTGGAGGGAAAAGGATTTTGACTTGGGTCAAATCCTTTATTTATAAATAATAAATAAATAAATGATTTATTTATTATTTTAAGGAAATGGTGGAAATATAATTAAATAAATAATTATTTATTTAATTATTTATAAATAATTTAGTCAAATTTAACTAGGAATATTATTTAAATAAGGATTAAATAACTTATTCCTAGGAAATAATCAAATAAATAAGGATTTATTTAATTGATTTCCTTGTTTTGGGTTAAATATGACCAGGAATAATAATTAAATTGATGTTTAACTAATTATTCCTTGAGGAAATATAAACAAACATAGATTTGTTTATTATTTCCTTTTGGGGTTTCCTGTTTAGACCATAAACAACTTAATAAAGGTGTTTTACTAAGTTATTTCACATAGTGAAAGCAATTTTACTTAGGGTAAAATTGGTCTTACATGGTGTACTAGGGTCCATCTAATGATAATAGGTTAGATGACCAAAAAATGGTGTAACACAATGAGTCAATAACTTTTCACTGAGAAAACAACAATGCAAGATTGTAGCGTTGGACATTGGATGCAGACTCTGACTTTGATAGTGGATTCTGGAGTTCATGAGAAGGAGGTGAATCCTAGTACTAATTTTGAGGGTGGAGGTGTGAGCCTCTGGATTCCCTTGTTGATTGATATGGGCATCATATCCTTTTATTTTTTGGTTGAGAAAATATGTATATGTGTATATTATTATAAATATTGTATCGAGATGGTTTATAAATCTCCACAGACAATATGGTTATTTTCTGGTTGAAGAAAATGTGCTTAAGTATATGTGGTTGTGATTGTAAATATCGTAATTATTTGTGTTATAAAGCTTCAGTAAACAATATATTTGTCATGTTTCAGTAGTGGCCATTGTAAATACTACAATGAGCTGTGTTATAAAGCTTCATAGGAAGTATGTTTTATTTTCAGTGGTTTTCTAGTTTATAGGTGTCATTGATCCCCTAAGGGGGAGGGTTATGTAACAACCCTGGTAAAATTCCATGTAAAAAATATATAAGACCACGGTTGACAGGACACATATTTCCAAGTTGAATGTTGGGCAAGACATCATAGTGGGTGTTTATTTCGATTATTGTGGCTAAAGTAAATTGGAAATGGAAATGGAAAAGGCATTGGAAATACATGAGGCATTAATTGGCATTTTATTTATGAAAATAATGGAAATTAGGATAAAAGGAAGGTGAAAGGTCACAGGTTGAATTTGAGGAGGAAAATGAAGGAAAATAATGGAAAATGAAGAAAATAAAGGCCTCATTAATAAAAAGGCTTCTGAGGATTAGTTGGTAAGATTTTTTTTAGTGCAGTTATGGAGCTCTCGTTATTATCTCTCTCTTTCATACTCTTGGATACCTAGAGTTTCTTGGAGCACTCTTGGAGAGTGTGTCATACTAAGAGATTTGGATCAAGAAAGAAAAGGAAGAGAAGGAAAGCACAAGAGGAAATCGGGATCAACATCTACAATAGGTTTTGAGTGCAGGTACTGATTTGCATGTATGGTTTCCTCACTATTTTTGGGCATGCATGGTGTATGCATGTGGATTTTCCTAGCCTTGCCATTTCCTGGATAGCCATGGTGTTGTGGGTTTATTTCCATTGATTGTTTTCTAATTGGTTCTCATGATTACTTTACCTGTGGGTTGAGTTATTAGTTATTGGAAGCCTTGGTTGGACAAGTGCTCTAGAATCTCGACCGACAATTGTGGGCTGAGTTACTAGTCCAGGAAGCCTTGGTTGGACAAATGGTCTAAAATCCCTAGGTAGGGTGAGTTACTAGTCCTAGAAGTCCTGGTTGGAAAAATGCTCTGGAAGCCCTATAACAGTTGGGGTTGAGTTTCTAGTCCTAGAGGCCTTGGTTGGAACAAACACTCTGGAGCCCTAAGACAGTTTGGAAAGAGACCAATCCGTGATGGTTAGTGATGTCTGACCGTGAAGTTAGGTCCCTATATTACTAGTGTAGCCCCTTATTGTTGTTAGTGTATCCCCCTTATTGTTATTATTGTACCCTTATAGTCCCCATATTGTTATTATTGTGCCCCATAAAATCCCATATTGTTATTGTTGTGCCCTTACATTATTATAGTTAGGTTGGCTAGGATTATATTGTGACCCCATGGACTCTTATATATAGAAAAGAGGTTTTGTCATTTGTATCATCCAAGAATTGTTCATTTATGTAATTTAAGGGAGGTTTCCCCCTCGAAGAGGCTGGTTTCTAAGTCGCTGATCTATCTTTTCTTCTATTTTGTGAGACGGTTTCATAACATTTGGTATTAGAGCTTTGGATTCTAGGGTTTCGCTGCTGCAAACAGGTCATCGTGGAATTTTCACTATAATTTTTTTTCTAAAAAGTTTCAGAAGCTATAAAAAAACCCATTTGAGCTGAAATCCCATGGAACGTCATGTAATAATTTCAGAACTTGGTTCGCAATATTTTCAGAGATATTATCTGAAGGAGTTACGATTTTTGCATGATCTAGAATTTCATTTCAAATAGGTGGTCAAGGGGAAATCGTCATAACTTTCGTTTCAAACATCGGATTGGAATTATGTAAAATTTGGCTGAAAGTGCATGGAATATAGTTTTTTTTATCTCTATTTCAGAGCCAAAGGATGAAACAGTGACACATAGCATGCTGTACAAGTTTGATCTACTGAACCAGTCCAAAATTAGGTCATTGTGGGATATTGGACATAACTTTGACTTGAAGAATCAAAATCAGGTATGACCTATGGAATTGGAAACAAGACTCAGAGGGATACTATAGGACTGAAGCTCAAATATTAGGGATCCGAAATAGCATATAAACATCACTATCAATATCGAGATTCTCAAAAGAAAGAAAAATATGTGTATTTTTTTTTTAAAATTGCATAACTTTTGTTTGAAAAACCAATTTGAAGTGATTTCAAGGGCATATTGAAGGATACATAGCAGTGTTGGGTTCTATAATACCTCCAAAAAATAATTCCACACCTGTTAAGCCCTCAAAAACCTCTACTATGATGCATGAAGATGAAGAAGTGCAACATGATATATCAAAATTACGAGACCAAGTGCAACAAATTTCGCTCTCACAAAAAATAACCAAAAATGAAATGGAAGCTAAGATGGATGGTTTTAAGAAAGTCATGGAAGCTAATATGGATGGTTTGAAGAATGGCATGGAAGTCTTGAAGAATTTCATGGAAGCTAATATGGATGGTATAGAAGGAAACATGGAATATTTGAAGAAATACATGGAAGGCTTGGCGAAGTCGCTACAAGAAAAACTTCTTAATGGTGAAAATATAGTAGAGGAAACTCATGATGAGAAAAAAATAAATGTTAATCGTGATTTCATAGACTTTAATGTTGGATTGAAGATGCACCATATTCCAAAGATCGATATGAGGAAGTTTGATGGAAAGGATCCCATAACATGGATACTACAGATGGAGCAATACTTTGATCTCCATAATGTGAAAAACATGGAAAAGGTATGCATTGCAACTTTATATTTAGAACAAAATACATGTGTATGGTATCGATGGATTTGATATCGTAAAAAAATTGTTACTTGGTCAAATTTTATGGAGGAAATGATAGCACATTATGAGGATACAAAGAGCAACACATTCTTTAGCCACTTGATAAATCTCAAACAAAAGGGTTCAATGGTGGAGCACATTGAGGAATTCCAAAAATTGAATACAAGGGTAAAGGATATTCCAGAGGGGAACATGATTGATGTATTCATAGGGACTTTAAAGGATAACATCCAACATGAGGTTCTCCTTTGGGAACCTGATTCATTGGAGAAGGCATTCAGGTTGGCAAGAAAAATTGAAAGAAAAATTATGGTGATAAGGAAGCCTACCACTCACAAATATAAAGATGGAGGTGTTGCTACTCCTAGAATTCCACAACCTACAAGTTTTACACCAAAAATTTTGGAAGAAAAAAGAGAAAAAGGGCTTAGCTATAGTTGTGATAGAAAATACAATAAAGGTCATAAGTGTACTGAGAAGAAATTATTTTACATGGATTGTAAAGAGGAGGAAGAAAAGGAACAAGAAACTTCAAAAGAAGAGGATATACATCAGGAACCAAACCTAGAGGAAGAAGAAATGAATTCGACCATATATTGTAATGGCACATTGGCAAGAATTACCACTCCTTGAACTCTCAAGATAGAAGGACATATCAAGAAGAAAAATGTTGTAGTGCTAATTTATTCAGGTAGTACCCATAATTTTATTCATTGTAATGTAGCCAAGGAATTGAATTTCTTCCTATACCCAAGACTAGAGTGTCAAGTGATGGTTGCAAATGGAGGAACTATAAATTGCTCTGGAAAGTGCCATAATATCAAGATAACCATTGGCAAATAGGTATTGAACAGTCCAATGCTCTCCATTCCATTGGGTGGTGCTGATGTTGTACTAGGAGTATAATGGCTACAATCTTTGGGGATGGTAGCTTTTAATTTTCAAGAAATTTTCTTGAATTTTTTTTTAGAAGGAAAGGAAGTTGAATTACAGGGTATCGCAGGTAATCTGGGTAAGATAATAATCTCTAATGTCAAGGAAAATATTCTTAAGAAATAACAATGAGGCATAATTGCACAATTATGCTCACTAGAAGTTTCAACATAAAAATAATCTATTTCTCTAGATATCCAAAAAGCCTTGGACAATCATTCCAAGGTGTTTGAAACTCCCAAATAACTCCCACCTATTCTTGATCATGATCATGCTATTCATTTGATTCTAGGAAGTGTTCCTCCAAACATTAGGCCTTACAAATATCCGTATGTCCAAAAGAGCGAACTTTAACATATGATTGCAGAAATACTAGAGGCTAGTATAATTCAACCTAGTCAAATTTCTTTCTCTGCTCTAGTAGTATTGGTGCACAAGAAGGATGGATCATGACACATGTGTCCGAATTATAGGGAGATAAATAAGCTCACTATTAAAGAAAAATTTCCCATTCTTGTGATTGATGAATTATTGGATGAATTACAGGGAGCAATTTATTTCACCAAGTTTGATCTCCGTTCAGGATATCATCAAATTAGAATGAAGACCAAAGAAATTTCGAAAACAACATTTAGAACTCATGAGGGTCATTATGAATTTTTGGTCATGCCTTTTGGCCTTACCAATGCACCTTCTACATTTTAAGGGTTGATGAATTCCATTTTCAAACCCTTCCTTAGAAAATTTGTGTTAGTATTTTTTGATGATATACTAATCTAAAACAAGTCTTGGAAGGATCATGTTCAACATGTTGACAGGGTGATCAAACTATTGGTGGAGAAACAATTATATGAAAAATCCTCCAAATGTTTCTTTGGAGTACAAGAGGCAGAATATTTGGGTCATATTGTATCTTAGGAGGGTGTTAAGGTAGACCCTAACCAAATTAAAGCCATTGAGGAATGGAAGGTCCCCACAATCATAAAGCGGTTGTGAGGATTTCTCAGGTTAACATGGTATTATCACAAGTTTTTTAATAATTATGGGAGAATATCATCACCTCTAACAAATTTTTTGAAGAAATGTTCATTTTAATGGACTCCTGAAGCAACTAAAGCCTTTGAACATCTTAAAGAGGCAATGTGCCAAGCACCGGTCTTAGCTACACCAAACTTCACAAAAACCTTTATTGTGGAATGTGATACCTCAGGAAATGGAATTGGTGTTGTTTTAATGCAAGAAGGAAGATCCATTGCTTTTTAAATCCATCCAATCAAAGGAAAGTATTTTACAGAAAGGTATTTATGAGAACGAAATATTGGCAATACTACATGCACTAAAGAAATGGTGACCTTACCTAATGGGAAGACACTTCAAGGTAAAATCTAATCATGATAGTCTTAAATACTTTTTGGAACAAATACAATCTTCAGAAGAGCAACAAAAAGGGGTCACAAAGATGTTGGGTTATGACTTTGAAACCATCTACAAAAAAGGGAAGCTAAATGTTGTTGCAAATACACTCTCAAGAAAGGATGAGGATGTGGAAGCATTGCTTTATGCCATTTATATTATCTAATTATATTGGATAACGACATCAAGGGAGGAATGGAAGATTGATGAAGAAGTGTGGACACTTATTCAAAAGTTGTAGCAAGAAACCGGTACATCTGATAAAATTAGGTGAATTTTTTTTTTTCCTTATGGTACAAATATCTCTTGTATCTTTGTAAGAATTCCCAACTAAGAAAAATATTCTTTTGGAATTGCACACCTCTCCCTTATGAGGACACTTAAGATTTTTAAAAACTTACCACAGGGTGAAGAAATATTTTTTTTGGATGGCCTTAAATCTGATATTCAAAAGTTTGTGGAGGAATGTTTGGTTTTCAAGAAAAATAAAGTTGAGACAATTAAGACTCTGGTCCGGGTCTGCTACAACCTTTATTCGTTCCAAGTCAACGTTGGGAGGAGGTTTCAATGGATTTTATCACAGGTTTACCTAAGTCCAAAGGAAAGAGTGTCATCATGGTGGTAGTTGATAGACTTACCAAGTATGCACACTTTTGTGCATTATCTCATCCATTTAAAGCGAGTACAATTGCTACTGCATTTATGGAAACAATTCAAAAGCTACATGGAAACCCAAATATTATTGTAAGTGACAGAGATCCCATTTTCACTAGAAATTTTTGGACAAAATAACTTTCTTGTTTGGGTACTCAACTATCTCATAGCTCATCTTATCATTAATGCAGCCTAAGCTGCAGAAACCCACAGTATGCATATAAAATGCATAGTCTCGTGCCTATGTCCCAAGATAAAATACTTAATTGTAAAAACCCCTTAACCGAGACTAATTTCCCCTTTCCGAACGATAGTTACCAACCATAGGTATAATCAAATAATATATCTCCGCTCTAATAACATACTCCAGCCTTTTAAAACCATAAATATAACTAAGGTATATCATACTCTCTTAATTAAATATTTACCTAGATGGAGACTTTGGTTAAAACCATTATGCCGACCATATTATATTCAGTTCACAACTATTTCGCTCATCAAATCCGACGGCTGTGAATAGGCCTGTCAGATCCGACGATCTTCACACCTCAACATATACAATCCTTGAACCTTTTTTAACCTGTGAAATAAGTGGTTTTCATTTGTGACATGTCCACTCCATCTCTTTTCGCACTCCTTCAACAATTACCGTTTACCACTTCAATTCCACGCGAAAACTGCTCACTGTTTTACAAAACCATTTCACCGTTCCGTTGCGCCATTGACTCACGATTCCACGTTCAACCTACTCACAATTCTGAAGATAAATCCAGTTTCCAATTGTGTTAAATACCCGAATTTTAACCCAAATTTAAATGTTCAAATACACAAATCTGAAGTTAAAACTCTTAATTTTTTGATAGATCATCTTCCTTATTCCACTATGCAGTGCACGCTGGAATCAATTTCAATGGTCACATTTCTTTTAATGGGTCACCATTGATCCATTCTGTGATCGATGGTTGATATTTGAAATCCACAAATCCATACCAAATTCAAACTTGTTCAGCACAAAATAAGTGTTCGATTTCTTTGAAACACACAGTTTCAAAAATTCATGAAATCTATAACTCAGATATATAATGATAGAAATCCATGTTCCTAAATAGAGATTTCAATTATTTTCGAATAACATAGCTTTTATAGTCAGGTCACTCTCTTGGCGCTTGTTGTTACATGCCCTCTGGCCTTCATCTGTTTTTCTCACCTGCACGCTAAATTATACATCATTTCCACATTTTATAAATCCATTTCTCAATATTCAATATATAACTTAGAAATTGAATCTTCCATATTAATAAATAGATATTTACAAAAAGAGTTCCATTTTGGCCTGATCTTCTCAATCAGTGGCCTCTTCATCTATTCTCTGGCCCGTACGCTTCACAATCCAAACCTTTTTCTTCCTCCTATCTAATTTATATATTTTTAATGCCTTGAGGCTTATCATTTTATACAAAAATTCTGTAACAAATTCTGGTTCAGATCCTCTATATTCTTAACAAAATCCTGAATATCCTCTAAGTCCTCTTTTTACTCAACTAATCCCTAAGGATCCTCTCTCATCCACAAAATCATGAAACCAATTCCTAATCTAAGATTTTCAATTAATTCCCAAATTGCTTAATCTCTCAACTATCCTAATTCTCTCAAGTTGTCCACCATTCGAGAATATTTACAAAATGCCTCACAAATATTAATTAATTCCTATTCTAAATGTCTCACTCAAAATATTTTAAAATTACATTAATTTAGTACATAGGAAACCAAATTCCTTGAAATCATAAGACCCTTATGTCTACTAAATTACAATGAGTTTTCTGAGTCAAATGCTCCTGCATCAGTCATCCCCAATCCGATGGGAAAACTGAGAATAGTGAACAAATGTTTGGAATAATATCTTCTTGCTTTGTATATGCTAAAAAAACATAATGGGTCAAGTGGTTACCTCTGACTGAATGGTGGTATAACACTTCCTTCCACACTACAACAAAAATGACCCCATTTATGGCACTTTATGGATATCATCCACCATCCATCACATCATATTTAAGAGAAAATTCTAAGGTTCAAGCAGTGGAATATCACATCAAGCATCAATGACAAGTTCTGGAAATATTAAAGGATAAACTAAATTTGGAACATAATCGAATGAAACAACAAGTAGATCAACATCACAATGAGAGAAGTTTTGATGTAGGTGACTAGGTATTTTTACGGCTACAACCATACAAAAAAATGTCCCTCAAGCAAGCTAAGAAGGATAATAAATTGTCGCCAAAGTACTATGGTCCTTACAAGGTGTTGCAAAAGATTGGTACTATGGCATACAAATTGGAGCTTCCCGCATCTTCCCGAGTGCACCCAGTTTCCATGTTTCATGCTTAAAGAAGGTTATAGGTGACAAAATTCCTGTCCAAACAGTATTGCCAGAACTTGATGAGGAAGGAAAAATCATATTAGAACCTGAAGAAGTCATGGAAACAAGAACTCAACAGTTACGAAATCGATCAATTTCAGATTATCTTATCAAGTGGAAGAACTTACCCACGGAATAATCCACATGGGAGGATGATAATTTTATATAGAAGCATCCAAAACTACTCAAGTGTTGAGGACAAAAATTTTTCAAAGGAGAGGGGAATGCTAGTTCCCTATATTACTAGTGTAGTCCCTTATTGTTGTTATTGTAGCCCCCTTATTTTTATTGTTGTATCCCTGTAGTCCCCAAATTGTTATTATTGTGTCCCATAAAATCCCATATTGTTATTGTTGTGCCCTTACATTATTATTGTTAGGTAGACTAGGATTATATTGTGACCCCATGGACTCCTATATATAGAAATGAGGTTTTGTCATTTGTATCATCTAAGAATTTTTCATTTATGTAATGTAAAGGAGGTTGCCCCCTCAAAGAGGCTGGTTTCTAAGTTGTTGATATATCTTTTCTTCTATTTTGTGAGTTGGTTTCATAACACATGAGGTTGAATCACTGGTTTGGGGTTGAGCTCATTCCTCTGGTATTTGGTATGAAAATGTATTGGTTTATGTATGGATTTTATTGTTTTTATATCCATTGTATTTTTGTTGTTATTATGTTGGTTATAAGCATGTATTCGATCAATGATGATGTATGGATCTATCTATGTTTTTACCTGTAAATTAATACACAATGTATCTATGGTTAAATAGACTTTATTGTAGCTTATGATGTAGAGGATCGATGCTTCTTAGATATTCTTAGATAAGTAAGATACCCCCATGTTTACATCCATTGTTTACACCTGTAGATGCAATGTTTGTGACATGTTTGACGAAATTCCTGTCATGGCTGGGAGGGGTCTAGATGAGTTCCCAATGATGTGATTTTTTCTGTAACTTTGTTTTAATTTTATTTACCATCTCCTAAATTTTCATGAAGTTCTAGGCCTTGACCTGGGCTCTGGGGATGAAAAGGTGGCACAAATCCCGAAGTTGCAGCCACAAAATTGACTTTTTGGGGCCCTGGCCATGACCTTGCCTTGAAATTCCCATGGCTATGGGCTTCTATCCACTCCTATGCCCTTACATGCTCGTGGCTAAGGTTCAAAAGGGTCAAAAATTAGTTCCCCCTCAGGGTTCAGGGGTCTGGGAGGTTGGGTTACCTCCTCGAGGTGTTGTTGACGCAGTGTGAGGTATGTTTGTCAGGTTTCCATCGGTTCCACTTCCTTAAGGTCATCTAGGTGGTTGAATCTCATATTAGGAGCATCTCATCACATGTTTACCCTAGTTTTTTGGTTACTTGGGTAGATGTGGGAAGACAGTGTTAGACTTATGGTTTAAAACCTTTAATTTATTAGAAAATAAGAATAAAGGGAAATTTTAATGCATACAAAACAAACCCTAATTTATCCATGAAAAATGAACAAAAATCCTTCATATCTTAATATCCTATCTGATTGATTGTAATAATGACATAATGATTAATTACATAAGATATAAGTATAAAATGTTTGATGAGACCAATTTGTTAATAAAGTATGAGATACTATGTTCTACCTTTTAGTCTATAAGGTCATTACTCAAGGTAATTAGAAATAGTGATTAGGTCTCATAAGTCAATTCAAGCCAATTATAATCATAGCTCAAAGTGGTCTATGGTGGAAATTAATTTAGCATTAACAAGTTTAGTATGTAAGGTAGAATTTCTATAGAGAGAGACGTCTAATGATTGAGACAATAAAATAAATACTTGTATGAGTACCCTATTTGCCTTTTTTGGTGTCGTTACACTTCCAAAGAGTGCCTATAGCACATGGTGTAATTGCCTCAACATCATATGCCTTGCTCTGCTGCCAACGAAAATCCATAGCCCAGGCGGAGATATCTGCATTCCCCTGTTGGATAAAGTGAAAATACAATAACATAAATTGTGTTAAATCAGGATGTTTAAGCACTAGGTCTTACCCTAATAAAATAGAACTTTCTTTTCTACCAATGAGCATCTATAGTCCTAGTGGGGGTGTCTACATCTCTCGAATATATGTGTGGTATCTTCCTTATTATAACATGGAGGGAAGCTGTCTGATAATGAAGATAATATGGTGTACTTAGGTCATCAATGTTTTCATTAAGTATGTTAATCTCTTACATTTTCAACTCTACCCACATATAGACTAGTTATATTTTATGTTATAGGTGGATGTAAAACTTTGATCCAATTGAAAGTGATTATTTATAATTGAGTATATAAGCCCTTTTAAGAATATAGTTACCAAATAAAATTCTCTCTCAACCTACTGACAAGAACATAATCTCTTTATTGATATTTCCCTAAATCATCAAGATAATGTATACTAATTAGGGGTCATCAATCAATAGAGTATTCTTGCGAGGATCAGTTAAGGTCTTTAAGATACAAGAGTTCCATCTTTATTCATTATAAATTTTAAAGCCCTAATGTAGATGTGATAATAATTATAAAAAGGCGTATTCATGTACATTTTGTGGTTTAAATAACAAAATTAATCAAGGTAATCGAACAACCAATGAAACTCGGTTAGCAACTTACCAACTCCATACCTCTTACATCAATGCTTCATGTTTATCCAAAATAGTAATATGTTAAGCAACTACAAAAAAGAGTAAGATATATCATTTAATCTACTTCCTAGAAATAAGTTGATGTCTACTTGATAATATGTTGATGTTATTTTGAAAATCTCATCCATCGAGTCCTCCACAAAGTCATCATATTTTGTGTGAATGCTCAGTTTATAATACCTTTCTTACATAAAAACATCTGCAACATATTCATGATTTATTCCCACCTCACAACTATTTGAAATAATACCAAGGTTGGTCATATGATAACTCATATCAATTTTACATTCATGCACATAAAAACATGAATATAAATATGTGATAGAATCATCCATAAGAGGCGAGAAAAATAACCTAGTTTTCTTTTCATCACAACGTTTATTATGTTCCATTTTTTGTTTATAATGAGTAATTGAGATATAAAAGGATTTAAAATTTACATAAGTCAAAGTAGGATTTGTGCACACCATGAAGTTTTTAACCCTGTACAAAATTACCTGCAAACAAATTCTTCAAACTTAAAATATACAATGGCAAGAACATAAAACAAACATACACATAGGTTTTCCCTCGGATCCCAAAACTGATACTACCATATTGATTTTTCATTATATTCCTTTCAATGTTACAATACATCTATATATACATACATGTTGAAGCATTCATAAACCTCAATCCACTAACCCTGTATTAAAACGTAACCATAATTCCCATGACCAGATATACAAAATACCATGGGAAAAAACCATCATGCCCAAAACCATGTGAAAACCCCATCCACAAAACCATGGGTAGGTCTTCCCACTATATGTGGGTCCACCCAACAATTATTGGGTCCACATAAAGAAAAAAATTTCCTGGGGCGCTGCCTTGAACCTTGTGCAGAGGGGGCTATCGACCCTTTGCAAACCTCCTGACAAGGGGGTTGTCTCCCCCCTTGTGACCCCCCGTTGTGCCCAACACAAATTACAATGCATGGGGCTTGTCGTGGAAATAATATAACACATACCCAACAAACCATAGCAGTAGAATTTTTTTTTATGTTAGATCCTACATATATATGCTTGAGGAAACAATTAACTTGAATATATGGAAAATATTGTTCATATAACATAATTTTTTTAATAACGCGTACCTTTTAGATATTAGGGAATTTTGAATTTAAATATCATAGATGAAGAATTCATTGTGTAGTATATTTCCATATATATCATAATGATAATGGTGTGTACATGTGTTCAAAAGATAAATTCCACACATATAACCATGCACATTAGTACAAAACTTATTGTATCTCAAACTATTTAAAGAATAATTCAAATTTTAAATTGTTTCCAATACGGGTTGAAGATAGATGAGAAAAATATGAAACATGCATGCCTTTCCAAAAGACACTCTTAGGAAAATTTTCGAGAGTGTGAGCTTCAACTATCCCTCCCCACACTTTCATTGGTTGATTTATGATATAAATTAGAATTTGTCCTTCTTCAACATTAACTTTAATAATAGTATTTTTTATATGCATGCATAACTTGTATGGTGTCATCAAAGACCTGATTTGTAAATGGTAAAGTAAATAATTACAAATAATTTAATACAGAGTTATGAAATAGGTCATTTGCAGTTCTATTTACTTGAGTTGTTTGAAAATATTTATTACTAATGACAATGTATTTATCAATATATTTAAATTTTTTATTAAAATTTTTTAGTAAAGCATTCATATCTTCAATTTGTTTCATAAAGGGATGAGTGTATATTTTGAATAAATATAAGCATGTTTCACTTACATGAGTTTTATTTTATTTAAATATAATTTCTAATCACAAACCTCTAAAGAACCTTATAGATTTTTATTTTCATGCACATTATGTTTGTCATGAGAAAAGGAAAAATTAAGATTGTCAGATTCATCATCCTGTACATAACTGTCATAGATAAGATCATGATTAGGAAAATGGGAAAGTGTTGAGTCACATGATTATGCTCATTGTGCTTATAATTATAAAAGGACCATAGTTGAACAATGTTTAAGAACTTTCATTTGTAAATGAACTATCATCCATTGAGGATTGCAACAAGGAGTTAATTATTCATCTTCATTTTCATCATACATTGGTGGCTTAGAATTAAATCAACATGAAAATTAAATGAAACAAAATAAAAACTAATGAAGACATCATCACATATCATTTATTTTATAGATGATGCTAGGAAGAGTGAACTTATTATTTGAAAAGGGTCTTCATCGGTTGATTGTGATGTGGATATTCATGAATGTATAATGTTGATTTTTCCTAATCATGTATCTCAGATGAAATTTCTTCTTCAAAATCAATTTTTTCACAGTTATTAATGCTACTATGATCGGGAAAATGGAATGGAGATAAACCATACTCAACATTAGCCATTAGATTTTGAGATTCTTCAGGATATAGATATACTTCTTGATATTATGTTAATTTATAAGGGTTTTCTTGAAAATCATATCTAGATATTGACATGTCCTACTCAGTGAAAAATTTAGTTTGTAAAGGAAGATAGGATAAATACTTTTCCTTAAAATCATCAAGTCTATATTCATCTTGGAAAATTATAATTTCAAATTCCTCATCACTAACATGATTTTCACTTTCTTGAAACCCTAAATCAAGATTATCACAAATTTCATTCAAATTGCAATAGTATTCAATGATTAATTTGGTAGGATACATCCTTTTATAATAAGTATGAAATAAAAAAATTAAAATCTCTTCAGGAAGAGATGCTGGCAAGGGCAGGTTCTTGTACTATTGTTTGGCATATGCTTCCAAAGACATAATGAATAATTTCATGAGGATGTATTCATGGTAAACCTTAATTTTATGAATGCAATCATGGAAATCAACGAGATGTTGAGTAGGGTTTTCATCGTAATCTTGTTGAAATCGAAGAAGATAGATATCCCATATGTCTATGTGAGACATAAAATTAGGATAACTGGGTATTTTAGAAAAATTAAGAGGAATAAATCGTGAAGATACCCAAGAAATAATCATTGAAGTAATAAAAACAATACAAATAAATTTAAGGAGTCACTAGATGAAAATTAAATTTTTTTTTCTTCTTGAAAATACCATGTTGGTATTGTTGTGTTCCTATTCACCACCAAGTCATAGGATTAGTCTTTTGACTTTGATCCCCAAAAGCAACGCCAAAAATAATGTTGTCCTTCAGATTGTTCAGATGACACAAGAAATTCTAAAGGAATTCAATGAAGACCAATGATGTTCCTTCTTTAGGTTGAAGGTGTTAGCCACCTATAAAATTTGTTATATCAAAAGGTGGCTAAAACATTTTTGGAGCCTTCAAGGAACAATTTTTGTTGCAAAAAATGTTATCTCTTGAAGCCTCATAAAGACATCATGCCCTTTGTTTAAATCTTCACCGCTCTTTCCATTTCAAACTCTGAAATTATGCTATATTCATAGAGAAAAGACTGCTGCAAAAATCCATTTTCCCTTCCTTTCACTTCAAACTAACCTCCATTTTTACCCCTTTTATTCCCCATGGAATTCCTCTATTTTCCATTTTTCCCCATTTCCCCTTCATAAGATCCTCTTTACAAAGTTTAAAACTCCTTTTTAAACTTTGCCAAAACCCCAAAATCCATCAAAAACTGTGAAAAATTTCATAAAAAATACATTTTTTGTGTTACAAGCTTAAGCCCCTTTGGGCTAAGTCCTAACCATTTCCCCACCATATGCCTTGTTGTTGAAACCAAGCGCTAAGCCCATTTGGCGCTTATCGCATCGGAGAAATCAGAGTGTGCAAGTCTATTTCTTATGATAAGGCCTCCGATTGTGATTAGCCCTTTGATTGTAAGCCCCAAGTCTTTTACCGCTTCATACAACCACAAGGCCCGCAATCGGGTGCTTAACATTTCATGAAAACCATTCCCGATTTCTATTTTCCTTTGTTTATTCAATAAACCCACTTTTCCTAAGTTTTGGTCTAAAACCCGCTAGAACAATGTTTTTTAATGATAAATGGGTAGATTGAAAAGCCCCGCATCATTTTTCCGATGTGATTAAGCCCCGTTATGTAAATATACGCCCCTCTCTATATAAACCTACGCCCGGGACCAAGAGTTAAAGTCCCGAAGCACTAATCGCATCGGAGAATTTTAAAAATGGGTAGATTGAAAAGCCCGTAGGCCCGATCCCAATTGGCCCTTATACATATAAAGCCCTGGGCATATTATCTTCCATATAGACCGACGGCCTTGCAAACGGGCGCCAAAGCATTTCATATATATAACCCGCCCCAAGCCATAAAACCTTTACATTTCATAAAATTTTGGGTTTTGTTAAGAATTAAAGGGTTTCCGCCGCTGCATATTTTGAAACAATATCCGCCGTTGATCTTAAGCCAATCAACGGACTTCACAAAATCGCATCGAAATTTCTCCATTGGGTGAGTTAATACTATGCCACCCCTGATTGGTCAACCCCCGATGAGTTCTCCTCCGTTGATTTGATCTGCAGATCGATGGTCCACGGTTAATCGCATCTGCGCTATTCAAGTTTCTTCCCCCGCCAATCACATGCCTCCGATTGCATCTAGGCTATCCACGTGTCCAGATCACATCTCCCGACTTTGGTTAAAAACATAAACCCCGCTTCATAATGTTGTTTCGGCCAATCACAGCCGTTGATCTCTGCAGATCAATGACCCTCATTAACCCATTCTCTGCTTTTGCATTATTTCGTTTATACCCCAGATCACATCTCAGTCATTGATCCTCTACATCCAACGACCCTTATTAAAATCGACGGGCCTGCCTCCTGTGGGTCCTCCCTCCCTCCATATCTGATCTCCGCCGTCGATCTCTTGATCGGATGGTCCATAATAAAACTGCCCTTCCCGCTTCCGCCCGCACATCTATCCCATATCGCACTCGCTCTTCGCCGTCAGATCTGAGACCCTAGATCTAATGGTTCACACGCGTTTTCGCTTAAGTTTGAGCACGGAGGTTAATTCTGAAAAATTACGCGATACAGGCTGTTTTTAAAAGAAACGTGTCATCCTCTGGCACATATCGCGTTCCAAAAGTAAAAACTGCCTATCTGCTTTTTGCCCGCGCGATAATGCCAGTTTCTCCACCCGAAACCACTTTCCCTCTCTTCCATTGTGTTTCATCGCGCGCCTCCTCAATCGTTGATCCTTATGAGCCAATCTCATCCGACGGCTCATATTCCTCCCGAAAACCATTTGATGTTTAATTCATTTTTCCTCGCCAAAGGGTTTTAACCTTATTTCTTCACATTTTCTTCTATTTTCACAATAATGTGACCCCTTCGCATTATTAATTTACTGCTAATCTCAACCGTTGATATTCTTGGTCAATCATAGATCAACGGTTCTGACTTAAATCTCCCACCGCTTTCCTTTTGAATTCTACACATGATCTCCACCGTTGGATGCTGCCATCCAACGACCTCGCTCCTCCCCGAAACCTCTGAAGCAGTTTTATGAAATAACGCAGGATTTCATAACATTTGTGTATATTTTGCAGGTTTAAATGGTTGTTTAATTATATTGAAGAAAAAGCCAAATGCCAGGATGACGATCCCCATGCCTTTATTCATAAAATAAAAGCCATCTACAGGGTTCAAAATTCACGTTCTGTTAATGCTTCATGGGCATTGATGCCATATGAGCCCTTTGCGGCCCTGCACATCAACAAGACACCGAGTATTAAATCGAAACAAAAGAGTATCAATGTTGAAGATTAGATCAAGCCAGAAATGAAGTATTGAAGAATGTTTTCACAGTTTTGGAGGATTACGGCTAAGATTGAAAATCAAAAGCCTAATCCTCCGAATTAAAACACAATTATAGACAAATCAAAAGATTTATTAGTTAGAGGATGCCTCCACTACCACATAAGGGGAAAATTGATTCCTCTCAGCTACCTGATGCCACTTGTGGCTTCACAGCATTCAATAGAGGCCGAGTTATTATCAGAACATCAGATATTTGCCTCAGCACAACCAAATAGTTAATTCTGCCAAAGGATCTTAATGCAAAAAATATCAACAGAGTTATTGCAACATGAAACAGATCCTTAAAAGTCAACAAAAGCTCCCACCGAGCTTAACTCTTAAATGTAAAAAAATTAATACAGAAAAATATCTGTAAACTTCTCCATTGAGCCCCTCAAAGGCCAAGAAGTACTAAATCTGTGTTAATTGGAACCTTAGATATTTTTCTCTCTCGACATCCTCATCCTTCTATAAAATCTCATTGAGGAGTTCATTGTAAATGTTGGTTGCAGAACTTTGAAATATACTTGAGCTTGAAACTTCTACTTGTAAATAGTGTTCACGGGCTCTTGAAGCTCTGCTTGTGATTAAATAAGTTAGTCTGAGAAATGAAGAGGATTGATGAACTGAAACATTGGACTTAAAGCTGTAACTAGTTTGAAGCATCAATACAAGCTGATTTATGGGATCCTGGTCTATGTCGATGGTGATGTTATTTCTTATTGTAAATTGTTATTTTATTTCTGTTTTCACTTTTGCCATCTTCTCTGATAAAGAACAGCAAGCATAGAGTTAGGATTTACTGTATATCAATACCCTTCTCTAACTGATAAGCTTTATCTATATGTTTTCTTCCAAGTTGTGTTGTTTAGGAATGATTTAATTCAATCTAAGCAGTTAGGAATGCTGGCGTTCCCTCGTCCTACTGTCCAAGCTGAATATTGTTCTTGAATGTCATTTTTAGTTTATGTTAAGTAGAGATGAACTAAGGAAGTAATGATGAGCCCTGTCCTTTAGTTTTTTCCCAAAAAATTATCTGAAAGTTTCCCTAGGAATGTGTTGAAAGCAGGCTAGGTTCAAAGTCCTTACTTGATCTTAGAATATTCTTTGTCATCATATGTGTTTGTCTTGAAAGTTTACCAAGTAAAGCAGAGCTAGGGAAGTTTATGGTGAGCCCTGTCCTCTAGTTTCTCCTCCAACAGTTGCTTTTAAAGTTTTCCTTTGTGTTTAAAGTGTTTTTCTATTGAAAGTGCATCAAAAGATAGCTAGTTTCGAAGTACTTACCAGATCTTAGATTAATTTTATGTCTTTCTTAAGTGTATTCCAAAATCAGGATGCCAAAAGCAGGATAGTTTCAAAGTACTTACCTGATCTTAGACTGCTCTTTGTTCTTCATTTGTTTATTTCCCCTTCTTGTTGTATCATTTCATTCCATAAAATGAACTTTAAAGAGTTCCTTAGACATAGATGACTTGCCCCATGGACCACTCTTGAACCTTGTTGTTTCAATTAAACCCTATTATGACTCCAGAGCCCAATGGACTAAAACCAGCATTATATCTATCTTTTTAGCCAAAGCTTGTTCTGATTGCTTGCAACTTCACACCTTTGAAACTCTTTCTATTTAGGACTTTTCACTCAACTAATAATCATGCTCAACCATCCAAACAAAATGAAAACCCTCGGACTTCATAACTAGCCTAATATCATTACCCATAAGCTTTAAAGATAAATCTATCTTTGCACTTTATTGGAGAGATCCCTCTCCGGATTCAGGAGGGCTAGATCCTAGAATCCCAAAGTGGTTGAAATAAGTGTTCTCCCTGCATTTTGACTTTGCCAATATTTCTAATTACAGAGGGCTAATATCTTCTGGTGACTCCACTGGGGATTATGAGTTATTTTCTTGATTGACTACTTTAGATATCTCAGAAACCCCTTTACTCACTAAACATTTGTTCTTTTTGCCAGTTGAGCCACCAGCAGCCTAACATCTTCTGGCGACTCCAATGGGGAGGTTTTCGAGTAATTTTCATTTTAAGGTAATCATAGGATGTCATAAATTTGTTTCAAAGAACATTTGCTATATAAACCAGTTGAGCCACCAGCAGCCTAACATCTTCTGGCGACTTCGTTGGGGAATCCTAAGTCAAATTTCATCTTAGGCTCCCTTAAATACTTCATAAAACCTTGTGAGCAAAAACAACCATTTTCAAGCACTACCAAGAAATGGTAATCATGATGAAACTTGTTTGAATCAGTGAAAAACTAGGCAAACCCTAGGATTCTCATAAGATTTGATCTAAACTTGAAAGATCAGCTGGCTTAGCCATAAGAGTAGACTGTCTTTGTCTCATAACCGTAGCTAAGTTTTGAAACAATTTTAGGACACTCTTAAGAACCAATAGGACTGAAAAATAACTCAGAAAACCCAAAAATATTTTAGATTGGTATATAATAAACATGGTGGTGGACCATAAAACCTTTTACCTCTCAGAAGAGCTAAAAAATTCCACTTGGCGACTCCACAATCCTAAACAGACCTTAAGACTCCACTGGGAAGAACCATTATCATCATATCATCATTTAAACTCAGTAAGAGGATTTTTAGGATTAAATTTTGTGTAAAAATAGATCAGTTAACCTCTCAAAGATTGTCATATCTGGTTAAACTGTTCTTGTTTAGTTGGGTCTGAAAAACATAGCATAGTGGCTCCTAGAAAGATTCATACTAGAGCCTATCCTGACCCAAACCCACCTGAGATAGTTGATAACCCGGAAAGTATCCTTAGGAAGTCTCCTAAGATAAAATTTTCAACTGTTTTCAGATCACCCTTGAGAGCTAATTCAGTTCCTGAAAACCTTACAGCTCTACAAAAATCACAAGTAGATCTAATAAATCCATTTAGAACTAGGTCTTTTGATGATTTAGATCAGCTAGATTATGAGTCTTCACTTTCATCTCCCGAAACAAGTGAATATCCTGGCAATAGAAAAACAACACCACCTGATTTACATTTCCTTCATAATTTAGGTGTCTCTCATCCTAGATGAGTTCAGCAATCTATTCCTGGTCCATCCACATCTGTTCATCCTACATCCAATGTCCAAACCACTCCACTCCAGCCCACCTTCCCTCTTGTTAATCCACCTCTTGTAAATCCACCCCCACCACATATCATGGCAGCATGGTATGCTCCCTTAGTCCTTCCTGTTCCCTTAGTCAATCTACAATAGGACTATTAGTCCAAAATACCATTGTATGATGCCAGTAATACTACAACTGCATCACAACATGTGGATAAAATGAATGACTACTTTGACAGAAATGAAATTGATGATGATTCTATCAAACTTAGATTATTTGCTCAGAGTTTGGGGGGAGAAGTAAGAAAATGGTTTAAAGGCTTAACCCCCCACAGTATAAATGATCTCCAAGCCTTCCATTAGACCTTTCTAAACAAATGGGAAGTGAGAAAAAACCTCTTCAAATACTCTCTGATTACAAAAATCTCCACAGAAACACTGGGGAAAGTGTACATGCTTACTGCACTAGATTTAATAGTGTGTATAATGCCTTTCCCCTAGATTTAAAACCTCCACAAGGCTTAGCGTTAAACAATTTTCTTGAAGGGTTTGACCCTGAAATGGCCTATCAGCTGAGAGAAAGAGATCCTCTAACCCTTGAAGATATGCAAAAAGGGGATTTTGCCGTGGAAGTTAACTTGATGGAGAAAAGAGCAAGAATGAAGAATGAGAAGAGAGTATCCTTCAAAGAGGAATCCACACCCTCTACTTCTAGCTCAAAGATGGAAAGAATGATGGAGGAGATGATGAAGAAAATGAGAATTCTTGAGAGAGCACAAGCCATTCAAAACCAAACAGCTCCTCAAAACAGGAATCAAAACCAAAATCAGAATTTTAGAAGGAACCGGCCTCAAAATAGACCAAGGGAGGATGATCAAAAGATCACTCCTCCATTTCATCAAAACTATGTGAGTGAGGTTGAAGACATAGATGAGAAAATAGAGGAAGATGATATCAACATGCTCGGAGTAGATAATGATGACTTTGAGGTTCATTATGATAGAAAACAAGGTCTATACACACCTTATGATGACAAAAGAGATAATGATGAAAGTTAGTATCAAGACATGGAGAATGTCATCATTGAATCTCAAAAGGAATATGACCCTAGAAGTAAAACCAATCAAAAAACTCCCAACAACAAAACCTCTGACAAATCTTCACAAAACAACACTGTAAACAAGCCAAAAACTATAAAGCAAAAGGACAAAGCAGTGGCTGGAAATTCTGATAAAGGTAAAGAGAAAGGCACTCAAAACAATGAAAAATAGAGTGCAGACCTTAGTAGTATTAACACTTCAGCTAGTACTCCTGTTAAAACCATTTTGTCAAAAGTAAATAGAAAAAATCAACAAACAAACCTTGCTGACAGAGTGGCAACTAATAGGGCCGAGACAAGCACTTCAAAGAATCAAATTCCTTTCAGCCTGGAGTAGGAAATTTCCAAAATTAAAATCTTTGTTCCTCTCTCTGAGTTAGCTGCCTAGAATGTATATAGGACCCAAATTTTGAAGGCTTTAAACATAGAGGATAATAATGGCACAGTCAATCTTAACGATGACCAACCAAAGCTTATTTTTGGTCCAAAGATTGAAGGTAGATATCAAGAGGGACCTGTTCGTCCCTTTTATGTAAGTTTAAATGTTCATGACAAAATTTTGCATAACGCTATGCACGACATAGGGGCTTCTCATAATTTAATTCCAAAAGCAGTAATGGAGAGCCTGGGTCTAGAAATCACCATACCTTATAAAGTCCTTTACTCCTTTGACTCCAGCAGAGTAAAATGTTTGGGTTTAATTAAAGACCTCTGCGTTAACTTAGCCCAGATTCCAGTAAAATGTTTGGTCATGGATATTGTTGTGACTGATGTCCCCCCAAATTATGGAATGTTGTTATCGAGGTCTTGGGGGGCTAAGTTACAAGGGACTATGCAAATGGACATGACCTACGCGACCATCCCTGTTTTCAATCAGACAAGAAAACTTTACAGGGAGTCCCATATGCAGTACATGGTTACTAGTCAAGACAGACCTCAAAACTCTCCTCTGTATTCTGTAAATGCAGGCCTTGATTATTTTATTCTATTTAACGATGAATCGTTTAGTGAACAAGTCACTTTAACAGAGTTAATGATCGATAGAGAGGAGGAGGTAAACACCACAGAAATGTCTAAACTGTTTGTTGAACCCGTAAGCTATAGCAAACCAAACACGAGTCTTGAGCTAAAAATCATTAGTCCATTGCTTTTTAACCTTGAGAGTCAATAAATCATTCCTCAACCTAGTGAAAAATTAGAGGAATTAAATCAAATACAACAGAGTGTTGATTTTCAAGAACAAACCGAAAGCACGCTTGTTGAAGAGGACAGTAATCAAACGAAAGAACCTGAAACTAATCCTTCGTGAAGTATGTACTTTGATGGGTCCTGCACTAGGAGCAACGCTGGTGCAGGTGTCTAGATACACAAAACTGAAAATAACCATGCAGAGAGCCTTTCCTGTAGATTAAACTTTCAGTGTTTGAATAACATAGCGGAGTATGAATCCATTCTTTTAGGTTTACATCTGTTGAAGAAATTAGGAGCCAAAAGAATTAGAGTGCATGGGGATTCAGAACTAATCATTAGGCAAGTCAATGGGGAATAAAATGAAAATCACCCAAGACTTAGGGCCTATCAAAATGATGTTGTGGATCTTTTAAAAACTTTTGAGGAGTCCTAGTTAATTTTTGTCCCAAGAAGAAAAAATATCATGGCACACAGCTTGGATTTTGCAGCTAGAACTTGTTTAATGCCATATGAAACCAAATAATGTTCAACTCAGATTAAATTTAGACCGACCATTCCTGATAACGATAAATATTGGCAAGTTTTCGACAATGACAAACAAAGAGAAGACTTCATGCAGTTCAGAAATGAATTTGAACTTCACAGTTCGGATTCAGATTATGAAACAGACTGCCCTAGTGAAGAAAATTTTCTTGGTGAAGAAGAACCATCTCCTGAGCTTGCTGATATGAATCTATTGTCAAGAAAACTTGAAAGAAAAACAGAAATGATTGCAGGGATAGAAACAGAGGACTTAGAAACTCTGCAGTCAAATGATGAAAGTTTTCCGAAGGGTCTGTCTCCTTTAGACTAATTGTTCGATTTTAACGATGTGGCTAGGAAGCCAAAACTGGAGCCTGTAGAGACTGAAGTGGAAGAGTGTAATATAGGCAGTGAACTTAAACCTAAAATGATTAAACTTTCTAAGACTTTACCAGCTCACATTAAACTCAAATACATAGAGCTGTTTAAAGAGTTTTCAGATGTTTTTGCATGGAGTTACAAAGATCTGAAATCCTATGACACTGAAATAATTCAACACAAAATCCCTCTCAAAGAAAACCAAAAGCCATTCAAACAGAAGCTGCACAGAATAAACCCTGTTCAGTTACCTTTGGTCGAGAAGGAGATTAAGAAAATGTACGAGGCTGGTATTATTTTCCCTATAGATATTCTGAGTGGGTGTCTAATCTGGTGTCGATTAGGAAGAAAACAAGAGAGATTAGGATTTGTATAGAATTTAGAGACTTAAACAAAGCTTCACTCAAGGAAAACTACCCTTTGCCCAAGATGGACCATATCTTACAAAGGGTAGTTGGTTCAAAAATAATTTCTTTGCTTGATGGCTATTCAGGGTACAATCAGATTTTAGTTCACCCTGATGATCAACTAAAGACAATGTTTACCACACCTTGGGGCACTTTCATGTATGTGAAAATGCCCTTTGGTCTAATGAATTCTGGAGCAACTTTTCAGAGCCATGGAAATAGCATTCTCGGAAGAATTAGGCTACTTCATCATTATTTACCTTGATGATGTCACTGTGTTTTCAAAGACAAATGAAGAGCACTTAGAAAATTTGAGAAAAGTTTTCGAGAAATGCAGAAAGTTTGGGATATCTTTAAACCCTAAGAAAACACTATTTGGGCTTCAAGAAGGTAAAATCCTTGGGCACATTATTTCAGAAGAGGGTATAAAGATAGATCCAAACAGGATTGAGGCCATATTGCAAATTTCTCATCCTTGAAACATTAAGGAATTACAATCTTTCATTGGAAAGATCAATTTCTTGAGAAAGTTCATACCCAAATTGGCTGAGCTCCTTAGGAATATAACAAACATGTTGAAGAAGGAGCAAGGGGTAAAATGGACCTTGGAAGCAAAGAAGTCCTTTGAGATGGTGAAACATGCGTTAACCAAAACACCGGTTCTAATAAGTCCTAATTTTTCAAAATATTTTTATATTTTTTCATTTGCATCAGAACATACAATAGTTGCTGTCCTTTTATAGAAAAATCCACAAGGACAAGAGCAGCCTATTGAATTCTTTAGCAAGGCATTGAGGGATGCTCCTTTGAAGTATAAAATTATGGAAAAGCAAGCTTTTGCTCTGGTCAAAGCTTTGAAAGACTTCAGAGTATACATCCTCCACTCACACATCATTTCCTTTGTCCCAAATTCAGTTGTGAAAGATATTCTAACACAGGACCCAGATGGTAAGAGAGGTAAGTGGATAGCTGCTATTCTTGAATATGATTTAGAGATCAAGCTCACTAAACTCATCAAAGGATAAGGTCTAGCTAGATTAATGGATGAATCAAATTTTGAAGTTCTTGATATTAATATGATTAATGCTTTAGATGACCAAGAAGAATTCTCAACACCCATTGTTGAAGACCATTTTATGAATTCTTCGGGATCTTGATATTTTTTATTTGTTTTTCTTAATTTAAATATGTTGAACTCTTAGTTAAGGCGAGAGGGGGGGGGGGGTGAATCAGTTTAACACATACATGGACTTTTAAAACTTTTCCCTTAAAACTTATTTACACCTTCATTTCATGATCAACTTAATATGTGAGCAATATTAATTTGTGAGCAGCAAGTATCAAGCAGGCTTGTTTATGTAACAAAAATCTTAATATGTAAGCAACATGTATTAAGTAGATTAGATAAACCACATCAACACATAGACATCATGCACAGAGACACCAGATATAAGTGGAAACCCATAAAGGGAGAAAACCACATCTTATTATTGTTGTGATGCAAAGGCAAGCTCCAACTCCCTCTCACCACTTATTTTCTGTAGGCACCAACCTACAAGAGGCTCCTACCTCAATTCTGCAAGCTACAACTTGCAAGGAAGCTCCAACTCCCATCAATTTTCTGCAGGCACCAACCTACAAGAGGCTCCAACCTCAGTCAGCTACAACTTGATGTGGAAGCACCAAATCCCATCTATTTTCTGCAGGCACCAACCTACAGGAGGCTCCAACCTCAGTCAGCTACAACTGACATCTATCAAGCTACAACTTGATAGGGAAGCTCCAACTTCCTTACTCTTTCAAAAGGAAAACACTTGTTGATTTACCTTGGATATCAGCTCTGTTCTGTATCATCTTCACTAATGTGCATCAGTCTTCATATATGCCTTATATCATTTCTGCATCTTCTCAGATTCACTATCATCTCCTCCTTCTTCTCTGCATCACTGCTTCATTTCTGCATTCTCTAACTTTTCACAACATCTTGTTCTGCTCCTCCTTCTTCTTCTCTTCTCTGCCTCAATTCCATACTCAGAATTATCTATGCTCACTCTCTCTCACCTCTTGCAGCTTTCTTATTTTCTTCAACTCTCTTCAATTCTGCTGCACACTCTCTTCTTCTCTCACTCTGTTTTCGTCAACCTTCTCCCCTTGGATATTACCCTATTTTATACAAAATAGCTTCATGGTTGTTTGTATTCTACTGGGAATTCGAAATGGACAGCCATGTCTCTTTGCCTTCTGCCTTCTCATCTCTTTTATCCGCTCATTCAGAAAACATAACTGTAGGTACCAATTTATCATTACAGTGGGATATTTTGTTCTCTTCCGGAGACTTGCCAATGCATCACAAACAATAAAAATAAATTAAAACATTTAAAATCAAATTACAATGAGAACTCCAGCTCAAGTCATTTAGTCTTTTGGCTCGCTGCGCATTTGTCTTTCCTTTGACTGTGTCTGTATTTTCCGTGACTGTGTTTTATCTCTTTTCAGCTCTGTTTTTTCGTCTGTCCTCTGCTGTGGTGTAACTACTACATACATGTAACTGTTCTTTTTATATAAGTGCATTTTGTATATATATGTAACTGCTGACTTTAAATCTACGCAAATTCCAACATTTTTCAGACAGCAAGTGTCTTGTTGATGTGGTGAGTTCTGCAAGCGGAACATACATACACCACGGCCTTTGTTTTATGGCCCAATACAATTTCACACATCACAATTGTATTATATTAATAATCGCCCTCCACCTTAAGCCGAGGCCCGTGGGTTCACAGACCGCGCGACACTTTTGAATATAATCGCAACAACTTTATATATATATATAACAACGCCTTCACAAATCTTCGATTGCGATTAGGTCTTCTGCGATAGTTGCGAAGCGATTAATCACAATCACAAGTTTCATTGGTATGTTCCACTGCTCAGCCTTTGTGCCGATGCGATAGCCCCACACATCATAGATATATGCTTATATATATGTTCTCTAATCGAAAAGTAAAGACCCATGAATTTACTTTGGAGAATGCCCAGCACACACCTCATTTTCTATAAATTTCAACTTTAGCACAATATATAAATAATATCACCGTGTATCCATATTCCCCGAATCAAGCATTATAAACATTAGTATAAGGGTTTGATTCCATTTAATAAATGGAATCCATATATCTGGGCCCACTTGTGATGCTTTCCGATGATATACACTACTCCTCGACTTCTTCTGATTGCAATTGATCACAATCGCAATTTCCATTTGAATGTACCGATATTCCAATGCTCCGAAGCTCTGATTGCGATTACTCTGATGCGATGCAATTAATCGCAATTGAAAATTCTATTTTCATGTTCTGGTGCCCTGCTTAACTCCAATGCAATTGACCTGATGCGATGCGATTAATCACAATCGCAAATTTTAGTTGCATGTTTGATTATTGCTTAACTCCGTCACGATTAATCGCAATTGCAAATTTTGAATTCTGTAGTCATACGGTGCCGGTTTTCTCCGATGCGATCAAAGTGCGGACCCGATTGTATTTTATATGACGGAGTTTATACGAATATCGCGTCCGGCTTTGCCAATCGCAATCGCAACTTCCTTTTTGCATGTTCCGCTGCTTTGTTTTTCTCCGATGCGATTTGGTCCCACCTTGTGGTACTTTGGTTATCATAAAGCGCTCCACTTATAAAAATTAATATATATTCGTTGGACCTTTAGTCGTTTAATCTTGCGCAATATATGTAAATACGCTGCATATATATACTCCAATGTGGGTAACGATTCCCGGAATGAGATTTATATATATAATTTGTTGCTTGGGTTATATGATTCCCGGAATTGTGTTTATGTTATATGTGACACCCGGATTGGTAATGATTCTCGGAATAAGGTTTGTATATATATATAATTCTTGCTTGGGTTAAGCGATTCCCAGAAATATATATCTGTATCCTTCCGCCTGGGTTACGGTTCTCGGAATTTATTTTTAGAGTTTCTACCAGCTGGGTAGTGATTCTCGGAATAACGGCTCTGCCACTGCCTCTGCATTCGCTGCTTCTGTCGCTTGACCTCTGCCTCTACTGCTGTGATAACAAGCCCCGCCTCTCGCCCGCCTGCCTTAGCCGCTTCGCGTTTCTCTACCTCTACCGCCTTGGCCGTACATATTACCTGCTGTTGTTCTTTGCCTATCTTTGCATCTGTTGCCTTCTTTGTCTGTCTCTGTCTTTGCTGTCTCCATTACCTTATTGCTGGTTCAGGTACTTCTCCTTTTCCACAGGGTTTATTGAACTCTGTTTATATTGGCCCTCATTTTGTCCTTACTACTCTGCACCTTGAATAGCTCTCTGCTTCTTTGCTATCCTCTGCTCCTTGACTGATGCTGCTCCTTACTTCTCTTTTTGCTGCCTCTGCTACCTCTCTGCTGCCTCTGTTCCCTGTCTTCTACTTTGCCTTATGGGTAGTTTAGGTTCTTCTCCTGTCTTTACCTTTGCCATCAATGCCAACATTTCCAACAAAATACACCTCTCGGTTTATAAAAAACAAAGGCAAGGTTTTTGAAGTTAAAAGTCAGAAACTTATTGCATTATAGATAAATGTATTTATTGGAAAAATGAAAGTGGGATATTTCTTAAATGTTTACCGAGTTTTATGTAGAGAAGGTTAAGCACGAGTTCCATGAAGGAGAATGTGGAGGCCACCTCTATTGGAAGACAGCAACCAACAAAATCTTAAGGGCTAGTTACTATTGGCCCACTCTCTTTCTTGATGTACACAAGACATAATTTCGTCATTTTTGCCACCTTTTGAAGGAAAAAGGAAGTCAAGCACTTTACTCCCTACATCCAATCACTATTGAAACTCCTTTTCAGCAGTGGGGTCTTGAATTCATAGGAGAAATCCATCCACCCCCCTCTGCCCAGCATAGATGGATTCTCACTGCCATAGACTACTTCACCAAATGGATAGAAGCCATCCCTTGTAGGCAAGCCAATGATTTTGTCATTATAAAATTCTTAGAGACTAATATTCTCCCTAGATTTGGTTGTCCTACCAAAATCATCACTGATAATGCAACAACATTTGGATCAAAGAAGATGGTTGAATTCTATCACAAGTATCAAATCACATTGGGTCATTCCACAGCCTATTACCCTCAAGGTAATGGACTTGCAGAATCCTAAAAAAAAAATTTGGTGAGCATAATCAAGAAGCTATTGGAGGACAACAAGAAGTCTTGGCACACAAAGCTAGTTCATGCGCTTTGGGCTGATAGATTGAATTTGAAGAAATATATTGGAATGTCACCTTTCTAGCTTGTATATGGTACTAATGCAATATTTCCAACCAGCCTTGGTGTACCAGTTATGAAGTTGATTCAAGAGTTGCAAACTGAAGATAATGACATGATCAGAAGAATAAATCATACCATTCACCTTTAGCAAACCAGAGAGGAGTTTTATAACAAAGCATTACAAAAGCAAGATAGCATCAAGAAAATTTTTGATAGAAGAACAAAGCCCAGCAATTTCAATGTTGGGGGACACTATATATCTTGGCCCAATTTCCGACGACCACTTCGTAGCTATTTCGACACATAGTCATCGCAAGAGCGATAGTTCGAAGATGGAAAAAAAACGTGGTTCGCCATGACGTCGCAATTCCCGACGCCTCGACAAAGTGTCACAATACCGAAACTATTTCCTTCGTCACTTCCAAACAAGCGGCTCTCTCTTCCGACGTTTCCCAAACCGTCGCTCTTTCGACGTTTGTAAACTCCGTCGCAATTCGAAGAAATGTGGTCTCGACGTTTTGAACGTCGCTTCTTCCGATGTTTGTAAACTATCGCAATCCCGATGAAATGTGGTCTAACGTTTTGAACGTTGCTCTTCCGACGTTTTTATATTGTCGCTCTTCCGATGTTTCTAAACTATCGCGTTTCCGATGCCGTACAAAAGTGTCGCAAGACCGACGCATTGCATGTGTCGAAGACCGAGTGCTTTCCAGAAGCGCCACAATACCATCTCTTTCCAAAAGCGTTGCAATACCGACGCCAGAGAAGAACTGCCAGTAATATCGATGGATCGCCGCAAGATCGACGAAGATGGAAATCATTGAACACGTCGCAAGAGCGACACTACAAAGCGTCGTGATACCGACTGGCGGGTTCAATTTAATGAAACTTTAAAACAAGATAGTAAATATCCAATATTTGTTATGAATTGTGGGCATTCCAATTTCGTCACAACCGTAACGTCGTTGTACTACATAAGAAACAAATTTGAACTCCAATAACACGGCATGCAAGGAAAATAAAATTTTCTTCTACAAGATAATGCCACCGGCTTATAGTGTATTTTGGTGCCATGTGGCATAATACAAATGTGTATGAAAATTCACCGACTTCCATGTGTAATCTTACTAAATCCCTCGATAAATGTGTGGTCCTTCTGATGGAGAGCTGAAAACCCACTACTAGGTGCTCGCCTCAAAACCGGCTTCGAGGGAAGATTCATAATCCGAACTCGATCTTGGGACCCGTGGGTTATGGGCCCACTCTATTTCCACCGTGCCACTTCAATGCATATATATGCATGGGCCACAACGCTAATGGCCAGTCCCCATCCAACGACGGTAAGTTAGCATGTCACAATGCTTCAAATGATCGACGCTGATATCGCGCGAGTTACTTGCACGAACGATAATGCACGATGAGAGAGCGGTGCTCCAGCATCGCTTGAGGCCACATGTCGGCCCATAGCCTTGATTGTGTCCCAGATGGGGAATACCGCTTACCCTACAAAGGCGGTGCGATCAAACTCCGTCTGTCCAGATTTTGAACAAACAGATATTTTGACCGTGAGTTAACTCTCATTCCCCGTATGCTCTCCGGTTCACTAACTCGTGGTCTATGTAACGCATTCACATCCAACGACTAACCATATATACAACCATGGTTGGCCTCGAGCACTAACGTGCATTCACATCCAATGGTGGGATGATCTATCGCTCCGGTGGGGATGATCCGACGATCTTCGTAAGCTTTCGCGTTATTTTTGATGCAAAAGCCGAGCATTAACGCTCAAAATCTCCGCAAAATTCATGGTTTTGTGAAACCACCCTTGGCTTACGTGTCAACCAACGAGCAATATCGCGTTATTTTTTTTAAAACAACTTTCCACTCTTTCAATTGCGTGAATACCACTCATTCCAACTCCGGTTTTCCCTTGTAAGTCAAGGTTCCACGCTGCCCTTGGCTCTCGGTGGCTCGTCCGCCTGATTTGTTCCGTTCTTCCAACCGCTCGTTACGTTCCTTTCATGGTTGCAATTGGTTTAAGAGTCCTCGTGTTTTGATTCCTTCGAACCGAAGTTTCCACACAAAGATTCAATTCAATCTACAAGATGCTCGCATGGTGGCTTTGCATAAGACCGATGTCGCTTGACTAGCCGCTCTGGGCGCTCCTCTCGACCACCACAAGTATTCCACAACGGGGATTCTCAACCGATAACCATCCTCCACAACCGCAGTTTAGTGGGAACGTCTCGACTCAATGAAGTTCGAGGAACAAACCGGGGTTCTCCACAGCAGGGGTCAATAACTCAAATTTATATAGAGAACCATGAATGCATTCTGAGAACACAAATACACGTAAACACATTCTTCACACAAAGAGGGCGCATAAATCCAATCGTTGTCATTCCTTTAACACAGAAGTTCCTTTTTATGCTAGACAAACTCAACGAGAGACCACGATCTCCCCCAATCCGCATGTAGAGATCCTATTTCTCTCAAGCATAGAGCCACTCAGTGCATCTATATTTTGCCTTCATAAAGGGATTTTTATCACGATATAGAAGATAATACTGTACTAAGAATTTACACAAACCGTGATGTAATAACCTTGAGAATTCTAATAAAATGGGTCCGTGTTGGATTTGAATCTTCTCTAAAAAAATAATTAAATCCATTGCTATTAACATCAAGTATTCCAAAAAAAGTGTATGCCCCGCTTGTCAAAAATACAGAACCCGACAAGAAGCTAAATCGTGCGCATTCTTATTCAAGCAATATCAAGCAAGCATCGCCCAACAAAATTCCTAATCCCATGTTAGCCCCGTAGTTTGTAAGGTCTAGTCATTTGGAATTAGTACAGAGACTTGACATACAAAAAAAATATCACAAATCAATGGAGTGCAACAGCAGGTTAGGATCCAACCATATAGGGTCATCACTAAAACATTATGAATTTTTTTCTTCCCATTAGAAGAGAGTAATATGGCCAACAAAAAAATCACTACAAAATGTGCGTATATCAATGAATTTTATTCGGTAAACTCTACAATTATATAAGTAAATACAAGAAGATGCTCCAAATTTCCCCGAAGGGAAACATTGATTCCCGCAACCTCGCTTTTAAAAACGAAAAAGGGTATAGGTCGCAGCCTCGCTCGGGCGGTTATCACATCATTTCTATATCTTTATAATTGAAAAAAATTGAAATCTATACATGTATTTGGAACCCCCGAATTGACATCCTTCCCTAACAATAAGGGAGGGAAAAAGAAAAGTGACTATGAATATTTTCAAGGAACTACTCCGCCGAGTAGACTTGCATGAGTCAGAGCTCGTTTCCTCAAGCATTTACAATCAACCCATATTAATTGACGAGGGCTTAATTTAAGGGCATAAGCATCCAATTTATGGGAAAATCATTGTCAGGATTGAATCATTGAACAAATCATGCCAAGGAAGAACTCGTCTCCCGAATCTATTAAGCAATGAATCAACAACAAATTCACTCGAATCACTATCTAAAATTTCCATGGCCTTTAGTCCCCTTGGTTTTTGCATCAAAAAAAATGGTTCACCCAATTGAAACGAGTCCTAAATATTGATTTAAGAATCTTTGTAAAAGTGAGACATTAGCAAAGATTACTAAATCGTGGAAAAACATAGCAATGTCACAACAAGCTTGACAAGAAACCCCGCTTGAAGAGAATATACCTTCTTTATGCACTTCTTTCTCTAACCTCATACCGAGCTCGGGTAAGATCGTACAACCAATTCCCTAGGAAAGCTAACATCGCACAACAAAGGATAAAAAAATTAGGGTACAAATCACACCCATTTTTATTATTCTCGCATACATGCTAGCAAGCCGTACACCTAAATAAGGGAAAAATAAATTTTACAAAACAAACAGTCCGTGTCCTCCCTTTCGATCTACAATTATCACACAATCGGGGAGCAAGGATGAAAAACTCAACATTTCTCTTGGATCTCAGTATGAAAAATTGTGAAAGATCGATATGATAACATTTCGTTGCCTCATCAGACTCTCGCTTGAAAGGCACTTGTTTTCTTACATTTGCACCATTTCCTCGAAGCGGACAGTATCTTCCGAATTTTTGTAAGTCGCCAAACCTAAGGTCAATTACACAAACCCGCTTGCAAAACATAGAGTTTTGAAATATATTTACATAAGAAAAAAGGAATCCTAGATAAAATATCAAAAACCAAAACCAGCTTGTTTTAAACAGGCATGTAAGGATCACGGACTGAGTACAAGGTCTTAATGATGTGATTCTTGAGTGAGTCGCTCAATTGGGCTTGAGTAGATGGAGTCCGTTGGTCATGCCGTCCATTCTATCTATTGATCCGAATAGTTTTCTTAGCTTTAATAGAACTGATGAAGCAATAACGGTAGGGTTCCCCGGCAGCGCACTCGTCACAGTCTCACAAGAATTCCCTAGGCCCTTCGATAGTCGAGACTCGGGGCCTCTAGTTTAAGAAAACCACTCTAGCATCATAGTAGATGTAGGTCTCGTAGCACAAAACATTAACATTATAATCGCACCTAATTACAGGGCCTTTATTTAACCTACATTTTAAAATTACCGATATGCGTGACAACTTACCTCACGTACTAGCAGAACAAGCCTATTAGCTTCTCGTATGTTCAAGCCGAATAACATCATGGTAGACATACCTTCAAACTCGGGAATAAAAAACTCTTTTAGGACATCATAAAGCTCATTTGATGCAGTAATTAATGCCAAT
The DNA here is from genome assembly GCA_034641835.2 of Pinus albicaulis. Lineage (NCBI taxonomy): Eukaryota > Viridiplantae > Streptophyta > Pinopsida > Pinales > Pinaceae > Pinus > Pinus albicaulis. The sequence goes on along the minus strand of CM076580.1, from coordinate 1,707,413,499 downwards.
TAAGGACCGACCTTTACAAGGTTTTGCGGATTACCTACAGTAAGGCGATGTGAATGATGGGAATAGTAGACAATGTTGACAAAATGCTAGGCACTGCAATCCATGCAAAATATGTTGACTTCATTCTTCTTGTGCTCCAAATGAATGGAAAAAAGGTGTAAATAATTGGTCCGTTAATAGTAGCCCAAACCCATGCCGGTTTTTTGTGTGAACAACCCGGGAGAGAGCATATCCAACCCGCAAAGGAGTCGTAAAGCTCAATACTTCCATAATTTACTATATTTAAGGAGCCAGGAAAACGACAAAAATATCCTAGAAAATCCTCATAATTTATCAATTTATGGAATTTAGGTAATTATCAATTTATTACCCCTCGACCTCAAGATATTCAACCCCCCTTAAGTCAGAGATGTGAAACACAACAGCCGCACGTTTCCTCAAAAAATGAACTTAAAATAAGGCCGAGCTTGTCAAGAAGCCGATTGTTCGTTCGGAAATTTAACTCAAAACTCGAGCTTTCCCTCAAACTTCGAAAGAATAACACAAATCATAACACATGAAAGCTAATCTTGACAAGCTATTTTCCAATTTGAAAAATTAACTCAAATTTGGAATAAAATATATGGGAAACTCCGAGTTCCCGATCCCCGCACGCAAGAGACAACGATTGGTAGAGCCTCCATCTCCATCACGAATATCATAAATATTAACTGCACTTTTTAAGTGCACCGGGCAAGTAGATACCATAAGAGGCCCACATGGCTCCTCGTACCACCAATGTTGATTCTCTCGGCACAACATTTGCAAAGCCAAAATTTCTCCCCGAGACATCCCTCTCGCCAAACCGGGAGAGATGGTACTGGATGTTGAAGTGAAGGCCTCTCGATTCAAGTATGGAATGCCATAATTTCTTTATTATAAAAGTCCCATGAACAAGTAAAAACTCCGAGTCCAATGTACAACCCTAAGCAGATGTTGCCACAATATATTTCTACTGTGAGCGACCATCCGAACCAAAACTCTGCTTCGATCAACTAGTAATCACCCCACATGTTTGGGGTAAGCCCATATGGAGCTTTATATTTAGCCTTCTCCTAGGGATTGAAAAAACAATACCGAGTATTACTCATACATCAAATTCTCTTTATGTTAAGGGAAAAATTTAGAAGAGTGCATAAATATTCTTGAAATCCCCAATCATAGTTTCTAGAAAAATTTCAACAATTTTTGAAATGAACTACATCAAATATTTAGGCAAATCATTTTTTTTAAATAGAAATTGGTGAATTTTATTTCAAAATATAGAAATTCTAAACCATGAGAATAATCTAACCCCTAGGATTTTCCCTAGTTCTAATAGAAAAATCCCAAAATGTATAAATTATAACACCCATAAACTCCCAAAATTAAGTACAATAATTAAAACCTCCTAGAGAGGAAGTGCCTAGAGAGACCTCACCATAAGCGTTTAATTGGTTTTTTCTGCAGACCGACTACTATAGAATCAAAATGAATCCTACGAATCCCTCGCGAAATAATAAACAATAGTAATGCCATTATTTATTGGTTTGAAATAATAAACAACATGAAACAAACCCACATAATTAGTAAATTATTTAAAAGACAATAATTCCGACATATTAAAATATAAAGTTATAACATACCTACCTCATACTCGAACATAACATCTATATCAATACGTTATTCTTCTTCAGTATCTCTCTTGATCTTCATCCAACCGATCGACATCTATATCAACATCCGATTCCGTAAACGTGTTGAAATGATTGACCATGTCATCATCATCATCAATTATGTCATTTTCAATAATATCCTCATCGACATCATCATCAAGAATTGTTGCCTCATCTCCTATGCCCGGTTCATCTTCTAAGATATCTTCTTCTGCTCCGTCAATGCATCTTCCTCGCTCATCTGCCATCGCATCATCTTCTTCTTGATCAATATCATATTTTTCCCTCTACAATATACTCTACCTGGCCTTCCTCTTGGATCATATCTAATAGCAAATGACCATTCGTTCTCACCTCGGAACCTCTCCGAGTAAAAGACTTGTTCGCATTGGCTTGGAAAAACATAGCGATCTTTCCCTCGCCTTTCAAACCGTGATGTTTTAACAATTTGAAATCCACCGTCATGTTGAATAAGTGTTCTATCCGTTATCACTCATATTTTCCTTGAAGTTGTTAGAAAAGGAAATTTGTCCGAGTGGTAACCACAAACCAACCTTCGTATACAAAATCTAGCCAATTCGTGATCAGCAGAGGGCTCTCTCTCTTTAAAATTTAGCTTTGTTCTTAGAAACATATTAGGCTAGTTATAAGTCCAGGTGTTTTGTTTGAATTTGATGGTGGAATCCACCAACTCGAGGGCAAGATTGAGTATTTCAGTGCCATTGGGCTATGGAGTCAAAAATATGGCGTCGCAGGGCAAGATAGCCAAAAAAACAAAGAACAATTTTAGAAATTAAAGTGAATGGAATGGATTTTTAAATGGATGAAAGGCAATTAAGAATATTTCAACATGTTTAAACGAGGGAAAGCGAGTGATTACCAATAAAGAGAAATTAAGAATTCCTTTACTAAGTAATCAAATGACTTAAAACCAGAGAAACAAGAGCAACTAAGAATTCATTGTTATATGATCGCCTTTAGAAGAAAACATTTAGAATAATAACAATTGAAAACTCAGAGTACACTTAAGCAATTTATGATTTAATCCTTTTTGTTAATTATTCGTAAATGAAACACGTTGATATAGTAAACATATATAACACTTAAAACACAAAAGATAGAAATGACTTATTGAACTCGTAGTGTCCGACACATGAATCCCGCAAAAAGTCTTGAGCTTCAATTCATCATCCACAAGCCACAAAGAAATTTCTCCAAAAACACTTTATTCCAAAATCTCAATGTTACAGCAAAGTAGAAGAATCCACCCTCAATACTCCAATTGAGGGAGTATTTATAGAAATTCTAAACTAAAATATCTTGAAAAAAATATCAAAATTAGTTCACAAATCTCTCCAACTATTTTACATAAATAGAACTTAAGTAAATGACACTAAAAAATAATGCATCTATTTGGCACTATTTTGTACTGGATAGGTGATGACAAATAGAGAATTCGAATTTGATCCAACTCTTAGTTGATGATGAGGCATCCAAGTCATTAATCGTCTTCCTTTCTTTGTGCAATTCCGCTCCAACAATTTCCCGAAATTTGGGGTCCAATGAGACATTTTTTATTTCTCAATCCGTAATAGATATGTAAAAAGTGAAAGAGGTTATTGTAGATTAATATGTTGGTGAGATCAACACTCTCTTCAGCTCCCCAAATTCTCTCCCGTTGTGCACAAAAGGCTCTACAACAATATGTGTAAAACAGTAGTTTTACATGTGAGTCCGAAAATAGCCTCGTAAAGATGTGCATGTATCTCTCATTCTCGAAATCACTCAGGCAAAACGTGAGATAAATTTTTGTAGATATGTCTCTTAGGAAAAAAAACACTTCAGTTTTGTATGATGTATATTTTTCGTATTTACCACAATATTCTCTCGCAAAGTGATGACTTAACCTGTATTTTATGCAAAAATTGCTTTTCCATAATTGTTTAATATTTCCAAAACAATAATAGATGTTAGAAAAGTGAGAGAGGTTTTTGTAGTATGGTCCTCTTAAGAACATAAACCTCCTCTCAGTTTTGAAAATTCATCTTGATTGATCACAATAGTTTCTTGCAAAACAATGTGACTAAAAACATTAAATTTCTCGCAAAAATGTTCCTTCTTGTTGTGTTTTTCATCCTTTCACTTTTTTGTTCTTTAACTGCGTTTTTTACTTTTCACTTTTTAGATAAAACTCTCTGATGTTGGTGAAAATATTTTCATCTCTTTTACCATTTTACCGCTTCCGTAGATTATTACTTTTATCGTTTTACCTTTGATTGCTTCCGTAACTTCATTTTAACTTTCACTCCGACTTTTACTCCGATACACTTAACCACCGATACTCTTTAACTGTTTCTTTACCAGTGTCCTTTTACTTTTCAATGTGTAGTTTAGGTTTTTACATCGTCTGCTTCTAACCATAGAATTGTTTAATATCCTATTTCCTTTTCGTTTCGTCTTTTCAACCGTATGTTTTATCTTCCATCTCTCGTTTGAATATATTTGATAACACTCTTAGAGTAAACAAGTCTTATGACTAGTATTAAGACTGTTTTATCCAAGGATGTGGTCTTCCGATCAATCGTAAAACAAAACAAATTGTTAAGAAAGCATTGGTTTGCAAGGGAGGTCCAAAACGTTTTCATTTGTATCCTGAGAGGTCCGTGGAGTGAATCTAAAATGATTTTTTGGAGGTAAAAACCATGCTCGAATTGGTTATCAGGGGCTTCAAGTAGCGCAACCGGGTTACAAAGGGTTTTACCGCATGGGAGTCTGGTCGTTCACTCGGTGGAATCGAAAAAATGAAAAAACGCGGGCTTATTTCGTTTTATTCACAAAAGTCAATGGATGGCTGAATTTTTTATTATTATTTTATCGATGACGTCAAGCATGGTATTAAAGGATATGTCACTTAGCGGAAAGGTGGTAAGCGGTTTCTATCGCACCGCTTATGAGGGAAGGCGGTTTTAGGCGGAAGGGCGGGGCGCGATGCGATACAACGACCGACACGTAGCACGACTACCGGCTTGAAAACCGTTTGGCCATCGCGCGTTATCTTTCGTACTCGGATGGCCATCGAAATGGATGAGGGCCGTAGATCTTTCGATTCGGGCGATCGTGATGGTCGACTTCGGACAGGGAGATGGCAGAAAGTGTTTGAATGATGCGGGCCCAATGTAATTATTCGTTAAATAAACCTCACCGGGCGGGATCCTCGATCGCGGTTGAATTCATTAAATAATCGGGATCCGATTGGCGCGGCTTTCGCGGGCGGTGCCGCCCCGAAGCTAAAAACAAATGTAAAATGGCCTTGTAAAAGTATAGTAATTTCTAGTCAATCTGGCCGTTCATTAGGCAAAATGATATGATCGGTAGAAGTTATGTTTAGTTTAGTGTTTTTTGCCCTAGAAGGCAACCCCTCGCTTTTATGAGGGGTATTTTTATTGTGGCTTCGTGTATTTTGTGTGTATTCTCGGAGCGTAGAAATAGAGAGGGAGACCGTGAGAAAGAACTCAGAGGATATTACAATTGATTTGTTGTAGGTTTTGTCTTTTCATTTTGGTCGGATAATAGAAAGTGAAGGACTGGCCGTTTGGGGTGGACATAGCCAAAACTAGTGTGAACCAAGTATATCCGTGTCTCTCTCGGGTTTTATGTGTTTGTGTGCTTGTATTTTTCTCGCATATTTTTTATGTGTTGCATTGCTCTCCGTAGTATTTAATTTTCTAACACTCCAATGTGCCTCCAATACATGATGCACTATATCACCGACTAGATCATCGCTAGATGAGGGAATGGAACAAGTTGCAACATAATTAACCCATGGAAGCGGGAGATACCACTTTCATATAAATACTCATTTAGGGAAGTTAGTTGATTGGGAGTCAAATTAGGGACCAATGAATGAAAGTTGGTCAATGGTCAGTGATTCTTCCTTCATGTGGAAAACACATCACATGAAAGATAGAAGAGACAAGAGCTCCCATGACATAAACATAGTCACATCCAATGAGTAAGTTAAAATCCAAAGGGCCTTGGATTACCATCACATCGATATATACACATTTCCCTCCCAAAGTAATCAGAAAATTAGGAAGTATCCCTAATGGTTGACTAGTTCCTTTGTTAAAATTCAACAAATTTTGTGTAATCGGGCACAAGCTACGAAGAACCTAAAGCTTTCAAAGTGGTTGAGGATAAAATAATAATAGATGCACCCTCATCTATGATTATTCTATGTACGACCACATTATAAGCTTGTACTATGATCTATAAGGGCACATAAGGAGGAAGACGTATGTCCTTCCAAGCCGATTCCAACTGCAAAGGAAGCTAGACCAAACTACTTGAGTAGGGGGTGTCATGAGGAAGGGAGAAATACCCTCTTGTGCTATGGGAATAGGAGTAACCGACCCCTATACCATTGGAACAAAGTGGATTTCCACCAAGCTCATTGGAATATAAATAATTGAGAAGAACTCGAGCAAAGTATGAAGTTCACTCTATATGGGAAAGGTAGGATCAAATGAAGGTGGAGTTGAGTCAACCATTTTCTCAATCAATGGTTGGTTAGAAACAAACTCATAGGATTAGCATTCGCAGAGAGGATATTGATTAGATTTGGATTCTCGATCAATCACTTCATCAACTAGTGGAGGATTGGGAGAAAGTTTCCTGTAACCAACTCTCCGGAAGTCGAGGCCGAGAAGTTGTAGGTTTTCCTGTGAACACTTTTAGGATTCATATATATAAGGAAAAAGGTGAATAAGATGATTCCCTTCATATAAACTACAAGGAAACTTAATCCCTTTACCCTTTTCCCCATTGACCTTACTATCACTAGTTGAGGGTTTGTCACCAACTTGATCTCTAGAAGCCGATGACTAATGTTGATGTGAACCTATGGACCAAACTTCGAATATCTTGGGAATAACATGAAAATATCTAAGAAGGTGGTCACCCTCTATATAACTTGACAGGGAATTTAACTTTCGCGGGCTAATTGGAATATTTTTTCAAAATCGATTGTATTGAAAGGGGAGGCTTAGCTGCCCTTTGCTTATTTTTCTTCTACTTCTTCATCCTCTTCTTATTATTATTAACTTTATGGTTACTATAATTAATACTTTCACCAAGAAAAGAGGAAGAAAAGGATGAAGAAACAACACGTGAAGAAGGAAAAGGGTCAACTTTAGGATCAACATGAGGTTGATATTGTACAGTGTGGAGGATACAACTTGATTTAGGAGTAGTTTGGAAATTCAAAATCATAGGGGTCAATGGTAAAGCCAAGAAGGGAAAACGTTTCCATATAAGGAGTACCAATATTTCCAAAAGGAGGAAAGGACTAGGATTCCCATCAAGATGGGTTTCCTTAATTGGTAGACTCGTGAAAATGTTTTCATTGGTCTCAACCTAATATCTAATAAGGCGTTGTTCCATAGTGAGGATGTTGTGCCATGTTCAATTAATTGATTTTAGACATTATCAACAAAAAAAATAAACAAAAAAAGGGGTAATATAGGAATAAAGGTTTACCAAGCAACCATAAAATGTAATATACACCTTCGCGAACCAAGGGAATTTACGTATGTGCAGGAAATATCCCTTAAATGATGTGTTCGGTGTATCAATGTATACAAGGAAACCTACTTCTACTTACCTAAGTGTATGCAGGATAAAAACCTATAGGGGAGTCCCAAAAATATAGTCGATGGTACAGTGTGAGTGCAAGTATGTAGTTAGTGTTGTCTAATATGTAAACGTTCGATGAGAGTGTTCCCATATACTTTACGTGTATGGAGTGTCATCCAATATACCCAAAGGTACATGGAGAATCGATCCTATACACTCACGTACATGGAACAAGATTTGACCCCGGGGATGCAACGCTTGAAAAACAACAACTCATACGTTTAATGACGTTGGAAAACGTCTCTAGCTTCCGTACCTCTAAATGTTTTCTTTAATGTTACAAATGCTCCTTAGGTTGATTAAATAATTTTTAGCTATTTATATTTGATTAAGTTTCTATTTTTTGGGCTCACCACGAATGTCACCTTAATATCCCGATATGCAAACTAGCACGAGGAAATGGAATCTTTCTCTTTCAATGAAAATCTATCTAGGGAAGGGAAGAGACAAAGAGTATGCAACAATAATATGTGCAAAATGAAATCCATTTCCAATGCAACGATTCCAATTTCAATGCACACAAAAAAACCCTAAATTCCAATGAAAATATTTTTTTCTTTTCAAGTCTCTTAATTTTTGAAAATGAAGAAAACTAAGATGTAAATCTTTTAATCACTACTTCAAAATAAACTTTTCAAAATTATGACTACAACAACAATTAATCCAAGAAACCAATAGATCAAACAAAATCAGCTTGCAAGAAAAACCTAATGATAAGAACAAATATAAATATTCAAAAAAATCCCTTACCAAAGGTATCAAAACAAAACAAAACCAAATGGAGGCTTTAGAGGGACTAGAAGACACTCAAAGACTCAAGGAAGGGCAGCCGGAATAAGTATGATACGAGAGAAAATAAACACAAGGCTAATTCATGCATGAACATGGGCTAACACAAGTGAAAAATAGGTGCAAACCCTTGCAATGCATGCACATAGAGGGATCTCGTAGTGAAATTCTCCGGCCTTGGACCATAGGGGGACCGTTGGTCAAGAAAACGAAAAGTTCCGACACAAATTTTGCAATTGAGTGTCATTGAAAGGTCTTCCTAGGTATGTTCTTAACTTAAGATGACAATGAAGTTGTTCGAAGAAGAGGGTTGAAAACACTAAGGAAAAATAAACCACCAAATTTAGAACTTTCACAATCGACAAAATGCTTAGGACCACAAAGTATGCCAATAATAAGTTCTACTACTAGATGGGAAAATATCGACACAAGTGATATCATCAATTCCTTCGGTGTCAAGAGCCTAGCAAGTCTCTCGATGACCGCCTACTGTAGTTTACCCCACTAGGATTTTGAGAGAAGTGTATCAATATCTTATTTTTATGTGTTTTTGGCTACATAAGTATTTGAAGAGAACTCTGGATATTCATGCTCAACTTGGTTATTAATCATGATAAAATCTTCAATTGGGATGATATACTTTCTTCTCCGAGTTGCAACGCCATGTTGGGTAGGCCAAGGGAAACTCTAAGGAAAAACCAAGCACTAGATTTCTATATGTCTGCATATCTCTTAGATGGAACCTCGTCTCGATATGCGTTCCCATGGATGTATTGAAACTGACCCCACAAGACAAGTTTCCAATCTACTTCCATTACATGGCGTTATCCGAGTTGAATTTTAGAGGCACATATGATAGATTGGAAAATCATTTCTTTGTGGTCATATTCTAGATGGTTTACGAGATCAACCCTCCTTGCATGACCGACTAGGTGAAAGAGGCATTAAATGATATCAAATATTGGTTTGTTGCACTCGTAAGGTGCATATATCAGTATGTTTCAGTATGCCAAATTTCACGTCATCTTATGCCAAAGTATGTGACTAACAAGGTGGTCTTGAAAGAAGTTTCTTATTATTTAAATAAAGGGTTGTCAAGAGTACTTCATAAAAAGGAATAAGACCTCATTTGGCTCGCTTTTCCATTTGAGGATTGGAATGTATGATTTTAAGACCCACAAGGTATGGTAGTGTTTCTGAAATACAAGAGCTAGATCTCTTGCACTTTGCACTCAAGGAATTTCATGGTATGATCCCATGAAAGTGTGCAAGCTAACATTGTGATGCAGGATTGGCTTCACTTGGGGATATGCATCAATGACTCCTCTAGAGGATGAAAAGGCAGTTAAAACTCTGTACAATTCATTAAGAAAGACACACCCAGGAATTGAAGCTTTTTTCCCCCCCCAAGTTCCACCAAACTCAAGCATGTAGACATAAGAGGCACCATAATAAATAACAACTCTATAAAGTATCATAACTCCTAGGAAAAGGATCAAGCATGATCCAACAATAGAAAGTAGCGTTAAAATGGAAAGAGGACTCGTTGAATAAGGGATCTATTGAAGTCGAATAGGAAAAGAGAGAATTGGAGGCAATGATGTAGTAAGAGTGAAGAGGAGAAGAGGAATCAAGATAATTACTCGTAAAGAATTAAGAAGAAGAAGAGGAGAGTGGACGAAGAACAACAAAGGAGAGTGGAAGAAGAACAATAAAGGATGTAATAGGAGGAGGAAGCAATACAAAGGTCAGAATAAGAACAAATGACTTAGGAAATAGAAGAATAATTGGAGGAAGATGGTGCCATTCGACCCATAGATGATAAACCAGGTTCTCCGATTTAACCTCCTCTTATAGGTGGTCATCTCCCATTTGATGAGATGTGAATCATACCACCACTAAAAGACATGGTCATGGACGTATGTAATGTCACATTTGATCATATAATGAAAAGGATCGTGCAACAAAGGCGAATATTACTCCTAAATGACCTCAAAATCCATTTCTTTTTCCAGCGAAAAGGTGATAACCGCAAATAATCCAAAGAGAAGAAACTGGTAGGATCCATTGAGATGGCTTGTCTCATGGATTGGACCCCGGCTAGCAAGGAGCCCATAGTACACAGAGCAGGAATGATCAATAGGATTGATGTAGTTAGATGTTAGGAAGACATAAATCAAAGTGAAAGATGTCGTATACTAGAGCGCAAATCAATGTTGGAAGAAGTGCAAAAGAGCACAATGTAGAGTCGGCAACAACACAAAGTTTCCAATAGATAGTAGTAGTAGCTACAGCTAGCTAGAGACTCGTACATGACAGACATGCATCATACTAATTCGTAGTTTTTTGATAAAGTTATCTCGCTTTCGTGAGTTGTAGGAGCACAAAACACTAGAGAAGTGTTACATGCAAGTAACATTCCAAAGGTATCATATCAGTGGATAGATTGAATTCATTTCTTGTTGAGAGGGAGTGTTGAAAATGGCAATGAGAAATATTGAAAATGGCACCGATAGGGGGGGGATTTTGATTTAATTTTCCCCTTAATTAAATTGGAAGAGAAATTGTAATCTCATCTCATGAAAACTTGTATTAGTTAACCGAGATCGAAAGAATTAGTTAGCTTAGGAAATTTTGAGTTATAGGTCAAAGAATATGCATGTAGGATGTCTCCTACGTTTTAGGAGCCTTGTTTGAGTTATTTGTGAGTTGTAATTAGTTAACTCAAGGAACTCGAAGTTAAAATCAGCTTTAACTAGTTCTAACCGAGAGATGAGCTAGTGATAGGTCTAGTGAATTAAATATGATTTAATTCACAAGTAGTGATAAATAATTTAACTAATAATTCAATATAAATAGTTGTTACATGTCGGGCTCTAAGGAAGACCCAGCTTGAGACCGAGGTTAAAGGGAAGAGATATATCGCTCGTACTATTAGAAAATTGTAGAGGTCATGCATGAGGTCATCGAGAAGGCCTTGAAGGATTGCAAAATAATTAATTGGTATTTTCCTAATTAACGGTGGTCTCAATTAGCCCAAGGATGAAGGACAGTTGCGGTGCCGTGCAGATACAAGAAACAAGTTAAATATTGGACTAAAATTTCTTTGATTGCAAGCCAAACTTGAGCTAGATTAGAGTAAGACAATATAACGAAGTGTAGGAAGTTTCTTATGTGGAGGAATAAAATTGTATTGCTTCATGATCTTGACCATATGAAATATAGAGATAGAGGGGGTTTTTGAGCATTTTATTTCCCTAGATACATCTTGTGTTGTGTTATTGAAGATTTCTTCCTCTTTACTTGTTATGTGATCAGTGCGTTTATCATGTTTGTTTCTACAAATTGTAGAAGTATTCCAGATATCTTGTTTTAGCACATTATAAGATCAAACCGAATCCAATTGTTATATTTTCTACACAAAATACATATGGATTGCATGAAATTTCCTAGTAATACCTTATATTCGTAGATGGTAATTGAATGAATTAGATCACATTGGCATGATTAAATTTTGATGATTCATAGTGAAAGTGGTGGTCAACTTGCCACCTACCATGGATAATACATGCACACTTATTACAAGATGTCGAAGGTCAAGTTATAAGCCATTTTGTCACATTTCTAATGGTTATTGATCCTACAACCGCATCAATCAACATCCTTTTACCTCCTTGACATCATCATGGCACAAAATCCCTATGCATGACACTCTCATATCCCTGTGAGTTTCTTCTGAAAACACCTTATTTCAGCTATTTTAAGGACAATGAGCCCCAGCCTCATATTGGAAAAATGATCATCTACAAAAGTTGCTCCACCGTGTGCATGTGTTGATCATCTATAGGTTTCTCCACTATGCGACTCGCGTTGGTTATAGAAATTTAGGAAAAAGAGAGAGATTTTTTGGGAAGCTCTTCTTCCAGTAATTTCCTAGAATTTGTTACGACCATTTACCTCGTATAAAAAACATTCGCATCCTATCCTATCCTACTCATGGATTTTCCGTCCCTTATCCTTGTATCCTCGTTGAGTGTGTTATATTATTTCCACGAATAGCCACCCGGGGGGGGCAAAAACTGCCACCTCGTTTGTTGTGTCGATTGCACCGTGGGCTGCCCCCCCCGTCCAAGGGTCCGCTGTGTAGCTCCCCTCGCACCTGTGGTCCTGGAGCAACACCCCGTAGAAATGTTTTTGGACCCCTATTTTAGGTAGGCAGACTCGCCTATGGTTTTGTGCATGGGTTTGCACATGGTTTTGGGGCATGATGGTTTTCTCGCCCCTAGTATTTTGTAGATCAGCTCGAAGGGAACTATGACTATGTTCTAATCTATAGGGGTAATGGATTGAGGTTTATGAATGCTTCTTAACATGTATATATATTTGTGTGTGTGTGTGTGTGTCGTGAACACTAAAAGGGAACATAATGAAAAATCAAGCCTGGTAGTCCCGATTTGGGATCCAAGGGATATTTGTGTATATCAGCTCTTTATGTTTTATGCTCTTGCTATTGTTTATTTTCTATTCTTAAGAATTCATTTGTAGATAAATTTTGTACAAGGTTAAAACCTATAGATCCCATCCTCCCATTAAGGGTGGATCTCAAGCCCTAGATTGGAAAATGGATAAGAACTCCCAACTTACTCCTCTTATTCTATATATTTGTGGCCATCCAAAAGCTAGGGGTTGTATTTTGGAGATATAATTATACCCTCATGTTCCTTCTATAAAGAGTTAAAATTCCATGCATTAGGTTATTAGAGGTGCACTTTAGTGATAAAGAAGGGAACAAGTGAACTTGGAGGAGCTCTTCTATAAGATCAACTCTTATTTTCAGGTTGTAACTCCTTCCATTTATATTAATGCAAAGAGTTATTTTATGTGATGTTATTATTTCATGTATTTCGATGCCATGTTAATCCATTGAAATAAGTATTTAGATGATGTGCTACATAGATATCGTAGATCGTTGGCTTGTGTTGTCCGATTTTTTTAGGTTCTAATTTTTGCGACAAGAGACAGGATTGGATCATTCTAAGCCAAGAAAGGAGATACTAATAAGTTAGATCATAGGTAGGCTTCATCCCATTATCTATTTACTTTAAGGAAAACAAGAGCTACTTTATATTTCCGTTGATTCTCAGACTAAGCCAACTAGTTTAGGGAAGACACTTCTCGTACGTAGTCGTAGATTCCGTATACAAAATTGGCAACTCCACTAGGGACTCGATATTTTTCTTTGGTGGTTTCTTTGTCCTTCTTTTCAGTTCTATACTAAGCCACCCATTCCGGGGAAGACACTTATGTTCACATTCATAGATATTCGTATAAAAAAATTGGCAACTCCACTCGGGGATCAAACTCATAATCTCTAGTCTTTCGCGTATTGTGTAGGTTCTAATTTTGGTGGTTTCTTTGTCATTAATATTTGTTTCGCCTCTTATTCGGACCTTCAATATCATATTTAGTTAATAACATACCTAGGGAAGACCTTCATTGAGTCTCAATTGCAAAAATTGTGTTGAAATTCTCTTATTCTTGACCTCGCTCCCTCTCCGGTCTAGGGGTAGAGTGTGTTGCACCTTCCGCAGCCCTCCCTTTACCTCGTATTGCAAGAACTGGTGCCTCTTCCGCACATGGGTTGGCCTCCTCGTTCATGCATGAATTTTAATTTTGTTTATTTTCTCTCTAATCAGCCTTGTTCCATCCGCCCTTACTTGAAACTTTGAGTGTCTTGTGGTATTTCTTAATCCTCCAATTGGTTTTCTTTGTTTTGATACTTTTGGTAAGGATTTGTTTGAATATTTCCTTTTATTCTTATCATTAGTTTGCTTGCAACCGATTTTTGTTTGACCATTGGTCGCTTGGATGAATTGTTGTTCTAGTCCTCATTTTGAAAATTTTATTTGAATTAGTGATTACAAACTTTTCATCTTAGTTTTCTTTCATTTTCGAAAATTAGGAGACTTGAAAAGTTGTGAAAAAAATCTTTTCATTGGCATTTAGGGTTTTGTGTGTGCATTGAAATTGGGACAATTTAATTGTAAGGGGATTGAATTTTGCACATTTGTTTTCTACATATTGTTTGTTGCATACTCTTTGTCTCTTCTCTCTTCCCTATATAGATTTTCATTTAATGATAGGGATTCCATTTCCTCGTGCTAGTTTGCATTTTAGGATATTCATAGTGACATTCGAAGCAGTGATCCCCAAAATAGAAAATTAATCAAAGATAAACAATAAAATTTATTTAATCAACATAACTTTCATTTGTAACAATAACTCAAACATTTATAGGTATAGTCTAGAGACGTGTTCCGATGTCGTTAAACGTAGGAGTTTTCATTATTTTCCCATATTTCATCCCGGGGGTGAAATATCGTTCCACATACATGAGTGTATAGGATCATTCTCTCCATGTACCTTTGGGTATATTAGATGGTGCTCCATGCACATAAAGTATATGAATGCTCTCATCGAATGTGTTAGCTCCCTTATAAATTTTTGACAAGCAAACAGGGCTAGGATATTTCGAGCCTTCAAGGAATGCATTTACCCGAAAACACATCATCCTTGAAGCCTCCTTGTGCCTTATGTTAGTCCCTACCTTCAGAGAAGTTTTCCAGTAGAATATTCGGCTAGAGCATCCTCCAAGAAGATCCTCCGTACAAAAGTGCTCGAAAAGAGCTTTCCAACGGTATGCTACATTCTCAAAACTGCACTTCCGGATTGAATTCTATGCCTAAGTGAAGTAAAAATCCTCTATATTCCCTATCTTCCTTTTTTTTCCTTAAACTTTGTTTTATCAAAGTTTTATATTTCTTTAATAAAGTCCCTTTTTCCCTTTTTCGATTACAAATCACATTATAAATCATTTTAATACTTGTGCGATTGTATTACAAACCACTTCCCCTTTCACACACCCCTTAGAACCTTACAATAAACAAATATCAATGTTTATTATAAGTCCCACCGTGTTAAAACATTTCCCCTTTTCCATACCCCCCGTAAACTTTTATATTATAAATTTTATGTTTTATATATTATAAACCCCGCCGCATACATAGATCGCAATCACAAAATCTCGTTCCAATCGCGTATGTTATGGTGAACGTTCCGATCACCCCAATCAGCAGTAAGCTATGCGATTAATCGCATCGCAAGCATTTGCAACGTGATTAATCGCATCGCAACTCGCTTTGATCCGCCCGATCGCAAAACCCTCCGATCATCGCATCGCAACTCCGCCCGATCCACCCACCCAATCGCAAACCCCTTCCGATTGATCCCATCGCAATGTTCTTTTCTCCCTCGATTGCGATTACCGCCCCGATCTCCCATTGCGATTAGACCCTCGCCGGGCCCACCAGCATCGCTTCTTCCGCTCGTTCATATAATAAAGGGGTTTTCCCTTGTAAATCGGAAATTCGTATTATTTTCGGTTTACAAAGGGTTTTCCCCAATCACATCGTAAATTTTGTGTTGCACCACTCCGCCTATGCTCCATCTCCCGATTCCGATTTGCGATTGCGATCCGTACCCCGGTCCCACCTTACGGTCTTTTCCTGCCATTCATAGCCAAATTTCCTTTTCCCTTTGTAAAACGGTCAAAATTTCATTTGTTTTGTTTTTACTAAAAGGGTTTTCCCCATCGCATCGGAAGTTTTGTGTTATATATTACTCCGCTCGTCCCGCTCCGATTCCGATTGCGATTACCAGTTGTCTCCCTCTTGCTCCATTCCGATTGCGATTTATATAGGTCCCTGACCTCTCCCTTCTTTCCTATTCACCTGTTCTTCCTTCACACATGCATACTTTAGTTCAGCTGTTATTTCAATGGCATTTATAAACGAAGTCAGCTTTCTTCAAAAACGGCAAATGGAAAGCCAAGCTTAGCTTACAACGGGGCAAAGTTTTCGCAGTGCAAGAGATATTAATGAAACAACAGAGAGCTCCATGCACAGAAGACTAAGTCAACTGTGTTTTCTACATCAGAGATACTGTTTGCTCCAGGAGAGAGACCACACCGCCCATATTGTTCTTTATTTCACCGCGTTCTTGCAGAGATTTCCGCCTGCACTACGTACCAAAGTCGCCGCAGCATTTGCTTCACAAGTATGCGGCGTCACTGCTCGGGGCTCATTTATTTACCATTTTGTTCGTGCACCAAAGGGTACTATAGAGTACAAAGAAACCGTAATACATCGTGACCATACCGTAGTAAATGGAAGTCGAAGGAAAACCATCCGTCTCCTCCGAGTATATAGAGTGCCAGTAGATTAATGCTTAAGATTTAAAGCTGTAACGGGCTTCGCCCCTTGGTTCGGTCTCGATTTTAATGTTTTATTTAGTGCTTCACCCACTCTCTCTACTCTCTTTCACCTATATATAATACCCGAGAAATTAGTTGAACAAAGTTGTTGTTGGGCCGTTGTTGTTCCTCGGCCGTCGCCGTTGTAGTTAGAGGGATCTGCAATTTGAATCGTTAGAACAATTTTGGGAGGGAGAGTTGCGTAGTAGTTGTTATGTAGTAGTCCTGGGAGGAGAAAATTGGATTGTATTTCACACATTGAGCTCTAATGTATATGACCGAGTTTTGCATCATTAATCAAGCACATTTCACAGATCCCCGTCTATTACTATTGGTGATGTTTTCTAACTCGTTATGACATTTTCATGTCGTTCATTTTCATCGAAGCTTGCATCACAAATATAACATAGGATTTTACCCTGTTAGGTACCCTATGTTAGTCATCCTCCTTTGCCTCTTGATGTTTTCTACTAATTGTGAATCTAAGAGTGAATTCGGCTAATTTAACCAAAGGTGGTGGTTCCATATGCTTCTAGCCGATGTATGAATTATGGAGTTTTCAGCTGGATGTTTCCCCCTCGCCGGTGTCAAATCATTGAAGGTTCAAAGTCCTTATCTCGATCTTTACATGCGATCTCCTATCTATGTTAACTTATCTTTGTTTCTTTCCCTGAGCATGCTAAAGTCGACCTCGGGAGTTAAATGACCTCCGGTCCGATCTATAAGCTGCAGCCTTTGTCCCTCCCTTTGAGAGTTTCCTTTGAGTATGTCCAAGCAAAGTCTAGAGTTAAATGACCTCGTAGCTCCGATCTATAGACAAGATTGGGTTGCTTTCCTTCTTTCACCTTCTTCCCTTAATGTTCCGTTCCATCATCTATCTAAAAATATCCTTTAGTATAGATGACTTGCCCTCTAAAAGCTTTCTTGGTTAGTTGTTGAAAGTAATCTCTCCTTTCAGTGACTCCATAGCCCAATGGATGGCACTTGCTTGACCTATCCCCTTGTGTCAAACATCCCGTCGCGTTTTGTTCCTTTTTCTCCCATTACTTTCTTACCATGATCTCAAGACCAACTCCACAAACAACCAACCAAATCATTTCAAAACCCCCTCTCGTGCTTCATAACTAGCCTAACATCTCATTTGAGCTTTCAAAGATATACCATTCTTTTTTTATTGTAGAGATCCCTCTCCTGTGTCCAAGAGGGCTAGATCCTAGGGCCCCAAAGTGGTTCCGATGTTGTCTCATATTTTGGTCTCTGCTAATCCGGGAAAAACATGGGAACTCCAACATAATGGCGTACCCGCCGGGGGAATTGAGTGCATTTCACCTTAAACATTTCTTAGGCACTCAAAGACCCAAGATATCCGGTTAGCATTGGCGTTAATTTCGATGGTGGACAACATCCTACTCAAACAATAAATTCATCCACCGGTGACTTCACACTCCATAATCCCTCAAAGACTCCACTAGAGGAAGAGAAACCCGAAAGATGGCACAGACCTCATAGAAGGGTAGAACATATGGGTTGGATTTTGGTTTAAAGAATTAATTGTTTTTGTCTATCACTATGCTCTATCCTTCAAGTCTAACCAAGAGCACCAAGAAGAGACGCACATTGAGAGTAAGGGAAAGATCTCGAGCCTCGAGCCTTCATATCACGAGCATACATGTACCCGTCAGAAAACCTAGTGGAACAAGAAGCTCATGTTGTATCTCCCACCCTTAAAGAAGATTCAAACAGCACCATGAGCCCATTGTTACACCACCTACACCTACCAAGGGTCATAGAAAGATATAAGCCTCTCCCTCGGTTTTACCTCTTATCTTCCAACCCCTTCCCTTTCCCGTAACTTATAAAACCAACTCGCCTTGCATCTTGAAGGAGAAAATAAAGGGGCCACCGCTCAAGAACATGTTCAAAACCTTGAGGATTTACTTGAGTTGTATGAAATAGAAGAAGATGACTGTGTAGCATCCGAATGTTTGCCTTGTCATTACAAGGAAATGTTAATATTTGGTTCAAAGGCCTTCCAAAGGGCAAGCATTTTCAACTTTCATCAATTTTCTCGTAGTTTTCCTTGATAGGTGGGAAGCCCCGAAGAATGCTCTCCTCATCCTAAAAGAATATCGTAATTTGAGAAGGCAAATTTGTGAGAGATAGTGCAGTAATTTTTTCAGCCAGGTTTAATAAGGTATATGATGCAATACCTTTAGATATAAAACCACCCTTGGGATGGGCTTTATTGCACTATCCAAGTTCTTTTGACCCGGAGGTGGAATTCCATATAAGAGAAAGAGAACCTTCGAGCTTGGAGGAAATGCAAAAATATAGCAATCTACCGTACGAATACAACATAAAGTGCAGTGAGGAAAGGTTAAAAGCTACAAGGAAGGACCGAACCGAGCAAATAGCACAAATCTCTTTAGAGAACAAGCTGAAATACCGATAGAGACCGCCAACTCCTTGCTAAACATAGAAGAGGAAGAATATGAGGCCGAAACTAGAAATGATGATTGGAAAAGACCCCGCTTCCTTGTCCTCAAGAAAGACAAACTAGATCATCGCGAAGACAAAAAGCCACGATGCCAAACACGCATGTTGAACCGCAGCTTGAATCGTAAAATGAACTTGCAGACTATTTTTGAAGAAAGACTCGCCAAGAGTCTTGAAGACTTGATGGGTAATAATGCTTGTAATTATGATTTCTTTGATGTTGATCTGTCTCGATGATAATTTTTTTCCAAGGGGAAACCGAGCTTGCAGTGGCCACTACCGCGTAGATTCATGGGAGGAATATTACGACCATCAACTTCAAGAAAATGATGAGTCAATGCAAAGCATCTATGATACCGATGGTGCAGTGAAAGCGTTGAAATAATGATAGAAGATTAAGATTCATTAAATCTTCTCTCTCGCTTTATATCCGAAATACATCAATTATACTTGCCAAGAGTGATCGTTTAAGCCAAAGCAACTCTTCAAATGCGCAGAGACAAGGAGGAAAGAGGTGAAGAAAATCTTGAGCAGAATGAATATCAGAGCTTTTCTCCCAACGGGATTGAGGTAATCAAAGAAACCCCCACTCAAGAATATGTTAACTTTTTTCATCAGCAGTTCCAAATGATCTGTACTCGCATTTCTAAAGGACAACACTAACAAATATAATGAGCCCTCTAGCTCGTAGCTACAATGAAATGAGCTGAGATTTTCTTCCCCAAAGACATCTTTGTCTTGATCCGTAGGAAGAAGAGGTATTCATGGTCGATGTCCATATGCCAAAGACTCCCAACCAGGAAAAGGAGGAGTATGATTACTAGGGAAGGCCTCACCGCAGATGCAGCTGATCGAAGTCGCCGAGACATGAGATAGCCCACTCACTCATGGCAGTGTGCCAAAAAAGAAGAAAGTATACATCATGTGTTCATTGATCCCGTGCAAGTGTATCACATGGAGGCCTCCGATTGGCTCAGAAATCTACTCAAGCACCAATCCCTTTTGCAAGAGCCAAATTCATCATGAGTGGTCATTACCGATAGTGACTCTCTGGTTTTGAAGAACCACATGCGCAGCACCCCGTGGTTATCCCCGACAGTACAATGCTCATATCCTTTTTTTTTACTCGCTTGACCGGTTGCATTGGCATTATTGTATCACCTAGAGCATCGAGAGATATCCGCTAGAGTAGGGTAGGTAGGAAAAGCTCAATAAAGCTCAAGCATGTGAGCATGTAGTTAGTTGTTTTTTAATTTTTTCAAGTAAAGTCCGGGCAGTTTACGCGCCTAACTCCCGGCTTGACTATTTTTTCAATTTATGTCTTAGAATCATAGAGGAGAATCTCGCTAGACCGTTTAATCCTAGCAAGATATAGTTTAGGTAGAGAAACTATGAGACCAATAGTGCTTAACTCGGGTCTCATGGAGTAATATGGGTAGAAGTAGAATAGGTTTATTTTCTTGTTTGTAAAAATTGATGATGTAAAGGGTCTACAAGTCCAAATGCACCCTAAGAAAATGTTAGGACTATAGTGTGGGTAGGTAGTTGTTTGGGAGAATTGTACTCAGCCTTTGGATATGATGTCTTCATGATTTGTGGCACATTTCGATCCAAGAAAGAAAAGAATGAGTCAAGTACCAAGGCATCTAGCCTACACCAAAGATCATTCTCTCAATTCTTGACTCCTTCAAGAAGAATCCATCCCCATGTGGGAGCCACGTTAGCCCCCTATAAATTTTTGACAAGCAAACATGTGGGGCTAGGATGTTTCTCGAACCTTCAAGGAATGCATTTCCTTCCGAAAACACATCATCCTTGAAGCCTCCTTGTGCCTTATGTTAGTCCCTACCTTCAGCAGAAGTTTGCACAGTTGTATTCAGTGCCGTAGCATCCTCCAAGGCATCCTTCGTAAAAGTGCCTCGAAAATAGCTTTCCAACAAGATGCTACATTCTCAAAACTCGACTTTCCGGATTGAATTCTATGCCTAAGTGAAGCAAAAGCCCTTATATTCTATCTTCCCATTTTCCCCCTTAAACTTTGTTTTATCAAAGTTTTATATTTCTTTTAATAAAGTCCCTTTTTCCCCCTTTTCCGATTACAAATCGCATTATAAATCGTTTTAATACTTGTGCGATTGTATTATAAACCACTTCCCTTCTTTACACACCCCTTAGAACCTTACAATAAACAACATCAATGTTTATTATAAGTCCCGTTGTAGTTAAACATTTCCCTTTCCATACCCCGTGTAAACTCTTATATTATAAAGTTTAT
Organism: Pinus albicaulis; assembly: GCA_034641835.2. NCBI lineage: Eukaryota > Viridiplantae > Streptophyta > Pinopsida > Pinales > Pinaceae > Pinus > Pinus albicaulis. The sequence continues at coordinate 1,707,392,240 of CM076580.1, read as the reverse complement.
GTTTTATATATTATAAACCCCGCTCGCATGACATAATCGCAATCGCAAAATCCGTTCCAATCGCGTATGTTATGGTGAACATTCCAATCACCCCAATCGCAAGTGTTTGCGACGTGATTAATCGCATCGCAAGTATTTACGACGCGATTAATCACATCACAACGCTCCGATCCACCGATCGACAAAACCTTCCGCGATAATCGCGATTGCAACTCCGCTCCGATCCGCCCGATCGCAAAACCCTCTCCAATTGATCGCATCAGCAATTTTCTTTTCTCCCCGATTGCAATTACCCCCCACCCCGATCTCCGATTGCGATTAGACCTCGCCGGCCCCACTAGACTCGCTCTTCCGCCTCGTTCATATAATAAAGGGGGTTTTCCCTTTGTAAATCGGAAATTCGTATTATTTCTCGCTTAGCAAAGGGTTTTCCCCAATCGCATCGGAAATTTTGTAGCCGCACCACTCCGCCATGATCCATCTCCCGATTCTCGATTTGCGATTGCGATCCGTACTCGGTCCCACCTTATCGGTCTTTCTACTATTCATAGCCAGGGATCTCTCTTTTCCCTTGTAAAGGTCAAAATTTCATTTGTACAAAGGGTTTTCCTCATTGCATCGAAAGTTTTGTGTTATATATTATTTCCCCGCCTTCCGTCTCGCTCCTATTCTGATTAGCGATCGATCGTTTTCTCCCCCTCCTCGCTCCATTCCGATTGCGATTTATATAGGTCCCGTCTTCCTCTTTCCTATTCATTGTTCTTCCCTTCACGCAAGCGCTACTTAAGTCTCCGCCTTTTATTTCAATCGCATTTATAAACGAAGTCAGCTTTCTTCAAAACGGCAAATGGAAAGCTGCTGTTACAGCTTACATTCGTAGGTTTTCGTAGCGTAGCTATTAATGAAACATCGTAGAGCTCCATGCACAGAAGACTAAGTCGTGAGGTTTTCTACACGGCATAATGTTTTTTCTCAGAGAGGGACCACTGCTGCCCATATTGTTCTTTATTTCACCACGTGCCTCTGCAGATTTCCGCCCAAACCACACATGTAAAGTCGCCGTAGCATTTGTTTTACAAGTATGGCGTAGATCGTCTACCATTTATTTACCATTTTGTTCGTGCACCAAAGGGTACTACGTAGCATCAACAGAAACCGTAATACATCAGTGACTCATACCAGAAAGTAAGTGGAAGTCGAAGAAAACCATCCGTTCCTCCAAAAGAGTGCCGTAGATTATTGCTTAAGATTTAAAAGTGTAACGGTTTCCTACTCCTTGGTCTCGCGTCTGAGTTTAATGTTTTATTTAGTGCTTCACCTACCTCCTCTACTCTCTTTCACCTATATATAATCCCTAAGAAATTATTGAACAAGTTGTTGTTGGGCCGTTGTTGTTCGTGCTGTCGCCGTTGTAGTTAGAGGGATTCAATTTGACTCGCTAGAATAGTCTTGGGAGGGAGTTGCGTAGTATTTTTTATGTAGTAGGTCGGGAGGAGAAAATTGGATTGTATTTCAAATGACTGAGCTCGTAAGGTATATGATCGGGTTTTGCATCATTAATCAAGTCACATTTCACAGATCCTCGGTCTCATTACTGATATGGTGATGTTTTCTAACTTTGTTTATGACATTTTCATGTCAAGTTCATTTTCTACTTGCTTCGCATCAGTAAATATAACATAGGATTTACCCTTGTTAGGTACCTGCATGTTGCCGTTTTCCTTGCCTTTGATGTTTTCTACTAATTATGAATCTAAGAGTGAATTCAAGCACTTTAACCAAAGGTAGTGGTTCCATATGCTGCCTAGCCATGATGTCCAATTATGGAGTTTTCTCGCTTTGGATGTTTCGCTCGGTGTCAAAGCATTGAAGGTTCAAAGTCCTTCTCTAATCTACTGCACTCGGGCTATGTTAACTTATCTCCGTTTCTTTCCCCTTTGGAGCATGCTAAAGTCGACTCCGGGAGTTAAATGACTCTTGGTCCGATCTATAAGCTGCCCCTTTGTCCCTCCTTTTGAGAGTTGCTCTTTGAGTATGTCCCGTTAGAGCTCAATCTAGTCATACCTGGCCATCAATGATCGAACACTACTCTTTTGCATTTGCATATTAGGTAGTCTCATACACAATATAAAATTTCACCATTCCGCTAGGTCATGGATTCATTAATGATAGTAATTTTTTATTAGTTTTCCCTCATGATGATACTTGTTGTTTTTTCCTCCCTATGGTCTTCGTACATTAGTCTCTCTTCATTCTCAAAAATATACTCAAAGCAGGGTCACAGGATGGGTCTCATTAGTTTCTAAGGTCTCACAATGGTCAAGTTAATGGGTCAAATGTCAATAATGTTATGCAAGGTCATGAGGAAGTCAATAAATTCAAAGTCACATCACCAGTGGCGATCGAAAGAAGACATTTATTCAACTTTTGATAAGTTTCCACCTCAAAACCATGTTTTGAGGTGAAAACATAATGCTTCGCCTTTTTCAAATACAATTCGTGTCAGTCATCTCCGACAAAATATTCACCTCTCGCTCCTTCGCAGAATTTTTTCATCAGTATGTTTAGTGCCAAATCATCTTCAAAGCAGTATCCATCGTGAAAGAGCCCGGAAAGAGCTTTCCAACGGTATACTACACTCTCAAAATCGGCTTTCCTGATTGAATTTTATGCTTAAGTGAAGTAAAAGCCCTTATACCCTCGTATACCCCCCGTTTCCCATTTTCCCTTTGAAACTTTGTGTTATTAAAGTTTAATATTCCTTTAAAAAAATTCCCCTTTTCCTCACTCGATTATAAAATCGCATTATAAATACAAATGCGATTATACTAAACCACTTCCCTCCATTTCCCTGTAGAACTTTATAATAAAAACATTATATATAAAAGTCCCCACCCTCATAACCACTTCCCCACCATTCCGTACGAAAAAACTCTTATGGTAAACATTTTAAAGTTCTCGCAGATATATATATATATATATATATATATATATATATATATATATATATATATATATATATATATATATATATATATATATATATACCCGCCTGTACATCGCAATCGCTACATCTATAACATGCGCTCTCGATTGATTCATGCCATAACTTCCGATGCGATTGCCTCGATTGTATATCCCGCCGATTGCAACCTCCGATGCAGATCCGACCGTTGATTGCTCCCCGCCGCCGATCCGACGACCCGCATCCAATCGCACCATCGCAATCGATGCTTCCATAAGTCCCCCTCCGATCAACCCCCCCCGATCATCCCTCCACCGTTGATTTCCTCGGTCCAGCATCCAATGGTCCCTCCGCGCCAACTCTGAACTTTTCAATCGCAACTCCCCTCCCGATTGTTCCGATCGCGATTACCTTTCCCTTCGATTTGCGATTGCGATTGATCCCCGGTCCCACCTTACTATACATCCGCCCATTCATAATATAAGAGGCCTCTTTCCCTTTGTAATCCGAAAATTTTGATTATATTTATAATACAAAGGGTTTTCCCTCAATCGCATCTAAACATTGTAAACACCATTCCGCTCCTCCTCCCGATTCCGATTCCCCGTTTATTGCGACATTACTCGTTGATATATTATATAACTCTTCGCTCCAACTCGCATTGCGTATTTATGTGGTTCCCGCCTCCATTTCCCTCCCTCTTCCCCATTTAAATTACATTTTTCCCTTCACGAAAGGCATGTAAATTCATTTTATCGTTCTAGGCCAGTAGAATAAAGAAAATAATGGATAGCAAAGGAAGCAAATAAATGAGTCGAGAGCTCAAAATAAAATAAAGGCATCTACAACAACAGAAAGAAAAAATAGGATCGGATTGCCTATTTTGGCTTCGCTACAATTCAAAGAGACTCGCGATACAATGTTTTGCCTGCCTCACCGACCGGATGTAACGCAACTCTCCCTCGCTCGAGAGCATCCGCGTTGGCTTTTGGCCTTCCATCTTCGCTTGTGATTTCTCCTCTTCCCATCGATTTGTATTCCCGCAAATCTATCTATTTATTGTAAATGCTAATATTTTGTAAGTGCGGAGAATCCGAGGCCCTAAAAAACTCGAAGTAGGGGAACAAAGGTGGCAAATGCTGAGCTTTGTGCTCCTTGTACACATCTTTAGCAAGGAATTAATAAAGGGATGCAAGTTTCTCCGATTTGTGGGATTCATATGGTATGAGTTTTAGCAAATGTCTCTCTTCTATGTTTCATATGTAAATTATTATGTTTCATCATTCATTTACAAACATTTCTAGTTGAATGTTTCCAAGTTAGAAAGGTAGAATCCATCTTATATGCTCGCCTTGGGGACCCATTCATACTCGCTAGTGTTTTCTTCCGTTTGAAAAGGATCCATGTATTATGCCCTTTTTCAGCCCTCCCTCACCGCCTTTTCCATTTCACCTTATTTCAATTCTGATTGCTAAACCTCCCCCGCTCGCCTTGCTCCCATGAAATATCCCGTGTCCTTGATTTAATTCCCTCGCCATACATCGTCCCTTTGTCCCATACATCCCCGAAATTCACTATTTATCAAAACTCTTTTTTCCCATTTATATACCTAGCCTAAAATCTACGTTTTTATTATCGTGTTATTGAATATCTATTCTACGTGAGAGAGCCCTCTCCCCGTCCTTGTAGGGGCTAGCTACAAGGCCGTAGCGTGGTTTAGTTGTTACCCGATTTTCCTTTTTCAGACTCGAGGTTCAGATTGGGTGCTAACATCTCTCGCCGACCATACTCCGGGGAGCGCAATTACAAACTTTTTGCATGGAAAATTTATCACCCCAAGAATATTTTTCTTCTAAAGTCTCGATAATGATATTTCGCAGCTTTCTAGCCGATATAAATATTGTACAGACAGTAATTTGACCAGATCGAAGCCAAGAAGATATACAAGGGCTAACCCCGATCCAAATCCTCCACCCGTGTTTGAAAATCCAAATCTTATCCCAAGAATAGTCAAGACAAGAGTGATCGCTAAATCCTACACCTATTCTCAGGTCCCATACTTGGCCTGAGTGGTCGTCAGTTGTAGAAGAGCTTTCTTTTGATGATAATTTTGAGCTTTCTTTGTTTAGAAATAAGTATGAAAATGCACTTGAAGACACTGGCTTTAGATCCGGAGTTTCTTGTAGATATTGAAGTTCAAAGAGAGTAAATTCTTCCATTGATGACTACATTTTGAATTCACCTCTACACCATCATTGCAACTTATATTCCCCGAGCCTTCGTAATCATCGTGATGCGCATTCCATCCTCCCGATTCATCAAGACATTCCCATCAATCAATTCCCCAGTTGTTCATCTCCTCCATCAACACCTACCTCAAATTCAGCACTACAAACGCTCGTGGTAAATCCTCCCGTAATTATGGCTGCCGCGTATGCACCCCTTGGTTTTACCTCGTGTTCTCAATGATATGCCTCGCTGATTATCGTAGTAAAATTACTATCTTTTGATGCCACTCGTGGCATTACATCCCAACAACATGTTGACAAGATGAATGGATTTTTTGACTTGCATGAAGTAGAAGAAGAAAATGTAGCTACCAAAGTTGTTTGTTCAAAGCTTCTGGAGGTGAAGTGAGAAAAGTGGTTCAGCAGCTTTTACCACAGAAGTTCTCTATTCACACTTTACAGAGTTACACATACGCTCTTAGACCGATGGGAGGTGAAAAGGAATCCACAAGAAATTCTCGTCCGAATATGAGAATATTAAAATAAATGACAGAAACCGTGCAAGACTATTGTTTTAGATTCAATACGGTATACAATGATATTTCAGCTAACCTCAAACCCCTCGTCGATTCAGGCCGTGACGAGGTTTTGATGGTTTTGATGCCGATGTGGCATATCAACTACGTGAAAGAGATCCACCGTCACTTGAAGAAATGCATGACATGGCAAGAAGTCGTCGAAGCAAATTTGTCGGCTAGAAGAGCTCGAGCCGCAGCCGAAAGGAAAGTCGTGGTGAAAAGAAGAAGGATCCTTCTGACAACAAAATGGACACACTAATTCGTACGATGGAAAGGATGGTTGACTCGATTAACAATTTTCGACACAAACCAAAACCCCAAATAACAAATCCGAATTTTAGAGGTCAAAGCTAGCAGCTCGCAATTCAAGATTAGGTAGAGAGAACAGAGGGCACAGGACTAAGCGGCACCACAACAGCAGATTAGAATGCCATTATACAGTAACTACGTGCAAGGGACCGACTCGCATGACGATGGTCCCCTCGTTTGAAACCAATCATTTTTTCACTGCACTGATGGTGAGCCCATTTTCTCACAGAAGACGAAGAATACACAAGGGAGACTAGCAGTACATCCGAGAGGGGACGAAAAATTTCATCCTCTGCAAACGACGTAATGTTAGAAGAAGAGTCTCGATGATTACCAAGTAGAGGGTATATGAATGCGCACTGTCGCCCAAAGCTAGGCTGCGTATTCTCTAAGGAAAATCGTGCAAACGTCGCACTTCAGCCCCCATTCAAAAAAGAAAAAGAACCAAATTGAGGACGAGGCACACAAGAAAGGGGAAAGAGTCGGCCAATCCTTCATCCAAAGTAAAGCACCCACAAGCATTAATACATGTTCGAGAACACTCGCAAAAGAGAAAAGCAAGGTGACTACGTTGAAAAGAGCAAACAAGAGAAGAAAGACCCTCCTACTAAAGAGGTAGAAAAAGCTCCCTCCTTTAATTTAGAAAGTGAAATTTCCCAAATTGAAAGTGTCTCATGTGTTTCCTTTGACCAAGTTGGTAAAGAATAGTGTATATAAGAGTCGTGTATCTAAAGCCTTGCAAATAGACCCTCTTCTTCGATATGGTTAATGTGGAAGATGACTACATCTCGAATTAATCTTTGGTCCAAACTGCACAGGAGAATCCGAAGAAAAAGCGAAGTCCCTCCCTTTTTACCCGAGTCTTAGGTTGCATGAGTTTGTCTTGCATAACACCATGTTGGACTCGGCTTCACATAATTTGATGCCCAAAGTCGTCATGGAGAAGTTACTGCCTTGATGTTACTAGAAAGTACCATGATTTGTATTCTTTTGACTCAAGTAGGGTCCATTGTATTGGTCTCATCAAAGATTTAGTAGTGTCTTTAGATCAAATCCCAGCCAAACATGTCTTGATGGATGTAGTTGTGGCCGATGTACCCACCACACGGTTTGGAATGCCGCTATCTTGGTCTTGGGGTGCAAAACTTAAAGGAACCATATAGCTTGATTTCTCCCTATGCCACAATCCCTCGTATTTTGGCCGCCTGAGGAAGTTATATAGGGAGAAGAAAATGAAATAGTATGATCACCACAGAAGACAAGTCAGTGACTCATCCCATCAATGCGGTCCACACATATTTAGAATCGCTTGTCCTATATTCAAATGGTAGGTCTAAAATGATGAGGATGTTCAGCTGGTACAAGCGGAGGAGATACCTAAGATTTCCGTAAAAAATTTCGCAGAGGTCCTCAAGGTGAGAGAAGGACAAAGCAGCAAGTACTTTCCGAGCCTCCCGATCGCCAAATAAAGAAAGGGATAATGAAAATCCGTAAATCAACCCAAGGTGAAAGGAAGGGAAGAAACTAAATTTCAGCATCTACAAGAAGAAGAAGAAGGCTCTGGGGAGTATGGATTTTGATGGAGCCACAGGGTAAGGATGGAGCCGACATTGGAATATGGGTAAGGAGTCCCATGTTTTCGTAGCCCCCTCGAAAAGGTCCCTAGTAATGTCACGTAGGAGCATGTGCTTATAAGCTTTGGCCTTTGAATGCTCTAACAATGAAGGCAGGCAGAGCTTTTCCGATTTGCAGTGCCTCAAAATCTTGAAAAAGTTGAAGGCAAAAAATGATTTCGTGTACTAAGGACTCGAGTTAATAATCAAGCAAAGTGAAAGGAGAATACCAAGCTAAAAACATCCGAGACCGAGGGCATATAGAAATGAAGTTTTGGACATTTTGAAGACATCTCAGAAAGGTACACTCTCACGATGCGTAGTGCCTCCGTGATGCAAAATCTTATTGTTGATTCCTCTCGCCATCATCGCAAGTAACTTGAAGGTTCCGATGAAACCCGAAGAATAAATTTGAGATCCATGTAAAACATAGGCCTCGTTGTTCCGGAAAATTTAAGGTATTGGCAAGTATTTTGGGATGATAATGAGATAAATGCATTTTTATGGGTGATTCGGAAAGTTCAAGGACACTCCCATAGAAGGTGTGAGTCCGTAGTTGATGATCAAGAAATGGAAGAAAAACGTATGGACATACCGCAGCTGGAAAGATAACGTAATTCCTAGAGGCAGTCTCATACCTCTAGAGGAGTTGTTTGATCAGGATGATGTTGCAAAAAGAAGCCAAGCTTGGTACCCACAGAGAAAGGGAGTTGAAGATGTGAATATCGGAACAAATACCTGTACCAGCCCAAGTTTGTCAAATTGTCAAAGATATTGTCCCCTCGAAGCGAAGGAGAATTATGTGGAGTTGCTTTCCGAATTCTCTGATGTATTTGCGTGGGACTATTCAGTACTTGAAGGTGTATGATAAGAACATAATCCAAAAGCATACTATTCCTTTATCAAGCCGGATCAAAAGCTCTTTCGCGATAGCCGAGAAGAATCAACCCAAATGCCGCCGCCATCAATTGAAAAGGAGGTAAACATATTATACAAAGCCGGTATCATAGTCCCCATTAGATTTTCTCGACCGGATTTCAAATTTGGTCCCGCACGAAAAGAAGACCGGAGAAATAAGGTTGTGCATAGATTTTCTGAACTCCTATAAGGCTTCCTTAAAGGATAATTATCCACTTCGAAAATGGACCATATTCTGCGAGTAGAGAGTAGTTGGAGCATCCAGATGTCACTACTTGATGGCTACTCAAAGCTACAACTAGATCTTGGTGCATGAGAAGGACCAAGATAAAACTGCGCTCACAACACCCTCGGGGAACCTTCCAAGCACGCTCAAAAATGCCTTTCTGACCGAAGAACATAGGGAGCTACTTTCCAGCCGTGGCCATGGACATTTCTTTTGCCAATGAAAAAAGATGTTTTTTTGGTTATTTATTTGGATGATTTGACAAGAAAGTTTTCTGTGGTCAAATGATGAGCATTTGCACCATTTGAGAGTTGTTTTGAGGCGATGCAGAAAGTTTGGAATTCTCTTCAATCCCAAAAAGTGTCTCTTTGCCACGGATGAAGGCAAGCCGCCGGGGCATATCATCTCCAAAGATGGTATTCACATCGATCCAAACTAGAGTGGAGGCAATCCAAACCATATAGATCTACCACGAAACAAGAAGGAGATCCAAGCATTCAATGGTAAGATGAACTTCTTACGTCGATTTATACCCAACTGGCCGAGCATCTCGAGGGAAATGACTAATATGTTGAAAAAAGACGAACTTTCCGTTAAATGGAGTGAGGAGGCTATCAAATCATTCAATCCGGTAAAGTTTGCTTTGTCCAATGCCCCAGCCTTTGATCAAATTCCCGACTACACTCAAGACTTTATCATATTCGTTTGCATCCGAGCATACTTTGGCCGTTGTTTTACATGCAAAAAGTGAGACGAGATTGAAAAGCCAATTGCCTTTTCATGAGAACTATTAGAGACGCCTCGCTTTGAGGTATAATATCATTGAAAAACACAGACATTGCCCTATCAAAGCATTGAAGGATTTCAGTGGTCTATATTCTCGCATTCACATACTATAGCATATGTCCCCAACGCAGCAGAAGAAGGATGTGTTGATGCAAAATCGATCCAGAAGGTCGAAGAGGTAAATGGATAGCGTCCATGTTGAGTATGATCTCGGAGATCAAGCCCACGAAGTTGATCAAAGGCCAAGGCTTGGGCGAAATTGATGGCCCAATCAAATCTGCGTGCTTTTCTTTAGATATAAACCTCATAACAAATAGCAAGTGTAAGATGAAGATGAAGGTTTGCCGGGTTCCAATTTCGATATTTTTCTCAGTCAGTCCCCGTGGTATTCGTGACATTGTCTATGTCCTTCAACATTTGTCACCTCCTACCGGCGTGTCCAAGAGCAAAGGTAGATCCCCGAAACTAAAAGCCGCAAAATACTACATTGTAGACAGACAGCTCCGTATTGGAAAGACCCGAGGGAGGCGTTCTCAAGCTCAATTGTTTGGTTGAAGAAGAAGGCTTGAAGGTAATGCACGAGTCTCATGGTAAAGGCGATCGTGGCGGTCACTTGTTTTGGAAGACTACATCCAACAAGATATTGAGAGCAGGATATTATTGGCCCACATTATTCTCTAATTTATATAAGGCCGTAACGAAATGTCATGAATGCCAAATCTTCCAAGGGAAGAAGAAATTTCTTCCACTCCCTTTGAGACGCAGGTTCAGCGTGAACGACCCTTTCGAAAGAAGTGGGGTCTCGATTTTATAGGAGAGATTCATCCCGCGTCCTCATCACAAAGACCGATGGATATTGACAGGATAGATTACTTTACTAAATGGATCGCAGGTCGTCCTCACGCAGCAAGCAATGCAGTACACGGTAATCATTCAATTTCCGGAATCAAATATTCTATCTCGTTTGGCCGCCTCGCAAAGTCGTAACAGTACAATGCATCGCCGTTCGTGTCCAAGAAAAATGATCGATTTTTGTGACAAATACACAACATCGCGCCGGGCCATTCGAAAAGCCTATTATCCACAAGGAAACGGCTCTGGCCGAGTCATCTAACAAATCATTGGTGAATATAATTAAGAAAATGTCGGAGGCAAACAAAATAAATTGGCACGAAAAGCTCATCAATGCACTATGAGGCGTACAGTAGTTAGCAAAGAGAAAGATCAATAGGTATGTCACCATTTGAGCTGGCTTTATGGTACCGACGCTATCTTTCCCACATCCCCACTGTACCCCGCTATGAAAATTATTGCAAGAAATTAGGCAGCGAGGACAATGAAAATCTCATTGAAGGATCAATCAAATGATCCACCTTCGACAAGAAACAAGAGAGGAAGTGTCACAGTAATGCTATTCAATATACAGGAGAAAAATTAAAAATATCTATGACAGAATACAAAAGCGCCAAGATAAGTTTCACATGGATGATATAGTGTTGAAATGGGATGCGAAATGAAGACAAAGGGAAGCATGGTAAGTTCGACAATATGTGGAAAGGACTCATACAGGATCTCAAAGATACGCAGGAAAAATGCCTTCTTGCTTTCATAATGGATGGCCAAGATTGCCTAGGAGGAGCAAATGAATGGTAGGCTTTTGAAGCACTACCATTGTTGAAAGCAAAGGATCAGAATCTATGTCATCACCATTTTATATACCATGTTATGTTTATCAGAAGCAGTAGTACACAATCATTGAAGTTTGGGGCCCGAGGTGAAGGCTATAAGACTTGGATGACTTGTGTATGGTCTCGGTTTTATTTCGCTTTTCTGGGCCTTAGTCTTGAGTCGTTGTCATTCTCACATTGTGTCGCCTCTTTCAAGATTTTGACTCCATGCCCAATGGATAAGGCTACTTGGTCTATGGTGTTCTTGGCACCTCCAAGGAGCTGCGCACCCTTATTGGATCCAATGTTAGTGCCGCTCAGTCATACCGCCTATCGTTGATCAAAACTACTCTTTTGCATTTGCATATTAGGTGTCTCATACCGAATAAAATTTCACCATTCCACTAGGTCATGGATTCATTGATGGTAGTAATTTTTATCAGCTTTTCCCTCATGATGATACTTTCTTTTTTTTCCTCCCTATGGTCTTCTAGGACATTAGTCTCTTTCATTCTCAAAAACTATACTCAAGCAGGGTCACAGGATGGGTCTCATTAGTTTCTAAGGTCTCACCATGGTCAAGTTAATGGGTTAAATGTCAATAACGCTCAGCAAGGTCATGAGGAAGTCAATAAATCTGAAAGTCACAAGACTTGTGGTGATCAAAGAAGACATTTATTCAGCTTGATGTAAGTTTCACCTCAAAACCATGTTTTGAGGTGAAAACATAATGCTTCGCCTTTTCGCTCACACCGTAAGCCTGCCATCTCCGAAAAAATCTTCTTCACCTCGCTTTCCTTCAGCAGAATTTTTTTCACAGTATGTTCAGCGCACCAAATCATCTTCAAAGTAGATCCATCAGTAAAGAGCCCTTGAAAAGAGCTTTCCAACCCAGCATACTACACTCTCAAAAATGGCTTCGGGATTGAATTTTATGCTTAAGTGAAGTAAAAGCCCTTATACCCTCGTATACCCCTCTATTTCCATTTTCCCTTTGAAACTTTGTTTTATTAAAGTTTAATATTCCTTTAAAAAAATTCTTTCCCACTTTCCGATTATAAAATCGCATTATAAATACAAATGCGATTATACTAAACCACTTCCCCTCCATTTCCCGTAGAACTTTATAACAAAAACATTATATATAAAATTCCCCACCCTCATAACCACTTCTCCACCATTCCCGTCGAAAAAACCTTATGGTAAACATTTTAAAGTCTCGCATATATATATATATATATATATATATATATATATATATATATATATCCCGCCTTCCACTCGCAATCGTAACATCTATAACATGCGCTCCGATTGATTCATTCCATAACTTCCGATGCGATTGCCCGATTGTATATCCCACCGATTATAACCTCCGATGGCAGACCGACCGTTGATTGATCCCCGCCGATCCGACGGCCCGTATCCAATCGCACCATCGCAATCCGCTTCGCATAAGTCCCTCCGATGAACTGATCATCCCTCCACCGTTGATTTCCTCCTCGTCCAAATCCAACAAAGTGCTCCTCCGCCAATCGAAACTTTTCAATCGCAACTCCCCTCTCGATTGTTCCGATCGCGATTACCTTTCCCTTCCGATTTGCAATTGCGATTGATCCTCGGGCCCACCTTACTATACATCCGCCCATTCATAGATAAGAGGCCTTTTCCCCTTTGTAATCCGAAAATTTTGATTATATTTATAATACAAAGGGTTTTCCCCCCAATCGCATCGGAAATATTGTATACACCATTCCGCTCCTCCTCCCTTCGATTCCGATTCTTGATTGCGTATTATCAAGTTGATATATTATATAACTCTCCGCTTCTCGACTCCGATTGTGATTTATGTGGTTCCCACCTCCATTTCCCTTCCTCTTCCCCATTTAAATTATATTTTTCCCTTCACGAAAGGTACAAATTCATTTTACTTGTTCTAAAAAAAAGGCGAGAGAATAAAGAAATAATGGAAAGCAAAGGAAGCATTTGAAAGGCCGAGAGCTCAAAATAAAAATAAAGGCATCTACAACAAACAGGAAAAAAAATAGGATCGGATTGCCTATTTTGGACTTCAGCTTGCAATTAAAAGAGACTCGCTGTTACAATGTTTCACCTTCTCACCGACCGGATGTAACGCAGCTCTCCCTTCGCCGGGAGAGACCGTTGGCTTTTGGCCTTCCATCTTCAAAGTCTGTGATTTCTCCTCTCTCCCATCGATTTGTATTCTCGAAAATCCGTCTATTTATTGTAAATGCTAATATTTTGTAAGTGCTAGAGAATTTGAGGCCTAAAAAACTCGTAAGTAGGGGAACAAAGGTAGGCAAAGTTGAGCTTTGTGCTCTCTTGTATCAGCTTTGGCAAGGAATTAATAAAGGGATGCAACTCTCGATTTGTGGGATTCATATGGTATGAGTTTTAGCAAAATGTCTCTCTTTCTCGTGTTTCATATGTACATTTTTATGTTTCATCATTCATTTACAAACATTTCCAGATTGAATGTTTCCAAGTTAGAAAGGTAGAATCCATCTTATATGCTCGCCTTTCGGGGACCCATTCATACTAGGTGTTTTCTTCTCGTTTGAAAAGGATCCATGTATTATGCCCTTTTCAGACTTTCCTCACCAGCTCTTCCATTTCACTCTTATTTCAATTTGATTGCTAAACCTCCCTGCCCGCCTTGCCCCATGAAATATCCCTTTCGTGTCCTTGATTTAATTCCTCAGGCCTTACATCGTCTTGTCCCATACATCCCCGAAATTCAGCTCATTTATCATAAACTCTTTTTCCCCATTTATATACCTAGCCTAAAATCAGCTTTATTATTGTGTTATTTAATATCTATTCTACGGAGAGAGCCCTCTCCCCCGTCCCTTGTAGGGCTAGGCCACAAGGCCGAGCGTGGTTTAGTTGTTACCCCGATTCTTCCTTTTTCACCTCGAGGTTCCGCATTGGGTGCTAACATGTCCAAGCAAAGTCCGGAGTTAAATGACCTCGGCCCGATCTATAGACAATATTGGGTTGCTTTCCTTCTTTCACCTTCTTCCCTTGATGTTCCATTCCATCATCTATCTAAAAGGATCCTTTTAGTATAGATGACTTGCTCCTCTCGAAAGCCTTGGCTAGTTGTTGCAAGTAATTCTCCTTTCATGACTCCATAGCCCAATGGATGGCACTTGCTTGACCTATCCCCTTTACCGAAACATCCTCGCTACGCTTTTGTTCCTTTTTCTCCCATTACTTTCTCAGCTCCATGATCTCATTACCAACTCAACAACCAACCAACCAAATCATTTCAAAACCCCCTTTGTGCTTCATAACTAGCCTAACATCTCATTTTCGGAGCTTTCAAAGATATACCATTCTTTGTTTTATTGGAGAGATCCCTCTCCGGGTCCAGGAGTGCTAGATCCTAGGGCCCCTAAAGATGTTGTCTCATCTTTTGGTCTTTCCAATTTGGCCAAAACATGGGAACCCCAACATAATGGTTAAGCACATTAGTAAAAAACTACTACGGATCGTACTCCCACGTATCATCGAGTATATTTTTGGAGTCCCCTATAGGTTGTTATCCTAGCCATAGGTAATCGAGTTGGTCGTCTTGTATACTCGTGATACACGTAACACAACATTCGGGGGGAGATTTCCTCCACATACGTTAAGCCCTTGGCTCGCCAAGGTGTATATATTGAATTTCATGGTTGATTGGCAAACCTTTATACTTAGATTACCCCCTTTTTGATTTATTTTTGTTGTTAATGTCTAAAATCAATTAATTGACCGTGGAACAACATCCTCAACATGGAACGACTCCTTAGTAGATATTAGGTTGAGAGTAATGGAAAAAATTTCCTAAGTCTACCAATCAAGGAAACCCCTATGATGGGAATCCTATTCCTTTTCATCCTTTTGGAAATATTGGTACTCCCTATATGGAAACGTTGTCCCTTCCCGAATTTACCATTGGTTTACCATTTTGGTTATTTTTTACCCCTATGGTTTTGAATGTTCCAATCCCGCTTTCCTCAACAAAATTATCTTCCACATCGAACAATATCAACCCTCTATGCGATTCTCTAAATTTGACCCTCTTTTACTTATTCACCTATTGTTTCTTCATCCCTTTGTTTCTCTCTCCCGGTGAAAGTCTTCGATTCTAGTAAACTGTGAATTTAAGAAGAAGAAGAAGAGGACGAAGAAGAAGAAGAAAAATAACCGAAGGGGAAAACCAGGAAAACCATTACTACCGATGCAACCGATTTTGAAAAATCTTCCAATCGGCCTTGCAAATTTAAATTCCCTTTGCAAGTTGTGTAAGTGTGAACACCTTCTTAGATATTTTCCTAGTATTCACAAAATATTAGAAGTGTGGTCCACATGCTAAAATTAGCCTTTGTCATCACCTAGATATCATGCCGGTGACAAACCCTCAACTAGTGATAGTAAGGTCCATGAGAAAAAGGGTAAAGTTAAGTTTCCTTGTATTTTTATGCGAAGGGGAATCATCTTATTCACCTTTTTCCTTATTTATCACTCTACCAAGCCCGAAGGCCGAGAAGGAGACCAACAAAGGTAAGGACAAACTACTTTGACCTAGAATCTAGCCCTACTAGGCTAAGAGGGGGATCGATAAATGAGATCACAACCAATTTTATTGGATCATGAAATATAATAGGCTAGGTATGTAGATTAGGGTTTGATTTTATTTTGAAGGTTTGTGCCGGAAGGTGAATTAGTCTAGGAAAAACTAGGTTAGGGCTCAAAGTCACTACAGATGTAATGGGGCAAGGTAGGTACACAATTTAGCAGACTTTAAAGGTATATTGGGAAATATGGTAGATTGATAGGGTTTAAAAAGGAGAATTAACATCATGAATTCATTTATATCGTATCAAAATTAACATAAATGTGAGAGCTTCTCCAAAACAAAGCATCAAAGTAAATGAATTCTACTTATAAACTTAGAAATAAAACACACATAAGAAATGGAAACGGAAATGGAAGGTACAATAAATTAAAACATATGATGATAGAAGAATAAACACTCCAAAGCACATACCACATGAATCCTACCACAATAGCCGCAAATTATGTCTATTAATTCCCGTAAAATTCACAAAGTACACAAGTGTTCCAAGCTAAATCCCACAACATACAACCTTGAAATCGATTAAAAACTACCTCATATAGCCACCGAGGTCGAATGTTCTAGCAAGAAGGTCAAATACATGCATCTATCAAAATTCTGCTACACACTAGGGATGTTACTTAACAAATTCTTCCTTGATCTAACCATCAAGTAGACATATCCTCAAAGAAATAAATGGAGAATAATACACATATTCAACTCAATTTTTACCATTTACATTTACATTTTTAATTTCCATATTTATCTTCTTTCACCTTTTGAATTTTACAAAAGATAAACTAGAAATTGGAGAAAAATTACACAGCGTTGAAAATTTAATTGAAATATTTGAAAATTGCATAAGCGTAACGCCATATTGGAGGCATTTTTAGCACTTTCCTAAAATCAAAATCGAAATATGAAAGAACGGTAAACTAGCCATGCCCGTCTTGAGTTTCCATAAATACATTGAATCTTGAAAATGACCCATGGAAGGCCTTCAAAACTCATTCTCCCAAGGTATCTCCAAGCACCGTGCCTCTCCGCAAAAATTTGTATATGGCGATGAAAAGGTAAGTTTTTTAGTTTTTCATCAAAATTAGAAGCTCGATGAAAAAAGTTCATATTTGGCTTGTGATAATTACGATACACCCATACATGTATAAAAAATTTGATTTGGATTCTCAGAGGAAAGGGTCGCCTTCTCTTCGCGGTGCTTTTCGTGCACCAATTTTCGCAAATTTTCAAAAACTTTCAAAATGCTCCAAAAATTTCAACTTTTTTTTTCCTTGACTGCTATGGATGATAGGCTAAACATCCAAGGATTTTCTTAGCCACCAATTTCACTTCTTTACCCCTTTTTCGACTCCCTTTTGCTTGTCTTGGATTTCTTGGAGTTTTCTTTTTTAATTGCCCAATTTTGATTTTTTCTCACAAAAATTCATAAAACATAAAACATATTTGGGAAAGTGGAGAAGCATTGATTTATCTCAGGTTGGATGGCTCAAATCTTGAATTATGTCCTCCTTGTGCACTTTCTTTTCACTCTCTCTTCACTCTCCAAGGAAATTTATTGAAGGATAATACTGCACAGATGATTTTTATAAGAGATGACTTTGAGTTTGAATGATATGAAAAGGATTTGAAAATAATATGAGTGACATCACTCAGAGTCATTAGGTACCAGGACCAGTGAAGATTTATAATAATATTGTAAAGTCCACTAATGATATGAATATGGAAATGATAATAATGTATCCTTTGGAAATGAAAACAAGAAGGAAATACTTGTTAGGTTTGATGAATAAAGGATGAATGGTAGTAAATGATACAAATGTTTATTTATGGGTTCATGGAGGATAATTGATAGTGTAAGACAGTAAAAGCTAGGATTCCTTCACTAAAACAATGGAGAATGAAAAAAACTGCTAAAAACTTTGGCTGAGAAAACCTTGAGAAGAAATAACTTTATCTTTGATGAAATTTCTTGAAAAGATGGTGTAGATGATCACTTAATGTTTGTAGAAGCTGTGAGTCTTTGAAATTTTTTTGGAAGCTCGAAAAATCAGAAATTTGACTTGAAGCCATGAAGAAACCTTTTCTCGTAATGGGTAAATTTCACGCCAGTATGGCCACGCGAAGGGTCAGGGTGACCATTCACATGATATGAGGCCTTCTAATTGTTTTATAACAAGATATTTTTTTACCACAGGATAATCATGGTGTATGAGGCCTACTAATTGTTCGAGAATTGAGATTGTTGTATTGTTGAAATTATTGTTGTGTTTTCTAATGACAAATTAAGTGTTGTTGATGAAATAAGAGGAGGTGCTTGTAGAAAGGTTTATATTTATTTTTGAACATTTTTCTAGATGTAGGTGGATCCAAACTTGAAAATGGATGAAATGGAGGTTCACAATAATTTTAGTGTTCCCCTTGATGTGGGTGACATTTTACACACGTATGAAAACAATCTCTCCCATGTTCGAGATGATGAAGATCCGTAACACAGGCCTTCACTTGAAGTGGGATCCACCTTTCCGCAATGTTTTTTCTTATACAGACAAGACAATGCATCATGAAGATACGCAAAGCCAACAACCACCTCGTGGTACCTCTAAGTCGCAATCATTTGAATGAGCTCCCGGATGGATATGATGCTCTTCCATAACTCAAAGTACATGCTTCCACATGAAAAACTATCACAACGTGCATCACGAGCGAGTCATAATAATGCACAAAATCTACTACTATTCCAATGTGCCTACAAAAAGGGGAGCCTTGCATAATTCTACTTAAATTTTTCTCCTTCAGATTTTTTTTGTTTAAGTTTCATCCCTCCCACTGCCCCACCTGGGCCGCGCGTTCCCCCTCCCCTAGAGCCGTACCGCATAATCCTCTCGCCGCACACACCGATAGATCGCGTGCCTCACCTCGGCTCCCTTGCCTTGCTAGTTTCTCTAGTCCGTATGCTCCCATCACCATCCCCCAAAATTGCATCCTCCAATTGCACCACCTTGTCCATTAGCACCATGTTGTGCACTCCCCGTCTTTGGTCGTAGCCTCTTCTCCATACCTCTCAACCCCCTTCTTAGCCTTTGCTTTACTATTCCATGGCTCTAAGACTCGCACCAAAGAACGATTAGAGGGGGCCAAAGAGGTGCTCCTTGGATGCTACCAACAAGGGCTCGATAACCATTTGGAGTCCTTTTGAGGCTCCTTCTTCGTGCAATCATGACAAAGGATGCCCCTCGCAGCCCCGTGCACAACCAAGAGGAGGAGGCCCCATTCATGAAATGTAGAGAGGCAGTATGCACACAGAAATCAATTATTGTGCACTAGAGCACCCCAAAGTTCCGTAAACCGTGAGCTCTTCTCCGACACAAGAGGCAATGTAAATATAATCGACAAGGATAATGGACTCGTGAGGGCACTTGAACGTCAGGCACGTATGCCTAGGCACGTGGCTCCTATCCTCTCGCGCACCTCGCTTCTGTGCCTTCGCGCGACCTACCGAAGAGGAGGCCATAGCGCAGAGTATGCATGTCGACGAAGAGGAAGATCCGTATACTCAGGATGATGTATAAGCGCCCATGATCGCGTGGCAGATCAATTCCTTAATTTTTTGTTATGCCGCCTATTATCACATAACTTTTACCTAACAAGTGCCATGGAGCATTTGGTAATCTTTTATCGATGTTATTTTAGGGCCGCCTTCTCCAAGGAGGTAGCCCCATACATGTGCAACTATGAAAGCAACAAAGGACGGGATTGGTTAAGCGCAACTTACCAACTCACCGTAGCATAATGTTTTATTTTCAAATCAATATAGTTTAGCCTCAATTACCAAAAAAAAAAAAAAAAGATAATTTTATTGTTAAAGCCTCCAATTGTTTGGAAAGAAAATTTGATTTGAGGGAGTAGGTGCTTCCTACTTGCGGGTGCTGTGCCGAAACAATGAAGGGAGTGGGTGTCAGTTAAATAGTGAAGGGAATGGGTGCTTTCATCGTTGGGTGACATCAAAATAGTACAAGGGAGTGGGTGCTTCTGTTGGTGGGTGCCAACGCAACAATGAAAGGGAGTAGTTTTTCCTTGTTGTGGGTGCCAACAAAACATTGCAGTACAGAGTGGATGCTTCCTACTAGTCGGTGAAAGTGAACATGTGTAAAGAAATATTTAAGAAGATAAAAAGAAGAATAGTGGGTTTCTCCCTTTATGGGTTTCCACCTAAAATATTTGTTTTCTTGTGTATGATATTTCATAGAATTGTTTATGTGCTTCTTAATGATGCATACATATAATTGATTGAATGAATAAAAACATAAATTTGTATTGTTTCATAAAATACCGATTCAACCCCCCTCTTAGTATTTCCAACATAATTAACTTTTCATATGAACTTGATGCAAATTTGGTTGTTCATGTGTATGGATTAGATAATGTTTTTATATGGGAGTTCGTAAATTTTGTAAAAGTGATTTTTAAATTTTACGTGATACACATTTTTCAATAAAAAAAATTGTGGATATCGAAAATGATGAGAAATATTTTTAAGTTTTATTATTCCATGTGATGGGACCCAAAGGTGGAGGATCATTGAGACTTTATCACTGAACTATTATTGTGTGTTAAAAAAATTGTGACATAACCTTTCAATTTTACCAAATATTATTAAATTTATCACATGCCTTATATCAAGCTAGGTATAAAGTGTTGGAAATATTGTCATTGATGGCAAAGGAGAAGATCGTAATCAACAAAGGTATAAAGGAGCACCAAGGCAAAGAAGACAAAAGTGCAATGAAACTTCTACATTGAATAATTTGCAATGATGTAAAATTATTGATTGAGGTAGATTGGCCGTGATGCAAAGGAAAGACTCAAGGTAAAGGAAAGACTCGAAGGCAAAGGAAAAAGTGTTGCAAAGGTCGTGGTAACATATTAATGATATATGTTATTTTATATTGGCGTTAGGATGGTGCATCTAATCATTACATATGAATGAAATTGATATTGGATAAATTATCTATTTTTTTCTTTTCATTATTCATGATATGAAGAGTTTGGAAACGAATGAGGAAGGCAAAGAGTCAAGCCTATTCACTTCATATTCCTATATAGAATACAAACACCCATCAAATTATCTTTATAAAAGATGTCATTTTGGTATATTAGGAGGTTAGAGAGTCAGAGAATGTGAGAGAGATGATTGAGATATTATGCACATATGGAGCCGATGTGAATGAGATTTGAAGGGAGAAGAGCCGTGAAGTAAAGATGGAGATATGCAGAAAGTTGATAACTGTAAATCAACATATTTTTTTCATGTTGTGTGAGTGGATTTTGTCTCCTTTCAAGTCGTGTGTTGATAAAATGTTCATTATTGGTTGAGGTAGGAGCCTCCTATGGGTGAAGCCATAAAACACATGGGAGTTGGAGCTTCCTTGAATGTTGTAGTTTGCATAATTCTAGGTAGTAGCCTCCTTTAGGTTGGAGCCTACATAAAATTACATGCAATAAGGAGTAGGAGTTTGCCTTTCATCACAAAAATAATAAAATCGTGGTTTTTTCCTTATGGGTTTCCACTTATATCCGGTGTCCATAAGTGCACACAGTGATGTGTCGATGTGGTGCATTAGTTTACTTATTGTTTGTTGTTTACATATTAAGTTTGTTGATCATTATTTGTTAAATTGCTCACATGTAATGTTTTAAATTGATGAGATTAATGAAAAGAATATTAATGTCCATGAATGGACTAAACTGATCTACCCCCCCTCTTAGTTTAGTCAAGGGTTCATCAATTAGTATCGCAGCGAAGTTCCTTTGGTATAATCTTAGCCTTGAAGGTTGGTCCGGTTGAGTCATGACTATCAAAGTGTACTCCGTGTTGAGTGCAACAAGCTTTCCGAATGAAGAGATAAGGTTAAAAAAAATTAATGCCTTATGGACTCCGTGTGTATGGAAGCTTGTATGCGATGTTTTGTTTACCGCAAAGACTCTCCCTCTTTTTCAATATAAATAGTGGAATTCCAAGGTGCAAATGTGTAATGTATAAAATTCTTCATAACAAGGATCTCGATAAAGTAGTGGATTTAACTTCGCAAAAGAAATTTGTGAACAGATCGTATCTCATGCATGAAGGAGACACTAGTGGTTGCATTATTAAGAAGGATAAGATAAACAAGAAGAAGAAAACCCCTTTCAAAAGGAAAAGGTTCAATCAAATGAGGTACCTGCTAGTGTGAATGAACATGATTGCAATGAAGAAATTATGCTTGAAGAACAACAAACTCTGACCTTGTTTTGACTCGAAATAGGAAGATTGAAGAATGAAAACAAAGATTTGAATAAATTAGTGCGTATATGTGATGAGAGAGAGCATCAATACAAGGAAGAAAATGGTTAATATAAGGACCCAACTTTGAAGAGGAAAATATAACATAAGAGATAATGAAGAATCAGCTAAGGGAGAGAGGTACAATGTGAAAGATTAGAATTTGAGATTATTTCATTAGAAGAGAGTTAGTTGGAAAGAACATGTTGCAAGTAAAGAAGAGGAGGTTGTATTCATAAAGAACCCGAAAAAAATAGCCATAAAGGATAATGGATTAGCCCTAAAACTACCTACAGGAGAAGAAGCCAACTACAACATGATTTATAAAGAAGCTAACACAAACAAGCAACAAAAATAAGAACAAAAGAAGGAAACAAAGAATGTCCATTTTGCAAGAATGCAACTCCGATCGTAGAGATGAGGCGCTAGAAAGGCTGTACATTTCAGCGAGGAAACATGTTGCATGCTTCCATTTCCATGAACTCAAGACATGAAGAAATGTAAGAGCATTGAAATCAATACTAGTCAACAAAAAGGTGCAAAGAAGATAATAAAGTTCCATCATGTAAACAAACAAAGAAGACTCTCATCAACCAAGTAAACTAGCTTTTTTTTTGTTATTGTTATCTATGCAATGAATTTTGTCATAAAGAATTTGAATGCAAATTGTACACAAAGAAAAGTGTGAATTCAAGAAGGAGAAAATCATTTCGCATTTCTTTGGCGATACAAAATGCTATGTGTAATAACCTGGCTACAAGGCCAAATACTACAAGCTATCACATACGCTAAAGAACTTCAGACGAAATATGTACACCGAAAGAAAACCAAACAAAGTGACAAAAGGAAATAAAGACAAGAGAGTAGCCTACTAAAGTGTGGAAGAGGAAAAAACAAAGAAAATTGCTGACCTAGCCCTCCGATCTCAGCAAGGGTAGTTGCAAGAAATCTGCCTAGGATCTATATTAACCCATGATATATCAAGTGTTGAGAGGGATCAGATCTTCTCATGAAAAGCTTTCCTCAAATTTTTCACTCAAAAAAGAGGTTTTCACCTCGAGAGATTTGATCCCTCTCAAGTGTTTAATAAATCCAAAGCTTAATATGGATCTAGGTTGGTATCATAACAATTAAAGTACACATCAAAAAACTAGTTGTCAATGTCTTGTCAAAGGTTGAAAAGACAACACATCCTAAATGTTTTAAGGAAAATAAAAAAATAAAAAAAAATATATATCATTCTAATGCAAATGAAATCTTCGAAGAAAACCTAAATAACACAAAATCCAATTATGCGATAAAATTTCAAAAAATTAAACTCAAAGAAAGCTAACAAAAGAAAAGCAAATGCAACAAATAAAGTACAAAAACTATGGTACATGAAATTTCTTATGAAAGAAGCATGAAGTATCACTCTAGGATCTATGTATCGATAGGAAAAGAATCAAATTCACCTTCCAAGATGCATTCTACATGTTTCAACTCCCATATTTTTGGAAATATGATAAGGAATAAACCATAAAGTTCTAAAACTGGTATGCTTTCATTTAGGCTAGATGACTCTATCCCATTTAAGCACTAAATCACTCACTTCAAAAAATTTAATTAATATATTTATATTTATCAAAAATATTTCACAATATGGTAGTGGGCTTCAAATTTGTTCCTAGTTTTTTCCCTTTCTTCTTGAACATGGTACGTGTATCAAAATAGTTTTAAAGGAAAAATAATATTGACCCTTATAGCTTCGAGACAACTACAATGATGGAAATAAAATATTGGTTGGAATTATTACTTCTTTCCTGGGGTAAACCAAGTATTGATGAGGGGGCCCCAATGCCTTCTTAAAGTAACTCTATCATCCCAAAGGCTATTGGGTAAAGCATTGTTCCACTCGATGCTTCTCCATTATTATTTTCTTTAGAATTTGAATGAAATTTTTATTGGTTTACTTAACCAAATCTCTCCAATACATAATATTGGTTGAATAATTCGATATGAACCCATTATCTAAAGTAAATTTATACAACAAAGAAGAAGAAAAATAAGTATCATTATCAAACACATGACATAGTGTTGGAGAGGTAAATCCCCTTCCGTGAACAAAACAGGCGCATCCCACTCAGCTCAAGAGTGGGTCTAGCAACAAACAAAACACGCTACGATATCGATTCCTAGTTACAAAAGACAAAGCTATGATAGATAGCCTACCTCAAGTCCTACAATCGTTGTTGTCGAAGAAGAAGTGCTACTGCTCCTAGCCTCGCCGACGATCACAATCCTTTCGCTCACCACATTTGGACACCCGTACACATGCGCAGAAAAATTACGACATACAACGTAATAATTCAAAACATGTAACTATCAATCACTAAAAAATATTGAACCAAGTTGCATTACACAAGATAAGCAATACAACAAGGGGAACCAATAACGTAGTCGAGCATATATTAAAATGTGAAAGAAAGATTACAAACCAAGTTCGTACGTCACGTTCTTCCTTTCCCAAGCAGGCTTCCCACGAGTGTGTGTTCACAAAGCCCGTCGGGAATTTAAACAAGGCTCTCTCTCTTACGGGGTTCTCTCGGCTCGCTCTCCCCAATAGTCACTTAGGTATAGTTATCTTCCCAAATGTTCAACTAAGTTGCACATAGAGAGGGAAAGGTGATTTTATAGAGGGAGAAGGAGAGGTTAGGATCCCTATAATCATGGGGAGAGGTCCTATCTCTTAGGAAGGTTCCATGAGAGGTGGAAAACCACTTCCCAAACAGGGAGATCCGTAGCCAAACAACCCAACCTCTTTTTGATGATCTTTCGCTGCTTCGAAGTTGTTAGAACCAAACTTCCACCTTTTATTTTTTAAAAAAAATCCCAAATAGGCTTGGTACGGGAAATACACAGACGTAGCGCCTGCGATGGGGCTTAGTGAAAATTTCCCATGGCCGACCCGAGTGATGAACCGGCTGATCGTGCCAATGCCCAAACCTAAGGTTTTTAGTAAGCCTTCGAGGAAATTTTCTCAAGGAGAATTCTTGCCTTTTACAGAGGATGCTATCAAGGTGCTTTTCATGACATTTTAATCGTTTCACAAGTCATGGGAATAGTCCTCCAATTTACGGACAAGGGATTGCAGTGGACGGTGAAAAACATCGTGTACGTATGCCCCTAAAGCATGAGGTCCGAGAGAGAGGGAGGGGTGAAATTTTTATGAGAATTTAGGATTCAACTCGAAAACACTACCGTTGAAGACTCGTTGGCACAAGTACAACCGATATCTCTGATACATGATATGTGGTATGGGCACAACCATCCATAATAAAGTGTACAAAATCGAGATCCAAGGTATGGACACACAAACCTATCCGAAAATATGATCAACAAGTAGACTTAGGTATGGTCGCACGATCCAATCAAAAGTCATGTAATAAGTCATAATAATCCAAAAAGAACCCGCGCCCCAGACTTCTGTCGTACAAAATCCAAGGTCTCGCTCCATCTCGACTCGAACAAAGTACAAGTTTGAGCATGTGAATATGTGAGCTGAAGTTGAACATGCAAGAACATTGTCCGGGACACAACAATGATGAAAATCCGTTAACATAAAGTAGAGAAAACCACCAATAATGACAATGGATCTCAAGGTACAAGAGGTACACCCGGTGTCGTAATAGTGAGGCGTTGAATACCCTTAATCATCCGATCGAAGGTTAATAATGAAACCTCGCGTCGACCAAGAACCCCGCCATTGAGGCGTGTGCCCCAAGGTACCTCGAAGGGAGCCCCTAGATCAACTTCGGATAATGAGCCGAAGTCGACAGGAAATGACCCCCATCGAAGGTGGGCCATACAATGTTTCCCACATCATATACACGAGACAAAGGAACATAATGTTTGTGAACTGTATCTCTAACAGAGAATCAGAGGGAGGTTGAAAACCGCAGGCCAACTTCTTGAACAGGATAGGCGCACGCACAATGGATTTGCGCATTTGACATGAAGGATCCGAGGTCACGTGACGTGGTAAAGAGGAAGATGAGCACAGAGATTACCCAAACCCATGGAGGCAAGCAGATAATGATGATGTCCCCAACCCGACATGAATGCAGACAAGTGCCATGTTCAAGAGCGACATATTACCAATACGACTACGATTTTGGTTCCATTTTCCCCCACCATTTTCAAGTAGCACCCCAATTATTTTTTTTTGGAAACAAGTTTAAGGGGACAGTATGTAACAGGAGCAAGTTTGTCCTTTCTGACAAATCCAACCTAGTACATTTTATGAGCCCTAGGAAGGATGAACTCGAGTAACGTCATTACGATGGAGTCCTATGTCATCATTTTTTAAATCTAGTCCTGATAAAGAAGAACTTGACATATTTTTGTATTTAGAGAGTTTGAAAAGAAGGAAAAAAGAAAACTCAATAGTCCCTTTTCGTAGATAGTCCCACACAAACTTAAAAAGGTAGGAAAACTATGTTTGAGAGAACTCTAGTCAAAGGAGAAGTAGTATTCCTTTCTTTTTCGTAAATAATCATCCCCAGCCCAAAAAGGTAAACGTATACTGGTAGATGTTGTTTTCAGCCTACCCAATGAGCTCAAAATGACAAGCGACCAAGAATATTTTCGCTTTAGAGAGTCGTAAAAGAGCTAAAAATGACTCCTCCTCGGAGGAACG
Organism: Pinus albicaulis; assembly: GCA_034641835.2. Taxonomy (NCBI): domain Eukaryota; kingdom Viridiplantae; phylum Streptophyta; class Pinopsida; order Pinales; family Pinaceae; genus Pinus; species Pinus albicaulis. The sequence goes on along the minus strand of CM076580.1, from coordinate 1,707,365,311 downwards.
AATGGTATATAAGTGGTAGCAACCGGTTTTGGTAACAGAATTACTCTGTGAACAAGTAAATTTCAAGAGGTTGGCTAACAAGACCACTCATCACAACGGTTCCTCAAAGAATGGGCATATTCATATGCTATGATCAAATGTGTGTGCGTATAGTGACGATGAGTGAGAAAACGAAGGCTCATCCGGGCAAAAATGAAACAGATAAAATGGCAATCACAAGAGGTAAATGGAATGGTTTCATTTTTACACAAGCTTGAAATCAAGAAACTCTACTTGAAGTTGGTTTTATTTTTACATAAGCTTGAAACAAAGATAAACTATGCTTGAAACCAGCTTTCTATTTTTACACAAGCTTGAAATGGAAACAAACTATGCTTGAAAGAGTAAGCATGCCCCCAACATGGTGACTTAATTTGATGTACAATATGGCCCCCAAGCTTCAAATTCCATATGAACAGATGGAGTGAAGGTTCAAAATTACGAGATCAATACAAAGACTCGAATCGGGGATTTATAAGACCTAATCAAAGACTCAAATTGAACATGAACGTGTTTCATTGTTTTAACGAGGTTGACACATTAAAAGAACTATCCTCGTGACATCTTGTTTCATTTTTAAGGAGCTTGTCACAAGCCTAAAGTGAACTCTCGCTTCTCCTGACCACCTTGTTTCATTTTTTAAGGAGCTTGACACAAGAAAATGAACTATGTCTAAAGACAACTCATCATGATGAATAAGAAGCCAGGAGCCCAAGAGTTCGCACGGATGGGAGAAAACATCTTGGAACCGCACCAAATGCCCCAAGCACACTATGCACAATGGCAGAAGCGACCGATTATGGTCACGGGATAGGTAGCCACATAATTAACTCGCGACGGGGAGTATACAATCGATGGATAAAGACCCGTAAGGGACGAAGTGTGGACCGATGTCATGCGAGGGACCAAAGAATGAAAGATCAATGGTCACGATCCGGCACTGTGTGGGAAAATAAATCACATGAAAGAGAGAGGAGACAACTACCCCCATGACAGGCAAGGCTCACGCCCAAGAGCACCCTAGTTAAGGGCCTGAACAACCATCACATTCATAGATGGTTTTCCCTCCCAAAGTAACAGTAACTTTGGAAGGATCCCTAACGGTTGACCTGTTCCTCTCGTTAAAGCTGGGCCGCATTCCGGGTAATGAATAAGTGGAGAACCAAAAGCTTGCCAAGTAGTGGAATACAGAATACTAATAGATGCACTTTCATCTATTATAGTGTCAGAGATGACCAAATCAAAGGTTTGTATCGTTATCTTTGAAAGGCACATAAGACTCAAGGAGGTATCCGACAAATCAACTCCAATCAAAGGAAGCGACCAAACCACTTGGGGGGATATCATCGAACCGAGATTTTTGTCCCCAGCACGCGCAGCAAGAGGAGCATCCTCCGAGACATCCATCCCTGAGAGTAGGAGGAGCAGCTGGACTACGTGGACAGAAGAATATTTCTCCAAGTCCGAAGAATCAAGAAACAAGAAGAACATGGGGAAATGAGATCCACTTCAACGGAAAAGACTCGATGAACCACAGATGGTGTCAGATCGACTAATTCCTTGCCAATGGTTGGTCAAGAATGTATTCTTGAACTCGACTTTGGGGAGCAGGATCGAGCAAGGATGACGCTCGACCGATCGTGGAATCGACTAGCGAAGGACCTGTTAGAAATATTCGCAGCGATGAAAGGCAAGGTACAGAAACAAGGGAGTTGTCCAACACTCTCTTGGCTTCATCCATATACAAACAAAGGTGAATGGGGTGATGCCCTTCACACAACTTACAAGGATTGGTAATCTTGCCCTATCTTTTATGAGCCTTATCGTAGCTAGTCAAAGATGTGCCAATAATATGACTCAAAAGCCAAAGGCACCCGCGAGCGCTTGTCGACCATGCCTGGGCAATTGGGAATACCGTGCGGGGCCTCGAAGAAAATTGTTACCTTTCTAGAGCATGCAAGGGAACTTGACTTTGCGTGAGGCAGCGGGATGGTTCCGCAAGGGGAAGCTTCTTAAGTGCAAGACGTAGTTGCGCCTAGCCTCTCACTTATCTCGACTTCTTTTCTTTTGTCTCTCTCCGCGCCACCTCGGTTACCGGAGTCCGTACTTTTTCCGTGAAGTAGAAGAGGAGGACCAAGAAATAGGCAAAGAAGGGGAGAGGTCCACCTTAGAAGAAACATGATGTTTTTCAGGTGGGAGGAGATGTTTGTACTGCGTGGATGGGAACACTGACCACCGAGGTTGAAAATAGCCATATAAGAACTACCGCTAAACCAGTGGTGACAATGTTGCCATATAAGGAGCACCAACATTCCCAAAATTAGAAAAGGACCAGATTCCCTTCGAAAGGGATTCTTTGGTTAGTGAACTCCATAATCGTTTCCATCGTAAACAACTCAAACAACACCCTAAGGAAACTAACTAACCAGAATATTTGGTAGTTAATTTTTAAAACATTGAAACAAAACTCTATTGTTTTAGTATTTTAAGAGTCAGAAATGTGCAAAAGGTGACTTCATCACTTTCAAAGTTGAAACGAGCATGAAAGGACAAGCGCTCGGCGATATTTTCAAATTTATGGAGTCAAGAAAGATAAAAATGACCGCTTCGGTATCTAGGTAGAAGGTGTACTTAGGTTCTGCGAACCCGCCATATACACCTTGGTTATAAAATGAAAGAGAAATCAACCAAGGACTTGACGTACGTGAAAGCAGTCTCCCGAATGTTGTGTTCGGTGTATCACTGCTACAAGGTTGCGTACCTCGACTTCCTATGGATAAAAGGATTGCAACTCAGAGGGGTCTCCCTATATACTCGGTCAGTACGGGAGCACAAGTCCGTACTAGCGCCGTCTCAAGCCGGGAGACAGCGACAACCGTTAGGTTTAAAGACGCAAGAACACATCTCTAACTTACACCACTAGATATTTCGTTAAGTTTCAATTTTTCCCTTAGGTTAATTGAAATAAATTTTAAGTTGATCTTCGATTTATGTTTCAATTCCAAGGTCCTACCGAATGTTGAATCTTACGAATCCCTAAATGCAAGCTACATGCTATAAAATACCATTTCGTTCAATGAAAGGCTATCCGCAAGAGAGTTAAGAGCTTCCAAGTGATAGCGACAATATGAACATACAAAACCTCCAATACCGAACTGGCGCAAGCTAATGAAACTCGAAAATCTCTTCCTAGAATTCTATAATGCTAGAAATGCGAAAAAAAGTTTTCCAATTTTCACTATGCTAATCAAGAATGCAAAAAGATTTTTTTTTTTTTTTTCAATAACATATCGTAGAAAGTGCACTAAACGATATGAAAAATAAATCAAGACACCAATTCGAGAATGGTGATGTAGAGCTGAAAACAAAAAGATTTCACTCAACTCAAAACAAGCCCAAAAAGACTCAAACCAATGACGAAATCCTCAAATCAAAGAAAGATCTCATAAGAGACCCAAACAAGCCATGTAATCTAGGCTTGGAGCGATGAGAGTAAAACCGAATGAAAGAGAGGACAATCACTCAATTACGTAATCACTCAAATGGATCCAAAAGGTTGAACGCAAAGGAGTAGAAATGAAGCCGATCGGGAAACCAAGGACCCAAAACTCCCATGGGGAGGCTCACAGTGTTGAAGCACCTAGAAAACCTAGGGCCGAAAAGCAAACCGAGAGACAAGGGCAAACAAATCGAAGGACAAGGGCTGATCTCGCAAATAAATGACTCTAAAGCACTCATCAAGTCATAAAAAATAAACCAAAAAGATCAAAGCTCAAAGCTCAAAAGCTCCAAAACCAAGAAAACCACAAACCCACGCGGTGGTTGGCGCGCCTGCCTAGTCGTAATTTGTGCCAAACAGGGAATGTCATGGGTAATGAACCGGAACCGTGCTCGTTGGCACGACCGTCAGCAGAAATCGCGCCAAGAAGGTTTACTTATATAAAAAGGAAAAATGAACAAACAGAGAGAGGTTTGATTTCAGTGGGGCTGGAACAAGGGTTTCAAACCAAGCAAGACGAACCAAAGAAGGAAACTAAAAAAACAAAAAGCCAAAACACAACCTAATGGAAGAAGTGACGTCTCACAATCGGTCCTCAGCGAGTCTCTAATTTGTTGGAGAGGTAAATCCCCTTTTGCTACGTAGGCGATCCCACTTGCCCAAGAGGGTCTAGCAACAAACAAAACATGCTACGATATCGATTCTAAGTTACAAAAAACAAAGCTACGATAGATAACCTACCTCAAGTCCTACGTCGCTATTGTCGAAGAAGAAGTGTCGCTTCCCCGTTCCTATCTTGACAACATCACAATCCTTTTCGCGAACCGTGTCCGGACACCTATACAAATGCAAGAGAAAATGACGACATACAATGTAATAATCAAAACATGTAACTATCAATTAGCCTGAAAAGATTGAACCAAGTTGCATTACATAGATAAGAATTACAACAATGCTGGAACCAATAACGTAGTTGAGCATATATTAAAATGTGAAAGAAAGATTACAACCAAGTTCTCGACGTCGCGTTCTTCCTTCGGCATGGCTTCCGCCGAGCATGTCTCACAAAGCTTGTCGGGAATTTAGACAAAGCTCTCTCTCTTACGGTTCTCCTTGCCCGCCTTCCCACACGTCACCATAGTTTTCTTCCCAAATGTTCGGGCCTAGGTTTCACATAGAGAGAGTAGGATTTTATATAGGGAGAAGGAGAGGTTAGGATCCCTATAATCATGGGGGAGAGTCCTATCTCTTAGAAGGTTCCATGAGAGGTGGAAAACCACTTCTTAAACATGGAGATCCCAGGCCAAAAATCCCAACCTATTTTTGATGATTCGTTCAAGTTGTTAGAACCAAACTTCGCCTTTATTTTTTAAAAATATTCCCAAATAGGCTTGGCACAAGAAATACACAAAGCCGTAGCACCAAGTGGCACGGGCTTAGTGCAAATTTCCCATGTCGACGCGAGTGATGAATCGAAGCCGCGCCAATGCCCAAACCTATGTTTTTAGTAAGTTTCGAGGAAATGTTATCAAGGAGAATTCCTTGGTTTTATGCAGAGGATGCCATCAAGGTGTTTTCGTGAAATTTTACCGTTCATGGGTCAAGGGAATAGTCCTCCAATGTACAGGACGAGGGATTGCAGACGGTGAAAAAATGTTGTGTAAACAATACATAGAGAACCTCGAACTAAGTGATTGAATGTTTTTTTCTGAAATTGAATGACCACTTTTCAGCTTACTTGCACTAGAGGAATAGTTTCAACACACCTAATAAAATAATTTATCATTGTTAGAATGTATTTGTGTTAATTAAATGAATGGGTGTTTATTCCTCCTATAATGTCAATTCTCTACTACTCAAAGGGTCATACTAATCATGATGAATTGTAGTGGTATTGATATTTTCTTATCCCATCCAAAACTTAATCAGAAATTCCGCATTTTCTCACACCATAAACATGAGATTCTTGGAAGAGAATAGGCCAATAATATAAATTCCTTGAGACTTTGCAAGTTGTGAAGCCCATTAGCAAAATGACCTATAGTTGGCTCATCATGGATATTTCTCACCATTTTTAACATTTTCCATACATCTTAACAATACTTTATCATAATTATTTTGGAAAGGTTGGAACCGATTAGCTTATGCTATGCAAAATTTAATCCTAAAGACCTTTTTCTCCTTTGCATTCATTGGTCTTGAGTATATCCCTTGGTGTACGTAAAATTTCATGTCCATGTACCATGATTTCCTGTGTCCGTTGGGATACGAGGTATTTTTTGGGTATGAATAATTTTTTTCCATCCTCTTCTTCTTTTATTGTTGTAGCATATGATCCAACATCCAAATTTCATAACCCCCATCATGGTTGATGTGAACACATTTTATTTCTAGATAAAAATCCTTGGATTAATGTCGTCTAATTCCATCTTGCTCTTAATTCTTGTTGATCGAACAAAGACTAGATAATAGGGTTAGGAAATATCACTTTTATGTGATTGTTAATATAAGGTATAAAGTATTTGACAAATTTTAGACAACAAATTGTTGCTTACCCATAGCAAGGTAGTTGAGTTCCACTATAGTTTGACAATTTTTTCTCATAAAAAAATGGTATATGACTCATTTCTTCAAGAGTATAACTATGTGTTTGTATCAGCTTCAGGAATGTTTAGACGAAAAAGTCTAGAGAAAAATCCAAAGTTGAAATTAGATTGTGTGCTAGGGCTTTTGAAATAACATTTTTAATCTTCTCAAATGACTTTCTCTTTCTCTATTATACTTAAATACATCTTTCTTGATCATATATTTCGATCATTTCTATAGGGACTTAATGATTTCAATAAATCAAGTGTGAATTTCTCTGACAAAATAAATCTTTCCAAAGAAATAATGGATTTATTTGTTTTTATGCAAATATGACTTTAACATGTTCTAGGTCTATTATTACACCTTCCGGATATGATATGTTTGAGTAACTTTTATTTAATGGCCGCAAATATACCTGTCATTTTGGATTTAAGGAATTCCATTCTTGTAACACCTTCAAAGGTCTAAGTTAGATGAGTAGCACATGATCAAATTTATTCTTTGAATAAATAGTCACATCGTCTATATATGTGACAATGCTATGATTAATGAGACATAAAAAAACAATATCTATTGCTCTCTACAAAGCAACTCCTAACATTAATTAATCCAAAAGGCTTTCTCTTGTAGGAAAAAGTACTCAGACACAATAAGGTGAAACATGGTTTTGAACTTTTATTCCCTCAAATACTAATATTGTACAAATTATCCAACTAGATTCAATATGATCTTGTAATGTACTAAAACAAAATACTAAATCACTTCTAAAATTTGTGGAAACCAAATTCGATCTCACAATCACATAACAAAGTAAGAGAAAAGAAATCGATCAATCGCATAATCACATAACAAGTAAGAGAAAGAAATTAATCGATCGCACAACACAAGATTTATCCCGGGAAAGAAAATGCTCAAAACCCTCGCTATTTTTATACGTATAAAGTCAATATCATGAAACGATACAATGCTATTCCTCACACTAAGAAACCTCTTCACTCTATCGACTATCTCACCTCGATATTTGGCTTGATCTAAGAAAGTTTGGTCCAATATTTAACCTTTTTCTTGCTTGGGTCCTGGCCCACCTTCCTTACGCATTCCTAAGATAATTGAGCCCTTATTAACTAGGAAAATCCCAAATAGTTGACTTGAAATTCATCTATGCTTCTCGATGACCTCTATGCATGACCCGTACAATTTTCTAATTATACAAGTGATAGTTATTTTCCTTTTAACCCCACTCTCAACTAGACCTTTCTTAGAACTAACATGCAACAACTATTTATGCTGAATAACAGTTAAATGATTTCCACCACTACTTGTGAATTATATCGATTTAATTGATCGGACCCATCACTAGCTCATCTCTCTCGCTAGAACTAGTTAAACCGATTTTAACCCAAATAATTGAGTTAACTAATTACAACTCACAAATAATTGTAACCGGACCCCGTAAATTCATGGGAGAACTCTACATGCCTCCTATATGGCATCTAACTCGATTTCCCTAAGTTAACTAAGTCTTCCCGACTCGCTAACTAATACAAGTTGTCATGAGATGAAACATAATTTCTCTTCCAATTTAATTAATGGAAAATTAAACCGAAGCCCCCTATGGTGCCATTTATGGTGCCATCTTCAATGTTTCTTGTTGAAAATTTCAGCACTCCCTCTCAACAAGAAATGAATTCAACTCATCCCGAACTTATACTCTTTGAATGTTCTCGTATGAAACACTTCTCTAGTGTTGTTTTCTCTCAAACTCCCGAAACCGAATATCCTCCAAACCGAATCAATATGATGCATCCGTCATCGCAGTCCCTTCCTACTACTACATCGTGATGTCTACTAGAAAGTTTGTGTTGTTGTTGAATCGGCATTTGTGCCATATACACTATTGCAAACTATGATTTTTTCTCCAATTATCCTATTACTCTGTCACTCGACTCGTCTTTCCTCGCATCCGACTACATCACCTCACCGATCCTTCCCCGCCACCGTGTACCCCTTGCCCCCATAGCTAGGTATGATCCATGATAAAATCCATCTCAAGGATCCTACCCAAATTTTTTCTTTTAGGATTATGTCTTCACATCGCCCCACCTCTCACCCCGGAGGTATGGATGCATGTGCTCCATCCGCCCATTTGACTCAAAATTTCCCCCTTATGGAGGTCTTTGCTGAGTGGACACCCACTTGGCCTCCTCTTTGCTTCTCTTCAGTTTTGGCTACTCCACAAGCTTCCGAGACTAGTTTTGAGGCTGAAAGTTGAGAGGTAATCTAAGGCTCCTCTCAACCACTAAGTCGCTAACCTCCGCTTTGCTCCCGAAAGCTTCGTATGCATTCGACCTCGTACATCGACTGTTTTGACCCGTCTCTGTGGTGAAATGTCTAAGGAACACCTTTCCTTTTATAAATATGACATCATAACCATGGTCTTCAAATAACGCTATATTTCAGATCTTCTTCTTTTGTCCTGAACATACAAAACATCTTCGAGTCTAAGAGCAGAAAGCTAGTCTTCCACTTTGTGCGGTAACTATATACCTATGTTAGTCACGACATACCCCTTCATCTCCAAACTCTATAAAATGTTAGAGGTCCTTCTCCTCCAAGTCACCGAAGATATCTCTTTATTTATCATCATATGGAATGAGGCATCGTTGTCGCGATACCAAATGTATCCCATTACAATGTTTGCCATGCATGAAATCGATTAAAATTGCTTGAACCGTGAAGTTAGCACTTCACTAGTTGTCGGTAACCGCATGATCCTTTTGCTTTCCTTCATAGCACACTTCAAGGCATAGTGGTTGCCTTTGTGAGTGAAATACTTAACCTTGGACAAGTCTCTCTTACCCTCTTTGCCTTGGTACTTCTTTCCTTTGGATTTCTTGACTTTTCCTACTAATGCAAAATATTATTCCTTTTTTTTTATGTGGAAGAGGTCTCTCGTCTTTCGGCTCCACCTTATCTCTTCTTGTACCAAGTCATACCATAATCACTCTAAGTCTGGTAACTTTCCGTCCCATTCACAGAGTCCCGGTAGCTATTCCACCTCGGGAAGGCCTAGAAGTGATAGCCTCACCAAATCATCATCGACTACTCGTCACACGAACACTTCCAAGCTCATATCGACATTGAGTGAACTTCGTCAAGTATTTTTGGATCGTGTCTCCCTCCTCCAAATTGATCTTTCTAAGCTTATCTTTCAATGCTAACTTCTCGTGTCACCGTTATTTTGAAACAAACCGTTAATGCCTTCCACATAGCATATGGAGTCACCTTTCCATGGATATTTGAGGAAATATGATCTCAAACTCCTTATAACAAGATCCTTCTCGCCTTTGCTACGTTCTTCCATGCATCAAGATTTTCTACATATGTTTCCATGGGTTTGGGAATATCAACATCTATGAATTCCTTCAACTCGTTGTCTCTCCAACATTTCCTCCATCTCTCGTCCTTCCATGTTATGTAATTTGAATTTCCTCAAGAGCATATTTGAGTCTCTGCCAGCTGAAATACATCTCGTATCCGTTGTTGGGTCCGAAGAATAAATATGCAAATTTTATGTAATTGCTCAAAAAAAACTATGGTTCTTATCTTCTATTGTGATTCCTAGAGCTATGATACCTTGCAGAAATTATCCGAAGGAATTCAATCCGATCTTGTAATGTACTAAAAAATATATTTAATCACTACAAATTTGCGAAACCAAATTCGATCGCACAATCACATAACAAGAGAAAGAAATCAATCGATCTCACAACACAAGATGTATTTGGGGAAATAAACTACTCAAACCCCACTATATGTATATTTCATAAAGTCAATATCATGAAATAATACAATTTTATTCCTCACACTTAGAAACCTCCGCACTTTGGTGATTGTCTCACTCTAACTTCGACTTGATCTAAGAAAATTTGGTCCAATATTTAACCTTTTGCTTGCCTAGGCATGACCTACCTTCCTTATGCATTCATGGGCTAATCGAGCCCTTATTAATTAGGAAAATCTCAAATAATGACTATGAAATTAATCTAAGGATTCCCCGATGACCTCATGCATGACCTAAAGTAATTTCTACTATATAACCGATAGTTATCTTCGCTTTAACCTCACTCTCAATTGCGCCTTCCTTAGAAATGACATGCAACAACTACTTATAGTGAATTATCGCTAATTTATTACCACTTGTGAATTAAATAATATTTAATTATTGAACCTATCACTAGCTCAACTCTCGCTAGAACTAGTTAAACTGATTTTAACTCAAATAATTGAGTTAACCAATTAAAGCTCACAAATAACTATAACCTGACCCCCAAAAACATGGGGAGAACTCTACATGCTCTCCTCTCGACCTCTAACTCGAATTTACTAAGCTAACTAACTCTTCCTAACTTGCTTAACTAATACAAGTTGTCATGAGATGAAATTACAATTTCTCTTCCAATTTAATTAAGGGAAAATTAAATCGAAGCCCCATATGGTGCCATTTTTTGGTGCCATCTTCAATATTTCTTGTTGCCAATTTCAACAAATACTTGATTTTATCCAAAGAATCCATCAAGTAGTGAGAACATTTTAGATTCTCGATGTTGATATTGCAACAAGATGATGAGCTTAGTGGAAAGAAGTCGCCTTCACTAAGTGGGCTCCGTTAGGCTATTTTTGGCGCAAAGTATATTTTTAGACTATGCTTATTTTTAGACATATGGATCATGGTCTATGAGTTGCGTGATGCTATTTGTGGATGGTTGGTCAAGTCGGAAAAAAATAGATGGACTTCTATTTTTAGACATATCAATAGAATCTATTTTTAGATTGCTAGTCTAAAAATAGATATTTCGAATATTATTAGCTCTCTTAATAATATTTGGACTATAAACATTATCTTATTCTCTCGGGAGCACTTCGGGGCTTAAGTGCACGTATGTGGCATGAGCCGATGCTGTGAAGGAATTAATCTATTCCCGAGGGCTATGTGGAGCTATTGCATGGATACTTCCGCTAGAACTCATGTGACAGTAGGCTTGGTGGAGTTGATTGAGGAAGTTATGAAGTGGAGTTGTATTCGGCGAACTAATCTAAACATAGTTGAGCTATTTGTATTCATTTTAACTGATTGATACAATTAGTGAGAGTGGTGTGAATTAATTATTAATTAATCTACTAATTATAAACTCATTAATCAACTAAAGAATGCACGGGCGAACTTCGGCATGGAAATGAAGGAGACCAAAGGCAAAGATAGGTGAAAGAGCGTGTTAACTACGCTTGTGACTATACTATTGCATATTTGCAACTACCAAGTGATTTAAGAAGCCCATGAGGATCAAAAGTGACAAGCCAGGTGGTTTATTTTATTTAATGAGCCATCCTACAACATTGATTACGCAATAGAGGTCAAGCTATCAAGTGGCAAAAGATTGGAGCATGTGTTTGCCAGATCTATCTTGATAGTGTGTGTAGCAATTTGAGGTAAAAAAGCGAGAGCTTTCAGGAGGAGCTTTGTACTATGATTGTTACATGATCTCCATGACATATAATATACGTATAGTTGGGGTTTTTAGGATTTAAGCTTTCCCCATTAAATACCGTGTTCATATGTGTGATTGTTTGTATTTTGATGTGTGCATGCAATTGATTTTATTTCCGCATGTGATGATCAATGGTAGAAGAGATTATGTATCGTGCATGAAGCTAAAATAGTGTGTGATCGTAGACCCTGCTAATGCATTGTTATCGCCATGATCTTAAATTTCTGCTATCCGAGATGAGCTACAAGATTTGTTCCATTGGTGGGATTAGATATTTTCCATTTTTTGAAGCTTTGTTTAAGTTCTGGAAATCAATAGAGAGGAAAATTCCTCCAATCTTATTTCTCGCTAGTACCATTTTGGCCAACCAACAAAAATGCTAATCTTGGAGAGTAATTTTTGTATCTAGGAGTTTCTTCAACTCTTTCTAAACTTGGGGTTCAAGATAAGGATATATTACTCATGGTTTTTGTTGGAATGGCTTGGCATCCATCTTCACGAGGATGGTGTGATGAATAATTCACACATTGTAAGTCTTGAGATCATCATATGACCATGAAAATATGTCCTAGTATGTTTTTTAACACTTAATATATGTTTATTTTCTTTTCTTAAAATAACCCCTACCAAGATTAACATTTTTTTGGATATTTTGTAGATCCCAAATTAATGACTTCATGACCTAGGTTGAGAATGTTGCTTTTAACATTCGATAACCTCTTAAATATAATGCGCAAGTCAAAAATTTTCCAAGTTGACAACACCTTTAGCGATGTTATGTGTTTGTACTTTAGTTTGTTTTTCTATGCCCTCGCGCTCCAGAGTTGTTTGAAATTATTATATGCCACTAACATAAATCTTTGAAATTATCTATATTGGTGAGAAATTTGAAGACCGTCAACACCCTAAAAAACTATACAATTTGTAATATTATTAGGGGCATAAGATTTATACAACAACTCAATAATTGCAAAACAACTAGCCTCAAAATCTTCTATTGGGGAGAGTATAGCGTAGTTATTAATGAATTAGCTAGTTGATTATTAACTCATCGAACAACATAAATATTGAAGGGAAATAGCATTATCAATCAAAATATAGACCTCCCATAAGTAGTTCTTTAGATGAGGTACCACAAATATCAAATATTCTCTTAATATGTTTAACATGATCTCGTAGTCCCCAACACTTTGATTATTTTCGTTTTTCAAATCAATTGCTTTCTTGAGGCACTACACCATCACCTCATATTATATAGTGTTATTTATATAATCAAAAATCTAATTTGTAGGAAAGGAAACTACATCTACCATTGGGATCAATTATCAAACGACTTGCCCTCTAATTCCTTCTTGAGATTTGGAACCACCGTAGAATAATGTCCAAATATCATGGGTATATTTAAAATCTATTTTTGGGTTCCATTTGTGAATCTTGTAGAAATTATATGCACTAAGCATGCATATGTCCAAGATCCACCCGATCTCACACTATTTAACTTTATGCAAGATACCTAATCTATTCCACTTGTTAATCTTTTGCGGAAAAATTAATTGCACACACATGTGAAGCATAAACAAAAAATATTCAATCGCACATAACACAGCTTTTAACCTAGAAAGCCCGAAGTCGAAAACCCCAACTATATATTATGTAACATGGAGATCTACATGACAACTTTACAAAAACATACAAAGCTTATCACAAGCCTCTCGCACAAGACAATTGTCATACACTAATCAAGCCTAATCTTGCAAATCCATGAACCGATCTTTGGCACCCGCTAGCCTCGCTCCACCGCACAATATCTAATGAAGAATAGCTCGAACAGAATTCGATTTCACTTCGGGATTGACTACGCAATCCTCATTGGCATCTCCACATGTGTGTGATGCAATCAATGCATCACTATAGTCACAAATAAACATAGTCTATCTTTCCCTTTCACCTATCTCTCCACCGGTCTCCACCGAAACTACCATGCACCGTAGTTAATTGGCCGTATTGTTCCGCCTGATTAATGAGTTATTATTTATAGAATTAATTAACTAATTAATTCACTCCACTCACTAGGTGTATCAATCAGCTATACTAGATACAACTAGCTCAACCGAGTTCAATCGAGTTAAACCGAATACAACTCCATAACTACTTCTTCCAACCGTGTCATAACTCGCCACTTGAGTTCTAACGGAGTCCTCCGTGCATTAGCTCCGAGAAACCCTCGTGAATAGCGTAATTCCTTCGTCGCCTGTTGTGCCACATTTGTGCACCGAACCGAAGTGCTCCAAGAGAATAAGTTGTTTAGGAGTCTGATTCTTATTAAGAGCTAATAATAATTGACATGCATCTATTTTTAGATTGACGATCTATAAATAGACTTCGCCAATATTCTAAAAATAGAATTTCATCTATTTTTCCAACTTGATCAACCATCCACAAATAGCATCCTGCAACTTCTCAAATATGATCGACATGTATAAAAATAGACTGTGCCAAAAATAGCTTGTAGGCCCACTTAGTGAAGGTGACTCTTTTCACTAAGCTCGTCATCTTGTTGAATCTCAACACTCCCTCTCAACAAGATAGGGATTATCCTTCACCCCGATCCTACCTCTATGGTATTCGCATTTGCTCTTGGTGAGCGCCTTCATCGAATATCTCGCATCCCGATCTCCGTAGGAATGTACCGAAGCAACATGATCTTCCGCCGCACACAATCTCCGATATGATGATACCAGATATCAATATGTTTAGATCTATCATGAACACAGTGATTAACCGAGAGTTAATGCAACTCGATTATCACAATAAATCACCGTGGGATCTAAATGTGAACCGAACAAACTAAATCTCGTAATCTTCTCTATCCGTATAGCCTCACATGCACTCGAACTTGCTACCATGTATTCTCGCTTCCGTTGAATCGAGTGCCACAGACCTTGTTTCTCAATGTACCAAGAAAATTTTGTAGATCCGATACCGAAAATCCCTCCTCGATGTGCTCTTTGTCTATTGGGCTTCCCCGTTCTAACCGCATCTCGTGAAGCCATGCAACTTCACCTCATCCGTCTCTATGTACCATAAACCATACTCGCATGTGCCCCTCGAGATATCTCAAGACATGCTTGCCCCTCTCCAAAAGAGCTTGGTAGGCTTAACCATCGCTTGTGAAAGCCGGTTCACCACATAGCATATGTCCGGTCTTGTATCGACTAAACACGTGAGTGAACCCACCAATCGTAGATAAATGCTGGCATCCACTACCTCTCGCTAACAAAAAGATCCTCTTCTTCCAATTTCCTAGAAGAGGAGTGTCGATAGGTTTGCACTTGCATGTGAAACTTCTCCCGCATCTCTCGGCATACTTTCCTTTTGGAGACATGTATCAAATACCTTCCGCCGCCATATTTCCATCCAAGGAAATAATGAAGGAGGCCCAAATCCTTCATCTCAAACTCTCCTTACAAGATCACCTTGCATGAGTGTATCAACTCATCACCGTTAGTATCAAATCATCAACATAAAGTACAATTATCAAAAGCTTACCCTCAACCACAACTGCACAATTTTTTGCATCCACCTCACTCTTGGTGAAGCCAAGTCCAGTGAAATAGTTGTCGATCCGAGTGTACCAAGCACGGGTGCTTGTTTCCACCATACAATGCTCTTTTGAGCCTACACATGCGACTCACTCGAAGATCTCAAATCCTTCAGATGCTCAATGTACACCTCTTCCTCAAATGATCCCATTAAGGAACACGCTCACATCCATCCGATGAATGTGCCAACCCATCCGCACCGAGAGAGCAATGATGGTCCGTATAGAAGAACATACCATGCAACATGTGCAAAGGTTTCTTCATAGTTAATCCCTCAATCCGTGAGAAGCCCTAGTCAACAAATCTTGCCTTATACTTCTCGACGCTCCCATCAACATCTTTCTTTACCTTGTAGATCCATCTTGATCCTACAACTGATTTCCCACCGGCCTTGGAACAATCTCCTACACCGAAGCTTAACAATGGAGTCATACCCTCCGCCATGGCATCTACCCATGTGGGTCTTCGCGCTCGCTTCTTCAAAAGAAGATGGCTCTTTCACAATACACTTGCTCATAAGAGCCATGTATCTAGTATATCGGTCAGGTGACTCCGTTCTCGTCTACGCCGTGATGTAGGGACCTCGCTACCTCCGTGCCGCATCCACCCCCGCCCTCGCCCTTCGTGGTACGCTTTCTCGCCTTGTCCGATGTTTGGTTCGTATGAGTGGACTCCTCCACTCCATGAATCTTTCCTTCCGTGGCTGATCCATATCCAAAGGCTCATCTTTGGGAACAAGAAGTTCCTCCTCCGCATGCAAGTGTAGCTCCCTCTCAAGCGACAACTTCATGGCTTCACCTCATTGAATTTTATATCCCGTCGCATAACAAGCCATCCGAATGTTCGGAAAATACACACGATAGTTATGGGGTGTTTCTCGTGTACCCCCACAAATATCCCAACTTCTCAGTAGGCTCCAGCCTTCTTCCCTCGGCGTCCTTGTCACATGAATGTAAACAAGTGAGCCAAAAATCTTTCAAATGAGAAATATCATGCTTCTTACCAAGAAATCCTCCCTCAAGTGTACTCATGCCAAGTACTCTATGAGGACACCCGTTTTGCACATAACCGTGTTGTTGCATGCTTCCACCCACAAGTGCATCGTAGCCCCGGTCATGCAACATCTCTCGTACAACACCCATAATCATTCTGTTCTTTCTCTCCGCGACCCCATTCTCGCCGTGGGTTATGAGGCGCGCCAGAGTTCTCTCTCTCGAATTCTTTCTTTGCTGCTGCACCCTTGAATTCGCTAGAGATGTATTCACCACCATTATCGCTCGTGTTTTCACCGCTTCCCCGACCGCTCTACAAAATGCCTTGAACTCATAGAACTTTGAGAACGTTTCACTCTTCTTCCGCATGAAGAAGATCTAGCATCTACGAGAAAAGTCAACAACAAATATCACATAATACCGTGTTTTGTTGTTGAAGCAACCGAGAATGGTCCACACACGTACCGTGTGAATTCTCTCCGTGATCACCGAAGCACTGCTTCTCCTTCTCATGAAAGGTGGTCTTCACAAACTTACCCATCAGGATACCTCTTTGCACCGATCCGATCGCGCAAGAGTACCTTTTGGTCCAAGATAAATTTGTCGCAAAATTTTCAAAGCGCCATGAGGAAGATGGCCCAATCTCTCAGCTAATTCGCCCTCATCCCGGCTCACTCACTTCTTCTCGCTTTGACTAATATTGTAAAGACAACCATCTACTCTCTAGCTTGTAGAGGTTCTTAATTCGAACCCCTATCTTCTTGGTTTGACCCGTTGTTTTATGTCGAAGGAAGGCTTTTCCCCCACCGAAAACAACATCATAACCCCCCGTTCAAAGATTGCGACCGAGACCAAGTTCTTCTTTCATACCCGGAACATGCATGACATTCTTCAACAAGAATGGATTACCTGACTCCCCTCTCAAAGGTAATGGTCCCAATTCCAACAGACCGTACCAACCATCGTCTCCCATCTCTATATGCATCCGGAGGTCCTTCTCCTCCAAGTCACCGAACAACTCTCTTTGTCTCCGTCATATGGAAAGACACACCACTTCAAGATACCACATCGATCCCATGCACTTTGAAACCAAGCATGCGATCAAGGAAAAATCCCGCTCAAATTGTGAGGTTGGTGCCTCTCCAACCGCAGATCCACAAGCAGAAATTTCCGCTTATTCTTCTTCTTATGTGGATAGTTAGTGGAGAAATTTCCATGCTCATGATGTTGAAAACACTTCTACTTTTGACAAATCAGTTTCTTCCTTTAGCACTGCATTTTAAGGATTTTTCTTTCCCTTCCCTTTCCTTTCTTTGGCAAACAACTCCACTTTCTTCTATCTTCATTCGTCGATGAAGATCCATCCCTAGTACCCCGCCTTATCTCCTCCCCGCACAAGATCTCGACCAAAGTCGCTCCCATCCCGACGGTTTCTCCCGTCCATCGACGCAGTCTTCGTAGCTATGCCAACTCTTCGTAAGCCCAAGGAGAGCCAAGCTCACTAAGTATTCTTCATCAATAGTATCCCACACTTCCCGGGCTCATCCGCAAGGAAAAACTTCGTGAGGTATTTTGGAATACTATCTCCCTTTCTCCATTTATATTTTTCTCGAGCTTGTCTTTAAGCTAACCTCCTCCGGTCACTTCTCGCTTTGGAAAAAATCTATCAAAGCCTTCCACATTAAGAATGGAGTGGCTTTCCCGTGAAGGTCGGACACAATGTGGTCCTTCACACCTTCCAATAGAATCCTCCTCGTCTTTGCGCTCTCTTTTGCCATGCATCAAGTAATGCAGCATTGCTAGATCCCGCCTTAGAACAATATCGAGAACCTTTCCACCCCATTATCCTCTAGCACCGCCTCTCCATCCTCGTCCTTCCATGCTATGTAATTCGAGCTCCCATCAAGGGCATACTCCAATTCAACCCGTTGAAAGACATTTCAATGTATACTCGATTTTTTGCACCAAGAATCTTCTCTCGTAGCAAATTCAATTGTCCACCAACACAACCGACTTCACAATTGCAATCTTCAATCAACTATGCCTCCGATACCATGTAGAAATTATATGCACTAAGCATGCATATGTCCAAGATCCACCCGATCTCACACTATTTAACTTTATGCAAGATACCGAATCTATTCCACTTGTTAATCTTTTTATGGAAAATTTAATTGCACACACATGTGAAGCATAAACAAAAAATATTCAATCGCACATAACATAGTTTTTAAACGGGAAACCCCGAAGCTAAACCCAAACTATATATTATGTAACATGGAGATCATATGTCAATCTCCTACAAACATACAAAGCTTATCACAAGCTCTCGCATAGTACAATCGTCATACACTAATCGTGCCTAATATTGCAAATCCATGCACCGATATTTGCCACCTCGCTAGCCTACCTCCACCGCGCAATCTCCCGATGAAGAATAACTCGAATGAATTCTACTACTCTTGGATTGACTGTGCAATCCTCATTGGCATCTCCAATATGTGTGTGATGCAATCAATGCATCATTATAGTCACAACAAATAGTCTATCTTGCCCTTTCTCACCTATCTCCTCCACCGGTCTCCACCGAAACTCGCCATGCACTATAGCTAACTCGTATTTTTCATTGATTAATGAGTTATTATGTATGAATTCATTAACTAATTAATTCACTCCACTCCCTCACCAAAGTTATATCAATAAGTTAGACTAGATACAACTAGCTCAACCGAGTCTAGTCGAGTTAAACTCGAATACAACTCCATAACTACTTCTTCCAACTCGTGTCATAACTCTACCACTTGAGTTCTAACTCGAGTCCTCCATGCATTATACCCAAGAAACCCTCGTAAATAGCGTAATTCCTTCGTCAACCGTTGTGCCACATCCGTGCACTTAACCGAAGTGCTCCAAGAGAATAAGTTGTTGTTTAGAGTCCGATTATTATTAAGAGCTAATAATAATCGACATGAATCTATTTTGTGATCGACAATTCACAAAAAGACTTCGCCCAATATTCTGAAAAAAAAAAAATAAAATTTCATCTATTTTTCCAACTTGATCAACCATCCACAAATAGCATCCCCGCAACTTCGAAATATGATCGACATGTCTAAAAATAGACATAGTCTAAAAGTAGACTTGCGCCAAAAATAGCTTGCGGGCCCACTTAGTGAAGGCGACTCTTTTCACTAAGCTCATCATCTTGTTGAATCTCAACAAATCTAGATTATTAAAAGAAACAAAATTTACATAAATAAAAAGAATTGGTGTTATGTCTTGCCTCATGAAAATTATTTTTCCTACAAAGGAATTCAAATTTTGTGTTTTAGGCACATCAAAATTTTCAGCAATTTGCCAAAGTATGAGTCCAAAGCATAGTTACCTAGAATGGAAACTTTTGAAGATGGAGTTTCATTAGCTACCTCAAGATCGATAACAATGTGTTTCATGTATCATTATTGATCGATTCTTGTCTTATTTGTTACCCATTATATGGAAGCCATAAGTGTGACCAAAAGGAAGCAAAGTAGCCCTAAATTTTTAGACCAGCCCTTACTAAGAAAGAGGTCATATTCTTTGAGTATATCCGTAACCACTATAGTGTCCATAACCTTGTGAATCTTAAGAATAAAATTTACTCTAATAATAACATCAACAATTCACCTATAGCTTTTACCTTTAACTAGTCATTTTCAATTATGTGAGTTGAATGTTTGGTGGGGTTTGCATTGAAATTTTCACACACAAAGTTAGGCATGAAATTGCTGTGGGAGGTAATCGAAGTCTATTGAGTAGTTGTTCACATTTTGGTTAAAAATTTGAATGTCAAACTCAAGAAGTGAGTGCGCATTGCTCATTGTTTTCCATGTTATTACTTAATGTTTTATTAGTGATTTTGTATATGGTTGAAGATTGAACTTCCTTCTCTTTTTAAAACATCAACACAAATTTTCATTGTTGCAAAATCTTACACATGTCGAGTAGTTATATATTTTCTTGATTTTCTTGAGATCTTCAACAATATTGTACTCTACAGTGTCAGATAATTTGTGCATGTCAAATACTTCATAAGGTAGGTCTAGAAATGAGATTCACAAATTCATGTCTTCTTTGTGTTTAGAGTTTGGGATATAGTCAGTTGTTGTAGTTGGTGGGGAATATGCCTATTACTCTTGATTTGACCACAAACCCTTCTTCCACTACTTTACAATCTTGAACCAAAATCAACCTAGGAAACATATCTCATAAGACGATGGTCATTTCATTTTTTTCTTTCGAGATTTTTCTTCCAAGTCCCTTTCTAATTGTTCATTAAATTCCTTTGTCTATATACAATCCATCCAAAAATCTATTTTCGCTAAATTCATAACATTAGTCCATTGTGAGTTACAATAGTTAATTATGGCTACTCCTTCTAAATTCATGAGTAATTTTGTCAATGGTAATTCAATAAATTACATAATTGGATCCCTTAAAGTCAATCCACTAATAGTCTTGGATCTCTCTTGAAAAAGCTCATGTCAATGATCTCTCCCGAAAACTCACGACAATACTATGAAAATCTTACATAGCCAACCACCATGCATTCTCGTTCACTTTAATCAACGATATTGCTTTTAAAATTTTCCTTTGTGATGGCCATTGTCTCCTAGTGTCTTTCTTTAATATCCATAAGATATAATCGCTTTTTTCCCTCCCAATTGTCAATTTAATGACTTAATAATAAAGGACCCCACAAATATAGCATTAACCCTTATGTTGAGTTTTCCATGTTTTTCAAACTCTCCCTTTCTTCGAAGAAAATAGCTTGAATGGTTAAGTATTGTAGGGTCGTCCTTGAGTTTCCCCCGTCGTATCGTATTGAGTTTGTAACTTTTTTTTTTCTCACAAATGACTTTTTATTCAAACTTGAACAAAGAAATCATCCATACCATTTTCTTAAATTTATACCAATTATATCTTTAAAATATCTTTATAATTTTGCATGATATATATACACTACTAAATAAGGTTGATAAGGGTGAGGGTTATTCTAGATTCCAAGTGAAAACTTGAAACTACTTTTGTTTGGAACCGAGAAAAAATACACAAACAATTAAGTTGAAATTTTTATCTTATTGAAAGTTTGAACTTATGTAGTGCTTTGGAAATTTTTTCTAAACAATTAAATTTAAAATAAAAAAATTGATGGTTAAAAAGTGACTCTAATACAATCTTAATCTAATACTCTCAAAATCAATATGGTATAATAGCAAGGTTGCATTTATACCAACTTGTACCCAAAAGAAAATTTACAATCTCAATGCATCACATTTTATCAAGTTTTACTATAGCTAATACCTCTACCAAGATAGTACTTTAACCACTAAGGCTACCACTCTCAAAATTGAGTGATTAGAAAAAATAAGATTTTTTTTTTTTTTTTTTTAAATTATAAATCTTCCAGAAAATCACATAAGGAATTTTTGAAACCGACGCGAACTACCAACTATAGTTCATCATCCACTAGAATTTTTATCCATACATCATCCACATAAAAGCATGTAACATCATATTAATGCAAAGTATGTCGCAACACCATATTCATAAGATTACAAATGAATCGAATAGATATAAAAAGACTTGTGCATCTACTTTTTGTGCTTCAACTAATTTTGGTCTCCATTAAACATCTCAACAAGGTTTATCTAAGACAAAGTGAGATAATAGACTTTGGTATGGGAGAGAGCACCATTGTTTGAGCAAGATTATCTTACTATAAAATGGATTTAGTAAGAGTTTCTACGTGGGAAAGATATTTATTTATTTATTTTTGCTCATCAAATCTCATCCTAGTCATTGGTTTGCATTTGGTATAGGTTAATTTAACCCTTTACATGTTTTTGTTAATTTGACCCTTTTACATGCTTAATTTAAGCTATGTTATTGCATTTTTACATTCAGAGGTGGCACGCCTTCAAAACAGTCTTCATGGTTTCAAGAAAAAATCTTAACAATTTTACAATATTTTTAAGCACTTTTATATTCAGAGATTGCACACCTACAAACCAGTGTTCATAGTTTCAAGAATTTTTTTTAAAGATTTTACAATATTTTTAAATGTATTTGACAAAGTCAATTTGCCCATCAAATTTCATTCCTAGAAATTCCTTGGTATGCCTTTGGTATCTGTTCATTTGACCCTTTCTACTTAATTTAAGTTTGAAAATGTCATGGGAAATCTCAAAGTCGTAAAACCAGCTCTTCTTATTTCATTTATATTCAGGCTCGCACATTAGATTTTTCAGTGAAAAAAAAAACTAGTTTATATTGAGTACCAGTGCATAATATCAAAAATTTCACATCAGTCTTCATGGATTCCATCTCCTGTCTATGTTTCTATCCAAGATATCATAATTCCATATATAGTTAAATACACATGTTCTACCAATCAATTATCTCTACTTCTGCATTAGATCACATCTGATCTGTTTACATCCTTGTACCATAATCAAAGCATTTTAAAAACAGCAGCCAGCCTGTTGCCTTCTGTCCAGATTCTGGACAATAGTATCCTACTAGTACGAGTCTGCACATGTAAAACTAAATACCAACTGATATACAAAAAAATTATCAAAATTTTAAAAATACCGATAGTAACCCAATAACCATAAGCAAAAACTTTACCACTCCTGTAGCCCCATTTCCAAGACCATCAACAAGTTCATATTGCATTTCGCCAAAAACACCATGTAGTCAATTTCTTACCTAGCTTGTAATTAAACAATTCGCCAACAACACCATGTAGTCCCTTTCTTAGATAGCTTGTTAGTACATTAGTTGCACACTGTAATTAAACAGTATAATTTAACTTAGTTGCAATACTGTAAGTAAACAGTATACCTTGGTTAGCGTCGCTGATTAGTTTTGCTGATTTAGCTCTCCAGTCTTCGGAATTCTTGGAAAATTAGACTTTTCCTCACAGGATTCGAAGCTTGGTCGCTGATTAGTCTCCACAACGCATAAAATGTCGAGAAAAGTTCTCAGGTCCTACCGGGATTCGAACCCAGGTCGCTGGATTCAAAGTCCAGAGTGCTAACCACTACACCATAGAAATCAGTATTTAATACGAGCGCGAAATCAATGCTATACGACTTCGCCTCTACAGCTTTCAGAGTTAATTTATTCTTTAGTGTATTTACTACTATCACTTATTAAATGAAGCGAGATAAGGGTGATTTTTATTTTTATTTTTATTAGTTGATAGTCGAGTGGATCCCCTCTTTGGCCGGCACTTTCCTCATAGCCGAGCCGATCATGCTGGGGTGAGCGATGGGCTTGACCGACCCTCTTTGGACTGTTAGGCCTCTCCCCATAGTGATTCTTCCTTCAGGGATTCCTATGACCAACTAGTACTTTATTTTTTTTAATTTAGTAGTTTTGGTATATTTTTTTAGTTAATTTTGTTTAAAATTTAGTAAGGTGGGTTAAAGTTATAAGTTTGATTTGTATATTCATATAATCCGAATGTTTGAAGGGTTTTTTAGGGTGTTGAATTTTTTTATGTATTCAAAAATAACTTTTAATAATAAAAAAAATCAAAATCTTGCCCAAAAGTCGTATTCGAGCTGCAAAAAAATCATAGAAGAGTTAAACAATGCCCTTTAGTTATGCATGTCTCTTTCTCATAAGGTTGATGTGACTTTACTAAGCCACATGTGCAATTTAACTTCACTTCCAAAATCATAATATGGTGTTTCTATTTTATGTTATAAAATTATTTTGGCATTGATATTTCTTCTTTCAACCATGACTTCATCATCCCAAATATTTTCTCCATGAAATTAGAGAAGGATTCATTTTAACAAGAGTTTTTAATCACATATATTAAAAAGTGCTGGCTTCTTCAATGAACTTGAGCTTGGCTATTGCTTTCCAACGTTATTGTTTCCTCATGACCCTTGGTGTGTGGCATCTCCTTTTCAATGTTTGTTAAGCTATGAAATAAATGTTTCGATATCACTTATAATGTGTTTGATTGCAAAATGGCACACCACTACAAATAGGTAGATATATAAAGTAGAAATAAAAGAAAAAATAAGATAGAA
This sequence comes from Pinus albicaulis, assembly GCA_034641835.2. Taxonomy (NCBI): domain Eukaryota; kingdom Viridiplantae; phylum Streptophyta; class Pinopsida; order Pinales; family Pinaceae; genus Pinus; species Pinus albicaulis. The sequence continues at coordinate 1,707,340,951 of CM076580.1, read as the reverse complement.
ATAAAGACCAAATAATAAATAGGTAAGGACCAAAATAGGGGTATCTACTTCCTTGAATGGATTGCATTTGTAAATATAGATTTGAAAGAGGAAGAAATTATGTTGGAAACTTTGGAAATGCTTCCTTTTTAATCCACAAAGTGTTTCCCAAGCAACATTGGAAACACTAAGGAATGTGAACTTTGTCCGCCATTTACACTATCACAAATGGATCTATAAAAACGAAATGGCTTAGTGTAGGCTTAACACTATTTCTAAGGGGGAGACATGGAGTCCCATAAAGCTTCAAAGGTAAAAATTGCTAAGTCCTTTTTAAAAATATGAGATGTAGAAGCTTGACAAAATTATTTGGAGGATACATTCGCCTCCTCCACAATCCACATCAAATAAGTGGTAGCAAACTTTGTGGAGGAAGGGCGGAGTGACAAGCAGTGAAGTTCCCATACACATCCTCTCTACATTTTGCACCCCACATATTGTGAAAGTGAAGGTGGGTAAATTTGAGTGCATAAGGTAGGGATGCTACCTCTACCCCAACACTATGCACCAAAGAATCAAAAGTAAAAGTCAAATTTGGGAGGTGAAAGTCAAAGGAAGTAAGGATTCCCTCCCGACTTTGCACTCTACATCAATAAGCCAACATAATACATTGTTAAATTCCTAAATCAAGTCACCAAGGCAATGCAAGATGCAATTGTGAGATTTTGACAACAAGGGGGGAATTGTTACCTTTCCCCTACATGTTATAAATTGGGACCCAAACCTAATGTAGGATGAGGTTTGATAACACAAGGGGGAAGGTGTTACCTCCAACCTCTCCACAACGCACATTAGTAATTCAATGTGAAGGCCATGTTAATATGGGCTGAAGATTTGATGAGAAACAACAAGGTGTGAAGACACCCTTTGCCCTTTTACCCCCCAGCCAAAGGAATACTTTCATAACTAAAATGGACCCCACCAATAAGGACACAACATGTATCCTAGAAAATTTATAGTTGGGAAAATCTAAAATTTGACCCATCCACATCGAGAAAACTTTGGGTTTGTGAAGATGATGGCACACTAACCATGCTTCAAAAGAGGGAGATTGATTTTTGTAATGGGTATTTGGCAAGAGGTAATTGAAGCTTTTCAGGTCAATAACCAATTATTGACAAGCCTTTCTCTAGCTTCAAATAGGAAAAGAGACCCCATATTCAATGCCAAGAGGGGATTGGTTCAATTAGCAATGAAGAAATCGATTCAAGCACCTATAGTTGAGGAGTGATTGTTGAGAGAATGAGTGAGAGAGTTGAAGATCCGTGTTGAAAGCTTTTAAAGAGATAATTAAGTGTGGTTATGGGATGTAGGAATGGAAAACATAAGAGGTCTCATATGCCTATAGCCTTTGAATTTTGGATTGAGCATAAGCTCAAACTAAGTTCTTTGTTATTCACATTTACACCGAGAATAGTAAAGAGTCAAGAAAGACATTTTGATTTTGATTTTTCCACACTAGGATTCTCAAGGATAAATTTCTATGTTTAATTGTGTGTGATTGATAAGTTCTTTCATTGAGTTCGTTTTAAAATGAATTCACAACCACTTGGAAAATTTCATAGTAACCAAGTACATAAGAGAAATCAAAATATTGAAAATAATCTTAGGATTTGTGTGAGTGAATCAAGTAAGCCATTCTAACCAATTACATATCACATACCAAGATAGTAGGCGACTACAACATCTTCACAATAATTGCTTGACCCCCTAGAATATATTGTATCAATTTATATATTATAAATTGTAAATATGCTAGTATGGATTCCTTATGTGAAGCTGATCAAAGCATAAAAAATGAATGACTAGGCATGTAGATGATGTAAATATACCTTTATGGTTCATGTGGTAGGCTTTCATGATGACCTCAAATTATGAAAATAATTTAATGCTATAGTATAATAGCTAATGGTCCAAGATGGCTATGAAGAGGACAAGAGAGGCTATGATTCTATTAGAGGGGAATAGGAAAGGGGCATATGGGAGAGTAATCCTTTATTGTGAAGTTTCAACTTATGAATCCAAGGTAGTTTTTTCCATGTGCATCAAACAACCATCCACCTCCAATGACTTACAAAACTAGTTGTTAAAATGCATGTAAGAGGTTGGTGGGGAGGTCCTCTAACATAGTTATTAATGTGTGGGTTTACTACAATCATTATGGGAATTGTTAGAGTAATCCCACAACCTTCTTCAAAAAAGACACATGAAGATTTCACTTAATCTTAGAACATGTTGGAAGAAGGTAGCCTTTGTAGGTAACTCGACCAATGCATTATATAATTTGATAGGGAAAATAGAACTTAGGAGATAGCTTATACAAAACTTTATCTTTAAGTGTGTATATTTATGTGTTGTAATTGAAGGACACTTAATCCTTTGAGAAAAGAACATTGAGATCTATGTTGATAAGTTTGTTGTTTCATTTGATATGTGGCATGACCAAGTTATCCTTGATAGATATGGATATGGCTTTTCAAATGTGAAGTGTTCTATCTATTGCATGAACCTTGCCAGCTTTTCACTCTGGCATAGGATAACATAGACTAGGTTTTCCATAAACAAATTTCTCCATAGTGTCATTTTGGTAGAAGCCTACTGTGGCGGTATTTTACCACCATTCAACAAGGGGGAAGCAATTATGCCCACTAGTGCAACTTTTTAGAAGCAAAGCATCTCAAATAGCTTTACAAGCACTTTCTGTTGACCAATTCTATTTCGACTATCAGCTTGAGGATGATATGCAATGCTCATATTCAACTATTTATCTTGAATTTTAAATATCTTGCCAAAATTTGCTAGTGAATGTGGGGTCCCTATCCGTGATAATGGGTGGGAATACCATGTAGCTTAACTATATGATCCATGAAGGCCTAAGAAACTTAGGAATGAGTGAAAGGATGCCCTAGGGAACCAAAATAAGTAGACGGAAACATGGTCAACCACCACCATGATGGTTGATTTGTTGCCCTATTTTAGGAGTCACATGATAAAATCCATTGAAATGTCTATCCAAAAATCCATGTTGGGATTAGTGTAGGTTGCAATGTCTTTGGTATCTTCATATAATATCTCCCTTGTTTATTTTACAAGCATCGAAGATGCTATGAGATCCTAGATATCTACTTTCATGCCTTTTAAGAAGAATGAATGCTTATTTTTTTCTATAGGATTTATGAAATCCAAAGTGACCTATTGTGAGTGATGAATGTATATATTTTAAGACTCATTGTTTTAGGGTCAAATATTTTTCTAGAACAATGTCCCCTTATATCACAATCTCTTTTGTTTCCATGTATAACTTTTAGGTGGCTTAGGATCAATTTGAAGCCATTGGATGAGTTGCCTTAAAGTATTATTTGCTAGTCATTTCTTATGGGATTCTCGATCAATCTTAGACTTGGTAATGATAAGGAAAAGAGTGACACACCTCCTCAAATTTTCTAGACAAGGCATCAACCGTAACATTCTATTTACCCTTCTTATGTATGTTCTTTTAATCATACCCCAATATCTTGGTGACCAATTTATGTTGTTCTAGTGCAAAAAAAATTATTGTTCGAGGGTGCTACTTCAAATATGATCGTTCATCTTGATTTGGAAACACCTCTCTATGATATATTGTTTCCAAGTCTCCACTACATGAAGGATTTCCATCATTTAATTTTCATAAGCAAATTTTTCCCATAGTGTGGTCACAAAAATGTCACCAAGAATGAGAAGGGGCATCTTTCCCGTATTAATACTAGTCTTAGATCATTCTTAAGGTGCCACATTCCAAGACAAAAGCTCTTATTGAAGTCAAGAACTACTAATATTTGAGTAGTACACGTGGCATCCTTTAAAGTAGGAATGCCTATGTGGCTTCATCACTCTAAAAAAAAGAATTTTTTTATTTGTGTGAAGTTAGGAGCCGGGAAATTTTCTATAACATTTACAAATTTCTTTAAGTAGCTTGTAAGTCTTAAGAATATCCTCAAGCTCTTTAGTGTTTTTACGCTCTAATCTTGCATAGCTTCCACTATCAAAGGGTAAACTTGTACTCCTTCCTCAACTTATAATCCGGCCCTAATATTCAACCTTAGGAGCCCCAAATGATCTATAAATTGTTGTGGATATTCTACCGGATAGTTCATGATAATTATCTTATACAAATAGATTTAAATATGAAATCCAAACTATAAAGATTAATTTTCCTTAGGTTCTAGATTTATTAATTACCTACTTTTTGCTTATGCATGAAATATATAAAATGTGACAAATAGATAAAAAATGAATTACAAAAATCGTACCAATTGCAATGAACACTAAGATATAATACGGGAAACCCCTGGTGAGAAAACCTAGCTATAAGGTGAGGTTGTTTTTCTCTTTTTTGTCTCGACGGAGACGATGCAAATACAAAGAAGTAAACATTCTCTATGAGCGGTATAAGACATGTGGCGCGTGGTGTACTATAGAATACAAACCTCTTATTATTCTCTCTCCCCCGTCCACACTTGGCTACTCTACTCTACTATGGAACAAAATGCACTCAAATAGAATGGAACCATTTCTCCTCCTAGCGGCTCAATTATAACACAACTTGGATAGCCAACTAGAGTTAAATTTGAGCAATTCATTCCTCAATATGAGTTTCAACTTGACCCTTATATATTTTTCCTCATAGTTCCCATGTGGATATATCCCATTTTCCATGAGTAAGGAGGCTAATGTGGCATCCTCTCAAATTATGGTGGCCAAACATAATAGGTCAAATTCTAGGAGGCATACCTTTGCATCTAAACTTTGATTGATTTCTTTACCGAACCATTAGAAAGGTCTATATGTAGAATCGTCTCATGGGGTGGGGCACTCGAATAGAATAATAAATAAACAAATAACCCCCAAAATAATCTCTTGCTTTCCAAATTGGGCCCAAATGTTTCAAACCTAATTTTCCAAACTTGGTCCCACGCTAAGGTTGCTCTTGTAAGATATTTCATTTTTTTTTTCCCACTTTGAAAGCATTAATATATAATAAAATTATATAATGATCCAATCTAGATCATACCTCCTCATTTTTGGAATTTTTTGACCCCAAAGCTTTTACTAAAATGTGGTGAGTAAAGTTTTCCCTCTAACTTCTCCTTTTCCTCTAACTTCCTCCTCTAAAAAATATTATTTGTTAATTTTTTCTTAGCATTTAGAGTTAAGTCCTATGGAAGGTAGGATCCACTCCTCTTCTTAATCCAACTTAGATGGTTCTTAGATTTTTAGGTTTTCCATATTCACCATTGAGTTGTTGTGTATCTATGGGAGTAGATCGGGGGCCTTCCTTTTGAGAGAAGCCACGGCTTCTTGAATTCTTTGGAAGACTACCACGTATCCATGCTTGATCTTATAGGGCTATTTCGAGGTGACAAATTCTTTGTCCTCCGATCTTGAACCACATCCTAGACATCATTCTTTCATAATGGACTAATTTTTTTGTGCATAGCATCCTTCCGTACTCGATACACCCGCTTCCTCAAAAGATCTCGGCTCATATTGTATGATTGTACTCATGGCCGCTAGATACCCTTGGTATATATTTCCGTTTCGTTTTCACGGAATGTCCCCCTTAGGGCCATATGTCTCTCGGCATCCTTGAGAGTATCCCGAGCCATGAGGGTCTAATCTTCATCAAGGAGGTGGATCAATAAGCTCCATCGGTCCTTCAACATCGGGAATCGTCTCATCCTTTGGTTCTTCTTGATTTCCAGACCTTTCTTTAGATTTGATAATGAATTAAAAATTTGACAAGATAAACCAAACTGTGAGCCATCATATCATTTTTCAAAGGGAACTCAAGAAGGGGGACTAACAATCTTGTAGATTTGTTGCCATAAAAATATCTACTGAGAAAAATGTTTGATAAAGGGATAAGAGAACTTCAGGTCTTTGGAGATTATTCATTAGTATTGAAATGTTCGCAACATTCCTAAGATGTAACATATCAACTTGTTGGCAAATACAAATCGCCCGAAGGAGATCACCTCTATTTTCACGAGGTTCACTATAGCTCATGTCTTCCTAGAGCCGAATGAGAAAGTCGATAGTCCGTCTAAGGAGAGTCTCCTCTAGAACCTAAAAGTTTCATTCCCTAGAGGCGTATAGGACACTTCTTAACTAAAGTCGTATCATCCATACAATTTATTTGCTATCATCTTTTCATATGTACAAATCACTGTATTTGTAAGGCATGGAAATATGTATGAACAATCATATATTGCTTTTAGTCATTTCGATCATCCATGGGATGGAATAGTCAAAACTTTATTTGCAAGTATGATAATTCAATATTTAGCATGAGGATTGGGAACATTTCGCTGAAAAAGGTGAAGATTTTTGGCTCTGGTGTTGTTTCTCATGAATAAAGCATTTTTGTTTCCATCTTGGCAATAATGATGCAATCTTTTAATTCCAAGTATTGTTCAAAAACAAAGCTATACAAGCGAAACATTTGATCCCGAACCATTTTTCCAATTCTACTATTCTATCTTTACTTTGGGATGAATAGATTATTTTATCAGAGTTGTGCCAAATCTCTTGACAAGTGTTTAGTAAAATGGTAAGACATGATTCATATTATAGCAGGACAAATAACATTCAAGAAGGACCGTAGTTTATGCGACAGTAGTCTATGTCCGGGAAACTAGTGGATCATTACAAGTCTATTAAAAAGAGCATGCATATGATATATCAAGAGATCAAGCTTATAATCAGCCCTTGAGGAACAATTTTCATGGCACTTCTCATCAAATTTGGATAGAAAATGCAAAACTAATTTCCGCACAATAACACTACATAAAAAAAGAAGGATAAGAGATGACCGTGGAAATTGAGAAGCATAACAATACATAAATAGAGACAAGAGGCCGAAGCGAAGCAACCCATGTAAGCCATTTTGGAAGAGAAATAAAAAGAAATTGTTCATTATAAAGGAGACACCTTCTATATTGCCAAGAAATATCATCATCTACTATGAATGTATGAGCCATAAATTTTCCATAAATTCGGGGATTTGTGGTGTTGGATGTGGATATTTCCAAAGGAAAACCATAATTTATATTTCAAAGATGCATTGGGAGAAGGTACTGCCTACCGGGTATAGCCATAATTTCTATTTCAAAGCTACATGGGGGGAAGGTACCAACCACCGGGTAGAGCTTTAAGTTCATATAATCCTCATAAATTATTGACAAGCCTAACTTTTTCCATCTCGCAACCTTAGCTAAATGCTTATGGCTGAAAAACAACATTCTAGTGATTATTAGTATTGACAAGAACCATTACTATCGTGTTCTTCTTCTTCTCTTAGCTATTGTTTCAAGGTGTTCTAAATTAACTTCCTAATTCCTTTCTCGTAAATAAAATTATATTTCCCCGGCTTCAATGCCATTTGCCAGCAATGCTTCATAAAGTGGATACCCCGGGTCTTGGCAACAAAATTTTTGCATCTTTATGCTACCCTAGAATACAATAGTTACATGCATGGCTTGTCTACAACCACAAAAGTTAAGTGGGACATCATCTATAGCTAGCCGGTAAGGAAGTTCGTGAGAGAGATACCTTGCCAATGCCACTTGTCCTCACTTTAGACCCATTTTGTAATAGTCTATTATAGACAATCTTTTGAATTTCTTGCACATATTTCATGGGGATCCACTTTGGATGTTGCTAACTTTGTTTGAGAAACTTTTCCCTAAGCAGTTTGTGAGCGCTTAGCATAGAGGTTTGATACATTAGAAAAAATGTCCACCTGCACTTTTCGGTAGCAAAGAGGACATCCCGGAGGTGAAGCTATTTGTCAACGTATCCCCTTTGTTATATTAATGAGTATGGAACATAAAGAAGTATCAATACCCTGAGTATGGAGCACCCGCTTCTATTTAAGGGTATTCACTGGCCATGTTAGAAGAAATGATAATTGGGAGCACTTTGGAAAAGGAACATAGAACCAATACTCGGCCCGAGAGCATGACTAGATTGTTATTGAGAAAAAGCACTTGAATTGAAGCTTTGTGTGATTATTTTCTTTAGCTAAGAATCAACCGTACATGATTTTGAAAGCCACCGGAGAAACTTCAACCCTTACACTAGTCCAACTCCTTTTGTACCAAATAAGAATGACCGAACATTGAAGGATAATATAATCTAAGAGCAAAGGAAATCAACAATATAAATTCTAGAGCAATCCGGGCATTTGCACACAAAGATATACCGCTAGGTCGCCACATCTCCAATGGAAAAGGTATTTCTACTCAAATCATTGCTTTTGCAATTATCTCTAGTGATGCCCCGTACATGGAGAAGCTGGGACCCGCAGATTAGGAATGCTATAATAATTCGTAGAAGTTGGGCATGATTTTTGTAAGGATAACCCATGTGATATCAAAGCCTATACTCTTGAGAACTACATGTAGAACCACAATGTAGGCTATTAGTATTAAGTTATAAAACCATTCTCCTTAAAAAGAAGGATGTCCCTCAACCTAGGGTTCTCTTTCGCACGGAGAAATGTGCCAATGGGTCCTTTGCTTCCATGGTTTCTCATCTCCTTAGAAATCCTAAAAATGTGCATGTTGACCATGCCAAAGGGCTCCACACATTACCCGTCCTCATAGTGGAGCACGCTAAATAAGGATAAAAATCTCCATCAAACTTGTAATAGATACAGTAACTCAAAGTGGAGTAATTTCAAGCACAATATACTCATGAAGGCTCCAAAGGCAAAGTACTCAAGGAATTTTAACCCCTAACTAGATGTAATCAAGCCCATTCTTTGCCTACCAACCAATCAAGGAACTCTTTTATCAATAACATTGAGTTATATGGCCATTTGAAATTTTAACTCGAGAGTTTCCGTTACTAAAAATTGTGCAATTCATATGTAATACAGAGGTTTATTTCGTTCAATGATGGTTAGGAAAGAAACAATCGCGAAGTGTCTATTCATTGTTGATCACCATTAGACCAGAAGGGGTGTATCTTTGATAAGGCCCCAATCCACCTTCTTTTCTTGAATGGGATAACTAAGGGCTTCAAAAACTATTACATAGAGGATCGAGGCCAACAAACACCATTTCCGCATAGATTAAAAGTACTCCATCTCTTCAAATTAATCTAATTGATGCAAAGCAAGTTGCAGCCCATGAAAATAAAGTTCCAACTACATTAACAAAAAAATGTATCAAATTCGAGCACCTTCAACATGGAGAGATTGAAATAAACTATTGCACTCTACCAAAGGCTTTTGCAGTTTTACCTTAATGAAGAGGGCCTCCAAGTTTGGCTTCTAACCTATTCAATGCCTTCCCAAACATCAATCACATTATCCCAAATGTATCTTCCTATAATAAATCCCATCTATTTTACAATGATTTTTGACAAGATATGTTTTAGCTACAAAGCAAGCCTTTTGGCTACAATTTTATAAGGTAGATTAAGTAAAGTTACTCTGTACTAGCTTGTGATTAATAATGGGTCTCTCGGCTTCAAGATGAACTTGATCAACAACTTGTTGATGTTGTTACCTTGTTTATGTGTCCATAGTACATACAAATACTTAATACACTTGAAGAAAAATTTGGCTCAAGAAAGCCCCAAGTGGCTTCAGAAATTCTTAATAAATAACCATCCTAGCCAAGGGGACTTATCATCGACCATTTCAAGGGTCATTGTCAAGTCATCTAATGTTGATTTTTAATCACATGCTCCTTATTTTTCTTCGCATCGACATTTTTTGGGAATTGCATCAATACAAGTTTTCATGACTACCTTTTCTCCATGATATCCTTGAGATTGAAAAACTATTTTATAGTCACTAAAAAAATCTTTCTCTATATTTACCCTCGATCAATTATTTTCAGTTTTGTTGTTTTAAGCCTTGATGTGTTCCACTACATTGTAGTTGAGGTCTATGAAGAAGACCTTGGTTGGCCTATCTCCTAATTCTAAGGCGAAGTTAGGGTACAGATGTAGGCTCCCCTTGCTTTGTATGTCTCTTTCACCTTTAGTCGATGTCTCCATGTAACCACCCCGTGGGCCTGGTCGCTCACTATAAGGGCTATTTTGTAACATCCTTAACACTTGCACCAACACATCTAGGACTACCTTACACTTTCTTCTTCTCACTACCACCAAATCATTGTATCCCCTCAAAAACGTAGTTAATCTTCTAACAATATCCACCAACCAAAGAATCCAAACTTTGTCTCGACTCCCAAGAGTCAAACTCCAAATTTTTTTGATAGCCTCAATGCATGATTCACACTTCAAGTTAGAGATATTCAACATGAATGACATGTTCATATCAGATATAGATCTAGTCGTATCCAAAATTACCAATATTCAATGCACCATGTAGATTAAAAGTATTGTTAGACATAAGAACACACAACCAATGGGTCAACCCCACCCCCACCTATGTTGTATAGTGCACCTCACTTATCTCATTTCAACATGCCCCAATGCAAGCAATAAATATTCTTTCTTTTCTTAAAAGTAGCTAACACAATAGGATAACATGAAATTTCTAACATATATGTCCAATTCATTAAACTTGAGACATTGTTGAATTGATACCACAATGTTCAATTCATATTTCAAGATCAAGGGAAAGTACCTAGCTACACAAGTTCCTAGTATATTTTCCAATAATTTTCCTCGAACATCTTCGAAAGTCCATACCATGAAAACACAACATAATTAAAATATTTCCGTAGCAGCAATGTTATAGTCACCATATAACACATAGACCTCATAAAGAAGCAAAGGTCAATATTAATATCCGGAAATTGTCCCAACAAAATTTCAAATGAGACACCATTTTAACTCTGTAAAGGCCATAAAAAAGTGCTAATTCCAAACAAAATACTACAAGTAGGGTTCAACCCGGAAGAGAACTAACAAGAATATTTGTTGTTCGACCGATTTTTACCAACAATCTAAGAAAAGGTTAGGAAGGTTGTATTTTGAAATTGTGACCTAATGTGGATGTATGCAGGACATTCTAGAGTATTTTTCTATCTCCAAACCTCTTAGTATCACAAAGATGGTTAAATTCACGTATGTTTTAGGAATTGTCCAAAGCCCCGTTTCACTATGGAGTTCATGTACACAAGTTCCAACTAAAACCAATGCTTATTCCATGCAACAACACTTTCTCCCATCCATATATTTTCCGATCTAATGTGGGTGTACACAAGACATTTTAAGAGAGTTATTTTCATCTTGAATCCTCTTAGAATCACAAAGATAACAAATTCATAATATTTTAATAATTTTCAAAAGCCCCCCGTTTCACTATGGAGTTTGTTAATACAAGTTCCAACTAAAACCAATGTGCTTATTCCATGTAGTATATATTTTTCCCATCCAAATACATCCAAATATCAAATATTTAAAATTCCCCTTAAAATCATTAAGGTTTCCTTCTCTTACAAACAAGAAAAATTCTAAATTAGTCCTACAATATACCAAAATTTAATTGATCAACAAAACTATTTGCAAACCATTATGGTCCGTATAGAAGAATCACTTCGCTCGTATGAGACCAAGAAGGTTAAGCATGGGTCAACACTAGTGCTAGGAGAGTGAATGCCATTAATCGTTAGAATATCTATCAGGTTCATAAGTTTATAACCTATGTATAAAACAATCCAACTAAAACTTGCCTCCGTATGTTGTTGCATGCCAAATACGAACAACACTATCTTCCGAACCGTTGATGATGATAGGAAGTTTAGGTGGAAACACATCGCGTATACATTATGTGTGTGTCCTTCCGCAGTTTGGACACAACTTTTTGTCCGGTAGTCCCAAACCTCATGACAACACACCAAGAAATTTTAAAGGTAGGCCAATTTTTTTAATGATCAAGACAAGTACTAGGGGTAAATCAATTACATCTCTAGAGAATCTATATGTTTGAGCACCTTTTTGCCGTGTGATCATCCGAACCGCAATAAGATATGGTCCGTCACCCCCGTGAAGTAATCAATACAAACTTTACACCCTTTAAGAGGCATCGAGAGTAAAATTTGGTTCTTGCGAGTCTGTATTCCGTATCCGATTGATGCATTCAGGATAAAATAAATCAATACGAAACAAAATTATACAAGGCTTTAACATTTTAGGATATCTAAATTCTAATTTCCACCATCTAAGAGAAGTAACAAATTTGAGTGTTCACCGAGAGGAAAAAGAGGAGATTCCTAGGTGGATAATTTATGCGCAGTAAAGCTTATCTATAAACTTTGATTTACTAAAGAGCATCGCTCCCACCTTTATAGTGCGGCCTAGTGAGGCACTTGCAAATGTATTTCGTATCCTGGGATTAAACGCAACTTGCATCACATAGTGTGAATGACCTTCAAATATTCGTAGCACATTCCCAACCTTTATCCCGTCCCAAAGCTTGATTAGCATGTCATCGCATGATGACAACACATATGGCAGAGTTGGATGAACACTCACACTCCCCGATAGTAACGTATGTGCTCAAATACTTTCACCTTATCCATGGTGTTATAATTGTAAACATGGATAATCATGTCATCCGTACCCGCCCATAACCTATCACATATGAACTTGCGGCATCGCACTACAAATAAGCACTAGCATTAGAATATGTTTCATGCACTTCACTCGACAACATATAGATTCTGCTATGCCAATATGATGAGGAACTTGTTTCTACTATGAATACTTGGAAGTTCTCAGACTTCAAAAGACTTTTGCCAAAGTCTCGGCCATAAATAAGATTCAACTTAAATTAGGTTTATACAGAGAACTTAATTTCAAGGAAGTACTGGTGTATATAATTTCGTCACTCTAAAAGAAATACATTACCACATTTATAGATAACAAGAATAAACCATGATAAATATGGCATAGGTAGGCATCTATGTAATCTCGCAGAAACATTTTTATCCGATTCTTTTTCAAGTCAAAAAATCAAAAATATAATATTAATCTTAAACTCCCGAACTATGTCTAAATATGTCTTCTTCCCCAGAGTAATTTGAATCGCCAAATCCGGAAGCAATTCTTCATTGCCGGATAGTCTTTAAGCAATCTTTCTGCTTCTTTCATTAGGAACAACATGTGCACGACAAGACCAACATAAGCTTGAATTCTCGTCTCATAAGGTCAAGAATGGTTAGTGTATATTATATTGGTTAAGTTTGACGTGTGTAAATGTGCACCGACAAGATGGACTTTGTGAAGGCTCGTATGAAATAAAATTTTCACTAGAATAAATGAAAATGTGTGATAGAACAAAACCTATGGAGGTGGAGCTAGGATAAAAAAGGTATTGTGTAGTTGTCATCTAATAATGACTTTACTTCTAACGCTATTCTTTACATAAAATTTTAAACTTCAAATTTACAAGCTCCATCTCGTGCAACATATTAAACACAAGCAAATGACAAGACTAAAAAACACATCCACCCTGCATTCCAAACTACAATACAAACAAAAAACACATCCACCATCTCGTATGAGATTAACAAAGTTGCACCATAACCGTAAAAATTATCAAAGCCTTTATTTCCTCCCTGAAAAGGTTTCTTTAATAGAACTAAATACACATTTGATGCACTTAATATCCGAGGCAAATCAAAATGAAATCTTTTAAGAACCACGAAGTATTGTTGTTGTTTCACTTTCAAAGGTTGTTGTCAATCTTACCGATACTATTTTCAACAACACTTTCTTATCATCAAAATAAGTGCTTCTATCCAGGAAATTAGTTTTTCGTAGTCTTCTAATAGGTCATAACTCGCTTTTTTATTATTCAAGTAAAATACTTGTCATTTAGTAAACCACCAATAATATCTCGTTTCTACTAGAACAAGCACAAATTCACGATTATAAGTTCAACAAATCCTACCATTTGCCATGTGTGACATCGTTTTGAAGAAGGGTTTGATGGGTTTTCTTCGCCTAAGTCCAATAGAACAAAAGAGGTGGATCCGGCCTTCATAGGGAAGCTTTCCATGGACAAACGAATATGAAGGAAGAATAATATATTTATGTCAAAATGGGGAGAAGCCCAATAATTGCATTTGCAATGGGTGTAATCAAATTTATCATCATAACTCAAAGAACAGCAGGACTCCAGAAAGCATGGTCGATCTTATAGATATTCTTTAGCCCCGTAGCCCGAATCACATATACATCCGCCCAATGCCAAACCAAACATGATCCCCGCAGAAAAATATAGATGTTGTTCTGGATGACATTTACCAATAAGAATCACTCATCTCACTCTCCCTTTGCTCATCACTTTGGCTAGAAATCGAATTGCTTATTTTAGATAGAACTTGAGGATAGCCATTGCCTCCTTGATGCATAATTTGTGACTATGTCTCTCTAGGACCATATATTTCCTCGAATCTCCTACTTCCCCATCCTCGTCCTTGCAAATTCCTCAACACACTGCTTCACATAATCCAACAATGTCAAAAAGTTTCAAATCCTAAGGCCAATAAACCACACTTCGATTTGTCCGCGCTAACATGAAAGATATGTTACCCGTAGTGATTCATTTCGGGAGCAAGATTTTCGCATTCCTCTACTATAAAATTTATTTCATTTCTAAGTGTCATGTTCTTAGAATCGTTGCCTCAACTTTTGCAATAAACTCTTCGCATTCCATCTATTTCATGGAAGCTTTCCGCGTTAGCACAAAGACAACATTACCGCATAAAATGGTATCAATTGAACAATATTTACTTCTTTCATAAAACAATGACAACAAGACTTTTTCTCGTTCATGTCTCCCGATTTTTCCTCCCTATCTCTCGGAAGCTTCCTCCCGAAAAAAAATATTAAGAACAAGTCAAATATTAAGAAAAAATATGGCATGTGATGACAACTTTTGGACAAGAAAATATAAACAATAGTCTTTTCGGCACTCATGATGATATATGACAAGCTTAGAACCCCATCCACTTTGCTAGTTTTTGCTAGATGGACCCCTGCTCGCAAGGTGGTTCACCTTCTTGTTGTTGTTCCCATGGACAGAAATAATTTGGAGTGAAGGCTTCCGAGCATATGATAGATCCTTTTTACAATAGCTTGGAGTTTTATGTCGTACAAAGGAGAGCCATTGATGAGGTGGCGCAAAAGAATGGCAGTGGTCACCATTGATAATGTGATCTTGAATGTTTCTTTTCGCGTACATAAGGACACTCGCAAGCATGTACGATTCGTCGTTTATTTATAGCGATTCCTAGACCCCATGGCTTGGTGTTGCATTCTACATTTAGAAATTCTAACCAAGACTTTTCATCTTTGGCATTACTTGGTCCATTCTTTCGCCACCGTACATAAAGTTGCTAGCAATTGCGTGGGATTGTAGGCTTGAAGTTCTCTGACCGAAACCTTGATATATGACATATATATGATGCATTTGAATAGTGACCTTACTAGCTAGAATTTTCAATTTACAATGGAAGTGGCAAAGTGATAATTGTTGGTCGTGATATTTAATGTTGAAGTTTGGGCAAATGCCATAATCCTTATGACAAGAGCTTGCATGATTGTGACCTATATATTTGTAAGGCATGATCGTGTTCATATAACCTTAACTCGTATATGCCAACGACATTGATATGGAAGTACATATATATGGTAGAGTCCTCTATGGATGATAATGACAAGGACTCATGAACTAGCAAAAGAATTTGGTATAACAGAGTCCGATGCATATGGAAGTGATTTATATGTCGTTGACACTTCCGGCTCATACCCCTATAACAACTTAGATGACGTTGTTGTAATATAACATGGAACCTAGCAAAGTAATACAATGGTAGACATCAAATGGACCTTATTATGGACAAGTAATATAAGGTAGACATCAAATGGGAAACCACAATTTCACATCTAGTCCATAACAAGGGATTCAAAATGTGGGGTACCCCAAGACACCATGAGCCATCGTTAGGATGAAGAGGAGGTCCAGAGTGTCATGCTAGGTTGTGGCTCTGTATGGCCAAATGAACCATAATATTCGATGGGATGTGTGTGGTCGTAGTGTAGAAACCATACATTGCGTTTTATCTTGTGGTGAAGTGTTGATTGTCGTTTTTTTCTTTTTACTTCCTTCAATCTTTCCTTTTTCCTTTTTCTCATTAAGACAATCCATCCACAATTTTCTAATTCTTTCATCTGGGGCTATTATACTACCGTGTTGTTCTCCTATAAAAAAAGAATTCCGTGGTTCTAGCTTCCTCTTCTCACTTGGTTGGATTTTAATTTTTTCTTATAAATACCCCCGTACATTCCTAAAACATTTGGCAAATTTCCATCAGATGATGATTTTTATACAAGGAAATCGTGTTTTTCATGCTCACTTTGTGGTGGTTATATCTTCATAAATCAATCTCCGCATTGCGTATAATTTTCCTTACTTTTTCAAGCTCCTAATCCTTAATAATAAAAGTAGGCCGAGTCTCTACAAAACCAATTAAGGAAGAATAAATCTTGTGCAATCTTGAAATATCTCGACTCTCACTCATCATCTTATCATTTTCTACAACTTCCAAGTTCTCAAAAGAATAAAAATCACGTAATTCTACATCAACATCTAGTTCTTGGTATTTCCTCCTATATTAACATAGGTTTATTATGAAAATAGATCCCAATAACTCCTTACATTCCTCGTTCTTTAATGTGCTTGTTGTAGTTTTTCCATGAACTCGTTGTAAGTAGCAGCTTCACTTTATCTAGAACCAATTCTTTTGGAGCTTTGCTTCTCAAGACCAATAAGAATAAATTTTAAACTATATTTAGTAGAAGCAAGACCAATTAAGTTAGCAGGATGCTTATTCTGATCCTAATCAATCTTAGGGGAACAAGGAACAAAGCAATGCGCAGGATCAATCTCAATTTAGGCTAGTGATGATTAAGAAGAAAATACAATTTTTACAATCAAAGAATCAAAAGCTCCCATTATTGATACATCTAGGTCCATTTGATTTCATGCTGTAGGAGTCTCAAAGATGTAGGAAGAAAAATCTCACAATCTCAACCAACTGGAAAAATTCTGGAAATGTTGGAACTACTTATTCATAATTTTTCACATGATGGGTGAATGTCAAAATAAATGTCTCAAGGCTTGGAACGAGTCATTGGACTCGCTAGAGATCTAGATTTGATTTATTTCCGATTGATCGCCTTGGAATTCTAAATCGTTTTACTTGACCGCCGACTTTCCTTCAAATCATAAACTACCCTCTTTAAACAAGCAAGACTTTTCACCGTTTGCCTATTTGTCCCTTTGTTCAATTCGGGCTTATAATTGATATAATTTTCTTTTTTCAATTTTCAATTTTCTACCTCTATCGACAATACTTCGATCAAGAATCATTTGCAAACACATCCCACGCCCCTCAACCTATGTCCACCCCCGCATATAACATGTCATATGATATGACTATGTCACCACTCCGTAGATCATAAAGTTGAAAATGAAACCCACCATCAACCAATTTGTAAAATATACAACATTCGTTAAAGGAAGTTAACCGGTGGCTCCAATATGTACTTTTGATCCATATCCTATAACCTCCTTTATACCTACTATTATACCGTGAACATATACACATTCCTTCATACAATAAAAAAGAAGCTTCCTTTTTGTGCCATCACCGTACATTCCTAAAACATGTGGCAAATTTCCATCGCATGATGATTTTTATACAAGGAAATCGTGTTTTTCATGCTCACTTTGTAAGGTTATATCTTCATAAATCAATTCCGCATTGCGTATAATTTTCCTTACTTTTTCAAGCTCCTAATCCTTAATACATGTAGGTTGAGTCTCTACAAAGAAGAATAAATCTTGTGCAATCTTGAAATATCTCGAATTTCAGTCATCTTATCATTTTCTACAACTTCCAAGTTCTCAAAAGAAGAAAATCATGTAATTCTCACATCAACATATAGTTCTTAGTATTCTCCTATATTAACATAGGTTTATTATGAAAATAGATTCCAATAACTCCTTACATTCCTGCTCCTTAATGTGCTTGTTGTGTTTTTCCATGAACTCGTTTTCGCAGTGGCCACTTCATCTAGAACCAATTCTTTTGGAGCTTTGCTTCAAGACCAATGAGAATAAAGTTTAAACCATATTTAGTAGAAGAAAGACCAATTGATAGAAGGATTCTCATTCTCATTTCCTAATCAATATTAGGGGAACAAGGAACGAAGCAATGAAGAGGATCAATCTCAATTTAGGCTAGTGACGATTAAGCAAGAAAATACAATTTTTACAATCAAAGAATCAAAAGCTCCCATGATTGATACGTCTAGGTCCAAACTTGATTTCATGTCAATAGGAATCTCAAAGATGTAAGAAGAAAAAATCTCACAATCTCAACCAACCGGAAAAATTCCGGGAAATGTTGGAACTACTTATTCATATTTTTCCACATGATGGGTGAATGTCAAAATAAATGTCTCAAGGCTTGGAACTAGCTTGTTGGACTGCTAGAGATCTAGATTTGATTGATTTCCGATTGACTGCCTTGGACTTCTAAATTTGTTTTACTTGACTGCTGTGTAGAAATTTGCTGAATAATGATTAATTATCCACCGAGACTATCCTGATCACATACAATTCGAATTTATATGCAACACATAATCTCTTCCACTCAGATCATCAAACATGCGGAAATAAAACAAGCGATAGCACATCAAATCTTCATACACATTAACACGCATGTATGGGGAAAGCTTATAGCCAAAAACCCCGCAGCTATTGTGTATATTATAATGGAGAAATCATGTAACAAACTCAAGACAATACTCCTCACAAGTACTCGCACTTTCTCATGAAGTTACACACAAACCAGCTTGGTTTTGAACAAAAGCACGGTCTGAAAACCACCGCCAATTGCTCGCTCGGGCAATCATGGCTCCGTCTATATAGAGATCCAAGGTTCGAATCTCCTTGGCTTGACAGTGCAATCATCATGGGAAATTCCTCCAAGTGTGGTGCAAATCTCGATGCACAACTGATGTCGCCACCGATAGCTAACTCCACCCTTTCATCTACCTCTTTCACTCTGTCTCCACCGAACCGATCATGCAATCGTAGTGAACCGATGTGTTCTCGAGTTGAATAATGAGTTACTAATTAATGAATTAAATAATATTTAATTCACTCCACTCATAACTAGTTGATTAGCTAGTTAAACTAATCTCAACCAAGCTCAACTAAATTAAACAGCACGACAACTCAATTAGCCGTCTCATTAACTCCACCAAACTTCCGCCACCGAAGTCCTAATCAAGTCAACCATGCATGTGCTCACCAAAACCTTAGGAATAGCATAATTCCTCTCGTCGATGCATGAGCCACTTCCAAGGCTCGAAACTCGAAGTGCTCCAAGAGAGTAACCGTCGTTCGCAGTCCAAATATTATTAAGGGTAAATAATATTTGACTTCCTATTTTTAGGATAGGCAAGCCTAAAAATAGACATCGACCTATCGACCTATAGGTCAAAAATAGAGGTCCATCTATTTTTACCAACATGACCAATACTCCAAGAATAACATACTCGCAACCCCCGTACCATGCTCCATATGCTAAAAAATAGACTTTGCGCCGTAATTTGCCTCCGTAGGCCCACTTAGTGAAGGCGACTTCATTTCACTAAGCTCCATCATCTTCGCTACATTTTCAACACCCTCTCAGCTAGCAAGATATGGATTAGTCCGCAACCCCTATCCCGCCTCTCGTGGAATTCAAACTTGCTCCCCGGTGAGCGCCTTCATCGTAGATGTCGGCATCCCGATCCTCCGTGGGAACATATGAAAGCATCATGATTCTCCGTTGAACACAATCTCTCGATATGATGGTACCTGATGTCTATGTGTTTGGATCTATCATGAAATACCGGATTAGTTGAGAGTTTAATGCAACTCGGTTATCACAGATCACCGTAGGCTCCAAATGCAAATCCCCGAACAATCCTCGCGAGGATACCTCATCCAAATAGCCCTCGCATGCGCCCAAACTAGCCGCCATGTACTTGGCCTTCGCTGAACTCGAGTGCCACGGATCTCTCGTTCCCCGCCGTACTGTGAAACTGCCGACCCAATGTCGAAACTCCTCCTTAAGTGCTCTTCCCGTCCGTCGGGCTCCCCCGCCCAACTGCATCGCTGAAGCTGCAAAGCTTCGCTCCATCCTCCGGCCTATACCATAGACCATATCCGGATGCGCCTCTCGAGGCGTGCGAATACATGCTTGCCTACCTTCCAAAAGAGCTTGGTAGGCTTAACCATAGCTTGCGAAAGCCGGTTAATCGCATAGCATATATCGGGTCATGTATCGACTCAGAGACATAAGCGACCCCACCAACCGGCCGACAGAGCGTGGCATCCATCACCTCCGCCGAAGTAGCATCCTCCTTCCTCCAACCACCAGAAGAGGAGTGTCAACGGTGCCGGCAGCCCCCTTACATGTTGAACCTCTGTATCCCTAGGGGCATACTTGCCCCGAGAAACAAATGCTCCCTTCCGCGCCGGCTAAATCTCCAATCCCAGGAAATAATGAAGGATGCCCAAGTCCTTCATCTCAAACTCTCGTGCAAGATCCTCCTGCATGAAAGTATCAACTCCTCATCGCTGCCGTCAACGTATCATCTACATACAAGACGATGATCAACAACTTCCCCTCCACCACAATCTCGTATAGTTAGATCCGCCTCACTCTTGGAGAATCCAAGCCCGTGAAGCAGCCGGGCCATCCGAGTGTACCAAGCACGAGGTGCTTGTCTGCCCCGTACAATGCTCTCTTGAGTCGGCACACACGTGACTCACCGCTGAAGATCTCGAAACCTTCGTAGTCGCTCTATGTACACCTCCCTCCTCAATAACCTACCGAGGAACGCAGCCTTCACATCCATCCGATGAATGTGCCACCCCATCCGCGCCGAGAGAGCAAGGGATCGTCCGTATGGAAGAGTACCTTGCAAATGTGCAAAGGTCTTCATAATCGATCCCCGATCCGTGAAAAGCCACGGCGACAAATCTCGCCTTTGTACTTCTCCACACTCCCGTCAGCCGCCCGCTTCACTTTGTAGTTTCATCGCGAACCCACCACCGATTTCCCACCCTGGGCCTTGGGACAATCTCCCATGCACTGCTCTCGACGATTGAATCATATTCTTCGATCATGGCATCAACTCCATGCGGTTCTCCACGTGGGCCTTCCTCAAAAGAGGATGGCTCCGTCACAACACATTGACTCACAAGAGCCATGTATCCAAAGGTACCGATCCCAAGGATCGCCTCTCGTCCGCGTTGTGCCGTAGGTGGTCCTACAACCCTTCTCTCCAGATCCGAGCGCCGCTCGCCTTCGTAGTGCGCATGCGCCTTCCGATGGTTGGTTTTCGCATGGGTGGTTTCTTCCACCTCCTGAACTTCCTCTTGTGGCTGATCCACATCCGATGCTCCTCCTTAGGAACTAACATCTCCTCAACCGCATGCAAGTGTAGCTCCCTCTCAAGCGAACACCGCATGGCTTTCTCCTCCTCGGTAAATGTTATAACCTGCCGCACAACAAGCCTTGCGACCGTCCGACAAATACACCGATAGTTGTGAGTAGTGCACGTTGTACCCCACAAATATTCCAACCTCAGCAAAGGATCCCGGCTCTTCTCGCATCCTTCGTCACATGCATGTAGACAACGGAGAGCCAAAGATCCGCAAATGGGAAATATCGTAGCCCTTTCCCGAATAAGCCTCCTCTCGGTGTACTCATGCCAAGAACCTTGTGAGGACAACGGTCTCCGCACATATACACCTTGTATTGCATGCCTCGACCCACAAGTGAAGGGGCAGGGCCCCGATCATGCAACATTGCCCGTGCAACACCCACGATCGTCTGCTTCTTCCGCTCACCCACCCCGTTCGTCGTGGGTTATGGGGGCACGGCGGGAGCTCTCTCCGAATCCCTTCGTGTCGTAGAACTCCTTGAACTCGCCCAGAGCGGGACCACCATCGTTATCACTCCTTAGAGCAATCACCTTCTTCCCCGACTCCTTCTCACTCGCGTTTTTAAACTCAGCGTAACTTCGCGAATGTATCGCTCTTCTTCTCGCATGAAGAAGATCCAACACTTTCAAGAGAAATCATCAACAAAGATCACATAATACTCGTGCTTTGGTCGTCGAAGCAACTCGAGAAAGGACCACACACGTCCGTGTGAAATCTCTCAAGGATCGCTCGCGGCATGACTATCCCTTCGTGAAAGGTGGCTTTCACATACTTCCCCAAGGTACACCGTACCGATCCGACCGCACAAGAGTGCTCTTAGGTAGCCCAAGAGGAAACTGGCCGTGTAATCTTCAAAGCTCCATGGTGAAGGTGGCCCAATCTCCTCGTGCCACAGCTTCTCGCCCTCATCATCCTCGTTCACCACTTTCCTTGCATGCCATAGCCGCACAAACCCATCTACCCGCAACCGATAAAGGTTCTTGGTTCAACCCTATCTTCCTGTCTTTTCCGCAGTCTTACCGCGCAGAAGGCTTTTCCTTCGCCGAAGACCACATCATACCCTTTATCCTCCAACATCGCCACAGATAAAGTTCTTTCAATCTAGGTACATGCATGACATCCCTCAATACAAAGGGTTTACCGTACTCCTCCGAAAGGATATGGTACCGATTCCAACAGACCGTATCTCTCCCATCATCGCCCATCTCGATGTGCACACCCAAATCTTTGTCCTCCCGTATCCGAGAACAAACTCGATCTCCCGTCATATGAAATGACGCACCGCTGTCCAAGAACCATACCGATCCCATCACACTTGAAACCAAGCATGCGATTAGTGAAAAGTCAAGCTCGAACTGTGAAGCCAAAGCCTCTCCATCTGCAGATCTTCCCGCTTGCTTGTTCTTCTTCTTCTTTGGACAATTGGTAGCATAATGTCCGTGATCATGGCAGTGAAAACACTTCACTTTCGCCATATCCTGCTTCTTGCCCTTTGCACTAGAATGAGAGGTTTTCTTACCCTTCCCCTTCTTTTCTTTGGCAACCAAAGCGTAGTTTTCTTCATCAGCTCCCTTTGATGAAGATCCATCTCGAGTAGTCCTCCTTATCTCCTCCTGCATGAGATCCGCCCAAAGGCGCTCCCATCCTGGCAGCTTCTCCCGACCATTAACACTATCTTGATATGAGTGCCAAGCCTTCGGAAGACCAAGGAGAGCCAGGTCAACCATGTCCTCGTCTTCGACAGTCACCCCCACACTTCCCAGCTCATCTCTGCATTGAGTGAACTTCGTGAGGTATTTGGCGATACTGTCGCCTTTCTCCATATTGATGTTCCTGAGCTTATCTTTGAGCGCCAGCTTCCTTTGGTCGCTCTTACTCTGGAATAGATCCGTCAAAGCTTTCCACATTAAATATGGAGAAGCCTTTCCATGCAGGCTGGATACAATATGATCCTTGACGCCCTCCAACAGGATCCTTCTACATTTCGCCATCTTCTTTTGCCAAGCTTCGACTTCAGCAGGATCAGTGGGCTTTTGGACATCCGTATCTACGAACTCCTTCAGTCCATTATCTTCTAATACTGCCTCCATGCGATCCTTCCATGCAACATAATTCGAATTGCCTTCAAGAGCATATTCGAGTCGCAAACCGTTGAAAGACATTTCTAACACCTGGCACCAAAGGAAACAAAATCGTTGCAAAATTTTCACCCCACCTCAAAGCCTGAAACCATTTAGATCTGTGAGAACAAATTATTTCTAGCACAGAGATCGACTGCAAGGGGCGTTTACCAGACCTTTCACTTTCCGAAGAAAGATGAATCCGGAGGCTACCTGGCCCGCATGCAGACTCTGTCTACCGACATAAGTTTGTAATCACTGTGATGATCAATCTCTGCTTCAATAGCTCCGATACCATGTAGAAATTTGCTGAATGATGATTAATTATCCACCGAGACTATCCTGATCACATACAATTCGAATTTATATGCAACACATAATCTCTTCCACTCAGATCATCAAACATGCGGAAATAAAACAAGCGATAGCACATGAAATCTTCATACACATTAACACAGTATGTGTTACACAGTAATTTGTCACCGTCCCTACCATTCCCCGTCTCGCACAATGGAGGACCCATTTTGTGACCTGTGAACATTGTCATGCCTTGAAAACATCATCAATGCATTCCTCTAAGCATGAGCTTCAATTTGCCTAAAGACATCTCCTTGCAAAAAATCATGAAAACATCTCCTTTTGCATTGGCGCGGGCAGACAGTTCACCACTCGCGCCAATGGGGAAAATCCTACAAAGAGGCCGCGCCAACTGGCGCTCTGTCCCAGAGCAGTAGTCGCGCCAGCCAATTTAAGGAGTGTTTTTTAAATAAAGATGGCGGAAGTTGTGTTTCAACAAACTCAGAAACCATTGCCTATCTTGAGTTGGGAGGTTTGGTTACGGGAGTTCCATGGAAGGGAAGTGGTTTGCCACCTCTCATGGAACCTTCCTTGATGATAGGGCCAATCCCACAATAATAGGGATCCCAACTCCCTCCTTCCCCATCTATAAAATCTTGCTCAATTCCATTGCAAGCTAGTCTTGAAGTGCCTAAGCTTTGAATCTCCAAATTCCCAAGAGCCTTTGTGCTGTAAGAGCCCTCTTTCTTCCCTTAAGGCCGACTCAAGTAAGGAGACTATCGTCGAGAGACTTTGGAGAGGTTTTCCCTTTCCCTGGCGAGATTTGCGAGACGTGAACGACTGGAGACCCATCCGAAGGAGACCACGATGTCAGAACATTGGTTGTAATCTCTTTCGATTGTTATTTAATGAATGATTACGATTATGGTTCCACTCTGTTTTCGATTATGTTAATATGAGTAGTATCCTTTCTGACTGATATTTAGTTGTGTATGCTAGATTTTATGCTTGTATTTGTTTTTTTCTTGCATGTGCAGGTGTCCATCCGCGGAGATCGTGGAGGATCGTGATCTGCCAAGGCTGAGGAACGGGAACGCTCTCTTCTTCAGATCGTAGCATTGGATTCCAGGTAGGCCTCCATCTTTGGTCTTTTCATTCGTAATTAGGAACTTGCATTGTAACATTTCATGATTGTTGCTAGACCCTTGCTGGGCTAGTAGGGATTGCCTCTTTCCGCAGAGGGGATTTACCTCCTCCTCCACCCGGTTTTACCTACACTCAGTAGCCAAATCCAAACGCTGCTTATACAGGGCCGACGCATAATCAGGGTCCGTACCCTGGTTATCAAGCCCCACACTATGGTTACCAACATCCAAATCAGTCTGGTTATACGACCTACGCCCCCTACGGTCAGAATCCTGTAGGACAGAACCCGTGGGGGCAAGGATATTCACAACCATTATGGAGTATGGGTACCGGACCTCATCCTGGGCCTGGCATGGCAGTTAATCCTCCATTGCCGTTCCTGGCTACCTTGGAGCTGCCGGATGTTTCAAAGTTGACCAATGATCCGATTTTACATAATCCGTATTGGCCTCCGGTTCCCACCAAGATACCAGGTGACTGCCCCAAGTTTGAGGGAAAAGTTGGAGAGGACCCCCAAGCGCATGTGATGACGTATCATCTTTGGTGTTCGTCTAACTCTTGGGTCGATGATTCGATTCGCCTGCGCCTCTGCCAGCGTACTTTAACTGGAGCTGCTGCTAAGTGGTACATAGAGTTATCCCGTGGCATTTTCCAAGATTTCAACTCTTTAGCCATGGCTTTCCTCACACATTTTCAGTTACCGGTTCGGTATGAAGCCGGGACGCACCTCCTGACTTCCCTGAAGCAGGATAAAGCCACTCACATCTCAGATCACATTCATGAGTGGCGGCGCCATCGTAGACTGATCAAGTTTCACATACCTGATCAGATACTGACTCACTAGTTCACCACCTCCTTTGTGAATAAAATCGCTCAGGATATTGCGATGGGAGCGTGTGTGATAGAGGAACAAGCCATCGCGCGTGCCCAATACCTGGACCTTGTCTATTCTCAGTCTGGCACGCTTTATGAAATCTTGACTGATGCTCCACGGCCCGGAACCACTAAGGCTCCGCCCACCCCTGCGGTGGATGGTTTCATTGGTTCTGTCTCTCAGAATTCGAAGAAATCTTCGAATGGGAAGCAGAAGGCTAATTCTTCCAACAACACCTCTGCTAATCCCGCCTAATCCGATTGTGGTAAAACCGCAGAGGTGAAAGCCGTTCAGGCCAATCCTGTGGACAAATCCTCCAAGGGGAAGAAGAAGGGAAAAGGCAAATCTAAATCTGATGCCCTGAAACCAGAATCTAAATCTCGTACTGAGGATGGCTCCCAACGTAAACCGAAGTACCCTTGCCTCATCTGTGAAGGGGACCATTATACTAAGGATTGTCCATGACGATCCGAGGTTAGTCAACTTCTTAAAGGCCCAAAAGGGACTCCGGCCATGTTAAAAGAGCCATTTCCCTCTCAGCAGACCGAGATGGTCGAACAACCGTCACCATCTGCACCGTTTGGGTCTCAGGTTTTCATGGTGAAGAGTCTTGCACCTATCTCTGTCGCTACGCGGTCGAAGGATTACAACGAACCGCGGTAGGCACTCGGGCAGGCAGTTGCGGATGGGCCGCCTCCCCCACCTGTCTCCGGTCTATTGGAAATCGAGAAGCCTTCTCTTGAACCCGTTGTGAAGCCACCTCCCAAAGGTGTTCTTCGAAGATCTTCTTATAATCCAAATGCTCGTGCCGCTCAACATTACAGCATTGTTGAGGATTTGGCACAGGCGCCGTCTGCCATGTCTGTGCTAGAAGTTCTTCAAAGTTGTCCTTCGTAACGGAAGGCTTTACTGTCTGCGATTGGGGGCATTGATCCCGCTGACTCGAGTCTTCTCACCTTTGATCTGGAGAATTTCACTCCCCGGCTTCCACATCAAATCGCTCTGGTTATTCAAGTCGGGATTAATGGTCTGAACATTCATAGGTCCATCGTGGATGAGGGTGCATCTACCTGCGTTATGTCCTCCGCTTGCTGGAAGGCCATCGGCTCTCCAGCCCTGTCGTCATCTCCCAATGCCCTTGAGGCATTTGATGGTCGGGAATCTAAACCCCTAGGCGTTCTTGAGAGTCTAGCGATCACATTACAGGGAAAAACTGTCAACGTAGAAGTGGAAGTGGCTGATGCTAAACTCAACTACAATATACTTCTTGGCCGCAGCTGGACCCATGCCATGATCTGCGTGCCGTCCATCGTCTTTCAATTCATTAAGTTCCCTCACGAGGGCAATATTGTCACGGTGGATCAGTTGTCATTTTTCACCTCTAAATCTGAGAACAACGTACCATATGTGGATCAAATTCCGAATCCCCCGGATAGTATAGGACCTGGTCTCTTCAAAGACCCAGTCCTCATGGGTATTTTCCCCGCACCACCCCCTGAACCTCCTTCTGGGAGCTTGTTAGAGCATAGTTCTTTCTCTTGTGTCAAGCTCTTCGAATAATGAAACAAGATGCTACGAGGATAGTTCCTTTAAGTGTGTCAACCTCGTTAAAATAATGAAACATGAGCATATCCAATTCGAGTTTTGATAGATTTAGTTCAAATCTCTTTTTTTTTCAACATTCACTCCATTTTCTATAGACTGAAGCTTGGGGGGCATGCACCTCGAATTGAGACACCATGCTTGGGGGCATGCCCATCTTGTGTGTACATAGGTGTGTGATTTTCATTTGTGTGCATGTATAGTGTGGTGTGCTTTGTAAACATCTTTCTGCTAATCGGGTCTTGCTGGTTGTGCAGATGTCTATTCATACATTTGTTGGTTTCGCAAATGGTGCCTCCCGCAGTACCAGGAATCTCTCTTCAGCAGCCTGGGTAATCTATGATCCTGCTGGTGAGTTGATTGACCTGCAAGGAGTGTGTCTAGGACGTACCACGAACAACATCGCGGAATATAGTGCTGTGTTAGAATTATTAACCGAGGCAGTAAACCTTGGTATCCGTGAATTGCTCGTGTATCTAGATTCGCAACTTGTAGTGTTACAACTGAACGGACACTATTCGGTAAGGAACCCTTCCATCTTACGTCTGTATCTGCGTATTTGATTACTGGAAAGAAATTTTGACTACATTACATATCATCATATACCCAGGCATTTGAATACATTAACAGATGCGGTAGAAAATTTGGTATTAGACAGACATTTGCGCAATTTGTAAATCATCATCACATATAAAGAAAGATCTGTTGAGCCTCAAATTTGTGCTTTCCTTCACCTCATTTTTCCCTTGTCCATTTCCATTTTAAACCCAATTGATCAATAAAAATAGTTAAAATTACTTCTAGAATGGTTTACATAACTGACTTGTTGAATTTTGTGATTGTTGCCATTGTTAAACATTTTGACCGGAACTAGCTGCAGAATGCAGGCATTCTGTAGCTAACCGGCGATTCTGCAGCTACCTTTATGTTTTAGCATGTTCCAGGTGGCCTCTTGAGGAAAAACGCATATGGGCATGATCCACGTTGTGCCTACATGGTGTGTTGCTCGTCATGGAAGAGGAAATGAAGTCTGTGTACGGTTATGCACGTGGGAACACATTTTGTGAAAGAAGACTCCTACTAGGACTGTTACAGTCCAGGTGTCTTTTCTCTTTTACGCAGCCACCTTAAAGACTCCTTAGATGATTTGGATTAGGAAGACATCATTCCTAAATTATTGTAATTATTGTTACTTGCATTTACTTTAAAAACTCTTGAATAGGCCGAGAGCTTAGTTAGAAATTTTGTGTAGATTTGCTGCTAGATTTTGGTGTAAAACTCTGTGTTACGTCTTTTAAGACACAGAGCATTATGTTCAGAATATTGCATTGTTAATGGAGCAGACAAAATTATCTTGAAGGCGTGATTTAATTGTGAAGTTGAATGCCGTCAAGTGGTAGAGGGCCCATGCCCCTTGAACGGATTTCCTTAGCGTAAACTAGATAAGTTTTTCCTAGCTGTCTTTACGTTTTGCATATTGAATTAGTAGTTGCTGTGTTTTATATACTGTGGTCGTATTCGTTCCAGTTCTTCCATAAGAAGACATTCTTCCAACAGACCAAAATGATGAATGATTTATGACTATGGTATTGTAGGATATCAGTTAGATTTGTATTTGTTTTAGCTAGCTACTGTAGCCATAATTCGTTCCAGTTCTTCCACAAGAAGACACTTTGCCAATAAATCAAAACGATGAATGTTTAATGACTATGGTACTATAGGATAGGATTTGTATTTGTTTTAGCTAGCTACTGTAGCCATAATTCGTTCCAGTTCTTCCACAAGAAGACACTTTGCCAATAAATCAAAACAATGAATGTTTAATGACTAGGGTACTGTAGGATAGGAGTTGTATCTGTTTTTAACTAGAGACTGTAGTTATATTCATCATAGTTCTTTCACAAGAAGACATTTTTCCAATAAATCTTAACAATGAATGATGAATAGCTATATTGTCATAGGAATTAGTTGTAGTTTTTAGTCTTCACTATCATAGTTGCACTTGTCCTAATCACTCTTCCATAAGAAGAAATTCTTCCAAGACATCCTTAAGAAGTTCAAGATATGACTGTGATGTGACAAATTAGTTTCATTTGCTTTCAGTTCATTGCTTTCAATTGCATACAAGTCCACAGTCAAAATTGTTCTACCTCTTCCACAAGAAGGAACTCTTCCAAAATATCCCTCATGATGAACAAAATGATTGTGTAACTTCATAGGATAGTGCATGTTAATTAGAATGCTCCGGAGTTTCATTTTGCATTTAATTCATGTCCAGCTACTTCATTTCAAAGTATGATGATGGCTTATGGTTTAACATTGTTCTAGTTTAGAAGCATCTTAAGCTCATGTTTAAATCAATTCATTGCATTCATATCTCATAGTCACACTGTCACCCTTTGCACGGTAGATCATTTTAGTTGATAGGATTCCTAAGACAGCCTTCATTATTTACAAATATCTTTTTGTTCTGAAAACTATCAGTGATCCATAACTTTAGGAATAGAAGATAACATCATTACAAGGTCTGAAATATCTCCGCAAATTCCTCACTATAAACAGAGCTTTTCCTCAACAGAACTACCCTGAAAAGAAACCAATAACTCTTGAAGAATAGACTCTGACCTTCAATTGAAATTGCCGAATAGAACTAGAAATTAGTCATGAATAGATGAGTTTAGAATAGAATGTTGCATCATGATTAGTGTCTGATTGTCTAGTTAGAAAATTTGCATATTTAAGTGATCATTTCTCAAAGTCTAGTTTGTGTCATTTGTTTAAAAAGTCACCATCAAGCTCTTGTTTCTATTCAGTCATAGTTTAGATGTTGTTTCAGTGTTTTTGATTACATTTTCCATTCCATACATTAGGCTCAACTGTGTTTTTGACTACCACTCTCTTTTCATTAGTTTTTTTAGGCATTTTCATTGTAAACATAAAACTTCAAAAGACCAAAAACATCATAAATCAACATAAAAGACCAAAACATCACAAAACACTACATACAACGCACTAGGAAACAAGCACCTAGGTACATATGGTACATTTCACTTCAGCAGTTTACAAATCCTGGTTGACAATTAAATGAACTCAGTTTAGGAGACTAGATTGAGGCACAACAAGATCCATCCAGAAATAGATATGCACATATAGATAGATATCGAAATGTTTACATAGAGTGTGTCACATAAAAGTCAAAATATACATAATCGTCTTAAGTACATCCGGAGACGATACGTCTCTCAAAAAATGGGTGTGGTATAAATCCTAAGAGCTAATCCACATGGTGCTCATGATAGCATGTGACTGCACGCACTAAGCATCTCAGGATTCAGTGGATCCGACTTGGAACTCCCACCGTGTGGCGTTGGTATGCCATCGGTACGTCCGCCAGCCGAACATAGTCTGGAATCCCTCGGGCAATGCCCTCAAGATTCTGGATCAACTCCTCTCCTCCGGTGCCCTCTCCCTGAGGATCAGGGGCGAGTTGTGTCCTCCATGAGATTGGACACATCCCAGCTGGTCTCTCAGGTCCCACATCTGCATACATATATAAAATGTGTTAGGACGAATGTGTATTAACAAAAAAAACATAAAACATAAAAATAAAAAACATGAGGTCTTACCCAACTCCTCGTCCCAGTCATCTCCTTCTGGCAGTGGGAGATCTGGGTCTCCGGTGAAGTCAGTTCCTGCATAGGGCCAGTCTTCCACTACAATCAGCTGGCGCCGTAACCACCTAAAGAACTCCGGCCTCCAGGACATCTGTTGTCCACCTCCAGCTCTGGGCATTAATGCTGCCCAACGAGCCATTCTTGGCTCTCGTGGTATCGGATCTGCTACTGAGGCCCCTTGGCCCTGGAATATTGGTAAGCGTTCCAGAATGAACAATACCAGGATGGAACCATAACCAAACTGTTTTAGTTTACCTTGTTTGCATTTTGTGAGCTGCCTTTTCATATTTATTGTTACTGCTGTTTCCCAGTCAAACAGTAAGGGACTCATGCATTATGAGGCCAGCAGGAGTTGGGCCTTGGTGGCCTTGTGTGGTGCCTGCGACCCTGCAGCCTGCGTGATGGTATGTAGGACAACTCTCAATGCTAGATCAGGGATAGTGTGGATATCCATCTTCTTGCTTCCTGATCCCATTTGTGCTCCTCGGCACACTCGTGCCATCACTTCTTCCATCTTCTCCCCAGATGGTCTGCTTCCAGTCAAGACAGGGATCGGACCTCTGCGGGACAATCCGGTGATAAAATAAACATCAGAAACCTCCAGCTCTAATACCTGATCTCGTAACCTGAACACTTGTTCATGTTCATCCCAGATACTGATCAAATACTGGAGGAGCTCGGGCTGAGCTCGTAGACAGGGTGTGAGGAAGAACTTTTTCAGCCCACAGTTTCTGAGGGCATTCATACAAGCCTCACTTTGGATGGCCTGTTCATCCTCTTCTCCATGCTCTCGTTCTTTCCATTCAATCGCCATTTTTCTTGATTACCTGCATTCATATGGTCATAAACCCTTAGTTAGATCTCTGATAGGCCTCAAATTCCATGCAATTTGGTTTAAATATCGATTTTTTAGGCGAAATTTTAGGTTCGGCCGCTGGCGCGGCTGTTTTGTGAACAGTCGCGCCACGTGGCACGAGCCCTTTGTATAAAAGAGCCCATTGGCGTGGGTCCGTGCCCGATACCCGCGCCAATGAGCGCGGCCCTAAAATTTCAAAAGTGGCCCTAGAGAACTGATTTACAAAGGAAAACTATTAAAAAATGGATGAAAATGTAGAGAAAAGGAGCGCCTCTTACCTGTAGCAGACGAGAAACTGAATGGTCAACCGGATCTGTCGCAATCGCCGTCAGAAGTTTCTGCTCCAAATGGATCACTGTTGCTTTTTACCAAGGTAAATAGTAAATGTAATTTTATTTTTACCAATTTGGCATATTTATAACTTTTTGACATAAAATGAGTTGTAAAAAGCCATTTTTATCAAATATTTTAATATGTTATGTCGAAAATGGGTTTTATGCTTGCTTGGTATGTGCAGCAGTAGGTTTTTGCGACTTTAACGATGGAAACGAGTTGTATTTTATACTTTTTCGGACTCGGTAAATACACAAAAAAGTCACTTTGGAGTCATCTTTCAGCTCTTTTCTGACTCTCTAAACATGAAAAGATTGTCGAGGCCCTTGTCGTTTCGATCTCGTTAAATTGGACATGAATCGACATCCACCCAGTATACGTTTACCCCTTTTTCGGGCTGGGATGGATTGATTACAAAAAAGTAATACCCTAGCCTATCGTGACTAGGAGGTTTTCTCGGATATTGTTTTCTACCTTTTCGGATCAAAGGAACTATTTACGAAAAGGGACCTGTGGAGTTTACTTTTCTGCTGTCTTTTCAAACTCTCTAAACATTAAAATACACCGAGTTCTCCCTTTGTCAGACTCGTTAAACCCTGATGACATCGGATCCAGTCGAAATGATGTTCTCCTCCTTCCTCCTTCCTAGGACTCGTTAAATGCACTAGGATGAATTCGCCCGAAGGGCGGACTTATATTACAAGCATATGATATCCCCTTCAAGCTTGTTATCAAAAAATAATTGGGTTACTCGCCAGAAATGGTGGGGGAAAAATGGAACCATCGTCGTTGTCGTCGGCAGTATGTCGCTCTTGAACATGGCACTTGTCTGCATTCGTGTCGGGTTGGGGACATCTCATCTCGTTTTTTCACTTTGCCTCCATGGGTTTGGACAATCATTTTTGACCTCTCATCTGCTCATTGCCTCGTCACCATGACCTCTGATCCGTTGATGTCAAATACTGCCAAGTCCACTGTCGTGCCATTTATATGTTCAAGAGAAGTTGACCTCTGCAAATATCAACTTTCCTCTGATTCTCATACGATCCTGATTCACAACAAAAACATCATGTTCCTCTGTCTCGTGTCGATGACGTGGGAAACATTATGGCCCACCTTCGATCAAGGTCACTTCCTGTCGACTTCAACTCATTATCCAGGAAGTTAATCTAGAGACTCCTTTATGGTACCTTGGAGCCTGCATGCCTCAATGGCAGGTTCGTCGCATTCGACGTGGGGTTTTCATCATTGGCCTCCGATCGAGTGATTCTGCGGGTGTTCGACGCCAACTCATTGATTCACATGCTGTAGATTGTACCTGCAGTACCTCGAGGGCCATTTTCATTATTGGTGGTTCCTCTCGCGTCTATTAACAACTTTCATCATTGGCTGGTAATCAGATGATGTTCCTGCATGTTCGATTTCAGCTCACATATTCGCATGCTCGAACTTGTACTTTGTTTGGGTCGAGATGGAGCGCAAGACCCTGGATTGTGTCTTTTGTAATCCACGCTGCGATTGTGGATTATTATCATTATGTATATGACTCATTGTTTGGATGGCTGCGACCATACTTGAGTCTATTTATTTGATCCTCGCTGGATGGCTCATACCACACATACATCATGTACTTGAGATATCAGTTGTATTTTTTTGCGCAGGTTTTCCGACGGCAGGCCTTCAATTGAACATGTTCTCGTAAAGCATTTCACCCCTCTCTCTCTCGGGCCTCATACTTTAGGGGGCATCTGTTACACAATAATTTGTCACCGTCCCTACCATTCCCCATCTCGCACAATGGAGGACCCATTTTGTGACCTGTGAACATTGTCATGCCTTGAAAACATCATCAATGCATTCCTCTAAGCATGAGCTTCAATTTCCCTAAAGACATCTCCTTGCAAAAAATCATGAAAACATCTCCTTTTGCATTGGCGCGGGCAGACAGTTCACCACTCGTGCCAATGGGGAAAATCCTACAAAGAGGCCGCGCCAACTGGCGCTCTGTCCCAGAGCAGTAGTCGCGCCAGCCAATTTAAGGAGTGTTTTTTAAATAAAGGTGGCAGAAGTTGTGTTTCAACAAACTTAGAAAACATTGCCTATCTTGAGTTGGGAGGTTTGGCTGCGGGAGTTCTATGGAAGGGAAGTGGTTTTACCACCTCCCATGGAATCTTCCTTGTTGATAGGGCCAATCCCACAATAATAGGGATCCCAACTCCCTCCTTCCCCATCTATAAAAGCCTGCTCAATTCCATGGCAAGCTAGTCTTGAAGTGCCTAAGCTTTGAATCTCCTAATTCTCAAGAGCCTTTGTGCTGTAAGAGCCCTCTTTCTTCCCTTAAGGCCGACTCAAGTAAGGAGACTATTGTCGAGAGACTCTGGAGAGGTTTGCCGTTTCCCTGGCGAGCTTTGCGAGACGTGAATGACTGGAGACCCATCCGAAGGAGACCACGACGTCAGAACATTGGTTGTAATCTCTTTCGATTGTTATTTAATGAATGATTACGATTATGGTTCCACTCTGTTTTCGATTATGTTAATATGAGTAGTATCCTTTCTGACTGATATTTAGTTGCATATGCTGGATTTTATGCTTGTATTTGTTTGTTTCTTGCATGTGCAGGTGTCCATCCGCGGAGATCGTGGAGGATCGTGATCTTCCGAGGCTAAGGAATGGGAACGCTCTCTTCTTCAAATCATAGCATTGGATTCCAGGTAGGCCTCCATCTTTGGTCTTTTCATTCGTAACTAGGAACTTGTGTTGTAACATTTCGTGATTGTTGCTAGACCACTGCTGGGCCAGTAGGGATCGCCTCTGTCCGCAGAGGGGATTTACCTCCTCAACAGTATGTATGGGGAAGGCTTATAGCTGAAAACCCCACAGATATTGTGTATATTATAATGGAGAAATCATGTAACAAACTCAGTACAATACTCCTCACAAGTACTCACTACTTTCTCATGAAGTTACACACAAACTAGCTTGGTTTTGAACAGGTTACTGGTTCAAAACTCACCGCCAATTTCCTTGCCTCTATTGCGCAATCATGGCCTATCTATATAGAGATCCAAGGTTCGAATCTCCTTGGCTTGACAGCGCAATCATCATGGGAAATTCCTCCAAGTGTGGTGCAAATCTCATGCACAACTGATGTCGCCACTGATAGCTAACTCCACCCTTTCATCTACCTCTTTCACTGGTCTCCACTGAACCGATCATGCACTGTAGTGAACTGATGTGTTCTTGAGTTGAATAATGAGTTACTAATTAATGAATTAAATAATATTTAATTCACTCCACTCATAACTAGTTTATTAGCTAGTTAAACTAATCTCAACCAGTTCAACTAAATTAAACCGAACACAACTCCACTAGCTGTCTCATTAACTCCACCAAACTTCTGCCACTGAAGTCCTAACTGAAGTCAACCATGCATGAGCTCACCAAACCCCTAGGAATATCGTAATTCCTCTGTCAGATGTATGAGCCACTTCCAAGGCTCGAACTGAAGTGCTCCAAGAGAGTAAACTGAAGTTTATAGTCCAAATATTATTAAGGGTAAATAATATTTGACTTCCCTATTTTTAGGATAGGCAGTCTAAAAATAGACTTCGACCTATAGGTCCAAAAATAGAGGTCCATCTATTTTTACCAACATGACCAATACTCCAAGAATAACATACTGCAACCCCTGGACCATGCTCCATATGTCTAAAAATAGACTTTGCGCCAGAATTTGCCTGCGGGCCCACTTAGTGAAGGCGACTTCATTTCACTAAGCTCCATCATCTTGTTGCATTTTCAACATGCTGACTTTCCTCCTTCAAATATGGCAACTACCCTTTAAACAAGTAGGACTTTTCACCTGTTTTCCAGTTGTCCCTTTGTTCAATTTAGTTATAAGTGATATCATTTTTTCAATTTTCAAATTTTACTCTATTGACATAACTTTGATCAAGAATCATTTGCAAACACATCCCACACCCCTCAACCTGTGTTCAATTTTGCATATAACATGTCATATGATATGACTATGTCACCACTCTGTAGATCATAAAGTTGAAAATGAAACCCTCCATCAACCAATTTGTAAAATATACAACATTTGCTAAAGGAAGTAAACTTGTGGCTCCAATATGTACTTTTGATCCATATCCTATAACCTCCTTTATACCTACTATTATACTGTGAACATACACATTCCTTCATACAATAAAAAAGAAGCTTCCTTTTGTGCCATCACCCCTGTACATTCCTAAAACATGTGGCAAATTTCCATCAGATGATGATTTTTATACATGGAAATCAGGTTTTTCATGCTCACTTTGTAAGGCTATATCTTCATAAATCAATTCTGCATTGCAGATAATTTTCCTTACTTTTTCAAGCTCCTAATCCTAAATACAGGTAGGTTGAGTCTCTACAAAGAATAATAAATCTTGTGCAATCATGAAATATCTCGAATTTCAGTCATCATCTTATCATTTTCTACAACTTCCAAGTTCTCAAAAGAAGAAAACTCACGTAATTCTGCATCAACATCTAGTTCTTGGTATTCTCCTATATTAACATAGTTTTATTATGAAAATAGATCCCAATAACTCCTTACATTCCTCGTTCCTTAATGTGCTTGTTGTAGTTTTTCCATGAACTGTTGTAAGTAGCAGTTTCACTTCATCTAGAACCAATTCTTTTGGAGCTTTGCTTCGAAGACCAATGAGAATAAAGTTTAAACCATATTTAGTAGAAGCAAGACCAATTGCTAGCAGGATGCTTATTCTGCTCCTAATCAATCTTAGGGGAACAAGGACAAAGCAATGAAGAGGATCAATCTCAATTTAGGCTAGTGATGATTAAGAAGAAATTACAAATTGTACAATAAAAGAATAAAAATCTCCCATGATTGATACATCTAGGTCTAGTTGATTTCATGTTGTAGGAGTCTCAAATATGTAAGAAGAAAAAATCTCACAATCTCAACCGACTGGAAAAAATCTGAAAATGCTGGAACTACTTATTCATAATTTTCCACATGATGGGTGAATGTCAAAATAAATTTCTCAAGGCTTGGAACTAGCTTGTTGGACTGCTAGAGATCTAGATTTGATTGCTTTTTGATTGACTATGGAATTCTAAATCTGTTTTACTTGACTACTGACTTTCCTCCTTCAAATCTGGAAACTACCCTTTAAACAAGCAAGACTTTTCACCTGTTGTCTAGTTGTCCCTTTGTTCAATTCAATTATAATTGATATATTTTTTTCAATTTTCAATTTTTACTCTATTGACAATACTTTGATCAAGAATCATTTGCAAACACATCCCACACCCCTCAACCTGTGTCCAATTCTGCATATAACATGTCATATGATATGACTATGTCACCACTCTGTAGATCATAAAGTTGAAAATGAAACCCACCATCAACCAATTTGTAAAATTTACAACATTTGCTAAATGAAGTAAAATTGTGGCTCCAATATGTACTTTTGATCCATATCCTATAACCTCCTTTATACCTACTATTATACTTTATCCATAAGCACTTTCAGAAACTGGGAGAAATGTAAAAGGATTGTATTTGATTGCTCCCCATCTCTTTATGGGGAGGGAAGCTGCCTATATGGAGATATATCCCTCTTATGTTGTACTTCTCTGCCATATGAGTAAAGCTGCAACTTTTGATTGATTACAAATTAATCATTCTGATTATTTTATTTTCTAAATAAGGGACGGCTATATAAAATTAATATACTCAAACAACAACTCGGCATGTAAAATTTGTAAGGTAGAGCTAGATAAATTAACACAGCCAAAAAACTGTTTTTGTGGGAATCTCCCTAACTGAAGTGTGTATGGTCTCAATAGTGTGCTCAAGAACCTGGCATATATCAAGAATCCTTGACATTGACATTCGGCAAGTGCATTGAAGTCATTATTTTTTTGGGCTAATTTTGCTTGTTCAAGTATCCTAGCAGTGAGACATTTCGTTGAGCTGTGGATAGGTAAAATAAAAAATTAATGTATATTGGATTCTTCGTTCCCCAAATTGTGAGTGATTATTTTTTTACGTATGAAATCACTACAATGGCCATCTATTGCATCGAGGTTCAACATTAACATAAAATCGTCATAATAGCCGACGATTGCATCATTAAATATAAAATGGGCTTGCCAAATTTCAACATCAAAATTATGCTAATAGTAATATAATTCTTAAGACAAAAAATGAAGAGTAATATCATATGCATTTTGAGAGACAGATTAGTCCACTTCTTCAATCTTAGGGCCAGCGCCTCCACCACTGGACGAACCATCCTCGGGAGGAACGCCACCAAAGCCACCTCCAGGCATGTCACCACCTGCACCTTGATACATCTTTGCAATTATTGGCTTGCAGATGCTCTCAAGTTCCTTAATATTATCATTAAATTCATCAGCCTCAGCCAGCTGGTTGTTATCCAATCATTGGATTCCCTGTTTGATTGCATCATCAATCTTCTTCTTGTCAGATGGATCCACCTTGGCTACAATTTTCTCATCCTTGATCGTGTTCCTCATGTTATAAGCATAGTTATCCAACGCGTTTTTGGACTCAACCTTCCTCTTGTGCTCTTCATCCTCAGACTTGTACTTCTCAGCTTCCTGAACCATCTTCTCAATCTCTTCCTTGCTCAACCTACCCTTGTCATTGGTGATTGTAATCTTGTTCTTCTGTCCGGTGGTTTTGTCCTTAGCCGAAACATTCAAGATACCATTGGCATCAATGTCAAAGCACACTGTGATTTGAGGAACACCTCTGGGAGCAGGTGGGATACCAGACAATTCAAACCTTCCCAAAAAATTGTTGTCTCTTGTTCGTGTTCTCTCACCTTCATACACTTGGATGAGAACACCGGGTTGGTTGTCCGAGTATGTAGAGAACACCTGCTCTTTCTTTGTAGGAATAGTTGTATTTCTAGGAACCAAAACAGTCATTACATTGCCTGCTGTCTCCAGACTGAGGGATAGAAGAGTAACATCAAGAAGTAACAGGTCTTGAACCTTCTCATTGCCTTCTCTGCTTCGAATAGTAGCCTACACTGCAGCACCATAGGCAACAACCTCATCGGGGTTGATGCTCTTGTAGAGCTCCTTCCCATTAAAGAAGTCCTACAAAAATTGTTGTACTTTTGGAATTCTAGTAGACCCACCAACCAAAACAACATCATGGATAGAGCTTTTATCCATCTTAGCATCTCTCAAACACTTTCAACGGGCTCCATACACTTTCCGAATAGATCCATATTCAGTTCTTCAAACCTAGCTCTAGTGATTGTTGAATAGAAGTTGATACCTTCATACAAATAATCAATATCTATGGTTGTTTGAGCAGTGGATGAAAGAGTCCTCTTGGCCCTTTCACAAGCAGTCCTCAATCTTCTCAAAGCCCTAGCACTACCACTAATATCCTTCTTGAACTTCCTTTTAAATTCTTGTACAAAGTGGTTAACCATCCTATTATCAAAATCTTCACCACCCAAATGGGTGTCACCAACAGTAGAATTCACTTCAAAAATATCCTCTTCAATAGTCAAAATTGAAACATCAAATGTTCCACCGCCAAAATCAAAGATCAATACATTTTTCTCACCCACACTGCCAGCCTTCTTGTCCAAACCATAGGCAATAGTAGCAGCGGTAGGCTCATTGATTATTCTCATCACATTCAACCCAGAAACC
This sequence comes from Pinus albicaulis, assembly GCA_034641835.2. Classification (NCBI taxonomy): domain Eukaryota; kingdom Viridiplantae; phylum Streptophyta; class Pinopsida; order Pinales; family Pinaceae; genus Pinus; species Pinus albicaulis. The sequence continues at coordinate 1,707,300,741 of CM076580.1, read as the reverse complement.
ACTCCAACATCCTTGGTAGCCTGCCTCTGGGAGTCATTGAAATATGCAGGAACAGTAACGACGACATTCTTTATTGTGACACCAAGATAAGCCTCTGCAATCTCCCTCATCTTCATCAACACCATGGATGAGATCTCCTCTGCAGCAAACTACTTCTCCTCGCCCTTGTAATTAACAATAATCATGGGCTTGTCACCAGGCCTTGGAGTTAACTTGAAAGGCCACAACTTAATGTCACTCTGAATAGTAGCATCACTAAAATGCCTTCCAATCAATCTCTTAGCATCAAAAACGACATTGGTGGGATTCATGGTGACCTGATTCTTTGCGGCGTCTCCAATGAGGCGCTCAGTATCAGTGAAACCCACATAGGAGGGAGTGGTCTTGTTCCCTTGGTCATTGGCAATGATCTCCACTCTATCACGCTGCCACACACCAACACAGGAATACGTAATGCCAATATCTATACCGATCGCAGGGCCCTCTCCTTTGCTGGCCATTACAAAACTCTAAAGAAGAAATCACCTCCAAACTCAAAGAATGATTAAATAACAAAGATATACGACAGATCTGCAATTCATAGACATAGCAGCGAAATCTCTCCCCTTCTACCTTTTTGTGAGTGATTATGATTATGGTATGGTTGGGAATTTTTTTTTGTTTCCATCGGTTAGTTAGTTAGTTTTTGTTTTGTTTTTTTTTTTTTTTTTTAATATTTTGTGTTGTCGGTATTTTGATGGCTAGTTCTTTTAAAAAATATTTTGAAAAGTTACTCTAGCGACACTTAGTTTCTTTTAAAAATGTTTTGTTCCATCGGTATTCCGATGTTTACCTTTTTATTTTAAAAATTTCTTTCCGTTGGTATTCCGACGTTTACTTCTCAGAAACATCGTTCTACCATCCAGTGTGAGAGATTTGAAGGAGAAAACTTTTTGTGTAGATGACCTTAAAGCACCATTGTTCCATTCAACTATGGTTTCGCTTTGGGTATTATATTCTTTTTTCAGGAAAACAGATTTGAAATTGACCTTCTAGGGAATCTACTTACACATTTATGCAAGTTTGAGCCTTTCTTTCTAAATCAAGGACATCTTACTAAAGGGTAATGTGAAATTTTGTGTTTGTTCTTATTCAAGTTTGAATTTATTTAAGGACTGCTACAATATATGGTCATTTGCAATTATGAACTATAACTATATATAATGTTGATGTTTCTTGGTTGGAGACTGTACTATTTTCATTGGAGGATGCTATTGTTGATGCGCCCAAGGCTCTTGAGTTCCTTGGTCATGTAGGGTCAAAATTCACTAAGCTGATTCCATGTCATTAGAACAATTTTGCATCCTTCATGGTAAACAAATCCATTATAGAATAGGAGTTTCCCAAGAAGGAATTTATAACATGAAACCAAAAAAATTGCAAGTAATGTTAGTTTGTCTTTTCAAAGCATATGATAGAGAAAATTGGCTTTATTTAGGGCTACTCATCCATATAGGGTTTAATGTGCAATTGGTTAGCTAGATAATGAATTGTCTTTCCTCAATATATGTGCAATTCCAATTAATGACTCAATCTATTCTTCTATCATGCCTATAGGAGACCATGGGTAGGTATGACTAATGGCTTCTTTGCCATTTTTTACTGTAGAGTAGGTGGTCTCAACAGAGTTATAATAGAGTAAAAAATAACTATAAACTTGGCAAGTATACAAATAGGATTTGCCCTAAACTTGACATATTTACTCTTTGTTGATTATGTTTTGCTTTTGGGTGATATGACCAAGGTAGATGCAATTATGCTGAAGAACCCCACCCTTGAAGAACTGAAATTCCTACCTTAAAAAATACCGACAACCGAGGAGCTACAAGAATCAACACCATCTTTGATTTGAACCTAAATAGTCTTATTATCTCCGTGTATTTCCCTAATCACAATGACCAGTAGATTCTCATCATGGATTATTTCTCTCATTCTATTTATTAGTAAAATCCACAAAATGTATCCCTACATTTGAATCTTGGGAAAAAAAAATATAATTGTTATCATTTAAATTATCCATATCTCTTGGAGCCCAAAAATCCATTTGATTTGGATAAGCTTTATTTATAACCTCAAAAGAAACCCTATTATAAGTTGAAGGACCATTATGTCCTCTTGATTCTTGACAAAATATGATGGAATGAAAGGGGGTGAAGAATAGATCCATGTTTACCATGTCAGAACCTAGGTTCATTGAGATGACGAACTTGGCTTTAAGATATCCACCATACAAACTAGGACCACCCATACTTATCGTTGCCATCTCTCTTTCATCATCAAGATTAACCTACTGAGGACCTATAACCCATGGAGGCCCATGGTAGTCATTGCAATGTAATTTATTAGAATACATGCCATTTCTTATTATGAGATTTACCATATCTGACAATGGCATCATTCAAATCATTTTGAAGAAGTCTACAAATTAAGTCAACATTTTTTTTTTTCACATTTGTTGGTTCTTGAACCTCGAGCACTTTCATAACAAAAATAGGCAAAGTCAAACAACAAAAATGGTCCACTATCTTTCCATTTTCTAATATTATAATGAAGTTTTATTAGAGACACTATTTGTTTGTTTTGGTTAGGATAGGGTTTGTTATTGGTTTTATGCGAATTTCAATTTATCATATGTAGCATGTTGAGAAATGAGAAAGAATAATGTGTGACATTTATCTTGCAGAAATTGATGCTCAATGAAAGGATACATAGTTTAACCAAGCTACAATACACTTTGGTAAAGGTGGAGGGACATCTTAAAAAAGTTCTTAAGAATACACCATATACAAAGTTTGACCATAAGCAATATATGCATTTTTCTTTTGTAGATATGCTATTTTTTCTACCCAAGATATCACAACAAGAAAAATATTGATATTGTAGAAATTGTTTTAGGACGCCATTGAGGTCGATTTTTCTGATGTCCTATTTGATTGATACTTTTTCATATGTTAGGAAGGCTTTAAATATGAATTAATATGTTCATGAAACAAATCAAATTCAAATTTTATAGATATAAAAGATAAAAACAAATGTCAATGTCTTTGTTTGATTGTTACTTGACTCTGCGGTGGGCAGGTTACAGGAAATGTGATTGGAAAAACGACGGGGAGACGATGCATATCACGTCTTGGATATGGTTCATTCGTTGTTAGAGATTGCTTAGACACCTAAGCCATCAACTTTGGAAATGTTTCTAGTAGGAATTCCTATGGTTTTTAATGTTGTGATTATTTCACTTCATGGTTATTTTGGGCAAGCAAATGCTTTAGGAATGCCAGACATGACATCGGTGGATAGGTAACAAATTTTTTATAATTGCCATTTCCATTCCATGATATCCTTTCTTTATTGTTTTATTTTATTTTGGACGCTTATTTTGATTTTCTTTTGTCTTTTAACTATGAAATTGAAAATACTTAGTACCATGTCCATTTAAACAACAACCAAAGCTTGAAGATGAAATTAGTATTACACTATATTTATTGGAATCTTTATAGCCATTTTGTGTTAAAAATATTTTCATGACTATTAGAAAAAGCTACTTTCATGTTGTTATTTGAGTACATGTTTTTTATATACTTGACTAAGTTCATGCATTAAAAAATGAAATGTTGTTGTGAATAAAGTGACAAGGATTAAACATCACACCTTGAATTATTTGTTTTCGCAAGTTATCTATAGCTTGAGCTTTTTAGCATATAACTTAGTTGACATGATTGTTCCTAAGCTTTCCTTGAAAGTTTAATACTAAGTCACTAAGGTGTTCTTTTCTATATATGGTGATATTTTATTTGCTTTGTTTATACAAGTTATCTGGCCACATTATAGTGGCAATTATTGCCACAATGAAGATAATTTGTTCGAGTTTATTACTTGTATGGAGAAAAATGGCTTTGACACTTCTGGTGTTGAGGTATATGTTGTATAAATTATTTATAGTCTAAGTTAGTTTATATTCTAGTGTTCGTTGTTTTTCATGTTTTACACTGTGGATTGTATCTTCTTCTTTTTTCAGAGAATGAACACAGTATTGATGGTAAGAAGCATGAATTGAAAAAAGAGGGAAGCAATAACATTGGAGCGACAAATGCAAAAAGAGAGAGAGGAGAACTGGTCTGGTGATACTTTTAGAGCCAATATCCCGCATAAGACACATAAAAAGACTGATGGTCAAGTCTTCAGAGTTGGTGAATTCACCTGCAGTGCCTTGAAAACACAACGATAATGTTTGAAGTGATGAAACATCACTTCATGTGTAAATTGTAGTCCAACTAATATTAAGTTGGAAAATCATATTGTAATACTTTAACATTTCATATAATATAATTTATGTGGTTGAAATTATTTATAGTTGCACTTGATATTTTTTAGTATTGTGATTAAAATATGCGACTTTGTGTTTTCATATTAGATGAACATGCACATTGTATGACATTTTTAAAATCATACAAATTAATTTATGTTGATTAATAATAAACACAAAATCAATTTAAAACTACTAAATTAATAGTTTATATTGATTAACGATGAACAAAAATAAAATGAATATACGACTAAATTAGTCATTTATAATGATTATTAATGAAAGTAAATGAAATGAATATAAACTACTAAATTAGTCGTTTATATAATGAATAAATGACTACTGCAAATGATAATTTTGTGACTACAAACGACAACTAAATTTTGCATATATACGACTATTAGTAGCTAATTTACAGTATCTTATAACAAGACTAAAATTTAGTCATATTTCTTCAATCATTAATTGGTTTCAAACGATGACTAAAATTTGCATATATATGACTATTAGTAGCTAATTTACAGTATCTTATAACACAACCAACATTTTGGTCATATTTCTTTGGTCATTAATTGGTTTTCTCGGGTGATCATATAGTAATATATTTGGTCATTAATTGTAACAATTAATGACCAAATAAAAGATTACATTAACGACTAAATCAATGTCCAAATTAATGACCAAATCAATGACTAAATTAATGATCAAATCAATGACCAAATTAATGACCAAATATACAACTATACAACAAAATTGAGATAACCAATTAATGACTAAGCTAAAAATGACCAAAAGTTGGTTGCGCTATAAGATACTATAAATTAGCTACTATTGGTCACCGACTGAAAAATAGTCGTTTATATGCAAATTTTAGTCGTTTTTTTAGTAACTAATTAGCCATTTTGTACTAGTGATTGTAATTCTTTGAGGCTTCTAGAATGGATGATCTTCAATATGCCATCAATCCTTTTAGGGCCTACTTTGATTCCCTCTTCAGAAATTATGTGGCCAAGAAGCTTTCCTTCCTGGAGACCAAAGGGTGTCTTTTTGGGATTCAAAGATAAGCCATATCTCCAACATTTCTCAAAAAAATTTCTTAAATGAATCAAGTGTTCTTCATCAGTTTTGGAGAAAACAGTAATGTCATCAAGGTATATTATTATAAAATAGCCTATATCTTCTGAGAAGGCTATATCCATGGCCCTCTGGAAGGTGGCCCCTACATTTATTAAACCAAATGGAATTTTTACATACATGAATGTACCCCGAGGTGTAGTAAAAGTAGTTTTATGTTGATCACTTCGGAGTAATAAAACCTAATTGTAACTTGAGAACCCATCAAACAGTGAAATTATTTTAGACCCAACCACCCTTTGAAGGATATGATCCATTTTTGGCAAGGGATAGTTATCTTTAAGGGAGACTCTATTTAGGTTTCTGAAATCAATGCAGAGTCTGATTTCTCCTGTCTTTTTCCTGATAGATACTAAGTTTGAAACCCATTGTGAATATCTGAGGGGAACTATGATCCCAACATCATACATTTTCTTGATTTATTTCTCAACTAGAGGCAATAAAACCGGGTTTATCCTTCTGAGTTTTTGTTTAAAAGGTTTCTGATTTTCCTTAAGAGGAATTTTGTGTTGAGTGATGCTTGTATCATATGATTTCAGATCCTTGAATCCCCAAGAAAACACATCTCTAAATTCTTTGAAAAGTTCTATGTATTGCTGTTTGATATGAGCTGAAAGAGTGTTGGATAGCTTGATCATTTTGGGTTATGCTAGGCTGCCTATGTTATGTTCTTCTACATTTGTTTCTATAGGCTCCATTCTTGGTTCTTTGGCTACATCATTGAAATAAAAAAGGTGCTCTAATGGTGTAAGACCTCTTGGAATTTTATCATTTTTACATTGTAAAACTTCTAGGTCCTTTTGGTCTATATTGTCTACTATTTCTTCTTTACAAAGATGTTCTAAATGGTTTATATCAGCAGAAGTGAATGGCTCTGTTTTAGGGATTTGTTCTTCATTTAAATAGTTTTCCTCATGGCTTGAAGTAGATGTTGGTATGGTAAAGTCATTCTTTGATTGCAAAAAATCATCTATGTGTTTGTCTCCTTCAAACACTTTCCAATAATCTTCATTGTCAGGTATTGCAAGCCTGTTTGTTACCTTTATATTGAATTTTTTATCTATCTGTGGTAGTTGGCAATTACTAGCAGCAAAGGAAATTTCATTTGCTAGATGATTTTGAGCTCTTGGGATGAAAATGAGTTCATATTTTTCAAAAGTTTTTAGGAGATCAAGGGCAACATTTATATATTCTCTGATTTTCAGGTTCTTGGCTGAATATTCCCCTTTAATTTGTTTAATGATTAGCTTAGAATCCCCTTGGACTGATATTTTCTTAGCTCCTAAATCCTTGAGCAGATGTAGGCCAATGAGGAGGGCTTCATATTTAGCATTGTTACTTTTGCATGGAAAATCTAGCTTATAGGAATATCCTATGTTTGTGTTCTGTATCCATACACTAGCCCCTGAACTTAATTTGTTACAAGAGCCGTCAAAGTTTACTTTCCAAGGTATTTCAATCTCATTTTCATTTTCTTTCTGTTGTTCAAGGCTGCTAGAGTTTGAACTGTTTTGTACTTGAGTTGATAACAGATTTGCTTGTTCTGTTGGACTAGATTCTTCTTTGTTTTATTTTTCTTGTTGGATGATTTCATCTTCATTATATAAGATAAAGGAATCCAAATTTGAATGGATGGAGTAAACATGATTATTGTTTGGCTTATCTATGTTTCTCACCATGTATTTCATATGGGATTCCCTGTATAATCTTCTAGTTTGGCTAAACACTAGGATGGTGGCATAAGACATGTCCATTTGAAGACTCCCCTGAAGTTTAGCTCCCCATGATCTAGATAGAAGCATGCCATACTTTGGGGGAATGTCAGCTACCACTATGTCCATTACTAGACTCTTAGCTGGAATTTGAGATAAGTTAACACACAAATTTTTAATTAGGCCTAAGCATTTGACCCTGCTTGAATCCAAGGAATACAAGTCTTTATATGGTTTAGTAATTTCTAAGCCTAGGATTTCCATTACTACTTTGGGCATAAGATTGTGAGACGCACCTGAGTCTAGCATGGCATTCTGGAAGATTTTATCATGTATATTCAGGCTGACATAGAAGGGAGGGACAACCCCTTCTTGGTATTTCACTTCAACTTCAGGACCAAACAATAATTCTGGTTTATCATCTGTCAAGTTTAAAGTGTCAGAGTCACTACCTATATTCAAAGCTTTCAAAACTTGATTTTTATATACATCCTAATTTACTAATTCAGCTAAGGGTATGGTGATTTTGATCTTGGCAATTTCCACTTCAAGGCTGAAAGGAACTATTGTTCTTGACATATTTACATCGGTTTTATCATTTACAACTCTTTCAACAATTCTGATTTGCTAAACTTTATTTGGACTGTTATTTGGGACAGATTTGTTAGGGCCACTAACAGAAGTACTAGGGCAGCTTTGTTCAACACTTTGTTGACTGTTTTTATCCTTATTTATATCATTTTTCTTGGCCACAGTGTTGGTGTAACTCGCTGTCTTTTTAGGCTAATTTTCTGAAGTTTTCTTAACAACAGTACTAGTGTTTTTGTCATTAGAAATTTATGGGCTCCCTTTGCTTCTAAGATTATATTGTTTGTGTACCTCTAGGATTGCATTTTCAAACCCCAATCTGTAATCTTCAGAATCTTCATTATTGTATTCAGTTTGTCCTGAGGAAAAGAAATCTTGTTCTTCTTCAGTGAGGAAGACATCATCCCCACTGTCAGATCCTATCAAGTTTACATGTCCTTCTTCCAATCTTTCAATCTCCCTTTATTCTTCTTGATCGACATAGTTTTGTTGAAAGGGAGGCCTAATTTGTTGGTCATTGTCTCTTTGCCTATCTTTATTAGGATCTCTTCTGGGATTTGGATTTCTATTTCTGTTTTGGGGGTTGGTTTGATTTTCTCTATATTGAGATTTTTCATATATGCTCATCCTCTCCATCATTGTCTCCATCATTCTTTCCATTTTTGAGTTAGATGTGGAAGGTGCAGCTTCATCCCTAAATGATACTTTCTTTTCGTTCCTCATCCTAGATCTTTTCTCCATCAGATTTGCTTCTACACTAAGAGCTCCCTTCTGCAGGTCTTCTAAAGTTAAGGGATCCCTTTCTCTTAGCTGATAGGCCATCTCGGGATCAAATCCTTAAGGGAATTTGGCCAAATCTGAGCCTTGTGGAGGTTTCAAATCTGGGGGTAGTGCGTTATAAACACTATTGAATCTAGTGCAATAGTTTTGAACACTTTCCCCAGTGTTTCTCTTGAGGTTGTTGTAATCTGAAAGTATTTGGAAGATTATTTGCAGAGGAATATGGAGCACTTTCTCCAATAAGAGGAATTATTGTATGTTCACAAGGAGTTCCAAAAAATATCATATGTGGAGATCAAGGCACAATCCATGAAAAAAATGTGCCATTATTGATAGATTGTGAAACCTTGCAGATGAAAAGAGAAGGTAGGGAGGATGGCCAACATCATATGATGAGGAGCACAAACCCCTATCTATTTTGAAAGGTTGATGCACAGAAGAGGCAGATTGATTTGTGCAGTGAGGACAAGGACAAAGTTTTCCATTCATATATGCAGTCTACTCTTGATATTTATGTTTCGTTGCATGGAGTCATTCCACCTGGGAGACCACCAAATCAGGAGATGATGAGAGATACTTCACAATTGGTTGAACCACTCATTAATCCCAGAGGAGTGAGGACCTTGGGAGGACTTAACACAATGCTGAGAGTCTTGGGTAGACTCAAGGAGGAGGGAGACATCCTCCCATTTTCAGCATTACCCACTCTCACTACATATTATGCGCTGACATAAGTTGCTGCAATGATGGAAGATGGCACCACCATGGTGCAAGGAGACCACTCCATGGATTTGGAGAAATAGAGGGTACTTCCCTTGAGGAAGGAATCCTCCATATATTGGAGTAGATGGAGGCCACTCATGCATACATTGGCCAAGATCAGGAGGTTCTTTTTGGATGGTAGCTTCTCATGGGAGGCCAACTTCCAAAATTCACCACTTCTACTTGAGCATGAGCAGCTGCATGATGGGCATGGAAGCACTTCAGAGGATGAATTTGGCATGAGGAATGTCAAAGGAAAATACAACAGCATGTTGGGAGCTTCACATTCCAGATCGTCAGCGCTGTCTCTTAGGAGGATTGATCCATATTGGAGGTCTCAGCTTTTGGTAGAGTACTCCAAGGATCTTGGTGCTTGCATGATTCTTGATGATCCGGAGGGAGAGGATAGATACATGGTCAATGATGGGGTCATATATTCTTATGGTAGAGTCTTCTTGACTAGGTCTTCTGATCTCAAGGAGAAGCTGTTACATGCAGCACATGTGGACTTTCTTTCCATGCACTTTGAGGCATATCATTCCTTGATGGAGGAGTTCACTTGGGAGGGCATCCAACAGAATGTATATCATCATATGGAGATTTGAATAGCCCAAATGACGATGGAGAGGTTGTCACAACCAATTCCCTACTCATTGAGAGTGAGGGAGAGCTTTCGGTTGAGCCATTTCAGCTCAATGACCAAAGTACATAGTAGAGGATGTACATTTATGCATTATGATTTGTACTCCCTTACTTTTTGTGAGCAGCATATTGTACCAAGGAGGATCATCCCTTGTTATATATTGTATTGTGATGTACTTGAGACCATTTGTAGCATTGATTTTGGCCATTATATTGGTGGTTTGTGGCAGATTCCACATGATTCGTGGTGTGCACCGTTGGCACCAAATTTTACTTTAATGATCCCACTTTGTAGGATGATTGTGGAAGCAAACAAGTGGCTGAAAAGACACTTGTTATAATTTGTTTTGAGGAAATTAGGGGATGCACTGTGCTGGTTCCACAAGTGGGACTATGATCCACCTCCCGCTTGTCATATGGAAACTTGTTTTTATTTTCTTTTGCTTCCATATATTGATGATGTTCTTGTTCTTATGGGAAGCTTTGTTGGGAGGATGGCACAAGAGTTGGAGGTGCCCATTGGGAGTATGATTCTCCATACTTCATATGTTGCATGTTTCAGGAGAAACAATGGGAAAACCATGATTTCCACAATACATCTCTTGTCTTCATGTGGGAGGAGCCATTTGGAGAGCTTGAGTTCTTGGGAGAGGCACATCATGGATGTTTTGATTGGTGGGGTAACTTGGGACATTCTTGGAGACCATAATATTTTAGCCCAAGATCAGCATAAACCCCATACATATCATAAATGGAGAGAGAAACAACATGGGTGGAAAAATCTAATCTCTCCATACAGCCCCAATACATTGCATGAACCGGGGGTTGAGGATTTCTTTGATGAGCTACCTAAAATGGCTCATTTCATTTGGGTGATAGCATGGGTATGGGAGTCTCTCATTGGGAATGAGATCCCCTATGTTTATCATCACACCTACCTTGAGGAGGCCATTGGATAATAAGAAGGTTTCCACTTACACCTTTCACTTTCTCATGATGTGAGCCATTTGGTATTGCATACTTGGGAGGAACCATTGGGGGGCAGATTTATTGCAAATTATTTTGAGCAGTGGTGGGGACTATTGATGAGGAGGCCACAAGAGGAGGAGGGAAGGAATGTTTCTCCACCTTTACAGTTTCTTGAGGACATGCAACAATTTTGGAGGGGAGGACTGTAATATTCCTAAAATTTAGCTTTTAGCTAAATGGAATATTATAGATCATTTTGTCACTAGGTAGGTGAATAAATGGGTGGGGAGGCCCACAAATCTCCTTATCAGCAATAAAAACACTTCAAGTGTGAAAGGAGACCTTCTAAGCAGCTAAATAAAGCACCTTTGAGTATGAACAAGGGTTGGATCATGTTGAACAGGTCAACTTTTACCAATTCAACAACGCTGTTATGGAGGAATGGACATTAAATGAGAAATAACGTAGTTTTGGAGGGATATGGATTGCATGGAGGAAATGACCTAATTGAGTGGGGGAAAAGGTAAGGAAGCTCATAATCTGTATAAGCAAGAGGATGGAAGCCATATGGGGTTATGTTTTGGATTATTATTTTGTATGTGGTCTGTTTAGACTTCTTTCATTCTTCAATTGTTTAGTTAAGATTGATGTGTTGTTTAGCACCGGGTGTTCCCGAGCGGGAATCCCACCTCTTTCCTTGAGAGGCCTTGATCCGGATTTATGCAAGAACGTAACGAAATAAAAATATAACCATAAATACAAATATGGAACGGAAATAACACTTCATTTCATTAATATCAAAGAACTGAAATTTGCTTACAGACAGAATGGAAATAAAACTAGCTAGGGCGCTGGTAGCTATCTCTGAGAAGAGATGTGGCGGCTACAGGCCTCTAAAATAAGTTACAATGAGGCTCAAGGGCCTATTTATTATTTAGAAACAATGGGAAATCCTAAATAGCCAAAACCCTAACCCTAGGAGATGAAGCGCCAAAACTATGGGCCTCGTTTGGGTAAGTTGGTGTTTCAACTTCCCGGGGACGTAACTTTGGCATATGATTTCCATTTGACGTGTACCATACATCGTTAGAAATATATTTCCGAGGACTAAAAATTTTGAGTGAGAAAAATCAGTCCATGGACCCATGTTGCTCCCCGTTTTCTCAAAAAACGTCGTTTAGGGCCTCAAAACGGCTCCAGAATTTCAGGACCTGAAAAACTACTAAAAATAGTAAGTTGTGCCGAAACTGAAAAAATGAAAGAGACAATGGTGGGGCCCCACGTGGAATAGGCGGCTGACCACCAATATCCACCTAGATCATTCCTCCTCCCTAGGAAGAAATGATCCCCATTGCGTTAAGTTCCTCCATGAGATGAGGAAATTTCTTCTGAACTTGGTCCCTAGTGAACCACTTTCCTTGGTGCAGGAGTTGGCCAGCTTAGTTGGATCTTCTGCTGGCGAGTGTTCTTGATTTGCATGTCCATGATGCAATCTGTGGTGGCCTGTTCCATGCAGTCTGGATTTAACTCAGTTGGTGTGAGTTGTTCTGCAATGTCCGAGGTGTCCAGTAGAGGTGGGAAGTAAGGACGAAGGCGATCCACATTGAAGACTGGGTAGAGACCAAGGAATGGTGGAATACTGAGCTCGAATGCATTGTTCCCTACGGCCTTGGTGATGGTGTACGGCCCGTATCGGAGCGGGCGAAGCTTGCGGTGGGGTCCAGTGAGGCGCTCCTTCTGCAAATGTAGCCATACTTTGTCGCCCACCTGGAAGTTGTGTGGCACCCGGTGTTGATCATGGCATTGCTTGTACTTGGCATTGGCTCTGTCCAATATATCATGAACCTGTTGGCGGATGTGTTGAATGCGCTCGATGAAGCTATTTGCTTTGTCAACTTCAGACTGGACATGAGCTGAATCGGCCTGAGCAGCTGCAAACGGCATGGCTATGTCAATGGGACATAGTGGTTGGAATCCCAAGCCCACCTGAAAGGGGCTATGGCCAATTGAACTATGGAGAGCCCGGTTATAACTGTGTTGTACATAGGGGAGGCTCTCGTCCCATGTGCGTGGATGCTTTGAGTTGTACATGCGCAGAATGTGTACAATCATTATGTTGACGACCTCTGTCTGGCCATCTGTTTGGGGATGGAAAGCTGTGGACTTGGTGAGCTTGGTATCCAACATCAACCAGAGGCTGGACCAAAATGTGCTGAGGAACCTGCTATCCCGATCTGATATGATAGACTGTGGGATCCCAAAGTGCACCCACACTCGTTCAAAGAAGAGTTTTGCAGTGGCTTCTGCTGTGATATTCTTCTTGCAGGCCGCCATAATGGCCATCTTCGAGAATCTGTCGACGACCACAAAAACACAGTCATTTCCCTGCTTAGTAGAAGGCAAGCCCGACATGTAATCCATGGAGATGGATTCCTAAGGTCGACTAGGGGTAGGTAGAGGAGTATATAGGCCTTGCTTCTTGATGGTCGGTTTGGCAATGGCACAAGCAGTGCAGGATCTGATGTGCTTCTCGACATCCTTTCGAAGGTTCGGCCAATAGAAATACTTCTGTAGTATTGCTACTGTTTTCTCGACCCCGAAATGCCCAGCGACTCGATTGTAGTGTGCTTCCCATATCATCTTGGCACGCTCGCTTGAAGGAACACAAAGGTGTCCCAGGTGACATAAAAGTGCATCTTGGAGGTGAAAATTTGGAACTTGCGTGCCCCCCAAGAGTGCCTCGTAAGTGTGGCCGAATTATGGGTCACTCTCATAGAGAAGCGGCCAATCAGAAGTCTCATGCCCACAAGAGTTGAGCATGGTGGTGAGCGCCACAATCGGTGGTCGGCTGAGGCAGTCTGCAACATTATTGGTGCTACCCTTCTTGTACTTGATGTTCAAATGAAACTGTTGCAGATATGTGGACCACTTCTGATGGCGATCATTCTGCAACTTCCCTTGTGTCTGTATGAATTGCAGGGGCCGGTGGTCTGTGTGGATGATTGTTTCCTTTCCCAAAATGTAATGCTTCCATTGTCGACAGGCTTGCACAATGGAATACATTTCTTTGTCATAGGTGGGATACTTGCGAACTGTCTCAGACAATGTCTCACTGTGATATGCCACTGGATGTCCCTGTTGAGTAAGAACTGCCCCAATAGCATAGTCAAAGGCATCTGTCTCGATCTCAAATGGTTGTTGCAAGTCTGGTAATGTGAGCACTAGGGCAGAAAAGAAGTGATTTTCCAATTCTGTGAACACCTTCTGTTGAGGTTCCGACCAAAATAATTTTGCTCTCGCTCCTCCCTTGGTGACTTGACTCAAGGGCCAAGTCATATGAGAGAATCCCAACACGAACCTATGGTAGAAATTAGCAAGACCCAGAAAGCTGCGAAGCTCTGTTATAGTGGTTGGGGCTGGCTAATATCGAATGTCTTGGATCTTGGTTGGATCCACATGCATCCCCCTTTCATCAATAATGTATCCTAGATATTGAACTTGGGTCATGCCAAAAGTGCACTTCTCCAAATTGGCACACAACTTGTGTTGCCATAGTGTTTGGAGGACTTGTCGGATGTGGTGTAGGTGCTCTTCCAAGTCCTGCTAAAGAAAGATCGAATGTCATAAAAGTACACCACTACAAATGAGTTGGTGAATGGCCACAAGATGTCGTCCATCATCCTCATGAAGGTTGCAAGAGCATTCATCAACTCGAAAGGCATGACCAACCATTCGAAAAGGCCTTCTGTGGGTTTGAAGGCAGTCTTCCACACATCGGAGGGTTCAAACGGTACCTGGTGATACCCCGACTTCAGGTCAATCTTGTTGAAATATTTTGCACCTTTGAGTTGGTCTAGAATGTCATCAATCCGTGGGATCAGGCACCTATTCTGGACAATGATCTTGTTCAGCGCCCGATAGTCAATACAGAGTCTCCACGTCCCATCCTTCTTCTGTACCAACACGAACGGGCTCCCACAGGGATGAACTTGGTTGGATGTGACCTTTCTGCAGCAGCTCCTGAATCTGCCTCTTAATTTCATCATTTTCCAGAACAGAGCGCCGATATATCGGTCCATTGGGTAGCGGTGCACCTGGGGTCAGATCAATCGGGTGCTTGACCTGACAGTGCAGAGGAACCCCTGTGAGGTGAAGATGTCCCCGTACCTCCTCTCCACAACCCTTATCCATTTTTTGTTGTTGTGCGTAGCAGTCTCGTTCTGGAGGTCGCGTCAGCTTCTCTTCTCTTGCTCGCGATCATCAAGAAACAAATTTCCGGTTTGGGAATGAGCTTACCGCATTTTTTTTTTGGCAAGAACTAAAGAGATAGCATTGAGGTGGCATCAGTATCCTATGTTAAACTTATTTCAAAGGCCACACAACAAGGAGGTCGAGACTCATACACAACATGATGCTTCCACAAGTATGGTTGTCCTAATAATACATCAGAAACATCAATAGGAGCAACATCACATAATACCTCATCCGTGAAGGGCTTGATGCTATAGGGAAGGTGGCACTGCTGGCTGACACGGAGATCTCGTCCTTGGTGAAGCCACCCGATGGTGTATGGATGTGGGTGAGCTGTGGTCTGCAAGCCCAATCACTTCACGGCGTCTATTGAAATGAGGTTCTTTTAGCTCCCATTGTCGACAATGAACTATACCAGGGAGCCCTTTACCCACATCTGGGAGTGGAAGAGATGTTCCTCCTCCTCTAGATCTTCCGGTTCCTCCTTCAAGATCTTCGTAGTGGAAACACTGGTGTTGGGCTCCGCATCAATAATCTATTTCCCTTTGTCATTCCCCTTTTCAGGTTCTAATTCAGAGTCGAAGCATGCATCTGACTCAGAAGCCTTCATCTTGGCCACCAGCAAGTGCTTGGGTCGACACTCACTTGTGTTGTGAGTGGAGCTCTTATGGAACTTGCACCACTTTCCCGTGTCCTTCTTTGGCTTTGTGGTTTTGTTCTTTGCTTGTGGCTTCGACAGGTTGTCTTGAGTCACCATGCCTTGGCTCTGTCCTTTGTTCTGTGGTTTGGGAGCACCTTTCCCTTGCTTTTGATTCGCAAATCCAAAGTCTCGCTTCTTCTGTTTGAATTTCTGCTCAATCTTGGCAGCATACCAGTATGTCGTACCAAGCGAGGAGATGTCGAGGAACTCCATTTCCTCATGAATGTATCTGTGCAGACAACTGCGATACTTTAGCACCAGAAGTTTCTCTGAATATTTGATACCCAACTTGGTGCACAGGGTATGGAACAGATTCATCAGCTCATGCACATCTTGATCCCTTTGTTGTCGCAGCGTGGTCCATTGTATTTACTTGTGCTCATAGCTCCCCACGGGATATTATTGTTCCTTGATGGCGTCTCGGAAATAATTCCAAGTGGGTACGACCGCGAACAGAGAGGGTTTTGTCTCATCCTTTTTCTCATAGTGGGTTTCCCACCAGTCCTTGACATGGGGGGTAGCTTTGAGGAGTGCAAAAATAATCTTCTCCCTGTTGGAAAAGTCATGAACCAAGAAATATCCTTCTAATAGATTCAACCATCTATCTATGACATCTGCATCTATTTGACCCTCAAATATGGGAATGTCAAAATTTACTTGTACCTTAAAAGGAGTCACACCTCCAGAGTGGCTGCTGGATGCAGATGCACTGCTGGTGGGCAGCTGTTGAAGGATAGGGGCAAAGTTATCCATCATCGCGTTCCTTTTTTTTTCGAGGGCCTCCTCAAGCAATATTTTGATAGGATCTCCTGCTTCCTCATCTTTCTTTTCGTCCCCCATGGGCGTCCGTCGGGGTTTGCGAGGCTAATATTGCAAAGGTTCCACCAAATCGAGACCTAAATCCTTATACCCCCGACGTTTTTGGGGACATGCAAAGAAGGATCGAGAAAAAGCAGATTGCTTTGATACCACTAATCTTGATTTATGCAGGAACACAACAGAATAAACATATAACCATAAATACAAAGATGTAGTGGAAATAACACTTCATTTCATTAATATCAAAGAACTGAAATTTTCTTACATAAAAATAGAAATAAAACTAGCTAGGGCACTAGTAGCTATCTCTAAGAAGAGATGTTGCGGCTACAGGCCTCTGAACTAAGTTACAATGAGATACAGAATGGAAATAAAACTAGCTAGGGTGCTGGTAGCTATCTCTAAGAAGAGATGTGGTGGCTACAGGCCTCTGAACTGAGTTACAATGAGGCTCGAGGGCCTATTTATTATTTATAAACAATGGGAAATCCTAAATAGCCAAAAACCTAACCCTAGGAGATGAATCGCCAAAACTATGGGCCCCGTTTGGGTAAATTGGTGTTTCAACTTCCCGGGGACGTAACTTTGGCATACGATCTCCGTTTGACACGTACCATACCTCGTTAGAAAGATCTATTTAAGGAATAAAAATTTTGAGTGAGAAATATTGGTCCATGGACACATGTTTCTCCCCGTTATCCCAAAAAACGTCGTTAGGGCCTCAAAACGGCTCCGGAAGTTCAGGACCCGAAAAAATGCTAAAAATAGTAAGTTGTGCCGAAACTGAAGAACCGAAAGAGACAATGGTGGGGCCCGAAGTGGAATAGGCGAGTGACCACAAATATCCACCTAGATCAGGCCTCTTGGAAGAGCATTGCATTTCATTTCCACATTCAGGTTTTCAGACCAAGCTACAACTTTCTTCATCAGCGCAGTTTCTGTAGGATATTATGTTGTGTTGCAGGGTGTAACAATGGAGAATTAGATCGAGTGTCTTCAGTGCTAGTTTTGAAGTGGAGGAAGGTTTCCATCCATTAGGAGGCCTATAAAGAAGCCCCTTGAGCTTTATCGACACATTTAGCAATAGGCTAAGGATAATTTATCCCGCACAGTGCAGTTTCAGTCCATATCTGTGTTACTTTAGGGAGGAGTTGCAGGGGTAGTTGTAGTGGTTGTTTTGAGAGGTGATTTCTTCAGTGGAGTAGCCATTCTTTCATCCGGAGGATCTATTGGAGCATATCTATAGTTATCTACATCAGCTTCAGCCATATCTTCTCATTTCAGTTGTTGCAACATATCTTCAGCCCTAGGGCTACAACTTACATTGGCACATTGTGTGCATTTTCCGGAACCCTCTTGGGTTGTCTTGGAAAGTTGATCTAGTGTCCGGATTTGTATGTTTAGATTCTATTGGGACCTATATCAGTATTTTTATATCTTTGTATCATCTCCAGTTATAGATATGCATAATATGACTGCGTTGTAGCATCTCTCCGCCATTTTGTATTGTGACATCAACTCATTTTTGGGAGTATTTTCTTATGGGAGGCTTTTTCCTTCATTGCATATGATTTTTGCCTCGCTATTATATATTTATTTTCTGATCATTTTATGACTCCATATTGGTCTCCAATGTTAATGAGTTGATTTACACTGCTATTTCTAGTTTTGTGTTTATATATTGCTGCATTCCCCATTTGGAAACATTACAAACTGAAAGCGACTAGAGTCACCTTTTGTCCTTTTCTTGACTCTTAAATATGAAAAGGCAGAGTTTTGTTTCAATGTCTTAAAAAATTAACTGCCCACGAAATATTCTTGGTTAAAGTTATCTTCCTTAGTGATTTTTTAGGGTTTTTTCCTGTTGTCGTTCCTAGAGACAGCCTTGAGTTGTGAAAGACTAGTGCCTAGGACATCTTATGTATAGCAAGGAGCATATGGTATAACAGGGGAAGTTTTCAATAGAAGGCTCTCATGCTATCTTCTGAAAACAATAAATATTATCTGAATGGGACCAAGACCTTCAGAAAATGACATAGGGAAAGGAATACTGTAGAGCCAATGTGCAAAACTCTAATATAAAAGCATCAGACAATTCAGAGGCAGCTTACTGTAAAGAGGGCCAATTCAGAAATACCTCACAGAAATAAATTATCAGAAGGTGTATGTTGTGAATGAAATATTGAGAGAATACTAGTTGTCATTGAGCTGATATCCAGATACACAATATTACCATGTAATGGGCTTACCAATTTAAGAATCCATACATGACAATAGCGTTTTAAAAATAACCTCCCAAAGAAACTGATATAACATAAATATGGTTTGAGTGAATAGTGAAATAGAATATCATGCCTGAGCCATATTTAAAGCGCTTGACTAATTCGAGCATGGGTATCAACTAGGATAAATCCATACCAAAAATCAGTGAGCCACTCGCATTCCAGAAACATGATACATGAAAGGTGGATGAAATGAAATGATCTATTAAAATAGCACATATGAGAGAAATTTACACACTGTGAGACACCAAAGACCAAAATCCTCTTTAAAGATGGAACTCCTCCTCACTGAGACCCAACAGGCTCTGTACACTCATATAAGAGCTTTTACAAAATGCATACAAAATTTCTCTTACTGCATGATTTTCTGATAAAATCTGGAACCCTAAATCATCTGTTCTTCAGGAGCTTTATAGGGGAAAAAGAAAGCTAGAAAAGGGAGTAGGTGATGAACATTTAATTTGCCTCATTAAGACAAGATGGCGGAAACGTGCATGCCCATATCGCTGGATGACTCTGTAGCACTGTATGTACTCTGCTGCATGCTTACTGAAATAAATGCACTGGGTAGAAGTCTCTTCAGGAACACAGAAAAGAAGTAAAATCACATAGACATTTTGTCCTTTCCTGAAAGAAAATGGTGCTAAAAAGAAAACTTTAGGGTATTGTTTTCTGCGAATGGTACCCTCTGCCTTCTAAACCCTGAATTACGATTTAAGATCTTCAATGCTGAATGTTGAATTCCTCGATCATTCACTGATATTTCTCTGCTGCTCCATTAATGTCGCCATCTGCGCAATCTGTGCTTTGAATGACTCTGGAGGGTTTGACAAATTTTAACCCTACTTTAATGGAAGTCTTGTCGACGTACCTTCCGAGGCCTTTCTCCATAATTCCAGCCTCTGAAAAATGGTCCTTTGATGTGCTCTCTATTACAGTAATAGAGACTGTAAATCATGGCAGTTTTCCGCCGTTGTAACCCTGCAAAACTCGCAAACTTCGTTAGGAAAACCATACATGGGGGTGGTGGATGTGGCGGGGTCAATGAAAATGGTCGTGCGGACATGGTGAAATGGTGGAACAATGCAGGGTGGCGGAAAAAACGTAGTGAAACGATGGAGGATGGACTGGTGAAAGTTTTTAACGTAAAACATTTAAATTTGACTAATGAATGAAATATATAAGGGCGGAGGAAAAATACGACAAACACGTGGAACGGTGACGGGCGGAAGACACGTGTCGATGGTGGGGAGGTAGGTGATCCAGACCGTCCGATCTCAAGACGAGATTGACGGCTGAAAATGCGTCAGAGGGCGATGAACGGTGGGCCAGGTGTACGATTTCCCCGTGTTAACTCAGGAGCAACTTTGTGGAGCGATCGTCATTGGATGGGCCGCTCTAGATCGGACGACTCTCATGCATATCACGCCGGATCTTCTACTGAACTATAATGCGCGATGAGCAGCGGTTTTCAAACAGTGCTTGGTGACACATGTCACGTGATGAATGGCATCACCCCAAAATGAGAAATACCGCCCACCTCCGAAAGGAGGTGCGATATAAACTAGTGGGTTTTGTACAGTGAGTGGGTGCACTATGGACCATTGATTTTGCAGGTTGATCAGACGGTGGACGGGGTGGGCCACGGGTGCGATGGAGCCTTGCAAATGTCATCTGATCTGTACAGATCGACGGATAATACTGCGCCCGATATATATATGTGATAAGTGCCTTCATGGCTAGCGCTCAGTTTCGACTTTCGGTCATGTGGAGAAAAAGGTGCAGGGGCTAGGTCCAAAAGGTGCTAGGCCTTAAATATATTATAATGTGGGATTTAGGCCCTTTTATGCAGTTTCGAGGCTGGGAGAAGGTAACGATGAGCAGAAAAAGAATTTCTCAGGGGAAAAAAGAGGGGGTTTGAAAGGTTTAAGTGAGATTGCTTGTCAGAATTTAACAGGGGGCTGACATGATCAACATTTCCAATGGCAACGTTTCCGGAGTTTACCAACCAAGTAATCCCCTCCGAAGGGAATCGTGGTCATTTTCCTTCTTTTGGGAATGTTGGTGCTCCTTATATGGCAACATTGTCCCTTCCTGGGTTAACTGTTGGTTTGCCCGTATGGTTATTTTCAGCCTCAGTGGTCCCGAGTGTCCCAACCTCTCTTCAAATGTCTCCTTTGCCATAACAACATCATGTTGATTCTAAAGGCTACCCCTCACCTTCTTCGCCTATTTCTTCACCTCGTTCTTCCTCTTCGCCTGGTGAAAGTCTGGATTCTAGTAGCCAGGTGGCTAAGAAGAAGAATAAGAATTTGAAGAAGAGAAGGGAAAATAAGCTCAGGGGAAAATCAACAACTATTGCTACCCATGCAACTAATATTGAGACACCTCCCACTCCATCTCGCAGAGTCAAATTCCCTTGCAAGCTATGTGAGGGTGACCACCATATTCATCATTGCCCTAGTATTTCTAAGGTGCCAGAAGTGTGGTCTCTTAGCCTGATTTTCCCTTCATCATCAGCCTCTGGGCATCATGCTGATGATGAGCCTTAAGCTAGAGATAATGAGACTCGTAAGAAACAGGGTAAGATCAAATTTCCCTGTAGCTTGTGTGAATGTCATCATCCCATTCACCTTTGTCCGTACATGGATGAAGCCATGAGAGTGTTGGACAACCCTACTGTTTCTATGCCCTACCTTCTCATTGGTTACCAGAATCTTTCTTCGAGTCCTTGGCTAGTTGATTCAATGATCGTTCAAGATTCATCCTTGCTCGATCTCGTTCCCCAGGAAATTCAAATCATGAATCCATTCCCAACCAACCATTGGTTGTGGAATCGATCGATCTAATTTTGCCTATGGTTCACGAGGTCTTTTTGGTCGAGAGTGGGCCTCATCCCAGTCAGATTCTTTTTGTTTAATCTAATTCCCTGGGATCGGAGGGCGATCCTCCCGTTTCCATGATCCAGGAGGATGATCCTCTAACTCCCATGGCCATAGTTACAGAAAGTGATCCTCCTTCTCTCATTCATGAAGTTTAGGAGGATGGTATTTATGCTCCCATAACGCAGGGGGACAATCCTTTTATTCCTATGGCACCCCCTCCATGTAGTTTGGTCGCTTCCTTTGACTGGAGTCGATTTACAGGATATCGTCTTCCTTCTTACGTGCCCTTTGAGATCATTGTACAGGCCTGAAATACGGTCGTACTGGGAACAATTTTAGATGAAGGCACCTAAGTTAGTATTATGTCCTCAACTACATGGCAAGATTTGGGTTCTCCATCACTTGTGCCTGTTACTTAGAATCTATTGGCTTTTAACAGAGGAACAAGTCAACAATTAGAGATCCTTATGAACTTGCCTATTACTTTGGGAGGAAATATTGTCTATATAGATGTGATGGTCATCCAAGGCCCTTTAGATTTAAATCTACTCCTGGGGTACGACTATGCTTATACCATTGGTGCACTTGTCTCTTCCCTCTTTCGTGTGATTTGTTTTCCACATGAAGGTCAGATTATGACCATTGATCAGCTTTCATTCTTTGGTCTTGATTTTACATTTGGTCTACTGTCATCCCTTCCTGGTCCTTACCTGCCAATGGTGTCCTCCCCACCACATGTTAATTAGGTGGCTACCTGTCCCATGCCCACATTCAGTGATAGTGCCGTAGTGTACCGCGTTCTGGGGGCATTGGATCCTGATTTCCAAAAAATTTCTCTCCCATCAGATGAGCAGCTTTTGGAAGCCATGACTTCTTCTATGTCTTGAACAAGGTCGTCAGAGCAGAGTTCGTTTTCTTGTGTCAAGCTCCTTAAAAAATGAAACAAGTTCTCATGAGGATAGTTCTTTTACTGTGTCTGTTAGCGCTCAAATCTGCCTCAGGCTGAAAGAAGGCGAGGTTCAAGGCAACATCAAACCAAGCTCAGCCTCGTAGCTAGCCCTACGAGAACAGGAGAGGGCTCTCTCCGGGTCTTTCTCGGAAAAAGTCTTCAAAGGGGCTGAGATGACCTATAGTGAATGTTGATTTTAGGCTAGTAAACAGATCAGAAAGGGGTTTTTGATAAATGATGGGTTTCTGGGCTGCATGGGGCAAAGACAGCAAGAGCAGAGATTTAATCAAAGGCACAGATTACTCCATAAGGCAAGGTAGGCAAGAGCTTAAGCATCCAAAATGAAATTATATGAAATGGAAGGACTGTTAAGAAAGCTGAAAGGGGCATTAATGTATGAATCCCTTTCAGACAGAGGAAGAAACACAAAACATGAATGCTTCTCCAGGGCAAAGCAGTAAGCTGAATTTTACCCTTCTCACTCAGAAACATTCAAATTGAAAACGATTTATGAATGAAATGAAAAACATTACAAAATACATATGAAACAGAGAAAAACATATGCCAAATTTCAAGCCACAGGAATCTTATAAATCAGAGCTGTACTCTTCAATTAATCTCTGTCAAACAACTGTACAATAAAGCTCTCTATTCTCCTCCACGCACCTCTCAGCACTCTCCCCCCTTACAAAGAATTTAAAATAATAAATAAGACTATCTGTAGAAAACAGATCGACAGTCAGAGGAGCTGTTACAACAGTTCATGAACTGAAAGCTAAAGATAGAGAACAATAACCAAATAATAATAAAAAAAGGGCTGCGTTACACCTGAAATCTGTTTGATAACCCATGAGAAGGCACACCTGTAGCGTAGACCATCTGAAATGCAACTGAGGTCAAAAATAGGCAAATCGACCCTATTTCTCTGCTTATGGTTGGTATTCTGCGTTTAATTTGGGTTTTTACTTTTACCTTTACCATTTGAAAAAAACCAAATTTTTATAATTAACATCCTCTGTAACTTTGGGGGCTCTTTTATCAAATTATCGCTTCCAGCAGCTTTCCATACATAACTTTCGCTCATACATAGTGATGGTATGAGTAAAGGATATCTGTGGAACATATTTCATATGCCTGTCGAAGATTTCTATCTAGGTTTCCTCGGTCTCTTTCATTCTCTATGCAAAGGCTGCACGTCATACTTAGATCGGATTTGCTCATGCTCATACTCAGTCAATCGGTCAACCTTGTATTCTCCTTTATCAAACCTATCTTCAATAAGTACTGCACATTCACAGAGAAAGTCTCAACTGAATTGTAACCCCATGGGAAAACTCCATAGCCAAAACCAAGCATCCTACAAAAGTCGAATTGACAGCATATAGCAGGCTCTGGTCCACATGTATGTAGCACATCATATGAATAGAAGGGCATCATATGGCAAAAGATATCAGTAATTTCATCACTGTCCCAACTTTTCCGCCACATGAACTTCAAATTTTCATGCATTTCTGATTCCTTCTTTACTTCATCATGAGTTCTCTGAATAAGCATATTATTGAAACCCATTCAATGAAGCAAATATGCCATTGTAGGTGAGTGATTGAAGGGGTTTATTGCCCAAGCATTCTTTGGTACAACACCAATTGTATCTTTCAACCACAAATTACCTTCCATCTTCTCTAAAGCAGCGAACATCCACATCAAACACACTAATTTCCCCCTTTAAAAAACACCACAATCCTGTTAAAAAATCACTGAGAAACCATTAAAAACATACTTGCAAGCTGATCGTGGCGTTTTGGCTCGAAATCAGACACAAAGACAAAATTGTTTGGCTCTGTCACTGTATGGGTAGCGCGCCTACCCAAGGAGTAGCGCCCGTGTTCTCTGCAAAGGGCTGGGGAAGTTTAAGTGGGTAGCGCACCTTATATGGGTAGCGTGCCCTCTCTATGGGTAGCGCGCACCCTCAATGCCAACGTGTTTAGTATCACTTGTAACCTTACCAATTATTGCTTGATCTGTGATACTTAGCGTGGTTAATAAAGAATGGATCGGTATTTGGATGATTCTTTCCAAGTGCTTGCTGTCAAGGCTTCCATTGATTGCATTGCCAATTCATTTGTGGTCTGTATACTACAGTCTATAACGCTTGTCCACGTATGAAAAGGAAATATGCCATTAAAGCTGCTAACCTCTTTATTCTGAACACCCATATACAATGTTGTGGCGCTAGATTATAATGACCTATGCTCCCTCGGCTTGATGTTGCTAAACAAGCTTGGCCTCCAAATTTAGTGGTTATTCTATTCATGAATTTTTGCTTCTCTGATTTCCTGAATTTAAATGATGGCTCCTCTGTCTGCTTGCAGGGATAATTAACATCAAACTTTGGCAAGGAGAACCAGCATCTGCAACTGAGGAACTACATGGTGAAAAGGTACATTTGATGATTTCTTCTTCAAAACAGTGTTTTGAAGAAGAATCAATTTCACATTATTGATAATGACATAAAAATAAAAACCTACTGAACCTTCCTCTAGTCTGCAGACATTACTCGACATGTTCGAAGACCAATACGAAGGACTGACAGGACCTTGTCTAACATTGGCTCCAATGGGGATGGCAGCTGCCGCTTCTTGGAGGTGCCAAGAACAACAGATCTTTGGGAGAGTAGACAGTGCCTCCATCCATTGGGCGATGGAATCATTATTGCAAGAAATCGACACGATTAATTTATTAACTGAAAACTGACTGAAAAGACTGAAAACTGACTCAATGAATAACTCATGACTGACTTAGCTAGAACAAGTATTTACAAAGCTTTTTTGAAAAAGGCAGCAGTCCATCAAGATTTCAAATCATGATGGAAACCACCTGCATACTGATGTGATATGTACAATCATGTGTAATGTGCCTTCCAATGTAACCAATCCAGCAAATGGCTACACCCCAAATTTCTGCTCTTACTCTCCTTGAGCAGGCGGAATAATGAACCTGTAGGCAACTCAAAATAACCACTGAAACCAAAGCTTATGATAATGAACCAAGCAATATTTATCCTTTCTAATGTTTGCAGAAGAATGCTGAAGGGGTCTTGAAAATCCTGAAGCACTGGCTTATCTGGAGATCCAGCTGCAAAAATACAAGTATTCACTCCATTCTGATATGAAAGGACAATTGATTTCTGAGGGATAGAAATGCACAGAGAGGTATCTGCCATCTGAGTGTTAGCTGTAGGTTCCTTGACCATGAGAAATTCTGGCATATATTCCTCAACTTCATGATCTAGGTCATTCTTAAACAAAAAACAATCTTCAAGATTATCAAACATGACAGCCTTATCATCTTTGTGAAAGAAAAAATTATCTGTTTGCTGATCTACACAACTGATTACAAGACAATCATCTTTTTCAACAGAGGAAGAAGTTTCACCAACACTTTCCTGATTATGTGTGCACTGCAAATCTGCTGTAGCTTGGGCCGTAACAAGACCTTTCAAAAGCTGATCTATCTCATCTTCAGACAAAGGAGACAATGCTTTTTGTTTTCTTCTGCTTAAACAGTAATTATCTTCATATGACAGGGCATTCAAACTATCATTTATTACTGAGTTATTGAAAGGAGATTTATCACTTACTTGCACAAAGATCTCATTCTGTTTTTCATGAACTGACTGGATTGCTTCTTCATGAAGGCTGTGTTCTAATGATGGACTGACAGTATGACTGAGAACATTTGGATCCATTACTGTGTCTTCTGCATTCCAGATGATTTCAACAACAGAGTTCTCTTTGATGGGCTTCAGCACAAGATATGCTTGGTCATCATGATCTGAATCTGAATCTGAAGTAGCTGACTGAACATTATCACAATCTGCAATCTGCATGTTGTCTTCTTCTATGGGCAGATCTGAAATGACATTCTCCCTTTCATCATTTTCAGCCATATGATCTTCAACCTGCTGCAAAGTCTCCTGAGCATCTTGATGGGTATCCTCTAGGTTCTCTTCATGTTGCTGAAATGGGTTCTCGTACAGAGCCTCCATGATTTCTCCGTCCATGAAATCATTATCACCATAAAAATTCTCTAGATCTTCAATGAAATTATGTACATGGCTACAACAGTTCTGAACTAAAATCAAGGATGGATATGATTCTTTATACTTTTCAAAGAACACGGTATAAAAATCCCTTAAATAGTAAATAGAAGCAGCTGGAAAACTTTCATACCATGATCGGGCTTCGTCTTCCAGAGTAGCCATAAACATTTTCATCAAACAGTCTTCAGGAAAATTGATCTTAAATTTATGCACATGAATGTGAAATTTCACCAGATGAAGAGCAGCGTCATTACCTTCCTCATTTCTGAACATAGGCAAATTCTGAAGCCAATCCACCTTGGGCATCTTATTTGGAAAACTTGGGATGTGATCTCGGCTCATGGGAGCGTATCTTCTTGCAATCCGGTCCGTCAGCAGTGAGGTCGCCATGAAGAATTGATTTCTGGATTGTTCAGTGAATGAAGTTGCCGGTGAATGATTTCAGCCTTGCGGTGTCTGACTGCTGTCCACCATCAGCAATTGGATCTAAACTTTGTATCCTTTACCGGGGAGGACTCCCCAGTATGGTCGCCACTATGTTAGCACTCAAATCTGCCTCAGGCTGAAAGAAGGCGAGGTTCAAGGCAACATCAAACCAAGCTCAGCCTCGTAGCTAGCCCTACGAGAACAGGAGAGGGCTCTCTCCGGGTCTTTCTCGGAAAAAGTCTTCAAAGGGGCTGAGATGACCTATAGTGAATGTTGATTTTAGGCTAGTAAACAGATCAGAAAGGGGTTTTTGATAAATGATGGGTTTCTGGGCTGCATGGGGCAAAGACAGCAAGAGCAGAGATTTAATCAAAGGCACAGATTACTCCATAAGGCAAGGTAGGCAAGAGCTTAAGCATCCAAAATGAAATTATATGAAATGGAAGGACTGTTAAGAAAGCTGAAAGGGGCATTAATGTATGAATCCCTTTCAGACAGAGGAAGAAACACAAAACATGAATGCTTCTCCAGGGCAAAGCAGTAAGCTGAATTTTACCCTTCTCACTCAGAAACATTCAAATTGAAAACGATTTATGAATGAAATGAAAAACATTACAAAATACATATGAAACAGAGAAAAACATATGCCAAATTTCAAGCCACAGGAATCTTATAAATCAGAGCTGTACTCTTCAATTAATCTCTGTCAAACAACTGTACAATAAAGCTCTCTATTCTCCTCCACGCACCTCTCAGCACTCTCCCCCCTTACAAAGAATTTAAAATAATAAATAAGACTATCTGTAGAAAACAGATCGACAGTCAGAGGAGCTGTTACAACAGTTCATGAACTGAAAGCTAAAGATAGAGAACAATAACCAAATAATAATAAAAAAAGGGCTGCGTTACACCTGAAATCTGTTTGATAACCCATGAGAAGGCACACCTGTAGCGTAGACCATCTGAAATGCAACTGAGGTCAAAAATAGGCAAATCGACCCTATTTCTCTGCTTATGGTTGGTATTCTGCGTTTAATTTGGGTTTTTACTTTTACCTTTACCATTTGAAAAAAACCAAATTTTTATAATTAACATCCTCTGTAACTTTGGGGGCTCTTTTATCAAATTATCGCTTCCAGCAGCTTTCCATACATAACTTTCGCTCATACATAGTGATGGTATGAGTAAAGGATATCTGTGGAACATATTTCATATGCCTGTCGAAGATTTCTATCTAGGTTTCCTCGGTCTCTTTCATTCTCTATGCAAAGGCTGCACGTCATACTTAGATCGGATTTGCTCATGCTCATACTCAGTCAATCGGTCAACCTTGTATTCTCCTTTATCAAACCTATCTTCAATAAGTACTGCACATTCACAGAGAAAGTCTCAACTGAATTGTAACCCCATGGGAAAACTCCATAGCCAAAACCAAGCATCCTACAAAAGTCGAATTGACAGCATATAGCAGGCTCTGGTCCACATGTATGTAGCACATCATATGAATAGAAGGGCATCATATGGCAAAAGATATCAGTAATTTCATCACTGTCCCAACTTTTCCGCCACATGAACTTCAAATTTTCATGCATTTCTGATTCCTTCTTTACTTCATCATGAGTTCTCTGAATAAGCATATTATTGAAACCCATTCAATGAAGCAAATATGCCATTGTAGGTGAGTGATTGAAGGGGTTTATTGCCCAAGCATTCTTTGGTACAACACCAATTGTATCTTTCAACCACAAATTACCTTCCATCTTCTCTAAAGCAGCGAACATCCACATCAAACACACTAATTTCCCCCTTTAAAAAACACCACAATCCTGTTAAAAAATCACTGAGAAACCATTAAAAACATACTTGCAAGCTGATCGTGGCGTTTTGGCTCGAAATCAGACACAAAGACAAAATTGTTTGGCTCTGTCACTGTATGGGTAGCGCGCCTACCCAAGGAGTAGCGCCCGTGTTCTCTGCAAAGGGCTGGGGAAGTTTAAGTGGGTAGCGCACCTTATATGGGTAGCGTGCCCTCTCTATGGGTAGCGCGCACCCTCAATGCCAACGTGTTTAGTATCACTTGTAACCTTACCAATTATTGCTTGATCTGTGATACTTAGCGTGGTTAATAAAGAATGGATCGGTATTTGGATGATTCTTTCCAAGTGCTTGCTGTCAAGGCTTCCATTGATTGCATTGCCAATTCATTTGTGGTCTGTATACTACAGTCTATAACGCTTGTCCACGTATGAAAAGGAAATATGCCATTAAAGCTGCTAACCTCTTTATTCTGAACACCCATATACAATGTTGTGGCGCTAGATTATAATGACCTATGCTCCCTCGGCTTGATGTTGCTAAACAAGCTTGGCCTCCAAATTTAGTGGTTATTCTATTCATGAATTTTTGCTTCTCTGATTTCCTGAATTTAAATGATGGCTCCTCTGTCTGCTTGCAGGGATAATTAACATCAAACTTTGGCAAGGAGAACCAGCATCTGCAACTGAGGAACTACATGGTGAAAAGGTACATTTGATGATTTCTTCTTCAAAACAGTGTTTTGAAGAAGAATCAATTTCACATTATTGATAATGACATAAAAATAAAAACCTACTAAACCTTCCTCTAGTCTGTAGACATTACTCGACATGTTCGAAGACCAATGAGGAAGGACTGACAGGACCGTGTCTAACAGTGTCAACCTCGTTAAACAATGAAACATGTTCCCTTTTCAATTCGAGATTTTGATTAGATATCGTAAAATCCCAGACGAGTATTTCTCTTGATCTCGTAATTTGAACCTTCATTCCATCCACCTGTCAGTGACTAGAAATCAACTCCAGTGAATTCCATGAATCTGGGGGGCATGTACCTCGAATTGAGTCACCATGCTGGGGACATGCAAAACTTATTTCAAGCATAGTTTGTTTCCATTTCAAGCTTGTGTAAAAATGAAACCGGTTTCAAGCATAGTTTTATAAAAAGTTTCAAGCTTGTGTAAAAATGAAACCAACTTCAAGAAGATTTTCCTGATTTCAAGCTTGTGTAAAAATGAAACCATTCTTATTTTACCTCTCGTGATTTCCATTTTATCAACCTATTTTTCCATATGAGCCTTGGTTTTCTCATTCCATCGTTACCATCTACTTGGTCGATCATATGCCCTCACTTGGTTATTTTACCCATTCCTGAGGAAATGCTGCAATGAGTGGTCTTGTTAGCCTACCTCTTAACCTTTACTTGTTCTGAGAAGTTCCACCATCACCGAAACCAGTTGCTACCCTTAATACCACTCGTTCCTCTAGGAGGAGTAAACTTTTAGCTCTTTTCTAACTCAAAAATTAAAAAGATTGCTGAGACTCTTGTCGTTTTGAACTTGTTAAAGGCTACGATACGTCATCTTCCCAGTATACGTTTACCCCTTTTTTGGGCTAGGATAGATTATCTATGAAAAAGGAATACCTTAGCCTTTCGTGACTAAGAGGTTCTCTCAGACACACTTTTCTACCTTTTCAGATCTGTGAGACTAACTACGAAAAGGGACTGCTAGATTTTTATTTTCCGCTTCTTTTCAAACTCTCTAAACATGAAAAGATGTCGAATTATTCCTTCGTCAGACTCGTTAAACCCTAAAATACATCGGATGTCGTCATCATGACGTTACCGAGTTCCTCCTTCCTAGGGCTTGTAAAATGTACTAGGATGGATTTGTCCGAAGGACAAACTTACATGACAAGCATATGCTATCCACTTCAAGCTTGTTTTCCAAAAATAATTGGGGTACTCACCAGAGATGGTGGGGGGAAATGGAACCAGTTCTCAATCATGTTGGCAGTCTATCGCTCTTGAACATGACACTCATCTGCATTCGTGTTGGGTTGGAGACATCTCAATTCATCATTTTTTGCTTCCATGGGTTTGGGTAATTTGTTTTGACCTCTCATCTGCTCTTTTCCATGTCATCATGACCTCAAATCCCTTGATTTCAAATACTGCAAAATCCGGAGTCGTGTTGTTGATATGTTCAAGAGAGGTTTCCGATTGAATTTTTCAACCTCCCTGTGACCCTCTGTTTAGTCTTGATTCACTATCATCATGTTCCTATGTTTTGCGTCGATGATGTGGGGAACATTATGGCCCTCCTTCGACAGGGTCACTTCCTGTCAACTTTAGCTCATTATCCAGGAAGTTGATCTAGAGACTCCCTCTTGGTACCTTGGATCTTGCATGCCTTAATGGAAAGTTCTTCGCATTCGATGATAGGTCCACATCATTGGCCTTTGATCGAGTGATTATGCGAGTGTTTGATGCCATATCATTGTTTGCATTCTTCGGATTGTACCTATTATACCTTGAGAGCCATTTTCATTATTGGTGGTTTGTCTCATGCTTGTTAACAAATTTCATTATTGGCTGGTAATCAGGTGATTTTCTTGCATGTTCAACTTCAGCTCACATATTCGCATGCTTGATTCTGTACTTGTTCAGGTCAAGATGGAGCGTGTTATCACAAAATCAGGCCTGATGGGCTGCTCATCAAGAGGACTTTGAGTAACTATTTCATACCAATATTTTGGCTGAGGCTTAGTCTCCTCAGCTTGAGAGGGCTCTCTCAAGGGTTAATGATATTTATTAATGATAAATTTAGATGGCTAACTCTATGAATTATGTCTTGGTTTTGTATCTTTGTAGGTTGAAAAGATGAAGGCTTTCTACCATTGGGCTATGGAGTCAATGACAGGGATAAAGATGACAAAGGCTCTCCTTGTGGAAGCTGAGGCTTGTATATAATTCAATGAAAGAATAACACATTCAGGAAAATCCCAATAACTTTAGTTTCAAAGGAAGTTAGAGCATGTAGCACACAAATTCTGAGTAATGAGACATCAAGGTATTGAAAGCAAAAATACTGAAAGAGATTTCACCATAGCTAAATACTTCAAGGAAGTCAGAGCATGAACAATCATGAATTCTGAGTAATAAGCACTTAAGACTATGGAAGAAAAACATTTCAAATGATAGGACATAAACTCATTGAAATACACTAAGAATCTCAGGTGAAAGGAAAGTGGTATTGTTACTATATATATCAGTCAATCCAAATCTTTACAAAGTGGTATGATTAGATAACATTTTCCAACCTGTAGGTTGAAACTAACATCAGCATGTATACATTGGGCATTATGGAGTCATGGTAATCTTCAGCAAAATCAACACAGTCTACCGAGCTTGAAATTCAAGGCATTTAGAGTTCAAGTCAATGGAATAAAACATGTAAAACAGTGAAACACACAGTCAGTTCAATTATGAAGGAAGTCAGAGCATCATTGATGAATTATGAGTATCATAATCAAACACCACTACAATAGAAGAATTGAAAGGATTCCATCAAAACAATAACATAGAGGAACTCCTCATGAATCTTGAGTTGTCTAAGAAGAAACTCTGTATTAAGCTGTAAAACAGTGACATACAAAACACAGTCTTTTGCTAATGAAATGTCCAACCCTTGTAGAATTTGACCCTATGCTCTATATAGAACATTTATAATATAGGAGCTTTTCTTATCCACTAGAGAATTCGAATTCCCATGCTTTGACACCTATTCTAACCATAAAACATGGTATTTATTACAAACACAGCTATAAAACTAACATAGAGTCCTATTACAAATTGACAGTTATAATGCTTATGAAAAGTCCTAATTCTAATAAGACTGAAATTATTAAATATCATCCTAACAACCTTATCTAATATTTATTTCATCCTTTTCCACCTGCAATCCCATGACGTCGAATTTGGATGCTGCCTTCAACTTTGATGTGGTCCTACTGTTGATGATAAAAACTGTCCTTAAAATGAGGGAGCATGTTTTCCTGTCTTTTAGCTCCTTTGATGCTTTTATCTATTTTGAGTACTTTGATAATTAATAGATCATATGTATAGGTGTCATGTTACCAAAAATTTACCATAAATATTCAATCTTCCAACTGTGCAGAAATTATATTTCGAATAATGTAAAAGGACAAAGGATTAACCTGCGCTACGAAAGGAGCTCAGTTTCGTAGCGCAATGTTTTGCTCCTTTTTTCAATTATATTTTGACCTGTTTTCTTAATGAAACCTTCACATGCCATTTGTACACTCCTACCAGCTATTTCAAATCAAAATTTATCGAACTTCCCCCAAAACTTGATGTTAAAATGTGCTAGAAGACTGCTTCAGTAGTTGCAAGTTATTCATGACTTTTCCCTGAAAATTAGGTCTTGGGATAGAGCCTTTATATTTTCATCCATGATGTATTTTGAGAAACTGAAGGAGGTTTTTGTAGTCCATTTTGTATTTAACAAAAACCTTTGTTGGTTTTTTGAAATAATTCTCCTGCTATCCAAAAACTGTCTTTGAAAAACATTTGTAAAACAGGAAAACTCTATTTTCTGAAAATAGGGCTTCAAAGAAAGGCTTGAATCTCCCACTTAATAATGAATTTGAAGAAACAGAGAGAGTTTTTTGTAGTTAGGTATATTAGGAAGAAAAACCTCTTTCATTTTTCAAAAATTCATTTTCAGTTGCCCAGAAACCTCCTTGGAAATTTACTACTAAAACAAAAAAAAAGAGTTTTTCTCTTCATGGTGAAAAAGCTACTTCAGCAGTTTTGTAGCGCATTTGATCAAATTTACACTAGTTGCGCTATGAAACTGCTATGTAGGCAGTTTTGTTGAAAATATATTCAAAATTATTACCTTGGAGATGTTTAAACTTTAAAGTGTTGATATCATTTCAAAAACATAGGAATATGACCTCAAAAACATAATCTTCATCAACTTTTTCCTTCATCTTGATCAGATTTGGCTTATGAATTTATCACTTTGTTTTGCTGCCCAAATCACTTTGTTTCATTTCCCCTTTAATCTTTCTTGAGACCCTCTCAATTTTATCCCCAGATGTTCCACCTGTGCTTTCAGATTAAAATCTTAAACAATGTCCTGATCTATGATTCTTTTTCTCCTCTGCCATACATGCCTTCAGAAAATTCCAGTTTGCTTCCTTCAGAATTTAATAATCAGCCTTGCTTGATAAAAGAGTCAGCCTTGCTTGATAAAATATGAGAATAGATTTGGTATAAGATAACCCTATGCTTAAACTCGAAACATAGATGTTTCACTTCTTGTCAGTAAAACATATCAGACTTTTTAAATTTGAAATCTCTTTTCACAAATGACACCTCTGTTGTGACAATGATGAGAATGAATTGTTAAACACTTCGAAAATGACCCCTAACTAACTCACTATGATGTCATAATATCATAACCTAACGGATTCTGACAGTTTCTGTGTTTTGACATGACATTTCTAAGAATCTGCACTTTCATAGCACACATAGTGCAATTTTGCTAAAATGTGCTATGAAAGTAGCAGCGCTTTCATAGCACAAAACTGGTTTTTTCAACTGGATGCGCTACGAAACTGTGGTTTCATGGCTTATTACAGAAGATTTTTTTCAAAGGTTAAAAACTTGACTTCTAAATGGATGATGGGACCTTTAAAGCATGGAATGAGACTTAAAGACATTATTTGGAAATGAAAATGACATTTTAAGACTTCTAACCTATCACTTACCCAATTCATAAATGAAATGACTCAAGACCTATTGACACCATGACTAGAACAAGGTAAACTTTCAGAGTTTAGAAAAAAAATTCATGGTGATAACAGAGTGCAAGACCCTGGGTTTTTTTTATAAGATCCAGGCTGCGGGATTTTTTGGTTTATCATGACTGTATATGCATGATTCTTTGATTGGATCGTTGCGACCATACCTGAGTCTATTTTTTGATCATTATTCCTGGATGGCTGCATCCATACCTCGAATATCAGTTTTTATGTACTCTATTATGGATGGTTACACCCATGCCACATGTTCATGTATCAGATATATCAGTTGTATTTGTACTTGCAGGATGTAATATCCCAAAATGAGGGATTCAACTATACATAAATTGTATAACAGTCTTGCAATGAGGAATAAGCTTAAAATAGGTGCAATAGAGACATATACATAATTGTAAGTACAGCAACAACTTATATTCTAATCTATGATCCAAAAGATGGGGAAAAGCAGTGATTTATTCCCTAAAAAGCTTAATTTTAGAGATGTGCATAAAAATAAGGGAAAGTGACAGTGGGATATCGTAGCTTAGGTCATGAGGGACTTACATACCAAATTTTAGCAAAAAAAAATGACTCTAGCTATATTAAACAGGTCTCCCACTCTCGGTATGGCTTAAAAAGGCCCAATCCCCATGACTTGATTACTGCAGAAATTACTGAAGCACAGGCAGCGTGATTTTATGAAGGTGATGGATGTAATATGGTATGGAAGTAATTAAATCAGATTCATAGTGTTTCTCATACAGTATAAGAGGAAGAATGAAGACTTTTATGAGAAAAACCCTCTAAAAGAGGTGTTGCAACAATTGTATTTCACTGTAAGACCTTGACAGCGTTATTTTATGAAGCTTATAGTAGCTGGTGATTACATATTAGATCTAGAGCAGATCTGTGTAAAAAAATTTAGATCCATATCAGATTTGTACACTAGAAAGGCTCCTCTTTCAGATCCCCTTGGGGTTTTCAGCAAAACATGAATGTATAAGAGTAGATATGAGATCTACTGCAGCAGATCTACAGAATGATTCAGAAATTATGAAGCAGATATATCAATAAAAAATCAGATCTGAAACATACATGGATTGGATGGCCAATCCATGGATCACCATAGTGTAAGGAAGGCTCCTTAACACCAGAGATCTCTCCTCCAAATAGTTGCCAAAACACCATGTAACTTCTCACTTGCAAATAATGCAGTCTAGGGATAGAAACTACGTTGTAGGCTTGATGCACTATTTGGCCTGATGCCAAGATGTAGATCTAAAGCTCCAATAAGCTAATACACTCTTCCAGGAGGTTAAAAGACACATTCACTGAGAAGAGGCACTAGTATGGCCTAGATCTGAATAGATCTAGCCTCCTCTTGCTGCTGCTTACAAAGACAACCAAACCCTCAACAGGATCTACGTTATAGTTGGAAGAAGATCTTGGCCAAATGCTTGATAGTGGACAAGAAATGCAAGGCTCCTCCAAGAGCTACTCAATGGAAGAGGTGGGATTCCCGCCCGGGAACACCCAGTGCTAAACAACACTATTCTTTGCTAAAGAGCCAAGAGAATAAGAAATGTCTAAAAAGAAAAATTCTTCAAAAATCATATGGTCATCAAAAAACCCCCTCTTGTTGTCCTTCTCTTCCTTTTATAAGATAGAGTCCTTGCAAGCCCTAAACCATCTCAAATGAATTATCCATGTTCACATGAACAGTCTCCAACTTGATCTGCGTTGTTTATCTAGGAGGTTCAATGAATCTAGACAATGTTGTGATTTTGTCATGTTGACCCAGTCAAATAGTTCAATCTCCTTCACACATAAGGGTGTTTTAATGTAAATAGCCCAGATATGTCTTTGTTCACATGTGGCATTGATTTATTCATAGCTTTAGGAGTTTTGCATGTCCTCCTTTGCATTCTTATTCATCAACATGAAAAGAAAATCGAAACAAAGAAAAATTGAATATTCCTATTAGCTTGGGCTAATTTAGGAATATTACAGTCCTCCCCTCCCAAATGTTGCTTGTCCTCAAGCAATTGTAAGGATAGAACTGAAGAGCCTCTCCTCTTCTTCTTGTAGCATCTTCAAATGATATGTTCCTCCAAAGAACAAGATGCCTTCTCAACAATATGCCCTCAAGTTTTTCCTCCTATGTGTATAAGCATGCCTTTGGTAAAATTCCCAAATGGCTCTCATCATGAAAAAGTAGAACATACATGGAAGCAACAATATGTGATCTAGAGGCCTTCTTGAGGCATGGAATCAGAAATATGTTGGGAATCATCATCCCCATGTAAAAGCTACATCCCCAAGCTATCATCCACAAAAAGTGAGTTACCCTCCAACATAGTAACTCATGCAACATCTCTTCCACCTTAAGCTCCTACAAAGAAGGTGGGCTGCATGGCTGAATTTGTGGGATCAAACTGTCCATCCCACTTTGCTTCTCTCTCCACTTATGATATGTGTGGAGCTGATGTTGACCTTGGGCTGAAATATAACGGTCCTCAAAGATGACCCAAGTCACTCCATCAAATAAATCACCCATGAGGTGCCTCCTCAAATAACTCAAGATCTCTAGATGGTTCCTCCCATAAGAAGACAAGAGGTGTAGCATGGAAATCATGGTCTACCCATTGTTTCTCCTGAAACATGAAACATTTTAAGTATGGAGAATCGTACTCCCAATGGGCACCTTCATCTCTTGTGCCACTCCCCCAATAGATCTTCCCATAATCATAAGAACATCATCAGTATATGGAAGCATGAAAAAATGGAAACAAGTTACCATGTGATAACCAGGGGGTGGAATATTGTTCCATATGTGGAACCAGCGTAGTGCATCCCTTGCCTGCCTCCTATCATAGTGCAACAAGTGTATTTTCAGCCACTTGTTTTCTGCCACATTCATCTTACAATATGAGATCATGAAAGTACAATTTGGTGCCAATGGTGCACACCAAAAATCATGTGGCCTTCCCCCACAAACCACAAATAAAATGGCCAACATCAATCCTGAAAATGGCCTTAAGTACATCATAATACAAGATACAAGAAGGAAAGACCCTCCTTGGTACAATATGTTGCTCAAAAAGATAAAGGAGTACAAATAATAAAGCAAAAATATACATCCTCCATCATGTACTTTGGTCATTGAGCTGAAATGGATCAATTGCAAGTTCTCCCTCACTAGTAGGGAAGTGGTTGTGCCAACCTCTTCATCATCTCCCGGGCTATGCATCTCTCCATATGCTGATATACATCCAGTTGGATTCCCTCCCAAGTGAACTCATCTAATAAAGAATGGTATGCATTAGAATGCATGCGAATAAATCTCACCAATGTTGCATGTGGATCTCTCTCCTTATGCTTGAAAATCCAAGTTAGGAAAATCATAGCAAATAAGATCATAATAATGTAATAGATGTCTCCATCCACTACTCCATCATACTCCTCTCCTACATGCCTCCATAGTGCATCATATGTGAAGTGATCCTGGGAACACCATCAAACAGTCCAAGCTCCCAAGTGACAGCGTTATTGGCTCTTGCATTGAAGCTTCTATCATCCCATAGCTTCTCCTTTTAACATCCCATATGCCAAAGTCATCATCAAACATAATGCTGTTGTATGTGAGAGATCCCTCCCAAAGTGGAAGTACCTACTCATCCTCCAAAGCCAAAGAGTAGCCCCTTTGCACCATGATAGTGCCATCTCCTACTCTTGCAACATCATGCAAAGTATGGAATGAGATCAGCCCATACTCTCTCAATAACAACCAAAGCAACAACAGCTCTAGTTGCCTCCTCACACCATCATCATATAGATCATGGAGAAACAACATAGTAAAATATATGAAAGAGATCACATCACTCCAATATACCCAAACTCCTTGTTGCCATATGATTTAAGTGTCCTGCCACATACCCTTAGAAAGAGAATGTTGACCAAACTCTTTCAAGAGTAACCAATGCAACCAAGCCTCCTGCTGCCCGGTATCATAAATTTGCAAGTAGCTCACCAACTTCTTTCTCTCTATCCACACCCACTCAATCATTTGTGGATGTCTTCTTCCATCCTCCATCTTGGTACTCCTCCCATGAGGGCTACCATCCTCCCAAATCAAATTTTTTTCTTTGCATTTCATGGGATATTGAAATGCAATTTTCTCAAGGATCAATTTGACCCCATAAGGACCCAAATAGGTGGTAGGAAAAAACCTCCCATCATGATGTGTAAGGCTCAATGTGTAATATGTCCTCCATCATCTATATATTCCCACTTGAATCCACAAATATCCAAGTGTGAGAAGGGAATAACCTCCTCAAACTGTTGAAGAACCTTGCACTCCATGATGTGTGGAAGTGCACCTCCAATGAAATCTCTCCTTGAGATCTCCTCCTCATGCATGGCCTTCCAAAACCAAAGAGGTCTTGGATCTGCTGCAAGTAGAAGTCTCTCTTTAAGCTGTGGCATGCTCATTGAGAGAGTGTCATCTAGAGAGGAGAAAGATTTTCTTATCTCCAGATGTCTACTCCTCCTTACTGCTTCCTTCATGGCTTCCTAAATGAAGTTGCCCTTTGAATGCTCACAAGAGGAATGGTTCCTCTTTTCTTCATCACTGCTTTTGTACAGAGTAGTGCAATTCTGCTGCTCTAAATCAACAATATTCAATGATGTAGACCCATCCATAATGTTTGTTGAAATGACAAGAGATGGACATTCAAGCATACCTTGGTGAAATGTGGAAGCTCCTTGCAGGGCTGCAAGAGTTCCCTCTTCATATGTGTTGGCTCCCAAATTTGCTGACGATGAAGGCTGCTCCTCCATGGCTACAACAGTGCTGGTACA
This sequence comes from Pinus albicaulis, assembly GCA_034641835.2. Taxonomy (NCBI): domain Eukaryota; kingdom Viridiplantae; phylum Streptophyta; class Pinopsida; order Pinales; family Pinaceae; genus Pinus; species Pinus albicaulis. The sequence goes on along the minus strand of CM076580.1, from coordinate 1,707,260,886 downwards.
TGCCTATTCAACTGATGGTGAGGGCTCCTCCCTCCTTTTGCCAAATCTCCTGATCATCCTTTGAGAAAACTCAGTAAGAGTAGAAACCCTTGCATGGCTCAAATGGCTGAACCAGCAAATATTTTCTTCACCTTCAAGGTGCAGCATTGTAATTTCTACAAATTTTCTGTTTATTATAGGATGTAGTAGGAAGAAATCCTATAGCTTCATCACCCAAGCCTCTACTGCACATGTGAGTTATCCATCAAAAGCGGACAATAGAAATCTATTGCCTCTCATCATCCCATGGCTGTGGGGTCTTCTCTCTTCCTTCAGCTGAATAAATTGTGGTAAAGCTAGAGTCTCTTTGAAGGCTCTAGGTTTAGCTCGGTATTCAACATATTCACCTAGAACTTCATATTCCAAGTGTTCTTCATGCTTCATGCCTTCTTCTCTTTGAGAATATGAAGTGCATGGTCCTTCCTCTTCTCCTTCTTCCATCTTCTTGACCTCCTTGGAGAGGTCCTTCCTGAATCTAAAAACTAATGAGATCAAGCTCATCCTCTTCATCATATTGATCTCTTCAATCTTATTATGGCTGAAACTCACAGACCAAGCCAAAGATCATGTTCTGATACCATTGTAATATCCCAAAATGAGGGATTCGTCTATACATAAACTATATAACAGTATTGCAATGAGGAATAATCTTAAAACATGTGCAATAGACACATATACATCATTTGGAAGTACAAAAACAACTTATATTCTGATCTATGATCCAAAAGATGGGGAAAAGCAGTGATTTATGCCCTAAAAAGCTTAATTTCAGAGATGTGCATAAAAATAAGGGCAAGTGATGGTGGGATATCATATCTTAGGTCATGAGGGACTTACATACCAAATTTTAGCAAAAAAAAATGACAATAGTTATATTAAACAGGTCTCCCACTCCCAGTATGGCTTAAAAAGGACCAATCCCCATGACTTGATTATTGCAGAAATTACTTAAGCACATGCAACGTGATTTTTTGAAGGTGATGGATGAAATATGGTATGGAAATCATTAAATCAGATTCATAGTGTTGCTAATATAGTATAAGAGGAAGAATGAAGACTTTTATGAGAAAAACCCTCTAAAAGAGGTGATGCAACAATTGTATTTCACTGTAAAACCTTGAAAACGTTATTTTATGAAGCATATAGTAGCTGGTGATTACATATTAGATCTAGATCAGATCTGTGTACAAAAATTTAGATCATATCAGATCTGTACACTAGAAAGGCTCCTCTTTCAAATCCCCTTGGGGTTTTCAGCAAAACATGAATGTACAAGAGTAGATATTAGATCTACTGTAGCAGATCTACAGAATGATTCAGAAATTCTAAAGCAGATATATCAATAAAAAAATCATATCTGAAACATACATGGATTGGATGGCCAATCCATGGATCACCATAGTGTAAGGAAGGCTCCTTAACACCAGAGATCTCTCCTCCAAATAGTTTCCAAAACACCCTGCAACTTCTCACTCGAAAATAATGCAGTCTAGGGATAGAAACTGCACTATAGGTTTGATGCATTATTTTTCCTGATGCCAAGATGTAGATCTGAAGCTCCAATAAGCTAATACACTCTTCTAGGAGGTTAAAAGAAACACTCACTTAGAAGATGCACTAGTATGGCCTAGATCTGAATAGATCTAGCCTCCACTTGTTGCTGCTTGCAAAGACAACCAAACCCTCAACAGGATCTGCGTTGTAGTTGGAAGAAGAGCTTGGCCAAATGCCTAATAGTGGAAAATAAATGTGAGGCTCCTCCAAGAGCTGCTCAATGGAAGAGGTGGGATTCCCGCCCTGGAAGACCCAATGCTAAACAACACTATTCTCTGCTAAACAGCCAAGAGAATAAGAAATGTCTAAACAAACAAATTCTTCAGAAATCATATGGTCATCAACAACCCCCCTCTTGTTGTCCTTCTCTTCCCTTTATAAGATAGATTCCTTGCAAACCCTAAACCATTTCAAATGAATTAGCCATGTTCACATGAACAGTCTCCAACTTGATCTGCATTGTTTATCTAGGAGCGTCAATGAATTTAGATAGCGTTGTGATTTGTTCATGTTGACCTAGTCAAATAGTTCAATCCCCTTCACACATAAGGGTTTTTTAATGTAAATAGCCCATATATGTCTTTGTTCACATGTGGCATTGATTTATTCATAGCTTTAGGAGTTTTACATGTGCTCCTTTGCATTTTTATTCATCAACATGAAAAGAAAAGAAAAACAAAGCAAAATTGAATATTCATATTAGCTTGGGCTAATTTAGGAATGTTACACAGGACTTCTGACAGTGGTGTTTAGTTTGAACGGGTTCTCGTAAAGCATTTCACTTCTCCCTCTCTCTGGGACCTCGTGCTTTAGGGGGCATCTGTTACACATAATTTTGTCACCGTCCCTGCAATCCCCATCCCACACATTGGAGAACCATTTCTATGACTTATATGAAGTGTCATGCCTTGGAAAAAGTGTCATTGCATCCCTTGCCATGAGGAGAACATTTGCTCTATTGAATTCCCTGGAACAGACCATCAAAAACACATGCTTTTTGGGTTGGCCCTGGCAGGCAGTTATGGCCTCATGCCGATAAAGGAAATTAACACTCGGTACTATGCCCATTTGCGCTCTGTCTCAGTGAGCTTTCGGTGCCGAGTTGTTTTTGGAATTTTTTTTTAAATATAGAAGCGAAGTTTCCAAGATAACTACTTCGTGAGCGAGTCAGCTTGGGTTGTTCGACTGCATAACGATGAGAAACTTCCTTTGGCTTCTTGTTTCCTCCTTTTGGGGAAACCTCCCAAAGGATAAGGCCTCCCTTCCACCATTTGAGGGATCGCAACCTCCTCCTATCCTTCTATAAATACACCTCTCTCACATAGATGCAGCTAGCTGAATAGGAATTGTTGAACATTTTGCTGAAGCAGTCTGATATAGCTGCTGTGAGATAGATCAGAGAGAGAGAACCTTGTCGAGAGAGAGCTTAGGCTTTTGCCTTGCCACGTCCAAATTCCTCAACGAATGCTCGAGACTCGTTTTTACTGGACCCACTGAAGGAGGCTACGATGTCAAGGCTTCGGTTGTAATCTCTTTATTTCTCTTGATATATACATGACTAATGTTTTGGTTCCCATCTTGTGTTGATGTGATTTATCTTACGCAATACGTTTAATCCTCCTTGATTGATTAGCTAGTTATGAATGCAATTATTGTCATGTATGTTGCTTACGTCCTTTGATCTTTATGCAAGCACCTGAATACCATTGTTGAAGGATTGCAACGTGTCGGGACGAGGATCAGGAGACCTCTATTGTAGCTACGACAACCGCGTTGGATCACAAGTAGGACAATCTATCCCAACTCATTTCATTCATTAACTAGGAATTGACACATTAGCATGTCCTCTTACTGCTAGACCCACCCTAGGGCTAGAGGGATCACCTCTATCCGCAAAGGGGATTTACCTACACAACAAACACCAACACTTCGAAGCTCATCCCGGCATTGGGTAAACTTGGTCAAGTAATTTGGTATTGTGTCACCCTTCTCCATCTTGATTTTCCTGAGCTTGTCCTTTAGTTCCAACTTCCTATGGTCGTTGTTGTTCTGAAACAAATTTTTTAGGGCTTTCCACATTGCATATGGGTTTTTCTTTCCATGGAGGTTTGAGACAATATGATCTAGAAATCCTTCCAATAGAATCCTTCTAGGCTTTGCTACACACTTGTTTCACTTTTCTATATCATGTTCATCATATGGAGCTAGTTTCGAGATGTCTTTATCAATGAACTCCTTCAATCCATTTTCCTCCAAGATTTCTTCCATTTGGTCTCTCTAGGAAATGTAATTTGATCTACCCGAAAGGGAATACTCGAGCCTCAAACCACAGAATTCCATCCTGATCCCGCTATTAGATCTTAATAATATATCTTGAAAACTTGTTCCTTCTGCAAGTACAAAATCATATTCTTCTCTTATGTAGTGATTCCTACTGCTAGATCTGAAGAATATATCTTGAAAACTTGTTCCCCCTGCAATTACAAACTCATATTCTTCTCTTATGTAGTGATTCCTACTCTGATAACATGTAAAAAATCCACGTAGATTCAAATCGGTAATTGTAATATGCTAAAACAATATACTTGAATCTACTTTACCAATTGCGAAAACCAATTACGATCGTAGAATCATAAATCATAAAAGAGAAATTATTTCAATCACACATTACACAATTATTTCCTAGGTAAATCCTCTCCTAAAACCCCCGCTATCTGTATATTGCATAATTTAGAAAATATGAGAATATTACAATGCTTTTCTCCAACTAGAGAAACCTTTGCACTATCTCAATCTGTCTCACTACTTCCTAGACAAGCCTTTGTCAATACTTAACCAATTTTCTACCCTCGAGGATCCCTAATTCCTCGCATTGTTTCCTTGGGTAATTAACCCCGATTAATTAAGAAAATTATCAATATGAATTATGCAATACATCTAGGGCATTCCTTTGACTGCATGAACCACTTGTACAATTTGGATGATTATACAACTGATGATACACTTCCCTTAAACTCCAATCTCAACTCGGTCTTTCTTAGAACTAACATGCATGAGTGAATCGTCAATTATCTGATTGATCACTAGATTTGGTTCAAGTCCAAGTTACACTCTTTGACCTCTCACTAGTTCCTCCATTAATTAGAACTATTTTAACTAATTTTAACTCAGGTATACTAATTTAATTAATTACAACTCAAAATAAACTCAACCAAGGCTCCTATTTTGTAGGAGACACTCTACATGACTCAAGTTAGACCCTAAACTGAAATTAACTAAACCAGCTAATTCATACTAACTTATTTAACTCGTGCAATTTGTCTTGTGATGTGGAACAATTTTATTCTAATTTAATTCAAGGGAAAATTAAATTAGAATCTTTCTTGGTTCCATTTTCAACACAATGTACCTCTTGACTATTTCTGCATCCACAACACCTTTACGCTTTCCACTGGAATTATGAACTACAAACATCACACACACTTTCCTGCATCTGTGCTTATCCTGCATAGTTGTGACCATTGTCATTGATTGATCCAGGTAAATTTTTGATACCCTTTTAACCAAGTCCTTTTGCTTCGGCTGATGTGTTAGAATTGCATTTTTCAAAGCATTAATGAACACACATGCATATATAATTAAGAGGAAAACATTTCAACAATCATACGAAAAAAAACGCAAGAGGTTTAAAAACGAAGTTTGTCCAGTGTGGACTCTTGGTGTCTTGATGGTGTTGGCCACTTCATTAAATGTTGTAATTGGTCACATATTGTACATGGATGTTGTTTACTTGTCCTACAAGGAAAATCCCTCAACATGAGTGGAAAAGTCTCTCCACAAGATGTTTTTTTACAAGGAACTCTCACTCATCACAAACCTCTTATTAGCATGACAACTTCACACATGGTGACAAAGAGTATCCCGCCATCACGGTAACAAAGGGATCTCACAACATAAATCACCATCCATGATAAATACATACCACATAAATACACATAAATATTCTGCATCTTACATCATCAAGAATCAGCAATAGCAAATAAACATGAATAATATACACCATACATCAAGCAGGAATCGACATGAAATAAAGAATCCTACAACAATAATCAATAAAGTACATGGCAACAACACTTCATATACCTCAAATATAATGTTGGCTGAAGAATAGGCTACTCAATTGTTGGATCTGAATGCACCATCGCAAACGTGGCATCGAATGGCAAGAAATTGATTGTCCACATGCTAAAATCTAGCACCATCATCCCATTCTGTAAAATGGCCAAAAAATTGAGACATCTTTTGCAAAAACTAACACTTCCATCAGGTTCGTGTCACCGACAGGGGTAAAATTCATATAAAATTTGTCCAATTTGGACACTAGGAAAATTTGGCCCCTCTTAAGGTTGAGCTCAAATCATGGTTCCACTGCCTCTGCACACTGGCTCATGGTTATGCCCGCATTAAAAATTTCTGTCTCAAACTGTGTGGCCGCTCTTGTTCTGCATTGGCTGCAATTGTGAAAAATTGAGTTTAAATGTAAAATCTTGGGTGGAGTTAACAACACTGCTTATATATATATATGTGTGTGTGTGTGTGTGTGTGTGTGTATGTATACACACACACACACACACACACACACACACACACACACACATATATACATACATACACATACACATACACATACACATATACATATATATACATATATATACATACATACATACATACATACATATATATATATATATATATATATATATATATATATATATATATATATTTATATATATATTGTTTATAAAATAACAAACCCCCCATTTTAAATACTTGAATTTTGGGCGGTAATGGGCAAACTATCGATCCCACAAATTTTCCCAGAATCTGGCCGAAGCTGACCGAAATTTGGCCACCAGAAAATTGCAAAATTGCTGCCTCCTTAACCTGCCACATCACTAAGTCAACCCAAAAACTTTGACCAGCTCTAACTTTCACATATGAGCTCGGTTTGACGAACCGTTCACACCATTGCGATCAAGACGACGAGATATTCAACTTGAAATTGAGTTTTCTATTTTTCTGCCACTTTTATTTTTGAGCTTTCATAAGCCATATTTGTTTTGTGTGTGTCTCTGGAGTCATCGAATCATTGATATAGGCTTCTTCTTTCCCTACAAGATTCTCTTTTCTCTGTTAGAATTTACCGCAGGAAATAATAAACAATTTTACTGAGAGAAATAAACATAACTAACCCAGCAACAAATCATAAGCATTAACATAAATATTTAACCGAGAAAACCCCAAACTCCAGGGAAAAAATCAACCAATGAAATTTCATTAAACATTGTCCAAAACCCTGGCCAATCCGGCCAAGTGAGCCTTCACCACTCACCTCCAGGCCTACATTACAATGAAGTATTCCCAGACTTTTATAGGCTCCATTACATGCAATACCATGGGCCAAAACCATGGGTGCACAAAACCATGTGCCCCAAAAACCACTACTATTTACACTAGTCAACATTGACTCTACCCCGAGTCATGTTTACCTAACATTCTCCATTATTATCCAGGCACTCAATAGCCTTGTCATACAAATCTACTTTGGTCTTGTGAAGATACAACCAGTCCATAGCCAAAAGCATACTATACGATCCCAATGGTAGTAAATTGAAATTTGTTGTTGTACACATACCATTCCACTCAAATGCACAAGATCTTACAAAATAATGAACTCTCTTCTTCGTACCTGTATCCAACTACACCAACCAAGATTCTGCATGAACTTATTTTCTCAAGCCATACTTATCCACCAAGTCAGGATTAACATAACTATAATTAGATCCAGGATCAATCAAAATTGAAATAAATTGATCACAAAGCTTATCGTCCATCTCAATGATAGATTCTTGGTGATCTACCTACGTGTTGTCCACAACCACATAAATCCCGGTAATACTGTGACTAACATCCCCAACTATTTCTTCCTCCTAAGCACTATATATTTGAGGCCTAACTCCCTAGTACAATGGGAAATCCTTCTTATGGTGATATTTGCCACATATCCAAAACTACAATGGTGCTCTATTGTCACCTCTATTTTGTTACTATCTAGGCTGCGACACATGCCCCTTCTCAACTGCATTGAACTTCTTGTAAGGAGCAACATTTTCTTCCCAACTGCATCTTGAGTTCTTCCCTTCTTCGGTGGCCATTTCCATTTTACCTTCTCATTTCCTTTCAATTCACATTTAGGATCATATTTATGCTTTCTCTACTTATATCAATGCTTGAATTTCTGAATGGATTCCTCTAGTGATCTAGGCTCATCAAAATCAATCCAGTCTCTATATGTTGATGAAAATCCGCTGATGAATCTCTTAATATTAGCCTTTTCCTCCTTGAGATATGGCACATACCTCAACAACTCTAAGAATGTGCTAGTGTACTCATCATCTATTATAGAACACATGTGTAGCTCATAAAACTCCTTAACTCTATCATCATAGTACCTCTTCGATAGGTACTTCTTTTTGAATATCCGTTCGAAGTCATCCCCAAATTCCCTAGACATTATTCACATCTTCCAACCATATATCTACTTTCCCTTTAAGACTGAAGGTGGCCATCTTGGCTTTCATGTTTTATGAATAGTTGTGCAATATAAATAATTTCTTCATTCCAAGCAACCATGCCTTTTCATATTGTCTTCTTCATCTCTCCATCAAATGTAGGGGGCTTCACTTTCTTGAACTCCTCAGGTAAATACTCTCTCCTACTATAAGGATGATGACTGTAATGATGTCTCCTAGATGAGGAACTAGAATGATGCCCATACATACTAGCCCTCCTATCCGGTGTATCCAGTGATCTACCATCTCTAACTGTGTCCCCTCTATCCAGTCAGTATTTGGACCGAGATCTACTACCATAGGCTCCATTTGTTTTCTCTTCCTTCCCTTGACTGATTCTCCACTATCCCCATTTCTACAACTCTAACAAGCTCTGAAGGATGGCTACATTAACCTCTACCTGCTTCTCCCGAGCCATTGCAAGAATTTCCTGAGCCTCAACCAACCTGTAATTTTTCGCTTTCAAACTTTTGATCTCTGCCCTCAAGCTCCTCAATCTATCTGCTATACCATAAGAATACTCTTCTCTTTGCTGCCCAACTTATTTATAGGAAATGTCATGGGAACTGTAGTCTACCATTTTGCTTGTCATATTGAATTATCTTTTTCTTGCAAGTATCCCATGTCAAATAAGCCAAATAGATACCAAAATAAAATCCATACCTCAGTGATGTTCAGGGGAGGCTTATCATCTGCACGATCAGTCCATATTAGCAGGTACATGTATAATCATAAACATATCCATATAATGACATAACATCATAATAACATCATGGATAACCATACGAATTGTATACCATGATCCCATGCATGACAACCATAACCTTGACAATATCAAACTTACCCAAAGAGAGTGAAACCACACTGTTATACCACCCTGTAACACCTCCTCCCATATCTACCCACTTTAACCAACCTTCCCGGGATAAACATGGGCTGAGGGTCACTATGATAAGAATCAACCTCATAAGTGACCTTAATGAAATAAAGTCGACAACTTGAAACCTTATTGACTTCCCTCATGTCCCACAGTGACTCCAAGTGTCCAACCCCAGAGACAACTCACTTTTTCCCTGACATAAAGCCCCAATCACTCCCTTTCCAAGGCCTACATATGACTATGAGTTCCTAGTCACACACATAAGCCTACCTACCTACAAATATTGACTTTGATGCTTAGTTATATGCTAACAACTTTGAATTGTGTGCCACTTTTTCAGGGCCAAGAATCAGGTCTCTACCTAGAACTTAGTTAAACTTCTAGAGAAGGTTAATAACATAGAAACAATGCTTGTAAACCAAAAAAATGAAACCAGGACTTGACCTGACCATCCCCAACCAGGACTGACATTCTGTCAAACACTTGGTAGATATGTGACCTACATGTCATGAATTGTAATATTCCAAATTTTACGTCAATAAATTAGAATATTAGATTTTGCTAAATTCACTTAGGAGATGAATAATTGGGTGAGAAAGCCCATTCATAATAAAAACATGGATAAAATCCCTCTAGTATGAAAGGGGATCAGCCTTGGAACTAGATTTTACACCCTCGTGTGTGAAAGGGGACATTTTGCAAAGAGGCTTGGTTAAGTTTGACCAAGTCAAACAGCGCAGAGGCATGAGGTGGAAAGCATCTATGGGACAACGCAGAGATAGAGGAGGGAATATCCCTTGAAGGAGGAAACCCTAATAGAGTGGGACCCATGGAGAGGGAACTCTCATGTGTTTAAAAGGAGGGCAAGGCAGCCATTTTTTGACATGCATATGATTATTAATTTCTTGTCTACTTAGACATTTCTGCAGTCCCATCTGTTTAGCTGAGTTGTTGTGCTGCTTAGCACAAGGATTTCCTGCTTAGGAATCCTTCTCCTTTCTTGATAAGCCTCTTGAAGGAATTGTACTAATTTGTCTCACATCTAGGGTTGAGGCCAAGCATCCTCCTCCAGGACAGTGTTATTGCTGCAACAGCATAATTCTACGTTGCAGGGTGTTGCAATGAGAAGTCACAACACCTCTTCCATTGCTTGTTTTCATAGGGAGAGTCTTTCTTTCCTTTGGAGGATCATTTTGGAAGCTATCAGGGCTTATTGCAGATCTTGGCACTTGGCCAAATCATTCTATTCCACCTACAGCATAGTTACCATCTTAGACTGCGTTATTTTCAGAGTGCACTTGCAATGAGTGATTGCAGTGTTGATTGGAGGGTGAGATATCAAGTGTAAGGATCAACCTTCCACTTAGGAGATCCATTGGAGGAGGTCTACTTCAGATTTTTCATCATCTTCAGCCTTCTCTATTAAGTTACAGATTTTAGTTGCAGCTACTACCCAGCAACTCCTATTGAGATTGCAACAAGATGATGAGCTCAGTGGAAAGGAGTCGCCTTCACTAAGTGGGCCCGTAGGCTATTTTTGGCACAAAGTCTATTTTTAGACTATGTCTATTTTTAGACATATGGATCATGTTCTATGAGTTGCAGGATGATATTTGTGGATGGTTGGTCAAGTCAGAAAAAATATATGGACTTCTATTTTTAGACATATTGGGCGGAATCTATTTTTAGATTGCCAGTCTAAAAATAGATATGTCGAATATTATTAGCTCTTAATAATATTTGGACTATAAACATTATCTTATTCTCTTGGAGCACTTCGGTTAAGTGCACAGATGTGGCACAGGAGCTGACAGAAGGAATTACGCTATTCCTGAGGGTTAAGTGGAGCTATTGCATGGATACTTCAGTTAGAACTCATGTGATAGAGTTTGGTGGAGTTGATTGAGGAAGTTAATGGAGTTGTATTCAGTTTAACTAATCTAAACATAGTTGAGCTATTTGTATTCAGTTTAACTAATTGATAAAATTAGTGAGAGTGGTGTGAATTAATTATTAATTAATTCACTAATTATAAACTCATTAATCAACTAAGGAATGCATCAGTTAACTTCAGTGCATGGACAGTTTCAATGGAGATGAGTGCAGAAATAGGTGAAAGAGCAGGTTAACTATCAATTGTGACTATACAGTTGCTATTTGAAACACACATTGATGGAGATTCCAATGAAGATTGTGCAGTGAATACTAGTGGGATTCAAACTTGGATCAAGCAATTATTCATCTTGGATTGCGCAGTAGAGGCAGGCTAACAGGTGGAGCAAATTGGAGCATGTGTTTTGTATGATTTGAGCTTGTGTAGTGTGTAACAATTGGAGATTGTACTGAGAGCTTGTGAGGAGTTTGTACAATTATTGTTACATGATCTCTATCATTATAATATATAGATAGTTGGGGTTTTCAGCTTTAATATTTCCCATAAATATTGTGTTTATATGTGTGATTGTTTATGGTTTTAATGTGCGCATGCGATTGTTTATATTTCCGCAATTAATGATCAATGGTAGAAGAGGTTATGTATTATGCATGAAGCTCAAATAGTGTGTGATCAGGATAATCTCGGTGAATAATTTAACATTTATTCAAATTTATACATGGTATCGGAGCGATATTGATCATTGGAGCAATTGCAAAACATTGAAGCGGTTGAGTTTTGTGCTGGTGGAATTCGAATTTGCAGCAGTGTTTTCTTGGTGTCGAAGTTGAGATGTCTTTCAACGGATTGCGATTGGAGTATGACCTTGAGGGCAGCTCGAATTATATTGCATGGAAGGACAGGATGGAGGCGGTGCTGGATGACAATGGGTTGAAGGAGTTCATAGATGCAGAAATTCCAAAGCCTACTTCTAGTGATGCTGCCGTACTTGACGCATGGAAAAAGAAGATAGAAAAGTGTCGAAGGATTCTGTTGGAGGGCGTGAAGGATCAAATAGTATCCAGCCTTCATGGTAAGGCTTCTCCATTCTTGATGTGGAAAGCTTTGACAGATTTATTTCAAAGCAAGAGCGACCAGAGGAAGTTGGCGCTCAAGGATAAACTCAGAAACATAAAAATGGAGAAAGGCGACAGTATGCCCAAGTACCTCACGAAGTTCATCCAATGTAGGGATGAGATGGGAAGTGTGGGGGTTACTGTTGATGATGAGGACTTGGTGAGATTGGCTCTCCTTGGGCTTCCGAAGAGTTGGCATTCCTATCAGGACTCTGTCAATGGTCGGGAGAAATTGCCAGGATGGGAGCGACTTTGGTCGGATCTTGTGCAAGAGGAGATAAGGCAGAGTACTAGGGACAAATCGTCATCAAAGAACTCTGATGAAGAGTATTGCGATTTTCCTGCCAAAGCAAAGAAGGGGAAGAGCAAGAAAGCTTCTCATTCCGGTGCGAAATGCAAGAAGCAGGACATGTCCAAGGTGAAGTGCTTTCGCTGTCACCAACATGGACATTATGCCACAAATTGTCCGCAGAAGAAGAAAAATAAGCAGGCTACTAGATCTGCAGCTGGAGAGGCCTTAGCCTTGCAGTTCAAGCTGGATTTTTCACTGATCGCATGCTTGGTCTCAAGTGTGATGGGTTCAGTGTGGTTTCTTGACAGTGGTGCATCTTTTCACATGACAGGAGATCGAGATTTGTTTACTGATCTGGATGAGAAAGATCTTGGAGTGCACATCGAGATGGGCGATGATGGTAGATACAGTGCGACCGGTATTGGTACCATTTCCTTTGAGAGGGAGTCTGGTAAACCCTTCGTATTGAAGGAAGTGATGCATGTTCTAGGATTGAAGAAGAATCTTATCTCTGTGGTGATGTTAGAAGACAAGGGATATGATGTTGTCTTTAGTGAGGGAAAGGCTTTCCTGCGCAGTAAGGCAACTGGTGAGACCCAGAGGATAGGGGTTTGAGTTAAGAACCTTTATCAATTGCAGGTAGATGGTTGCGCAACAATGGCAGGCAAGGCAGAAGGAGTGGTGAGCCGGGATGATGGTGAGTTGTGGCACCAGAGATTGGGCTACCTTCACCATGGAGCTTTGAAGATACTACAACAGATTTCTACTGGGCTTCCTAAGGGTACTCTTGCGCATACAGATCAGTGCAAGGGATGAACCTTGGGAAAATTTGTGAAAGCCACCTTTCACGAGAAGGATATTCGCGCCACGATGATCCTTGAGAGAATTCACACAGACGTGTGTGGACCTTTCTCAGTAGCTTCGACAGCAAAGCACAGGTATTATGTGATATTTGTTGATGATTTTTCTCGTAAGTGTTGGATCTTCTTCATGCAGAAGAAGAGCGAGACATACTCAAAGTTCTGTGAGTTCAAGGCACTGGTTGAGAAATAATCGGGGAAGCAGGTGAAGGCTCTTAGGAGCGACAATGGTGGTGAATTCATCTCTGGCGAATTCAAGGACTTTTGCAGCGCAGAAGGAATTCGAAGAGAGCTCATAGCACCTCATAACCCACAACAGAACGGGGTTGCTGAGCGGAAGAACAGAACGATCGTGGGTGCTGCATGGGCGATGTTGCATGATCCAGGCCTACCCATTCACTTGTGGGTGGAGGCATGAAATACTGCAGTATATGTGCAGAACCGTTGTCCTCACAGGATACTTGGCATGAGTACACCCGAGGAGGCGTTTTCTGGTAAGAAGCCTGATATTTCCCATTTGAGGATTTTTGGTTCACCTGTTTACATTCATGTGACGAAGGATGCCAAGAAGAAGCTGGAGCCGACCGTAGAGGTTGGGATATTTGTGGGGTACACTGATACGCCCCACAACTATCGTGTGTATTTTCCAGATAGTCGCAAGACTGTTGTGCGACGGGATATCAAATTTCAGGAGGAGAAAGCCATGAAGTGTTCGCTTGAGAGGGAGCCACACTTGCATGCAGATGAGAAGCTATTAGTTCCTAAGGATGAGCCTCAGGATGTGGATCAGCCACAAGAGGAGGTTCATGGAGTGGAAGAGACCACTCATGCAGCGCCAACCATCAGAGGGCGGAAGCGCACTACAGAGGCTGAGCGACTGGCTCAAGATGCAGAGAAGGTTGTAGGAGCACCTACATCACAGCACAGACAGAGACAGTCACTTGACCGGTATACTGGATACATGGCTCTTGTGAGCAAGTGTATCGTGATAGAGCCATCCTCTTTCGAGGAAGCTGTGGAGGATCCCGCATGGGTAGATGCCATGGTGGAAGAGTATGATTCGATTGTCAGAAATAGTGCATGGGAGATTGTCCCGAGACCGGAAGGGAAATCAGTGGTGGGTTCGAGATGGATCTACAAAGTGAAGTAGGCAGCTGACGGGAGTGTGGAGAAGTACAAGGAAATATTTGTTGCCCGAGGCTTTTCACAGATAGAGGGGATCGATTATGAGGAGACCTTTGCACCTATCGCAAGGTATTCTTCCATACGGACGATTCTTGCTCTCTCAGTGCAGATGGGGTGGCACATTCATCAGATGGATGTGAAGATTGCATTCCTCAATGGAGTCATTGAGGAGGAGGTGTAGATAGAGCAGCCCGAAGGTTTTGATATCTTCAGCAGCAAGTCGCATGTGTGTAGGCTCAAGAGAGCGCTGTATGGGTTGAAGCAAGCACCTCGTGCTTGGTACACACGGATAGACAGTTATTTCACCAAACTTGGATTCTCCAAAAGTGAGGCGGATCCGAACCTATACCAGATTGTGGTGGAGGGTAAGTTGCTGATCATTGTACTTTATGTAGATGATTTGATTTTGACAGGTGATGAACTGTTGATACACTCATGCAAGGATGATCTTGCAAAGGAGTTTGAGATGAAGGACTTGGGCCTCCTTCATTATTTCCTGGGATTGGAAATTTGGCAGCGCAGTGATGGACTGTTTGTTTCTCAAGGCAAGTATGCCAAGGAGATACTGGAGAAGTTCAACATGCATGGCTGCAAGCCTGTTGATACTCCTCTTCTGGTGGATGGAGGAAGGAGGATGCTACTTCAGTGGAGGTAGTGGATGCCACTGTTTATCGACAATTGGTGGGGTCGCTTATGTATCTGGTCAATACACGACCCGACATATGCTATGCTGTTAACCAGCTTTCACAAGCTATGGTTAAGCCAACCAAGCTCTTTTGGAAGGCGAGGAAGCATGTATTGAGATATCTCAGAGGCACATCGGGATATGGATTATGGTACAGACAGTCGGATGAGGTGAAGCTGTGTGGCTTCACGGTTGCAGATTGGGCAGGGAGCCCAACGGACAAAAAGAGCACATCTGGAGGGATTTTCAGTATTGGGTCGACAACAGTTTCTTGGTACAGCAGGAAGCAAAGATCTGTGGCACTCAGTTCAGCAGAGGTCGAGTATATGGCAGCGAGTTTGGCTGCATGCGAGGCTATATGGATGAGGAAGATCTTGGTCAGGTTGTTCGGTTCACACTTGGATCCTACTGTGATAATCAAAGTTGCATCAAACTCTCGGTTAATCCAGTATTTCATGATAGATCTAAACACATTGACATCTGATATCATCATATCAGAGATTGTGTGCAGCGGAAGGTCATGTTACTTTCATACATTCCTATGAAGGATTAGGATGTTGATATCTTGACGAAGGCGCTCACCAGGAGAAAATTCGAATACCACAGGGGCAGGATAGGGGTTGCAGATAATCCATATCTTGTTGAGAGGGAGTGTTGATAATGCAACAAGATGATGAGCTTAGTGGAAAGGATTCGCCTTCACTAAGTGGGCCCACAGGCTATTTTTAGCGCAAAGTCTATTTTTAGACTATGTCTATTTTTAGACATATGGATCATGTTCTATGAGTTGCGGGATGCTATTTGTGGATGGTTGGTCAAGTCAGAAAAAATAGATGGACTTCTATTTTTAGACATATTGGGCGGAATCTATTTTTAGATTGCCAGTCTAAAAATAGATATGTCGAATATTATTAGCTCTTAATAATATTTAGACTCTAAAAATTATCTTATTCTCTTGGAGCACTTCAGTTAAGTGCACAGATGTGGCACAGGAGCTGACAGAAGGAATTACGCTATTCCTGAGGGTTATGTGGAGCTATTGCATGGATACTTAAGTTAGAACTCATGTGACAGAGTTTGGTGGAGTTGATTGAGGAAGTTAGTGGAGTTGTATTCAGTTTAACTAATCTAAACATAGTTGAGCTATTTGTATTCATTTTAACTAATTGATACAATTAGTGAGAGTGGTGTGAATTAATTATTAATTAATTCACTAATTATAAACTCATTAATCAACTAAAGAATGCATCAGTTAACTTTAGTGCATGGACAGTTTCAGTGGAGACCAGTACAGAAATAGGTGAAAGAGCAGGTTAACTATCAGTTGTGACTATACAGTTGCTATTTGCAACACACATTGATGGAGATGCCAATGAGGATTGCGCAGTGCATACTAGTGGGATTCGAACTTGGATCAAGCAATTATTCATCTTGGATTGCGCAGTAGAGGCAGGCTAACAGGTGGAGCAGATTGGAGCATGTGTTTTGTATGATTTGAGCTTGTGTAGTGTGTAACAATTGGAGATTGTACTGAGAGATGGTGAGGAGTTTTTACAATGATTGTTGCATGATCTCTATCATTATAATATACAGATAGTTGGGGGTTTTCAGCTTTAATCTTTCCCATAAATACTGTGTTTATATGTGTGATTGTTTATGGTTTTAATGTGCGCATGCAATTGTTTATATTTCCACAATTAATGATCAATGGTAGAAGAGGTTATGTATTATGCATGAAGCTCAAATAGTGTGTGACCAGGATAATCTCAGTGAATAATTTAACAGTTATTCAAATTTCTACAACTCTGGCATTTTTTCCATTTTGTATATTTCAGCCAATCCTTTGGAGGATTGATGTATGATTGTTTCTAAGGGTTAGAGCTTTGCTCCCCTATTCTATTTAAGCCATATAATGTCATATTCATTTATTTACATCATTTTGCAGCAGTAATCCATAATAGAATGCGTCCTCTTAGCCTAGGTTTATGCAGAAATAGCAGTGGTCTTGTATTTCATGTACATGTCTTGTGGAGGCTTGCATTTCCTTTCTTGAGTGGATGTTTCCTCAAGAACTTGTACTATTTTTACTGCTATAACATAATTTTTTGGCTATTCAGATCTTCATATGCTCATGGTTGTAAAATAATGCTGTCACTCCCGCTCTTGTGCATACACTGTTGCAGCCCCCCTTCACCGAGCACTTTTAGAGGACATCTAAGTGTGGGAGATCTGTTTAACCCACTTAGAAGGATTTATTTGGAGCCTCCTCTTGGATTTAGAACTTAGACACATTTTTATAATGGATCCAGGTCTTGGTTTCAATTCATGTAGCATCCATTACTGGAAAATGCGTTTTCCAATCATGCCTTGCTAGCTATTCCAGATTTGGAATATTACAATGGTATCAAAGATAATTTCTTGGCTTGGCCTGTGATTCTAAGCCCAAGAAGATCAGAATGTTGAAGAAGATGATATTTCTCTCATCAGTGTTCAGATCCAGAGAAAACCTCTCCGAGGAGGTCAAGAAGATTGAAGAAATAGAAGAGGAAGAATCATGCACTTCCTATTCTCATCAAGAAAAAGACATTGAGCATGGAAAGCACTTGGATTATCAGATTCCAAGTGATTACCTTGTTGAGTACAGATCTCAACCTAGAGCCTTTAAGGAGACTCTAAATTTTCCTCATTTCATCCAGTTGAAGGAAGAGAAGAGACCCTGCAGCAGAAGATAAATCAAAGGCAATAGATTTATATTGTCTACTTTTGATGGGTTATCTACAGCAAGAACTTGCATGAGAAAGTTGGAGGCATTTTTCCTACTACATCCTGTAGCAGGGAAAGAAGCTGTTGAAATCTCAACGCTGCACTTGGAGGGTGAAGCCTATGTTTGGTGGTGCAGCCACTTGAGCCATGCAAGGGTGAAGACTTTTGAAAATTTCACTCAAAGGTTGATCCAAAACTTTGATGGGGAAAGAACAAAGGAGGAAGTGCTTCCAAATCATCAAAGACCAAGGACAGCACTATTGAAAATAATGAGCCCTCTAGCTCAAGCTGCATTGAAGATGAGCAAGGTCCTCTTTCCCACATACATCTTTGTATTGGTTCAAAGGAAGAGGAGTTACTCCTGGTTGATGCCCATGTGCCAAATACTCCCAACTAGGAAGAGGAGGAGTGTGAATACAAAGGCCTCACTACAGACGCAGTGATTGAAGCTGCCCAAGATGCAGACAGCCTATCATTCATGGTAGGCTTTGAAGGAAAAAGTTTACATCATGAGTTTTTTGACCCTGTGGCAGACTACATGGAGGCCCTGATTGGCTCAGCTCCACAAGCATCAATCTGTTGCAAGAGCCAAATACATCAAATTTGGTCACCACTGATGGTGACTTCAGTTTTGAAGAACCACATGCAGAGCACCTTGTGGTTATCTCTGACAGGCAGTCAGTGCTCATATCCTTTTTTGTTGTTATTAGACTGGCTGCATTGGCATTATTGTATCACTTAAAGCATCATAGTTTTTCAGTTAGGGTAGGGTAGGTAGGAAAAGCTCAATAAAGCTCAGCCTATGAGCAAGTAGGTTAGTTGTTTCATTTTCTGTCTTAGAATGTAGAGGAGAAACCTGCTAGACAGTCTAATCCTAGCAGGTAGTAGTGTAGGTAGACAAACATATGAGACCAACAGTCTAATCTGGTCTCATGGAGTAATAAGGGTAGAAGTAGAATAGGTTTATTTTTTCCTGTTTGTAAAGATTAATGATGTAAAGGGTTTGCAAGTCCAAATGCACCCAAGAAGAAAAAATGTTAGGACTTTAGTGTGGGTAGGTAGTTGTTTGGAAGAATTGTACTGCTGATATGTTGTCTTCACAGTTTGTGGCAGCCGATCAAGGAAATAAATGGATGGTTCAAGCAGCAGGCATCTGACCTACACCAAGAGATCATCTTCTGGTTTCTTGGCTCCTTCAAGAAGAAGCCACCCCCATGTGGAGCCACTGTTAGCCCCCCTATAAATTTTTGACAAGCAAATAGGGGGCTAAATTGTTTTTGAGCCTTCAAGGAATGCATTTCCTCTAAAAATACAGTCTCCTTGAAGCCTCTTTGTGCCTTTTATCCTTTGATGAATTCCCCTCTGCTGATTCCCCTTTTAAAGCCTCTCTGCTGGTGAAGAAATTCCCAAAGGCCCCTTTTTTCCTCTTATTTATCCTCCTTGTCTTCCCCTTCTATTCCCCTTTTTACCTCCATAATCCCCTTGAATCCTTCCCTTACTCTTTATTTCCCATTTTCCCCCTTATCGTTTCCCTTTAAACCCCTTGAAATCCATTTAAAAGGGCTAAAAACCCATATTCCGACCTTGTTATAGGCCTAGCCCCTTTTCTGCCAGCCCCTTTCAAACCACTTCCCCACGTGACCCTTCCCCAAGACCAAGCGCTTAAGCCTTGGGGGCCAATCGCAATCGGAGCATCGAGCGGGTGCGTATTTCCTTTGTAAACAGCGTAAAAGCCCCGCTGCGATTTGTTTATAGCGTTAAGTCCCGCGGTGCGTTCCGCACCGTTGATCTACCCTGAAGATCCAACGGTGGGCCTCTAATCGCTTCACCCCTCCGATCGCAATCGCAAGTCCTTCTTCCGATGCTCCGATTCAATCGCAGCCGTCCATTCTCCCGTCGATCTAACGGCTCAGCGCTAATCGCATCGCTGCTCCGCCGCCTCTCTCCATCTCCCTCCGATTAGACGTGGACCGTCGATCTGATCCCAGATCCGACGGTTGGTGTTTAATCGCAGCACCTCCCCAATCGCAATCGGAACATTCTTGTTGTGCATTGCGATTGCTCCCCGCTCCGACCTCCGATTGCGATTGTGCGATTTGATCCCCGCCGTCTGTTTCCCGTGCAGATCCACGGCTCAGGTTTAATCGGCCTCTGCCTCGGTTGGCCCCACTTCCACGGCTCCGCTCCATTGTTTTCCGTGTTTCCTTTGTAATTCGCCCAAGAGATAGCCTCGAGGCTTTTACGCTAACAACAATTCTTCCACCGCTCTTCATCATTTCCGCCGCTCTCCACTCTTCTGCCACCATTCCTATGCCTCTGCAGCATTTTTCTGTCACCACTGCCTGGTTTGTAACAGGTCTATTCATTGTGCAGATAGTACAGAGAGGCCATTTCAGCCGGCCAACGAAGCAGCAGAAACAAGATTTGAAGGGGATTTGATCCTGTAATTGAAGATTAATGGTTATAACCCCGCATTCAAAGGATTAAGTCACAGTTCGAAGACCAAGAACACACTGTAAAAGTCTTATCTGTGTTAAATATCAGCAGAGTACGTTCTCTCCAGACGTACACCATTCCTACAGCGTTCTCCATGCCTCTCGAGCCCAGGGAAATTAAATGCACAAACAGGAGCTTCATTAAAGACTATCTGAGCAACAGTAATGGAGGTATGGAGAAATCGCGGACTTCCATCCATGTCATTTATTTCAGAATGGCAGCACAAAGCTCCAGACACCGTAAGGATTTAAAGAATGTATCAGAGGTCAAAATCGACCTGACAGAGATCTCCGAACCAGTCTCAGAGCACCTACAGCGTTGCAGATAGCCATTAAGCATTGTGGGCGTGGGCACTCCCGCCATTCTGTCTTAATGAGTCTTAATTAATTGTCTATCTACCTCTGTTTTCTCTCTTATCCTATAAGAAATCCCCGAGAACACATTGTAAAGGGTTGTTGTCGGTTGCCCGGTTTTTGTTGTTGCCTTGCTGGGCATCTGCTGTTAGAGGGATTCAGTTTGACTATTAGAACAGCCTTGGGAGGAAGTTGCAGAGTAGTTGTATGTAATAGGCTGGGAGGAGAAAGTCTGGGCTGTAACAGCCATTGAGCCATATTGTACATGACTGGTTTTGCATCAATTAATCAAAGCACATTTCACAGGATCCTGGTCTATTACTATAGGTGATGTTTTCTTACTCTGTTTATTACATTTTCATATTGTTTCATGTTCTTCTGAGGCTTGCATCAGAATAATGGTATAGGATTCACCCTTGTTAGGTGCCCTATGCTGTCTGCTCTCCTTGCCATCAATGTTTTCTGCTAAATGTGTTATCCAAGAGTAAATTCATGGGTTTAACCAGTGCAGCGGATGTTATTGCCTGCTGGCTGATGTATGAACTTGGGGGTTTGCCACTTGGATGCTTATTTGTCAAATCTATCTCTGTTTTTTTCCTTGTAGTTGCTAAAGCAGATTTGGATTTAAATGACCTTTGGTCTGATCTATAAGCTGCCCCTTTGTCTCTCTGAGAGCAGCCTTTGAGTATGTCCAAGCAGGTCTGGAGTTAAATGACCTATGACCTGATCTATAGAAAGAAATTTGGTTGCTTTCCTTCTTTCACTTTCCTCCTTAATGTTCCATTCCACCATCTACCTAAAAGATCCTTTAGTGTAGATGAATTTCCCTTTGGAAGCCTTGGCTAGTGGGTGCAAGTAATTTCCTCTCATGACTCCATAGCCCAATGGATGGCACTTTCTTGGCTAGTCCTCTTTGTTGAAACAGCCTGCTGTTTTGTTCCTTTCCTTCCATTTCTTTCCCAGTCCATGATCCCCTAACCAACCCAGCAACCCTTCAACCGAATCATTTAAAACCCCCTTTGTGCTTCATAACTAGCCTAATATCTCAATTCGAGCTTCAAAGATACATCATTCTTTGCTCTATTTGGAGAGATCCCTCTCCGGGTCCAGGAGGGCTAGATCCTAGGGCCCCAAAGTGGTTCTGATGTTGTCTCATCTTTTGGTCTTGCCAATCTGGCCAAAAAATGGGAACCCCAACATATTCCATATTTTTTGCAGCATTATTAGAGGAGTATTTGACAAGGAGCATGTCAAAAAACAGAGCTTTGTATTGACAAGAGCTTATTTGCATGAGCTCACAGTGCTGTCACTTTGGAGCAGGGATTTATGGATGGAGTGTCCCCAGGATCACTTCACTTTGGATGCACTTGGTGAACAAGGAGGAGGGGATGATGATAGAGTGGTGGATAGAGACATCTATCACTATGACATATTCTTCTTGACTTGGATTTCCAAGCATGAGAAGAACTATCTTCTTGCAGCACATGGTTCATTCTTCTTCATAGCATGCCAAAACACTATGGAGGACTTACTCATGGATCCATGTACCATCTTACTTCTGGCATATGGTAAGAAGTTTGTTTATACATTCATTGATTTGCGTACTCTTAGCATTACTATGCAGTGCATTGCTTCACAAGAGGGCAAGCTTGTCACATTGCTCCATGATTATTATTGGGCCAATATATATGATGGAGGCAGCCATATCTTATGTGGCCTTGGGAAAATGTTTTATCATCACATGTATGTTCATTTTTTGCACTCAAACATGTACCATATGAATACATGCACGATTAACCATGTAAAAAGAAAATTTTGCCTTGTACTTTTCTCAAGCAGCAGTTTGTAAAACTGCATTGTACACACCTAGGAGGTTGTTGGTACTTTCTTGCACCACATGAAACCTTCAGCATTTTTCCCATTTTGTTTTTTATCATGATTTCATTTGCTGATATGGATTTTATTTGTATTGAAATCATGATTGGGAGGTTGACTCATGAGTTGTATGTGTCCTTGAAGGGAGAAAATTTCCCTATTTTTTGCACTACATGTTCTAATGGGAGCATGGAAGGAGATATGGCCACCACAACCACACACTTGTTTTCTTTTGAGGTGGGCCATGAGTTTGATATACATCCATTCTACAGCCATGGGAAAGTATTTTATCATGTATTGTTAACACATTCAGTCATTTACTATCCATTAGTAGATGTGAGGGATTTTGTACATTACTTTCCATGTAATTTTCTGAAGTTGCAGTGGATGAAATTGCATTGGGCCCTCTTGAGATATTGTTTGTATCATGCATCCTCATGTAAGAATTGCAATAAAATTATCATTGGGATACTCTATGATGACCATGTCCTATTCATCATGGATGGATTTTTTTGGGCCAGCTTGTTCTTCAATGTTGGAGGAGAAATATTTGGAGGATTATTCTTCACTTTGCAATTTGAGGGCAATACTTTTGCAGCCCAGGATCAACACACACTCTACACTTATCATAAGTGGAGAGAAGGACAGCTTGGGGTAAGCTATGATTCTTACCATGTTCATATTTCTAGCCCACCTTCATTTCTGGAGCTTGAGGTGGAAGGAGATTTTTAGGAGATGCCATGTTGGGAGGTGACTCATTTTGTATGGATGATTGCCTGGGTATGGAGGAACCACATGGAGGATATGTTCCTCATTGTATTTCAGAATCCATGTCTTAGGTGGATACTTTCCAGTTCTATCCTTGCATTTTCTTGAGGACAAGCAACATTTGGGAGGGGAGGACTCTAATATTCCAAATTTTTCCTTCAATAAATTGGAATATTAGATTTTGCTAAATTCACTTAGGAGATGAATAATTGAGTGAGAAGGCCCATTAATAATAAAAACATGGATTAAATCCCTCTAGTATGAAAGGGGATCAGCCTTGGAACTAGATTTCACACCCTCATGTGTGAAAGGGGACATTTTTCAAAGAGGTTTGGTTAAGTTTAACCAAGTCAAACAGCACAGAGGCATGAGGTGGAAAGCATCTATGGGACAACGCAGAGATAGAGGAGGGAATATTCCTTGAAGGAGGAAACCCTAATAGAGTGGGACCCATGGAGAGGGAGCTCTCATGTGTTTAAAAGGAGGGCAAGGCAGCCATTTTTTGACATGCATATGATTATTAATTTCTTGTCTGCTTAAACATTTCTGCAGTCCCGGCTTTTTAGCTGAGTTGCTATGCTGCTTAGCACAAGGATTTCTTGCTTAGGAATCCTTCTCATTTATTGAGAAGCCTCTTGAAGGATTTGTATTGATTTTTCTCACATCTAGGTTTGAGGCCAAGCATCCTCCTCCAGGACAACGTTATTGCTTCAGCAGCATAATTCTGTGTTGCAGGGTGTTGCAGTGAGAAGTCACAACACCTCTTCCATTGCTTGTTTTCAGAGGGAGAGTCTTTATTTCCTTTGTAGGATAATTTTTGAAGCTATCGAGGCTTATTTCAGATCTTGACACTTGGCCAAATCATTCTATTCCACCTACAACGTAGTTACCCTCTTAGATTATATTATTTTCATAGTGCACTTGCAGTGAGGGATTGTAGTGTTGATTGGAGGGTGAGATCTCAAGTGTAAGGATTAGCCTTCCACTTAGGAGATCCATTGGAGGAGGTCTACTTTATATTGTTCATAATCTTCAGCCTTCTCTATTAAGTTCCAGATTTGAGTTGCAGCTGCTTCCCAGCAACTCCGACATTTTTGTCATTTTGTATATTTCAACCAATCCTTTGGAGGATTTATGTATGATTGTTTCTAAGGGTTAGAGATTTTCTCCCATATTTTATTTGAGCCATATAATGTCATATTCATGTATTGACATCATTTTTCAGTAGTACTCCATAACTTCGTCCTCTTAGCCTAGGTTTATGAAGAAATAGAAGTGGTCTTGTATTTCATGTACATGTCTTGTTGAGGCTTGCATTCCCTTTCTTGAGTGGATGTTTCCTCAATAAATTGTACTATTTTTACTGATATAACATCATTTTTTGGCTATTCAGATCTTTATATGCTCATGGTTGTAAAATAACGTTGTCATTCCAGCTCTTGTGCATACACTGTTGCAGCCCCCCTTCACCGGGCACTTTTAGAGGACATCTAAGTGTGGGAGATCTGTTTAACCCAATTAGAAGGATTTATTTGGAGCCTCCTCTTGGATTTAGCACTTAGACACATTTTTCTAAGGGATCTAGGTCTTGGTTTCAATTCCTGTAGTAGCCATTACTGGAAAATGCATTTTCCAGTCATGCCTTGCTAGTTGTTCCAGATTTGGAATATTACATGAATGCAAGTCTGAACATGAGGGACTAAAAAATTATCTGAGGTTTAAAAAGAAGGGTCACTACCTTCTCTCATTATTTTTCATAACACCAATTAGGTATTGCATTCATTATTTATTCAATTATGAGTGAAAACATGAAAAGAGCCATGACTAAGATTTGTCATAAAACCATGCTTATAACTAACATATAACCAAATAAATAACAATAAGAGAACAACCATTAAAGACACATAATAACCAGTATATTTCATTATCCAAAGCAAGAGGAACTTATCTTTTATTAAACATAGGAAACTATCGACCGGTTTCAGTAATTCCGCGTTCCACCCGACCATATATTGGTTGAGCCAAATCTATCTTCATCCAATCACCCGTGTGCCATATTGCAAGCATGAATGTGGGATATCATGGGATAAACCAATCCAAACACAACCAATGGAATCTTGGAGTTATAACACCTCAACCCTCTCCATACCGTGATCACACCTAAACCAATGCTAAGATCACAAAACCAAACTGAGCTTAGATGCCTCAAAATTCCTTCACCATCCTTGAGGAATTTCCCTATCTCCACCCTCAATATTTACCATGTATCCCACCATTGCCAATCAAGGTATTCTTAGGACTTTGTGAATTTTCCTGAGACCACCTCACCATGGATTCAAAAACCATTTGACAATCCAAAGATAAAAACCGAGAACAATATCATCACACCAAGACTATCCAAAAATGGAAAGGATAGGCTAGAATCCACTGTCGAAACCCGACAAAACCAATGCCAAAGACAACAAAAGAACCAAATACCAACATGCACATACCATGCATGTAAAAACAAACTAGGAAATCATACATGCAACCTATTTCTTGCAAGTATTCCTGCTGAAGCTGCTTGATCCCTGCCTTCCTTTTCTTTCCTTGTCCTTCCTTTGATTTTCCTTTCCTTTCCCTTGATTTCCTTTCATTTCCTTTGATTTAATTTCATTTCCTTGTCCTTCCTTTGCTTGCTTTCTTTCTTTCTCCTCTTGGTGCTCTTTTTCTCTCTCAAATAAATTCCAACACTAAACTAAAAAAAGGCTACCCACTGATGCTCTGAGGTATTTTTATTGATGAGGCCTCTAATTTATTCAATTTTCCATTATTTTCCTTCATTTTCCTCCTCACATGAAACATGTGACCTTTCACCTTCATTTTCTCCTAATTTCCATTATTTTCATCAAAAATGTGCCAAAAATACCTTTTTTCATTTCCAAATCCTTAGCCATTTCCTTTGCCGATTTCCCTTAGCCATAAACATAAAAAATGATGCCACTATGATATTTTTCCCAAAATTCATCTTGGAATAAGTGTCTCTTTTCCGTGGTCTTATTTTACCTTTATTAACTTTTATTGCATGGACTTTTAAGCCAGGGATGTTACAAAGAGCATCTTGAACACTCAACAACAATATTGATTTTTTTGAGAGAGCATTAGTCAGTAAGTGTAGTTCCTTTCAAAAAAAGGTACATTACTTGGGACATTTGGTTTCCAAGGAAGGCATAGAAATGGATATAGAGAAGATAAGGGTTATGATGGAGTGGGCAGCTCCTACGAATGTGGATGAGGTAAGGTCCTTTATGGGGCTAGTAGGTTATTACAGGAGGTTCATCAAAAAAATTCTCATAGATTACTTATCATATTATGTCGTTGCAAAGGAAAGGTAATAAATTTGAATGGATAGAGGATTGTGCATCCAATTTTGAGTGGTTGAAGCAGTTGTTAAAAAATTCTCCAGTTCTAAAGATTGTAGATATAGAAAAATAGTTTGTGATGTGTATAGATGCTTACAAGAGAGGACTTGGTGGAGTCCTTATGCACGAAGGACAGGTAGTGAGTCACACAAATTGAATGAGGACAAGCAGAATTATTTAACACATAATATTGAGTTGGCAGTGATCATTCATGCATTGAATATGTGGAGGCACTTTCTTCTTTGCAAGAGATTTGTACTGATGAGTGATAAAAATGGATTGAGGTATCTATTTGTGTAGTGAATTGAGTCAGATTACAGGTACATGGAGCTTATGCACATGTTATAGTAGGGTACAAGTGCTCAAGATGCGTACTATAATCTCACAGTAGATAGCTTGACCAGTTTTAGGGACATGATATATGTGCCTGAAAATAATGAGCTCAAGAAGCTTATCCTGAGGGAATGTCATGCCAAGTCGTATCCAGATCACCTAGGATATTAAAAGACAATGATAGCCATGATTTTTTTTTATAATTGGCCGAATCTGAAGAAGGAAGTGGCAAATTTTGTGGCTAGATGTTTAGATTATCAATAGGTGAAAGCAAAGTGTAAGAATCCAGGTGGATTAGTTCAGCCTATTCCAATTCCAGAGTGGAAATGGGAGGTCATTTATATGGATTTCATTAAAGGTTTTATGAGAACATCTAGACAACATGATTCAATCATGGTTGTAGTGGACAGATTGAAAAATATAATGTAATTCATTTTGGTGAAGTCTGCGTATTCAGATAGTGATGTGGCTTAAGTATTCATTAGATATGTGGTGAGTTTACACGATGAACCAAAAAACATTGTGTCAAAAAGGGATGCTAAGTTCACTTCTAGATTCTAGAAAGATTTATTTGCAGGTTTGGGTACAAATTTGGCCTTCAACACAACTTATCATCCGCAGAAATATGGACAGATAGAGAGGGTCAACAGGATATTGGAGGACATGTTGAGGATGTATGTGATGCATAAGTAGAAGAGATGGGAGGATTACCTTCATTAGTTGATTTTTCTTACAAAAAAGGGTATCAAGAGTCACTAAAGAAGAGTTTTTTGGAGGCATTTTATGGGTAGAGTTGTAATTCTCATATTAGTTGGAGTGATCCATTTAATTGGGTATTAATTGGACCAGACATGTTGGCAGTGATGGAATAAGAAATGCAGGTAATCAAGAAGAATCTGAAGGTAGCATAGAACAAACAGAAAAGTTATGCAAATCAAAATAGGTTGTTTAAGGAGTTCCAGGTTGGGGAACAAGTGTACTTGCGCATTAATCCCAAGAATATATCCTTGAGGATTGGATCATGTTCCAAGTTAGCACCTCGGTATTGTGGACCTTTCAATATCCTTAAAAGGATTGGACCAGTAGCCTATCGACTTGCATTTCCTCTGACAGTGAAATTCCATGATGTTTTCCATGTGGCATTGCTTAAGAAGTATGTTAAATATGTAAACCATGTGATTGCCCGGTTTGTATTGCAGGTGGAGCCATAAGGAGAATTCCAGCTGGAACCACAACATATTTTGCAGAGAAATATGCTCATGCTCTGGAACTGAGCAATCGAGCAGTTTAATTGCAATGGACCACTTTGGACCCAATTAAGCTACATGGGAGATGTAAAATAAAATGTGGGCTATGCATCCTTCTCTATTCACTGTTTTATCAAATTTTTTTGGCATATGTTTTGGTATGATGTTTTGTTATATAAACATATGTATATAGATGTAAATAAAACCATGAATTTTGTTATAAAGCTCCAATAAATGGTATGAGTGTCATGTTGTTATGGTGGTTATATTGTTATATTTTTATGTAGGTTACTTCTCAGCAGGTTGATCATTGTCATATTGCAATGAGCTAAGTTATAAATCTCCATGGGTAGTATGTTTTTCTTTCAGCAATCTTGTTGGTTGTAGGGTTCATTGAACACCGAGGATGGTGTACCCCCAAGGGGGAGGGTTTTGTAACAAGCCTGCCAGTTAAAACGTCATGTAATAAATTTAATAAAGGAAAAATACGACCATGGTCATGGGACATGTATTCCAAATTGAATGTTGGGAAAAAACATAGTGATGGGGATAAATTGTGATTAATTAATGGCTATGGAAATTGGCAAAGGAAATGGCAAATACTTTGGAAAGGAAAAGTATAATTTGTTGACATTTTATTTATGAAATAATAGAAAATAGGAGAAAATGAAGGTGAAAGGTCACATGTTTCATGTGAGGAGGAAAGTGAAGGAAAATAATGGAAAATTGAAGAAAATAGAGGCCTCATTAATAAATAGGCTTCTCAGGATCAGTTCGGTTTTGGAGATCTCATTTTCTCTCTCTCTCTCATACTCTTAGACACTCGATTTTTCTTGGAGCACTCTTTGTGATCAGGAGTTCATAATTTTTTCTCACAACTAAAAGTTACAGGATTGGGTTGAAACCAGGATGGTTGCGTAGATATTTTCTTCCTAATTCCAACGCCGTGAATGGTTTGAAAAACCGATGTCATATGAGGGATATATCGCGTTCTGATCGAATTCCCAAACAACTAAATTTTGCGACAGGTTTTACTGGGATGCCCAGTCAGCATGGAGGGTACACAGTAAAAAAAGGAATATTTCGAAGAATATTCCTTTTCTCAAAGTTATTCAGAGGATGAAAAGTGGTGCATTTTGATTTTTTCAGGGGTGTACGTTTTATTTTTGGTGGACCAATTATAGGGTGTGTTATCTCAAAATCATACCCTGATAGGCTACTGATCAAGTAGACTCTGAGTAACTATTTCAAACCAATCTTTTAGCTGAGGCTTAGCCTCCTCAGCTTGAGAGGGCTCTCTCAAGGGTTAATGATTTTGTATAAAGATAGATGGCTAACTCTATGGTTTGTGGTTTTGTATGTTTGCAGGTTGAAAGATGAAGACAAGCTACCATTGGGCTATGGAGTCAGTGATAGGGATAAGATAACAAAATAGCTCTTATTATAAAACTGAGGCTTGTATATACTTCAATGAAAGGATGACACATTCAGGAAAGTCTCAATATCTTGAGGTTCAAAGGAAATCAGAGCATGTGTGCATGAATTCTGAGTCATGATACATCAAGGTATTGAAAGGAGAGTATTTAACAGATATTTATCCAAGCTTAACACTTAAAGGAAGTCAGAGCATGAATGACCATGAATTTTGAGTAATAAGCATCAAACATTGAATAAAACATCCACAAATAGGACCTAAGAACTTAATTCACCATAAATTAACACTTAAAGGAAGTCAGAGCATGTTCCCATGAATTCTAAGTAATAAGCATCAAAACTATGGAAGTAAAACACATGATAGAAGATAAAGCTCACTGAAGTACACTTAGAATCTCAGCTTCAGAAAAGTTAATCTGCTTCTGTATATATCAACTCCTCCAAAGTATTTATAAAAGTAACCAGTTCTGATAACATTTTCCAACCCTGTGCAATTCGATTTCTTCCCTCTTATAGAGTGGTAATTACATCCTTGGAGTTCTTCCAAACATTTGAGAAGAAATTTGAATTTGACACCTATCAACTTCTAAACAAACTTCATTTACAAACCAACAATAAAATTGTCTGTCTTACAGTCCTAATACAACTAGGACTAAAAAACTATTTATTATATCTTAACAACCTTTAACAACCTTATATAATTATTAAAAACTATTCTTGGCAGCTAGAATTCGACCATGATGTTGCTCATCGTGTTGTTGTTAGACCCCATCAACCTGCTTCTTATCCATTCCTGCAAAATAGGAGCATGTTTCTTGTTTAATAGCTGAATGCCTCATTTCTGTCCATTCGAACCAACTGCTGAAGAAATGGTGCTCAAAACATGTGGAAAATGTCTTATAACCTTCATTTGAATTCTACCTTCTAGCTGTGCAAATCCCAACCTCCAAAATGGTGCAAAAACTGTCAATACTACTGCGCTATGAAACTGTTGAGTCTACTGTTTTCGTAGCGCATACTTTTCCTTTTAAAATCATGCTTCAAACCTCCATTTTTATGTGCCAAACCCCCTGGATCTTCATTGGTATTCTCCATATACCTCCCACCAACATCAAAGCTCAAAACCAAATGCTTTTCACCTTTGAAAATTTGCAAAAATATTTCAAACTGCATCTTACAGCAGTTTCGTAGCGCGCTACGAAACTGCTGAGTCTTCACTTTTCACAGCTTCTTTCCAAAAATTTGGTTTTCAACCCTTTAATACTATATTTCCAGGTGTATATCAGCTTTCATAACCCATAAAAATCAACTTTAAACAGCTCCAAAAATGAGATATTACCACATAACCTCAAAAATTTGTTAAAGGATGACACTTACTGTTTGCACTTATTTTAGCTGTGGTTGGTCTTCAAACTGTGCTAGCTGTATTTCCTAGTCTTCTACTCTTCTCTTAAGCCTTCTATTGTTTTCCCTTAGCTTAGTATTGACCATCCTAATGAATTTTTAATCTTTGATTGCAAGTAGGGTCCATATGAAGAATTGAGCTTGACTATCAATTAATTCAGGGTTTGGATTTTTCTCCATCTCCCATAGTCCTTTCATCCTTTCAAAGTTTGCCCTTTCTTTTGCATGCACTCTCACCTTTTTCTTCAACTTATCAATCTCATTATTTGCAAATCTGAGTTTGTCTTTGACATCTTCATAGCTGCTCTTTTCCTTCTGAATATTGAAAACCCTATTTCTATCTTCAACAAATTAGAAAATTGGCAATTAGAGCTTCCTATTGAATGAACTGGCTCACTTGGTAAATGAGTTCAGCCTCGCTTGATAAAAATTCTACTTCCACTAGCAATGAATTTCAAACTCGCTTGATAGCAAGTTTTGAAAATACTGATTTAACCTGAATTTGAATGAGCAGCCTCACTTGAATTTGTTTCAGTTCTGCCTCACTTGAAAACTTTACAGCCTTGCTTGAATACTTTACAGCCTCGCTTGAATTTTTTTCAGTAAATTCAAGTCTTTCACCACTAATTTCTTCTTCAAAACATAAGCATGCATGCACTATTGTCTTGCATGAGACAAATGAAGTAAAAAACAACCAAGTGTTTTCAAATTTGAAAGTACCAATGACAACTAACCCCTAATAATTACAATGAATGGTTGCATGCATGAAGGAGAACTCGTGGATGACACCTAATGATGAGGAATTTAACTGTATTTGACAGATGTGATAGCTCAAACGCAAAACTGAGAATCCCCAATTTCGTAGCGCATGATTTGCAAATTCGGTTTTTTGTGCTACGAAATCACCAGCGTTTTCGTAACGCAAAATCAAATTTTTACACTGAGCGCGCTAAGAAAATGTGGTTTCATGGCTTATTCATCAAATTTTCGAAAAAAAACTTTAAAAATGGGTTTCAAAACGTGGCATAAGGTCTTTGAAGAATGAAACAAGGTTAATGATCATTGTTTGGTGATGGAATGAGACTTTTAACCCATGATCTAGACTTTTAAAAATATAAAAATGACTCTAACCCTATCTAGCACTATGACTTAGGAACAAGTGTAACTGACCAAGTTTCAGAAAATTTGAATAGTGATAATAGTGGCTCCACTTGGGATAGAGTGCCCCTGTGGTACACTAAGAACTAGTAGCCCTAGTGCTGCAATCCATTCCTTTAAAAACAAAAACTCTGAAATTCTGCCCAATCTGCTCCCCAATATTTAATGATTTCCACAAGAAAGACTCAAACTGCACCTACTAAAATGCTCAGTCAACCTTGAGCTTATTCACATACTCCTACCTACCCTATCAGCTGCAATCTCCATTTGTAGCTCAAGGAACATGAAACGTCCAATGAAGCCAATCAATTATCTTTTGTGATATTTAAGGCTCTAAACTGCATTCAACCTCAAAATAACCATGATAGTGAGATGACCAAAACAACTTATAATATATCTGATCTTCATCATGAAAATGAAAATGAAATACTGGTGTGAAAAGCTTTGCCATGTATTCAGCTATAGGGTCAAAGAAGGCATGGTTAGTTTGATGATCATCATGAAATTCTATATATTCATACAACTGATTCTTAGCCACACAAGATTCCTTTGATATTCTATCCAAATTCTTTTCAAAATGATTTTCAAAAATAGTGCATTATTCCTCAATCTCAAAAGAGAAAGGAAACAACGCCTTCTCTTTGTGTTCTTCCATAGAAATATTTTGAAAAAAACAATCATGATCACGAAGACTATATGATTGAATTTGACCTTGTAAACCTTCAATGTCTTTTTCAATGTTCTCTGCAACTTCATCCACAAACTGAAAATTATCTACTGATTTGCACTCAAATTATTTCATATTAGAAGACAATGGTAAAGAAAAATTTTTACCTGCTTCTTCATTAATGTAATCATCATTTGATATATTTTGATGCAAGAAATGACATGAAAAATCAACCTTTTCCTCAACCTTAGGATTGTAGCAAAAATTTTCCAATATTTCCTCTTGCTGTTTGAACTGATTCTCATTCTCCTGATGATCAAAGGATTGACAAACCTGCTACAAATTTTCTGCAAACACAGAGGATATGACATGATTTTCATCAGTAAATTCCTACTGGGTTTTATTTTCATCTAATGGAGATATTATCCTTACTTCTTGTTGATGAAAGGGATTTTCATGAAGGGCTTCTGAAATTTCCTCATCCATAAATTCATCATCATCATAAAAATCCTCCAAACATTCAATAAAACTGACAGAGTATTTACAGCAATCTTTGACCATCAATAAAGAGGGATAACACTCTTTATATGTTTCAAAAAATACATCATGGAAATAAGCCAAAGAATATATTGAATCATTTGGCAAGATTTCGTACCAAAACCATGCTTTTCCTTCTAAAGTGGCCATGAACATCTTCATGAGACAATATTCAAGGATCTGAACCTTAAGACTACGTACATGCATATGGAACCTAACCAAATGAAGAGCAGCATTGTCTTTCTTTTCATCTTTAAATATTGGAAGATCATCTAACCAATCAATCTCTGGCATAGGGTTTGGAAAACCAGGGACATGAGACCAATTCATAGGAGCATACCTGGCATTTTTTCTTGCAATGGAACTCATCTTGAAACTTCATCTAGAAACTAATCTTCTAGCAGTGGAGTCACCTTCCAATTTTATTATTTGATGTGTGGAGTTGCCAAGGTAGTTTTGCAGCCTCGAATAGATTCTAAGCTCCTGCTACCTTCAAGAGTTTAGCTTCATGATTTTCAGGAGATGTATATCTTCAGACTCCTAGCAGACGCACCAAAATGTTATCTCAAAATTAGACCCTGATAAGCTGTTGATCAAGTAGACTCTGAGTAACTATTTCAAACCAATCTTTTAGCTGAGGCTTAGCCCCCTTAGCCTGAGAGGGCTCTCTCAAGGGTTAATGATTTTGTATAAAGATAGATGACTAACTCTATGGTTTGTGGTTTTGTATTTTTGCAGGTTGAAAGATGAAGACAAGCTACCATTGGGCTATGGAGTTAGTGATAGGGATAAGATAACAAAATAACTCTTCTTATAAAACTGAGGCTTGTATATACTTCAATGAAAGGATGACACATTCAGGAAAGTCTCAATATCTTGAGGTTCAAAGGAAATTAGAGCATGTGTGCATGGATTCTGAGTCATGATACATCAAGATATTTAAAGGAGAGTATTTAACAGAGATTTATCCAAGCTTAAAAATTAAAGGAAGTCAGAGCATGAATGACCATGAATTCTGAGTAATAAGCATCAAACATTGAATAAAACATCCACAGATAGGACCTAAGAACTTAATTCACCATAAATTAACACTTAAAGGAAGTCAGAGCATGTTCCCATGAATTCTGAGTAATAAGCATAAAAAATATTGAAGTAAAACACATGATCAAAGATAAATCTCACTGAAGTACACTTAGAATCTCAGCTTCAGAAAAGTTAAACTGCTTCTGTATATATCAACTCCTCCAAAGTATTTACAAAAGTAGCCAGTTCTGATAACATTTTCCAACCCTGTGCAATTTGATTTCTTCCCTCTTATAGAGTGGTCATTACATCCTTGGATTCCTTCCAAACATTTGAGAAGAAATTCGAATTTGACACCTATCAACTTCTAAACAAACTTCATTTACAAACTGATAGTAAAACTATCTGTCTTATAGTGCTAATACAACTAGGACTAAAACACTATTTATTATATCTTAACAACCTTTAACAACCTTATCTAATTATTAAAAACTATGCTTGACAGCTAGACTTCGACCATGATGTTGCTCATCTTGTTGTTGTTAGACCCCATCAACCTGCTTCTTATCCATTCCTGCAAAATAGGAGCATGTTCCCTGTTTAATAGCTAAATGCCTCATTTCTGTCCATTCAAACCAACTGTTGAAGAACTGGTGCTCCAAGCATGTGGAAAATTTCTTATAACCTTCATTTGAATTCGACCTTCTAGCTGTGAAAATCCCAACCTCCAAAATGGTGCAAAAACTGTCAATACTACTGTGCTACGAAACTGTTGAGTCTGTTGTTTTCGTAGCACAGAATTTTCCTTTTAAAATCATGCTTCAAACCTCCATTTTTATGTGACAAACCCCCTAGATCTTCATTGGTATTCCCCATATACCTCCCACCAGCATCAAAGCTCAACACCAAACCCTTTTCCCCTTTGAAAATTTGCAAAAATCTTTCAAACTGCATCCTACAGTAGTTTCGTAGTGTGCTATGAAACTGCTGTGTGTCACTTTCAGCAGTTTCGTAATGCGCTAAGAAACTACTGAGTCTTCACTTTTCACAGCTTCTTTCCAAAAATTTGGTTTTCAACCCTTTAATACTATATTTCTAGGTGTATATCAGCTTTCATAACCCATAAACATCAACTTTAAACAACTCCAAAAATGAGATATTACCACATAACCTCAAAAATTTGTTAAAGGATGACACTTACTATTTGCACTTATTTTAGCTGTGGCTGATCTTCAAACTACGCTAGCTGTATTTACAGGTCTTCTACTCTCCTCTTAAGCTTTCTATTGTTTTCCCTTAGCTTAGTATTGACCATCCTAATGAATTTTTCTTCTTTGATTACAGGTAGGGTCCATATGAAGAATTGAGCTTGACCATCAATTAATTCAGGGTTTGGATTTTTCTCCATCTCCCATAGTCCTTTCATCCTTTCAAAGTTTGTCCTTTCTTCTGCATGCACTCTCACCTTTTTCTTCAACTTATCAATCTCATTGTTTGCAAATCTGAGTTTGTCTTTGACATCTTCATAGCTGCTCTTTTCCTTCTGAATATTGAAAACATGTTTCTGTCTTTAGCAAATTAGAAAATTAGAAATCAGAGCTTCCTGTTGAATGAACTGGATTTCTTGGTAAATGATTTCAGCCTCGCTTGATAACAATTTTGCCTCGCTTGATAACAATTCTGCTTCCACCAGCAATGAATTTAAAACTCTCTTAATAGAAATTTTTGAAAATAATGATATAACCTGAATTTGAATGAGCAACCTCGCTTGAATTTGTTTCATTTCTACCTCACTTGAAAACTTTACAGCCTCGCTGAATACTTTATAGCCTCGCTTGAATTTGTTTCAGCAAACTCAGGTCTTTCACCACTAATTTCTTCTTCAAAACATAAGCATTCATGTACTATTGTCTTGCATGAGACAAATGAAGTCGAAAACGGCCAACTGTTTTAAAATTTGAAAGGACCAATGACAACTAACCCCTAATCGATGATAAATGACCCCTAATAATTACAATGAATGGTTACATGCGTGAAGGAGAACTCGTGGATGACACCTAATGATGAGGAATTTAACTGTATTTTACAGATGTGACAGCTCAAATGCAAAAATGAGAATCCCCAATTTCGTAGCGCATGATTTGAAAATTCGGGTTTTTGCGCTACGAAATCACCAGCGTTTTCGTAACGCAAAATCAACTTTTTACACTTAGCGCGCTACGAAAACGTGGTTTCGTGGCTTATTCATCAAATTTTTGAAAAAAAACTTTAAAAATGGGTTTCAAAATGTGGCATAAGATATTTGAAGAATGAAACAAGGTTAGTGAT
Organism: Pinus albicaulis; assembly: GCA_034641835.2. NCBI lineage: Eukaryota > Viridiplantae > Streptophyta > Pinopsida > Pinales > Pinaceae > Pinus > Pinus albicaulis. The sequence goes on along the minus strand of CM076580.1, from coordinate 1,707,223,960 downwards.
CATTGTTTGGTGATGGAATGAGACTTTTAACCCATGATCTAGACCTTTAAAAATATAAAAATGACTCTAACCTTATCTAGCACTATGACTTAGGAACAAGTGTAACTAACCAAGTTTCAGAAAATTTTTATAGTGATAACAGGGTGACACATGGCCAGCCCTGAGGCCACCATTTGTCCCTAAGAGGTTAGTGTAAAATTTAGGCAGAGGTCCGCAGGGTTTGTTCCCGCAACCTCCGGCCTGCACGCACAGGTCTCCACCATCTCCGCTACAATATTTCTTAAATATCTAGGTCGACGGGTTGTATTTGAAGTTTCATAACAGCTAGAGTGGGATTTGGGGATTGTCAGTGGTCCCAACCTGCCGCCAGCCCCGTGGGTTATCACATGTTATTGCGACGTAAACTGTAACATTAAAACGTCAACTACCAAACCACAACCACAAACTCCGACATTTAAATTAAATCCTTGTCACATGGCGTTGTTTACGGTGGCAGTTTCTCTGATGGTTTAGTCTCTGCAGCATTAAACTCTGCTGGCAGTTATGTTAAACCATATCACATGTTTTAGTCACAGTTTATATCTCCACACAGTCAGGACTTTAACTCTGGTTCAACCCACTCTTACCGCGGTTTCAACCTTGAGTTCTACTCTAGCATTTACTATCACTGCGGGTTTTGGGGGTTGGCATGTGGCGACCCCCTACCCTTAACATCTAATATTATATTTAGTGTTGGCAGAAAAATAGCAGTGCGCCCTAAATTTGTGGATTTGGCCAAAAATAACTCCAATTAAGTGGAGTTCACCAAAATTAGTGGAGTATTTCTAGGAGTTACTGGGAAAATGAGTTTGAGGCTCAATTTTCTCCCAATATGAGTGAATGAAGAGTCAACCTAGACTAATTGGTGCATTCTAGAGCCACTAGTGAAGAGAAAAAAACCATTAGAGGCATGTAAACACATGTATTTGCAAAATTTTGAGCATAATGAAAGATGGACATGCCATTGGGTGTTGGACCAGTAGTTGTAGCCCAGGAGGGGTGAATTGCTTCATCATGCCTGTTGTGTAAATGTTATGTGTGGTTTTATTTCTCTATTATACACTATTTTTCAGTGTTATTTAGGCTTATTTTCATGTTCCTAATTCACAAAATCATCTATATTTCATGGTTAAAATTCTCATTCCTTAAGCAAACTATGGAGACAAGTATGCACATGTTTTATAACTGAAAATACATTTAGCATAACAAACTAATATAGTATTTTAAGATTAGGTTAGTATCAGAGCTAGAGTTTATTCTCTAGTGTTTTTATGTGCAAAAAAAATGTTTAACTATTTGCAAGTGTTAGATGCTTACTAGGCTCAAGCTCAAGAGAGGAGAAGGCACATTGGTGGAAGCAAGAGGGTCTCAAAGTGAGCCACAACAAAGGAGAGAAATATTGCCACAATATCCACCACCTAGTTCACCTCCTAAGGAAGCAGAAGCAGCATTAAGCATGCCTCCGGAGGAAGAATAAATCCATTAAGAAGTTGATCCCAAAGAGGAGGAAAGAGTGTTCAAGAAAGCATTCCTTGACATGACTAACATGGTTAGAATCCTTTATCAAGAAAGGAATGAGAAACTGGAAGGAGAAGGATCCAAACTTCAAAAGGAAGGACATGGATCATCAGGAGGTCACAATGATGAAGATAAGTCAAAGAAGGGGAATGGAGGAAATGGAGGCAGTAGAAAGTCACCATCCTCACCCTCATCACCATCATCCTCTACTTCATCTTCAGTACATCAACCACACAAGTCAAAGAACACTGGCAAAAGTCATTATTTTAAACTTGATGTTAAGTTTGAATTGCCAATGTTTAATGGTGAAGTCAATGAGGTCTATTTGAGAATCCAAAACCTTCAAGATGATAATACCAAAATCCAATTAGCTTCATTGAGAATGGAAGGTGCAACACGTTTTTGGTGGGAAGCCAAGACAAAGGAGGAGATTAAGAAGCATGGTAAGATTATTCTATCATGGAATGATTTCATTACTACAATAAAACAACAATTTTATCCATTATCTCATATGCAGGAAGCCATAATGAACTGGCAAAACTTTAGGCAATTGAAGGGACAGAGTGTGCAAGAATACACCCAAGAATTTAGGAGAAGAGCTCTCTTATTAGGGGTATATTTGCAGAGCCAAGATACTTTTCTCAAGTACATAGGAGGATTACATAGCTACCTAAAACATACTATCCTCATGTTTAACCCCACAAGTCTAGATGAAGTATGCGTTCATGCCACACATCTAGAAGCCAGAGGGAAAAACATTTCTAAAGAGGGTAGGAAGAAACCTTTTAATGGGAAAAACAAAGGGAAGACATCAAAAGGTAAAAGAAAAAAGAATGCATCTGTTAAGAAAGATGGATAAAAATTAGTTTGTAAACATTTTTCAAAAGAAGGCCATGATGAAAATCATTTTTGGAAATTACATCCTGAAAATAAGCCCAAGTACTACAACAATAAAGGGAAACAAAAAATTGCAGCTACAACTCAACATGATTTTGGAGAGGATTCATGTGATGAATCTAAAATTACAACCATGGGATTGAAGAACATGAAGGGGAAAGAAATTGAAACTAAACCCAGTACTAGTACATCAAACTGTCACATACATGCTCCAAATGAAGAAGAGAGAATCAGATTGTTCCATGTGAGGGTCATATCCAAACATACCAATATTGACACATTTTTTGACAGTGGGTCACAAGAAAACTTAATCTCTAAATACTTGGTCAAGAAACTTAATCTTGAGACCATACCACATCCAAAACCATATCAACTTGGTTGGATTTGTAAGGGTGCAAATTTACAGGTTTCAAAGAAGTGTATATTGCACTTTGAAATCATTGCACTTTCTGTTGACACAGTTGAATTAGATGTGGTTCCTCTTGAAATAACAGGTATTTTGTTGGGGATTCCTTACTTGTATGACAGGAAAGAAATTTTCCATCTCCATGAGAATAAATACCATTTATTCAAAGATGGCAAGGAGTACATTGTTAGAGCACATCGCAAGAAGACAAACATTACTATGGTAAATGTTGGACAGGTAAAGAGGCTGGTAAATTCAAGTAAGAATTTTGTTCTTCTAATGATTAAACCTAAAGTTGATGCTAATCATGAATCATTTGATGGTTTTGATCCTAATTTGAAATAAAATTTATATGATGTAGTTGATGCACATCATGAGATGTTTCAGGAGCCAATAGGATTGCCTCCAAAAAGGGAGATTCAACATTAGATTCAGTTGTAGCAAGATTTTCCTTCCAAACATCAGCATGTATCGCATGTCGATAATCGAGAATGTTGAAATAAAGAGGCAAATCAAGGAGATGTTGGACAAAGGAATCATAAGGCCAAGCACTTCGCCATGCGGTTCACCCATAATCTTGATTCCAAAGAAATATGGGACTTGGCGCATGTGTGTAGACTTTAGAGCTTTGAACAAGATAACGGTAAAGAATCGATACCCACTCCCAAGGATAGATGATTTGATTGATCAGATGAAAGAAGAAATTTTTTTCACTAAGTTAGATTTACAAAGTGGATATCATCAAGTAAGAGTTGCAGAAAGTGATATATGGAAGACTGCATTCAAAACCAAACAAGGACTCTTTGAGTGGTTGGTTATGTCATTTGGTTTGTGTAATGCACCAAAAACTTTCATGCATGTTATGGATAGTGTTTTGCATCCATTACTTCATGAATTTGTGATTGTGTATTTAGATGACATATTGATTTTCAACAAAAGAAGAGAATAACATGTCTTGCATGTGAATAGAGTGCTTGATGTTTTGAAGAAAGAGAAATTATTTCTTAAGATGTCAAAGTGTGAGTTTGGAAAGACTTCTTTGGTTTATTTGGGGCACATTGTAGGAGGAGGCAAATTGAGAATTGATCCCTCTAAAGTGGAAGCCATTGTGAATTGGCCCACTCCCAAAACAATAACTGAGGTAAGAAGTTTATTAGGTGCAGCTTAGTATTGGAGAAAGTTTATTGCTAACTTTTCAGCCATCGTAGCTCCTATGCATGCAGTGAAAAGTGTGAAGAAAGGATTCCAATGGGGAGGAAAAAAACAACAAGCTTTCGAAGCTTTAAAATACAAGATCAGTTCAGCTCCAGCCCTTGCTTTACTGAATTTGAGACAGCCATTCAAGATACAAACTGATGCTAGTGATTATGTCATGGGCGCAGTTATTTTGTAGCATGGTAAGCCTATTGCTTTTCATTCTGAAACATTCAATGGTGTTGTAACTAACTATCCTTCATATGAAAAATAACTGTATGTGTTGGTAAAAAGCATCAAGAAGTGGAAACACGACTTGATGGGTAAAGAGACGATTGTGCCTATCGATCACCAACCATTACAGTACTTGCAGTCGCAAACAAAATTGCAACAATCACAACATTTCAGGTGGATCGGATTTCTTCAACAGTTTCACTTGGTTATAAGGTACAAGAAAGGTATTTTCAATAAAGTTGTTGATATGCTTTCAAGACCAATTAATGGTGCATCTACTTTACTAAAAAATGATTTTATTGTACATGAGAGTTACATAGAACAATATGCACATGATGTTGATTTTCAAGATGTGTATGCTAGTTTGAGTGAAGGGAATCAAGTTGAAGAAAATGATTATCACATGCATAACAATTTGTTGTTTCATTTGGGAAAACTATGTATACCACAAGGAGAGAGGCTAAGTGTCATGAGAGAACTCATTCATCTCTTATTGTTGGACACTTTAGGGTAAGCAAAACGGTGGCGCATCTACAAAGGTATTTCTATTGGCCTCGTAAGATAGATAGTGTGTCGTTTTTTATAAGAGGTTGCTCTATGTGTGCAACAAGCAAGCCTAGAAATAGGAAGCTTGGGTCGTACACGCCACTACCGGTACCATCAAGGCCATGGGAGTGTGTCTCCATTGAATTTGTTGGAGGTCTACCTATGTCAAGAAAACAACATGATTATCTTTATGTAGTTGTGGATAGATTCATTAAAATTTGTATACTTATGCCATGTAATAAAACCATTACTGTTGAACAAACTGTTAAACTTTATTTTCAACATGTATGGGTTCATTATGGATTTCCAAATTCTATTGTTAGTGACAGGCATTCCAGGTTCATTGGGAATTTTTGGTCCAATATTTGAAGTATGATGGACACAAAGTTGAAAAATGGTATTACTTTTCATCCGCAAACTGATGGGAAAACCGAGGTGGTGAACAGAACCATTGTGCATATATTGAGAGGATATTGCAACAAAAATCCTAAGTTTTGGGATGAGAAACTGTATTACATTCAACATGCTTACAACCGGGAAAAGCACTCTTCTAAAAATACATCAACTTTTGAAGTATGCTTTGGGTATTTTCCAAAATCGCCATTAGAATTCATCTTTGAGAAGGATGTTGCAATCGATGGGCATAGTGATATTGGCAAGGCTCAAAAGTTCATTGAGAAAATTCAGATTATACATCAAAATAAAATACAAGGAGAGGCATGACAAACATACATTTGATCACAAGTTTCAAGAAGGAGAAGAGGTATGGTTGCACATAAGAAAAGAAAGGATGCAAGGGGAAGGTAAAAATCTAAAACCCATTCGCTATGTGTTACACCATTTTTTGGTCATCTAACCTACTATCATTAGATGAACCCAAGTACACCATGTAAGACCAACTTTACCCTAAGTAAAATTGCTTTCACTATGAGAAATAACTTAGTAAAACACCTTTATTAAGTTTTTTATGGTCTAAACAGGAAACCCCAAAAGGAAATAATAAAAAAATCCTTATTTATTTAATTATTTCCTAGGAATAAGTTATTTAAATCATATTTAAATAATATTCCTAGTTAAATTTGACTAAATCATTTATAAATAATTAAATAAATCATTATTTATTTAATTATATTCCCACCATTTCCTTAAAATAGTAAATAAATCATTTATTTATCTATTATTTATAAATAAAGGAATTAACCCAAGTCAAAAATCCTTTTCCCTCCAACAAATATAATAAAATATTCCTAAAGGGTGGTTCTAGAATTTGATTAATAATATTTTATTCATGCACCAAGTTCTAGATCGCCCTTAATATTTTGTTATAAATAGAAGGGTTTTCCCATTCATTAGTCACCTTCCATTGCATTAGATCACTCTGGATCCATACTCTTGGTCACATTCTCCATTTTTGCCTTGTGAGCTCCCATTGAGTTCTATGTTTTTCTGGGTTTTCTACACCAACAAGAGAGAAAAATTTTAGATCTGAAATGCTGAGGACCTTCAAGAACCCATCCCATTGAGGAGAACCGGAAAACAACTTTCTTGTTTTCCTCTCAGGTGCCCCCTTTTTATATAAAAATTCTTTCAAATACATCGTTCTTGTATTGTCTATTGGATGCATGGAGTGACATTTTATTTTCACTGCTTAATATCTTTTATGCTTAGATCTGGATCTGTGCAGCTTTATTTGGATCACCTAACTGTAGATTTAAAGATATTGGAAGCCATAATCGATGTTAGGGCTATTTGTTATGCGTATCTAAAGTGATATTTTTCTGACGAAAGATTCATACTAACAATTGGCGACTCCACCGGGGATTTCTTTTGCGACCGCTGTCATTTAATATATTCCTGCATATCCAGCTATTTCAGACCCTGAGATTTCTCTTCAGTTTTTTTTTTTTCCTATTTTTATGGTGTTTTTCGCCTCTAAAACCCTCAAACATTAAATTTTTTAACTTCTGTGTGTTTCTAGCCCTATTGCGCAGGTGACAGACATCAGCCGCAACTGAGACGAAAATTTTTTCTGAAATCTGCCGCCGAGAGACCCGGATCTGCAGGTCGCACTTATCAGCCCAAAAACTGCGACTTGGACTAGAGGGAGCACTTTTCTGCCCGAAACTGCGACCTAGACTGCAAACAGGTCAGAATCTGCGACCTGCCCTTTTTTCTGCAATTTTCCAGCAATTTTTCTGGCTTTTTCTGAAGCTTCTGTCAGGGTTTTCTAGCCTCCGTCTCTGCCCGTTTGGACTTGTTTCTGATCTGTTTCACTCAACTAAGTGGGAATCTTGCCCCTTAGGGCTTTAGTACCCTCCACTTTTTGTGGGCAAGTTTTAGCTGCTTCAGACGTCTGAATTTTCAAAGTTTCAGCCTTCTTCTTTTCGATCTGATACCTCTTCTTCAGATCCCTTTAGATCAGCTCTTATCCCGTTTCAAATCACCTCATATAGTTTTTTTTGGGTTTACCTCTAGGGCCACCTCTTTGTCCCTCCTACCTTTAGCTGATTTCCCGTTTTGTTACAGCAACCTTGCCTCTGCCTCTTTGTTGTTCTCTGCACCTCTTTCCAGCAGTTTTATCCTTTAGATCCCTGTCCCTCCCGACCTTAGATCTATCGGCCTCTTTTCAAGTGTGTTTTGACTATATTTTTTCCCTCTTTTTCGACTAGTTTTGAGAGACCCGCCTTCTTGGGTTAGATTGATGCATTGTTAGCTGTTAATTTTCTGTTATTTTAGCATTATATACTATTACTGGAAGATTTATTTTCAGTTACGCACCACACTTTTTCTTTTACTCTCAAAAATTTTGGGTTTAAAAGATTAAAATTAACATACGCCACATACCGATCCTAAGTGAAGAAGAGCCTGGTTAACACCGCCTGGCAAAGACTTTAAAATCAATTGGCACTGCACCTATCTGCCCTTTTTTTGACATTGGCCTCAATTGATTCTGCCCCTCCCTACCCTTTTCATTCATTCTTCTTCCCGTCACCATTGCGCCTCCAAGGCGTTTATCCCGGAGAATTCTTGGCCTTCACCCTCAGTTTCTGGTTCGTCAACTTACTCATTCCCACCGTCGTAGAGTTAGTCCTTCCTCGAGTCCGCACTCCAACTCTTCTGCTAATTGTTCAGGTTCTCCCCCTACTTCTGGTTCTCCCCCTATTACCTTCACCATGTCTAGTTCGGGACCTAACGCTAGCAACCCCACTGCTGGGTCTATTACTAGCGGAACCACCACGTGAACTACCTCGACTGTCCCTTTGCTCCCTTATATGGCCGGTCTCAGTCTCCCTGACTTCAATCAGCTGATCAATGATCCTATCCGCCACAATGTTAGTTGGCCTACTATGCCAACCAAGCTCCCCTTTGACATTCCCAAGTTCAAAGGCCTTGCTAGTGAAGATCCCTCCAACCATATTCGATCTTTCCATATGTGGTGTTCATCCAATTCCATTACAGATGATTCCATCTGTCTTAGATTGTTCCAACGCATGCTTACCGGTGAAGCTTCTAAATGGTATGTTGATCAGGCCACCTCCTCCCATACCACTTTTGTGACCATTGCCCAAGCCTTTCTATCTTATTTCCAGCTACCTCTCCGATACGACACTGGTACCGAGCTTTTAACTTCTTTCCATCAATCCTCTTCGACCCGCCTTTCCGCTCATGTCCCGGAATGGAGGCGACGAAGAAGCTTATGTCGTGCTCCTACCTTTGAAGATTGGGTTTATATGGACTGGTTCCTTCGCTCTCTCTTACCTCTCATCGGCAAAGATGTCGCCTCCCATTTCCCTCAAACCGAAGAATCCGCCCTCCAAATAGCCTTGAAATATGACCTTATCTATTCTCAATCTGGTTATGTTTATACCATCCTTCCTGACCTCCCCAAACCTGGTGGCGCTAATGCCCCGGGGACATCTCACTCTGTCGACGGTATCGTTGGATCTCTTTCACATACCGCTGCTCAACCTCTTATAGGCTATGGTTTCCCTCCAGGAGGGACCAACACCTCTAGCACTTTTGCCCCTCCAGGTAGCATGTATCCAGGATATGGCATGCCTCCTCCTTTTTCCCACCCTCCTGCTTACCTCAATGTTGCTCATCCTAACCCTTATCCTTACTCACAACCTGGTGTCCCAACTCCTCCAGCATTTGGACCTCTCCCTCCCTTGCCTTCTCAACCCCCGCAGCCGCACTTACTACCCCCTCCAGGGAAATTCTTTGCGCAGCAGGGCGTGACTAATTCTCTTCCTTCTCAAACAAAGAGGAAAGGCAATCAATCTGCCTCTGGTAATCGTGGACCCAATCCTCCAAGTATTGATTCTAACACCGCTAACCGGCCACAGGGCTCTCAGCCCAAGCCGGACAGGCCTTTTCGCACCAATAAGCCATGTTCGTGTTGCGGTGTTTATGGTCATTACACTCACGATTGTCCCCTATTACCACAGATGCGGCAGATGTGGGAGTCTCAGGCCAAAGTGCGAGGACAACATTCCTCCCCTACTGTCCCTCCCAATACGGCTACTTCTCAACCCGCTGTGTTTACCGATCCTTTCCCTCAACAAGGATTCATGGCCACTCAACCACCTCATGCCCCGGTAAGCACTCAATATTTCCCTTCTGGTTCCTCCGATTACCAGATTCTCATGATGGCCTCTGACCAACCTCTCACCATTGACCTTAACCTTCAAACTCGGTCTCGTCAGTACTCCACGCTTCCCGCTCCGTCTGTCCCGGAGTCCTCATCTTTAGGTCCTACAGAGCCTCTATCGACACCCAATGGTCCCTTGCAAATCCCTCCGCCCAAATCTGAGGTTCATACCAAGATTCCTAAGGGCCCATTACGCCTAAATGTTGCCTCTGGTCGGGCTACCCATTCATATAGCATAGTAGATGATCTGGCACAATCTCCTACTGCCATTTCAACACTGGAACTCCTCCAGTCGTGTCCTTCTCAAAAGAAGGCTCTACTATCTAGTGTGGGTGATGTAGATCCCGCTGATGACCAATTGATTATTTTTTACGCCCGTCAGTCAGACCATCCCCCCCTTCCTGCTTCTGTTTCTTTCCAAATCCCATTCAAAATCCGAAATGCCAATGTCGCTTGGTGTATTATTGATGAGGGGGCATCTACCTGTGTGATGTCTGCTTCAGTTTGGAAACAACTTGGATCTTCTGAGCTGGCCCCTTCCACAATCACCCTTCGTGCGTGGGATGGCCATGCCTCCCAGCCCATCGGCCTTTTTCATAACTGTGCCATCACCCTTGCGGGCAAGACTGTTTGTGTCGACGTTGAAGTTATCGATGCCTCTCTTGACTATAACATTATTTTGGGGCGTAGTTACACCTATTCCATGTCTACCGTCCCATCCGTAGTCCACTGTAAGATGTTTTTCCCCCATAATGGAAATATAGTCACAATTGACCAGTTGACATATCATGAGCCAAAATCTCAGACTTCCCCTGCATCAATCATCTCTTCTGTCGCCAATAAGCCAACCGTTGATTCTTTAACCAGTGTCTCCCCTGGCGTCTACAAAGACTCCTCCTTGCTTGGAACCTTCCCTGGTCTTCCTCCTCCTCTTGTCTCAGATCCCAGCTCGACGAATGTTTGCATGATGCAATCGTCTCGGGCCGACCTCACACAGCCCGCTTCGGCTAGTCAGCAACCTCACCCTCGCCTGCCGCTACCTGCTCCTAGCCCTTCGCCACCGCCAACTGGACCTCTTCCTGCTGGTCCTTCCCCCACAGCTAGTACCCATGAGCCTCTCTACCCTCCTGGGTCGGTTCCCCCAAGTATTATCCATCTTGGCACCATCCCTCCTGGCCATTACCCTGCTGGTCAGATACCCTTCCTCGCTCCCCCTCCCGGATTCTATTCGGTCCCCATCATGGCCACCCTTTCCCTCCCTAATTTGACCCTAGGTATTCTCGTCTGGTACCTTGACCCTCTGGCCACTACCCCACCAGGTCACCCCAAACCATACCTTGCTTTGACACCAGTTCAACCAGTTCCCTTAGCTGCTTCTGTCGCTACAGTGCCACCCACTCCTCAACACGACCCTTCTCTTGCTGTGACAGCTACGGGCAAGAAACGAAAAGCTCACAAGGGGGCATCCAAAGACAAGGTCACTGCACCCGACCCTACCCCTCCTCCACCTGCCAAGCCTTGTGCCTTGTGTGATGGTGTCGGTCATGCCACCCATACTTGTCCTGAGTTGCTCCGTATCCAACCCATGGTTAAGGTCACGTTCCCTGAATCTTCGGTCCCTGAAACCTCTGTTTCTTCCTCGTCCGCAGCCAAGAACCCAAAGACTCTTCACACCAACAAACCCTGTGCTCTGTGTGGCATCCATGGCCATTATTCTCACCATTTTCCTCACCTCACGCATTACCAAGCCTCTTTAGAGGTCATTCGCGAGTACGAGGTCAAACAAATCAATCTACCTCTCCCATCCTTGCTCAGTATGAGTTAGGCTTACTCGAGGATCCCCCCGCTACCATTGAAATTCCTCCCCACGATGTTGAGATGTCGAAACCTATTGCCCCCCTCCTATACCTATCATCATCCGCACAACCCTCGGAATACATTCCCTCCGAATCCACTCCATCTGTTTTTCTTGATTCCCCTTCAGCTACATTCTTGGGCTCTGCATGCTTTGACCATCTTTTTACTTGTTCTTCCATCATTCCCCATGACGATCCATATGTGCGCCTTTCTTCCCATGCAGATGATTTAGGTAGCTTTGTAGCATCATGTGGTTTCCTCAACCTCTCCCTTTCCTCTCATCACTAGGAGGATACCATCCGTATCTATGATGTCCTTCGCAGCATGAGCTCCGGCTTTTTCTCCCGTAGTTCTCATTCACCACCCTCTAGTCACTCTATGAGTCCTAGCCATCCTACCCAGACTACTCCCTCCCATAGTAGTCATTTTATGTCTACCCTATACTCATGCTGCCCTCATTCTTCTCCTTCCTCCCATTTCTTGTGTTATGACACTATTCCGCCGGACCTCTCGTCCACACATTATATTGGCTATGCCGATGGGGCAAGTTGCTACTCCCAGAATCTTGCTTCGGCCGCCTGGGCCATCTTTACCCCCTTGCATACCCTCGTTCTTTCGAATGGGGTCTGCATTGGTAATTCCACCAATAATCAAGCTGAATATGATGCAATACGTGGTCTCTTAGGCAATGCCCTATCTCATCGCATCCTCCATCTGCACGTTCATTTAGATTCCCTGCTTCTTGTTTTACAATTCAATGGTGTCTATCGTGTGCATAACCCTATCCTGTTTAGACAATATTTACAAGTGAAACTTTTGATACGTAACTTTAGATTCATTACTTTCAACCATGTACCTAGAAGTAAAAATCACTATGTAGCTAGAATTGCAAATCATGTTCTAGACTGGCATTTATCACACACAAGACAATAACATTTCAAACCATTGACACAATTCATATACATAATATATATCATATAACATGTTTTTAGAGTCCATCTACTCTGAAACATATGACATGCCCATAGCATGTTACAAAAAACAAAACTCAAAAACTGGGGGGCACCATCTGCCCCTACATACACACTGGGGGGCACCACCTACGCTACATCTAATCACTCTATGGAGGATCCCGAGCCGATGGCTCTGCTCCCGCAGCTCGTAGATCATGCACAGTCTGACCAGCCATCGCCATGCGTCGCATGATACCTCGCCATTCCGAGGGTAGCCCAATACATAGCTCTATGTACTGGTCGTCTAAATCTTGCCAACCCCGCTTCGACACACCAGTCAGCAGCCCCTCACATATACGACAAATATCCTCCAAAAGAGCGGCCATATCCTCGTTTTGTGTCGTCCTCGATCCACTAGCACCTGTAGTTCCGGCTGCTGCAAGTCGTCCCATATATCCAGCCGGTTTCACCAGAGCTATATCTGCATTCCAAAAAGTATAAGGATCAGTACCATAAATACTATTCACAAACTTTAACATCCACATAACAGATTAGTTACTTTTCACTTACCATCAGGCCCCCATACTTGACCAGGTGGAAGCGGCAAGTCCAGATCTCCCCAATAACTCATCCCACTATATGGATATTCGTCTATGTACAATGGGATTTGATCGCAATGGGCAAAGAACTCTGGTAGGAACACCCGTCCGACCGCCCCTCCCCCTCCTCTACACAGTAATCGTCCCCACCAACGCATCCTGGGTTCTCTTGGACCCCCATCAGGTAGCTGTACACGAGGTCGCAGGGTCGGGATCTTCTCAAAAAATAAGGAGCACAATACCATCCCATAAGCACAATCATGGTTCACTTTCCGCTTACACAATGACAACTGGAGTTTCAACAACACCAACATCATTTGGGCCCACTCAACACACTTTCTACAATCATCATCTGCCCTCCAGTGATGTGATGGAGCACCTGGCTGCCCAAGATTCGCAACACTGCTATCGCCACTGGCCGAGTCTCCAACCTCTCTAAATCCCCAATCGATATCTGAGTCCCTTTGACTCGGACACCTGGGCGACAATGTCACTCTACGAACTCCATCATGTTACGCCCCTAATGGTGGGAGACCAATCAGGAAATACAGATCCTGGACTGTCAGCTCAATCCTGTGCCCTTGCACTATAAAAACCTCATGGTCTGGATCCCAATAACTGACAATTGGGCCAATAAGGGCTCCCAGCCCTCATCAATGGGTTCTCCACAAATTTTAGAACCCCAAACCTGGCCAATGCATGAAGGACACCCTGATCCGCTTGGATTTCCGTCCGTAATGTACCTAGGTCTCTCTCTCTCCACTTGATCCGTATATCTGCCATATCTGTAACAAACCATCATCTTTGTCAGTCTACAGATAGGTAAAACTTCATTCAATTACAAAAAAACTGAATCTCAGCCCACAACAGCACTAAACCCACCTCCATCTGACAAGTCGCACTTTTTGGCCAAATCCTGGGACAAATCACACTTTTCAGGCCCAAACCTGCGTCCCAGGTCGCAATTTTTGCCCCAAAAAGTGCGACCTGGCCATAATGATGAGGTAGGGGCTATTACTGAGATTTGGGACCCTAATCTAAACTTTTAATCCATAAAAAACAAAGAGTAGGATTAGGCCTCTTACCTGCAACTGACGGATCTCGATTCCAACGGTCGATTTGTCGCTACAATCACCACAAGATTTAGGGCCTTCTCTCCTCTCCACATTCACCACAGCTACATAAGCAAATGAATGTCTTTGGAGGGAAAATGCCTTATTAGAAGAAAAACTGCTGTTTTTTCTTTCGCCCGCTGCGACCAAACTGTAGCCCCGTTTGACACACCGTCTGCACCGTTGGAAATCTCTCACCAAGCACTCAAATGGGTATCTGTTAGTTTTTCATGTTTTAATACTTCACCACGACACATTTTGTCCACGAAGGCTCTATTCAACTCTCCTCCAAATCGAATTTCTTCACTTACAACTCTTGTACTTGGGGCACCACCTTGCCTCCTTACTTGTCTTTGTTCGTGTCGATTTTCTTCATGAGCTACCCTATTGTACTCATGTTTTTATGGTCCCCCATTGGACCTTTACTGTGTGGCAACATCGTTGAGTCACCCTTGGTTAGAGCATCCGAGTTGAGTCATCATCAGTCATGGAGTCTATCTCGAGTCCCTTTGTATCCTGATATAGTCCTCCATCCTTCATTTCTTGGCCCCTCTCTCGTGTTGCACATTATGGCCTTCAGTACCCTTGTCCCCTATCCCTCATGATATTGTGTCAGTCGTTGCCAAGCCATTCATGCCCTTTATGATCTCACAAGGGAAGTCATCCATCCACTACTCAGTCTCCCTCATTCCATCATCATCATTAGTGTCCGTCTATTTGTCGCTCTACTATTTTCTCTCGTGCCTTAGTTGGGGATCCCTCATCACCTCACCTATGGCGGACCTCCTTCTGTCGACATCAACTCATTTACTTCAGAAGCTAGGTCTAGAGAGCGGTGTACCTTGGTTCGAGCTCCTTTCAGCATGATCGTGATCTGTATACTCGATGATCTAGTGATGCAGCAGCAACTATTGGTGATTCTCGGGTGTGTGTGAGATGTCTCAACCCTCATGAGGGGGTGGCCCTGCAGGTAGCCCCCCACATGCCCAGATGACTTCTTCATTTTCAGCCTTTGATGCAGCTCCTTACATTTGATGATGTCGGCCTCAGCCGCTTGCAGCGCCTTTTCGATTTGCATGTATCAGTCAGATTTTGTGAGCCCTTCCCCATGTATAGGGGGCATTTGGGTTGTATTTGTATCTCATGTACTAAAATATTATTGTATAAGTCCTAGCTGTTATTCCAGGCACATCATGTATGTGGGATTCCTCATTCTATTTTATGGCTCGTATTTATGCCAGCATGTACTTTATAGTTCGGTTCCTTGTTTACTGGACATATTAATATTTTGTACTTTGTCTCGGCGGGCATAGGTATGCCTCCCCCGCCGCCTTTCGCACAGGTACCACTTCATAAAATAAAGACTTTTTTCACCTGTAAGTCTCGTCTCCTTAGGGTCTGGTCCTTTAGCACATTAGACTACCTTACATTTCTCTCTCTGACTTCCCTCTTGATGTCTAGTGATTGAGTTCTTACAACGTACTTCGGTCATATGATTTGCTTCTAACACTCATACGTTGGGGGGCAATCTGTTACACCATTTTTTGGTCATCTAACCTACTATCATTAGATGAACCCAAGTACACCATGTAAGACCAATTTTACCCTAAGTAAAATTGCTTTCCCTATGTGAAATAACTTAGTAAAACACCTTTATTAAGTTTTTTATGGTCTAAACAGGAAACCCCAAAAGGAAATAATAAACAAATCTATATTTGTTTATATTTCCTGGTCATATTTAACCCAAAACAAGGAAATCAATTAAATAAATCCTTATTTATTTGATTATTTCTTAGGAATAAGTTATTTAAATCCTTATTTAAATAATATTCCTAGTTAAATTTGACTAAATCATTTATAAATAATTAAATAAATCATTATTTATTTAATTATATTTCCACCATTTCCTTAAAATAATAAAAAAATCATTTATTTATTTATTATTTATAAATAAAGGAATTGACCAAAGTCAAAAATCCTTTTCCCTCCAACAAATATAATAAAATATTCCTAAAGGGTGGTTCTAGAATTTGATTAATAATATTTTATTCATGCACCAAGTTCTAGATCGCCCCTAATATTTTGTTATAAATAGAAGGGTTTTCCCCATTCATTAGTCACCTTCCATTTCATTAGAGCACTCTGGATCTATACTCTTGGTCACATTCTCCATTTTTTCCTTGTGAGCTCCCATTGAGTTCTATGTTTGTTTGTGTTTTCTACACCAACAAGAGAGAAAAAATTTAGATCTGAAATGCTGAGGACCTTCAAGAACCCATCCCATTGAGGAGAACCGAAAAACACCTTTCTTGTTTTCCTCTTAGGTGCCCCCTTTTTATATAAAAATTCTTTCAAATACATCGTTCTTGTCTTTTCTATTAGATGCATGGAGTGACATTTTATTTTCACTGCTTAATATCTTTTATGCTTAGATTTGGATATGTGCAGCTTTATTTGGATCACCTAACTGCAGATTTAAAGATATTGGTAGCCATAATCGATGTTAGGGCTATTTGTTATGCGTAGCTAAAGTGATCTTTTTCTAACGAAAGATTCATACTAACACTATGGTCCATCCAAGATCATAAAGCAAGTTGGTAATAATGCATTTCAACTTGAATTGCCTTCATATATGCAAATGTATTCATTTGTTAATGTTGAAAGCTTATGTTTGTATGAGCCACCTTTGATCAATGATCAAGGAAGTGATGTTCAACTGCCTTCTATTGAATATTTATCACTAAAATTTCTGGATGAGCTCAAGGAAGATACAATTCTTGACAAGAGGACAAGAGCATCCAAGAGGGGCAGTGTTGACTACCTTCGAGTTTGGCTCAAAGGCAGTAAGCCAAGCAAGGAAAAGTGGATGGAGGTTGGAAAGGTGAGGGATTTGTACCCTCATATACTGAACATGTAATCAATTATTTTGGGGTCCAAAATCTTCCCAATGGGGAGAAGTGATCAGGAGTTCATAAATTTTGCTCAAAATTGAAAGTTATAGGATTGGGTTGAAACCAGGATGGTTGCATAGATCTCGTCTTCCTGATTCTAGCTCTACAAACGGTTTAAAAAATCGATGTCATATGAGGGAGATATCGCATTCTGATCGAATTCCCAAACAACTAAATTTAGTGACAGGTTTAATTGGGATGCCAAGTCAGCATGGAGGGTGCACAGTCAACAAAAAGGAATATTTTGAATAATATTCCCTTTCTCAGAGTCAGTCAGAGGATGAAAAGTGGCGCATTGTGATTTTTTAAGGGTTGTACATTGTATTTTTGGTGGACCAAGTATAAGGTGACACGTGGCCAGCCCTGAGGCCGCCACATGTCCCAAAGAGGTTAGTGTAAAATTTAGGTATAGTTCCATAGGATTCGACCCCACGACCTCTGGGCTGTGCACACTTGTCTCCACCATCTCCGCTACAATGTTTCTTAACTATCTATGTCTACGGGTTGTATTTGAAGTTTCATACAAAGTAGAGCGGGGGTTGGGGACCACCGGTGGTCCCAACCCACCAGCGGCCTCGTTGGTTATCACATGGTATTGCGACGTAAACCGTAACATTAAAACATCAACTACCAAACCACAACCGCAAACTCCGACATTTAAATTAAAGCCTTGTCATATGGCATTGTTTGCGATGGCGGTTTCTTCAACAGTTTAGTCTCCATAGCATTAAACTCTGCTGATGGTTATGTTAAACCATATCACATGTTGCAGTCACAATTTATATCTCTGCATAGTCAGGAGTTTAACTTTGGTTCAACCCACTCTTGCCGCAGTTTCGGCCTTGAATTCCACTCCAGCATTTACTATCACTGCGGGTTTTGAGGATTGGCATGTGGCCACCCCCTTCCCTTAACATTTAATATTACAGTTAGCGCTGGAGAAAAAATAGCAGCACGCCCTAAATTTGCGGATTTGGCCAAAAATAACTCCAGTTAAGTGGAGTTCACCAAAATTAGTGGATTTTTTCTAGGAGTTACTGGGAAAATGAGTTGGAGGCTCAATTTTTTCCCAATCTGAGTGAATGAAGAGTCAATCTAAACTAATTGGAGCATTCTGGAGCCATTGGTGTAGAGAAAACAGCCATTAGAGGCCTGTAAACACATGTATTTGAAAAATTTTGAGCATAATGAAAGATGGACATATCATTGGGAGTTGGACCAATAGATGTAGCCCAGGTGGGGTGAAATGATTCATCATGACTGTTGTGTAAATGTTATGTGTGGTTTTATTTCTATGTTTTACACTATTGTTCAGTGTTATTTAGGCTTATTTTCATGTTCCTAATTCACAAAATCATCTATATTCCATGGTTAAACTTTTCAATCCTTAAAAAAACTATGGAGACAAGTATGCACATATTTTATAACTAAAAATACACTTAGCACAACAAACTAATACAATATTTTCAGATCACTTGGAGGAGTGTGGCATACTTTGGATTTGGATCAAGAAGGCAAAGGAAGAGCAGGAAAGTGCAAGAGGACATTAGGATCAGTAGCTACAACGACTTTTTTTTGCAAGTACCGAATTGCATGTATGATTTTCTTGCTAGTTTTGGCATGCATGGCATATGCATGTGGTTTCCTAGTTATGATTTTTCATTGGCATGGAGGATTGCCTAGATTGATAGTGTTTTTTCCTAATCCTTTCCATTTCCTAGATAGCCATAATGTTTTAGGTTTTACTTTTGTTTTCTGGTTTGTTCTCATGTTTATTTAGCTGTGGGTTGAGTTATTAGTTCCTGGAAGCCTTGGTTGGACAAATGATCTGGAAGCCCTGTAACAGCTTGGGTTGAGTTACTAGTCCTGGAATTATTGGTTGAACAAATGCTCTGGAAGACCTTGGTGGGATGAGTTACTAGTCTTGGAAGCCCTGGTTGGCCAAATGCTCTGGAAGCCCGACAACAATTGTGGGTAGAGTTACTAGTCCTGGAAGCCCTGTTTGGAACAAACGCTCTAGAGCCCTGGACAACTTGGGTAGAGAACAATTTGGTGATGGTTAGTGATGTCCGGCCATGAGGTGGAATCACTGGTTGAGGTTTGAGGTGGTTTGGCCTTTGGAAGCCCTGATTTGGTTTTTATTTGGATTTTTCCATGAGATCTCACATTCATGCTTGGAATATGGCAGGGGGGTGACTGGCTGAAATAGATATTCGGTTTAGCCTAGTCTATGGTCGGGTGGTACATGGAAGTCCAAAACCTGGTTGAATTTTTCATATGTCAATAAGATCTCTTTTCCTCTTGTATTTGATGGGTAAATGTACTTGTTATTATGTGGTTTATATGGTTGTTATATCCTTGTTATTTATGTTGGTTATATGCTGGTTATGAATATGTTTTATAACAATGATGATGTATGGATCTCATCATGTTTTGATTAGTATATGAATGAACAATGTATATATGAACTAATAGTTGATAATGCAACTATTGTGATAAGGCATCAATGCTTCTTAGCGATTCTTAGATAAGTATGAGGCTCCTATGCTCAGATCTGTTGTTATGACCTATAGGATGCATATTTGTGACATGCTTGACGAAATTCCTGTCATGACTAGTAGGGGTCTAGTCAAGTAATTGATAAAATTTCTACATGAGTACCTTTGTTTAAGTGTTATTTATCATTTTTGGAAATCTCACGGAGTTCTAGGTAGTGGCCTGAGTCCTGACCCTGAAAAAGTGGCACAAAATATGGATTCGATGACACAGTACTACCTGAAAAATTCCACATTCGATGGGATGGCCTTGCTGTGGGAGAAATTGGAGGGTCTGAGTTGCACTATTTCCTTGTCATGGGAGCGACTGGGGTGTTAGGTTAGTGAAAGAGAAGTTGATTCGGGGGTTAAGCACCTGGAAAGGTTGGTTGGCTTTTGGAGGTTCTGTAGCATGTGTGGAAGACCAAATTGGTTTTGTATTGTGAGTTCCACTTCCTCAACTATACATGGGGACTCGAAACACATCATAGTGGCCTCTCGTCACATGTTTACCCCGGTGGACCAATTATCTTGGGTAAATGTGGGAGGAGGTGGTTACACCAAGAGAACTTCTCATTGTGGCATATATTTTTTAAATGAATCCACAACATTATTCAAAGTGTCCACCTTTACCAATAGCACGTTCTTATCTTCAACCATATCTCTCACAAAGTGGTTTTGAACACCAATATTCTTTGTCTTCAAATGATAAGCAAGGTTATTTGCGAGAAAAATTACGCTTTTACTATCATAATCTATCCTTACAGCTTGTTGTACCAACCTAATACCCGAACACAATCTTTGTAACCAAACTGCTTCCTTGCTTGGGTGAGTAGCTTCCATGTATTCAACTTCCCTAGTTGAGAGTGCCACTACATACTGTCTCTTGATCAACCAAATGATTTCACCTCCAAATATGTTAAACACATACATATTGTAGATATTGTGTGATCCAAATCTCTGACCTAATATTCATCAACAAATCCAAGTATATACAACACTTTGTCCAATCCTTGTCCTCCTTGGTAGTACAATCGATAATTAGTAATGCCATGCAGATACTTGAAAACTCTCTTTACTACTTTACAATGATCCTTCCCTAGTTTTGATATATACCTGCTTCACACTCCCATTGCATGTAAAATGTCCCATATGGTCTCCCATTTCATACATCAAACTTCCAACCGCATTGGCATATGGAACATGAGACATGTCCTCTTCATTTTCTCATGTCTTGGGACACTAATATACAAATGAATTTACACCTACAAGAATAGGGACCTTTATCAGCTTACGCTCCTACATATGAAGCCTTTGCAATTTTTTCTCGACATACTTCCTTTGATTTAACCAAATTTTCCTCTTGCTCAATCTATTTTAATTTCCATGCCCAAAATGAAAATTTCAACACTAAGATCCTTCATGTCAAATTTAGTGGACAATTGAGATTTCACATCCTAAATTATTTCACTTTCATTTCCAATTAGCAACATATCATCCACATACAAGACCAAATAAATATGAAGATCACCAACTAATTAAGAATATACATAGTGATCTTCTTTTCTCCTTTTGAATCCAAGTCACAATATATAAGTATCAACTTTTTGATACCACATACTTGGGGATTTCTTTAACCCATACAAGGACTTTTTCAGCCTACATACCAACTCTTTTTTTCCCTTCACTGCAAATCCTTCTAAATGCTTCATATAGATCACTTTTTCTAGATCCCCATGCAAGAATGATGTCTTAACGACCATCTATTCTACGTCAAAATAAAAAGCAAAAACAAAAAATAAAATAAATATAATAAAAACTAACTTGGAAACAGGAGAAAAAAATATCACCAAAGTCAATTCCCTAGACATAGGAACAACCTCTTGTGACTTATCGAGATTTTTATTTCTCCACTTTTCCTTCTGCATTCAACTTCTTCATATACACCCATTTTCTACCAATGGGTTTTCTTCTAGTCGAAAACTCTAGTAGATCCCAAGCCTCATTATTGTCCAAGGATTCCATTTCTTCAACCATGTCCTTTTTCCACAATTTTTCATCCTCTGAATCCACTACATCCCTAATAGTTCTAGGATCATCATCAATAATAAAAATATCAAAATTTGAATGGAAATCAAGTGGACTATACCTTCCTAGTTGTCTTATTCTTGAACCGGGCTCCTAAAAATTGTAGTATGTGGTTCTTCTTCTTCTTATTCCTATTCTTATGTAGAGTCTGTTTCATTATCCTTTAGTTTAGACTTTATCTTATCTGGTCCTTTCTCCCTTGGAAGGACTTCTTGTTTGATAAGATCTTTCTCTTTTCTAAATACCACATCTTGACTATAGACAAACTTCTTAGTTTCTAGGTTCCAAAGCTTATAAGATTTCATACCATCTTTATAACAAATAAAGGTGCACCTTTCAAATTTACTATCCAACTTAATTATGTTTTCCTTTGGAACATGTATGTATGCATCACAACCAAATACCATGAGATGTGTGAGAGATGGTTTCTTACCAATCCATACCTTTTGTGAAGTCTTATCATACAACGTTGATGAGGATGATCTATTTACTAGGTAACATGCAATATCCACTACCTCTTCCCATAATTCCTATTCTAACTTAGCACCACTGAGCATGCTCCTTGATTTTCCATCAGTATCCTATTCATCCTTTCTATAACTCCATTTTTCTAAGGTGTATATGGATTAGTCTTCTACCGTGCTATACCACACTTCTTATAAATCTCTTCAAATTCCCTCCTGCAGAATTCTCCACCATTATTTGTCCTTGACACCTTTACTTTCTTCTTTGTATAATTTTACATGAGAGCCTTAAACTCTTTAAAATTTTCAAATACTTTAGATTTCTTCCTAAGGAAATATATCCATTCATTCCTCCATAAGTCATCGATAATTGAGAAATATATAATACATATATTGTTGAGATTGCAATAACATGATGAGCTTAGTAGAAAGAAGTCGCCTTCACTAAGTGGGCCCGCAGGCTATTTTTGGCGCACAGTCTATTTTTAGACATGTAGATCATATTCTATGAGTTGCAGGATGCTATTTGTGGATGTTTGGTCAAGTTGGAAAAAATAGATGGAATTCTATTTTTAGACATATTGGGCAGAATCTATTTTTAGATTGCCAGTCTAAAAATAGATATGTCGAATATTATTAGCTCTTAATAATATTTGGACTATAAACATTATCTTATTCTCTTGGATCACTTCAATTAAGTGCACAGATGTGGCACAGGAGCTGACAGAAGGAATTATGCTATTCTTGAGGGTTAAGTGGAGCTATTGCATGGAGACTTCAGTTAGAACTCATGTGACAGAGTTTGGTGGAGTTATTGAGGTAGTTGGTGGAGTTGTGTTCAGTTTAACTCGGTTAGACACAGTTGAGCTAGTTGTATCTAGTCTAACTGATTGATACACTAGTGAGAGTGGTGTGAATTAATTATTAATTAATTCACTAATTATTAACTCATTAATCAACTGAAGAATACATCAGTTAACTACAGTGCATGGACAGTTTCAGTGGAGACCAGTGGAGAGGTAGGTGAAAGAGCAGTGTGACTATCAGTTGTGACTATACCGGTGTATGATATTGCACCACACATTGAAGGAGATGCCAATGATGATTGTGCAGTGAAAGCCAGGTGGATTTGAACTCATTTCAAAGCCCATATTCAGCAGGGATTGCGCAGTAGAGGAAGGCTAGCAGGTGGCAGAGGATCGATGCATGGATTTGCTAGATCATGACCTGATTAGTGTGTAGCGATTGGAGATTGTATTGAGAGCTTGTGAGAAGCTTTGTATGAAGATTGTTACATGATATATATGACATATATTATACAGATAGTTGGGGGTTTTTAGCTTTAAGCTTTCCCATAAATCACTATGTTAATGTGTGTGAATTTTTATGGTTTTAATGTGTGCATGCAATTGATTTAATTTCCGCATATGATGATCAATGGTGGAATAGATTCTGTATTGTGCATGAAGTCAAATAGTGTGTGATTAGGTGAATCTTAGACATATAACATATCAGTTATATAATTTCTACATGGTATCAGAGCGATAGTTGATCATCGGAGCAATTGCAAAGCATTGAAGCTGTTGAGTTTTGTGCTGGTGGAATTCGAATTTTCAGTAGTGTTTTCTTGGTGTCGAAGTTGAGATGTCTTTCAACAGATTGCGATTGGAGTATGCCCTTGAGGGAAGCTCGAATTATATTGCATGGAAGGACAGGATGGAGGCGGTGTTGGAGGATAATGGGTTGAAAGAGTTCATAGATGCATAAATTCCAAAACCTTCTTCTAGCGATGTTGCCGCACTTGACACACAGCAAAAGAAGACAGAAAAATGTCGAAGGATTTTGTTGGAAGGTGTGAAGGATCACATAGTGTCCAGCCTTCATGGTAAAGCTTCTCTATTCTTGATGTGGAAAGCTTTGACAGACTTTTTTCAAATCAAGAGCGACCAAAGGAAGTTGCCGCTCAAGGATAAGCTCAGGAAAATAAAAATGGAGAAGGGAAAGAGTATACCCAAGTACCTCACGAATTTTTTCCAGTGCAGGGATGAGCTGGGAAGTGTGGGGGTTACTGTAGATGAAGATGACTTGGTGAGCTTGGCTCTCCTTGGGCTTCCGAAGAGTTGGCATTCCTATGAGGACTCTTTCAATGGTCAGGAGAAACTTCCAGGATGGGAGTGACTTTGGTCGGATCTTGTGTGGGAGGAGATAAGGCGGAGTACCAGGGATGGATCTTCATCAAAGAATGAAGATGAAGAAAATTACGCTTTGGCTGCAAAATCAAGGAAGGGGAAGAGCAAGAAGAATGCTTCTCAATCTGGTGCGAAAGGCAAGAAGTAGGATAGGTCCAAGGTGAAGTGATTTAACTTTCACCAACACAGACATTACGCCACTAATTGTCCATAGAAGAAGAAAAATAAGTAGGCTGTTGGATTTGCGGCTGGAGAGGCCTTAGCCTCACAGTTTGAGTTGGATTTTTCACTGATCACATTCTTGGTCTCAAGTATGATGGGTTCAGTGTGGTTTCTTGATAGTGGTGCGTCTTTTCATATGACTGGAGACAAATATTTGTTCGGTGATCTAGATGAGAAGGATCTTGGAGTGCCCATCGAGATGGGCGATGATGGTAGATACAGTGCGACTGGTATCGGGACCATTTCCTTTGAGAGGGATTCTGGTAAACCTTTCATATTGAAGGATTTCATGCATGTTCCAGGATTGAAGAAGAATCTGATCTCGGTGGCCATGTCAGAAGACAAGGGATATGATGTTGTCTTTAGCGAGGGAAAGGCTTTCCTGCGCAGTAAGGAACCTGGTGAAACCTGGAGGATAGGGGTTTGAGTTAAGAACCTTTATCAGTTGCAGGTAGATGGCTGCGCAACAATGGCAGGCAAGGCAGAAGGAGTGGTGAGCCAGGATGAGGGCGAGCTATGGCACAGGAGATTGGGCTATCTTCAACATGGTGCTTTGAAAATTTTATAGCAGATTTCTACCGGGCTTCCCAAAGGTACACTTGCATAGTCAGATCAGTGCAAGGGATGTACTTTGGGAAAATTTGTGAAAGCCACCTTTCATGAGAAGGATAGTGGTGTCATGACGATCCTTGAGAGAATTCCCACAGACGTGTGTGGACCTTTCTCAGTAGCTTCGAAAGCAAAGCACGGGTACTATGTGATATTTGTTGATGACTTTTCTCGAAAGTGTTGGATCTTCTTCATGCAGAAGAAGTGCGAGACATACTTAAAGTTCTGTGAGTTCAAGACACTGGTGGAGAAAGAGTCGGGGAAGCAGGTGAAGGCTCTTAGGAGCAATAATGGTGGTGAATTCATCTCTGGAGAATTCAAGGACTTTTGCAGTGCAGAAGGTATTCAAAGAGAGCTCATAGCGCCTCATAACCCACAGCAGAATGGGGTCACGGAGCGACAAAACAGAACGATCATGGGTGCTGCACGGGCGATGTTGCATGATCAGGGCCTTCCCATACACTTGTGGGATGAGGCATGCAATACTGTGGTTTATGTGCAAAACCGTTGTCCTCACAGAGTGCTTGGCATGAGTACACCCAAGGAGGTGTTTTCTGGTAAGAAGCCTGATATTTCTCATTTGAATATTTTTGGCTCACCTGCTTACATTCATGTGATGAAGGATGCCAAGAAGAAGTTGGAGCCGACCGTAGAGGTTGGGATATTTGTGGGGTACACTAATACACCCCACAACTATCGTGTGTATTTTCCAGACAGTCAGAAGACTATTGTGCGACAGGATATCAAATTTCATGAGGAGAAAGCCATGAAGTGTGCGCTTGAGAGGGAGCCACACTTGCATGCAGATGAGGAGCTATTAGTTCCTAAGGATGAGCCTCAGGATGTGGATCAGCCACAAGAGGAGGTTCATGGAGTGGAAGAAACCACTCATGCAACGCCAACCATCAGAGGGCGGAAGCGCACTACAGAAGCTGAGCGACTAAATCAGGATGCAGAGAAGATTGTAGGAGCACCTACATCACAGCGCAGACAGAGATAGTCACCTGGCCGATATACTGGATACATGGCTCTGATGAGAAAGTGTATCATGACAGAGCCATCCTCTTTCGAGGAAGCTGTGGAGGACCTTGCATGGGTAGATGCCATGGTGGAAGAGTATGATTCGATTGTCAGAAACAGTGCATGGGGGATTGTCCCAAGGCCGGAAGGGAAATCAATGGTAGGTTCAAGATGGATCTAAGAAGTGAAGCAAGCAGCTGACGGAAGCATCGAGAGGTACAAGGCAAGATTTTTTGCCCTAGGCTTCTCACAGATTGAGGGGATCGACTATGAGGAAACCGTTGCACCTGTCGCAAGGTATTCTTCCATACGGAGCATCCTATCTCTCTCAGCGCAGATGGGGTGGCACATTCATCAGATGGATGTGAAGACTGCGTTCCTCAACGGAGTCATTGAGGAGGAGGTGTACATAGAGAAGCTCGAAGGTTTCGAGATCTTCAGCAGCAAGTCGCATGTGTGCAGGCTCAAAAGAGCGTTGTATGGGTTGAAAAAAGCACCTCGTGCTTGGTACACACGGATAGACAGTTATTTCACCGGACTTGGTTTTACCAAGAGCAAGGTGGATCCCAACCTGTACCAGATAGTGTTTGAGGGTAAGTTTTTGATCATTGTAATTTATGTAGATGATTTGATACTGACCGGTGATGAACAGTTGATACTCTCATGCAAGGCTAATCTTGAAAAGGAGTTTGAGATGAAGGACTTGGTCCTCCTTCATTATTTCCTGAGATTGGAAATTTGGCAGCGCAGTGATGGACTGTTTCTGTCTCAAGGAAAGTATAACCAGGAGATACTGGAGAAGTTCAACATGCATGGCTTCAAGCCTATCTACACTCCTCTTCCTAGTGGTTGGAGGAAAGAGGATGCTACTTCGGCAGAGGTAGTGGATGCCACTGTTTACTGACAGTTGGTGGGGTTGCTCATGTATCTGGTCAATACACAACCCGACATATGCTACGCAGTTAACAGCTTTCACAAGCTATGGTTAAGCCTACAAAGCTCTTTTGGAAGGCGGGGAAGAATGTATTAAGATATCTCAGAGGCACATCGAGATATGGACTTTGGTACAGACTTTCGGATGAGGTGAAGCTACATGGCTTCACGAATGCCGATTGGGCAGGAAGCCCAACGGACAAAAAGAGCACATCTGGAGGGATCTTTAGTATCGGGTTGACAACAGTTTCTTGGTACAGCAGGAAGCAAATATCCGTGGCACTCAGTTCAGTGAAGGCCGAGTACATGGCAGCAAGTTTGGCTGCATGCAAGGCTATATGGATGAGGAAGATCCTGGTCGGGTTGTTCGGTTCACACTTAGATCCTACTGTGATATATTGTGATAATCAGAGTTGCATCAAACTCTCGGTTAATCCAGTATTTCATGATATATCTAAACACATTGACATCCGGTATCATCATATCAGAGATTGTGTGCAGCAGAAGGTCATGTTACTTTCATACATTCCTACGGAGGATCAGGATGCTGATATCTTGACGAACGTGCTCACCAGGAGCAAATTCGAATACCACAGGGGCAGGATAGGGGTTGCAGATAATCCATATCTTTTTGAGAGGGAGTGTTGAGATTGCAACAAGATGATGAGCTTAATGGAAAGGAGTCGCCTTCACTAAGTGGGCCCGCAGGCTATTTTTGGCGCAAAGTCTATTTTTAGACTATGTCTATTTTTAGACATATGGATCATGTTCTATGAGTTGCAGGATGCTATTTGTGGATGGTTGGTCAAGTTGGAAAAAAATAGATGGACTTCTATTTTTAGACATATTGGGCGGAATCTATTTTTAAATTGCCAGTCTAAAAATAGATATGTCGAATATTATTAGCTCTTAATAATATTTGGACTATAAACATTATCTTATTCTCTTGGAGCACTTCAGTTAAGTGCACAGATGTGGCACAGGAGCTAACAAAAGGAATTACGCTATTCCTGAGGGTTAAGTGGAGCTATAGCATGGAGAATTCAGTTAGAACTCATGTGACAAATTTTGGTGGAGTTATTGAAGTAGTTAATGGAGGTGTGTTCAGTTTAACTCGGTTAGACACAGTTGAGCTAGTTGTGTCTAGTCTAACTGATTGATACACTAGTGAGAGTGGTGTGAATTAATTATTAATTAATTCACTAATTATTAACTCATTAATCAACTAAAGAATACATCAGTTAACTACAGTGCATGGACAGTTTCAGTGGAGACCAGTGGAGAGGTAGGTGAAAGAGTAGTGTGACTATTAGTTGTGACTATACTGGTGCATGATCTTGCACCACACATTGAAGGAGATGCCAATGAGGATTGTGCAGTGCAATCCAGGTGGATTTGAACTCATTTCAGAGCCCATATTCAGTATGGATTGCACAGTAGAGGCAGGCTAGCAAGTGGCAGAGGATCGGTGCATGGATTTTCTAGATCAGGACCTGATTAGTGTGTAGATATTGGAGATTGTACTAAGAGCTTGTGAGAAGATTTGTATGGTGATTTTTACATGATCTCTATGACATATATTATACAGATAGTTGGGGGTTTTCAGCTTTAAGCTTTCCCATAAATCACTGTGTTAATGTGTGTGGATTTTTATGGTTTTAATGTGTGCATGCAATTGATTTAATTTCCGCATATGATGATCAATGGTGGAATAGATTCTGTATTGTGCATGAAGTCAAATAGTGTGTGATCAGGTGAATCTTAGACATATAACATATCAGTTATGTAATTTCTACATAGATTTACCTACTGATGGAATCAACATAGGTCTAAACACATCACTATGCACTAGTTGTAGTATTCCCTCTGTTTTTTTAGCACTAGAGGAGAATATCACTTGATTATGCTTCCCATATAAACAATGTTTAACAAATAAAAATCCAAAGATAAATTTGAGATACCTTCTACCATATCATTACCATGTAATATTTTGAGTCCCCTCTCTCTAATATGTCCTAGTCTTTACAACCGTATCATAGTCTTTCCCCCATAGACTATAAGATTTTTCCTTATTCTACTCCACTCTTTAGAACAACGAAACTATTGCAACCATCACTAATAGTACTCCCTAGTATCTTATACATATTTCCAATCCAAACTCCCCTCAACAATACCATTGCCCTTAGAACCATCTTGCAAGTATCCTTTTCAAACATTGTTTTTACACCTACATCACTCATCTTGTTTACATAAATCAAATTTTGGGCCAATCTTGGAATGTGAAGAACACTAAGAAATGTTCTAATCCTTCCAACCATGAGCTTCAGCTTGACTTTCCCTCATCCTACAATTTTGACTATTGATTCATCTCCTAAGAATACATTACCACCATCATATATTTCATACTTGAAAAACCACTCCTTGTTGGAAGTCATATGAAAGGATGCACCTAAGTAAACTACCCATGCATCAAGATATACATGTGTACCTGTGTTGTGTAGGTAAATCCCCTCTGCGGACAAAGGCGATCCCTCTAGCCCTAGGGTGGATCTAGCAATAAGAGGACATGCTAATGCATTGATTCCTAGTTAATGAATGAAACTGAGTCAGGATAGATGTCCTACCTTGATTCCAACATAGTTGTCATATCTATGGCAGCAGTCTCCTAATCTTCATCTCGAAACATCGTGGTCCTTCAGCAGTGGTACTTAGGTGCCTGCACAAGGATCAGAGAACGAAAGCAGTATATGAACAATATTTGCATTCAGAATTATCTAATTGGTCAAGGAGAATTAAACATATTGTGCAAGATCAATCACATCAATGCAAGACGGGAACCAAACATCATTCATGTATTAACTAAGAGAAAGAAAGAGATTACAACCAAATGAGCCTTGATGTCACAACCTCCTTCAGCGGATCTAATCAAAATGCGTCTCGAGCATTCGTCGGGGAATTTGGACTTGGTGAGGCAATCAGCCTAGACTGTCTCTCGACAAGGGGTGTCTCTCTGCTCTATCTCACACCAGATATATCAGATTGTTTCAGCTATTCTCCAAAATGTTTAGCTAGCAACATCTATGTGAGAGAGATGTATTTATAGAAGGGGAGGAGGAGGTTGGGATCCCTCATATGGTGTAAGGGAGGCTTTATCTTTTGGGAGGTTTCACCAAATGTAGGAAACAAGAAGCCAAAGGAAGGTGCTCGACGTTATTCAGTCGAAAAACCCATGCTGACTCGCTCACGAAGTGTTTGGAAATGGAAACTGTGCTTCTATATTTAAAAAAATTTCCAAAAACAACTCAGCGTGGGCAGTCCACTGAGACAGAGTGCCAATGGGCGTGGGACCTAGTGCTAATTTCCCTTACTGGCGCGAGGTCATAACTGCCTGTCAGCGCCAACCCAAAATCATATGTTTTTTATGGTCTGTTCCAAGAATAGTCAACAGAGGAAATGTTCTTCCCATGGCAAGGGATGCAATGACACTTTTTGCAAGGCATGACACTACATATAAGTCACAGAAATTTTCCTCCAATGTGTGAGATGGGGATTGCGGGGACAGTGACAAAATTTTGTGTAACAAATGCCCCCTAAAGCATTTGGTCCGAGAGAGAGGGAGGAGTGAAATGCTTTACGAGAACGCATTCAAACCAAACACCGTTGTCAAAAGTCCTGCAAATACAAATACAACTGCTATCTCGGATACATGAACATGTGACATGGACGCAGACATCCATAATAGAATACATATAAACTGAGATCCGAGGTATGGACACAGCCATCCAGTAGTAAGGATCAAAAAATAGACTCAGGTATGGTCGTAGCCATCCAGTCAAAAGAGTCATGCAAATAGTCATGATAAACCAAAATATCCTACAACCTAGATTTTATCAGACAAAACCCAGGGTTTTGCGCTCCATCTCGACTCGAACAAGTACAGATTCAAGCATGCGAATGTGTGATTTGAATTCAAACATGCAATAAATTCACCTAATTGCCAGCCAATGGTGAAATTTTTTAACAGGCATGAGAGAAACCACCAATAATGACAATGGCTCTCAAGGTACAACTAGTACAATCCACGGAATGTGAACAGGGATCTGGCGTCGAACACTCGCAGAATCACTCAATCGAAGGCCAATGATGAGGACCTGTCGTCGAATGCGAATAATTTTCCATTGAGGCATGCAAGCTCCAAGGTACCGGAAGGGAGTCTCTAGATTAGCTTCTTGGATAATGAGCTGAATTCGATAGGAAGTGACCTGGTCAAAGGCCAGCCATAATGTTTCCCACATCATCGACACGAGATGGAGGAATATGATGATATTGAATCAGGACCAAAAATAGGATCAAAGGGAGGTAGAAAACTAGAAACAAAAACTTCTCTTGAACATATCAGTGACACAACTCTGAATTTGCCAGTATTTGACATCAAGGGATCTGAGGTCATGATGACGTGGTAAAAAGAAGATGAGCGGTCAAAACAGATTACCCAAACCCATGGAGGCAAAAATGATGAAATGAGATGTCCCCAACCCGACACGAATGCAGATGAGTGTCATGTTCAAGAGCGACATACTGCCGACACAACTGAGAATTGGTTCCATTTTCCCCCATCACTGTTGGTGAGTACCCCAGTTATTTTTAGAAAAAAATATTGAAGGGGATATCATATGCTTTTCATGAAAGTTTTTCCTTTGGACAAATCCATCCTAGTACATTTTACGAGCCCTAGGAAGGAGGAACTCGGTAACGTCATGGTGACGGTTTCCGATGTCATTTAGGTTTTAACGAGTTTGAAAAAGGAATAACTCTGCATATTTTCATGTTTAGAGAGTTTGAAAAGAAGCGAAAAAGAAAACTCCAGCAGTCCCTTTTCGTAGGTAGTCTCACAGATCTGAAAATGTAGAAAACTGTGTGTGAGAGAACCTCTTAGTCGCGATAGGCTAACGTATTCCTTTTTCATAAATAATCTATCCCAACCCAAAAAGTGGGTAAATGTATATTAGGTAGATATCATTTCGCAGCCATTTGATGAGTTCAAAATGACAAGAGTCTCAACAATTTTTTCAATTTAGAGAATCAGAAAAGAGATGAAAGATGACTCCAACAGTGACTTTTCATGTTTTTACCGAGTCTGAAAAAGTATAAAATACAACTCATTACTTCATTGTCGCCACGTTGAGGACCTTTTGATGCACAAGAGATGCACATAAAAACCATTTTTCAAAATAAAATTGCAATATAATTGAAAAATATGCCTCAAAACCTAATTAGGGTTCTGAAAAGTTATATAATGCCAAATATGGTAAAAAATAAATTACTTTTCACTTTTACCTCTTGTGAGCAATTTGTTACCCCTTTCACTGTGATTTTGTCGCGCTGACAGCGGGCAATTTGGAAGGCCAATCGTGAATCCGTCTGTTCTAGGTAAGAACTCTCATATTTCCCTACATTTTGATTTCTTTTTCATTACCTGCAACCCAATTTTTGTAGATTTATGGGGGGATTTTGAAAAATCTAGGGCGCGGCAGTCGGCGTGAGTATCAGGCACAGACTCGCGCCAACCGACCTAAAAATTGAACGAGGCTACGCCAACCGCAGCAACCAATTTTAGCATGTAAATTCAATTAAGAAAGCCCAATTTAACCATTTAAAAAGCATTGGATTTAGCTAATGACAACCATATGGATGTTTTTGCAGGCGTGAAAAGGAAAAAATGGTGATTCAATGGAAAGAATGAGAACACAGTGAAGAAGTTGATGAAGCCATGGGCAATGTGAGATGCATGGAAGCTCTCAGAGATTGCGGGCTCAAAAAATTCTTTATGGCACCATGTCTCAGAGCTCAACCAGAGCTGTTGCAATAATTGATCAATGTATGGGACATTGATCAGGAAAAATTCATTATTCACGACCAATAACTTGAGATTGAAGTCTCAGATATCTATTTCATAACTAGATTTTCGCGGAGGGGGGCAGTACCAATCTTGACTGGTACTCGGCCCACAATGGAAAACATGGCTATGGTTATTGAAAGAGTGTGTCGAGGAGCACAGAAAGGAACCAAAAGCGGGAACGTGGATATCCATGTAGAAATTAGTATACACTAAGCATGCATACATCCAGATTCCCCTGATCTCACAATATTTAACTTCTTGCAAAATACAGAATCATTCCACTCTTAATTTTTTGCGGAAAATTAATTGCAAACACATCTGAAGCATAAATAAAAAAAATCGCACATAACACAGTTGTTTAACAGAAAATCCTGAAGCTGAAAACCCCAACTATCATATATTATGTATCATGGAGATCATGTAACAATCTCATACAAATCTTAGTACGTCAAGCTCTCAGTACAATCAATCGTCACAATCTAACATAGAAGAAATCTGCAAATCCATGCACCGATCTCTGCCCTCCTGCTAGCCTGCCTCCACTGCGCAATCCCTGCTAAAGAATAGCTCTGAATGAATTCGAATTACCCTTGCCTTGACTACGCAATCCTCATTGGCAACTCCAATGTGTGTGTGGTGTAATCATTACATCACTATAGTCACAACAGATAGTCCATCTTGCCCTTTCACCTATCTCTCCACTGGGTCTCCACGGGATCTGACATGCACTATAGTTAACTGTTGTATTGTTCAGTTGATTAATGAGCTATTATTTATGAATTAATTAACTAATTAATTCACACCATTCTCACTAGTGTATCATTCAGTTAGACTAGATACAACTAGCTCAACTAAGTCTAACTGAGTTAAACTGAATACAACTCCATGAACTACTCTTCCAACTCTTTCATAACTTTGCCACTTAAGTTCTAACTGATTCCTCCATGCATGAACCACTTGTTTCCCTTGGTAATTGTGTAATTCCCTCAGCCCACTAATTTTCCAAATCTGTGCACTGAAATTAAGTGGTCCAAGAGAATAATTTTTTGTTTATTGTCAAATTATTATTAGGAGCTAATAATAATCTATAAATAGACTTCGCTCAATATTCTAAAAATAGAATTTCATCTATTTTTCCAACTTGATCAACCATCCACAAATAGCATCTTGCAACTTCTAAAATATGATCACCATGTCTAAAAATAGACTTGCACCAAAAATAACCTGCGGGCCCACTTAGTGAAGGCGACTCTTTTCACTAAGTTCATCATCTTGTTGAATCTCAACAAGATAGGGATTATCTTTCACCTCGATCCTGCCTCTATGTTATTTGAATTTTCTCCTGGTGAGTGCCTTCGTTAGAATATCTGCATCCTAATCTTCCGTAGGAATGTACTGAAGCACCATGATCTTCCGCTGCACACAATCTCTGATATGATGATACCGGATATCAATATGTTTAGATCTATCATGAAACACAGGATTAACCGAGAGTTTAATGCAACTCTGATTATCACAATGTATCACTGTAGGATCTAAATGGGAACTGAGCAAACCAACCAGGATCTTCCTCATCCAGAGAACCTCACATGCAGCTTGAATAACTACCATGTATTTTGCCTCCCCTGAACTGAGTGCCACGGATATTTGTTTCCTGTTGTACCAAGAAACTGTCGTAGATCCGATGTTGAAAATCCCTCCTGATGTGATCTTTCTGTCTGTTGGGCTTCCTGCCCAATCTGCATCCGTGAAGCCATGCAGCTTCACCTCATCCATCTATTTGTACCATAAACCATACTTAGATGTGCCCCTGAGACACCTCAGGACATGCTTTCCTGCCTTTCAAAAGATCTTGGTAGGCTTAACCATCGCTTTTGAAAGTTGGTTCACCGCATAGCATATGTCTGGTCTTGTATTGACTAAATACATGAGCGAACTCACCAATTGTCGATAAACAGTGGCATCCACTACCTCTGTCGATGTAGCATCCTCTTTCCTCCAATTTCCTGGAAGAGGAGTGTCGATAGGTTTGCAGCCTTGCATGTGAAACATCTCCAGTATCTCCCAGGCATACTTGCCTTGAGACACAAATAGTTCACCTTCCCACTGCCATATTTCCAATCCAAGGAAATAATGAAGAAGGCCCAAATCCTTCATCTCAAACTCCTTTGCAAGATCTGCCTTGCATGAGTGTATCAATTATTCATCACTTGTTAGTATCAAATCATCAACATAAAGAACAATGATTAAACTCTTACCCTCCACCACAATTTTGTACAGGTTTGCATCCGCCTCACTCTTGGTGAAGCCAAGTCTAGTGAAATAGTTGTCAATCCGAGTGTACCAAGCACGTGGTGCTTACTTCAGCCCATACAATGCTCTTTTGAGCCTGCACACATGCGAATCGCTGTTGTAGACCTCAAATCCTTCCGGTTGTTCAATGTACACCTCTTCCTCAATGATCCCATTAAAGAATGCAGTCTTCACATCCATTTGATGAATGTGCCAACCCATCTGCGCTAAGAGAGAAAGGATGGTCCGTATGGAAGAATACCGTGCGACATGTGAAAAGGTTTCTTCATATTCAATCCCCTCAATCTGTGAGAAGCCCCAAGAAACAAATCTTGCCTTATACTTCTCAATGCTCCCATCAGTAGCTTGATTTACCTTGTAGATCCATCTTGATCCTACAACTAATTTTCCCACCAGCCTTGGAACAATCTCCCAAGCACTGTTTCTGACAATGGAGTCATACTCATCCACCATGGCATCTACCCATGTGGGCTCATGCACTGCTTCTTCAAAAGAAGATGGCTCTGTCACGATACACTTGCTCATAAGAGCCATGTATCCAGTAAATCGGTCAGGTGATTGTCTCTATCTACGTTGTGATGTAGGGACTCCTACATTCTGTGCCGCATCAAGCTTCAGTCTCTCAGCTTTTGTGGTCCGCTTTCTGCCTTGTCTAATGTTTGGTTCTGCATGAGTGGACTCCTCCACTCCATGAATCTCCTCCTGTGGTTGATCCACATCTAGAGGCTCATCTTTAGGAATAGGAAGTTCCTCCTCTACATGCAAGTGTAGCTCCCTCTCAAGCGACAAATTCATGGATTTCACCTCATTGAATTGTATATCCCGTCGCACCATAGTCATCTGACTGTATGGAAAGTACACACGATAATTATTGGGTGTTTCTGTGTACCCAACAAATATCCCAACTTCTGCAGTCCGCTCCAGCTTTTTCCTGGCATCCTTTGTCACATGAATGTAAATAGATGAGCCAAAAATCTTCAAATGAGAAATATTAGGCTTCTTACCATTAAAATTTTCTTCAAGTGTACTCATGCCAAGTACTTTATGAGGACAACGATTTTTCACATAAACCGCAGTGTTGCATGCTTCCGCCCACAAGTGCATCGGTAGGCCCTGTTCATGCAGCAGCGCTCGTGCAACACACATGATCGTTTTGTTCTTACTCTCCGCAACCCCATTCTGCTGTGGGTTATTAGGAGCTATGAGTTCTCTTCGAATTCCTTCTTTGCTACAGAAGTCTTTGAATTCACCTGAGATGTATTCACCACCATTATCACTTTGTAGAGCTTTCACTTGCTTCCCCGACTCCTTCTCCACCAATGCTTTGAACTCACAGAAATTTGAGAACGTTTCGCTCTTCTTCTGCATGAAGAAGATCCAGCATCTATGAGAATAGTCATCAAAAAATAGAACATAATACCTGTGTTTTGTTTTTGAAGCAACCGAGAAAGGTCCACACACGTCTGTGTGAATTCTCCCCAGGATCACCGAAGCACGGTTCTCCTTCTCATGAAAGGTGGTCTTCACAAATGTACCCATAGTACATCCCTTGCATTGATCTGACTATGCAAGAGTACCCTTTGGAATTCCAGTAGAAATTTGCTACAAAATCTTCAAAGTGCCATGGTGAAGATGGCCCAATCTCCTGTGCCATAATTCGCCCTCATCCCGGCTCACCACTTCTTCTACTTTGACCACCATTGTAGCGCAGCCATATACCTCCAGCTTGTAGATATTCTTAATTCAAACCCCTATCTTCTTGGTTTGATCCGTTGTTTTATGTTGAAGGAAAGCTTTTCCCTCACTGAAAACATCATAACCTTTTTCTTCCAACATTGCGACCGAGACCAAGTTCTTCTTCGGACCTGGAACATGCATAACATCCTTCAACAAGAATGCATTACCAGACTCCCTCTCAAAGGTAAT
Source organism: Pinus albicaulis (assembly GCA_034641835.2). Lineage (NCBI taxonomy): Eukaryota > Viridiplantae > Streptophyta > Pinopsida > Pinales > Pinaceae > Pinus > Pinus albicaulis. The sequence goes on along the minus strand of CM076580.1, from coordinate 1,707,186,806 downwards.
GATCCCAATTCCATTTGCACTGTATCGACCATCGTCACCCATCTCTATATGCATCTGGAGGTCCTTCTCCTCCAATACACTAAACAACTCCTTGTCTCCCGTCATATGGAAAGACGCACCACTATCAAGATACCACACCGATCCCATACAGCTTGAAACCAAGCATGCGATCAAAGAGAAATCAAGTTCAAATTGCGAGGCTAAGGCCTCTCCAGCTGAAACTCCAACAGCCTTCTTTTTCTTCTTCTTCTGTGGGCAGTTAGTGGCGAAATGCCCATGTTCGTGATAGTGAAAACACTTCACTTTGGAAAAATCCTTCTTCTTGCCTTTAGCATCAGATTTTGAAGGAAATTTCTTCCCCTTCCCCTTCCTTGCTTTAGCGGCCAATGCGAAATTCTCTTCATCTTCATTCTTTGATGAAGAGCCATCCCTGGTACCCCACCTTATCTCCGCTCTTTTCTTGTATAAACAGTGTGGGACCGCACCTGTTTACACTGAATACTGCAGACCCTGTGAAATTTTTTAGAAAACATTAAAATTATCTTTTCTAGATCATTTTGTTAGATTCTTAGTGTATACCCAGACTTGTATTTTCTGTTAGAAAGCTTTGGTTGAGATTTGTTTCAGCATTTTTAAGTTTTGAATGATTTTCTGAAAGATATGCATGTTATAGTGATTTTTTCTTTGTCTTTATCCCACTAAAATATTAGAACCTTTGGTATACTTTTAGATCACTGGTATTTCCTTGCTTTCTTGCTGAGTTTGACTTCATAGCAGAAATTGTTTTATGAGATTTAGATCCCATTTTCTCATTTGCAAATCTTTAACAAAAATTTTGTTGATAAGTTTGGAATTTCACTTAAAAAACCATAATTGGATGTTTTTTGAGTTCTTGCTGATCCAAGCAAATAATTTCTTAGTTAGATAACAAGCTAAGCAAAACATCCTCAAAATATTTAAAGTTTTAATTCAGTTTTAGTCTTTAGAGTTTTTAGATCTCAAAATTAGTGTTTTTTAGTTGAGTGTTATTTCTAGAAATTTTAGTCTTATTTTGGAGAAAATTTTGTTTGTAGTTTAGATCTTGAATGATAAAGGGATTTCTATTGAGCAATTGATAATTTTGAGTTCTCATGAAATTAGATTTATTTTCATTTATTCTTGTTTGAAGGAAAAGAGTGTTTTACAAGATTGCTTTTCTCAACTCTTTCTTTTAGATAGAATTCATTGAAAGGAAATAATTTTTTTCTCATAATAGATGCATTTTTAGTGTGTTTTGAGTCGATTCACTACATATCACCAGTTTCACTTTCGCACCTATTATCCTAAGAAACAGCCTATTAAAATCAACGCTTAAAATAAAATCAATCTAGTAATTTTTATATTTCTAGGGCTCTTTTCACCAACATAGCTTAGGCTAGTGTCTTGGGGTAGGGAGTAATTAACTCTCCAAGACAATTAAAAAAAACAAGTCGATCTTGCGATAGGAAAAATCCAATGGTCGCTTATATGCTTTGGGAAGCTCCTCTTAAAGGAGTCAAGCATGAGGTCATATCTGAACCAGTGGGATAATCAATTCTATCTCATTGGGAACGATAGAATATGTGCGTGTATTAACAATGGTAAATCCCAGATAGACCATTGTCGAGGAGCTTAGGGTCACTTGTCAGTATACCTTGGATTATGTCAAGGAGCCTTCAAGGAGATTGAGCTTTGTTACTCTGCCCTTGCGCGTATGTCATATCGTAGACTGTTCCCCCAGGTATATTAGTTCTTGTTGGTAACCTTAGTGGCCATAATCTTTACAGCTTTTTCCTAAGGTGACGATGGAGGAAAGATCCCACTGTACCTCAAGCTCAATATCAACCTCAGGGATAGTGCATTCCTCAAGGTCAACCCTAGAGTCAATTTATTCCTCAGGGTCCACCCCAAAGTTGGTTTATTCCTCAGGGTCAATACCAACCCCAGATTCAGTATGCGCCTCAAGGTTATCAACCTCAAGGTCAATACCCAACTCAAGGTTTTCAAGCTCCTTCAGGTCAACCATTGTTACAAGGAACTGGAACTCTGCTAGTTAATTATCAAACTTATGTTCAACCTGGTTATGGTCCTTCATATGCACAACCTTCTATGGGTAAATACCCTGGAATGAATATGGTGTGGGATCCATCTCAAATTCAACAGACTTTGCAACCTAATGTGTAGTTACCTAATCAACCTGGACAGCCCATAGGTTCTGGTCCAACCCAACAACCTGTCCAGCCTACCGTTCAAGTTCCTGCACCTGGTTTTGTTCAGCAGCCTGGGCCTAGTACACCTCAGATTCCGCCACAAACTTCTGCTACTGCTGCAACTTTTGTTCAACCTACCACACCTATTTCTGGAGTATCTGTAGCTCTTGTTTCTACTATCCCTATATCAGTGCAAATTCCTCAAGTATCTGTGCCATAGTCAGGACCTACAATTCAGACTACGGTCCAGATGCCTACAGGACAAGCTGGTACAAGTACGATTCTTACTGGTCAACCACATTTTACTTATCAACCGTACCAGGGATAGTATCAATTTGGACAGGTTACACCAAATCTAGTATATCAGTATCAGTCGTACCCTGGGTATACTTATCAAGTACCTCAACAATCCCAGTATTTTCTGGTTAATCCTGGTTATCCAAGAGGTTTCACGATTCCCAATGCGCATCCAATTCCAGGATATCCTGGATATCCTCCTCCTGGAACTGGTTTGATCACACAAGGTTATCAAGACCCTAGCCATCGGTTACCATTTATAGCAACTTTAGATTTACCTGATCTATCGCGCCTTATGAACGATCCTATCTTTTATCTTCCGTATTGGCTGCCGATGCGTAACAAGTTGCCCAGTGATATTCCAAAGTTTGAGGGTAAGTCAGGAGAGGACCCATCTAATCATGTTATGACTTATCACCTCTGGTGTGCATCCAATTCAATAATCGATGATTCAATTCGACTGCGTCTTTTTCAGAAAACTCTCATTGGTCTAGCTGCCAAATGGTACATTGAGTTACCACGAGGCTCTTTTAATAATTTTAATGCACTAGCTACTGCTTTCTTAACCCATTTTCAGTTGCCTTTTAGATACGAAAATGGCACGGAATTGCTGACTTCATTAAAACAATCTACGTCTGCGTACATATCCGATCACATTCATGAATGGAGACGTAGAAGGCGTTTAGTGAAGGTCTTTATTCCGGATCAATTTTTTTTCTGAATGGTTTATTAAATCGTTATTGTCCAAAATTACTAAAGATGTGGCCAAAGGAGGCGTTGTTACAGAAGAGAAAGTCATTTCTTAGGCTCAGTACCTTGACCTTGTATATACTAAGTCAGGTACTCTGTATGATAAAATCCCCGATTTTCCAAGACCTGTTCAATTAACTACAACTCCTTCCGGTTCTCATGCCACTGATGGTGTAATTGGTTCTGTTAGCACTGGTAAAAGTAAGAAGAAATCTTCCAAGACAACTTCTCCCATTATCACTTTACCCGATTCACCGAAAGGAGATTCTTTCGTTGAAACTTCCGTCGATATTCATGTTGTAGAATCATCTACAACCAAACCTAAAACTGGTGGTAAGAAGAAAGGTAAGAATAAAAAAAAAAATCTTCAAAAGATAAAAACGATAAAACTGAACCAACTGACAAAAAATGAAAACCTCGTTATCCTTGTCTGATCTGTGATGAGGATCATTTTACAAAAGGGTGTCCACGTAGAGCCAAGGTATCAAAATTAGTTAAGGGTTCACCCATACCTGCTGTCTTGAAGGATCCCTTTCCTACTCAAGATAGTAATATCATTGGATCTTCACCAAGTACGCTAGAGGATATTTTCATGGTTGTGACGCAATCGCAAGATTACGGTAGTAAAAATCTTGGTAAAGAAGTAGAAACATCTAATTCAGCATCGACTACATCTCCCTCAGTTTATGATCCGTTACAAATCGAGAAACAAAATCCTAACTTAGTAATCAAATTGCCTATTAAAGGTTTACTTTGTAAATCAGCTTTCAATCCACATCTGAGAGCTGCTTAGAATTACAATATTGTTGAAGACTTGGCAATTTCCCCTTCAGCAATGTCGGCTTTGGAAGTCCTACAATCATGCCCAGCCCAAAGAAAATTACTATTGTCATCCTTAGGAGCCGTAGACCTCCAGGATTCGAACCTCATAATCTTTGATTTAGAGAATTTTACACCCCGCCTACCCCATCAAATGGCTTTTCAAATTCCGGTAATAGTCAAAAACAAATGTATCTTTCGTACTGTTGTTGATGAAGGGGCTTCTACATGTATTATGTCGTTAAAATTTTGGAAATCATTTGGTTCTCCGACAATTAATCAATCGCCGACTATCCTCAAAGCTTTTTATGGAAGAGGTTTTCAGCCATATGGCATTTTACGAGATATACCAATAGAGGTCGAAGGAAAAACAGTTAATCTAGATGTGGAAGTGGTTGATGCCCCTCTGGATTACAACCTTCTCCTGGGTCACAGTTGGTCTTACGCCATGACTGCTGTTGTATCATCGATCTTTCATCTCATCATGTTTCCTCATAAAGGAAATATCGTTAAAATAGATCAGCTTTCATATTATTCATCCGACCCAACCTCTACTGATAGTATCCAGCATATCGGAAAATCGACTATCCCTTATCAGGATGTTGGGGTAGGGTTAATTAAAGATTCTGCTTTATTGGGAACTTTTTCCCTGCCTGCTCCCAACATACGGCCTCCTATTGCTAATATCAATATGATTACTTCAAGTACTATTCCCTTTGATGATCCTTGGATAGTACCTTTAGAATCAGAACTGGATTCTTTCGATGGCGCGATGCCTTTGAGTCCTTTTGAGTTAGCATATCATACAGTACAGTCATTTTCTGATACTCCTTCAACTGAATCTGATTCAGTGAATGTGATCAATAAGGAGTCATTTTCAATATTGATCTCAGCATCGACATCAATTCTGGATCTTGCTCAACAAGTATTCAATATTGATCAACAAATTCATGAATTCTTGTCTGTAGATGAATTACCATGGAAAGATCTACATCACAGGTCTTCGTTTTTACCTGATCTCGATCATTTTGAGAATAAGTTTTCCTCTATTTTTACTATTGATTACGTTAAAGAACCTCAAAATCCTCTCTCATCTTCTGACTTTGAATTGAATTTAGAAAACATTTCTACAGCGGTTCCCATTGACATTTTGGTAAAACCCAGAATTGTTGAAAAAATTCATATAGGTGCTTCTTGTAAGACTGATGAAATCCACGCATAGAAAGCCCTATTTCAGGAATTACGTGACATTTTCACCTGGTCATATGAAGAAATTCTAGGAATCGATCCGTCGATTGTTTTTCACGAAATTAATACATACCCAGATGCTAAACCTGTTAGACAGAGATTACATTAGATACATCTGCGAAAAGATGCCGCTATGAAAGCAGAAGTTGAAAAATTACTTCGTGCAGGTTTTATTTATCCAATTTCGTTAACGGATTGGGTGTCTAATATCGTTCCTGTTAATAAAAAACAAGGAACAATACGAGTATGTATCGATTATAGGGAGATAAATCGAGCTTGTCCAAAAGACAATTATCCAACCCCTTATATCGATCAAATTATTGATGATTGTGCTGGAAGTGAAATGTTTTCGTTCATGGATGGATTTTCCGGCTACAATAAAATCAACATACTCCCTACAGATTAACCTAAAATAGCTTTCATTTGTCCATGGGGGACTTTTTCTTATCGGAAATTACCTTTTGGACTTAAGAATGCTGGCGCCACTTTTCATAGGGCAATGTCTTATGCATTTCATGACATTAAACACATTGTGCAACCCTACCTCGATGATTTGCCTGCTCATTCCTTGCACAGAGAAGATCATATCACTCATTTACGATCCATTTTTATATGATGTAGGCATTATAAGATTCGTCTGAATCCTCAAAAATGTGTTTTTTGTGTACAATCTGGACGATTGTTGGGATTTATTGTATCAAAGGCAGGCATTCGTGTCGATCCATCGAAGGTTGAGGCTATCATAAATTTACCTCCTCCTTCTACTCTTTGCCAACTCCAAAGTCTGCAAGGGAAAGCGAACTTTTTACGTCGATTCATTCCTAACTACGTCGAGTTAACGAAAGGTTTTACCAGGTTGTTAAAACAGAATATTCCTTTCTTTTGGGACGAGATCGCTGATCGATCTTTTGATGCTCTTAAAAACGCGTTGACCCATGCATCGTTACTGCATCCTCCCAATTACAACCAGGATTATTTTTTGTACCTCGCTGCTTCCGATTCCACGATAGGAATGGTTCTAGTTTAGGAAGATGAATTCAATAGTGAACATGTGATTTACTATCTTAGTCGTAATTTGCATCTGACTGAAATCAAATATTCACATGTGGAGAAATTGGCCTTGGAAGCCATTCAAGATGTCCAACGTTTTCGTCATTACATACTTTTACGCAAAACAACAGTAATTTCTGATTGTAACCCTATGATGTATATTTTGACCAAACAATTGCTAGGGGGCAAATACTCCAAATGGATTGTTATCCTACAGGAGTTTGACTTGGAATTTGAAAAATCCAAATCAAATAAATCATTGATATTTGTTGAACTTATGTGTGACTTCCCACTTACTGATACAAAAATTGTGGTGGAACAACCGATCATAGACGAATCCTTGTTTCTTATTAGTACCATCGATCCTTGGTATGGAGATATCATTGTTTATATTTAGACCCAATCTTTTCGGTCCGAAATTTCACAATCACAACAACGTAAAATCCATTTCCAGTCTCAAAAATATCATATTGTTGACGACACACTATACCGTCTTGGTGCAGACTCTATTTTTCAACGTTGTCTCACCCATGAAGAAGCTAAAAAGGTTTTAAATGACTGTCACTCTAGAGCATGTGGCGGTCATATGTCTGGGTATGCCACAGCCCAAAAGATATTGCGCGCTGGTTATTTTTGGTCGTCTTTATTTAAAGATTGTATTTATGCGGTTCGAAAATTCCATAATTGTCAAATTTTTGATCGAAAGATGCGTACACCACCCACTCCTCTTCACCCTATAATTTCTGTCGGTCCTTTTTCAAAATGGGGCATTGATTTCACTACATGTAACCCTCACTCGGCCGGGGGGCATGGGTATATTATTCTCGCAGTAGATTATTTTACCAAATGGGCTGAGGTGATGCCTACATTTACAGTAGATGGAAAAAATGTAGCTAATTTCGTGTTCAATCATATGATTGCTCATTTCGGTGTACCCCAAGTGATAATTACTGACCATGGGAGCCATTTTCAAAACATCATGATGACCGAGCTAATTGACCAACTTGGCCTGCGCCATGACAATTATACACCATATTATCCACAGGCTAATGGTCTGGTTGAAGCGATTAATAAATTTTTAGTCACCATGATCAAACGAACCATCGGAATTCATAAATCAAATTGACGTACCATGATTTTTTCAGCAGTTTGGGCATATCGGACCTCAGCAAAAACATCAACAGGCTTTACCCCTTTTCAACTGGTTTACGGTTTAGAAGCGGTATTACCGATTGAATGTGAGATACCGTCACTCAAACTAGCCATAGAGTTACTACCAGCTACCTCTAAGGAGGAAAAACGCTTTTTGTACTTAGCTCAATTAAATGAGAATCGACGCACCGTTGCATTAGCCACCAAGACTCATGCGAAATGAATGAAAGCTCAGTATGATAGAAGTGTTACACCTAATATTTTTTCAGAAGGAAACCTAGTTTTGCTATATGATCAAGCTAACGATAAGCTAGGGGTTGGGAAATTCGAACCCATGTGGCATGGTCCTTATATTGTCAAGTGACAGCTTGCAAAAGGGGCCTATGAATTGGTTGATTTTGATGGGGTTTCTTTAGGCAAACCCAGAAATGGGCTTTATCTAAAGAAATATTACGCTTGATTTTTGTGTGAAGATCTTTCCTATATATTAGTTAGTTTTTAACTAGTGTGATGTAGATTAGAAACGTGTGCCTAGCTTAAGTGTGTTTTTACGACTATTCCTGCTTATCTGTATTACTCTTGATATTGCAGATGTCGACTTCTTTTCAAACATACATTGGTTTTGCTGATGGTGCTTTTCATAATACATGGAACGTTTCTTCCGTAGCTTGGGTTATTTATTCACCCACTGACGAGTTAGTATTTATGCATGGGGTAAGCCTCGGTCAAACAACAAACAATATTGCATAATATAGCGCAGTTATTGAATTATTGTCTGAATCTATTTCATTTGGAATTCGGAGTTTGATCGTTAGGTTAGATTCTGAGCTCGTTGTATTACAATTAAATCGAGTATATGCAATTAGAAACCCAGTGTTGTTAAGATTATTTTTGAAAATTCGTCTCTTGGAATGAGAATTTTATTATATTGAGTATCAACACTGTTATTGCCTAAATCTACCTCAGGCTGAAGGAAGGCAGAGTTCAAGGTAACATCAAACCACGCTCAGTCTAGTAGCTAGCCCTACCAGAACAGGAGAGGGCTCTCTCCGGGTCAATCTCAACAAAAATAATCAATAGGGCTTGAGATGACTTGAAATAAAAGCTAATTTCAGGCTAGGTATATAATTGAAGGAGTTTAATTGTGTTTTTGGGGGTTTTTTTTGGATCAAAGGGAAAGGCAGTTTTGGGTGCAGGGATAAGGCCTAGTTTTTCCAGAGTTTTGATTGGGGCAAGGAAGGAAATTGTTTTGATGCTTTGGATTGAATGAATGGATGGATAAGACTAGTGAGGAGCTGAAGAGGGAAAGAGGGTCTCAAGAGTCCTCCTCAAACAGATGAAAACATGGAAAATTAAACAAAACTAAAGGCAAAGCAAAGAAAGCTACTGAATTCCACCTTTAAACACTGATTTGTTTAATTTAAGAAAAAAGAGAAGGGAAAATGATACACATAAACATCAGTGAACTTAAAATTACACAGATAAAAACACCATCAAAACACAGAGCCACATGGATTCCAAAGAGTGCTGCAAACCCTAGTCTATTCCTTTGCCAAAAGTGCAGAGATGAAATGTACAATGAAGAGCCAAGCAATCCCAAGTGTCCAACCCTGAAAATGACTGAGAAAATACATCACATAGACAAGCCTAACTCCTTCCCATGCCTCTAGGGGTCAAGCTCATCATTCTAGGAGTTGTTTCAACCATATCTAAACTAGGAACTAGAAAATAGGGAATGAAACAACTTGCCTCTATATGCTAGGAAACTGATCCATTCACTTACATTTCACCTTTTGGTGAATGAATCTTCTATAATGTGCAAAAATGTGCCAAAATTACATCATGGTCATGAAATTACATCAAGGTACATCAAATTTTACATGAAAAAGTGAAACTGGCCAAAACTAGGCGAAATTCTGAGCTGCTGAGTGAAAAATAGACCAAATTCCTCTATGCGTCGCGCCTGGAATCTCTATGCGTAGCACAAGTTTGGAGCTGATTTTGAAGCCCTCCCCGAAGTCAAAATTGAGCGTAGGATAGCTCGTTGGAAATCCCTACCTGTCTACTTTCCAACCCAAGTGGAATTTCTTGATTTGGTTTCCAATTTTCCCCTCCAAAAGTTCAATCTCCCAACACTACTTCCTGTGTGTGCAAAAAGTGGCAGAAAAGCCATTTTTAGGGTGTTTTTGACCCTTTAAAAAACCCAGAACTTGATGAAATCCTTAGGTAATACCTGAGCATGCATAAATTCTGATAAAAAATCTAGAAATGCAAAGTTTTCCCCCTGAAGAGCTGCCAATTATAAGCGCGCGCCAAGTGGCGCTACGCGTCGGGCAGAAAATCCTATTTTGTGACCAAAAAATTCAAAATTGACAAAAATTTTCCCAAATTTCTTGAAATTTGGGCTGAAGGAATCTGATCAAGTGTTATGCTCATCCAAAGAAGCTTCGACCAAAATTTGGAGTCTATCATACTTTTGCGACGCTTTAGTGCCCTCTTGGTGCATGCAGTTCAGTGGTGGAATCACTGTCTCTGTCATATGATGTATCTGCATCCGTCTCCATGGTTCTGAAAGTATATGCCAAGTATATGCTGATTTCTATGAGATGAAAATGAGAATTTGGTGTCTTTGTCTTGATTTCCAAATGTGTGTCAAAGGGAAGGGACTGTGGGTTAAATAAGACAGTGGGGACACTGAAGTCTTGTCAAGTGGTACTTTGTCTTTCGAAAGCTTTTGATTTGACAAACTTTGGGAAAAGGGACAGCCACTGAACTGTTTGGGGAAGTTGAGGTTTTGGGAATTTTTACACATGAAATGGGAAAAGGAGAATGAAAGGAAATGAAATGTTTTATGGATAGGGAAATAGGGCACGAAATGATATGAGTGGTTTGGAATATAAGGGAATAGGGGATTAACAGTGATGATAGGATTACAGTGAGAGGGAGGGATGAACAAGATGGGAAATGAAAAAGTTTGACACCACAATTAATTTTTGAAATGCCAATTTCAAAACCCTAGGGAAGAAATTTCGACAAGAGGATAGGGTTTATAATTTTGGCATTTCAAATTATTTTAATCAAACTCAAACCACACCAAGCATGGGTTAATAGCAATGACAAAGTCACACAAACTTACTTGAAACATAGAAGATTGAGTCAATTTGAGTTTTTGTGGATCAGTGGCAAAAATTTGGTGTTCCGGCCCAGTGCGTCGCGCACGTTTAGAATTGCACGGTGGTGAGCAGCCTTATGCACCGCGACCAGGGTTTCACACACGATTTTGCCCAGTTTTACCTCCAAACACTTGCGTTGCTCCTCCCCTATTTGTCTTGGCTCAAGGCTATCTCTTGGCATGAAAATGGAGTGCTGGATCATGAAAATATATTATGTATACCAAGGATTTTCATTTTTGATTTGAAAAACCCACTGTTTGAAAATTTTGGCACTTTTACAAAAGAACTTTGTTTTGCTTGTTTCCTTTGATTTTTTGCGCTGAATGATGAATTTCTTGTCTATGTTTTGCAGGGATAGCTGGCATTGGATTTTGAAAAGGTGACCAGGGTTGCACCTGAAGATCTTCATAACTGAAAAACTTTGAAAATTACATGGCATTTATTACAAAAGACAAAATTGACGATTTTTCTTCAAAACAGATTTTTGAAGAAGACTCATGATCTAACATTATGACGATGAAATTTTTGAAATGAAAACTCATTTTGAACCTCCCTCATGTATGCAATGTTGACACCTTTGAAGACTCAAATTAACGAGCCTAGCACAAAACAAGTTGAAAAACTAAAGGCCTTTTCCCACCAAAAGACCAAACATTGACTGTCATTGACTGGAAATGATTTTGATGGACTTTGATGAACAGACCTGAGCCAGCAGGTACAAGACATGAGGGATATGAGCGAAAAGACCCTTCCGTCAGATGATCCATGCTCCTAATGGAATGCAACTGACTAGACTGAATGAGACACCTAAAATGAAATGCAACAAAAGATATTTTGATCTCTGACGGAGGGATGAAGAGACCAACTCTAACATTGGCTCCAATGGGGATGGTAGCTCCTTGGAGGTGCCAAGAACTACAGATTTCTGGGAGAGTAGGCAGTGCCTTCGTCCATTGGGCTATGGAGTCCATAACTTCAAAAAATCAATAGAAGACTCTTGACTGATTTATTGACTGAAAATTTGACTCAAACTGACTCAATTTTGAAATTGAAACGATTGAAAAATGTGACTCGAAAAACTCCAACCAAAGCTGAAATCCATCTTCAGAATTATAGCCTTCACTTCGGGCCCCAAACTGAAGAAAAGATCACAGTGCACACTTGTAATGAAACTGAAATAAATGGTATGTACAGTGACAATGTAAACAGCAGAAAACATCTCAGAAATGATACCACTTGAGCAGCCGACCATTGACCGGCCCTCCTGGACAATATTCCCTGTTCATCTCCTTCAGAAGAAAAGCATTCTGACCCCGATATGTAGCAATTTTAAAGGGTCCTTTCCAAATATTTTCGAACTTACCGTGCTTACCCTTTTCCTCATTCCTTGCATCCCATTTCAGCACCACTTCTTCCAATTGAAATCTGTCCGCCTTTGCTTTCCTGTCATAGATTTTCTTAATTCTCTCCTGCAGATTGAATGTGTTTTGAAAAACTTATTTCCTCGTCTACTGCAAATGGATCATTTGATTTATTCTTCTTTGCATATGATCATCTTCACTGCCAGCTTCCTGTACAAGTTTGACCACCGGAACTGTGAGAGAAGTAGGAAACATTGTATCGACTCCATAAACTAACTCAAAGGGGGACATACCAATGGATTTCTTCTGACTCACTCGATCTGCCCAAAGTGCATTGAATAACTTCTTATGCCAACTTTTCTTGTTTATTTCCAACAACTTTTTAATGATGTTGACCAAATATTTGTTGGAAGACTCCGCCAATCCATTGCCTCGCGGATGATAAGCGGTTGAGTGTCCCAAAATGATTTTATACTTGTCACAAAACTCAATCATCCTTTTTTATTTGAAATTTTTTGCGTTATCAGTGATTAAATTATTCAGGCAACCAAAATGAGACAAAATTTTATTCTCAAGGAAAGAAATTATTACCGAATCTGTAGCTTGCCTGGTGGGAATTGCCTCAATCCATTTCGTGAAATAATTTGTTGCTGTTAGGATCCACCTATGCTGACCTGAAGAAGCAGGATGGATCTCACCAATGAAATCCAAACCCCACTGTTGAAAAGGAGCACTTACCTCAATGGGCTTAAGTGGCAAAGGCTGCAATTTCTGCCTCCCCTCAAAAATTTGACATTCGTGACAGCTTTTGACAGTCTTATACACATCAGAAAAAAGTGTCGGCCAATAATATCCCGCTCTTAAAATCTTATTGGCCATTGTTTTCCAAAAAAGGTGACCGCCACAATCTCCCTTATGAAAATCCTCCATAACCTTCTTTGCTTCTTCTTCCACCAAATAGTTTAACAAAACACCACCAGGATCTTTCCAATAGAGTGAATTATTCAAAACACAAAACTTAGCAGCTTTCAATTTCAGAGTTCTACTTTTTTTTCTAGCCATGTCGGGCAGTGGTGACAAATTTTGAAGCACATATACAATATCTGAATACCAAGGAAAAAGCACAAAGATTTCTGATACCTGAACTGATGAACTTTCCTCATTCTCCTCGGACATAGCAGCAATAAGATTAATGTCCAAAGTATGCAAATTGGACTCAGCCATTAGCTTAGCCAGCCCTTGTCCTTTGATAAGCTTTGTAGGCTTTATCTCCACATCATACTCCAACAAGGCTGCAATCCATCTGCCTCGTCTCCCTTCTGGATCTGTTTGCACTAAAACATCCTTAACAACAGCGTTAGGAACATAAGCAATAATATGAGAATGCAAAATATATACTCGGAAATCTTTCAATTCTTTCACAAAAGTGAGAGCTTGCTTTTCAATTATGTTATATTTCAAGGTTGCATCTCTTATGGTACGGCTAAAAAAAGCAATTGGTTTTTCATGCCCATCTCTTTTCTGCATTAATACTGCTGCCATAGTATGCTCCGAAGCAAAAGAAAACAAAATAAAATCTTGAGTGTAATCCGGGCTGATCAAAACATGAGCTGAAGAAAGAACCAACTTCACTAGATTGAAAGACTTTACCGCCTCCTCAGACCATTTTACTACGCTATCCTTCTTAAGCATGTCTGTAATCTCTCTTAAATGTTCAGCAAGCTTAGGCACAAAGCGGTGTAAGAAATTCATCTTACCATTAAAACACTGAATCTCCTTTTTGTTCCGGCGAAGATCAATTTGCTGAATAGCTTCAACTCATGTTGGGTCAATACGGATGACATCTTTTGAGATAATGTGACCAAGGAGTTTGCCCTCATCCATGGCAAACAAACTCTTCTTTGGATTGAGTGACACACTGTACTTTCTACATCGCTGAAAAACAATTTTCAGATGGTAAAGGTGCTCTTCATCAAAATTGGAAAAGACTGTCAAATCATCAAGATACACAACTAGGAAAACATCTTTCTCATTGGCAAATTCCATGTCCATTGCACGCTAAAATGTCGCACCAGCATTCTTCAAACCGAAAGGCATTTTAGCATAATGGAAAGTTCCCCACGGAGTGGTGAACACTGTTTTGTCTCTATCGTCCTCATGGACCAAAATTTGGTTATACCCGGAATAACCATCGAGTAGTGACATACAAGATGCTCCAACTACTTGCTGCAATATGTGATCCATTTTGGGCAATGGATAATTGTCTTTCAAAGAAACCTTTTTCAAATTCCTAAAATCAATGCACAAATGAATCTCACCTGTCTTCTTACGTATGAGCACCAAATTGGAAATCCAATCGGAAAACCTTATAGGAACAATGATACCAGCCTTGTATAATCTATTCACCTCCTTCTTAATTGAGGGTAGCAATTTTGGATTTATCCTTCTCAACTTCTGCCGGAAGGGCTTTTGATTTGGCTTGATAGGAATGGTGTGCTGAATTATATTTGTATCATACGTCTTTAAATCTGAATAGTCCCAAGCAAATACATCAACAAAAGAAGACAATAAACTAACATATTTTTCTTTTACCTCTGGTGGCAATGTTTTGGACAACTTCACCATATTTGGATTCTCAGTTGATCCAATGTTCACGTCTTCAACTCCCTTTTCGGTTGGTTGCAAGGTTGGTTTTCTAGCTACGTCATCTTGATCAAAAATTTCTTCTAAAGGTATCAAACCCTTAGGAATGACATTATCCTTCAGCTGCAATACTTCCATCTGATTTATTTGCACATCAGCCTCACCATCATCTTGGAATACTTGCCAATGCCTTTGGTTGTTCGGGACAGTTGGACGATGTTTCACATGAATTTCAAACTTGTTACTTGAGTTCATTGGAATCTTCAAATTACTTGTTGCCTTAGCAAGAGCATCTGCAATACCATTCTGAATACGAGGGATACAAGTCAAAGTATAGTCTAAAACAACTTCAAAATATCAAGAACTGCATTTCGATAAGCCTGCATTCGAGGATGCTTAGCTTGAAATTCACCCTTCACTTGCTTAATTACTAACTCGGAGTCGCCATACACTACAATCCTCTTAGCATTCAACTTTCTAAGTATTTTCAGACCATCAATCAAAGCTTCATATTCTGCCTCATTATTCGAACAATCAAAAGCTAATTTGTAAGAACAAACCCTCACATTACATGGTACCTTGTTTGGGGCGGAAAAAGGGCTGCGTACCCAAATACCAATTCCAGCACCATCACTCCCAACTACACCATCAAAATCCATAGTCCATAAACCATCTTCATCTTCTTCCAAGTGTTGAAATTGTGTTTGCTCTGTTATTTCTGCTTGCTGTCCGTCAACTTTCTGCTGCTGTTGGAAGGTTGATTGCTCAGCGGAAGTCTCAAGTTCTTGCCTTTCTTTCATCAAAACTTCTCTGAAATTTTTTGTGATCTCCAGAATTTCCTCTGCTTCAACTAACTGACTATCTACATCATTGAAACTATCTGAATACAAAACAAAAGACTATAAATCTGTATGTACATAATTTATCGGATGATTTACCGATTTCTCCTTGTTGGTGATCATATAGTTCATTTTTTGCTCCCGATATAATCTTCTCATCTGACCAAACACAGGAATGGTAGCATAGGAGAAATCAAGCTGTAATGTTCCCTTCAACTTCGCTCCCCAAGATCTGGAAAGAAGCATGCCAGATCTAGGAGGAATGTCCGCCACAACCACATCCATCAAAACGTTCTTAGTTGGGATCTGATCTAAACTAACCACCAAATATTTGATGAGCCCTATGAATCTTACTCAGTTGGAATCGAAATAATAAAGATCATGATATTTCCTAGTGATGTCCAATCCCAATTTCTCCATGATTTCCCTCGACATGAGATTATGGGAAGCTCTAGAATCAAACATGGCATTATGCAACACAAAATCGTGCAATCTAAGGCTGATATAAAAAGGAGGTACGTCACTATCAGGAGACTCACCATCCAATGCTGGACCAAACATCAACTTAGGTTGATCATCTTCCACATTCACCATATCAGACATTGGATCGAAATTCAAAATTTTAGATACTTGACCCTTGTAGCTGCTATTTCTCATCAACTCAGTCAAAGGAATGGAAACCTTTAACTTAGCAATCTCACTCTCTAAGTTAAAGACTGAAGTTTTTTCTACCTCTTTAGCTGGAGCATCCTTCCTTTTATCTTTCTCCTTCGATACAATTGGCTGATTAGATCTTTCATTTGCTGCTGGAGACTTGCTAGTAGTAGGATCAGCTACATCTTTTCCCTTCTTCTGTGCAATGGGTGCATCATTCTTTGGTGTTGAAACTTCCTTTATTTTTTGGATTGGGTTGATAGGCACATCTCTGTTTCTAAGTGAATATTGTCGCTGCTGGGTGGAAAAAGCATTCATATAACCTCTCTGATACTCATCTGATTCTTCTTCAAGAGTCGTGTCATTTGCCAAGATAAAATCCTCATCCTTTTGTTCAGCTGAATTTTCTGCATACTCGTCATCCTCAGTGATAAAGGTTGGCATATCATCAGGGGTAAAAAAGTGATTTTCTTCTCCAATTACATTGTCTTCATCATCTGATTTCGGGCCAACAAAATTCTGCTGCAAAGGAGTCTTTACCTGTTGTTGTGCCGGTGATTCTTGTGCTCGCTGCTCTCGTTGTTTGATCCAGAATTGTGGTTGATTCTGTCCACGGAAGTTAGGATTTATAATCTGTGGTTCAGGCTTATCAAGTGTCAGTCTTTCAGTCATATTTTCCACCTTGCGAAGTACTTGATCTGAAGTAGAAGCTTCTTCCTTTATTGCAACTTTCTTCTCTGCTCTCAATCTAGCTCTCTTGTCATTCAAATTAGCTTCAACACTCACTGCGATTTTCTGCATCTCCTCCAAAGTGGGCAGATCTCTTTCTCGTAATGAATAGGCCATGTTCAGATCAAAACCATCTGGAAATTTAAGCAAAGCTGACTTCCTAGATGGCCTTAAATCATCAGGAATTGCATTATAAACCGCATTGAATCTGATGCAATAGTCTTGGACTTACTCACCTATGTTGCGCTTTATCTTGGTATATTCAGAAGTGATCTGAAGAGGATCTTTCTTTACTTCCCACTGATCTAAAAATTTTCTCTGCAGCTCGGCCAATGTAGCAATACTTCTAGGTTGCAAAGCTCTGAACCATTTTCTCACCTCACCTCCAAAAGTTTGCACAAACAATCTCATGGTCACATTTTCTTCATCAATTTCATGAAGATCAAAGAAGTCTGCCATTCTATCAATATGTTGCTGAGCAGGAACACTTTGAGGAGTGCCATCAAACAATGGGATTTTACTTTGATAATCAGCGGGCATGGCATCCAAGTTTGGAGGCAAGACAAGGGGTGTGAATCTAGCAGCCATTGCTCTTGGTGGATTTATAATCTATCTTGGAGAAACAGGTGTATGAGGTGTATGTGGTGTGGATGGAGGCGATACTACTACAGATTGTTGATCAGAAGTATATGGTTGCACGGGAATGGTAGGAATGAAAGGAGGCTGGGTATGAACTTGTGAATCGGAAGTAACTACTGATGGCCCAAGAGTTTCAGATGCAGACTCTATAAACTCAAGAATGTTTGTTGACACAATCGAGTTTTGAATATTCAAAATGTAACTTTCAATGGATCTATTATCCTGTTCAATTTCAATATACTTGATAAACTCGGTATTTATGACAGTAGAACCAATAGCACTTTCAGATTTAGTTTCAAACAACGACAACTCAAATTGCTCATCAAATTCAATATCTTCAAGGTATTCAAACACAGTGGGACATGAATGAGATTTGAAAAAAGGAATCATGGGACTTTCTCTACGAAGGATTCTTGAAATCAGATTGGGATTCTCATACACTGGAGGTGGATCGGGATCTGGACTTTCTCTAGTATGTCTTCTGGAAGCCAGTGTGTTGGATTAATTTCAAAATCAAAGGGACAAAACCAACTTGTTCAGCCTATCAAATTCTAGACTCATCACCAAAAATTCCAGAACGATCTGATGTACTGGGGAAATTTACAAGTCAAGTGTCACGCTCACAAGCTAGACCGGAGATTGACTGAAGCAGCATTTATCTACTTTCGCTAATGCAAAGCAAGAGCATTTCGAAGGCTACCTGGCATAACTTCAGGCTCCGTCTGTAGCTTATAAAACAAATAACACCAACAAGAAAACCATTTTCTTCCCCAGTATGGTCGCCACTATGTTATTGCCTAAATCTACCTCAGGTTGAAGGAAGGCAGAGTTCAGGGTAACATCAAACCACGCTCAGTCTGGTAGCTAGCCCTACCAGAATAGGAGAGGGCTCTCTCCGAGTCAATCTCAGTAAAAATAATCAATAGGGATTGAGATGACTTAAAATAAAAGCTAATTTTAGGCTAGGTATATAAGTGAAGGAGTTTGATTGTGTTTTTCGGGGGTTTTGTTGGATCAAAGGTAAAGGCAGTTTTGGGTGCGGGGATAAGGCCTACTTTTTGCAGAGTTCTGATTGGGGCAAGGAAGGAAATTTTTTTGATGCTTTAGATTGAATGAATGGATGGATCAGACCGGTGAGGAGCTAAAGAGGGAAAGAGGGTCTCAAGATTCCTCCTCAAACAGATGAAAGCATGGAAAATTAAACAAAACTGAAGGCAGAGCAAAGCAAGCTACTGAATTCCACCTTTAAAGACTGATTTGTTTAATTTAAGAAGAAAGAGAAGGGAAAATGATACACATAAACATCAGTGAACTTAAAATTACATAGAGAAAAACACCATAAAAAACAAAGCCACATGGATCCCAAAGAGTGTTGCAAACCTTGGTCTATTCCTTTGCCAAAAGTGCAGAGATGAAATGTACAATGAAGAGCCAAGCAATCCCAAGTGTCCAACCCTGAAAATGACTGAGAAAATACATCATATAGACAAGCCTAACTCCTTCCCATGCCTCTAGGGGCCGAGCTCATCATTCTAGGAGTTGTTTCAACCATATCTAAACTAGGAACTAGAAAATAGGTAATGAAACAACTTGCCTCTATATGCTAGGAAACTGATCCATTCACTTACATTTCACCTTTTGGTGAATGACTCTTCTAGAATGAGTAAAAATGTGCCAAAATTACATCATGGTCATGAAATTACATCAAGGTACATCAAAATTTACATGAAAAAGTGAAAATGGCCAAAACTAGGCGAAATTCTGAGCTGCTGAGTGAAAAATAGACCAAATTCCTCTATGCACTGCGCCTAGAATCTCTATGCGTAGCACAAGTTTGGAGCTGATTTTGAGGCCCTTCCCGAAGTCAAAATTGAGCACAAGATAGCTCGTTGGAAAGCCCTGCCTGTCTACTTTCCAACCCAAGTAGAATTTCTGGATTTGGTTGCCATTTTTTTCTCCAAAAGTTCAATCTCCCAACGCTGCTTCCTGTGTGTGCAAAAAGTGGCAGAAAGGCCATTTTTAGGGTGTTTTTGACCCTTTAGGCAACCCAGAACTTGATGAAATCCTTAGGTAATCTGTGAGCATGCATAAATTTTGATAAAAAATCCAGAAATGCAAATTCCCCCCCCTAAAGAGCTGCCAATTATAAGCGCGCGCCAAGTGGCGCTACACGTCGGGCTGAAAATCCTGTTTGTGACCAAAAAATTCAATATTGACAAAAATTTTCCCAAATTTCTTGAAATTTGGGCTGAAGGTCTCTGATCAAGTGCTATGCTCAGCCAAAGAAGCTTTGGCCAAAGTTTGGAGTCTATCATACTTTTGCGACGCTTTAGTGCCCTCTTGGTGCATGCAGTTCAGTGGTGGAATCATTGTCTCTGTCATATGATGTATCTGCATCCGTCTCCATGGTTCTGAAAGTCTATGCCAAGTCTATGCTGATTTCTATGAGATGAAAATGAGAATTTGGTGTCTTTGTCTTGATTTCCAAATGTGTGTCAAAGGGAAGGGACTGTGGGAGAAATAGGACAGTGGGGACACTGAAGTCTTGTCAAGTGGTACTTTGTCTTTCGAAACCTTTTGATTTGACAAACTTTGGGAAAAGGGACAGCCACTGAACTGTTTGGGGAAGTTGAGGTTTTGGGAATTTTTACACATGAAATGGGAAAAGGAGAATGAAAGGAAATGAAATTTTTTATGGATAGGGAAATAGGGCACGAAATGATATGAGTGGTTTGGAATATAAGGGAATAGGGGATTAACAGTGATGATAGGATTACAGTGAGAGGGAGGGATGAACAAGATGGGAAATGAACAAGTTTGACACCACAATTACTTTTTAAAACGCCAATTTCAAAACCCTAGGGAAGCAATTTTGACAAGAGGATAGGGTTTATAATTTTTGCATTTCAAATTCTTTTAATCCAACTCAAACCACACCAAGCATGGGTTAATAGCAATGACAAAGTCGCACAAACTTACTTGAAACATAGAAGATTGAGTCAATTTCAGTTTTTGTGGAGCAGTGGAAAAAATTTGGTGTTTTGGCCCTGTTCGCCGCGCTCACTATGTGCGCCGCGCACGTTCAGAATTGCACGGTGGTGAGCGGCCTTATGCACCGCGACCTCCAACCAGTGCGCCGCGACCAGGGTTTCACACACGATTTTGCCCAGTTTTACCTCCAAACACTTGCGTTGCTCCTCCACTATTTGTCTTGGCTCAAGGCTATCTCTTGGCATGAAAATGGCGTGCTGGATCATGAAAATATCTTATGTATACCAAGGATTTTGATTTTTGATTTGAAAAACCCACTGTTTGAAAACTTTGGCACTTTTACAAAAGAACTCTATTTTGCTTGTTTCCTTTGATTTTTTGCGCTGAATGATGAATTTCTTGTCTATGTTTTGCAAGGATAGCTGGCATTGGATTTGGAAAAGTCGACCGGGGCTGTGCCTGAAGATCTTCATAACTGAAAAACTTTGAAAATTACATGGCATTTATTACAAAAGACAAAATTGACGATTTTTCTTCAAAACAGAGTTTTGAAGAAGACTCATGATCTAACATTATGACGATGAAATTTTTGAAATGAAAACTTATTTTGAACCTCCCTCATGTTCATGTTGGCATTATTGGACACTTTGAAGACTAAATTAACGAAACCCTAACCCTAATGAGACTGAAAAACCCTAAAAAGACCCTTTGCCCACCAAAAGACCAAACATTGACTGTCATTGACTAGAAATGATTTTGATGGACTTTGATGAATAGACCTGAGCCAGCAGGTACAATACATGAGGGATATGAGCGAAAAGACCCTTCCGTCAGATGATCCATGCTCCTAATGGAATGCAGCTGACTAGACTGAATGAGACACCTAAAATGAAATGCAACAAAAGAGATTTTGATCTCTGACGGAGGGATGAAGAGACCGACTCTAAAAAACACATTCCAAGAAGTTTAAACACATTAGCAGATGCAATAGCTTCTAGTGTTATAAATAGACATTTACGATATTGAAAGCAGTAAATCAAAATAACATTTGATAATATGTTGAACAGGTAACTGGAAATAGTAGTATATCATAGCATAGAGTAGTGTTTCAAAAAATAGTACATCGTCCTCTATCATAGGTTCAAAAAGAGATACAAAAATGATATGAGTCTATACAGTCGATCATCCACTATCCGTGTTAATGATCATGATAATATACTACAGCCCGTGCCACCCTACTCAAAAATCTTCTGAATGGTTTAGGAACGCTAATGACATATCTCTGCAAACGAAGTGGAATGTCGTCTATGGTAGTCTCTGGGATGTCCATAGTTAGTCGCTCCAGATGGTGTTTCAAATCCATAAGGATCTCTGTTGTCTAATCCTGTGGTGGTGCTGCTGCTGCAGCGGCATCCCTTTGCCTCCTCTCAAAGGGGCGGAGAGTGACTGGTCGGCGTGCACCCACATCTGCATTTTAAATTTTTGTTATCAATTTTTGGAAGATTTAAAAAAAAAAAAAAAATAGAAATTAGAGCATGTATAAATGATTTTTTTACCTGACTCATCCCATTGAGCTCCTGGAGGAAGTGGCATATCTCGGTCGCCACGGAAATCTATACCCGCATAAGGAAAATTGTCTATCACGAAGAGTTGGTGCTCTAACCAACGAAAGTATGCTGGGGGAAATCAAACAATCTCTCCACCCTCACTGTGATAGGCCATCAAAGCAACCCATTGAACCATCCAGGGCTCTTGGACTCTACCAACATCAACTGGAATATGTTTCGGGGCCAGTAGAGGAATCCTCTCTAGAGAAAAAGTAACTACGAACGATCCATAGCCGAAGTTATTCAACTTCTCGTTCTTTGCTCTAGTTAGTCGGCCTTTGATATTAGCCAACACTGTCTCGTACCAATTGAATATGGTGCCTCGGAAACAGTCCACTGCAATCCGCATTTGAGATCTAGTAGCAACTTGCAAAGATGCACTTCCACATAACTTGGTTACGGTAAATGCAACTACTTTTAACTCAGGACGGATGATAATTTTGATATCAATCCGTTTTTCTTTAGGATTGGCCTCATCATTACAGAACTCTAGTTGTAGGCTAGCGATAGACTGGCCACCTGGCCTAGCCCCAAGTAGAGAAAGTGGTTCGCCTCTTTTAGACAAACCAGTCAAAAAGTATATGTCCTCCAGCTCAATTTTGAGCCGGTTGCCTCTAATCACAAAACACTGGTCTTGTACGTCCCACTTGTTTACCAACCAAGTGAGAAGGTCTACTCGAGCTCTGATGCCACTTATAGCCCAAAATTTAAGTAACCCACATGCTCTCAAAACTTGTAATGTAGGTGGATGAATCATTTCAGCTTCATCCACCTCCTCATGTTCACGTTCCCGCTAGATAAGCATTGTAAATATCCTACAATGCAAAAAAAGAAAGATTAAAATCATTTTTAAAAGAAAATTTTGGGTAATTTGGAAAGAAAATATGTTTTTAAATTCTTCATGGTGCCCCTGCACTTTTCGTTCAGAGACAGTGCGTAACTCCGCACGGGATCTGTACTAAAAGTGCGGGACCACGACATTTTTCTTTGTAAGAAAATGCCGAGGTCCGCAGGTACCATGTGTCTTACCTGCGAACCCCCGAGAGTGGAATTTTGAACCTATTTCTTCTCCAAAAATGAATTTTAAACCCTAAATTAAGGAAATGAATGGATGAAGAGCAAGGAAAAGAGGATGTGGATTACCTGGAGCAGACGGTTTTCGATTTGAACGGTCGGTTTGTCCGGAATATTCTCTGGAGCATTTTTTGCCAAAAGCTCTCAAATTTTCACTTTGAACTCAAACGGTAAAAATGAATTTGGAAAACTCCTTTTTATAAGTTTTTTCAAATAAATTAAATTTAAATTTGTTTATTTTTCACTTTAAAGAGATGGTTTTTCAAAATATTTTTATTATTAAAAGCAGGTACGTTTAATTTTTTGAGTTTTTGTGCAGAATTCCGGATTTTTCAGGTGAAATCATCTTTTTTGACGAAGAGTATACTTTTATCACTTTTTCGGGCTCTTTAAAATTTACGAAAAAGTGAAACCATGGAGTCCTCTTTTAAGCCCTTTTCAGATTCTCTAAAGCCGAGTACTTGACAATTCGAACTCGTTAAAGGAAATGAACAATCGTCCCTTCAGTATAAGTTTACCCCTTTTCCGGACTGAAATGGACTATTTATGAAAAAGGTATACGTTGAATAATCATGGTCAATAGAGTTCTCTCCCACATTATTTTATCCTTTTTCGGGCCTGAGAGACTAAGATTATGAAAAAGAACACCCACAGAGTTTCCTTAAGTTTTTATTCTGACTCCCTAAAAATTAAAAACACTGAGTTTCTCCTATAATGGACTCGTTAAAATTTAACAGTAAAGGACCTGTCGATTACAAACATAAATGGACCACTCCTTCTTAGGGTTCGATTTTAAACTAAGTTGGACTCATCCGAAGGATGAGCTTATAAACAAGCAAATGTTATCCTCCTCAAGCTTGTCAAAAATAAAGAGGTACTTGCCAGAAATGGTGGGGGAAATAAAGAAAACGAATTCATTTGTTACACTTTGATTTAAAAGCAGTACACCACTCTTGAACATGACACTTTTTGTCACACTTCTACCTGGGTTGGGAAAATCTTTTTCCTATCAGTTAATCAAACCACATTGAAAGTATTCAGCCAGTTTCTGGGTATTAGCTTAGGGAAATTATTACCAAACCATCTGGAGTGTCGTTATGTGTTCAAAAGGACAGTCAAACAAACCATTCATCTGTAAACATTTGTCTCAATTCGCGTTGACCATCCCTGAGTCAGTCCTTGCAAAATATTTCTTCAAAACTTGATCTATGGTTTCATGTCGTGAGCTTGCTTACAACGGATCACTTTCTATCGATGATAGCTCGTCATCTAGGAAGTTGATATAGAATCCATCAGTACCTTGGAATCTGCATGCCTTAATGGTAGGTTTCTCGCCTTCGACGATAGGTTACATCATTGACCTTCGATCGAACGATTCCGTGAAATGTTCGACTTCAAATCACTTATTCACATTTCATGGATTGTACTGAGTACTTTGAGAGCCATTGTTATTATTGGTGGTTTCTCTCACACTTGTTAACAGTTCACATCATTGACTGGTAACCAAGTGGGTTCTACCATGTTCGACTTCAACACATTTAATCGCATGGATAGAATCCTACTAGTTCGGGAAGCAAAAATCAAGACCCTGGATCTAGTTTCCACCATCCAGGCTGCGAGGAGTTTTATTATTCATTATGCAGTAGACTATTCATTACAGATGGCTGCGTCCATATTATGTCTACAATATTGATGTAATATTAAAATCATTTCTGTATCAGAACAAGTTTAGTTAGTTTTTGATCTGAGTATGGGAATTCCTACTTCAGTGATGATATATATATATATATATATATATATATGTTTTGCATTGAATGTTTTTATAGGGTTTCGACTGGGGTGTCCACAGGCTAATCCTTGAAATGATAAAGCACATCACTCTTCGAATGCTCTCAGAATTCGCACTTTAGGGAGAAATTTGTTACACTGAAATTTGTCACCATGACATTTTAGTACTCCCTTAGAAGTCTACAACATCAAAGTTTCTAAAATCAAGCCTTGAAATTAAGAGAAAAGCTCATAAAAGTCTTAAAAACACTTGTACCGCACTTTTTCTTAACATTGCCTACGGTGCCGCACCTTTTTGTTCTAAAGCATGCAGAGCTAAACACAGTTTTTCTTCATTAAGGGTGCGGACCCCTGTAAAAGGTAAAATGAAGGCGAAAAGTAACATTTAGAAGCCCAGCAGTCAAATCTGGAAGCTTCTAGAAGTAATTATCTGGTCTAACGTTCGCTCCTATCATGTATGTTCATTCCTCCATTATGGGAGCCTACCCCTTGGTTTATGGAGCTCAATCCCTTCAAAAGAGCATTCTATCCCCTATTATGTGGAGCTGTAACCTCCTCTCTTTTCCTATAAATTGAAGCCATAGTGCAGCTTCAAAGGGGGTTAGACTTTGAGAATTTTTGAGGAGAAATGTTGTAAGAACACAGACTCTCTTAATTGATCATTATGTGGGAATGATTACACATGCATGTTCATTTGAGCTGAGAGAGTGCAAAGCTTGTCAGAGTAAAGGAAACGCCTGTTCTAGACCCCAAGAAGGCCTGTACAACATCAAGGCGGACACGGTTGTAAGGCTCTTTCTTCATCAAAGATAATACGAATGAATATTTTTTTCTCAATAAGTTCTTTAATTAAGTAGCTTATTTATCATGTTTTATCATTAAGTTAATTAATTAGCTTATTTCTTGAATTCCTTAATCATATTGATAGATATATGATTCGTGAATTAGTTTATCATATGCATGTGCTATTGATTTTTTCCATGTTTGTGATTGCAGATCTTTGAAGACGACTCTTTCAATCAACTGGAAAGAATATCATTACGAACAGCACTGGACTACAGGTAGGTCTTCGAAACCCCTGTTATAGCTAATTCTAAATCAAATATTATCTAGAGAAAATAGTTTTTGTTTGGTTGTTTGTTGCTAGCTGTCCATAGGACACTTTGGAGGTTTGTCTTGTCCACAAGAATTACTTATCTGTCCAACACCAAGTCTTCTTCATCAACATTAACCCCCACACTTCCCAGTTCATCCTTGCAGTGGACAAACTTCGTGAGGTATTTTGGAATACTGTCGCCCTTCTCCATTTTTATTTTTCTGAGCTTGTCTTTAAGCGCCAACTTCCTCTGGTCGCTTTGCTTTGGAAAAAATCTGTCAAAGCCTTCCACATTAAGAATGGAGTGGCTTTCTCGTGAAGGTTGGACACAATATGGTCCTTCACACCTTCCAACATAATTATTCTTGTCTTTGTTGTCTTCTTTTGCCATGCGTCAAGTAATGCAGCATCGCTAGATCCTAGCTTAGGAACATCGCTATCGATGAAATCCTTCAGTCCATTATCCTGTAGCACCACCTCCATCCTATCCTTCTAGGCTATGTAATTCAAGCTCCCATCAAGGGCATACTCCAATCGCAACCCATTGAAATACATTTCAATGTATACTCAACTTCTGCACCAAGAATCTTCTGTAGCAAATTCTAATTGTCCACTAGCAAAAACTCACCAATTATTCGCAATTGCAATTTTCAAGAATTAACGCTGCTCTA
Source organism: Pinus albicaulis (assembly GCA_034641835.2). Lineage (NCBI taxonomy): Eukaryota > Viridiplantae > Streptophyta > Pinopsida > Pinales > Pinaceae > Pinus > Pinus albicaulis. The sequence continues at coordinate 1,707,159,997 of CM076580.1, read as the reverse complement.
ATACCATGTAGAAATTAGTATCGGAGCTTACTACATCAAGCTCTCAGTAGAATCAATCATCACACACTAACATAGAAGAAATCTGCAAATCCATGCATCGATCTCTGCCCTCCTGTTAGCCTGCCTCCAATGCGCAATCCCTGCTAAAGAATAGCTCTGAATGAATTTGAATTACCTTGCCTTGACTTCGCAATCCTCATTGGAAAATCCAATGTGTGTGTGGTGCAATCAATGCATCACTATAGTCACAACAGATAGTCCAACTTGCCCTTTCACCTATCTCTCCACTGGGTCTCCACTGGAACTGATATGCATTGTAGTTAACTGTTGTATTTTTCAGTTGATTAATGAGTTATTATTTATGAATTAATTAACTAATTAATTCACACCACTCTCACTAGTGTATCATTCAGTTAGACTAGATACAACTAGCTCAACTGAGTCTAACTGAGTTAAACTGAATACAACTCCATGAACTACTCTTCCAACTCTATCATAACTTTTCCACTTCAGTTCTAAATGATTCCTCCATGCATGAACCACCAGTTTCCCTTGGGAATTGCATAATTCCCTCAACCCACTGATTTTCCAAATATGTGCATTGAAATTAAGTGCTCCAAGAGAATAAGTTGTTGTTTATTGTCGGATTATTATTAAGAGCTAATAATAATCAACACTTCTATTTTTAGATCGACGATCTATAAATAGACTTTGCCTAATATTCTAAAAATATAATTTCATCTATTTTTCCAACTTGATAAACCATCCACAAATAGCATCCTGCAATTTCTGAAATATGATCACCATGTCTAAAAATAGACATAGTCTAAAAATAGACTTGCGCCAAAAATAGCCTGCGGGCCCACTTAGTGAAGGCGACTCTTTTCACTAAGCTCATCATCTTGTTGAATCTCAACAATCCAAACCATCCCTGATCTGGCACTTAGAGTAGTGCTACACATTGTAATATCCCCAAATTGGGATTGCTAGCAAGGCAAGACTGGAAAACGCATTTTCCAGTAATGGCTGCTACAGGAATTGAAACCAGGACCTGGATCCTTTAGATCAATGTATCTGAGTCTCAAATCGAAGAGATGGCTCTAAATAAATCCTTCTAAGTGGGTTAAACAGATATCCCACACTTAGATGCCCTCGGAAAGTGCCTGATGAAGGGACTGCAGCAATACATGAACATGAAATGGAGCAACAACGTTATGTTATGTTATCTGCACACATGAAAAAGTAGATATCCAACCAATGTGTAATATAGCAGAAAATTTTTACAATGATTTGAGGAACCAATCACTCAATCTGGGCAATGAAAGCCTCAATGAGACATGTACAAGACAATATAGCAACACTGCTATGCAGAAATGTCATATGGCTAAAATAACACAGTTCTTTAGAGGCACTGCAACAAAATACATGATAACAGAATGATATGACAATATCAGCTCAGAGAAATGAGGGGGAGAAAGCTCTCAACCCCAGAAAACACTAATATAACACTAATACACAATCCTTAGAAGGATTGGTTGCAATACATGTACAAATGGAAAATCTGCAGAAATGTCGGAGTTGCTGGGTAGCAGCTGAAACTCTGAGAATAACTAGAGATGGCTGAAGATGATGTGAAATATGAAATAAACCTCCTCCAATAGATCCCTCAAGTGATAGGCTGATCCTATCCCTGCAGATATCTTCCTCCCATATGATGGTGCAACCCCTCACTGCACATATGCTCTGGAATAACACAGTATGGAGAATGAACTGCATTGTCTATGATGGGAGATGATTGGCCTTGATGCCAAGATATGCAAATCAGCTTTGAAACCTTCCTTACTAACCTTCCCGAGGAATAGATACTCCCTCCTCTAAAATATGAGACAAGGAATGGTGTTGTGGAACCCCTACACTGCAACACCCAGCAACACTACGTTATACTTCAGCAGAAATAACATAGTGACTTAAGAAGTGGCTTTGGACTTGAGCCAAGATATGGAGAAAATGAAGAGCAGTCCTTCAAGAGGATTCTCAAGAAGGAGAGGAAATCCTAAGCAGGAATCCCTCGTGCTAAGCAGCACTACAACTCACCTGAACAACCAGAGACTGCAAATAGTCTGAACAGACAAATATCAATATACTCAAAGATGTCTCACTATGGCTGCCTTTTCCTCCTTTTATACAAGTGAATGCTCTTTGCCCTGGACCCCACACATTAGGGTTTCTTCCACAAAGAATATTCCTCCCTCTCAAACTGCATTGTCTTCTCATGCAAGCTACACCTCTTAGGTAGCGCTGTTGACTTGGTCAAACTTGACCTTGTCCTCATGCATTTGCCCCTTTTCACACTGGAAGGTGAAAAATTAAGCTGCTCCATTGATCCGTTTCACACTATGAGGGATTTTATTCCTACTCATGGGCCTTTTACCCATTTTATTCATCTCCTAGATGACATAAACAAAAATTAATATTCCAATTTGCTGCTTGCAAATTTTGGAATATTACAGTCCTCCCCTCTCAAAGATTTCTTGTCCTCAAGCAAGTAAAAGGATAGACTGAATTCTCTTCTCCTCCTCTCCCTGTAGCATCCATGTATGATGATCTCTTCCAAGGAAAGTGATGATATCTCATCAATCAAGCCTCCACATTGCCCCTCCTCAGCATGTAAGTTAGCTATCAAGCCATCATCATGTAAAGGTGAAATACTCAAGAGGATAGCAAAGTGATTTCTAGAGGTCCCTTTGAAGAATGGGATCTGAAATATAATGGGAACTATATTTCCCATATGGATAATCCATATCCAAGCTATAAGCCATGCAAAATGAGTCACCTTCCAACTAGGCAACTCCTGGAAACTGTCCTCCACCTTTGGTTTCGTCAAAGTAGGTGGGCTGAAATTTTGCACATGGTAGACAATGTAGCCTACCCCACGCTATCCATCTCTCCACTTAGGGTAATTTTAGAGTGTCTACTGATCCTAGGCTGCAATAAGATTTCCCTCAAGTGGCAAGATGAGGACTAGATCTCCAAATATCTCTCCCCCAATGCTGCAAATCAAGTTGGCCCAAATATCCCCATATATGATGAGTTGGAAGTCATCATCATATGTCATCTCCTCCATCATATGGCTCACATTATAAAGTGACAAGTGTGTTGTTAAGGTAACCATATCATGTCCCATGCTCCTCTTAGAACATGTAGTGCAACAAGTGTGAGGAATTTCTCCCTCAAAGGACACATTCACCCAATGTGTCTCTCCCCCATGCATGCTCCTCATAAAAACAGAAACAGTAGAGCCATAGGGAGAAAAAATGAGAATCATACTTGCTGCCATATGCAACAAATGAGAAGGACAATGGTCCCTCAAGTGCAACTAGTGCAGCTTGACCCTCAACTGTAATAGAGACTGATAAAATGAGTGGCTTCTCAACCACTTTCCTACTGCTCCAATCTCCTCATCAATATGGAGGAAGTGAATGATGTAAGGTGTACAATGAGCATGTCCTCCATAATGTATCTCTTCCCCAAGTCCTCCTAGGGAATGTCCATCAATCATGCTTATGGCCTCATCTAAACCATGTGGTGTAGAAAAAATAATCCTCCTCCTTGGATCATCATCCTACACATGTATGGTTAAGTGATGCATACATACATCATACAAGTAATCATGTAAACAACAATCATGAATACCCTTACCATATCTCCTGCTCATACAAGTGGAGTGGCTCATAAGTGAGTCTCCTCTCATCTCTAAAGGGAAAAGAGGTGGTTGTACTAACTCTCTCAAAGATCCATGTCTCTCCTCCATCTCCATCTGGTCCATGCATCTACTCATATGTTGATATATCTCCTCCTCAAAGCCCATCCAAAAATACCCCTCCATGATGGTGTGGTATGCTCTCATAGAACAAGTGGGGCTGAAAAGGAAATCCTCTCGAGCTGCTTGTAGCAACTTCTCCTTGAGCTTGGAAGCTCTAGATAAGAAGATCCTACCCTAATAGAAGATGACCCCATCTGACTGAATACTCCTCCAAATGCAACTGGCCATCTAATATCCTACAAGTATGAAGATCCTTGGAATACTCTACCAACAACTGGGAGTTCCAATATGGATCTATTCTCCATAGTGACAACGTTGATGATCTCTCATGAAGAAAATTTGTCATATGGTAATCCTCCTCTTTGACATCTCCCATGCCAAAGATGCAAGTTGGAAGGCTGCTATCCTTCCACTGTTGGTTCTGCCACAGCACATAATTTGAAATGGAAGTGGGTACTGATGATGTTGAGAGGATGCTCTCTCTCTGCTTGAGTCTACCTCAGACTCCCAGCACTGCATCAAGCTCTCTCGAGGTTCCCACTCCTCTAAAATCACTGAGTGGTGCCTCAACTGATGAAGCATCCATCCTCCTCTGTTGATCCATGGTCTCCCCGGAAAAATTTCTCCATGCAATGAGACATCATCATCAAGAGATGACTGAATAAATGAATGGAGAAAACTCTCCATGCTTCCACTACGCAATCCAATCACCTCCTTAGGTGCATCAACTTCCATAAATGAATAGGGATGTGTACTCCTCATCTCATGACGCTGGGTCTTCTCCCTATCTCCTCCTTATGTCTCCATGGTTTCACACCTCCTCAACAATGGCACATGTAGAACATGAGTTGTGCCTTGATCTCCACACATGAGATCATAGGGACTTCCTTGCAAAGATGCAAGCATCCCTCTATTTGGAGCAAGAGCTCCTCCTTCCTCTACATGAGGCACTAGATCATCTCTAGAAATGACAGCGCTATTGCCCTCAACCTCTTCAACATGCATGGGCAACCCTTCAATGATTGGATCCCTCTTTGAAAAAGAGATCTCCATGCTCCTTTGCTCAAAGGTGTGAGATGGAAGTTTCTCTTCTAGCAAAGTATGGTACAAGTTTCCAGCCTCTTCCATGGTATTCTGCAATGGTACTGCATTCTCATGCAAGGGTTTTGTTTGAGTTTTCTTGTTTACTTCAACCATGCATGTCTCATGAATCCTCCTATAAAATATTTTCACTAATGCCTTAGTGAAACTAACATAGGATGCAATGTTTACATTCCTCAAAGAAAAGGACTCAAAAATCCACCAGGCATAAGCCTTACCTCTCAAATGCAGCACTGCAACTTTGATGGCTTCTGCTTCAAGGATTTGGTGCTGCTACAAGAAGGTCTCTAACTCCTCCACCCAAGTTTTGGCTGAACATGTAGGTGAACCCTCAAAGGTAGATAGATGAAATATATCCTGTTGCTTTCTTCCATTCACCTTCATCTTGCAAAACTCTGAAAAACTAAGATGATCTCGGAACTTCTGAGTTTGAAACTCATACTCTTTCAAGAAATCACTAAGGGTTTCCCTCCTAGAAACCTCTTCTTCTCTTTCCATCCCTCTTTCGGCAATCTTGGGCATGTGACTGCACTGTGTATTAGGATGTGTAGTTGCTTTCTCACACTCCTCATGTGACAATCTAGAGTTTTCTTTAGATTCAAACTCTCTTGGAGATTCTGTATAAATCTCCCTCTAGATATTCTTGAAATCCTCATGAATTTTATGTACATATTTAGGAAGAAGCTTGTTAATCTTATCCCCTTTTTCTTCTCTAAAATATGGAGTCTTTTTCCTGCTTATTCCTTTGTATCCTTCTCGATGAGAATAGGAAGTGTAGGGTTCTTCCTCTTCTTTCTACTTATCCTCCTTGTGGAGGTTCTTCATGGATCTAAAATATGATGAGATAAATCCCATCCTCTTAAATCTTCTGATTTCTTGGGCTTAGACTCACAGGCTGAGGCAAGACTATGCTTTGATACCACTGTAATATCCCCAAATTGGGATTGCTAGCAAGGCATGACTGGAAAACGCATTTTCCAGTAATGGCTGCTACAGGAATTGAAACTAGGACCTAGATCCCTTAGATCAATGTATCTAAGTCTCAAATCCAAGAGATGGCTCCAAATAAATCCTTCTAAGTGGGTTAAACAGATCTCCCGCACTTAGATGTCCTCAGAAAGTGCCCGATGAAGGGACTGCAGCAATACATGAACATGAAATGGAGCAACAGCGTTATTTTATGTTATCTGCACACATGAAGAAGTAGATAGCCAACCAATGTATAATATAGCAGCAAATGTGTACAATGCTTTGAGGAATCAATCATTCAAGCTGGGCAATTAAAGCCTCAATGAGACATGTATAAGACAATATAGCAACACTGCTATGCAGAAATGTCATATGGCTAAAATGACGCAATTCTTTGGAGACACTGCAACAAAATACATGATAACAGAATGATATGACAATATCATCTCAAAGAAATTAGGGGGAGCAAGCTCTCAACCCAGGAAAAAACTAATACAACACTAATACACAATCCTCAGAAGGATTGGCTGCAATACATGTACAAATGGAAAATCTGCAGAAATGACAGAGTTGCTGGGTAGCAGCTGCAACTCTGAGAATAACTGGAGATGGTTGAAGATGATGTGCAATCTGAAATAAACCTCCTCCAACAGATCCCTCAAGTGATAGGCTAATCCTATCCCTGCAGATCTCTTCCTCCAAGATGATGGTGCATGTTAGTCATCCATAATATTCACTATCTAAAGATGACTAAGTATCGGTTCTAGATTTCTAGAAACAAAGTTCACGAATATTGTGAGTTCTAGGAATCTCACGACCTTCATTATCCTTAGGATAAATTTTTCACTATTTCATCATTTCGTCATTCCAAGCTCATCTCAGCCATCCCAGAAGACCCATCATGGGCTCATGCCACTCATTATCACTATGTTTCACCACCTTTGGCCTCAGCCCTCTATTTTTGTTTTGCCTAAACTCCTCCATTGCCTATCTAGGGTTTTTAAGGGCATTTTTCTTGGTTTCATGACCTCCATGATTAAATCATCAATAAGTCTTATATCTTGATGCTCTTACACCTCCTTCTATCCTTAAAATACCTCCATAAACACTTCTCATCACTACTATCCCTCAGAATCATCATTTTTCTACAAAACCTAGTTTATTGCCACAAATTGACACTTTTTAAGACTAGGCCTGTGTTTTGACCTTTTGGACCCCTTCCCCTCACTATATTCCTGAAATTCCACTTCCCATACTCCCTAAAATCTATCCCTATCCCCAAAAATTTCCCCAAGAATTTGTACAACCCATAACCCCTTCATTCCCCTCCCTCTGCAAGGCAGTCCTAAATCCTCACACCAAACCCTAATTTCCTCTTCCAACTAAGCTAGGGTTTGATATGAAAAGGAGGCACAAGAGCAAAGGATTCATTTGATAGATCATGTCAGAAATAATAATTCTATACTAGCTCATAAACATCATGCCTCCATCATTTTCCAAGAATTCATTCCAAGAGAAAAGCCATGTATCACACCTAGGGCTAGTTTTTCTTTAAATTGTGTTTCTAACCAAACAGAGATGAAATTGGAAAATTTGAGATAGGTTTTTGTCCATCATAGGGCCAAGAATAAAAACCTCCTTCATTTTTTACATAGGTATCATGGTTTGGGAGAAATATTAAAAAATACAAGTTTCACGAGAGAAATTATGCACTACTAGAGTGACCTTGGGAAAATCATTTTTCTCATGGGTGGAGTGTCCAAATGACTTTCTTGATGAATAAAAAGACAACTAGACTTAAATATCTTTCCAATTAGATATCATGAGCTCAATTTTGAATTGAGGAAGGCATCCAAAAGTGGTTTGCACCAGCACTCTGCATTTCTGCACCAACACTCTACATTTCTACACCATCATTCAACACTTTTTGACCAGTGTTGGGAGAATTAGTATTTTAATAGGTAAATGAAAAAAAATTCAAAACCAAAAGAATTTTTGGAAATTAGACTCCATAATCTTTCCAACGAGCTATCACGCAGCTCATTCCGACACCGGGAAGGCCTCCAAATGCCCTCTGCAAATTGGTGTTGCACACTGGCAGAGGCGCTACGCACCTAGAGCCCGGTGTTGCGCACATAGGAGGCAAGTGCAGTGTTAAATAACAATGAGCTATGAAACTAGAGCTAGGCACTACGCCCCTAGGCAGGCATTGCGCACAGAGCAGAATTGGTCAAATTTTCTCAGAAAATGGCCAAAATCCAATTTTTTGCCTCCAAGATCCTGCAAAGGGTTAAAACAAGGTCAGTGGCCCCTCTTCTCACATTTTCAAGTTTTTATCTTACATGCATAAACGTGAAAATAAGGCTAGTCAAATTGAAAGCAGTGACAATATGGATGAAAATATTGAACAGGAGGAAAAAATAAGGTGAAAATAAAGAAACAACAGATCAAGAAGAGGAAACCAGCAAGGCACAAATAGGGTTTGATGAAGGAGACAGTGATAAAAGAATGCCACTTAGAGGAAATCAATGGAATACAAGGCCAAATTGAATCAGATGCAAAGGCTGATGATAAAACTCCAAGACCAAGGTAACAGTACTAAATATAGCAAAAGGGTGACAATGATGAAAGTATTGAAGGCAGCAGTAAGGCTCACTGCTCTCCCAGTGGGAAAAATAATGATGCACAAGGTGATGAAAGATCTAGAAGTAATAGTAATGACAAATTTTGAATAAGGATGCATTAATACAGAGGATGACCATGATGATACAGCAAGTGAAAGACAAGGTAGCAAAGAAGACAGCCATAACATTAGTCATCCACCTATGATAAATGAGGATACCCTTTTCAGTGAAATTTGAGCACTCAAAGAAGGAAAAGACCAAGAAAAACTTGGAGACATAACTCAAGATTTTTCATAGGCTTATCCAAACCCTTTTAGGACCTCTCCACCAAGTTTGAGGCAAATCCGGAAACTTTTTGTTTTTTCCAAATTTTAGCCCCTAGGAGCGCAGCACCTTAGGCGCTATGCTCTTTTTTGGGGAATTCTTAGCTACTAAAGTTTACATTTTTGGGTTTTTCATGTCTCCATCATTCTACCCAAAAAATTTCAGGTCAATTGGAGCATGTTTTCCCCCTCAAAAGGTCAAAAAACACCTCAAAAATGACCTTTCTGCCTCCTTTTCAGGCCTGGTGCTGCGCGTTGAGAAGTCATGGAAGATTGAATTTTTGAGCAGGTAAATGGCATCCTTTCAGCACAAATAAAGTATTTCTGGAAATTAGACTCTTCAATCTTTCCAACGAGCCATCACGGGCCCGAATCCGATGCTGGGAAGGGGTCCAAAACGCAATTGCAACAGACCCCATTTTCTGCTGATATGGTGTTGCGCCCCTAGACTGTCTTTTGCCAAAAAGTCAACAAAAGACACTGATTAATGACAAATTGGTTTTTTAATGTTTTTTTCGAGCAAATCACTCCTGATTTGATTTGGGAGTTATTTTTTTATGTTTTTCATTTATTATCTTATCTCTTATGTGTCTTGGGCCTTGCATGGTCATTAAGCACATTTATGACATTTATGGTCAAATTAGGGTTTCTGGAAGCCTCTTAGGGTTTCCACCTCCTCATTTTCCCCATAAATAGAGCATGAGGCTCTTGTATGTTTTGTTGGATTTTGATGACTTATGTTGAAGTAATACATAGTCCCTTGAAGCCTTTCATGAGAAATTGATGTCTTGGAGCTTATGCATGATCTGATTCACTTGTTGATGGAGAAGGACTGTTTGTAGGATCCATAGGCCTGGTTGATGGTGAATTTTTCTCTTGTTAATTTTTTCTAAGTTTCTCATATGTTTTCCATCCATCTATGCTACAGTAGGACAAAAAATTTAGACTAAGATATGCTTATTGATGGTACCTTAGATCTGTTTGTTTCCTTCACTACCTAAATGTTTTCTTCTGCTTAAGATATGTTAGGGAATTCATCTCTTGATCTCTAATAAGTTTTTTTCTTGTCTATCTTCTTTAATGATTTAGATCAGTTAGTATCAATTATGATTTATGTCTAGCCCTGCATATTGTTACCTCTAAAGTGCTCTGTTCTTGAAATCATATTTTGAAGCAGTTTTGCCTATAGTTTTTCAAAGAATTATGTCTTAACCATGCTCTTTGCCTTTACTTAGCTAAAATTGTCTCAAGGAACTTTCATAGTTGTCACTGTGGATGCTAGGGTTTTTCTCTTCTTCTATGGTTATAGTTACTTGTGCAACTTAAATATTTTTCCTGCTCTTGATGATAAAACCCATGAAAGATTAAATAATTTTTTGCCTTTTATGTTTTATCTAAATGTTGTCTTGGTCGATTATCTGCTTTCAGTCTGAAATCAAATGGATTAGGTTTTTCTTAAGCCTTTGACTCTCTTGCTATGCTTATAAATCTTCTAACTCCCTTAGTTTACAAGTATATAAAGGATTCTATTTCTGCCCTTTATTAGCTTGTCGTTCCCAACTTTAATGTCCATCTCATGATCCTTTCACAACCTTAAAGACCCAACAACCAAGTTAGAATTGCCCTGCAAATGCTCTTGAAACCATTGATGAACTCATTCATGACCTTGTTTGACTCCATTGCCCAATGACTTAACAATATTCCTTGTTTTCTATCTAAATCTATCTAAGCATCATACCCAACCAAAAACAATCAAAATGCCATGCACTTAACATCTAGCCTAAAATCAACTGTAATCAACAAAACAAGCTCATATCTTTGCACCTACTAGAGAGATCCCTCTCCGAATCCAGGAAGGCTAGGTCCTTGGATTCCAAATCTTGGTTTGATGTTACCCTGTACCTTTGTATCTCAATCAATCTAGCAAATTACGGGGAGCTAACATAATGGTGATCACGGTGGGACCTTCTAAGTAAATTGCATCTTAGACATCCTTAAGACCTCAGAAAGCCCACAAACATCCTTAGATTGGTATTCAGTTGATTATGGTGGACAGAAACCCACCTTAAAATATTTTAAATCATCCACCTGGCGACTCCACAACTCTCAATAGACCTAAAGACTCCACTGGAGGAAGAACTTGAAACATGACTAGTCATCCTAGAAAGAAAGAGCATTCAAGCCTAAGTTGGATTCAAGAAATTATTGTTTTTATATATAACTATGTTCTATCCTAATTTAAGCCTAATCAAGAATACACTGATGAGATCTACATTTATCATTGGAAATATCTCAAGCCTCGAAAATCTAAGCCTCAAATTTTAGACCATGATCAGTCTTATACACCTGTGCTTACCCCAGATTCACCTATGGAAGATCTAGTGAAACATGAACCTCATACTACCTTTCCTCCTCTTGCTGAAACCTCAAACAACCATAAATCTCTTTTTACACTACCTATACCCACAAAGGTCCCAGAAAGATACAAGCCTTTGATTTTGCCTCCTTTCTTCCAAGCCCTCCCTACAAATCTTGCAAATAAACTACCCATATTTGATGGAGAAAGCTCAAAAGTCACCGCTGAAGAACACATTCAAAATCTTGAGAATTTAATTGACATTTATGAAATAGAAGAAGATGATGTGCGTATTAGAATGTTTGCCTTATCATTACAAGGAAAAATTAGGAGTTGGTTTAAGGACCTTCCAGCTGCAAGCATTATCAATTTTCATCAATTTACTCAAGTCTTCTTAGATAGGTGGGTGATCATGGGAAATGAAGTTCTCATCATAGAGGAATACAAGAATTTAAAAAGACAACCAGGGGAGACAGTACAAGACTTTTCAGCTAGGTTCAATAAGGTATACAATGCAATACCTACTAAGATAAAGCCACCTTTGGGGTGGGCTCTCTTGCACTACCCAAGTACTTTTGACCTAGAGATGGAATTCCAGATAAGAGAAAAAGACCCTTCAAACCTAGAAGAAATGCATAATATGGCAATTACTGTGGAATTCAACATACTGGAAAGAGAGTAAAAGTTAGAAGAAATAAGGAAGGACAAAGCAGCTCAAGAGAAAATAACTTCTTCAGAGTTAAAACTAGAGATGTTGATAGATACAATCAACAAAAAATGATGAATATACTTGGTAGGAAAGAGGAAGAGTACATGGTTGAGATTGGTGCTAATTATTCAGAGCAGCCAATGCCATTTTCTTGGGAGGAACCAAATCAGTCATTTCAATGCAAAGGTAGCTATCAAATCATACTGGCTGACCAAGTTTGCAAAGAAGAAGATGTGGAAAGTTGTCAAGTAAGTACTATATGTCTTCCTACATCTTGTGCTTCACTATTTAGAGAGTATTACAAGCAAATTGAAAATAGAAACAAGGTAGAATGCTCTAAAGAATCATTAAGGGAGGAAATGGATAATACAAACCCTTTTTCAAATCCAGAAGTTCTCCCCTCAATCTTCTTGGTATGGTTGTTTGGATTACAAAACCAGAAATGAAATATGAGCCAACACCACTTGAGTCCCTACCCTTGTGCTTTGAGTCATTTCAGATTGCTAAAGGAGAAGCTATTGACCATGAACACTCTCCTTTTCATATGGTGGAACAATCTGCTGATCAAGTATGCATAATGGATGACATTCCTCCTATGAATAAGCTGCCCCAATATGATCAATATGATGATGATTATGTTCTCCAAACTCAAGCCAACACTACCGAACAATCAGTGATTAGTTTGTGGGACAAAGACAGTCATTCTCCACAGCTCAAGTATAGTGATCAGCAAATACCACACAGCCATGACAGTGAAGAAGAAAGTGCAGAAATTTTGGGAGAAAGGGAAGGATATTTACCTCTTTGTTGCGCTTCCTTTTAGTTCATCAAAGACAACCTTAATGCAATCATAAGTCAGCAATCTTTGGGTACTGATTTTAACAACAAATAACACATTCAGCCCTATATCCAACCTTTACAAGAGAAAGAGAACAACTATAGCTCTTTTCAATCAGGTTTTCTAGAGGACAACATGGAAATATATGATGAGTCTGACAGTGCAGATGATCATGAGGAAGAGAAGGAGTTTATTTCCCAAAAAATTCCCAAGCTTAGCCAAATGGAAGAAGAAGCGGTCCTGGATCAAGCATATTTACCAAATATTCACATTCACGTATTTTTCAAGATCCCTTTACTAATTTTTTAAAGGCATTTGAAGAAGGAGGAAAACATGTCAATAGCAGTTTGATGCAAGGTTTAAAGAAACTCTTAGGCACTACTGTTCGAAAACAAGTGAGGTGGAAGTGGCCTTTTGATTTCTTCAGCACTCTCAAAGAGATGAAACAAGATCAATCATGGAATCATCTACTTGATTGGTTATATTGGAAAAGGGAGTTCACCAAATGAAAGTATATCATGTAAAGGTTAGATTAGGATAGATAGGAATGCAAAATAAGCTCAGCCTTGTGAGCATATTTTTAGTTCTAGGTTGTTTGGAAAGAATGAAAAAACACAAAAAACAAAGAAAGGTAGAAAAAGAGGGAAAATTTGAAAAGAGGTAAAGCCCCATACCCAAAAAATAGAACTACTGAAAGTGCGCAAGCTTAAATGCCACTACTGGTTCATAAAGATGTATTGTTCAGTCATCTAGCCTAATCATGGTTGAACATGTTTTAAATTTATTGTTGATAAGTTAGTGAAAAAGATGCTTGTCAAATCACGTGAACTAGACTTTTCAAAAGAAATAGATTAGGAATGAAGAATGTTGGTTCCACATGCTTAAAATTGAACCAAAGAGAAGGATAGGGATGCCTAAAAAATGATGGATTACTACCCTTATACTTTCTAGTTTTTTTGGTACAAAAATAATGTTTGTGTGCAGCTTGTTCTAACGCCACAACCCATGGTAAGTCAGATTGCCTAATCCTGATTTAAACCATGTTTTCAATTTCATGTTAGTAGGATAGAGAATAAAGTTTTTCAAACAGCTTAATCTTGACAAATGAGTAGATTAGGTAGAAAATAAAAAGAGTTCATTAGCCTAATCTTAATTCTTGGAAGAGATAAGGGTACAATTAGATAGTTTGATTTTTGTTTTCAAAAAGAAAAATGTCAAGGGTTTTCCAGTTCAAATGCACCCAAGGAAGAAAAAATGTTAGGCAAGTAGGTTGGGTAGGTAGAGATGATGTTGATGTTAATCATGATTTTTTAGATTACTAAAGATCACAGCTTCAAACAAGCATCAGCAAGTGAAAGAGGTAAAAAACTGCCCAATGGATGAGGCACTAGTCTTCATAAACCAAGAGATCTGAAAGTGCTGGACACCTCCTAAAAAGGAGCTGCCCTCCCCAAGTGGAGCCACTGTTATTCATCCATAATTTTCACTATCTAAAGATGACTAAGTATCAATTCTAGATTTCTAGAAACAAAGTTCACGAACATTGTGAGTTCTAGAAATCTCACGGCCTTCATTATCCTTAGGATAAATTTTTCACTATTTCATCATTCCGTCATTCCAAGCTCATCTCACCCATCCAAGAAGACCCATCATGGGCTCATTCCACTCATTATCACTATGTTTCACCACCTTTGGCCTCAGCCCTCTATTTTTGTTTTGCTTAAACTCCTCCATTGCCTATCTAGGGTTTTTAAGGGCATTTTTCTTGGTTTCATGACCTCCATGATTAAATCATCAACAAGGCTTATATATTGATGCACTTACACCTCGTCCTATCCTTAAAATACCTCCATAAACACTTCCCATCACTCCTATCCCTCATAATCATCATTTTTCTACAAAACCTAGTTTATTGCCACAAATTGACACTTTTTAAGACTAGGCCTGTGTTTTGACCTTTTGGACCCCTTCCTCTCTCTCAATTCCTGAAATTACACTTTCCCCTACTCCCTAACATCTATCCCTATCCCCCAAAATTTTCCCAAGAATTTATACAACCCATAACCCCTTCATTCCCCTCCCTCTGCAAGGCAGTCCTAAATCCTCACACCAAACCCTAATTTCCTCTTCCAACTAAGCTAGGGTTTGATATGAAAAGGAGCCACAAGAGAAAAGGATTAATTTTATAGATCATGTCAGAAATAATAAGTCTATACCATCTCATAAACATCATGCCTCCATCATTTTCCAAGAATTCATTCCAAGAGAGAAGCCATGTATCACACCTAGGGCTAGTGTTGATTTAAATTGTGTTTCTGACCAAACAAAGATGAAATTGGAAAAAGTGAGAGAGGTTTTTGTCCATCATAGGGCCAAGAATAAAAGCCTCCTTCCGTTTTTACACAGGTATCATCGTTTGGGAGAAATATTAAAAAATACAGGTGTCACGAGAGAAATTCTGCACTGCTGGAGTGACCTTGGAAAAATCAAGTTTTCTCATAGGTGGAGTGTCCAAATTACTTTCTTGATGAATAAAAATACAACTATACTTAAATATATTTCCAATGAGCTATCATGAGCTCAATTTGGAATTAAGGAAGGCATCCAAAAGTGGTCTGCACCAGCACTCTGCATTTCTGCACCAACACTCTACATTTCTACACCATCATTCAACACCCTTTGACCAGTGTTGGGAGAATCAGTTTTTTAATAGGTAAATGGAAAAAAAATTCAAAAAAAAAGAATTTTTTGAAATTAGACTCCAAAATGTTTCCAACGAGCTATCATGGAGCTCATTCCGACACCGGGAAGGCCTCCAAATGCCCTCTGCAAATTGGCGTTGTGCACTAGCAGAGGCGCTACGCACCTGGAGCCCGGTGCTGCGCATAGAGGAGGTAGGTGCAGTGTTAAATAAAACTGAGCTATTCACCTAGATCCAAGTGTATTCCCCTGGGCAGGCGCTGCGCATAGAGTAGAATTGGTCAAAGTTTCTCAGAAAATGGCCAAAATCTAATGTTTTGCCTCCAAGATCCTGCAAAGGGTTAAAACAAGGTTAGTGGCCCCTCTTTTCACCTTTCCAAGTTTTTATCTTACATGCATAAACATGAAAATAAGGCTATTCAAAGTGAAAGCAGTGACAATATGGATGAAAATATTGAACATGAGGAAAAAAGAAGGTGAAAACAAAGAAACAACAGATCAAGAAGAGGAAACTAGCAAGGCACAAATAGGGTTTGATGAAGGAGACAGTGATAAAAGAATTCCATTGAGAGGAAATCAATGGAGTACAAGGCCAAAGTGAAGCAGATGCAAAGGTTGATGATAAAACTCCAAGACCAAGTTAACAGTACTAAAGATAGCAAAAGGGTGACAATGATGAAAGTATTGAAGGCAGCAGTAAGGCTCACTACTCTCCCAATGGAAAAAATAATGATGCACAAGGTGATGGAAGATCTAGAAGTAATAGTAATGACAGAGTTTGAATAAGGATGCATTAATACAGAGGATGACCATCATGATACAGCAAGTGAAAGACAAGGCAGCCAAGAAGACAGCCATAATATTAGTCATCCACCTATGATAAATGAGGATACCCTTTTCAGTGAAATTTGAGCACTCAAATAAGGTAAATACCAAGAAAAACTTGGAGACATAACTCAAGATTTTTCATAGGCTTATCCAAACCCTTGAAGGACCTCTCCACCAAGTTTGAGGAAAATCCGGAAACTTTTTATTTTTTCCAAATTTTGGCCCCTAGGAGCGCAGCACCCTAGGCGCTACGCTCTTTTTTGGGGCATCCTCAGCTGCTAAAGTTTACATTTTTGGGTTTTTCATGTCTCCAGCAGTCTACCCAAAACATTTCAGGTCAATTGGAGCATTTTTTCCCGCTCAAAAGGTCAAAAAAACCCTCAAAATGACCTTTCTGCCTCCTTTTCAGGCCTGGCACTGCGCATTGAGCAGTCATGGGAGAATGGATTTTTGAGCAGGTAAATGGAATCCATTCAGCACAAATAAAGTATTTATATAAATTATACTCTTCAAGCTTTCCAACGAGCCATCACGGGCCTGAATCTGATGCTGGGAAGGGATCCAAAACTCAGCTGCAACAGACCCCATTTTCTGCTAATATGGCGTTGCACCCCTAGACTGTCTTTTGCCAAAAAGTCAACAAAAGACACTGATTAATGACAAATTGGTTTTTAATGTTTTTTTTGGGCAAATCACTCCTGATTTGATTTGGGAGTTATGTTTTGATGTTTTTCATTTATTATCTTATCTCTTATGTGTCTTGGGCCTTGCATGATCATTAAGCACATTTATGACATTTATGGTCAAATTAAGGTTTCTGGAAACCTCTTAGGGTTTCCACCTCCTCATTTGCTCCATAAATAGAGCATGAGGTTCTTGTATGTTTTTTTGGATGTTGATGACTTATGTTGAAGTAATACATAGTCCCTTGAAGCCTTTGATGAGAAATTTATGTCTTGGAGCTTATGCATGATCTGATTCACTTGTTGATGGAGAAGGATTGTTTGCAGGATCCATAGTACTGGTTGATGGTGAAGTTTTCTCTTGTTAATATTTTCTAATTTTCTCATATGTTTTCCATCCATCTATGCTGCAGTAGGACAAAAAATTTAGACTAAGATATGCTTATTGATGGCACCTTAGATCTGTTTGTTTCCTTCACTGCCTAAATGTTTTCTTCTTCTTAAGATATGTTAGGGAATTCATCTCTTGCTCTCTAATAAGTTTTTTTCTTGTATATTTTCTTGAATGATTTACATCAATTAGTATCAATTATGATTTATGGATAGCCCTACATATTGTTACCTCTATACTACTATGTTCTTGAAATCATATTTTGAAGCAGCTTTGCCTATAGTTTTTCAAAGAATTATGTCTTAACCATGCTCTTTGCCTTTACTTAGCTAAAATTGTCTCAAGGAACTTTCATAGCTGTCACTGTGGATGCTAGGGTTTTTCTCTTCTTCTATGGTTATAGTTACTTGTGCAACTTAAATGTTTTTCCTACTCTTAATGATAAAACCCATGAAAGATTAAATAAGTTTTTGCCTTTCTATGTTTTATCTAAATGTTGTCTTGGTCGATTATCTGCTTTCAGTCTGAAATAAAATGGATTAGGTTTTGTTTAAGCCTTTAACTCTCTTGCTATGCTTATAAATCTTCTAACTCCCTCAGTTTACAATTATATAAAGGATTTTGTTTCTGCCCTTTATTAGCTTGGCGTTCCCAACTTTAATGTCCATCTCATGATCCTTTCACAACCTTAAAGACCCACCAACCAAGTTAGAATTTCCCTGCAAATGCTCTTGAAACCATTGATGAACTCGTTCATGACCTTGTTTGACTCCATTGCCCAATGACTTAACATTTTTTCTTGTTTTCTATCTAAATCTATCTTAGCATCATACCCAACCAAAAACAATCAAAATACCTTGCACTTAACATCTAGCCTAAAATCAACCCTAATGAGCAAAACAAGCTCATATCTTTGCACCTACTAGAGAGATCCCTCTCTGAATCCAGGAAGGCTAGGTCCTTGGATTCCAAAGCTTGGTTTGATGTTACCCTGTACCTTTGTATCTCAATCAATCTAGCAAATTACGGGGAGCTAACAGTGCAACCCCTCACTACACATATGCTCTGAAATAACGCAGTATGGAGAATGGACTGCGCTGTCTATGATGGGAGATGATTGGCCTTGATGCCAAGATATTCAAATCAGCTCTGAAACCTTCCTTACTAACCTTCCTGAGGAATAGAGACTCCCTCCTCTGAAAGATGAGACAAGCAATGGTGTTGTGGAACCCCTCCACTACAACACCCAACAACACTACGTTATACTTCAGCAGAAACAACGTAGTGACTGAAGAAGTGGCTTTGGCCTTGAGCCAAGATGTATAGAAAATGAAGAGAAATCCTTCAAGAGGCCTCTCAAGAAGGAGAGAAAATCCTAAGCAGGAATCCCTCGTGCTAAGCAGCACTGCAACTCAGCTGAACAGCCGGAGACTACAAATAGTCTGAACAGACAAATATCAATATACTCAAAGATGTCTCACTATGGCTGCCTCTTCCTCATTTTATACAAGTGAATGCCTCTTTTCACTGGACCCCATAGATTAGGGTTTCTTCCACAAAGAATATTCGAAGAAAGAATATTCCTCCCTCTCAAACTGCGTTGTCTTCTCATGCAAGCTACACCTCTTAGGCAGCGTTGTTGACTTGGTCAAACTTGACCTTGTCCTCATGCATTTGCCCCTTTTCACACTAGAAGGTGCAAAATTAAGCTGCTCCATTGATCCCTTTCACACTATGAGGGATTTTATTCCTACTCATGGGCCTTTTACCCATTTTATTCATCTCCTAGATGACATAAGAAAAAATTAATATTCCAATTTGCTGCTTGCAAATTTTGGAATATTACACACACCATCACGGTGAGCTGCAGGAGTTCAGGCTCCACATGAGGCTACAAAAACACAATTACTTCTTGCAGTGGATTGCATGGCACCGACACTCTACAACTGGGCAGAGGAAATAGCAATCAACATCAAACGCCAGTTGACAAAATGCAAGAATGGTAAGCTGAAGCAGTTCGGCTACAGGTCCATATTGGTACCTTTCATCCTAGAATGGTTACCAATATTCCAGCGTTAGGAGGTAATAGTTCCGACACCACTAGCCCCGGAGCCACAGATGGTCCGTTGTGCAGCTTTGATGCCAAGGTCGGGGGGCGGCCAATAAATGTCCTGGAGACCGGAGTTCTGTGAGTGGCTCCACCGACAGCTGATTGTTGTGGAGGATTGGCCCTACTCTGGCATAGATTTCACTGGTGATGCAGATCTCCCACTCCCAAAAGGAGAGGATTGGGATGAAGTACTGGGTAAGGCTCATTTTTATTTTGATGAGTATTACGATTTTTTTTGTTATACATGCTCTGAAATTAATCCATGTAATTATAGATGTTGGCCCAGAGAGACTTGTAGGTATGTCCCCGATAGCACAGAGGATTCCTCGCGACTTTGATGTGGCCCCTAATGGTGAGGGAGGCAAGGAGGAGGAAATCATACGCAACTTGGAGGGAATCTCCCGTGGGATCCTTGACTATGCGTGATTTGATGATGTTCCTCACGTGTACCAGAGACACACGGCAGGGGTGTCAAAACGTGTTCACCGCTTGCTGAGGCGGCTTGTACAGGCAGTGATGTGCTATCATGAGCATCATGCTGACTAGACTCCTAGATTTTATTTCTGCATATTTTTTGAGAGACATGATGTCTCAGTATGTAACCAAAACACACATATTTTTTGAACTAATGATGCACATGGATGCAAACAATCAACATATATATATATATATATTTTATTTTATTTTTTATTTTTTTATTTTTTTCCTATACGGATCTTGTCATGTGATGATGATTTTTACAAATTACACAAATTTCTATCTAATACAATATTAGCTATTGTATCAGTTAAGCCATTCATTCGTCTAGAAATATGTTGATATGTAATGTAATCAAAATGTCTTTCCAGTAAACAAACACGCAAATACAACCTTAAGATGTGAGGGTTTCTAACAGAATAATGTCTATTAAGTTGAAGAACAACAAGCTATGAGTCTACATTAACAATCAATGCACGAATGTCGAGAGCAATGGCCTCGGTTAATAGTTCAATAACAACACTATATTTAGCAACATTGTTTGTGGTTCATCCTAGACAAATACCTTGAAGTTCTATCAACTCACTAGCATGATCATAAATCACCCAGGCCGTTGAAACAGGTTTCGGGTACTGTAGAAAGCACCATCCATGAAACCAACATAAGGGGTAATAAACATATGCACAATAAGCAACGATCCAATAAGTAGGAAAACGCTCGCAAAGCACACCAAGCCAAAAATATACAAAAATAAAAATAAAAAACACCTATGTACAAAGAAACATGCACGAATGACCCATGCAAAGTACTTTTTAAGATACAACCCATTTCTGGGTTGATCCAAAGGATGACCTTCATAATCAATAAGCTCATAAGCCCCATTCTACAATACATGTTTAACAACGTAGGGCCCATGCCACATCGGTTGAAATTTTCCTGCCCCCAGCATGTTGTGAGCTTGGTCGTACAGGAGGACGAGGTCTCCTTCTATGAAGGAACGAGGGGAAATATACTGGTCAAAATGAGCTTTGACCCGCTCTATGCTTCTATGACAAGAGTAGAAAAGTGGTGAGTCTCATGAAACCTCTCTAAATAAATAAGACGCTCTTCTTTTGGCGAAGTATTCGACAATAATTAAACAGCTAGTTTGAGAGAAGGAATTTCACATTCAATCAGAAGGGTAGCTTCCAGACCATAGACAAGCTGGAATGGAGTGAATCCGGTAGGTTTGGCAAGCCCAGAGAGCTGAAAACAACATGAGATTCCAGTTTGATTTGTGCATCCCATTCGTACGTTGAAGCATAGTGACGAGAACTATGTTCACGGATTCAACCTGGACATTGGCCTGAGGGTAGTACGGCATTGAGCTGTCGTGGCACAAACCCAACTTGGAAGTCAACTTTACCACCATGTAATGCTGAAAAATGGAACCATGATCAGTAACAATGGCTTGAGGGACACCAAACCTAGAAATGACATGATTGAATAGAAACTGTGTTGTTGTCTTACCGTCATCCATAAGTGTAGGCATTTCTTCGGCCCATTTGGTGAAGTAATCCACCGCTATGATGATATAAGCATGCCCCCTGACCGAGTGAGGGTTACACACAATAAAATTGATGCCCCACTTCGCAAAGGGACCAACGGTAATGACAAGGTGAAGATGGGAAGGCGGCGCATGCATCTTGTGCTAATAGATCTGGAAATCATGGCACTTATGGATAGAAATGATGCAGTCTTTAAAGATGGTGGGCCAAAAATACCCAACATGAAGAATCTTACGTGTAGTAGCATATCCAGACATGTGACTACCATAGGCGCCACTATGAAAATCATTCAGGGCCTTTTCATCCTCCTCGAGATTCAAACACCGACGGAGAATGGAATCAACTCCGATGCGGTAGAGTGTATCTCTGACTATGCGATAGGGTTGTGATTGATGACGAATGCGTCGGCAGGCATCCTTTGTCAACTCAAATTGTAAGGTGGAAGTCTGAATATATACAATGATATCACTGTACCAAGGATCGAAGGTGCTAATCAGAAAAATCGTGTCATCTGAAATGTGTTCCTTGGAACCAAACAACACGGAATCGGAAGGGAGAGAGTAGATCAAATCGGCGAAGACTAATGACTTCTTTGACTAGGCGGTAGTGAACTCCAAATCGAATTCTTGGAGGATGAAAATCCACTTCGAATACTTTCCCCCAAGCAATTGACGAGTCAATATGTAAGTCATAGGGTTGCAATCAGAAATCACAGCCACTGTGCAAAACAGGATGTAGTGGCGAAAACGTTGAACAGCTTGAACATGTTAGGTCCCTATATTACTAGTATAGTCCCTTATTGTTATTAGTGTAACCCCCTTATTTTTATTATTGTACCCTTGTAACCCCCATTTTTTTATTATTGTGCCCCTAAATTATTATTGTTAGGTCGGCTAGGATTACATTGTGGCCCACTAGGATTACATTATGGCCACATGGACTCCTATATATAGAAAGGAGGTTTTCTAAATTGTATCATCCAAGAATTGTTCATTTATGTAATGTATTGGAGGTTTCCCCTTTGAAGTGGCTTATTTCTAAGGCGTTGATATCTCTTTTATTCTATTTTTGGAGCTGGTTACTCAACATTTGGTATCAGAGCTTTGGATTCTAGGGTTTCGCTGCTCCAAACAAGTCATTGTGGAATTTTCGCTATAAATTTTTTTCTACGAAGTTTCAGAAGCTTAAATTTTTAGGGTGCAAACCCGAAATCCTAAGGAATATTTCCTAAAAATTTCAGAGCTTGGTTCGCAATATTTTCAGAGATATCATCTGTGGAAGTTAGGTCTTTTTTCAGGCTCATAAACAGGTCATCATGGAATTTTCACTATAACTATTTTTATATGAAGGTTCAGAATCTGAAATTCATATGGTGTGAAGCTAAAATCCTGAGGAAATTCTTCAAAAAAATTTAGTGCTTGGTTCGCAATTTTTTTGGAGATATGATCTATGAAAGGTAGTGCTTTTTCAGGTTCCTGAATTTCACCTCAAATAGGTGATCATGGGAAAAGTTCAATAACTCTCTCTCTGGACATCGGATTGGAGTGTCGTTAAAAGTGGTCACAAGTACACGGACTTTCGTTTCTTGGATATCAATTTTAGAGACAAAGGAAAAAATAGTGACACGTGGAAAGTCGTACAAGTTCACTCTACCGAACCAGTCCAGAATTAGGTCATTGTGGGAGATTGGACACAACTTTGTCTTGGAGAATCCAAATTAGGTCAGACCTGTGGAATTCGAAAGATAATTCAGAGGGCTACGTTGATACTAAAATTAAAATATTGAAGTGTTGCAATCATGGAGATTATCCAATTTCAATATCGAGCTCCTCAAAAGCAAGAAAAAGGTGTGTATATTTTTTTTTCTTTCCAAATTGCATAAGTCTTCTTTGAAGAATCAATTTGAATTGATTCCAAGGGCATATTGTAGAATATATAGCAGTATTGGGTTCTAAAATATGCCTTGTAAAAATAATTCAACACCCATTAAGCCTTCAGAAGGCTCCACTATGATTCATGAAGATGAAGAATTGCAACATGATCTATCAAAATTACAACAAAAAATGAAATGGAAGTTTTGAAGAAAGGCATGGAAGTGAAGATGGACGGTTTGAATAAAGGCATGGAATCTAAGATGGATGGCATGGAAGCTGGCATGGAAGCTAAGATGGATGACATGAAAGACAACATGGAAAACACGAAGAATGATCTCAAAGCAGAAATCGAAGGTTTGACAAAGTTGATACAAGAAATGTTTCCTAATGGTGAAAAGATAGTAGAAGAACCTCATGATGAGAACAAAATAAATGTTAATCGTAATTTCATAAACTCTAATGTTGGCGGGAAGAACCACCATATTCCAAAAATGGATATGAGGAAGTTTGATGGAAAGGATCCTGTAACATGGATACTACAGATGGAGCAATATTTTGATCTCAATAACATGCAAAACACACAAAAGGTACGCATTGCAACTTTACATTTAGAATAAAATACATTTGTATGGTATCGATGGCTTTGCTCCCGTAAAAAAATTGTCACTTGGTCAATTTTTACGGAGAAAATGATAGCACATTATGAGGATACAAAGAGCAACACCTTCTTTAGCCAATTGATAAATCTCAAACAAAAGGGTTTAGTGGGGCAACACATTGAGGACTTCCAAAAATTGAATATAAGGGTAACTGATATTCCAGAGGAACACGGGATCGATCTCTTCATAAGCAATTTAAAGGATAACATCCAACATGAAGTTTGTGTTTTGGAACCGGATTCATTGGAGAAGGCATTCAGGTTGGCAAGAAAATTTGAATGTAAAATAATGGCGACAAGGAAGCCTACCACTCAATTCTATAAAGAAGGAAGTGTTGCTACGCCTAGATTTCCACAACCTACAAGGTTGACACCACAAAAATTGGAAGAAAAAAGAGCAAAAAGGCTTTGCTATAGTTGTGATAGCAAATACACTAAAGGTCATAAGTGTGCTGAGAAGAAATTATTTTACATAGATTGTGAAGAGGAAGAAGAAAATGAACAAGAAGAGGATATACACCAGGAACTAGCCCTAGAAGAGGAAGAAGTGAATCCGACCATATCGTGTAATGCAATGGCAGGAATTACCACTCCTCAAACTCTCAATATAGAAGGACAAATCAAGAAGAAAAACGTAATAGTGTTGATTGATTCAGGTAGCACCCATAATTTTATTCATTGTAAGGTAGCCAAGGAATTAAATTGTTTCCTATACCCAGCACCAGAATGTCAAGTGATGGTTGCAAATGGAGGAACTATAAATTGCTCTGGGAAATTCCATAATATCAAAGCTAACCATGGGGGAATATGTAATTACTATTCCAATGCTTTCCATTCCTATGGGAGGTGCTGATGTTGTACTAGGAGTACAATGGTTACAATCTTTGGGGACGGTAGCTTTTAATTTTCAAGAACTTTTCTTGAAATTTTTTTCAGAAGGAAAGGAAGACGAATTACGGGGTATTGAAGGGAAGCCAGGAAGGATAATAAGCTCTAATGTCATGACAAATATTCTAAAGAAAGAAAAACGAGGCGTAATTGCACAATTATGCTCACTAGAAGTTCTGACATGAAAATCATCTATTTCTGCAGATCTCCAACAAGTCTTGGACAATCATTCCAAGGTGTTTGAAACTCCCAAAGGACTCCCACCTATTCGTGATCATGATCATGCTATTCATTTGATTCGAGGAAGTGTTCCTCCAAACATCAGGCCTTATAGATATCCTTACTTCCAAAAGAGTGAAATTGAACGTATGATTGCAGAAATGTTAGAGGCAGGTATAATTCAACCTAGTCAAAGTTCTTTCTCTGCTCCTGTAGTATTGGTACACAAGAAGGATGGACCATGGCGAATGTGTCCGGATTATAGGGAGCTCAATAAGCTCACCATTAAAGATAAATTTCCCATTCCTGTGATTGATGAATTATTGGATGAATTACATGGAGCAATTTATTTTACCAAGTTGGATCTTCGTTCAGGATATCATCAAATTAGAATGAAGACTGAAGATATTCCAAAAACATCATTTCGAACTCATGAGGGTCATTATGAATTTTTGGTCATGCCTTTTGGCCTTACCAATGCACCTTCTACATTTCAAGGGTTGATGAATTTCATTTTCAAACCCTTCCTTAGAAAATTTGTGCTCGTATTTTTTGATGATATACTAATCTATAACAGGTCTTGGAAGGATCATGTTGAACATGTTGACACGGTGCTCAAACTATTGCAGGAGAAACAATTATATGCAAAAACATCCAAATGTTTCTTTGGAGTACAAGAGGTGGAATATCTGGGTCATATTGTATCTCACGAGGGTGTTAAAGTAGACCCTAACAAAATCAAAGCCGTTAAGGAATGGAAAGTCCCGATATCCAAAAAGCAGTTGCGAGGATTTCTCGGGTTAACAGGGTATTATCGCAAGTTTGTTAAGAATTATGGGAGAATAGCAGCACCTCTAACAACATTATTGAATAAATATGCATTTTCATGGACTCCTGAAGCAACTAAGGCCTTTGAACATCTTAAAGAAGAAATGTTCCTAGCGCCTGTCTTAGCTACGCCAGACTTCACAAAAACCTTTATTGTGGAATGTGATGCCTCAGGAAATGGAATTGGTGTTGTTTTAATGCAGGAAGGAAGACCCATTGCTTTTGAAAGTCGTCCAATCAAAGGAAAGTATTTGAAGAAACCTATTTATGAGAAGGAAATTTTAGCAATACTGCATGCACTAAAGAAATGGAGAACTTACCTAATGGGAAGACACTTCAAGGTAAAAACTGATCATGATAGTCTGAAACACTTTTTGGAACAAAGACTATCTTCAGAAGAGCAGCAAAAATGGGTCACAAAGATGTTGGGTTATGACTTTGAAATAATCTACACAAAAGGAAAGCTTAATGTTGTTGCAGATGCACTCTCAAGAAAGAATGAAGAGGTGGAAGCATTGCTTTGTGCCGTTTCTATTATCCAACCAGATTGGATAACTGAAGCAAGAGATGAATGGAAGAAGGACAAAGATGTATGGATACTCATTCAAAAGTTGCAGCAAGATCCTAGTACATCTGATACATTTAGTTGGAAAAAATGATTCCTTATGGTACAAAGATCGCTTATATCTTTGTAAGAATTCCCAACTAAAACAAAAGATTCTTCTGGAATTGCACACTTCTCCTTTAGGAGGACACTCCGGATTTTTAAAAACTTACCACAGGGTGAAGAAAGAATTTTTTTGGGATGGCCTTAAATCTGATATTCAAAAATTTGTGGCGGAATGTTTGGTTTTCCAGCAGAATAAAGTGGAAACAATTAAGACCCCGGGACTTCTACAACCTTTATCCATTCCAAGTCAACGTTGGGAGGAGATTTCAATGGATTTTATCACAGGTTTACCTAAGTCCGAAGGAAAGAATGTCATCATGGTGGTAGTTAATAGACTTACCAAGTATGCACACTTTTGTGCATTATCTCATCCATTTAAAGCAAGTACAGTTGCTACTACATTTATGGACAGAATTCAAAAGCTACATGGAAGCCCGAGGGTTATTGTGAGCGACAGAGATCCCATTTTTACTGGAAATTTTTGGACGGAGTTATTTTCTTGTTTGGGTACTCAATTAGCTCATAGCTCATCTTATCATCCTCAATCGAATGGTCAAACTGAGATAGTAAATAAATGTTTGGAAGGATATCTTCGTTGTTTTGTATCTGATAAACAAACACAATGGGTCAAGTGGTTACCTCTCGCTGAATGGTGGTATATCACTTCCTTCCATACTGCAGCAAAAATGACCCCATTTATGGCACTTTATGGATATCATCCACCATCCATCACATCATCTTTAAGGGAAAATTCGAAGGTTCAAGCGGTGGAAGATCACATCGAGCATCAGCAAGAAGTTCTCCAACTCTTAAAGGATAACCTAAATTTGGCACAAAATCGAATGAAACAACAGGCAGATCAACATCGCAGCGAGAGAAGTTTTGTTGTAGGAGATTGGGTATTTTTACAGCTACAACCATACAAACAAATGTCCCTCAAACAAGCTAAGAAGGATAATAAATTATCGCCAAAGTACTATGGTCCTTACAAGGTGTTGCAAAAGATTGGTACTATGGCATACAAATTGGAGCTTCCTGCTTCTTCACGAGTGCATCCATTTTTCCATGTTTCATGCTTAAAGAAGGTTATAGGTAAAAATCTTCCAGTTCAAACAATATTTCCAGAACTTGATGAGGAAGGAAAAATCATATTGGAACCTGAAGCGGTCACGGAAACAAGAACTCGACAACTACGGAATCGATCAATTTCAGAGTATCTCGTCAAGTGGAAGAACTTACCCACTGAAGATTCTACATGGGAGGATGAGAAGTTTATACAGAAGCACCCAGAGCTACTCAAGCGTTGAGGACAACACTTTTTTGAAGGAGAGGGGCATGTTAGGACCCTATATTACTAGTATAGTCCCTTATTGTTGTTAGTGTAACCCCCTTATTGTTATTATTGTACCCTTGTAACCCCCATTTTGTTATTATTGTGCCCTTAAATTATTATTGTTAGGTCGGCTAGGATTACATTGTGGCCCACTAGGATTAAATTATGGCCACATGGACTCCTATATATAGAAAGGAGGTTTTGTAAATTGTATCATCCAAGAATTGTTCATTTATGTAATGTATTGGAGGTTGCCCCCTCGAAGTGGCTTATTTCTAAGGCATTGATATCTCTTTTCTTCTATTTTTGGAGCTGGTTACTCAACAGAACAATAGCCAATGCCAAATTCTCGACATGGGCATAACGCGCCTCAGTATCAAGAAGGCTACAAGACAGATATGAGTGGATCGAGACGAATCTCATCTTTTCAAACGATAAACCCTAAGAATCTACTAGAGTCAACGCAGAAGATGCACTTATGCGGATTGAGCCAAATGTTATAGCAGCGACAGTGAAGAAAAATCTGACGGAGATGATCAGGATGGTCTTTACGCTTAGTCGAATGAGCTGGAAGGTCATCCAGATAAGGCTGAACAATACGCTTGATATCGTGAAAATAATATGAGATTGCTCGCTAAAATGTAGCCCCAACATTTTTAAGACCGAAAGGGAGCTTTTTATAAGTGAAAGTACCACAAGGACAGATAAAAGCGATCTTATGTTGATCGATCAGAAGAATATTAATCTAGTTGTAACCAGAAAACCCGTCCATAAGGGAAAAAATCTCACTCCCAGCACAGTCATCAATGATTTGATCAATAAAAGGAGTGGGATAGTTATCCTTAGGGCAAGCACGGTTATTGTCACGGTAATCAACACAGACATGAATGGTACCATGTCTCTTATCTACAGGAACAATATTGGAAACCCATTCTGCCAAGGGAATCAGATAGATAAAACTAGCTTTAAGAAGTTTCTCAACTTCTCCCTTAAAAGTGGAAACCTTTCTAGGGTGCACAGGACGGAGACGTTAGTGAACAGGCTTCACCCCAGGATAGGTAGGAATCTCATGCACCACTATACTTGGATCAATTCTGGACATTTCTTCGTAAGACCATGCAAAAACGTTGCGAAACTCGCAAAAGAGACTAGTATAGGCCTGAATCTCATTGGGAGAATAGGTCACCCCAATATGGATGTTCTTCAAAACCCTCGGTTTAACGGAAATGTTGGTAGCCATCATCTGTGTAATGTTGTTCAAGTTACCTTTCGCAAAGAATTCATGCATCAGGATAGGCGTTTGAAGTGGAGGAGAAGGAACCTGAGAATCAAACCTCTCGAGACACGTAGACATGGCCCCAAGGCCAAGCATGAATGAGGAACGATGATGTGTTGTGTAACCAGCTTCAAAAATAGAAGAAAAGAGATATCAACGCCTTAGAAATAAGCCCCTTCGACGGGGCAACCTCCAATACATTTCCCATGTAAAATCTTCAGTGGGTAAGTTCTTCCACTTGATGAGATACTATGAAATTGATTGATTCCGTAGCTATCGAGTTCTTATTTCCATGAACACTTCAGGTTCCAATATGATTTTTCCTTCCTCATCAAGTTCTGGCAATATTGTTTGAACTGGAATATTTTCACCTATAACCTTCTTTAAGCATGAAACATGGAAAACTGGATGTACTCGCGAAGAAGCAGGAAGCTCCAATTTGTATGCCATAGAACCAATTTTTTGCAACACCTTGTAAGGACCATAGTACTTTGGTGATAATTTATTATCCTTCTTAGCTTGCTTGAGGGACATTTGTTTGTATGGTTGTAGCCGTAAAAATACCCAATCTCCTACATCAAAACTTCTCTCGCTGCGATGTTGATCTGCCTGTTGTTTCATTCGATTTTGTGCCAAATTCGGGTTATCCTTTAAGAGTTGGAGAACTTCTTGCTGATGCTCGATGTGATCTTCCACTGCTTGAACCTTCGAATTTTCCCTTAAAGATGATGTGATGGATGGTGGATGATATCCATAAAGTGCCATAAATGGGGTCATTTTTGCTGCAGTATGGAAGGAAGTGTTATACCACCATTCAGCAAGAGGTAACCACTTGACCCATTGTGTTTGTTTATCGGATACAAAACAACGAAGATATCCTTCCAAACATTTATTTACTATCTCAGTTTGACCATCGGATTGAGGATGATAAGATGAGCTATGAGCTAATTGAGTACCCAAACAAGAAAATAACTTCGTCCGAAAATCTTCATTAAAAATGGGATCTCTGTCGCTCACAATAACCCTTGGGTTTACATGTAGCTTTTGAATTGTGTCCATAAATGTAGTAGCAACTATACTTGCTTTAAATGGATGAGATAATGCACAAAAGTGTGCATACTTGGTAAATCTATCAACTACCACCATGATGACACTCTTTCCTTCGGACTTAGGTAAACCTGTGATAAAATCCATTGAAATCTCCTCCCAACGTTGACTTGGAATGGATAAAGGTTGTAGAAGTCACGGGGTCTTAATTGTCTCCACTTTATTCTGCTGGCAAACCAAACATTCCGCCACAAACTTTTGAATATCAGATTTAAGGCCATCCCAAAAAAATTCTTTCTTCGCCCTGTGGTAAGTTTTTAAAAATCCTGAGTGTCCTCCTAAAGGAGAAGTGTGCAATTCCAGAAGAATCTTTTGTTTTAGTTGGGAATTCTTACAAAGATATAAGCGATCTTTGTACCATAAGGAATCATTTTTCCAACTAAATGTATCGGATGTACTAGGATCTTGCTGCAACTTTTGAATGAGTATCCATACATCTTTTTCCTTCTTCCATTCATCTCTTGCTTCAGTTATCCAATCTGGTTGGATAATAGAAATGGCACAAAGCAATGCTTCCACCTCTTCATTCTTTCTTGAGAGTGCATCTGCAACAACATTAAGCTTTCCTTTTTTGTAGATTATTTCAAAGTCTTAACCCAACATCTTTGTGACCCATTTTTGCTGCTCTTCTGAAGATAGTCTTTGTTCCAAAAAGTGTTTAAGACTATCATGATCATTTTTTACCTTGAAGTGTCTTCCCATTAGGTAAATTCGCCATTTCTTTAGTGCATGCAGTATTGCTAACATTTCCTTCTCATAAATAGGTTTCTGTAAATACTTTCCTTTGATTGGACGACTTTCAAAAGCAATGGGTCTTCCTTCCTGCATTAAAACAGCACCAATTCCATTTCCTGAGGCATCACATTCCACAGTAAAGGTTTTTGTGAAGTCTGGCGTAGCTAAGACCGGTGCTAGGCACATTGCCTCTTTAAGATGTTCAAAGGCCTTAGTTGCTTCAAGAGTCCATGAAAATGCATCTTTCTTCAATAATGTTGTTAGAGGTGCTGCTATTCTCCCATAATTCTTAACAAACTTGCGATAATACCCTGTTAACCCGAGAAATCCTCGCAACTGCTTTATGGTTGTGGGAACTTTCCATTCCTTAATGGCTTTAATTTTGTTAGGGTCCACTTTAACACCCTCGTGAGATACAATATGACCCGGATATTCCACCTCTTGTACTCCAAAGAAACATTTGGACTTTTTTGCATATAATTGTTTCTCCTGCAATAGTTTGAGCACCCTGTCAACATGTTCAACATGATCCTTCCAAGACCTGCTGTAGATTAGTATATCATCCCAAAAAATACTAGCACAAATTTTCTAAGGAAGGGTTTGAAAATGGAGTCAATCAACCCTTGAAATGTAGAAGGTGCATTGGTAAGGCCAAAAGGCATGACCAAAAATTCATAATGACTACTTGGTTAATCTTTACATTTTGGAATATCTTCGAGTCTTCATTCTAATTTGATATCTGACGAAGATCGACTTGGTAAAATAGAATTCTCCATGTAATTCATCCAATAATTCATCAATCACGGGAATGGGAAATTTTTCTTTAATGGTGAGCTTATTGGCTCTATAATCCGAACACATTCGCCATGATCCATCCTTCTTGTGTACCAATACTACGAGGCCAGAAAAAACTTCATTAGGTTGAATCATACCATACCTCTAACATTTGCAATCATACGTTCAATTTCGCTCTTTTGGAAATGAGATATCTACCTGGGCACGATGTTTGGAGGAACACTTCTGGAATCAAATGAATAGCATGATCATGATCACGAATAGAGGTGGAGTCAACTTTGGGAGTTTCAAACACCTTGGAATGATTGTCCAGAGACTTGTTGGAGATCTTCGAGGAAATAGATGATTTTGATATGGGAACTTATATGAGGCTTATGGTATTGCAATTACGCCTCATTGTTCTTTCTTTAGAAGCTTTGTCATGACATTAGAGCTTATTATCCTTCTGGCTTCCTTCAATACCCCGTAATTCGACTTCCTTTCCTTAGAAAAAAAATTCAAGAAAAGTTCTTGAAAATTAAAAGCCCTACGAATCCCCAAAGATTGTAACCATTGTACTCCTAGCTATATCAGCCCTCACTATGCAGAATGGAAAGCATTGGACTCGTCGTACATATTCCCCATGGTTAGCTTGATATTATGGCATTTCCCCAAGGCAATTTATAGTTCCTCCATTTGCAACCATCCTTGGCATTACGG
Source organism: Pinus albicaulis (assembly GCA_034641835.2). Lineage (NCBI taxonomy): Eukaryota > Viridiplantae > Streptophyta > Pinopsida > Pinales > Pinaceae > Pinus > Pinus albicaulis. The sequence continues at coordinate 1,707,127,436 of CM076580.1, read as the reverse complement.
TGCTACAGGTATATTAAACAATTTAATTCCTTGGCTACCTTCTGATGAATAAAATTATGGGTGCTACACAGATCAATCAACACTATTACCTTTTTCTTCTTGATCATCACTGCCCTATCTTGAGAGTTTGAGGAGTGGTAATTCTTTTTAACGATGCATTACATGATATGGTCAGTTCATTTCTTCCTCTTCTATGTTTGGTTCCTGGTGTATCTCCTTCTTGTTCATTTCTTCTTCTTCTTCACAATCTATGTAAAATAATTTCTTTTCGGCACACTTATGACCTTTGGTGTATTTGCTATCTGGCTAGCAACCTGACCCCTTTTTCCTCTTTTTCTTCAGATTGTTGTGGTGTCAACCTTGTAGGTTGTGGAAATCTAGATGTAAAAACACTTCCTTCTTTATAGAATTGAGTGGTAGGCTTCCTTGTCGCCATAACTTTGCATTCAACTTTTCTTGCCAACTTTGAATGCCTTCTCAATGAATCGGAGTTCCGGAGTAACGAACTTCATGTTGGATGTTATCCTTTAAAGTGCATATGAAGAGATCAATCTGCGGAATGTCGGTTACCCATATATTGTTTTTGGAAGTCCTCGATATGCCCACTACACAAACCCTTTTGTTTGAGATTTATCAATTGGCTAAAGAAGGTGTTGCTCTTTGTATCCTCATAATGTGCTATCATTTCCTCCGTAAAAATTGACCAAGTGACAATTTTTTACGGGAGCAAAGCCATCGATACCATACAAATGTATTTTGTTCTAAATGTAAAGTTACCAATGCGTACCTTTTGTGTGTTTCACATATGGAGATCAAATATTGCTCCATATGTAGTATCCGTGGGATCCTTTCCTCAAACTTCCTTATATCCATTTTGGAATATGGTGGTTCTTCCCGCCAACATTAGAGTTTATGGAAATCACGATTAACATTTATTTTTGTTCTCATCATGAGGTTCTTCTACCATCTTTTCACCATTAGGAAACATTTCTTGTATCAACTTGGTCAAATCTTCGATGTACGCTTTTATTTCATTCTTCATGTTTTTCATGTTGTTTTCCATGTTGTCTTTCATAATAGCTCATCTTAGCTTCATAAGACTTCCATGCCATCTATCTTGAATTTCTTCTTCCATCTATCTTAGATTCCATGCCTTTCTTTAAGTATCATCTTAGTTTCACTTTCTTCAAAACTTCCATGTCATTTTTTGTTGCTCTTTGCAAGAGCGAAATTTGTTGCACTTGCTCTTGTAATTTTGATATGTCATATTTGCCATTCTTAGGTCTTCATGAGTCATAGTAGAGCTTTCCAAAGGAAGCAGGTGAATTCTTTTTAGGGGCCCCATTTTATAATCCAATGCGATATGTATTCTACAATATTCCTTGTGATCAATTCAACTTGATTCTTCAAACAAGACTTATCGCGATTAGGAAAAAAAATTACACACCTTTTACTTGCTTTAGGAGCTCAATATTGAAATTGAATTATCTTTGTAATTTAAATCTTTGATATCTGAAATTCAGCCCTTTAGTATCCCTCTGAAGCTTCTTTCCGATACCCGCAGTCCGACTGATTTGGATTCTCTGAAGACAGCAAAGTTGTGTCCAATCTCCCACAATGACCCTGATGCGGACTAGTTCGGTAGAGCGAACTTGTACGACTTGCCACGTGTCCCTGTTTCGTCCTTTGTCTCTGAAATTGATATCAACCTTCCCAGTCTATGTGCTAGCAACCACTTTTATGAAACTCCAATCCGATTCCCGAGAGAGAGAGTTATTGAACTTTTCCCACGATCACCTCTTTGAGATGAAATTAAGGAGCACGAAAAGCTGCAGCACACCAGATCATATCTCCAAAAATATTGCGAACCAAGCTCTGAAATTTTGATGAATTTCCTCAGGATTTCAGCTTCGCACCATATCAGATCTAGACTCTAAACCTTCATACAAAAAAATTTATAGCGAAAATTCCATGATGACTGTTTAGAAAGCACAGAAAAAGCACGACTTCCTGAGATCATATCTCCAGAAAATATTGCGAACCAAGCTCTGCGAAATTTTTATACAAGCTGCCTCCAGGAATTTGGCTTTGCACCTAAAAATTTCACGCTTACGAACCTTCATAGAAAAAAGTTATGAGTGAAAATGCCACGATGACACATTTGGAGAAGCTGACAAAACCCTAGAATCCAAAGCTACGATACCAAATGTTGTGTAACCGGCTTCAAAAATAGAAGAAAGAGATATCAACGCCTTAGAAATAAGCCGCCCGAAACACTCCAATACATTACATAAATGCACAATTCTTGGATACAATTTACAAAACCTCCTTTCTATATATAGGAGTCCATGGGGCCATAATGTAATCCTAGTGGGCCTGATGTAATCTAGCGACCTAACAATAATAATTTAAAGGCTTTAATAATAATAAAATGGGGGTTACAAGGGTACAATAATAACAATAAAGGGGGTTACACTAACAATAAAGGATTATACTAGTGATATAGGGACTTAACATGCATTATCGATCTGAGGAGAATCCTCGAGACACACGGTTTCCACGATGGCCTCATCGGAAGGAAATATCTTTTTAAGGGATCAGCGAATGCGAATCATCGAGCAAAGGGGATTGAGAATAAGTATCCAGAAGACATGCCCAAAGGAGCACGATGTCGGGGAGGCGGAGGATCCGAAGCTGAAATAAGTTCTGATAATCAATCTCAATCAGATTTAATAGCATCGAATCTCCAAATGAATCAATATGCTCAAGTGAAGGGATGATCCATGGATGGAAGACCTAGAGATCATGTTAGCAGAAAATTTTGGAGTGGAGGAAGAGGAAAAATACCCACAGGTAGGATCTTTGAAGAGAGACCCGGCCCTATGCTCTTGTAAGGCGTAGGAATTTAATCAGCGTACGGAACGTTGCTCGGAGAGAGATGACGAGCGAAAGACAATTGATCAACAATAACGATATTTCCTTCATGTGAAAATCAAAAAACACGAAGAGAGTGGGCAGAATGGACAACATAGCGTGAGTCAGTTTGTGGCCAGGAGAAGATTGTAGTGAGCTTGGCATCAACTACTTCAACCTTAACGTTGCTTGTTTTCCCTTCTAGAGTGATTGGTAAACTAGTGAAACACGAGGAGTTTAGATTCTCTTCCATCAGCCTTCTAGAGCATTTGGAGATGAATTCAAAGGCTGGAGAATTAACGACTTTCCGAGCGAGATGACATGAGGCACGTAGACACACCCTTGTCCACCATAGCTCAATGGATATTTAGTTCATTAATCCCAACTTGAATAATGAGTACAAGGCTGAGAAACGTGGGATGGAATTCTCCAAGTCGAAAGTGATAAAGGCTCGAATCAATAGGATCAACTTCCAATGGCGGATAACAAAGCCTTCCATTGGGAACGAACAACTTTGAAGTACTTCTAATGCGAGACATAGTAGATGGTGCACAGGCAAAATCCTCAACAATGCGTAATGTTGAGCGGCCCACGAAGCATTAGGATTGTAAGAAGACTTCTGATGCCACACCTTTGGAAGGTGGTCGTACAACGAGCTGAGTACTAGGCCTTTCAATACGAGAAGAGACGAAACGAGGTGGAGGAGGAGGACCATCGTGATCTCTTTTTCCCCGTTGCACGACGCGATTTGGTATAATCTTTGTGAGTGTAGCATGGAAACGAGATCCAAGACCATTCATCCTAAAAACCTAAAGAGCCAAATGGGAGTAGAGGAGCGCGAAACATCTCTTGCTTGAGTATAGCGTGACGGAAGCAGTGTTGATCAAAATAGCAAGAGTTCTTAGGCCTTTGAGCAACCAACTCACTTCGGCCCATCGGGGACGGTCCTTGGTGTAGTGCTCTTCGTCACAAATCAAGCAAGGATACTTAAGCTTTATCTTTAGGAAAGCATCATGGCCACGAGATTTATGAGAATCTATTTCAAAGTATCGGCTTTAGCCTTACCTTTACATGCACATGAGAGGTTTATCTGTTGGATTGTCTGAATAGTATTCACTTCTGTGGTTTTTACCAAAATTTGGCATTGGGCCGAGAAGCGTATCATTGGAAGGAGTAGATTTTGCTTCCCGGGATTTGGAGGAGGAGACTTAGAGAAGTACGGGACATGGAATCGATGATACGCGTTGACGGATGGCATCGTTGGCGCTTTGAAAGTTCCAAGTCTAAGGGCATTAGGCAATAGATCGTACAACGTGTCGGGCCCGAGAATACACAAGATCAAGGTATTGGGCATGAGTAATGGCTTGTTCCTGGTGGTACATGCCCCCATAAAAATGTAGAAATCAGTTGCAACGAAGGAGGTAGTAAACCAATTAGTTAGAAGTTGATCAAGGAATTTCAAACTTGATCAAGCGGCAGCGGCAGCCTCCATTCATGAATATGATCAGAGATATGAGTAGCTCGATCTTGTTTCAAGGATGTGAGGAGGTGCGTCCTGGTTTCATACGAACCGATAAGCGAAAGATGCGTGAGAAATTCCATGGCTAAAGAGTTGAAATCTTAGAATATGCTGCAGGAATAACTGGTCATACCACTTGGCGGCGGCACCGGTAAGAGTCCGTTGGAAAAGGCAGTCGAATAGAATCGTCAACCTAAGAGTTAGAGGAACACCAAAGATGTATGTCATAACATGCGCTTCGAGGGCCTTCTCAGGACTGCCCTCCAAACTTGGGACAATCACTAGTAATTTTGGTTGGGCCCGGAGGCCAATACGGATTATGAAGGATCGGATCGTTCGTCAATTTTGATCGTCCGACGGTTGCGTAGCGAGAAATGGTAATTCGGGATTAAAAGGCATTATAGGTCATTGATAAAGACCGGTGTTAGCATTCCACCCAAGTTGAGAGAAATTTTTCCCCCATATGTTTTGTCGGAGGATTCTGTCCATAGGGGGTTATAAGCCTAATAGTTTTGCCCATACATGGGTTGAGGACCAGGATATTGATTATGAGCATACCACTAAGGTCCTTGTTCGGCCGGCATATGATTTTGGCTGCCGAAATGTATTTCCTTAAGGTGGATTATAAACCATCTAGGATTGACCTTGAGGATAATAAGTGAAACCTTGGGGCGCACTATATACCATATGAGATTGACCTTGAGGAGGGTAAGTAGCACGAAATTTGAGCGGGTTGTCCTGCCGAGCGGAGTTGAACCGGCTTGCTGGAGTTGAATGATTTGTCCACAGTAGACGGGTGCTGAATACTAAGGTTGACGAGGTTGTCCTTGTGGGGCGAGGTTGACGCAAATCTGAGACGCTTGAGGTTTCCACTTGTGGAAGAGGTTGGCTCGATGGTTGGGATGGGCCGGTTTTCACGAAACGAGGTTGATCGGGCGCAAGACCATAGGTTGTCCTTGTTTTCAAAAGCAGCCTTTCTAAACGTAAGGTTGCTGCGCATTTGCCTGAAAGGTTGTCCCCTATGGTGGGTAGATTTTCCCCCTAGGAACACAGATGTTCCTGGTTGAAATTGAGCTTAACCGGAAGGACCGTAGGGTTTTTTTTTTTCCTTGTTGGAGGTGAAGGCTATCACGCAAGGTTTGTCCTTGCGAGCAGAAGTAAGGTTGTCCCTATGGACCCGAGGGTTGTCCCTATTGAGAGAAGTAGAAGGTTTTGTCCTTTGAAAGGGTTGTCCTTGTAGGCCCAAGTGTTGTCCCGGTAAAACGGGTTGATTGGGATCAATCGAGAGGAAAATAAGAACGGGATTGTCATATACATCGAGAATGATGTGTGGAGGATTTCCGAAGCTTGCGGCTCTTTTGAGAGTTTCTTGAGGTGTGGAATTGTGTTGTGAGGATCCCGGAGAGTGCATCTGCCATTGAATATCCAACGATACTCATCAAATGTATTACGCTATGAATAGAATTAGAAACCATAGGTGCGGTGCACATAGGAGGGATTTCCACATCGCGAGGTTATGATCTACTCACGGTGGGCCTAGCGGAATCCGTGGCATTGATAAAGATAAAGCTGCCGAACAACGACGAGACCCTAGGCCAGGTCATACTAAAACCGATTGCAAATGAAGCCCTGACCGTGGGTGTGCAGACAGGATCGCAACAATGGCCGATGAGATGGGTGTCGAGAGTGACATTCTACGATGCGAATAGACGAGCTCCCTATTGGGAGTTAAAGTCTTGGAGGGAGCGTGTCATGGATGCAACACAAATGATTTGACCTAAAAGTACGATAGCCGGGTGGAAGAGACAGGATTGAGGGGAATGTTGATTAGAGACATGCGAGAAATCTTGGGGAAGAGCTGATACTCGGTAGTAACATGAAACTATTTATTACCGACGTATTTGAAAATCCATATGCAGCCAGTGTTTAATATGATGTGTCGAAAAGACGACAAGGACTAACGAGCACGACAACGGCTAATAGCGGTGATCCCAAGTAATATGAGGGAATTATTCCTCACTCAAAACCGGACCAAGCACCACTGAGGTTGCCAATTGATATCAACTAACCCTTCGGGAGACCGGGAGAGCGAGGCAAGGTGCTGGAAGGACCAGCGCAAAAACTCGATGAGCTTAGTGGTGGGGTGTTTGGAAGAAACCGGGAAAATGATCACCACTAGGAGGTAGTGAAGAGGGCAGCCAGGTGGTGGTTCTCCACTGAAAATGTTTCAAAATAGGAAAGAAACGAGATAGCCTATTCAGGCTTCAAGATCAAACACTAACGAACTATTAAAAACAAGCCAAGAAAAAAGTCTTTAACATGCATGTGATCGTAGGGAAGTTAATTTTATGACATTGAAACAAAACTTTGACGTTTCATGTTTTAAGAGTCGAAAAATAGGCAAAAGATGACTCTAGTCACTTTCAGATTGAGCAGAGCGTGAAAGGACAAGTTCTCGATGATATTTTCACTTTTAGAGTCACAAAAGACCAAAATGAAGCTACTCGAGTAATCTAAGCAAGAGGTGCATGCCAAGTTTCCGTGAGCTGCCATATACCTTGGTAATCAAATGAAAAGAGAGAAATGACTTAGGACTTGACATACGTGTAGGTAGTCTCCCCAAATGTTGTGTTCAATGCATCTGGATTCTGAGGTGGCAGACTCGGAGATTCCTATGGATAAAGGAATGCAACCTATGAGGGTCTCCCTTTATATACGCAACGATCACAGAGCACAAGTCCGTACTAGTCTTTATCTAATGCTGGGTGACGACAACTACTAGGTTTCTGACATTTGAGAACCCGTCACTAGACTAGACCTCTAAAATATGTGTTAGGTTTCAATGCTTCCTTAGGTTGATTGAACTCATTTTAAGGTTGATCTTGAATTAATGTTGTGATTTCAAGGCCTTGCAGATGTGATCTCAATTCCTAAGAAATGCACACTGTCTGAAGAACATAATTTCCATTCAATGAATGCTAGCTAAGATAAGGATAGGAATCTATGACAAAGTAGCAATCAATTTAAACATGAAGAATTTCATTGATGTATCTAATACAACCAAATGAAAGAAGAAACAAAAACTCTCTTTTCTAGTTCACTAAGAGCTAGTAATGTAAAAGAACATTTTCATTTTCAATTTAAGCGAAAGAATGCAATTTTTTTCTTTTAGATGAATGAAGAACACAATGCATTGTTACACTAAAATCAAAACAAATACCGGTTTGGTACTACGAATGTAAAGATCTAAAACGAATAAATAAAATGCAATACAAACATAAAATTCACTCAAAGTAAGGATGCACTCTTCCAAGCAAACGAAGGGATTTGAAGCTTGATCCAACGACAATGTAATCTATGCTCAGTGATGGAAATGATTTAAAAGAAAACCAAAGTGATCATCAACAAACCAAAAGACACAAAGAATCGAGAGATATACTAACACAATCAGTCGATGAATTGGAATGAAAAGACCAAAGTGACTCAAACTTAACTCGAAGGCTCGGTGAGGAGAGGCCGAACAAACGACCTGAACACCTAGAAACCCTAGGGCTACAAACTCAACGATAAGATGATGAACAAACGATTGAGAAAGGCCAGATAATACAAGGTAAAATAATCTCAATAGACCAATTGCAAGGCAAAAAACCAATCTAGAGCTAGGAAATCTTCGACAAAGCTCGGAAAAGAGATCAAATAAAATCTATAGAGTTAATGCGTTGTTTAGTTTGTAATCTATGTTAAACGGGGGTTGGCACCACTGTGGCCAAAGCAACATGCGCCCGATCGACACGGCTGTTCCAGAAACCGTGTCGAGCTAGAAAACCATGGGAAAAAATAAAACCCTTTGAGTAGAGGTCAAACTTGACACTCAGGCCGAATAGGATGGTTTGATTAGGCAAGTTAATCAAAGCAGAAAAATGATTAAATGATCAAAGTCGAATCGACAAGCCAAATGCTCGACAAGCAACCGAGATGACAAACACACATTCTTCCCCGATTATGGTCGCCAATTTGTTGTGTAGGTAAATCCCTCTACGGACATGGCGATCCCTCTAGCCCTAGGGTGGGTCTAGCGGCAAGAAGATGCTAATGCATTGATTCTAGTTAATGAATGAGCGGGAGTCGGGATAGATGTCCTACCTTGATTCCAACACAAGCTGTCATAGTTGTGGCTGCTTGATCTACGATCTTCGTCCCAACACGTCGTGGTCCTTCAGCGATGGTATTTCAGTGCCTACACAGGATCGGAAGAACGAAAGTAGCATATGAAACAATATTTGCATTCGTAACTATATAATTGGTCAAGGTCTTAACGTATTGTGCGAGATCAATCATCAACGTAAGACGAGAACCAAAACATCGATCATGTATTAATTAAGAGAAAGAGATTAACAACCAAATGAGCCTTGACATTGCAGCCTCCTTCAATGGGTCAGTCAACGGGTCTGAGCATCTGGATTGTGGAATTTGGACTTGGCAAACGTCACCCTATACTCTCTTGACAAGCGTCTCTCTCTGCTCTATCTCACCATTGCTATATCCAGTTGTTTCGGCTATTCTCCAAAATGTTCAACTAACGGCATCTATGTGAGAGAGGTGTATTTATAGAAGAGGAGGAGGAGGTTGGGATCCATCATATGGTGGAAGGGAGGCCTTATCCTTTGGGAGGTTTCCCAAATGTAGGAAATAAGAAGCCAAAGGAAGGTGCTCGACATTATTCCATTGAACCTTGCATCCCAGCTTGCTCACAAAGTGGTTGGAAATGGAAAATTATTCTATATTTAAAAAAATTTCCAAAAACGACTAGAGGCGTGGGCAGTCCACTTGAGAGACAGACGCCAATGGGTGTGGCCCAATGATAATTTCCCTTCTTGACAACGATGTCACCAACTTCTGCCAATGGCTGACCCAAAGAAATTATATGTTTTTGATGGTCTTTGTTCTAGGAATAATCGACATAGGAAATGTTCTTCTGTGGCAAAGGGATGCAATGACACTTTTTGCAAGGCATGACACTACATATAAGTCACGAAATGGTCCTCCAATTTGCGGATATTTGGGGTCTTATCTAAAGCTGGACTCTTATCTCATTCAGGATTGGAAGTGGCTAATTGCAAAGATCGAGGCAAGGATGAAACACTAAAGCTTCAAATGGCTATCACGAGTAAGAAGACTTGTGTTGATAAAATCTGTAGCTATGGCCATTCTGTTGTATTGGGCTGGCCTTTTTTGGGTCCCAAAAAGAATTCTCTCTTCTATCAATAAAGTATGCAGTAGGGTCCTATGGGCGGGCTCTAAGGTGGAACATGTGACACCCTTGGTGGCTTGGGAGAAAATAGTGCGGCCGAAAGCTTGGGGAGGATGGGGAATAAAGGAACTCCCCTCTTTCACGAAGTCATTGGCAACAAAATTAGCCTGGAGACTTGTCACTCTGTTACAAAAATAAAATATATAGACCCAATGCCAATTCCGGACTGGTTGCAAATGCCATTAAAAAAACAAAGAATGCATCAATTTTTTGGAAAGCAACTATAGCTTCGGCTAATCTAATTGAACAAGGGCTAGCTTGGTATGTGGGGGATGTGCATGGGTAAGACTGGGTCATGTCCCATGGGTGGGCTGTACCGAGAGATATGCCTTATCAAGAGATCTTATTGAGCAGTTGGATCAAAGGGGCATTAGCACTTTGAGTCATATAGAAAATCATGATCGATCAACAATGTGGAGACAAACTTGTATGACAGTAGATGAACTCTAGCTTGAAGACAGGTGGTTGGAGGAATGGCAGGGCTTCATATTGGATCTTCAAAATTCAAACGTAAGGATTCAGGAGAAGATGGATGAGCTCAGGTGGGTCCACTCCCCATCTGGGACATACTCTCCAAAATATGGATACAATTGGCTCATGTCTCAGAAAGGTTGGGGGGAGCCGGAGTGGTGGTTCAAACCTCTGTGGGAGTTGAAGGGGCCGGCAAAAACAATATTGGTCTTCTAGTGCCTACTTCAGAACAAAGTTCCCTCCTGGGACTTTCTTCAGCGCAGGGGAAATATTGGTCCTGGATGGTGGTCATTATGCAAGGCTAGTCTTGAATTAGTTCAACATCTATTCCTTACTTGCCCCTTTAATATCAGTCTTTGGAATGAGTCTTTGAGGGTTTTCAAAATTCCACAAAGATGGGAAGGTAGGGACATGCAGGAAGCTTGGCGGAGGTGGTGGCAGGAAGCTCCAAATGACAGGGTTAGAAATATCCCTTTGTTAATTTATTGGGGAACCTGGATAGCAAGGAATCGTGTTATCTTCAAAGATTCTCACTTTCCGATCAGCCTCCTAGCGGCGGAAGGGGTCTCCATTTATGATTATATTCCAATTCCATCTCAAACACAACAAGCCTGAGTCATTCAACAAGAAAACATAAGGGGGGACATCCCGTGGGCTTATTTTGATTGTGCCTCGGACCCCCAAAACAGATGTGGAGTGGGCCTATCCATACATGTCCCTTCCAAAAAAATCCTCAAAGCATCGGTCGGTATGGGTCAAGGGACAAATAACTTCGTAGAGTTAAAAGCTTTACATCTATGGTTATGCTGGGTTTCATTCTTGGGAATGAGAGAAGTTCAGATTTTCGGGGATTCCATGAACATCATAAAGTGGTTTAATGGGACTCAAATATGTCTTAATTATATTTTGCTTCCTTTAGTAAACGAGGTGTCCCATCTTAAAAAAAAAATTAATGAGGTAATTGTTTGTCACAATTACAGGGAACGAAACTATGAAGTAGATCTCCTATCTAAGGAGGGTGTTCGACATGATTTGGGGCAATGGTTAGCTGTTGAGGTCGATGAAGGGCTGGTCTGAAATATCGAACAACCTCCCTTTGCCTGATGGTTTCCTGCTGCTTTTGTTATTATTTTTCTTGTTATTTCAAAACACACATTATGATATAATTTTTGGTACTAAACAAATACTTTTAATCCCTGAATCTGTTTCGGACTCTTTTCCTCAATGAGGAGGTCTGGGAGACAGGAGCAAACACTCATCTTCAGGTTTTTTGAACTAAAAGATGTTGGAACTGGATCGGTGTCTACCACACAGTTTTTGGTTTTTGTAAATAACCAAAAGACACAATCTTTTTACATCTCTGTTTCGGGCATTAATTTCCTAAGTAGGGAAGCTCGAGGGGGTGAAAAAAGATGTATTAGGTCTTACCTTGTGTGAAATGGCTGAGAAGATCGATGTAGCTCAATTCTCATCAGCAGTAACTCCATTACCCCTCCTCAAAAAAGAGGAAAATGCAATTTTTTGAAATGCATTATGCATATACTATGTAACTTTCTATGACTTAATAGACGATTTGGTTTTTTTCTTTGGAAAAAAACAAAAATAAACTAAAAAAATAAAATAGTATATCATATTGTAGGTTAATAAATAATTTATTATTTTTATGTTTAATATGTGACGTATGAGATGGAAAAGAAATAACAATTAACTTAAACCTTATCTAGTAAATTAATAATTAATTTATTAGTTTTTATCTTATTTATTTAATTAAAATAATCTAATATTCAATAAACAAAATGAAAAAAAATCAATAATGATGAGCTTACTACGTTGTATTCAATATTTTGTCATAATACAATAAATCAATAAATAGCTTAATTTGGAGTTAGCCACAAAATTCCAAGGTAGCCCCATAAAAGTCACATAGGGGTGGGGTTTCTTTCAGGTAACAAACACATTTTAAAACATGGGATTCTTTCGAGCTTAACAAGCTTGCTCAAGGCACCGATAAACAAACACATTTTAAAACATGGGATTCTTTCGAGCTTAACTAGCTTGCTCAAGGCACCGATAAAAAACATCAGGAATGAATACTCACCTGACCTCCTCTTTATGTAGACGATCTTCTATTTCTCTCGCACTCAGAGAGAAACGTATGACCTCTATTTCCCATCCTCTCTCTCTGTGATTTCATTTGAGTAACCAACAATATCCTTCAAAATGGCCGCTGCAGCCATCAATGGCGAAGTAGGTCGACCAGCCGTTGTGTGCGTGACCGGAGCGACAGGTTTCATCGCCTCCTGGTTGGTCAAGCGGCTACTAGAGAAGGGCTACACTGTCCATGCTACAGTGCGCGACCCCGGTGATTACTATCTCATTCTCTTTCGGTGGTTCGAATTTGGTCACGCAAAATTCTGCTCGTTTATTTTTTCACTCTCTCTGGATACATATAAAATTGGGCAAATTTCATCTCATTCTCTTTTTGTTGTTGGAATTTGGCCCCGCAAAATTCCGCTTAACTCATTTCTGCAATTCGGTGGCCACAGAAAACCTAGCAAAGGTGCGACACCTCCTGGAAATTCCAGAAGGTGTGGAGAAGCTGAAGCTATTCAGAGTGGATCTATTGAGAGAAGGCAGTTTTGACGCTGCCATCGATGGCTGTGATGGCATTTTTCATGTGGCAAGTCCTATCGACTTGACCCCTACAGATCCCGAGGTAAGTAACTGCACAGCTTCAACTTTACCAAACACGCATGCATCTGGGTATTGATATTAAGCAACATGAAATTGTTGTTGTGTAGAACGATGTGATAAGGCCGGCAGTTGAGGGAACGCTGAATGTTTTGAGGGCTTGCACAAAGGCCAACACAGTAAAGCGCATGGTGATCACATCGTCTGCAGTCGCGCTTATGGTTAACGAATCGAAGCAGCAGAATCAGTTGATTGATGAAACCCATTGGACAGACGTAGATTTCCTCCGGAAAACAAAGCCTCCTTCCTGGGTATATATAATCCAGGGTTGACATATACGGGTCCAGTGGATTAATAAAGTTATAACACTAGAAATATTGATTGCCATTAACCACTGAACACTAGAAATTTTAAAGCTTTACGAGATTTCCTTTGCTAACAAAATGAAGTGTGTGACCGTGTTTAGTGGTCAATTGTGCAGGCATATACGGTTGCCAAGACGCTTGCAGAACAAGCAGCGCTGCAATACGGAAAAGAAAATCCGGGGCTGGATCTGGTGACCCTCATCCCTGTGGTTGTGGGGGGGCCTGCCATTATGCCAAACGTGCCCTACTCAGTTGGCCTAACTCTTTCCCTCATCACCCAATCAACAAAGCATACAAGTTTTGAAGGGTTTTCACAAGAAAAACGGCAGCATTCGATTGGTACACGTGGAGGACGTATCCAACGCTCATATTTTCGTGATGGAAAACCCCTCTTCACACGGTCGCTACATCTGCTTCCCCGTAATCGTAACTGTCCCACAGCTGGCAGACTACTTATCCAAACGCTATCCTCAGTACAATGTGACAGCCCAGTGAGTATGACTATCTGTAGAGTATGGCATTTCTATATTAGTGTTTCTGTATAACTACTAATGGAATTGGTTGAACAGGTTTGAGGATATGCCACCGGTGCCAAAGGTATACGCTTCGTCGAAGAAGTTGGTTGACAGTGGTTTCTCCTTCAAATTTGGCATCGACCAGATTTTCGATGACGGTGTGGAATACCTGAGGACGAAGGGATTGCTTGTATAATTAGTGAGGCGTGTTTTTTCTACTGTCGACGGAAAAATATGGTGGCACTTATGAAATCAGAATGTTCAGTGCAACCAGTGCAAGCTGTTAAAAATAATAATTAATATTTTTTCAGTTTAATGTAAATGGTTGATCGGTTTAATTAATTCGATGCGAATGTCTTTGTTACTGGGTTTATCTCTGGGAGTTGTGTTGAGAAGTTAGAGGAGAAACTGGGCAAGGCCAAGTCTGCTTAAAGAAAAGCAGCAGCAAGCCTCTGCTAGAAATTGGTATCGGAGCCATTAGTCACTGTGAGCACCTGGTTCATGAAAGGGATAAGTACTTAACCAAAAACTCTCTTTTAAGAAAGTTGAAATGGACTCTTCTATGAACAAGTCTATAGCATACAGAGAACTTGACGAGAAGGATAGAGCAGAACAAAATCCTCTCAGAGATATGTTTGCGTCAAGTAGTAGTCGAGTCATTAATGAGTCTGATCATTTGTATGAGGAGGTCGAACCACAAGCAAGATGGGTTCTACCCAATATATCAGCCTCTGAAGTATATAATGATCTAGGTATCTGGCACCTAAAAGCTGCCACTAGAATTACTATTAAAGAATCTGTCAGTAGTATAGAAGAAAATTCAGATCATGTACAGTTAATCCCGATCTTGAATCCTAAAGAGTTGCAAGCTGAAGCTAAAAAACTGGGAACACAGTTTTTACATTTAGGTTGTGTCAGAGTCGGTATCCATGCCCTTGTGCATCCGGGTGTTGATGCATATGTTTTGGCTACAGTCAGAGATCTGACACACAATAAATATACTGATTCTTTAATTGGAGGAATTGTTGCTCCATTATCAAATGGACCGGTGTGGTTTGATTGCTATCCGAACTTTTCGGTATCAATCACATATGAAACTTTGGCAAACATTCTACAACTTCAAATCCAAACAATGGGATTTGATATGAGGAAAAAGAGACAAAATATTTCCATTCAGTTTCGAGGTTGTTTACGCCATACCTCTACTATGTTTCCTGCAGTCCTCCATGCACCTAGTAGGGAGTCTAAGACCAGTGTTGTTGTCCTAACAGATCCTAAGAATCAAAAGATAGAACATCAGGCTATCAAGTGGGAGGATCTAACTTTCCCTGAACACTGGATTGTTCCTAATCCTAGACCTCTCTCTGTGCAAAAAATCACCTCTGCAAATATTACAGAAACCCCTTCTTCTGCTACATTGTCATTTCCCCGAAGGTCAACTATTGACAAAAGAAGAATTGAAGCAGAGTGTAAAAAGTCTCCCAGGTACATAGCTCCAGATTGTACAGATACAAGTTGCTCCTCTATTGTTTCCAGTTGTAATCATATTTCTTTATTTGAGTATGCTCAGATTGTAAATTTTCAGCCCCTGAGCGTCATTTGCCCTCAATGTCAACAGCAAGTCAACCTCCAGAATCTTACCTATATGGTCATTCACCAGAACCATAACACTAGGACCGAAGAAGCCCCTCCAAGTATTTCATCCAATCCATGTCCTAATCCTAAGTGTTCTGACATCCCATTTCCTCATGAGGATAATCATGTTTTGATGATGCATCTTGTACCAACTTTAGAAGATGAAGATCCTAGATTGACTTCCATTTTTTTTAATATGAGACCGGAAAATAGTCCTAGTTATGGCCTTGGATACTTAGAACAGAAAAATAATCTGATCCCAGAATGCAGATTCAAGGATATAACCCCAGGAGTCAAGAGACCTTCAGTCCCAGAAATCTAAAAGTTTTATACTTTAATGGATGGTTGTTTCAAACATCAAATCCCTGCTAAATGGATGAAGCAAATGATAAATTGGGATTTGTTCACCCATCCACGGGCTGAAGAGTTTGCAAAAACCTTTCCAGGAGAGGAGAAAAGGAAAATGGCAGATGAATGGAAATCATACATGGAAGAGAATAATGTATGGATTTCATTCTATTCCTGGAAGAAGAAAATGGAAGAAGATGTAGTTTTTATGGCAGATACAGTTTCCTCTTCTTCACATGCCTGGAAAGCACCAGATGGCAGCAAAATTGAGACATCCACGACCTATCCTCCTTTCAGGAGTATTGTCTTAGGAGAAGGCAGTAATTCAACTACTGCATATCCTTTGGTTTCCAAGGATTCTGCAGCAGTCGGAGTGGAAGATAGAGTACAGAAGGTCAGTGAGCAGATAAATTGGACAAATACTACTTTAACTGGTCTTGAGAAGAATGTTGCCAAAACAGTTTTGGTAAAAGATCAGATTGACAATGTCCAAGTGTCCATTAGTGATGTGAATAGTGTTTTAAATTCAGTTCAGTGTGATCTGTCTATTATTAGGCATATTTCAGAGAATTCTGTACAGAAGTTTGATGATGTGGAGAACTGCATAATAGAGAAATCTATCTCCACAAGGCAGTCAGTCTCTAATCTGTCTGATAAATTAGACAGGTTAAGTTTGAAGAAGTCGGAAAAGCCGATTCCGACAGCATTTTTGACTAAAGGAAAGAGCATTCATACCCATGAACTTAACAGTCCAGTGTCTAAGTTTCCTTATCTCTTTCCTAAAGAAATTATCAAGCCATCTGAGTCTAAGACTGAAGAAAATTCTGAAAGAATAACTATTGCAGAAGCAATAGGAGAATCAGACTCAGACAAATCCGAGAAACATGCATTCCCCATCTATGAGCCGTTAGAGCCTCAATTCACAAGACCGGCAGCCCCTGATCTGTATGGTGCTGGTAAACTTCCACCAAGAGATTCATTTCATGAAGGTAGTCTCAACGAGTGGAACATTGATGGCCTCTCTGCAGCACAGATCAGGCAAGTGCTTGATCAAATGATTGTTGAATATAGACTAATGTGTGTTGAAGGGAAGTCTGAGGTTCAAGCCTGCAAAAATCTCATTGCATGCTTTACTGGAACATTGGCTAGATGGTGGGAATTAGAATCATCTCCTGCTATGATCACAAAGATGGAGCAAGAACTGCTCAAAGATGAGCAAGGAGATATAAAGTTTAATGATGATGGTACTCCTCAAAAAAATATGATTGGTGCCCTCACAGCACTCATCCAAGAACATTTCTGTGGAGCGGAGTTTGCACTATCAGATAAGAATGAACTTATCCTTATGAATCTGAAGTGCAACAATATAAACCAGTATGAAGACTTCCACCGGGACTGGATTGAAAGGATCTTCCTGGTCAAAGATCCTAAGAGTATACTATGGAAGAAAGTTTATCTTGCAGCTCTACCATCCGAATTGGTAGACATTTTGAAGCTTCAGGAAGCTTTTCCCCTGCCACTGGAAGTTTATGTGTGGGGTGATTTTTATTCAATCATCACTAAAGTTTTGATTACTTTGTGTACCAGCTCGAAGATGACGAAGTCTATTGAAAAATTGAACAGACTTCTTGGTACAAAGTCTTTCTGCCAACGGTATGGAATCACCATTGACGATCCATTGGTCACCCGCAGAAAGTACAAAAGAAGAGCAAAGAAGGCTCATAAGAGAAGCAGAGCCTCTACTTACAGACTGAGTTCAGAAAAGAGATGAGAACTCAGAAAGCCAAAGGAGAGAAGACAGCATAAAGGAAGAAAGGGATATTATCGCTACAAGCCTAAGACCCATTACTATCAGCCCCATGGCATCCGTCCCAAAGATGTCAAAATGGCTAAAATGAATGAAGTTACTTGTTGGCTTTTTGGTCAGCTTGGTCACACTTCAAATATGTGTCCTACAGCCCTAGAATCAAAACGTGGTCTAGGTAGGAAGTCTCAGAGAAATAAACAGCCATCTGCGAGTGTCCCCGTCAAGACAGAACCTAGATGTGCTCACTGTCATTCTTCCATGCATAAATCCGCAGATTGTCATAATCTCCCAACTACTCTTCATCTTCAACAACATCATGTTGAATCCTCTGCTGAGTCTTCTTCCTCCTATTCCTCTTCCTCTTCTGACGAAGAAGTTCATATGTACTGTCAGTGTTCTGACCTAGATAACTGTGGTTGTTCAGATTCTGTGTCAGATTATTCATCAGATGATTCTTGTCCAGAAGAGCCTCAGCCCAAGCTGAAAGTCCTCATGGCACAACTTGCAGATGATGAAATGAAGCTTTTTGCTCAAATCCATGCCCTTGAGGAAGGTGATCTCAAAGCTGCTATGATCAAAGCATACATGCAGCATGGGACTGGTACTTCTAGTCATTCCTCTGGTAAGAAGCCGAATTTTGTTGAAGCTTCTTACGAAAGAAACACCAAATCGTATCTCCAGCACAACAGTAGCAAAGTTCGCACACTCACTTTGGGGGAGGTGAGTAGGGAGATACATAATACAAAAACTGAAATCTTTGCCATGAAAGCAGAAATTGCTGCCCTAAAAAACCAGGCTTCACATTCAGGCAAGGTTGTTCCTGCTCAACAACCTTCTACATCTATTTCAGGTAGGCATGTCAATTATACTTTGCACTCTGAACCAATTAAAGAAGAAGTTAGAGTTGCAGAAGGAAGGTTTGATGA
The DNA here is from genome assembly GCA_034641835.2 of Pinus albicaulis. Lineage (NCBI taxonomy): Eukaryota > Viridiplantae > Streptophyta > Pinopsida > Pinales > Pinaceae > Pinus > Pinus albicaulis. Next base: position 1,707,108,935 of record CM076580.1, on the reverse strand, counting down.
TTCAATTGGTTTCAGAGAATTAAATGACATGCAAGTGATGGCAATTCAATATCAGCAACACCACATAGAATTTAAAGTTTGTGTTGCAGGCAGAGTGTATAATATGACTACACTAATAGATTTTGGTGCAGATGTTGATATTATTTCCAAACAGATAATCCCATCCAGATACTGGACAACTGCAAAAATAAAAATTTTGGGATTAGGTGAGAAAACTCTAGACTTTGAAGTTTCTAAAGCTGTTGTTTGTTTTAATTCAAGATGTGTTAAACTCTCATTTTCAGTCGCTGATATTCCAGTAGATTGTATATTGGGAAATATATTTTTAGCAGCAGTAGAGCCCCATGGTTCTGTTAGATTTCCTGACAAATCTGCAGGAATGTTCATCACTGTATCTGGTGAAAAGATAGAAATTCCATATGTTTCAAATATCAGAGTCTCAACCATGGTTCAGTAAATGCAAGAAAAAGAACAGAAACTTCAAAAGGCTATTAACAGTTTGGAGGAACTCAAAGACCACAAGTCCACCATCAAAATTGAAGATCAATTGAGTTTCCCACAAGTTCAGAAACAAATTTCTGAACTAAAAGTAGAATTTGAAAGAACATGCTGTTCCGAAGAGCCGAATGCCTTTTGGCACAGAAAACAACATTGTGTTGAATTGGCCTATAAAGAAGGCTATGAGGGCAAACCATGCAAAAGCAGAGCCATTCCCATGTCAGTAGAATATCGACAGCTCTGCCAGAAAGAGATTGATCAGCTTCTAGAAAGAAAGTTGATAAGAGAATCCAGCAGTCCTTGGAACTGTTATGGGTTCTATGTAAACAAAAGAAGTGAGCAAGTTCGGGGTGTTCCTAGATTGGTAATAAACTACAAACCCCTGAATAATGTTTTAGCAGATGATACATATCTGATCCCACACAAAGGAGATCTTATGCGTCGGATACATGGAGCCAAGATTTTCTCCAAGTTTGATCTCAAGTCTGGCTTTTGGCAAGTTGCAGTTGCAGAAAAAGATAAATGGAAAACTGCATTCAGCGTTCCACATGGGCATTATGAATGGAATGTAATGCCATTCGGGTTAAAGCATGCACCTTCAAAGTTCCAGAAGGTAATGGATTCTATCTTTAAACCCCATGCTGACTGGTTGCTTGCCTACATTGATGATCTGCTCATATTTTCCAAGAACTTACAAGACCACTTCAGGCACTTGAAGATTTTCATGAAGCTGGTCCAAAAAAATGGTTTGGTTTTGAGTAAAAAGAAAATGGAACTATGCCAAACCAAGATTAAATTCCTTGGGCACACTATTGAGAATGGACAAATTGCTTTACAGAATCATGCACTTGAGTTTTCTGACAAGTTTCCTGATGGTATTCTTGACAAAACTCAATTGCAGAGGTTTTTAGGATGTTTAAATTATGTTAGCAGTTTTTATCCATCCTGTTCCATTGACAGGTATTTGCTCAACCAGAGACTCAGAAAGAATCTGAAACCTTGGACAGAAGCGCATACTAAGGCAATTAAGTAAATCAAAGCCAAGGTTCGCAATCTCCCTATTCTTTATGTTGCAGATGATAATGCTTTTAAAATTGTTGAAATAGATGCCAACAACATTGGTTGGGGAGGTGTACTGAAACAGAAACCGAATGAAAAGATCCCCAAAGAGCAAGAACAGGTAGTACAATTTGTTTCAGGAGTATGGAGTAAATCTGAATTGAATTATGCTCCTATTGAGAAAGAAGTGAAAGCTTCCTGGAATTTCATTAGTAAGTTTTCAATTCATTTGGCTAATAATTATTTCTTACTGAGAACTGATGCAAAAGCATTAGAAAAAGTAATCACTAAGGTGATCAAGAGCCCAGAAGATGCAAAGTTTGCAAGATGGCAGGCTTTGTTTGCATATTTTGATTTTAAAGTTGAACATATTAAAGGCTCTGAAAATTGTCTTCCAGATTTTCTCAGTAGGGAATATATCCAGCATCAAGAGCAGATGAATGACCCAGAAGAAGAGTTACCCCATGTTATGGTCATCATCACAGAATGGGACCAGGCCAATCAGAGAGAACAACTCAAGTATATTTCAGATGAAGAATCATGGCCTGTTTATGCAGAAAAATGGAGGCCAACTTGGCAACTCCGAAACACTCAAGTGCTGGACGCAAATCTTCAAAGTCACAATGATATCCAGCACTTTGTACCTGAAAGGAGAGTGTACCCAAAAGGAAGCCGGTGGATACATGACATGATGTATTGCTTCACATGAAGCAGAAAGGTCACTCTCACAAGATTTTTGGGATCTCTCTGTCATATGTACTGGTGGCGGAGATAGATCAAGAATCTATTACAAGTGGTATACTATAAACAGAATCAGGAAACCTGGTCAATATACCAGTGGAAAATTCCAAACATGGCCAGAAAACAATCCGAACTTAATTTTTCCTTACACTGTTTATGATTTTGTAGGATACAAAAGATTCTGGTGGGACTTATTAAATAAATACGGGCGAGAAGAAACCCACTACACCAAGTTGAAGTTTGCCCCTACTTGGATAAATTCAAGAGAGCCCGAAGTACCTTGGTTATCTAACTGGTGGTTTCATTATGGTGTCAGTCCTTTCAGTATGGATCCAAATTTTTATGAAACATATTGTCGTAGATTCTGTACTGATTGTCTTGAAGGACCAGCTAGAGAATGCTTTCATTATCCATGCCAAAAAGTAGGTGAAATTGCAGGACTAGAATTTAAATTAACAAATCCCATTCTAAAGTCCTACATGCAGATGCACTATCAATGGCTTGTAATGACCAAGATCAAGCATCAAATCATCCTCAACAAGCCCATGATCGTCCGACGGATTTACACCAAGGCTTGGGATGATGAGTTTTACCATCTCAGATATCTGGGCATCACAATCCTGAATACTCCTGCAGCATCAACCAGTACAAGTGGTCCTCGGGAGCCCCACTAAAAAGGTTTTTCCAGTATAATAATGATACCTAGTCACAGGTCTATTGTGACAGAGCTTTTCTCGTGGGCTTTTCCTCTGTCCGAAAAGCATCCACTCTGTACATCAATAATTTTGATTCCTCGTGGGCCTTGTAAGGTATCCACAGTGTACACTCACCCACTATCACCAAAAGTTTTTCGGTAGTTCGGATCTCCATGCGGATGTCACGTTATGTGTTACCCGAAAACGATGATCCGATTGCCAAGTGTCAATAATCCGACGGTTTACAGAAATGCTTGTCCCCCTCTCCATTCTATAGAAGGAGGGGTAAGGCTCATTTGCAACCATCGGCATTTTGGAGATTGAGTCTTTTGCATTTTTTTTATTTTTTATTTTTTGTGTTGAGTCCGAGTTTTGCTCCCTGCTCTACGTCTGCGCATTCTTTGCGATCTGCTCGCATCACAGAGTCTTGACTCACAGTCCTTAGGAGAACTGAGAGGCCTGCGGGTCTATGTGCTCGGCATAGATCAGAACCTAAAGTGGCCAGTTCTTTAGATTGAGTTTGTATATTTATGTCTGTGTGTTAATATCTCTGAGACAGAGTCTGTATTTTGGCCAGGAAGCCTCCGGTATCGCACGCTCATTCACTGAGTTGCATCAGTATGGTAAATGTCAATACAGTCGATCTCTGATACAGAACATGAGTCCAGAAAGTCTGTAATCTGATTGTGAAATCATTCTGAAAGATTAATAAAGAGAGAAGTTTTCAATTCCGCATTTAAAGTACTGTTTACTCTGTGCATTTTTATTGCTGCCTAGACACTGTCTATTTTTCTCTCACACTCTTGAAAGTTCGCCAGAAGTTCACCGAAGTTCGCCAAACCATTGAGGGACGCCAAAGGCCGTGAAAGGCGAGGTGACTAGCCATTGATAATGCATTTGCATGTAGGACTTCAGTATAGGATTCCTCATCTTAAATTCTAGTCCTGCAATTTCTCCCACTTTCTGACAAGGATAATGAAAGCATTCTTCGGCTGGTCCTTCAAGACAATCAGTACAGAATCTACGACAGTATGTTTCATAAAAATTTGGATCCATACTGAAAGGACTAACGCCATAATGATACCACCAGTCAGATAACCAAGGAACTTCAGGTTCTCTTGAATTTATCCAAGTAGGAGAAAACTTCAATTTGGTGTAGTGGGTTTCTTCCCGTCCATCTTTATTTAATAAATCCCACCACAGCCTCTTGTATCCTGCAAAATCATAAACAGTGTCAGGAAAAATTAAACTTGGATTTTTTTCTGGCCATGTTTGAAATTTTCCACCGGTATATTGGCCAGGATTCCTGACTCAGTTTATAGTATACCACTTATAATAGATTTTTGATCTATCTCCGCCACCAGTACATATAACAGAGAGATCCCAAAAATCTTGTGAGAGTGACCTTTCTGCTTCATGTGAAGCAATCATGCTGTGTGAATACATCATGTCATGTATCCACCGACTCCCTTTAGGGTACACTCTCCTTTCAGGTACAAAGTGTTGGATATCATTGTGACTTTGCAGATTTGCGTCCAGCACTTGTGTGTTTCGGAGTTGCCAAGTCGGCCTCCATTTTTCTGCATAAACAGGCCATGATTATTCATCTGAAATATACTTGAGCTGTTCTCTCTGATTGGCCTGATCCCATTCTATGATGATAACCATAACATGGGGTAACTCTTCTTCCGGGTCATTCATCTGTTCTTGATGCTGGATATATTCCCTACTGAGAAAATCTGGAAGACAATTTTCAGAGCCTTTAATGTGTTCAACTTTAAAATCAAAATATGCAAACAAAGCCTGCCATCTTGCAAACTTTGCATCTTCTGGGCTCTTGATTACCTTAGTGATAACCTTTTCTAATGTTTTTGCATCAGTGCTCAGTAAGAAATATTTATTAGCCAAATGAATTGAAAACTTACTAATGCAATTCCAGGCAGCTTTCACTTCTTTCTCAATAGGAGCATAATTTAATTCAGATTTACTCCATACTCCTGAAACAAATTGTACTACTTGTTCTTGCTCTTTGGGGCTCTTTTCATTCGGCTTATGTTTCAGTACACCTCCCCAACCAATGTTGCTTGCATCTGTTTCAACAATTTTAAAGGCATTATCATCTGCAACATAAAGAATAGGGAGATTGCGAACCTTGGCTTTGATCTCCTTGATTGCCTGAGTGTGTGCCTCAGTCCAAGGTTTCGGATTCTTTCTGAGTCTTTGGTTGAGCAGAGACCTGTCAATGGCACATGATGGATAAAAATTGCTCACACAATTCAAACATCCTAAAAATCTTTGCAACTGAGTTTTATCTAAAATCACATCAGGAAACTTGTCAGCAAACTCAAGTACATGATTCTGAAGAGAAATTTGTCCATTTTCAATAATGTGCCCAAGAAATTTAATCTTGGTTTGGCATAGCTCCATCTTCTTTTTACTTAAAACCAAACCATTTTTCTGGACCAGCTTCATAAAGATCTTCAAGTGTCTGAAGTGGTCTTGCAAATTCTTGGAAAATATGAGCAGATCATCAATGTAGGCAAGTAACCATTCAGCATAGGGTTTAAAGATAGAATCCATTACCTTCTGGAATTTAGAAGGTGTGTGTTTCAACCCGAATGGCATTACATTCCATTCATAATGCCCATGTAGAACGCTGAATGCAGTTTTCCATTTATCTTTTTTTGCAACTGCAACTTGCCAAAAGCCAGACTTGAGATCAGACTTGGAGAAAACTTTGGCTCCATGTATCCGACGTATGAGATCTCCTTTATGTGGGATCATATATGTATCATCTGCTAAAACATTATTCAGGGGTTTGTAGTTTATCACCAATCTGGGAACACCCCGAACTTGTTCACTTCTCTTATTTACATAGAATCCATAGCAGTTCCAAGGGCTGCTGGATTCTCTTATCAGCTTTCTTTCCAGAAGCTGATCAATTTCCTTTTGGCAGAGCTGTCGATATTCTGCTGACATGGGAATTGCTCTGCTTTTGCATGGTTTGCCCTCATACCCTTCTTTGTAGGGCAGCTCGACACAATGCTGTTTTCTGTGCCAAAAGGCATTCGGCTCTTCAGAACAGCATGTTTTTTCAAATTCTTCTTTTAGTTGAGAAATTTGTCTCTGAACTTGTGGAGAACTCAATTGATATTCGACTCTGATTGTGGACTTGTGGTCCTTGAGTTCCTCTAGACTGTTAATAGCTCTTTGAAGTTTTTGTTCTTTCTCCTGCATTGCCTGCACCATGGTTGAGATTCTAGTATTTGAAACATATGGAATCTCAATTCTTTCACCAGAGACAGTGATGAACATTCCTGCAGATTTATCAGGAAATCTGACAGAACCATGGGGCTCTACTGCTGCTAAAAATATATTTCCCAATATACAATCTACTGGAATGTCAGCGACTGCAAATGAGAGTTTAACACATCTTGAATTAAAACAAACAACAGCTTTAGAAACTTCAAAGTCTAGAGTTTTCTCACCTAATCCTAGAATTTTTCTTTTTGCAGTTGTCCAGTATCTGGATGGGATTATCTGTTTGGAAATAATATTAACATCTGCACCAGAATCTATTAGTGCAGTCATATTATATACTCTGCCTGCAACACAAACTTTAACTTCAATGTGGTGTTGCTGATATTGAATTGCCATCACCTGCATGTCATTTAATTCTCTGAAACCAATTGAATCATCAAAATTTCCTTCTGCAACTCTAACCTCTTCTCTAATTGGTTCATAGTGCAAAGTATAATTGACATGTCTACCTGAAATAGGTGTAGAAGGTTGTTGAGCAGGAACAACCTTTCCTGAATGTGAAACTTGATTTTTCAGGGCAGCAATTTCTGCTTTCATGGCAGAGATTTCAGTTTTAGTATTATGTATCTCCCTACTCACCTCCCCCAAACTGAGTGTGCGAACTTTGCTACTGTTGTGCTGGAGAAATGATTTTGTGTTTCTTTCGTAAGAAGCTTCAACAAAATTTGGCTTCTTACCAGAGGAATGACTGGAAGTACCAGTCCCGTGCTACATATAGGCCTTGATCATAGCAGCTTTGAGATCACCTTCCTCAAGGGCACGAATTTGAGCAAAAAGTTTCATTTCATCATCTGCAAGTTGTGCCATGAGGACTTTCAGCTTGGGCTGAGGCTCTTCTGGATAAGATTCATCTGATGAATAATCTGACTCAGAAGCTGAACAACCACAGTTATCTGGGTCAGAGCACTGACAATACATATGAACTTCTTCTTCAGAAGAGGAAGAGGAATAGGAGGAAGAAGACTCAGCAGAGGATTCAACATGATGTTGTTGAAGATGAAGAGTAGTTGGGCGGTTATGACAATCTGCGGATTTATGCGTGGAAGAATGACAGTGAGCACATCTAGGTTCTGTCTTGACAGTGACACTCGCAGATGGCTGCTTATTTCTCTGAGACTTCTTACCTAGACCACATTTTGACTCTAGGGTTGTAGGACACATACTTGAAGTGTGACCAGGCTGACCACAAAGCCAATAGGTAATTTCATTCATTTTAGCCATCTTGACATCTTTGGGACGGATGTCATGGGGCTGATAGTAATGGGTCTTAGGCGTGTAGCGGTAATATCCCTTTCTTCCTTTTTGCTGTCTTATCTCCTTCGGCTTTCTGAGTTCTCGTATCTTTTCTGAACTCAGTCTGTAAGTAGAGGCTCTGCTTCTCTTATGAGCCTTCTTTGCTCTTCTTTTGTACTTTCTGCAGGTAACCAATGGATCATCAATGGTGATTCCATACCTTTGACAGAAAGACTTTGTACCAGAAAGTCTGTTTAACTTCTCAATAGACTTTGTCATCTTTGAACTGGTACACAAAGTGATCAAAACTTTAGTAATTATAGAATAAAAATCACCCACACATAAACTTCCAGTGGTAGGGGAAAAGCTTCCTGAAGCTTCAAAATATCTACCAATTTGGATGGTAGAGCTGCAAGATAAACTTGCTTCCACAGTATGTTCTTAGGATCTTTGAATAAGAAGATCCTTTCAATCCAATCCCAGTGGAAGTCTTCATACTGATTTATATTTTTGCACTTCAGATTCATCAGAATAAGTTCATTCTTGTCTGACAATGCAAACTCTGCTCCACAGAAGTGTTCCTGGATGAGTGTTGTGAGGGCACCAATCATATTTTTCTCAGGAGTACCATCATCATGAAATTTTATGTCTCCTTGCTCATCTTTGAGCACTTCTTGCTCCATCTTAGTGATCATAGCAAGAGATGATTCCAATTCCCACCATCTAGCCAATGTTCCAGTAAAGCATGCAATGAGAGTTTTGCAAGCTTGAACCTCAGACTTCCCTTCAACACACATTAGTCTATATTCAACAATCATTTGATCAAGCACTTGCCTGATCTGTTCTGCAGAGAGGCCATCAATGTTCCACTCTTTAAGACTACCTTCATGAAATGCATCTCTTGGTGGAAGTTTACCAGCACCATACAGATCGAGAGTACACGGTCTCACAATGAATTGGGAAATACAAAACATAGATGGGGAATGCATGTTTTCAGTTGTCGGGTCGACTCTCTGTTGGCCACCCAATGGTTATTCTCAAACTTTTCTTTAGTTTTTAGACTCGGATGGCTTAATGATTTCTTTGGGAAGGATAAAACTTAGACAACGAATTTATATGATTCTATTGAGTATGGATGCTCTTTCCTCTAGTCAAAAATGCTGTCGGAATCAGCTTTTCCGACTTCTTCAAACTCAACCTGTCTAGTTTATCAGACATATTAGAAACTGACTGCCGTGTGGAGATGGATTGCTCTATTATACAGTTCTCCACATCATCAAACTTCTGTACAGAATTTTCTGAAATATGCCTAATAACAGACAAATCACACTGAACGAAATTTAACACACTATTTACATCATTAATGGAGACTTGGACATTATCAATCTGATCTTTTACCAAAACTGTCTTGGCAACATTTTTCTCAAGACCAGTTAAAGCAGTATTTGTCCAATTTATCTTCTCACTGACCTTCTGTACTCTATCTTCCACTCCAACTGCTGCAGAATCCTTGGAAACCAAAGGACATGCAGTAGCTGAATTACTTCCTTCACCTAAGACAATACTCCTGAAGGGAGGATAGGTCGTGGGTGTCTCAATCTTGCTGCGATCTGGTGCTTTCCAGGCATGTGAAGAAGAGGCGACTGTATCTGCCATCAAAACTACATCTTCTTCCATTTTCTTCTTCCAGGAATAGGATGAAATCCATACATTTTTCTCTTCCATGTAGGATTTCCATTCGTCTGCCATTTTCCTTTTCTCCTCCCTTGGAAAGGTTCTTGCAAACTCTTCAGCCTGTGGATGGGTAAACAAATCCCAATTAATCATCTGCTTCATCCATTGAGCATGGATTTGATGTTTGAAACAACCATCATTAAAGTATAAAACTTTTGGATTTCTGGGACTGAAGGTCTCTTGACTCCTGGGGGCAGATCCTTGAATCTGCATTCTGGGATCAGATTATTTTTCTGTTCTAAATATCCAAGGCCATATCTAGGACTATTTTCCGGTCTCATATTTAAAAAAATGGAAGTCAATCTAGGATCTTCTCCTTCTAAAGTTGGTACAAGATGCATCATCAGAACATGATCATCCTCATGAGGAAATGGGATGTCAGAACACTTAGGATTAGGACATGGATTAGATGAAGTACTGGGAGGGGCTTCTCCGGTCCTAGTATTATGGTTCTGATGTATGACCATATATGCAAGATTCTAGAGATTGACTTGGTGTTGACACTGAGGGCAAATGACGCTCAGGGGCTGAAAATTTACAATCTGAGCATACTCAAATAAATAAATATGATTACAACTGGAAATAATAGAAGAACAACTTGTATCTGTATAATCTGGAGCTATATACCTGGGTGACTTCTTACACTCTGCTTCTAATATACGTCTGTCTATGGTTGACCTTCTGGGGAATGACAGAGTAGCTGTGGATGGAGTTTCTATGATATTTGCAGAGGTAATTTTCTGCACAAAAAGAGGTCTAGGATTAGGGACTGTCCAATGTTCAGGGAAAGTCAGATCCTCCCACTTGATAGCCTGATGTTCTATCTTTTGATTCTTAGGATCTGTGAGTACTACAACACTGGTCTTAGACTCTCTACTGGGTACATGGAGGACTGCAGGAAACATAGTAGAGGTGTGACGGAAACAACCTCGAAACTGAATGGCAATATTCTATCTCTTTTTCCTCATATCAAATCCCATTGTTTGGATTTGAAGCTGTAGTATGTCTGCCAAGGTTTCATCTGTGATTGATACCGAAAATTTCGGGTAACAATCAAACCACACCGGTCCATTTGATAATGGAGCAACAATTCCCCCAATTAATGAATCAGTATACTTATTATGTGTCAGATCCCTTACAGTGGCTAACACATATGCATCAACTCCCGGATGCACAAGAGCATGGATACCAACCCTGACACAACCCAAATGTAAAAATTGGGTTCCCAACTTCTTAGCTTCAGCTTGCAACTCTTTTGGATTCAAGATCGGAATTAAAGGCCCACACGATGAATTTTCTGATGCGAGTGGCCAGGCTCTTTGTCGTGATCTAGTGCATTTGCTTTCACATAGGACACCTAGGTCGGTATAGACTTGAGAGGCGGATATCCTGGGCAAAACCCATCTTGCTTGAGGTTCAACCTCTTCATAGAGATGATCAGACTCATTAATGACTCTACTACTGCTACCAGCAAACATATCCCGTAATGGGTTTTGTTCAGCCCTATCTTTATCTTCGAGTTCTCTGTAAGATACAGACTTTGACATAGATGAATCCATTTTAATTTTCTTTTTAAAGAGAGATTGGTTAAGTACTGACCTTTTACGAACCAGGCGACACCAACTTACTGGCTCTGATACCAATTTCTAGCAGAGGCTTCTAGCTTGCATGCTGTCCCCAACGGGCAGACTTGGCCTTGTTAAGTTTCTCTGAACACTGCTTTATATGAACCCAACTGTGAACCCCTACACGAACCTACTGAAGCTTCACGCAACAGTCGGCCTTCTCAACGGCTTCCCTCGCCTTTACACGGCCTTGGCGTCCCTCACTTGTTGCGCAAACCTCGGGCGAACTTATGGCGAACTTTCAAGCAATGCAAGTATCTTAACAGCAATATAAACTCAGAGTGACAGTACTCAAAAATGCGGAATGATGAAAAATTTCTCTCTTTTATTAATACCAGAATGCTTTACAGATTGATATGGATTCAAGCGTCTGTATCAGAGATCGACTGTAATGGCTTTTACCGGACTTATGATACTCATAAAGAGCGATCGTAAAAGTTTTATACTTTAATGGATGGTTGTTTCAAACATCAAATCCCTGCTCAATGGATGAAGCAGATGATTAATTGGGATTTGTTTACCCATCCTGTTTGAAAGAATTTCTGCAAGGAGAACCTTTCCGGGGGAGGAGAAAAGGAAAATGGCAGGGCGAATGAAATCCATACATGGAAGAAAAATGTATGGATTTCATTCTATTCTGAAGAAAGAAAATGGAAGAGGATATGGTTTGATGGCGAGATGCAAAGTCCTCTTCTTCACATGCCTGGCAAGCACCAGATGGCAGCAAGATTGAGACATCCACGACCTATCCTCAATTCAGGAGTATTATCTTAGGTGAAGGCAGTAATTCAGCTACTGCATATCCTTTAGTTTCTAAGGATTCTGTAGCAGTCGGAGTGGAAGATAGAGTACAGAAGTTTAGTGAGCAGATAAATTGGACAAATACTGCTTTAACTGGTCTTGAGAAAAATGTTGCCAAAACGGTTTTGGTAAAAGATCAGATTGACAATGTCCAAGTGTCTATTAATGATGTAAATAGTGTTTTAAATTCAGTTCAGTGTGATCTGTCTATTATTAGGCATATTTCAGAGAATTCTATACAGAAGTTTGATGATGTGGAGAACTGTATAATAGAGAAAACTATCTCCACACGGCAGTCAGTCTCTAATCTGTCTGATAAATTAGACAGGTTGAGTTTGAAGAAGTCGGAAAAGCCGATTCCGACATCATTTTTGACTAAAGGAAAGAGCATTCATACCCATGAACTTAGCAGTCCAGTGTCTAAGTTTCCTTATCTCTTTCCTAAAGAAGTTATCAAGCCATCTGAGTCTAAGACTGAAGAAAAGTCTGAAAGAATAACTATTGCAGAAGCAATAGGAGAGTCAGACTCAGACAAATCTGAGAAACATGCATTCCCCATCTATGAGCCTTTAGAGCCTCAATTCACAAGACCAGCAGCCCCTGATCTGTATGGTGCTGGTAAACTTCCACCAAGAGATGCATTTCATGAAGGTAGTCTTAAAGAGTGGAACATTGATGGCCTCTCTATAGCACAGATCAGGCAAGTGCTTGATCAAATGATTGTTGAATACAAACTAATGTGTGTTGAAGGGAAGTCTGAGGTTCAAGCCTGCAAAACTCTCATTGCATGCTTTACTGGAACATTGGCTAGATGGTGGGAATTGGAATCATCTCCTGCTATGATCACAAAGATGGAGCAAGAAGTGCTCAAAGATGAGCAAGGAGATATAAAGTTTAATGATGATGGTACTCCTCAAAACAATATGATTGGTGCCCTCACAACACTCATCCAAGAACATTTATGTGGAGCAGAGTTTGCACTATCAGACAAGAATGAACTTATCCTTATGAATCTGAAGTGCAACAATATAAACCAGTATGAAGACTTCCACCGGGACTGGATTGAAAGGATCTTCCTAGTCAAAGATCCTAAGAATATACTGTGGAAGCAAGTTTATCTTGCAGCTCTACCATCCAAATTGGTAGACATTTTGAAGCTTCAAGAAGCTTTTCCCCTGCCGCTAGAAGTTTATGTGTCGGGTGATTTTTATTCAATCATCACTAAAGTTTTGATTACTTTGTGTACCAGCTCGAAGATGACAAAGTCTATTGAAAAATTGAACAGACTTCCTGGTACAAAGTCTTTGCATCAAGGTATGGAATCACCATTGATGATCCATTGGTTACCGCGGAAAGTAAAAAGAAGAGCAAAAAGAAGGCTCATAAGAAGGCAGAGCCTCTACTTACGGACGAGTTCGAAAGAAGCGAGGCTGGAAAGCCGAAGGAGAAGACAACAAAAAGGAAGAAAAGGGATATTACTACCGCCTAAGACTCATTACTATCGGCCCCATGATATCCGTCCCAAGATGTCAGATGGCTAAAATGAATGAAATTACTGTTGGCTCTGTGGTCAGCCTGGTCACACTTCAAATATGTGTCCTACAGCCCTAGAGTCAAAACGTGCTCTAGGCAAGAAGTCACAGAAAAATAAACAGCCAGCTCCAAGCGTCACTGTTAAAACAGAACCTCGCTGTGCCCACTGTCATTCTTCCACGCATAAATCAGCAGATTGTTATAACCGCCCCACTACTCTTCGTCTTCAACAACACCATGTTGAATCCTCTGCTGAGTCTTCTTCCTCCTAGTCCTCTTCCTCTTCTGAAGAAGAAGTACATATGTATTGTCGATTATAGATTGGGGATAGCGTAGTTTGTTCGGCTTAAAAGAATGAGATTATTCATCAGATGAATCTTATCCAGAAGAGCCTCAGCCCAAGCTGAAAGTCCTCATGGCACAACTTGCAGATGATGAAATTAAACTTTTTGCTCAAATTCGTGCCCTTGAGGAAGGTGATCTCAAAGCTGCTATGATCATGGCCTATATGCAGCACGGGACTGGTACTTCCAGTCATTCCTCTGGTAAGAAGCCAAATTTTGTTGAAGCTTCTTACGAAAGAAACACAAAATCATATCTCCAGCACAACAGTAGCAAAGTTCGCACACTCACTTTGGGGGAGGTGAGTAGGGAGATACATAATACTAAAACTGAAATCTCTGCCATGAAAGCAGAAATTGCTGCCCTGAAAAATCAAGTTTCACATTCAGGAAAGGTTGTTCCTGCTCAACAACCTTCTACACCTATTTCAGGTAGACATGTCAATTATACTTTGCACTCTGAACCAATTAGAGAAGAGGTTAGAGTTGCAGAAGGAAAGTTTGATGATTCAATTGGTTTCAGAGAATTAAATGACATGCAGGTGATGGCAATTCAATATCAGCAACACCACATTGAAGTTAAAGTTTGTGTTGCAGGCAGAGTATATAATATGACTGCACTAATAGGTTGTGGTGCAGATGTTAATATTATTTCCAAACAGATAATCCCATCCAGATACTGGACAACTGCAAAAAGAAAAATTCTGGGATTAGGTGAGAAAACTCTAGACTTTGAAGTTTCTAAAGCTGCTGTTTGTTTTAATTCAAGATGTGTTAAACTCTCATTTGTAGTCGCTGACATTCCAGTAGATTGTATATTGGGAAATATATTTTTAGCAGCAGTAGAGCCCCATGGTTCTGTCAGATTTCCTGATAAATCTGCAGGAATGTTCATCACTGTCTCTGGTGAAAGAATTGAGATTCCATATGTTTCAAATACTAGAATCTCAACCATGGTGTAGGCAATGCAGGAGAAAGAACAAAAACTTCAAAGAGCTATTAACAGTATGGAGGAACTCAAGGACCACAAGTCCACAATTAGAGTCGAAGATCAATTGAGTTCTCCACAAGTTCAGAGACAAATTTCTGAGCTAAAATAAGAATTTGAAAAAACATGCTGTTCTGAAGAGCCGAATGCCTTTTGGCACAGAAAAAAACATTGTGTCGAGCTGCCCTACAAAGAAGGGTATGAGGGAAAACCATGCAAAAGCAGAGCAATTCCCATGTCAGCAGAATATCGACAGCTCTGCCAAAAGGAAATTGATCAGCTTATGGAAAGAAAGCTGATAAGAGAATCCAGCAGCCCTTGGAACTGCTATGGATTCTATGTAAATAAGAGAAGTGAACAAGTTCAGGGTGTTCCTAGATTGGTGATAAACTACAAACCCATGAATAATGTTTTAGCAGATGATACATATCCGATCCCACATAAAGGAGATCTCATACGTCGGATACATGGAGCCAAAGTTTTCTCCAAGTTTGATCTCAAGTCTGGCTTTTGGCAAGTTGCAGTTGCAGAAAAAGATAAATGGAAAACTGCATTCAGCGTTCCACATGGGCATTATGAATGGAATATAATGCCATTCGGGTTGAAACACGCACCTTCTAAATTCCAGAAGGTAATGGATTCTATCTTTAAACCCTATGCTGAATGGTTACTTGCCTACATTGATGATCTGCTCATATTTTCCAAGAATTTGCAAGACCACTTCAGACACTTGAAGATCTTTATGAAGCTGGTCCAGAAAAATGGTTTGGTTTTAAGTAAAAAGAAGATGGAGCTATGCCAAACCAAGATTAAATTTCTTGGGCACATTATTGAAAATGGACAAATTTCTCTTCAGAATCATGCACTTGAGTTTGCTGACAAGTTTCCTGATGTGATTTTAGATAAAACTCAGTTGCAAAGATTTTTAGGATGTTCGAATTATGTGAGCAATTTTTATCCATCATGTGCCATTGACAGGTCTCTGCTCAACCAGAGACTTAGAAATAATCCGAAACCTTGGACTGAGGCACACACTCAGGCAATCAAGGAGATCAAATCCAAGGTTCGCAATCTCCCTATTCTTTATGTTACAGATGATAATGCCTTTAAAATTGTTGAAACAGATGCAAGCAACATTGGTTGGGGAGGTGTACTGAAACAGAAGCCGAATGAAAAGAGCCCCATAGAGCAAGAACAGGTAGTACAATTTGTTTCAGGAGTATGGAGTAAATCTGAATTAAATTATGCTCCTATTGAGAAAGAAGTGAAAGCTGCCTGGAATTGCATTAGTAAGTTTTCAATTCATTTGGCTAATAAATATTTCTTACTGAGAACTGATGCAAAAGCATTAGAAAAGGTTATCACTAAGGTAATCAAGAGCCCAGAAGATGCAAAGTTTGCAAGATGGCAGGCTTTGTTTGCATATTTTGATTTTAAAGTTGAACACATTAAAGGCTCTGAAAATTGTCTTCCAGAATTTCTCAGTAGGGAATATATCCAGCATCAAGAACAGATGAATGACCCGGAAGAAGAGTTACCCCATGTTATGGTTATCATCACAGAATGGGATCAGGCCAATCAGAGAGAACAGCTCAAGTATATTTCAGATGAAGAATCATGGCCTGTTTATGCAGAAAAATGGAGGCCGACTTGGCAACTCCGAAACACACAAGTGCTGGACGCAAATCTGCAAAGTCACAATGATATCCAGAACTTTGTACCTGAAAGGAGAGTGTACCCTAAAGGGAGTTGGTGGATACATGACATGATGTATTCACACAGCATGATTGCTTCACATGAAGCAGAAAGGTCACTCTCACAAGATTTTTGGGATCTCTCTGTTATATGTACTGGTGGTGGAGATAGATCAAAAATCTATTATAAGTAGTATACTATAAACAGAGTCAGGAATCCTGGCCAATATACCAGTGGAAAATTTCAAACATGGCCAAAAAACAATCCAAGTTTAATTTTTCCTGACACTGTTTATGATTTTGCAGGATACAAGAGGCTGTGGTGGGATTTATTAAATAAAGATGGACGGGAAGAAACCCACTACACCAAATTGAAGTTTGCTCCTACTTGGATAAATTCAAGAGAACTTGAAGTTCCTTGGTTATCTGACTGGTGGTATCATTATGGCGTTAGTCCTTTCAGTATGGATCCAAATTTTTATGAAACATACTATCGTAGATTCTGTACTGATTGTCTTGAAAGACCAGCCGGAGAATGCTTTCATTATCCTTGTCAGAAAGTGGGAGAAATTGCAGGACTAGAATTTAAGATGAGGAATCCTATACTGAAGTCCTACATGCAAATGCATTATCAATGGCTAGTCATGACAAAGATTAAGCATCAAATCATCCTCAACAAGCCTATGATCGTCCGACGAATTTACACCAAGGCTTGGGATGATGAGTTCTACCACCTCAGATATCCGGGCATCACAATCTTGGATACACCTGCAGCATCAACTAGTACAATTGGTCCTCGGGAGCCCCACTAAAAAGGTTTTCCTAGTGTAATAATGGTACCTAGTGACAGGTCTATTGTGACAGAGCTTTTCTCGTGGGCTTTTCCTCTGTCCGAAAAGCATCCACTCTGTACATCAATAATTTTGATTCCTCATGGGCCTTGTAAGGTATCCACAGTTTACACTCACCCACTATCACCAAAAGTTTGTCGGTAGTTCGGATCTCTGTGCGGATGTCATGTTATGTGTTACCTGAAAACGATGATCCTACTGCCAAGTGTCAATAATCCGACGGTTTTCAGAAATGCTTGTCCCCCTCTCCATTCTATATAAGGAGGGGTAAGGCTCATTTGCAACCATCGGCATTTGGAGTTTGAGTCTTTGTGTTTTTAGGGTCCGAGTTTTGCTCCCTGCTCTGCATCTGCGCAATCTTTGTGATCTGCTTGCATCACGGAGTCTTGACTCACAGTCCTTACGAGAACTGAGAAGCCTGCGGGTCTATGTGCTCGGCATAGATCAGAACCTAAAGTGGCCAGTTCTTTAGATCGAGTCAGTGTGTGTGTTTATGTTTCGTGTGCATAAGTAAAGCTCTGAGACAGAGTCTGTAAATTGGCCAGAAAGCCTCCGGTAACGATCGCTCTTTATGAGTATCATAAGTCCGGTAAAAGCCATTACATTCGATCTCTGATACAGACGCTTGAATCCATATCAGTCTGTAAAGCATTCTGCTATTAATAAAAGAGAGAAATTTTTCATCATTCCGCATTTTTGAGTACTGTCACTCTGAGTTTATATTACTGTTAAGATACTTGCATTGCTTGAAAGTTCGCCATAAGTTCGCCCGAGGTTCGCGAAACAAGTGAGGGATGCCAAGGCCGTGTAAAGGCGAGGGGAGCCGTTGAGAAGGCCGTCAGTTGCGTGAAGCTTCAGTAGGTTCGTGTAGGGGTTCACAGTTGGGTTCATATAAAGCAGTGTTCAGAGAAACTTAACAAGGCCAAGTCTTCCCGTTAAGGATAGCAAGCAAGCTAGAAGCCTCTGCTAGAAATGATAAGCTGTAATTAATTTGGAATGGTAATTAAAGACAAAAAAAATCCTTTAAAGATATATCATTTTTAATTAAAATGTAAAAAAATGGTAGATAACCTGTAATTAATTTGGAAGAATGTAAAATACTATCTTTCCATCATGTATATATCCAGAGATTGTAGGGTAATTGAAAGGCCAAGACGTTAATATTTTATTTGGAACATACTGACTCACCATATTTCCATTTCGTATTCGCTCTGACGTATAGTGTAAACCAATTTCTCTCTAAAATCTTTAAAATAAGTGGTATATGATTTGCTTCATGTTATTTTAAATGTTAATCCCTTTGAGTATTGTTATTTATCATTACTGTTGTTGGTATTGTTAGCAATGTTATGATTAAGTAAATAGATATAGCTATTTATCATTATTGTTGTTGGTATGGTTAGCAATGTCATGATTAAGTAAATAGATATATAAATATTAATTAAAATTAAAATAATAAAGATAAGATGGATAAAGGTATAATAATTAATAGTATAAATTGATTTTAAGTGGGGATCTATTAATTGATTAGAGAGATTAAGTCTAATATAATACAATTTTTTTTCAATCTAAATTCAAAGGAAAATTTTTGAAAGAGAGATTTAATTTTTTTAATATATGGTAGATTTTTTATTAAGATGAATTTATGTTTATTTTTAATAATGTTATTTAAATTATATATAAATTTCACATTTTTATATTTAAAAATAATTTTTTTCTTAAATTTATTAAAATTTTAATAATATATTGTTTTTATATTTTTTTTCCAAGTGTTTTGCGATTATACATATGTATTTTAGAAAAAAAAAAATTATAAATATTAAGATTTTATATGTTTATTAATTAAATTGGAATATAAAATTTAGAAATACTATATTTTGAAATAAATCATTATTATTTAAATTTATTTTAATGTGATAAATATATTTGAAACTTTTATTTGTAATTTTTGATAAAAACAAAACTACAATGACGATGATGATGGTTAATGTCCACTGACACCGCACCTAAAGAAACAAATTATTTAGTTTGTTTTAAAATTGTAGTTCTATTTTCAAAGAGCTTGGAGAGAAGCATCCTGAGCTCACTATAATTTTGACATGTTAAAAGGTTAGGAAGGTTGGTATTGCAACGAAGATTATGAAACTGAGATCTAATGTGGGTGTACGCATAACACTCTAAGAGGAAGTGATTTTCATCCTCAATGTTTGTATTCTCACTGAGATGGTAGATCCTTTCACCCATGGTGTTTTAGGAAATACCCAACGACCTGTGTCACTATGGAGCTCATGAGAGTTCGTTCTTATCTTGGCTATATTAATTTTTTTCTTTAAGCTAGTTAAAACAAAGAGATACTTTTGATCTTCTAGAGTAGGATTGATGACCTTTTTATAATATCTTAATTCTATTTTAGCCTCTAAATCTTTCTCACACCACATTTTCTCTTTAAATTTAGGAGTAACAATATTTTTAATGTTATTAATATTATGCAATGCAACATTTCTGTAGATCTCCCGATCGTTTAACCAGGCCCTGGTATCTTTATACCAACCTCGTTTGAGCCTTAATTGGTTCTCGCTGGAATTTAAAGTTATCTTAGGAAGTCTATGGTCTCCCATGTTATTGATTTTGTGTTTGTACAATAGGAGCCTAGTCATAGCTAGCCTCTTGATAGGGGAAAGACCCACATCTATAAGGAGAATAGGATAGGGTGTATTTCTTTTATTTTTGAGGTTATACGTTATAAAACGCTTTTGGATTTGTTCAATCTTTCTCCATGATTCTCTAGAGATGTTGCAACCCCAAATGTCACATCCATACAAGATAACGGGAGTGACTAAAGTTTCAAAGAGGAGCTTCTTTTTATCACACACCACAAGGTTTTCTTCTTTCCAAGTATTTTCAAGACCAAAATAAGCTTTCCACCCTCCATTAATCCTTTTCTCAATGTTATAGCTCCAGTTGAGCTTGTGATGAATATCAATGAATCCTAGGTACTTGTAAGAAGACACTTCCTCCAAGTTGCTATTGGCATACACAAACTTAAAGTAAGTATCCCTCTTGGATTTGATAATCATAACTTTTGTTTTGTCAGTGTCAATAGTCATACCCATGGTAGAGCATAAACCCTTAAGAAGTCTTAGTTTCTGATCAAGATCAGATGGGCACCAAACTAGAAGAACAATATCCTCAGCATAGAGAAAAAGGATGATGCCTATTCCAGCTAAGATCCTGCCAACACAACCTACCTCCTCTAAACAAACTTCTAGCTTGTCAATGTAAATGCCAAATAGGGTAGGGAATAGGGGGAAACCTTGTTTAACTTCGACATTACACTTAATATCTTTTGACTGCCCCTCATTGCTCTTAAAATTGGAAATCGCATTCTCGTATAACCTTATAGCGGCAACTCTCTGTTGAACCCTTAGTTAAACTGAGAGGCGGGGGTTAATCAGTTTAACACATTCATGGGATTTTAAAACTTTTTCATTAAAACTTATTTATACCTTCATTTCATATTCAAAGTAATATGTGAGTAGTCTTAGAGTGTGAGCAGCAAGTATTAATATAATGTAACAGTAGATTTAATATGAGAGCAACAAGTATTGAGCAGATGAGATAAACCACATCAACACATAAACATCATGCACAGAGACACCAGATATAAGTGGAAACCCATAAAGGGAGAAAACCACATCTTATTATTGTTGTGATGCAAAGGAAAGCTCCAACTCCCTCTCACCACTATTTTTCTGCACGCACCAACCCACAGGAGGCTCCAACCTCAATTCTGCAAGCTACAACTTGCAAGGAAGCTCCAACTCCCATCAATTTTTTGCAGGCACCAACCTACAGGAGGCTCCAACCTCAGTCAACTACAACTAACATTTTATCAAGCTACAACTTGATGTGGAAGCACCAACTCCCATCTATTTTCTGCAGGCACCAACCTATAGGAGGCTCCAACCTCAGTCAGCTACAACTGACATCTATCAAGCTACAACTTGATAGGGAAGCTACAACTTCTTTACTCTTTCAAAAGAGAATCACTTGTTGATTTACCTTGGATATCAGCTCTATTTTGTTCCATCTACTCTGTTGTTCATCTATTCTCATATCTGCCCTGTATCATCTCTACATCTTGTCAGATTCTCTATCAGCTTCTCCTTCTTCTCTACTCAGCTCCTCCTTCTTCTCTTCTCAGCTCCTCTTTCTTCTCTGCCTCACTGCTTCATTTCTGCATTCTCTTCACTCACTCTCTTACCTCTTTGTGCATATCAATGTGTTATTATATATAGAGTTCATCACAGGACTCTTTACATTCCTTGGGAAATTTGAAGTGAATAGCCCTGACTTTTTTCCTTCTGCCTCCTTATTTCTTTTACCAGCTCATCAAAAAAATATAACAATATGTGTTAATTTCAATATTATAGTGGGATTATGTTTTCCTCCGGAGACTTGCCAATGCATCACAAACAATAAGAAATTAATTACAACATTTACATTCACATTTTCAGTTACACATTTTAATTTCACTTAGCTCCTTTTTTGGATTTTGGCTTTACTGGATTTGTCTTTTCTGTTGCTGTTAAGTAACTGATCTGCATACTTCTGTTCATCATGCCTGCAAAATTCCTCGTGACTTTTTTAGTTCCTACATTCTTTGTTTACCTCTGTTAGGCCCACATTTTCATCCCTGTGTTTATTCACCTGTTTACTGTACTTTTGTGCACCTACTGCATATATAACTTCTTTTCCAAGTTTATCCTCAAATCAATATAAATCTAGGCAATTTCTATTCATTATTAATCACTGTGCTTGGGCTACCTGCTTACACACTCTCTGTCCATATAATATATTTTCAAATCAACCCCCTTCCGACTTTTTGGATCACTGTACATTTTTCTGCAACTATCTCTCTCTCTTTCGTTGCAGTTGTATAACTGCTGCACATATAACTGTCTTTTAATATAACAGCTGATTTTAAATCTGGGCAAACTTGAATTGATGCGGAAACTTCATTTTTCCATGGTTATAAAACCATACGTATAAATTAATTCATATTTCAATCTTTACAATATTTCATATGGAACCATATATATCGGGACCCACATATTCCAAAGTCTTCAAAGTGAAAACGCCTTTTGAATAGTTTTTACTACAAAACCTTTGGTTTAATCAACTCTTGGCATCTTCAAAATTGTGGTTAAACCATAATAAAAAACCCAACTTATAATATTTCAAATTTATGCTCAAGTTTACCTCCTTGAAGAATCTATGTCTTAGAACATAGTCGAATCAACTCGGACCAATCAATTTAACATTGGTTAAATGATCAGGTTTCCACACATCACATATATGGTGAATTTTTGCTCAACACTTCTTTTAGTCCGCACTCTGGTTACAATTTCTGAGCTCGACCATGGCAAATATCACCAACTTTGGAATAACATTCAAAGTGATGGCCCAATCTCTTTTCGTCAAAATTTATATTCAAGTTAAGCAAACCTTGGTTAAAATCGCAAACATTAATTTGAAAAGTCCCAATCAATATAATTTAAACTGGGGGCCACATATATAATCAACGACCCAATCACATACTCGCACCGTACCGTGGTTATCCTTCGCGGACCTTCCTCATACGGCCACCGTCTGATGGCTCCCCTCCAGATCGATGACGCTCAACAATATCGCGCAGCTTCCTTGGTCGAACATTAATGTGCGATGGCGCGTAGTGATGGCAGTTTTGTAGATTCTTTCAGGGACGCGTGTTGCTCGTTCTATGGAATCGCTCCCAATCTCTTGAATATCGCTTGCTCGTCGAAGGTGGTGCGATGAAAACCACCGGTTCACTCTAAACTGCGTCCGTTGTTCCTCCTTCGTGGTTCCGCCCCTTCGCTCAAGGTTCCGTCAATTTATATTCTAACCTTTTTTTCATAAATGTTTCAACACGACTCCTCCGCATACTATAACACGCTGCTTCATTAGGTTATACATTCCCCATTTCTCACTGTATCGTGGCCTTAGCAACCCAATATCTTATACAGATTCACGAATCTACTCCTTCCATAGAGCTTATGATGTTTATAGACCATGAGTAACAAATTCACGCTTTCACAATAAATTCAAGCAGTCTACACGGGCATAATCCCATCTGTCAGTAACACAGGGTTTCATAATTGTCCACAGGGACTCAAATATCCTTCCTACTGAATTCAATCAAGAATATACATATAATTCACAAAGAATTTAGAAGAAATCCCTCATAATTATATACAAATGTAACCATTTACAAGAACATTCACTTATTCTTCTCAATTGGCCAAATTTTCTATTCGATGGCCTTTTTCTCCTACTCTGTCTCTGGACAACTTTGCTTCAATTCACTGCTTGTCTCTGCTCCTTGACTGATACTGCTCTCTGTAAATGCACTCTTCCTCTGTTCTTCTCTGCTGACCTTTGTTCTCTGCTACTTTTCTTTTCTCTTTTCCTAGTTACTGTTTTAGATGTTCCTTCTTTGCCAATTCCTTTGCCATCAATGAAAACATTTCCAACAGTCTCCCCCTTTGGCATTGATGGAAATATTCTTCCTCTATTTTTCTTATAGAAGCCCCTTTTTGCTTTTCCTCCCCCTTTGACATCAATGGAAAAGGGTTGCTCATTTCCTAGTTTTCTTTCTGCATTTCCTCTCTTTGAGATGTGATTAGGTCTTCTTCTTCTGACTTTGTACCCTGCTGCTCCACACTGGTGTACAAGATTTGTTGAGAGAACACTTTTGAGGATTATTGATCTTGAATGTACACTGCAATTTGATACAATCCCAAAGCACTAACTCCTTTAACTTGTATAAAGTGTAGGTGATGACAACCATATATAATCATACTTGTATAATTAGAGATGTATAGTTGTATCCAAGCTTAAAGATTGTGAATGTTCCATGTGACATATCAAGCTTGCTTCAGCTATACTACTGTCTATATTATAATATTCATCTATGATGCATATCTATTGAGGAAGGTTGAAGATGAAGTAAGTCTTTTTCTGAAAAGTACATCTACAGTACACATCTATTCAATTGTGATGAGGCCAATATATCTTTTATTGTTGTGGTACACCTTTCTTGCCTATTGGTGATGATATTACACTTAATGACTGAATAATCCTTGTTGCTGAAGTGAATCAATGAATCAAGCCCGAGCCTACAGTTTATTGTGAGAATAGGCAATATCTTTCAATATGAAAGACCAAATAACTTTTCTGCTTGTTCAATGTATTTTCAAAACAAACCCTTGAGGCTAGATACATTCGGTGTATTAGTCAATCTCACTTATCAACCATGCAGTTTTATTTATGACATAATGGGTATGTATGTGAATAATCAGTCTCTCTTTAAAGGTGGATTACCAGTAAATCCTTTGTGCTGAAGTAGGATTTAGATGATTTAAAAAAAAAAACTTTTCAGCTTTAGATGGTAATCACAACTAGTCCTTTATTCTTTAGATAATTTGACTGTTCTATCACAATGAACTTCCACAAAAGCATATTCAAGATGTTTAATTGAAAGCTCAGCAAACAGACTTCACACAGTTTTGTAACTGATCTTTAAAAAAATATAGGCCTTGAAGATATACATGTACCAACTTCAGGAAGGCATGAAAGTATATGTAGAAAAAGATATTGCTTCGGTGCTCAATATACTACTTCAAGTGTAAATCAGATACTGATCCTTTAGCACTTCTACTGCCCTTTTCATGATGAATGCAGATAACCCTGGGAATTTTACCTTGATGCATTCTTGCCATAGTCCTTTGATCCTGAGGACCTGTATCATACTACTGCTATATGAAAACACTTGATATTTTGTTGATAGGCATGCTGCTTGTACCTCAATTGATATTACTTTGATAAACCATGCAGAGATTTCAATTCAGCTTGCACATTAACCCATAATTGATGCATCCTTCATAAATTCTATTATTGATCTTTCCACTGTTCACACCAACAATCATCAATATATTGAATCTGATCTTGGCATTATTTACCACTCTTCTTTTTCTGTCCTTCTGTTCCAGAGAAAGCCATTGCATGTTTCTTTCTAGGACTGCTCTAGAATCATTGCTGCTTTATATTCAATTCAATTGTTCTAACATAAATATTTTCAGGAAGACATATTCAATTTATTTTCTATGAATCTTCATGGGCTGATTACTCAAAGATTTATTACTCACTTAACTGCATTTCTCCAAGTGGACCTTTTGAAAGATGTAATGAACTGATGATAGGCACTTTTCTTACTCAACCTTCTTAATGTGATACATTGTTAATTCTAGCAGTATAGGGAATAGTGTGATCATCACTTTAATGTGCTAAAGTATTCTTAGCTTATATGTTCATTGCTAAGGTTTCCTCTATCATCATGGCTTCTTGCTCTCTTCTCTTCTTCCATCAATCTGTCAGCTACTTAATACTTCAGATGATCTTCTTTCTCTATAGTTCTCTTTTAGAGGAATTTCGTTTTTCTTCCTGATCTCATAGCTGTTCTCATTACATGGAGCTCTTCTTAGACTACTTTCATGGGGTCTATATATGAACTGCTCTCCCCCTGGGATGTTGCTTCATATTTGTCAGTGGATGGATTTTTGTTTTTCTTCCTAGAGTAGCTCCCCCTGAGAATAGGATGTATTCATTATGTTATTGAGATAATAGGCTCCCCCTTTATCTTTTCTTTCCATACTTTATTGGGGTTCTTCATAATGACTGCTCTTCCTTCTGATTCATAGTTTTGATTGATCTGTTTTGATTCCATCATATGTCTAGAGTTATTTAATATATATGGCAGTTTAAAGTCCTTTGCTTTGTGGCCAAGATTGAGGCATATATAACATCTTATTTTATCAAAGTATATTTGAGCTAATGTATAATATTTCATTCCCCTTTTTGAACATAATTTACAATTAACAGATTTATGTCCAAATTCATTGCATGCATAACAGTAGCCATGGAAATGATTTGTGTACCTGGTGAAATATTATCTTTTCCATTTGCTTGCTTGAGGGGTTCTTCTCTTTTGCTGCATCCTTTGCTGGTTGGACTGGATTGGCTTTGTCTTACAATATGCTGCATTATGTCCTGGCTTATGACAAGAGAAACATGTGCTATTTTTCATAGGAGGAAAGAACCTTCTTTGACATCTTCCAACTTTATTCATTTCATCTTTAGGAGCATGTGAGCCTTTCGCAGTTGATTGTTTCATCTTCTCATTCTCTATTCTTTCATTTTGCTGCTTGATTCTTTTTGTTTCTTTGCAACTCATGTTCTCGTTGGCTTCTGCTTCTGTAGGAATTTGCTGAGCTATTTCACTGTTCTTTATAGCTTTTACAAAAATGATTTTCTTGTTATCTTCTGCCTTGGACTTACTGGTTTCTCCTTCATATCCTATCCTAGCCTTTATGAGAGGATACCTTTGAGCATTTAGAATTTGGTCCAGTTGTTCAGAGCTTTGCATTTGAGGAGTATTCATTAATAAGTCTCTTTGGGCCTTTTCTAATTTCTTTCTCAGGTTCACTACTTCTTCCAATTTTTCGCATTCCAAATTTTTCTCTCTCATTTGTTGTAGCAGAGTGTCTTCTACTTTCTTTTCCTCTTCAAGCTGTGTCTTCAGGCCAATAATTTATTTCCTATCTTCATATTCTCTCTCATCACATATTTGTACCAATCTCTTAAGGTCTTTGTTTTTATTCTTCAATCTTTCTATTTCAGTTAGAGCTGTGTCAAGTTTGGCTTTTTCTTCAGCTGCAATTTCTTCATGGCTCTTACTACCATTCACACTAGCAGGTACCTCATTTGATTGAACATCTTCTTTTTGACATGAATTTTTATTTTTCTTAAATCTCTTCTCCTTCTTGACAATGCAATCCTCGGTGTCTACTCCATGCATGAAATGCAGTTTGTCCCAGATTTCTTTTGCTGAAGTTAAATCCATTATTAACTCAAGATCCTTGTTATGAAGATTGTTATATATCACACATTTTTCCTTGGCATTCCTCTGTTGTTCTTTCACCGTGGGTGAGTCTTTGCAGTAACCATCACATACAAGCTTCCATACCTCAGGTTCATAGGCCATTAACCTATTTTAACCTTATCTCTCCATTCAGGAAAGTTTGTTGTATTTAACACAGGTGCATTTTGATAGTCCATGACTCAACCAGATCTCCTTCAAGCTATTAAGCTTACACCAAAGGAACCAGCTCTGATACCAATTGTTGAACCCTTAGTCAAACTGAGAGGGGGGGTGAATCAGTTTTACACATTCATGGACTTTTAAAACTTTTTCATTAAAACTTATTTACACCTTCATTTCATATTCAACTTAATATGTGAGTAGTCTTAGAGTGTGAACATCAAGTATTAATATAATGTAACAATAGATTTAATATGAGAGCAACAAGTATTGAGTAGATGAGATAAACCACATCAACACATAAACATCATGCACAGAGACACCAGATATAAGTGGAAACCCATAAAGGGAGAAAACCACATCTTATTATTTTTGTGATGCAAATCCAAGCTCCAACTCCCTCTCACCACTTTTTTTCTGCAGGCACCAACCCACAGGAGGCTCCAACCTTAATTCTGCAAGCTACAACTTGCAAGGAAGCTCCAACTCCCATTAATTTTCTGCAGACACCAACCTACAGGAGGCTCCAACCTCACTCAGCTACAACTGACATTTTATCAAGCTAAAACTTGATGTGGAAGCACCAACTCCCATCTATTTTCTGCAGGCACCAACCTACAGGAGTCTCCAACCTCAGTCAGCTACAACTTGATAGGGAAGCTCCAACTTCCTTACTCTTTCAAAAGAGAATCACTTGTTGATTTACCTTGGATATCAGCTCTGTTCTATTCCATCTGCTCTGTTGTTCATCTATCCTCATATTTGCCTTGTATCATCTCTGCATCTTCTTAGATTCTCTAACAACTTCTCCTTCTTCTCTTCTCAGCTCCTCTTTCTTCTCTGCCTCACTGCTTCATTTCTGCATTCTCTTCACTCAGTCTCTTACCTCTTTGTGCATATAAATGTGTTATTATATATAGAGTTCATCACATGACTCTTTACATTCCTCAGGGAATTTGAAGTGAATAGCCCTGAATTTTTGCCTTCTGCCTCCTTATTTCTTTTACCAGCTCATTAAAAAAATATAACAATATGTGTTAATTTCAATATTACAGTGGGATTATGTTTTCCTCCGGAGACTTGCCAATGCATCACAAACAATAAGAAATTAATTACAACATTTACATTCACATTTTCAGTTACACATTTCAATTTCACTCAGCTCCTTTTCTAGATTTTGGCTTTACTAGATTTGTCTTTTCTGCTGCTGTTAAGTCTCTGATCTGCATACTTCTGTTCATCATGCCTGCAAAATTCCCTGTGACTTTTTTAGTTCCTACATTCTTTGTTTACCTCTGTTAGGCCCACATTTTCATCCCTGTGTTTATTCACCTGTTTACTGTACTTTCGTGCACCTACTGCATATATAACTGCTTTTCCAAGTTTATCCTCAAATCAATATAAATCTAGGCAATGTCTATTCATTATTAATCTCTGTGCTCGAGCTACCTACTTACACACTCTCTGTCCATATAATATATTTTCAAATCAACCCCCTTCCGACTTTTTGGATCACTGGACATTTTTCTGCAGCTGTCTCTCTCTCTTTCGTTGCAGTTGTATAACTGCTGCACATATAACTGTCTTTTCATATAATAGCTGATTTTAAATCTGGGCAAACTTGAATTAATGCAGAAACTTCATTTTTCCATGGTTATAAAACCATACGTATAAATTCATTCATATTTCAATCTTTACAATATTTCATACGGAACCATATATATCGAGACCCACATATTCCAAAGTCTTCAAAGTGAAAACGCCTTTTTAATATTTTTTACTACAAAGCCTTTGGTTTCATCAACTCTTGGCATCTTCAAAACTGTGGTTAAACCATAATAAAAAACCCAACTTATAATATTTCGAATTGATGCTAAAGTTTACCTCCTTGAAGAATCTATGGCTTAAACCGTAGTCGAATCAACTCGGACCAATCAATTTAACATTGGTTAAATGACCAGGTTTCCACACATCACATATATGGTGAATTTTTGCTCAACACTTCTTTTAGTCCGCACTCTGGTTACAATTTCTGAGCTCGACCATGGCAAATATCACCAAATTTGGAATAACATTCAAAGTGATGGCCCAATTGCTTTTCGTCATAATTTATATTTAAGTTAAACAAACCTTGGTTAAACCCGCAAACATTAATTTGAAAAGTCCCAATCAATATAATTTAAACTAAGGCCCACATATGTAATCAATGACCCAATCACATACTCGCACTGTACCGTGGTTATCCTTCGCGCACCTTCCTCATACGGCCACCGTTCGATGGCTCCCCTCCAGATCGATGGCACTCAACAATATCGCGCGGCTTCCTTGGTTGGACATTAACGTGCGATGACGCACAGTGATGGCGGTTTTGCAGATTCATTCAGGGACGCGTGTTGCTCGTTCTATGGAATCGCTCCAAATATCTTGAATACCGCTTGCTCGTCGAAGGTGGTGCGATGAAAACCACCGGTTCGCTCTAAACCGCGTCCACTATTCCTCCTTTGTGGTTCCGCCCCTTCGCTCAAGGTTCCCTCAATTTATATTCTAACCTTTGGTTCATCAATGTTTCAACACGACTCCTTCGCATACTATAACGCATTGCTTCATCAGGTTATACATTCCCCATTTCTCACTGTAGCGTGGCCTTAGCAATCCGATATCTTATAGAGATTCACGAATCTACTCCTTCCACAGAGCTTATGATGTTTACAGACCATGAGTAACAAATTCACGCTTTCAAAATAAATTCAAGCAGTCTACACAGGCATAATCCCATCTGTCAGTAACACAGGGTTTCATAATTGTCCACAGGGACTCAAATATCCTTCCTACTGAATTCAATCAAGAATATACATATAATTCACAGAGAATTTAGAAGTAACCCCTCATCATTATATACAAATGTAACCATTTACAAGAACATTCACTTATTCTTCTCAATTGGCCAGATTTTCTATTCGATGGCCTTTTTCTCCTACTCTGTCTCTAGACAACTCTGCTTCAATTCACTACTTGTCTCTGCTCCTTGACTGATACTGCTCTCTGTAAATGCACTCTTCCTCTGTTCTTCTCTGCTGACCTTTGTTCTCTGCTACTTTTCTTTTCTCTTTTCCTAGTTACTGTTTCAGATGCTCCTTCTTCGCCAATTCATTTGCCATGAATGACAACATTTCCAACACTCTCAAGTCAAAAGGAACCTTTAGCTCGTCTAATCTATTCCATAAGTTATTTCTATGTACCGTACAGATTAATTAATTTATTATTTTTGTTATTACTTTTATTACTCTCCACTTTAATTGTTTATTTTATTCAATCAATATTTATTTTTTCATTTAACACACTTACAAGAGTACGTCTTTCGGATTAATCACATCATTATGATTAGATTTAATTCTAATAGAAATTATATTATTATATAATTAATAAAAAATAAAAAATATTTTAATAATTAATTTTTATGAAAAAATTATTATAATTTTTGAAGATAGACATTTAATAATAATTAAAAAAACAATCATTTTACAAGGTAGTCTTAATAATTACATGGAAGGTGTTTACTTTTGAATCATTCTACAGTTCACCATAGTCGACATTTTTATTTTCTGAAGTTGATTCAAGTAAACAACTGTCACATTGTCCACTGTTGTATCTATATAATAATGGAGATGGAAAGTCAAGAAATGTCCTAATGTTTCTCAACAAAAAATTTTACAATTACTCTCTCTGTTTTTTTCACAATAAAAGAATCTTATCATGTTGCAAACTTAGAAGTCTGAAAATATCTGCAATTTCCTAAATGACTTAGGCTTCTTAAAGTAAGAAAATCTATGGCATTGAATGATTCAATAATTTAGGGTTCTTAAAGCAAGAAAAACTAGGGCAATGAATGTATTGACCTGGAGGGAGTTGGTGCAGTCGGATTCCAGAGTTAATCACAGTCTGATAAAGCTCTGTCTTGGCCGGAGAGAAAAATGCATAGGCAGATAATTGATAGTTATTAAGGGATCTGCAGCCATGGCGCACTGCATTAACATCGATAATGTTAAATGTGTGATGTAAAGCATAGCCCATGGAAGTTACTTTGTAAAGATCGAAAGGAGGAGGCAGGGGATAGCTCTCCATATCCCACCACAGTGATGATCTTCCCGTGCCTGTTATCTCCATATTCTTCTTCCTGTCAATTCCTGCGTACTAGTATTCACAAATAGAGAATGGAATCAAAGGGATTGATCACACTTCAAAGTAAATGGGTGTTGAACAGTCCAGAGGGATTAATGTGATTGCTGCCAAGAAGTTCGAATGTAAATGTGCATACGTTTTGTAGTTTCGCAAATGTCGAGGGCCATCGCAATACATAAATTCTTGTCGAAGTTATCTCCATCATATGAGGATCGCAGGTTGTAGGTTACTGTGAGATATAATCTGTATGCCATCCTTACAGAAAGGTAATTTTTCTCAGTACAGTCGGTGTGTATGCATATAACTTTAAAAATAGAAAATACGTGACTGAGTGTAAGTGAAGAAATTAATAAATCAGATGAAACATATTTTTTTTTAATGTTTTGAGAATATTTTAGAATTTTATTAAAATAACAACAAAGTTATTTATTTTAAGTCCTTTTGTAGATTTGTAGCAATTAAATAAGAATAATCTATAAATCATAAACTTATATCTTAAGAATATCAATTGAATTGTTAATATCATTTATCGATATGAAAAAAATATAAAGTATTAATGAAATAGAAAGTGATCTATATCTTAAGAATATCAATTGAATTGTATTGTTAATATCATTTATTGATATGAAAAAAATATAAAGTATTAATGAAATAGAAAGTTGCTTTTTGAATTGTTAATAAAAAAAATATAGAAAGTTGGTGTTTTAAGGTAAGTTTTATTTTAATTTTAATAATATGGATATTATTATGAAAGTTATAAAGAGGAATTTTTTTTTTCAAGGAAGATATAGAGTTTGGAGTTAAATTGTTCTTAAATGAGAAAGTTAAAGATATTGAAGGATATTAGATTGAAATTTTAAAATCGTAAGGGTTTATTTTCATTTTTCACATATATATGTTCTTTGATTAATAGTGAAATAAGAATTCTTTAAACATGATGTAAAGATTCATTAGATTTATTTTTAAAAGTGGGAATAAAAGCACTCTCTCTAATTATAAGACTATTATGATTTGCTCAAATTTAGTCAATTGACATGGAATTAATTTAGAATGGAACATTAGTCTATGGCTAGAAAGATGTCGAGAA
The DNA here is from genome assembly GCA_034641835.2 of Pinus albicaulis. Classification (NCBI taxonomy): domain Eukaryota; kingdom Viridiplantae; phylum Streptophyta; class Pinopsida; order Pinales; family Pinaceae; genus Pinus; species Pinus albicaulis. The sequence goes on along the minus strand of CM076580.1, from coordinate 1,707,076,375 downwards.
GGAATTGAAGGCCAAGTTGAATTTAGGAAATATTTGCAACAACCTCATTGCCAAATCACTTTAACTAATTATGATGTTATCCCTTAGTTTTGAGTTTTGGCATGTAGGTTTTGTAATTTGTTTTATACAAATTTTATATAATATATTATTTTAAAATTTGAAATTTGAAATAAAATTGGTGCACTTTAAAATTTTAAATTTGAAGAGTTTTTGTTGCCCTGCAATTTGATTTGGTAAAATTATTTAACAAAAAACAAATAAAATAAATTTGAGATAAAACAGAGAATCTATCATTCATAGTGGTTATATATATATATATATATATATATATATATATATATATATATATATATAACCAATCTAGATCTATCTTAACTTTAAATCTATCATTTATAGTGGTTTTGCCAATTTTATATATATATATATATATATATATATATATATATATCAACTTTAATATACGAAAGGATACGAGGGCAAATAAATTTTTGTTTTGGTCCCTTAATTTAGCTCAATATAGTCAATACAATCCAACTATGCATGAACCCCATCATAACTATAATAATAATTGGACCAAGTAAACCAATTTTTATAGTCAAGCTCTATGCAATATAGTTAATGTTCATAAATACTATTTAAGAGAAAATATATATTATAAAAGATTATTTTTATGTTAGGAAAAAAACTAATAATGACCCTACTTTACCAACAAACCAAATACTTGAGAGTGCAAGCTTCTGTGATCCATAACATATTAGATTATAAATCTTCCGGGAAATCACATGAGAATTTTAGGACCGACGTGTTTCGAACTACCAACTGTAGTTCATCATCATTATCCTGATGATGAACTACAATTGGTAGTTCGAAATGCGTCGGTCCTAAAATTCTCATGTGATTTCCCGGAAGATTTATAAACCAAATACTATTAACAAGTAAAGTAAACCAGTTATATGAAGGGGTTTCATTAAAATTGTTCCTCAACATAATTTTTTTTTTCCAATCTTTAAATCTTTGCCATATTTTAAATATTTAATTGCTTCAAAACATTTTCAAATAACACAAATGAAAAATAATTCCTTCTTTATTTTTTTTTTCCAATTTTGAAATGCTTACGATATTTTAAATATTTAATTGCTTTAAACATTTTCAAATAACACAAATGCAAAATAGTTCCATTGTGCAGCAACTCAAGCATGCTATTGTCACTAGAGAAATACAATATGAGACACTAGAAAATTAGAAATTGGCATTGAAATACTAAGAGAGTCTCGAAAGTTGAGTTGAGTTTCTGGTAGAATGTTGACAATTTTACAAATAGTTGTTTTCCACCATAAACATCCATACCAAGCTCTTCGTTTTCTGTCTGCATAACTTTGATAGCCTATTACAACTACAATATAGCTTTCATAGCCTATTACAACTAAAATATAGCATTAATAAATTATTTGAACTTTCTAAATAGGAAATTTAACATTATGGAAAAAAATAAATCATGCACTAATTCTAAGATAAAAACTATTTCTGATAGAATAAAGGCAAGGAAGCATGGATAAAATTTATGAAAGGAAATTGTTAAATATCCTTGCTCATTTTCAATAAAATTTCATTCTATGCATGGATTGGGCAAGACAATCACCAATCCAGGTAGTCAATTGGAACATAATGATTACTTCTGCTCTTTGATATAAAATTGGAGTCTGTGTATTTTCTGGTGTCCCATCTAGCTTAAGTAGACTGCAATATGTATCAAACAATTTTTCGATTGGGCCATTGGAAACCTCTTCCTTTGTTCCATATTTGAATTCATCCACAATTTTCTTGTGCATCTCTTTATCAACATGGTTGAGCTTTACCTCATCATTTTTGTAGGGCACTGTCCTATTGCATTTTCCTCCAAGTCACGGTAAACAGACGTATTCATGTCCTCACAATCACATGTTGTTCTAGTCAATTTCCAATATTTACATGATTAACACATGACTTTTATCCTTTTGATATTGCAATGGGGGGATTATGTGTAGGTCCCACATGGTTGTGGTTAAAATTAACATTAGCAGATTTTTGGGGTGTTGCACTCCCAATCCTTAAATTTGAGATGCACCCAATTGACATATTTTGGTAATAATTCATTCAGGTTGTTGTATGCATAACCACAAAACAAAATTTCTACTTCAATCACAAAAATGAAAGACAAATCTTCTCAAATTTGGACATGATGAACTACCTTCAGTGTATCTTTACACCTTTAAAAACAACTGCTAATGAATATACACTTAACTATGGCTTAAAAGTTAATGATTCTTTTATGTTCATTATGGTTCACTTCATTTCACCTTCCCTTCGGTTTGGATAATGACGTATTTGAAGTTGTCGGATAGAAACACAAGCATTAAAATCAATGACGTATTTGAAGTTGTCAGATAGAAACACAAGCATTAAAATCAATGTTTCACCATTCCCTTCGGTTTGGAGAATGAGTTATTTCAAGTTTATAGATGGTAACAAATTATATGTATAAGAATGATATGTTTTCATGAAGTTGGAATTTTTAAAGTTATATATATTCACATAAATGTGAAATTGATTAAGGTAATTAACCTAAGTAAAATGATTTTAGTTATTAAAGTATTAAAGTAAGAAGTAGAGAAATTATGATGATAAAAGTAAGGAAACAATAATATAATGCATTGAAGGAACGCATCCAATGAAGTTAAAAATGAAAAAATAAAAATTACATTATGATGGAATGCAACGATCGAGAAAATGACAATAATATTATTATTTGAATGAAAGGATGGAAAAAAGTCAATACAGAGTGACATCGATTTTAATTTAAAAAAAAAAAACTCTGTTTGGTCGTGAATGGTGATAATATATATTTGATAAAGTTTTAATGTAGAAAAAAAAGAGGAGCATATAAATTTCTAGTGATGATAATGACGCGAATTTTTCTTAACCATAATCAATGTAGAATAATGAGGAAAACGTAAAAAAAGAAGAAGTATTAGGTAGATATTTGAGAGAACTGGAAATTTCAAAAACATGCGTATGGAATTAACTGGAAGCAAAAGCATATCGTAGAACATGATGGAGGATTTCGTATTCAAGAAGGATTCATGATGAAATAACTTAACATTTTGGAGCTATTTCGTGATTGAAAAATCACAGGGTAAATAGGAGTGGAGTCACTGCAACATTTCTAAATCAGAACATGCTAACGATTAATATGAAATCTAAATAAAGATTTTGAATATTATGAAGAAAATATTGTCTATCAAGGAATGAAATTAAATGATATTGATAATGATGAATTGGAAAAGACAATGGAATTATATAAAGATATATTAAACTAATAAGTTCCTATAAGATATAAAAGTGAAGAATTTTTTTTTGTAATTTTCTCAAGTGAGAAAATGAAAATAGTTTAACATAAAACAAATATTCTTCTACCTAGTAAATTTTAGTGATAGCAAAGAAGGGTGTTGAACGTGAATCACAACAAGATGGAACTTATATGATTTTAGGATCTATATTAAGGGTCAAACAAATCCCTCAAGGTGTATAGATTATGAATAACATAAAATGGCTAGTGGAACTATGAAATGTACTAACGTATAGAAAAAATTTGTGCACAATAATTGAAGGGGATGCTTTCTCAAATGGCACCTTTTGTTAAGGATATAGACTAACTGTTAAGGATTTATAGATTAAGTATATGGATCATCATGGATAATAATTAAGTAAAGTCACAGTGATGAAACACATAATTCTAAGGTGTCAAGATTTGGAATTATGTGCTAAAAACATTCAAAACCGGTCACGACAGATTAGGAAAAGCTTTAAATTATCAAGGATAATAACTAAAGAGTAAGAAGAAACGTTGCTAGAAATTTAATAATGATACATTAAGAAGGATTATGCATAATTTGACGAAAAAAGTGTGAATCAACTAATAGAGAGCGTTCTTTAGTTGATCTGCACTGATTATTTTGCGAGTGAATTTATCATATACAAAGAATCCATATAGAATAACTTATCAAGTTTGTTCCATTATTATTATAAGATTTTTACCAAACCAAAAAAATTATATAAAAACTCTTTAGGGATGATAGTAGCAGTAGTGGTTATGTGTGCTTTAATTTCTAAACTAAGGATGAATCTGTTGAACCATAAAGGAAATGGGAGAATTCCTATCCATGTTGAAGAAGGATGCATTTATGATATAAGAGGTCAGGTGATATTGAGATAGTAACATGATGAAATGAACTAATTTTTCTAAGTTTTAATAATGATGAATACTAAGTGATGGGTAAGTCATACAAGCTTAACCATTCCTTTATGAAAATGGGTTATGCATGATAGAAAACTTAAACAATGATGGATTAGTGTTTACATGTTATTGAAATAACAACACTAAGAGGGATAAACAAAAATATGTAAAGGGATTAGAACAAAATAATTATGGGATTTAACTTTGATATTCATGATTTAAGGAATATCAATAATGCTAGTAATAGCTTAACGAGGAATTTTACTAAATTCCATAGGAAATAAATTATAAATTACATAAATTTTAACAATGTACTTGAATAATGACAATATATGCAAAATTGAAGATAGTAATCAAATTCATTGTTGGAGGAAGAATAAATAATTATTAAAAACTAATTGATACCTTAGTGAGAACATTTTACTCACAATATTCATCTAGTGCATATCCTATATGAGTTTTAAATAATTTTATTGAACGTAATAGTTGGTATTCATTGTTTATGTAAGCTAGTGAAATTGATTTTTCTGAAGATTATGTTTTAGGTTTATATATATGTGTTGAGATGATCATCATATTTACGTTTGAATATCATGTTAATATGTAGATTTATTTATTATGTTGATGAGATAACATTGCACATTTTATAATGTGATGGCATGTGATAATCACATATAACGTTTATGATGAGATGTTTAATTTTGGTATGGATGAGGATCTGTTGTGGTACTATTCATAACATTGTTGTAATGATGATGTTGTGTTTTCGTGATGGAATGTGAGAGTTAGTATGTTGATTATTTTCTATGAGATGATGATCTTATGATTATAATTAATTCTTTGGTTGGATATTTTGAGGTGGTTATAATCACAAAACCCAATGACAGGTTAAGAGGGATGGTTTATTTGATGATCTCATGGGAGCCCATACCTATGAGGAATATTATGTAACATCTTATGGGTTGCGGAAAAACTAAATCAACTACTTATGCAATTGTTAATTTTTCTTTTGTAATTCTTGGTGGGATATGAGACCATCTTGACTAGGTCAAGTGCTTGATATTTAAGTTTTGATGCCAGTAAAAAAAATAGCTGCAAGATATTGGAGCTATAGGATTGGACTCTGATTCTTGGGAATATGTACATTAGGGAGTTGATGTAGTAGTTGTGAGATCCTTTAGAGATTCCTAGGCTGGGTGATTACTAATCTATATGCCTACATGGGTAGGTGAGGTATAAGAGCTAACAGTCATGATAGACTAAGATGGATTTAAACCTCGTACCTTGGAAGCGAAGAAGTTATAGAGAATTTATTACAGTTCCTATGACTTTTGATGCATGTTTTCCAATAATAGTTTAGTGTTAAAACAATATTGATTTATTTTTTTTGTCATGTTGCGAGAAAAAAAAAAAAAAAGGTGATAACACAATCAAGGTTAACTTTCGGATAATGTTCCTCAAAGAAGGGGAGTATGGAATGCCCCATATTATGGAATTAATAATAATAATAATAATAATGTAGTGGATATCATATTAAATAAATAAAATAAACTATTTAAGTAATGGAAGTAAAGAGTAAACATAATGACAAAGAAATGTATAGAAACATATAAAGTAGGAAAATATTAAGATGAAACAAACAAACAAACAAAAAAATCATCATAGAACGTGGATGTTATTAATGATTTTTTTCCTTCCATTTTTGGATCAAAAGTGTCCTACTTAATGGATTTGGGAGAAGGATGTGAAACATATTTTTGCAAGAGAGAATTGGAAAGGACGGTTTACACACTTCTCGAGGTAGTGGATTGATGGCGCAAGGGATCTTATTTGTTGTGACTTAGGGTTTGGTTGGAATGAGAGATGTCTCGTACAACTTGGTTGGGATTAGTTGGATCATATATTTTAGTGTAACTATTTCAAACCATAACACTGCATATAAGTGGCCTTTTTCATCTCACTAGTAAGTCTCACGCCACTCACTACTCTTGTGGAGTATTTAAATATTAATTAAAATATAATTTTTTTATTTTTATTAATGGACCTAGATTCATGTAAGTAATGTTGTATATAACATTTAAAAAAAAATCCATTACAAGTCAAGTCATGTCAATTTGGTGCAGTTCGAGTGACACAATAAATTAGTAGTCATGCCCAACTAGAAAGCTCATCCTAGTATTGGGTAATGATTAGGCTTCTTAAGAGGTAAGGGATGTTCAACTAAAATAAAAATATGAGTCTCATTAAATTTATTACCATGCCATTAAAAGCCACAGGTAATCATCCACCAATTGATGAAAATAGTAGAAATATGAATGCACGAAAGAGACTATATTTTATTCAGAACCCAAGAAGTAAATCAGTTGAAACTTAACTTCATTTCCACACAAAATTACCAACACTGATAGGAATTGCTCAACAAATCAGAATAGTAAATTGAAGCAAGAGCTAATAGAATGCTTAACAAGGACAACACTAATGTAAAATGCAAAATTTGATATTCGAGAGTCAAACACATTTGTTTAATTATGAAAGTAAGGAATAGAATATTGAAAATTATTTGTAGTCAGCACCTACAAAAGCACCATCATTAATGAGAATAATGATGATGAATGCATGAGGATCCCTGTAATGTTTATGGTTGCTATATGGAACCAATTTCTCGATATTCCATAAAACATGGAAACTTTTAGAGGCTAATATTCATAGGTGGGCCAATTTTCCATGGTTTTTCTAAAAAAAAATTCACCAATTGCCATTTTTTCTAAAAATAATTCGCGAAATATTTATAATATAAAATTATTTTACCTTAAACATCTCCAAAATTATATAGAGATTATATATAAAAACATAATAAATTTTATTTTATTTACAAAGATATCACCAAATATTTTACAGTTTTCATATTATAAACTAGCAAGATTCACTGATGTTTTTAAACTTAAATATAAATTTCCATCCTTAAAATTTTCCAAGCTATAGAATAGAAGTGAGTTGGACATAAAAAGCTACTTAAATCATCACAAATGAGACGCTCACCCTCAAAAGCATAATAGCCCCACATTTTTTACCAAAAAAAACCACCCACATACAATGCAATAATAAATTCAAAACCTAAAAAGCACAAAGTCTACTACAAATAATGACCAAATAAACCATCAATTCCAACAATACTTTCATGCTTTCATATAATACAAAGTGAAAAAATTAAATAGTGGAGACAACATCACTTCAAAGATCTCAAACGATACAACCAAAGATTAAAAAAAACACAACTTTTTCAAATACCAAGCTAGAGTTCATCATAACCACACACAAATTTTTCAAATACCAAATTAGATTTGAGCATAATCGATGGTGGATATTTCAAGTATAGACCAAAATAATTGAATAGTGTGGAGGATGATGTGTCAAAATTGAATGCACCACATTTAATGGAGGCGCATTTATCAAAATGAATCTTTAAACTCCCATGACCCTCATTTCACCATGGTTGTCACCTCTCTAGCTAATCTTTCTTTTTAATTTTAATTTTTTTTAATTTCTTAAAGTTTTTTTACTTTCTTTAATAAAAAAAAAGAAATAAATTTACTCAACATTTATATGATATCGATTAGTTTAATTTTTATTTTATTTTCAATTTTTTAAAATTTAAAATTTTATTTTTTTAATAAAGAAAAAAAAGAAATAAAATTCATATCTATCCAAACATGTATGCCCTGGACAAAAAGCAAGTTGCTCATTACAATCAATATGGCATTTATCAAAACATTGTAATTGAATAAGCTTGTAGAGAACAAACAAGTCAAACATAGCAGTGAAGTATCACCATCCACTCTAGGAATATTTTGAAATTTGATAGACAAATTTTGAGAATATTTTAGAATTACGGGTAAAACAAATTTTGAAATATTTTGAAATTAAGAATTGAATAATTAACTTTGTTTCGGTCTATCTTATTCAAAAATATTCTAAAAATCTATCGAAATATTCTAAAAATCTATCGTCTAGTTTAATTTAACATATGAAGTATTTACTACAACAAGCGTCATTCGCTAAGAGGCCATGGAATCCCAAAATCTCATCCTCCTGTAAAGATTGAAAATACTGGCATATTTTTCGTACCATCTACGCATAGAAGGCAGTGGACCCACTTACCACCAACCTTACAGTAATTCTTTACAAATTAACATGCACAAGTGTTTCAATAGGGGGGAAATACCTTACCACTTATATTTGGGGATAATGTTGAGGGAAAAATGACATAATATATTGTACATATAATAGGGGTTAATATTATTTATATTGGAAGGTATGAAAAATGGGAAAAAATTTATAGGGGTATAAAAAAATGTTAATGAAAAAGTAGATACCTACAATATCTAGTGAAAGCAGATGTTTTTTAAATTTGGAAGGTGTATTGGGTTCGTATTGGTAGGAGGTAAAATAATGTGTTTTTTAGAGGTATTTTCCAATATGTAGTCAAATTAAGAGTATTTTTATGTGATATGTGAGATTTTTGGTACTATGATGTGCCTTTATATTCCTAATTGATAAATTAACATAGATTTTCCACTATTTTTAGTAAATTAAGGAGAATTATGCATGGTTTTCTTAATGAAATTTTTGCGAGTTCAAATTTCTATATCCATATCCGTGACCGAGATAGTAGCACCACTCTAAAAAAAATGTGGCACTTGGACTTGGTTTCTAAAAGCTCTAATATGGATTTGTGTTGGTAAAATTCCACCCGGCTTGAATATGTAAACCTTCGGCAAGATATCAAAAGAAAAAAAACACCAGTTTTGACCTATCAACTTTAGATTCAATTTTTAAGCAATTGAAAACAAATTTTAGAAAATAAAAACATGTGTTTTCTTTAGCAACAACTCAATGATGCTCCAAATAGATGGTTTCCTCAAATTCGTTACTTCTTGCGATATTTTCCTAGTTCTTTGAACCACTAAGTTCCATATTACATGAGAAAATAATGTGCTAATGTTTCAATCAACGACCACTCAAGAAAAAATATGCTAAAATGAGCTAGGGTTCATCAAATTCGTGGGAGGGAAATCATTCTAACCAGATTTGGGAAAATCGTTGATCCAAGGATCCATCAAAATAAGTTTGTATTTTATTCTCAAACACATTTACAAAGATATTTTGACTAGAACTCAAGCAATAAAATTTTGAGTTTTTTAATTGCCTCAAAAACCTATAAATTGCTCTTTCTTTTATGAGAGGAGAGGAGATGTCAATGATGAACCTTAATTTGTAATTGTTGTTGTTGGAGCAAAAACTCTATTTTTCGGTGAATACAATCCCAATTATGCACACTTTTGAATGTGATTGGCGATTTAAATCAAGTGCTTTGAGTTTATAATTTCTTATGTTCATGAGGGCTCTTTGTGGAGTTGTGCGATAACGTAATTGTTCTTTAAATTTTGTTTCCAATTATTTGAATTTATATTTCAAATAGTTGTATGTTTATTACTCTATTTTCGAGCACAATTTACTTGTCTATTGTTTGCATCAGGGTTAGCACTCAATATGAAATTCAAAACTTCATAAACATTTACTTTGAATTATTTGTCTAGATTAGCTTTAGTTTTATTACCTGATTTATTTGTCACATTGGATAGATATGGTTGTCTCTGGTTAAGATATGCACAAAAGTAATTGTCTAATGCTTTCTTTGAAGTTTTGAATGCTCTTTTATTTCCATTTACAATATTTATAGTCTTTAGATTAGATTAGATAAAACTAATTAAAAGCACTCATATATTCACACAATGGTGTATGCGTCAACACACACACACACACAAATTACATTTAGATTACTCTGTTAAATAGAGTTTTCTAGATGTAACTTATTCCTAATTTAGAAGGAGAGGTTGAGAGAATTTTTCAACCAGATAAAAATTCAATCTACAAAATCTATTAATTAATCAAAGAGATTACACACATTTATACATGAGATAGTCTCAAGATAGGAAATATATCTTGGATGCACAATAATCTGGTTGAGAGATTCTCTCAGCCACACACTAAACTAGGAATAAATATAGTTCTAGCTACCTCCTATAATGTAGGAACAGACTCCTTATATGGAGAGTTACAACCACAGACAAGTAGGAATTACATTTTCCAACTCTCCCCCTTAATGACTACTTGTCTCAATATCCATCTACAAAATCTAGTTGTGGTCAAACATAACAAAAAGGATATGTTGACTTCCATATAAAGGAGCAACTATCCACCAGAATGCATGGGTACCAACCTCTGCAACTGCTAGTATCGTAGGATGTCCTTCACATACATGGTTCTATCAACCATTATCACTGCATACATGTACTTGTATAAAAAAATGTGTCTGCGACTCAGATCCACCACCAATAGGCAAATCTCATGTCCAGAACCGCCAACAATTGTGTCTGCGACTCAAATCCACCACAAACGGGCGAATCCCATGTGCAAAACCGGCAATATGTCTGCGACTCAGATCCACCACAAACGAGCGAACCCCATATGCAGAACTGCGAAAAAGAGAGAGATCAACGCCTTTCTAAGCCAAATATTCATGTCCAAATAACAATCCCTAACATTCGCACTGATTACACCTTTTGACGTGACTGTCAGATAGAAAAACGCGCCAACCCTCCTGTGCTCAGAAAAAACAATATCTGGGACCTGTGAGTGAGGTGTTTACTGCAGTCCACCTACTCCTGTGAGAATTCAACCTCCTGTGTGCACCCAGGGCACCTGTAGCCACAAAGGCTCTGTAGCCACTAAGGCTCTGTATGTGGTTTCCGGTTCACCACAAACCATCACTTTAAAGTGACAAAATATGGTTTTTGGCTGACCATAAACCATTACAATGTGGTTTTGATATTACCATGAACTTTACACATGCCATAACAAGGCTTACATACCATACTCCAACTCTTGGAGTCTCCAAGTACATATAATGACCACTTACAAAACCATCCTAGACTTGCTTATAACATGCTAGGGAGTCTATCCCACAAACCCACACTAACTCAAACAAACATTTACTTTGTTGTCCATCATAATAGTTGTTGCTACTTCGTTACCTCCTCTTTCATTGCTCACATCTTAGGTGTCTTTGACATTGTCAATTAAAACTTGGAACTTCATGTTTCACCTGTCATCTATTAGAGTAGCCAATTCTAACAAAGTAACTTCATATTGAGATGGCTAATCTCAATATGCATATCGATTTTGATTCCAAAATACTTTCACCATAAAAAATATCATTTACCCAAGCGTGTAAAAAACAACCGTGCTACACGCTGCGGTTGCACTAGTGAGGAAAAAAAAACGCACAACCTTAACCCAGGCCGATCCCAAACACAGGAAGCTGAAATCCTCCAAACAACTCCGCGTGCTTCTGCACCTCTTCTGACACCTCCAGAAGACCCAAAAATCTATCGACCTCTTCTCTGAAAGCTGCCTTGTTCATCTCGAGCATATGAGTGAAGCCACCACTGATTGGTTCCAACGAGAAATTAAAATGATTGAAACCAAAAAAAAAAGTAGCATTTGAGGACTCGGTCCTTCTCAGTGGCCTCATCCACCCTCTCGCCATATAACGACCGTGCAGACAAAAAATCAATGATCCGATCTGTAGCAAAGAACACAGGAAACTAGCAAAGAACACATGCAACCATCCGTTGTGCATACCAACACTTTCGATCTGCACCAGCACTTTCGGTGAAATTTGACTTCTCCAAGCGACCTCATTCAAATAGCAGCAATTACAAATCGTTGGCGTCCTTCCATCGATAGAATCACTAAGCACCAGACATACTAGTAAATTGCAAACAAACCACACAGTAGACTAGAGCAGTAGCAAGGCACCAAGAACGTTGAAGAGATCCTGTAAACAACAACAGTTCACCAAAGGATCCACCCACGCTGCTATCTTCTCCACGCAACAACACCCTTCAATCCACACATTGACAAAAATTTCAAAGAGCAAGCAACTCTGTGAGAAAGAAGATCACGCATGACAGAAAGCTCGGTTGCACCATACACCTGAACATTTTCGACAACACTTTCGCACCAGTAATAGCAATGCTTGTTCCAATAGAAATTTTTGTTATGAAAAACACAGCCTCCAGAATATCGATCCTTATGGAACATCAATGAGTGAAAATTAACGTAGAAACGAAACACATCTCCACAGAGAAACGCGACAGAGCTCCAATGTATATAGCAATCAAGGCTTCTGGATCCATTCCAGCAAATGACCCAGCTATATATGGACCATACTTGACGTTTGTTGCGGCAACACCATAAGTGAAAATTGTGTAAGGAAATGGTGAGACCCTTATAAGAGCGATTGTCTGAAATTGACAGAACCAACATCCTTCTCCTACTAATATTATCACAGAAGCTCTTTTGGGCCATCTTTTTAGCCACGTATGTATTTGAATCAAGAAAACTGTGAACGCAACCATAGAGGCAAGCAACAGAAAAACTAGAACAGGCCTTTTGAAGGTTGACACCTCCCAACTCATAGTTGGAATGACAACCTTCTCCGCTAGGAAGAGAAATCCCCATATTATTAAAAGAGCAAGTAATCCCAGCATAATCATAGATAATAAGATGGTCTTGGCCCACCAAATGAACTGTATAATTCTTTTATTCACCGCTGAATTCACGAGACAGATCAAGATCATCTCTTGAGAGGCTCACATATCAACCACTGGCAGTTCGCCTCACAAATTTCACTGTTTTGGCACTGTTGACTTTGACACTCTGTGACCCAACTCCACTTGCACTTTTGAATGATTTGGTTGAGCTCCTCAAAAGGCTTGGGTTCAACTTCGACATGACTGTAAATTTCTTTCTTCAGGCTAGTCCAACAACTGGCACAGTCATGAATCTTTCCTGATCAGCCAGTTGTTTCTTCGTTACGGTTCTCCAGAGTCGAGGTTGCTGGACCACACGCCCATTCTCGTGTACCCTACCACACACATCACGATTTTGCCCAATGGCATGAGAGTCGCCACGGAATCTGATTTGAGCGCCGAGACGGCCACCGTGGGCAATTGGATCGACGCTGGGAGCCGCTTCAAAACAACCCAAATGAACGGGACATCTCACTTCTCACTTAATTGAATATGGATCTAAATATCCAACAAAACACAGATGCAACATACACTCTCAAACTACACTAAATCTAAATATCCAACAGCTCATAATCCAATTTCTCTATCCATGTAACTGGATTGCCATTCACAGACTTGTTGAACCTCTCGTAGATGCAGGCAACCACTCCAGAACACTCAGACCTCAGCACTTCCATAGGAACTAAGTTCAAAACAATCAATTCACAAAAATTTAAATATTAGAATCAAGAAAACACGAAGCATGCTGTGTGCCACATATCCTATATATATAGACTAACATGAATACAGAATTATCCTTCTGTGAAAGGCTTCAATCTTTCTAGTCTTCTCACACGGTCCTTGTATGTATTCTCCAGCATTCCCTGCCAAACAATTTCATCCAAACAGAGGCAAATTTTTCCATACTTGTCAAGGAAGACACGTTTTGTAGGATCCTTTGCACACACATCCTTTACAGATGAAGTTACTACAAATATCACCTCTGCCAAACCAAGCTCATCATATTTGTCTTGCCTAACATTCCTTTCTGAGCGAAACCAATAGATTGGCTAGCCATTTCCCATGATAAATTTGGGCCGGTGGGGAGGAGATTCAGCCTCACATTCGTCCAACGACCAAGCAAGATAATTTTAACGGTGGTATTTGAGATAAAACTTCACATATCAGAACATTCCACACCCCAACTGCATCTAAATCATACATGGGAAATCCATGGAAAAATCATCACTAAAAGCTGTGTTAATAGCCATCTTAGTCCAACTTTTCAAGAAAAACATCTACCACCACAGCGTCTTCCATTTCCCATCGCATTCACAGATCGACAACATGCCATGCTTTAGGAATGGCTCGCCTCTGTCTCCTCTAACACCGAAAAAAACAAGAACGGTAATCAATTGACATCTCCACAAGCCTCTGCACTTTCCACGCAGCTGCACTCTCGCCTTTCTTTCGCGGTCCAGCTCCACTGCTCCAATACACATTCACTCCAATGAATGGAAAACCAAAAACTAAAACTAAAACACAACTTAAAAAATCTCTTATTTCCCTCAGCCCAAGAGGGGCCGAGGTTTAGGCTCTTATGGGCTCTGATACCAAGATAAAACTTCAATTTGCAAACTCTATTAATTAATCAAAGATATTACACACATTTATACATGAGATAGTCTCAAGATGGGAAATCTTTCTTAGACACACAATAATGTGGTTGAGAGATTCTCTCAACCACACACTAAACTAGGAATAAATATAGTTCTAGATACCTCCTATAAGGTAGGAACAGACACCTTATATGGAGAGTTACAACCACAGATAAGTAGGAATTACATATTCCAACTCAACCATCACAAACCAACATCTCAAATATAGGATGTAAGAATTAATTCCAACATCCCCTCTTAATGCTTACATTACATAAATTTATTGAAAACATAATCATTCTTTAACTTCTCAGTATAGGCTCCATCAAGGTTTTGTCAACAAGTTGGATTCTCGAGTTTGACTCCTAAACTCCCGAATCAAGGACCTCCCAAAGTTAATTACCGGACAACATCCCAATCTATCGCATAACCTCATTAGGAGACCACTCCATGTCTACAACTAATGAGGTATCCTTCCCTAGATCTGCAACTACCATACTATATGGAAAACAATTCATGTTAAGCCTAAACTATAGTTGTTCCAAATGAGCTTCATCATCACATAAATAAAGATTAAACTAATAAAATCACAAATGCATTTTTCAAAATCCGTGACATGCCCAACATAGAATCATTTTCAATCTTGTAAAATAACTTGTATTCCACCCATCTCTATGGGCAGCAGAGAAAATGTACTTGTTCATGCAGTTGAGCCAAGGAATGTATAATAGAAGATTGGAGACTCCAAAAACCATTATATTCACGGTAACAGTGACTGCCACAACACATTTCTATGATGATCAGTTGAAAATCCAAAACATTACAATATGACAATATTTGAATGGGGGAAGCCAGGGAGAGGCTACAATGTTGGTGGCCATTTTTGAGAAAATTATAATTGAAATAAAGCTCCAATAACAATCCCATTGAAGACACAAAATTAATGAAACCACTTATGAGAATGCCCCTGGCTCTCTCTCTGGACATTCATCGAACACTCGATACTATCTCTAGGAACACCCAAATCTTTAACCATTATACTTGGTTGGGAATATATATTTTCATGGTCTTATAAAAATTATTCCAGGTTGCTGGGATCTACTTCTGAAACTGGAATAATTGAAGGGAGCTCAGTTTTCCAATAACATTTGCCAGGTAGAACCATTTGCATTATTAACTTCAATGCACCAGAATTATCTTCAATGCATCAGAGAGGCTTATAGTATTAACCCTGCATATCTCATCACTGAAATTTATTCTACCACAAAACATTACCATTGTTAATGATTTGTAATGATTGACACACTTCTCTCAGTGTGTCTCGTTCAATGACGAGAGTACAGTTTACTCCAGCTTCTCCATCCCTCAACATGGGACAGGTGCTCAAACTACTCAATGTTTCACACTCATTCCAATAGTGAGTCTTCTCGAATTGGTCATGTCTCTCATTCCACATAGCAGCAAAAAAATATGGTAAAACAAACAAAAAAATATATCAAGAAACAAAAACTAAACAAAATCTCTATTTCCCTTAGCAATCTTAGCAATCTCATAAGGAGGCCAGGCCCATAAGTGCTCCGATACCAAGATAAAACTAACTAAAAGCTCTCATATATTCACACAATGGTGCATGCGTCAACTCACACACACAAACAGATTACATTTAGATTACTCTATTAAATAGAGTTTTCCAAATCTAACTTATTCCTAAGTTAGAAAGAGAGGTTGAGAGAATTTATCAACCATTACAAACCAACATCTCAAACATAAGATGTAAGCATTAATTCCAACAAGATTTAATTTCATGAATTGATAGATTTAATTAATTTTTCAAATTGATTAGATTAAATTTCTTTTCAAAACAAATAAAGTAATATTTCTTTTCAAGTCCATAGAATAATCTTGTCTTTTAGGTTCACTAGAATAGAATAGAGATTTTCATTGTTAAAATAGATCTTGAAGTCTTTTCTTTAGAATAATTTTTCTTTGAATTCATTTCCAAGTCTTGAGTTTGAATTAGAAAAGAACATGTGCAATTAGTGATAGATATGTTTTTATTACATTTTTTCACCTTTACTATTTTCATTTTTTTAAAGTCAATTTCAGAACATATATAGTGCAAGTATGTTATGTTTTGCAAGTTCACAAACCCGTGGTTTGAACATTTAATGAAAATTAATTTAACTAACCATTAAATTACTCAACATATAAGACTACTGTGATTATCATAATTAAGTGGTTGTTTTTAATGCTCTTGTTACTCCTTGATCTCTCTAATTCTCTCTAATTCTCTAGCGAGTGAAGGGAGGATTGCGATTTATATTTTTACCCCAGTAAAATTACTATTAATTAGGTGGTTCCATTATCATAACGTGGTTGTTTCCATTTTATGGTAAGTGGTGCGATATTTCCCTATGTCTCCACCCCCGATTGTTTGATGTTTCATACAATGGACAGATCGTTTCAATTTTGGCTTTGATGTGGGCAAGGATTCTACACAGAGATCCCCTTTGGCAAGATGGAGGATGAGAAGATATTGAAATATGCCCATTAATTAAGCCCACAATTAAGTTATACATTATAGGCTGGTAGTTTATATCTTTCATAGTAATTACCACTGCACTTTTTATTTTATTCTAATTATTATTGTTAAAATAAACTTTAAATATAATAAAATTTACTTTAGTTTTCATAAATTTGAATAAAAAATATTATTATAATTTTTTTTTTTTTTTTTGTAAATTTCATAGGACCTTTCTATTTTCTATTTTGTAAAGAGAAAGTTGTTATACAAATTATGCAATGTTTGGTAGCCTCAACCTGCCCGAAGGAAACCAAGTCTGTTGGTCACCTCAAAGAGTTATAAGCCAACCAAAATTGGTATTGTTTTTTCCTTCTGTTAATAGCTAATAATCCTTTACTATGTCCATATAAACCACATATAAAACATAGAGTAAAATTAATATCCTCAAAACACATACAAAAAATAACTTGAAAAGAAGTTAACCATCTGATGAATCCACAGGTGTAGGGTATTTTTCAGTTGACCCTAGCATCTCAGCTTGCTACAGGTCCAGTAGTTGCTGCTCCATCCTTGCTAATCTCGCATTAACTTGTAATTGTGCCTTTTTCATTTCGCTCATATCCTGTTTCATCTGTTGGAGCTCAAACAACAAGGAAAAATTGAGTTGTTTTGCTTACGTACTTAACAATGCTTTTGCAAGCACACATTTGATTTTACAATAAGTTTTTATAGATTGCTGAAATAAAGAAACTCTCCCTCTTGTATTTCCTGGGTCAGAAAGAAAATCTATTCCTTCCTGCTTATTCTGAATTTCATCCTCTTCATCATCAATATCCCATTCCCATCCCTGTATTGTTTTCTGAATATCTATCGGAATTCCGCTTTCATAGCTTTCTGCTAGACTTTCAAGGGTCTGATGATTTGTTTTACTTCCTCGTTTGCTTGTCTTGGCAACCTGGTTTGAATGTATTTTCCTTCCCTTTCCTTTTTTCATTGTGACCTGAATATCCCTGTATCTCCTTTGGACTGAAAAAACCCTGTATATCGAATAGTAGCCAATAGGTAAAACTTAGAATCCTTATGAAATTTCATGTGGTAAACTAGAATGTTGGGGTATGGATAACAGTTCTCATTTGTCCTCTTAACAATAGGCCAAACCATCCCTTCTTGAAGCCTTCGTAATTTGTTGTTAAGGAACCCATTCACACACAAACACTTGGCAAGTTGAGACAGAACAAAATTGCTCAGATAATTAATTTTGCAATGGAATAAAATAGAGTTGGAATTCTTGTCGTTAAGGAAATGGCCATGTAAATGATAGTACATAACATACTTCTCAACAACTATTATACCGACCCATGATTGATTTGGTTTTGCAATGCTGCAAAGGCACAAACGAAAGCCTGCCAAAAAATGCAACCCGTCCTTCCCCGTCAACTCCCTTGGCACTTTGCAATGCTTTCCTCCAGTTCGCAGAGGAATGAAATCTCGACAACGTCATGAGAATAATATAACTTTCCTACCTTGCCACCGAGATGCTGTAGGGCTGTCCAGACAGTTAATGGTATGATGTAAGTGCACTGAGATGATAAGTATACAGCGTGTGAGAAGAGCCATGCTCCTTGCCATTAAGATGGTATGATTATCCGCTGACACACCTCCCACTTGGCAGTGTCATGCTATCATTCCCCACCCCAATCGGGGATCGTTACTTCCACTGAGATATTTTTGTGTAATAAGCTTAAGGGAATGTAATTCAATATTCCAGATTCTATCTCTTGGCCTGGCATCCAAGTTCCTATCATTATTTTTGTAGCTCCAATTAGCTAAATAATTCGCCGCCTCATTTCCTTTTGTTCGAATGTGTCTTGGTATAAGATACTGAATTTATTTAATTAGCATGCTTATTTCCTAAATTAGATTCATCATTCTCCAACTTTTACTTATTTTTTCCCAAGTTGAACCTTGTTGTAATTTTCTTAGGACAGCTGTAACCATTGCAGAGTCGCCTTCTACAATGAGTCGCTGATAGTTTTCTCTTATGGTTATCAATAACCCTTGTTTTACCACCATTAATTCTGCTTCATTATTAGTTGCAAAGCCCAAATCTGATGTGTAAACCTGACAAGCTTCCCCTAGAGAATTTTGAAAGATCCCTCCAATTCCTTCTTGGCCCAGATTACCTTTTGAAGAACCATCATAATTGAGTTTAATAAACCCATTCTGAGGAGCCTTCCACTTATCTTCTATATTTTTATTTAATTATAAATAGTAAGGAATTAAATTTTTTTATTTAACTATTTTTAACTTCAATTTTATCATGTTTTTGAAAAATATCAAATTATATATCTTTTATGTTCCTTTTTCTGCCATATGGATATCAATATTCATTTGAAACTTATATATTTATTTTAATAATTTTATGTTGAATTTTGTAGTTATTTTTGAGAAATTAAATTTTATCAAGGAACATCAAAATTAATGATAGCATCTTACATGTAACCTATATTTTTTCTATCCAACATTAAAGTTGATACCACCCTCCATTCTAAAAATAAAAAGAAAGACATAAATATAAATATGTCCATCGATGGGATCCACTCTAATATGCACCTTTGACTTGTGACGTAAAGTTTGACTTGTGATGTACAACATAGAATATTGAAACCATTTATTGTGAGATAATATGCAAGGTTGCTAATATGAAAATATTTTGCTAGGTTATTTGAGTTGAAAAATATTTTGGCAATTTTATTTGAAGTGTTATTAGTTTCTATTAAGTATGATTAAATGAGATTTTATTATTTATTAAACAAGATTTGACTAATATAGATCCATTCAAGGGAAATACGGTTATGTTCTAATAGAGGGTTAATGGATTTAGGTTTATGAATGCTTCGATATATATATATATATATATATATATATATATATATATATATATATATATATATATATATATATATA